>FR989927.1:20355335-22755335 GCA_905404155.3 Plebejus argus
TAGGCACCGCTCATTTAATTGGCATAAAGTTGCACCAAAAGTAAGGATAATTTGGAGAAGTCCTGCCAGGAATTCAACACTGAGGATAGTATTGAACTTGAACCATCTTGTCAAAGTGTTGGTTCTCAAAAGGATGATTCTTCAAGTAAGAAAAAGATTAGTAGTGCAGTCTTTGTGTGTTATTTAAAGAATACATACCTAAATGGTGTTTACACTTATGAGATCCAGACTGAAATTAGTTAAAAATAGTGACAGACCAAAGTTGTGAAGATGGTATCGATCGAATCGCAGAAGGTTGAAATAAAAGCATTTATTTTAGTGAACTTGTTTTATTTTATTAATCCACAAGCATTTTCAGTAATTAATATAAGTATTTTTGCATAGCTTCATTATTTTATTGCAATATTTATCAAGTTTTTACTTTCTATGCTGACGGATGCTATTAATTACTTTTTTCAGATATTTTCTTAGTTAACTAGATAAGCTTTATACATTTTTATTCACTCTTCCATTCTTTGTTTACGGGTAGAAAGTAGAAACCCTTAATATTATATTTAATATTATAAAAATATACTTAATATTATAAATGCGAAAGTGTGTCTGTCTGTTAGTACTTCACGCCCAAACCGCTAAACCAATTTTGCTGAAATTTGGTATGGATTTACTTTGAGCCCCGGGAAAGGACATAGGATACTTTTTATCCCGGGAAAATGTACGGTTCTCGCGCGATAAATGATTTTTGGCGCAACGGAGTTGCGGGCGTCATCTAGTCTTTAACTTTAATATTTCGATCGCGGATTCTTGGAAATCTGTCGTTGTTCTCGCGGCCGCATGTGGCCACTTGGGAGTGTAAGTAATAAATCATTTTATATTGTAAAACATAAAAAAACACTCATAAACTAGCCAGGGTCAAGGAGAATGCGAAGTCAAAGTCACTCACAAGTTACGTCTTTTACTCGCATCGCGGCGCTGCTGTCGAATTACGACGCCCTCTATAGTTTCTGCACGGTCCCTATAGCTGATATTGCTGATAGCCTTTGAAATGACAGCTATTTTTTGTGCCTATTTGAAGCGGAATCAGCGCCCCCATTATTCGGGTAGTGAACTAAATCTGACGTAAAAATGACGTTTGAAAGCCGCCATTTTGGCGCTGATAGCAGTAGTGAGAGTATTTGGAACTAATACTAGTGATGGTATTTAATTTTTGAGTTTTAAGTTATTTTTATTTAGCAGACTGCAGAGCCATATCAATAGATTAAGGACGCTATTACAAATATCAGCGATTTTCCGGTACCCTATTAAAGAATTAGGAGTCAAACTGCGAGGATATTTTAGTTTCAAATGAAAGATAATATATTCATCTTCACGACTGTACCATAAAAATTCTATAGCCGCATACAAAATTTTCACATAAAATACGTTTTAACCATCACAATAATCGCAAAATATGGAAAAAATGGGGTCTGATTAGGTATCTTAATATCTAAAAACACTGAACTGAGGAAAATAAATATACAAAAAAATTGTTGCTTATTTAGTCGTCTATAAAGTCCGCTAAAAATTTTATATAAAAATAAACAACTTTTCCAGTAATAAGAAAAATAAGAAAATTTCTCAAATTTTTTCATACATTTTCGCCATATCAAGAACGCGGCGAGCGTCGTAACCGCCACTGTACAAGGCGCGCTAATATGAATCTTATTTTAATGTCATTAACGTCGATATTCGTACTGACAGACATCCGACCTGTTAATTTTTTTGTTATAGCGTCCTTAAGTCAATTTAACATGAAGGGCCTTATCACACTGGCGATTAACGAGCGATTTGAAAGCGACGCGACTGCGCAGCGCACACGCCGCGACAGCGCAGCGTCGTCGGGCGTGGCGTGGACGCCATTTTGTACACTCGTCTAGAGATGTGACATTGTAGATAGTGTTTGAGCAGTAGTGTTTTCTCGTCAGAATCCATTTTGTTACTGAGTGTCCAAAACGCGGAAGGCAAGCTGCGTGCACGCCGCGCAATCGCGGCGTCATCGCGGCGTGTGCGCTGCGCAGTCGCGTCGCTTTCAAATCGCTCGCTAATCCTCAGTGTGATAAGGCCCGAAGAAGCTGCATAATGCATACCTACACAAGTTTTCCGAAATCGTATATTTCCGTATTCGGAAATCCGAATGCATAGAACAGGGGTCACCAATTAGTTTCGCTCGGGCCTCGGGATCCATTTTAAGAAATGAAATGTCTTTCGCGGTACACATATTTTATAAATAAAATAAAATATTTATTAAACAAAGGTAAACGGAAATTACAAAGGTATTCAATTAAATAGAAAAGTGTCAATTTTTGTAGCTAAATATAGCTCCGATATTTGGGAGTGAAATTGGCGCAAGCTATTGGTAAATGAAATCCTGGAGATGTTTATCAATAAGTCGAGATCGAAATGTATTTTTAAGTAAGTTCATCTTTGAAAATGCTTGGTCCGCACTCCGCACACAATGGGTCAGCAGCGGTCCGGTTGCGGACCGCGGTCCGCCTATCCAATGTAATATTTTGCTTTATGGCCTATGGGTCCGGCATTTGGTGACCCCTGGCATAGAATCAATAGAAAGCATTAACTAGCGGACACGTTCGCTATTTTCCGAACGGAACGAATTCCGCACGTTCAAGTGCACGTTCGCGTGAAAAAGGCAAACGTTTGCGCTAGTCTCACGAAATCTCTAATACGGAAAACTAATTTGGTAATCCAACAAGGAAAACGTGTGTATTTTCTGTATATCAAGTTTCAGATATTGTCGCCGAAAACAAGAAATAATACTTAAAATTTCACTGTACAATAATTGCGCGACGAAAATAAATAACCTAATTAAATAAAATCATATTGAAAAGGCGGATAAACTATATTTATAAGATTCTTAAAAATAATCAAATCTTCAAGTAACATTACAACTAGGCGTGTGACATTAATAATAATATTTTGTTTAGCAACTTAAAAATTAGTAGGGCTTGTCTGACTTAAAATGACGCTCCCTCCCTTGTATTTACAGTACAAATTTTTTCATTGGTGCGTATTACATTATCAATATTATCACGATTCCGTGATAATATTGATGGTGTAATAGACCGAATCGCAGAATCATGATATTATCACAGAGATTTTTAAAATTCTTGAAATCCACGCGATACTGGGGTGCGTGGCTTCCACAGATTATGCGATCTCGTATTTAATCTGTATTCTGTCCTCAGTATTCACTTGCAAATATAGCCGAATATGTTTTTTAGCCTTTATATATACAGAATTCGTAAATTTAATATAGGTACCTACATAATTTTGATAATAAACATAATTAATAATTAGATAAGGAATTCTTATAATATAACAATAATTTGAGCCTGATGACCTCAAGGAGTTTATTTTCTTTTGTAAGAAACATGCCCATCTTTATGGAATCCGAAAGAGGTTTGATAATAATATAAGATAGATAATAATAATCAATAACAATCCGTCATGTTTTGCATGCGTTTAGTTTTTAACGCGCATGTGACTCGTATCATTGCTATTGCTGCTATTCTCTTATAAAAAAAAACTTGTACGAGACGACCTTCCCCTAGCAATTTCATTATCAGCTGACGATATGATAATATTGACCGTCTAATAGGTCGCTTCATTACTGTGATTCGCGTGATACTAGAATCATGATAATATTTATACATGTAAAGCCATTTAAATATCAACTAGTGAAGTGGTAGGGCGCCGGCGCGTCATTTCAAATTAGGCAAGCTCTACATAAAAATGTATTTATACATGCATACTTTTATCTATTACTTAGTATGATTGTATTTTTGAACTAATATTGTAATTTTAAAGATAAATAATTATATATGTACAGGGTGTAACAAAGCAAAGTATTGTGTAGTAAAAAGATAATACTTTAGAGTTTAGGGTGTGTATGGGTGCCCTATATACTATCAGATATAGCGTTCACTGTGATAGTAGCAGCGCTGAAATAGATTTTTTTTCTTCACCTTTGTATGGAAAAATTAAGACGCGCGCGCGCTTGCCCATCAAATCACGAAAAAATGCTCTTTCAGCGTTGCTCTTTCACAGTGATCTCTATAATGTGTATAAGGGACACATACACACCCTAAAGTATTATCACTTAGTGTTGTTACACCTTGTACAATGTCGTTGAAACAATGCTATGATTATAACAAGATCTGCAAAAATGTAAACAATAAAGCTGCTTTCTGTTATTGTATGCTCAATGCTGTATGCATGAGTGAAACTGCTTGTGTGCAGACTGCAGAACTCTTAGTGACACTAGATTTTGTCTGTGTTAAATAAATACAGGGATATAACACACAACCTCACTTTTACAACTAAAAATATTAACCAAATATTCTAGTTTGTAGCTTGCTTAAAATTATTTAATACAAAAATAACTAAGATCCAATTATAAAATAACATAAATTAAGTAGTCCCTATTCCCTACGCCATTAAATAATAGCTTATGCCTTATTCAATATGAGCATGTTATATACATGTCAAATTGTGCATATCTCTAACTAACAACATTTATTTTTCATATGCATCGAAATATTAACAGTAACTGTATTGCTAGTAGAAGTTAATATTCTAATGTTATACATTTTTCCTGTATAAATATATATCGAATTTATGTTATGTGCATATCCATTACTACAATAATATGCTTATAAATAATAATCAGTTCACACATCCATTCATTCTAAGTGGAGATTTATATACAAATTAAATTTTACAAAGCGCATCTGTCTTAAAGACAGAATGGTTTGCAAAATAGTGTACTCCTACAGTCAGTAGATAGGTACACAGCACACTATAGCACCGTACTCCTACATTACTGTAATATCACCCTCACATATACATTATACATTATACAAACACTCAAGGGTACAAGAGTTCCATTATAAAAATGTCTCACAAATGTCACTGAAAATTATCACCATAACTTATTATTATTTGTGATGCCAGCAGTCAGTGCTTTTAGGACATTCCTTCGATTTTTGTCATTCCTCTGAAATTTCTACTACCGATTACGAATACTTGGATATCAGTTTAGCACAATTAGCGTGTATTGTCGGTGTCAACGTATGATACACGTGAGGCACAGTTCGGCCGAGCCGATGCAGTCGTCGTGGCAGAAGGCACCGCACTTCTTGCAGGGGATCATGGCGCGCAGGTTGCACACGCACGACTCCTCAGCGCCTACGCTGCGACATCGCGTCGCGTTCTGTAACATGTGTCATCATCGTCATCTTAACATTCCCGTTGGTGGGTTGCGAGAAAATTCGTTCATCATGCGATGATCGTACGTTTTGTGATAAAAAACTACCCTACAGGTTCTTTATTCTTAGGTCTGAAGTTATTTTAGATTCTAGATCAAAATATTCCAAATTAGAAAAAAATGTATAATGGATTACTATAATTACGAGTTCTGGAAAAGTATTAACCCCTTTTCTACTAAAAATATTACACAATTAAAAAAAAACGTTGCTTTGTCTTTGTTTCGTGTTGGAAGAGCTGTTTAATAGACTAAATGTCAAAAGTTATTAAAGATACACAACAACAGCGAGAATTTAATTTCAAAAAAGAAAATTTGAGACTCACCACATTCGTGTTTTGATTTGATGGCGGTGCGCTCGAGGCTCTAGGGACGACATTTGGAGTTCTTTGGACCAGAATATACTGCCCCATATTATTTGATCTGTTCTCGTTGATCTGAAATATTTTTCATTCAACACTTAAATCTTAATACAAGAGGGTATTTAATCGGCCAAGACAAATATGTTGCATAAGAATACAAGCACATGTAGAGAAAGAGTATAAAGGTCTCGATGAAAAAAAAATTATATTCATTTAAATGTCAACAATATTTCCCATCAGTTCCAGCAATTGAGAAAATGTTATGTATGTGGTGGAGGAGCGCATGATATTAGCGCGGGCAGTTACAGCTTATCTGTATCGGGCTGTCCTGTGTATCGTGCAGGTAAGGTGTACGACGTACCTCATGCGTCATAACAGCAGCGGGCAGGTGCGGCACGTGCCGTAACAGCACGGGAGGCGGCGCGCGCGGAGCGCGGGGGGCGCGCGTGAGCAGCGCCGGCGGCGGCCGCAGCTGACTGCGGAGCGCGTCGCGGTTGGGGCTGTTCTGTATCACCGCCTGGCAGATCTGATAGCTGCGCTCGAGGTTCACCGCGCCCGGCGGCACTTTGTTGGAGCTCCGACTCCTGTACAGTAGATTGCATTAGCAAGACGGTATTAACATTGAACATCTACATACATATTATTATTTTAGAGCCTGTTTCACTGTGTAAGTTTTGTATAGCCTAACCGGCACGGTTAGGCTATACACGTTGAGGCTATACACACGGTTAGGCTATACACACCAGAGTGCTTTGTGTATTGCGCACACACTTGGGCACTATAAAATTACTCCTGCTTAACTGGCCTGGTTTCATTAAAACCAGAGTGCTCTTGTGTATTGCGCACACACTTGGGCACTTTCAAATTACTCCTGCGTAACAACCAGTGCTCTTGTGTATTGCGCACACACTTGGGCGCTATAAAATTACTCCTGGGTAACTGACCTGGTTTCAGAACGCGTCGTGGCCGTTTTCATTAGGGCCACAACACGGAATTCGCGTCGTGGCTGTTTTTAAATGCTTAGAACGCGTCATGGCTTTTCTCGATTACCACAACGCGTTGTGGTCGAATAGCACGACAGCCACGACACGAATTTCGCTTTGTGATATTTCTGTGATTACCAGAACGCGTCGTGGCCGTTTTCACTAGGGCCACGACGCGAATTTCGCGTCGTGGCCGTTTCACTATGACCACAACGCGTTGTGAGCCATTTTTTCGCTCACCGAGCGTTTTCGGTCTTTGAGCGTAACATCTACACTACTATTATAAAGAGGAAAGATTTGATTTTTTGTTTGTTTGTTTGTTTGTTTGTTTGTTTGTTTGAGTCGAATAGGCTCCGAAACTACTGGACCGATTTGAAAAATTCTTTTGCTATTGGAATCCTACATTATTTCTGCTGAACATAGGCTACATTTTATTTTGAAAAAAAGTAGGGTTCCGTAAGATATTTGAGTTTTTCGGACGCAAGGTGTAAAAAATCAGCTAGAAAAGTTACTTATTTTGCGTACGCTGCCTAAACTATAAAAGATAGAACCATAAAATGTTCTAAGTAATTGTAGATCTTATAAATATCTACAAAAAAGTCCGCGACACACTATACCTATCTATGTCGAGTGAGGCACAATAACCATTTATTTATTTAAAAATCCTGATTATTTTTGGACTACATTTAAACTGATATATTTTACTCACGCTATTAATCCTTATCAAAATAAATTATTTTATCACTAAGTACAGTTTATGTAGATAATATTTGGTCTTTGAATGATTAAAATTGGACGTTTGGTTTTGAAATTATGGCGAAATTAAAATATTACGATAGTGGGCGTCACCAAAGCGCGTGTGTGGAAGACAATATTCTGTTGTAGAAATGAAAATTCTGTACATAAAAGATATGAAATACATCGCTATAGAAGCCAAAAATGTGGTTAGTTTTTTGTCTGTCTGTCTGTCTGTCACTCTTTCTGTCTGTCTGTATGTTTGTTCCAGCATCACACGAAAAATACTGATCAGATTTGAATGTGGTTTTCGCAGATATATTTATCTTCTTCCAACTTAACATCTGGTGTATAAAATTTTTTCCCCACCACCCCTCTAAGGGACAAAAGAGGGGGTCAGATTTTGTATCAAACTTTTTTCTTTAACACGAAAACTACTGATCCGATTTGCATACGGTTTTCACAGATTTGCATACGGTTTTCACAGATATATTATATTTGTCTTCTTCCAACTCAACATCTGGTGTCCTAATAAAAATCCTCCCCCCCTCCCCTCTCAACCCTCTCTGGGGACCAAAGAGGGGTCAGATTTTGTATACAACTTTTTTCTTTAGTGGACTTGGGGACAAAAGAGGGAGTAAAACATGTATCAACTGATGATGTAGAAAATATACTTTAAATGGCAAAACAACGTTTGCCGGGACAGCTAGTATATATATAAAACTCAAAGGTGACTGACTAATATGGTCATCTATCAACGCACAGCCCAAACCACTGGACGGATTGGGCTAAAATTTGGCATGCAGGTAGATGTTATGACGTAGGCATCCGCTAAAAAAGGATTTTGATAAATTCTCACCCCAAGGGGTTCAAATAGGGGATGAAAGTTTGTATATAATACTAGCTGTCCCGGCAAACGTTGTTTTGCCATTTAAAGTATATTTTCTACATCATCAATTGATACATGTTTTACCCCCTCTTTTGTCCCCTAAGAGGGTGTGGGGGGAGAAGATCATACACCAGATGTTAAGTTGAAAAACACAGTTAATACCTAATATGAAGTAAGTCCACTAAAGAAAAAAGTTGTATACAAAATCTGACCCCTCTTTGGTCCCCAGAGAGGGTTGAGAGGGGAGGGGGGGGAGGATTTTTATACACCAGATGTTGAGTTGGAAGAAGACAAATATAATATATATGTTAAAACCGTATGCAAATCTGTGAAAACCGTATGCAAATCGGATCAGTAGTTTTCGTGTTAAAGAAAAAAGTTTGATACAAAATCTGACCCCCTCTTTTGTCCCCTTAGAGGGGTGGGGGGGAAAATTTTATACACCAGATGTTAAGTTGGAAGAAGATAAATATATCTGCGAAAACCACATTCAAATCGGATCAGTATTTTTCGTGTGATGCTGGAACAAACATACAGACAGACAGAAAGAGTGACAGACAGACAGACAGACAAAAACTAACCACATTTTTGGCTTCTATAGCGATGTAGTGACAAAGGTGTAATTTCGGGTGTCATTTCATATCTTTTATGTACAGAATTTTCATTTCTACAACAGAATATAATTGTCTTCCTCCCGCACGCGCTTTGGTGACGCCCACTATCGTAATTTTTTAATTTCGCCATAATTTCAAAACCAAACGTCCAATTTTAATCATTTAAAGACCAAATATTATCTACATAAACTGTACTTAGTGATAAAATAATTTATTTTGATAAGGATTAATAGCGTGAGTAAAATATATCCGTTCAATGTAGTCCAAAAAAAATTCAGGATTTTTAAATAAATATATGGTTATTGTGCCTCACTCGACATAGATAGGTATAGTGTGTCGCGGACTTTTTTGTAGATATTTATAAGATCTACAATTACTTAGAACATTTTATGGTTCCATCTTTTATAGTTTAGGCAGCGTACGCAAAATAAGTAACTTTTCTAGCTGATTTTTTACACCTTGCTTCCGAAAAACTCAAATATCTTACGGAACCCTACTTTTTTCAAAATAAAATGTAGCCTATGTTCAGCAGAAATAATATAAGATTCCAATAGCAAAAGAATTTTTCAAATCGGTCCAGTAGTTTCGGAGCCTATTCGACTCAAACAAACAAACAAACAAACAAAAAATCAAATCTTTCCTCTTTATAATAGTAGTATAGAATACTTCTTAACGCGAGCGAAGCCGCAGGCAAAAGCTCGTTTTGTATAATTTTTTTGTTTTTGTCCCTTTTTACTTTTTTGTATGTGCAAATAAAAAATGTATTATTAATTAATTATTGTTTATATTAATTGCACCTAATATACATAACTAGAGCAATTTAGCCTTAATAATAAATCTAGCTAAAATAGCTTTCAAAAAATAATGTTATTTCTAAACCATTCTAGTTATTCCCTATGCTTTTATCATAAAATAGGTAGGTATGTCATGTCACAAGTATTTGAACATGAAACATATCAGATTAATAATAAGTAGTTGAAGTGGCATAGCATTACCTTCCTGATTCTTTGCCTGACTTAGATTTTTTTGTAGTATTCCTCACGGTATGTGCTACTGTACCAGTATTTATAGAGGCAGATAACACATTATTGGATATAAAACTTGTGGTTGACTCTGTTTCCTGCTTAATGACAACATCCTTCATAGATTGAAAGCTTTCTGATGAGTTAGATGTTTCCATGTTGAAATTCTCATCATTCACGGAGGCATCCTCTATGCTTGTTTTTGAATCTTCACTAACATATTTTGTATTTTCTGTATTCATGTTGCCGAAGTTTTGTAAGGCCAGAATGTTTTCACCTTGCACCCAATCATTTTCATTTTTCCATAAAACTGCTGAGTTCTTAGGTTTAGCTGGATCTTCTGTATTATCATCGGGATAAGATACCATCTACAATGCATAAGATATTATGAGAAATGGTAGTATAGTATATTAGGTGTTAATAAATTAAACACAATTTACCGATGTGTTTGTGACTTCCAAAATCGGTATAGACGAGTTTTGTGTCATTGGCATAGTCACTACTGCTGTTACATCTGCAAATAAAGGAGAAAAATCAGAACATGTAACAACCTACAACAAAATTCCATATTACATAATTTGAGTGAAAAACTTACTGGCTTCACTCATATAGGATGTAAGCTCCATTATATTTGGTGGTGTATATTTTATATCCTCATTTTCTGGAATGAATTAATCTTTAATAAGTTTTAAAAGTAATGAACAAGTACTAACTTGTCAATAATTGACAAGTCAGTATTTATTCATTATTAGTTACTTAACAATATTATCATTTTTATAAATTCTATCAATCATCTTATAAATTCTAATCAATCAAAGTTGTTTAATATATTTTATTGAATGTGTGAGCTTAGCTGGACTTGATAATCAAAACATACTCACGTGTTTGTATTATAGGCATAGCAGCTGTTTCCAAAATAAAAGATTCAGCATCCTTGAAATGGTCATCATAGTAATTAGGAACAATATTCTCTGAGTCCTTGGGTTTTTCTTCATCAGGTTCACATTTCTTAACTTCGTTTTTATCATTATTTGAGATTTCTTCTTTACTGATGTAGCTTATGTCTTCTAGAATTTCCATATTCTCATATGAACTTTCATTTGCCATATTTGTGATTTTACTGCAAGGTTCTTGGTCTATATTATTATAATTACTATAAACATTACCATCAATATCAGCTACACTCTCCTCTTTCTTTTCCTCTGTACATTCCTCCTTTGCATCACTATTGCTTGACATCATATGGTTCACATCGGAAACAGAGTTATCAAACTCGTTTTCTAAATTATCAGATTGTTCATTGTCTAACGACACATTGTTTAAATGGTTTTCTATTTTCAAACTAGACATAGATGATACACTGTGCTCATCATACTCAAAAACAGAAGTGGTAGCTTTACTATCTTCACTGTTAGTGTCAACATGATCGTGAGCAGAAAAAGGCCCATGCTGAGTTGCACTCATGTAATTGGCATCAAAGTCTGATCCATTATTGATATTTGGATCACCTTCATGTGTAAGAAAAGAGGAATTTTCAATTTGATAATCATATCTTACTCTTTTTGAAAATCTGTAATCTTCATCTGTGCTTAGTCTTTTATTTGGTTCAATAGATGTACTATCATTTTCTAAGATTTTTTCATCATCACAATCTTTAGATGTACTTGATTCTTCTTTCACTACAGACATGTCCAATTCTTGCTTAAGTTCATTTCCTGAATCCGCATCAGGTAGAAGTAATGGATCTATGGGAGTGGTGGGCACAGATTCCTCGAGTTTATTTGTAGAAGAATCTGAGAAGCTAAAGTCCATCTGGCACTCAATATAGCCTTGGCTATTCTTGCTATGTTTTAAAGGTAGCAGGCCTGGCACTGGTGCAGATGTTTTACTGCTTGCTGAGATAGAGTCATTATCACCTTCCTCAGCTTTTGCAGATGATCTTGTAACAGCACCAACTGATCTTAATCTTTTACTAGTACTCGAGGACTTGCTTTTCTTTATTTTAGGAACAGTACTACTACTAGTAATTGAAGCTGTAGGCCTCAACTTAATTGTTGTCTTCAGAGATGGTCTTTCAGAATTTAAACTCATGGATGATTTGTCTCTTTTTGATTTCTCACCCCAAAATGGTTCAAAATGTTTTAATTTCCATGGATCAATCTTACTCTTTTCTCTTTCTGCTTCAGTCTTCATTTTCTGTTGATTTTCTGGGGTAAATTCTCCACCGGAGAGACATTCCTGCCATTCTAAGCAAGCTCGAGCAAAAAATTCATTATTAAGACTAGAAGAACTTAGCCGACCTGAGGAACTAGGTCTGTCTACACTAGGAAGAAGTTGCCCCAACTTATACTGATATAGAGGAGGAAGCAGGGAGAATGTATGTTTATTCAACAGTGATCTAATATTAGTGTTAACTAAAATTGAGTCAGGAGTTTCTAAGTCTATACAACCTTCCCTTGTTTGCTGCAGCTGTGCAGCCGTGGATAGTTTTTTGCCACTCCTTTTTCTAGGTTTTATACAAAATCCTGGTATACTTGCCAATACTTCTCTCATTGTTGACGGTCTGTTGGATGTATCTGTACATGAAGTTGCAGCTGTCCATTCTCGATTTTCTGGAGGAGGGGGCGGTAGCGGTTTAACAATTATCCTGGGCAAAGGTCTAGTATGGCTAGAACTCTTTTTTCTTCGTTTTGACTGTTTTTTAGACGAGTGTTTACTATTTTTTTCTTCGTTTGGAGATATTCGTATGACTGTATACTGATCATTGTTATTGCACGTTAGGTATTTACTTTCGGAAGAGTTATCGGAACAATCTATATTATCATCAGCTTCTAGTGGTGTTACGTCTAACTCCATTGTATAGCAGATCAGCCTTTTGGACTAAGGGAATAAATAGAAGTGTCTGAAAAATGTTCGCCGCTGACGATCACTCTTTCAACCCATTATGTATTACTTCACTCATAGAATTATTGGTCTCTTATTAAATTTAACAACTAATTATAAGAAATCATTACTTAATAATATATCAACATTTCTGTATGTATAAAACGTATTTAGACCATTTTATAAAACAGAAAACCAAAAGCAAAATGTCACAACAACGCAGAAAATGGATTCCGCATATTTGAGTGTTGCCATTTTATGATTGCTTTTTTTTTTATTGGAAAGGCACTGGAATGGATTAGCACTGGAACTTGACTGGAACCTGAAAAGTGAAAAATATGTCTTCAATAAAAAGGGTGAAGCCAAACGAGCGTAATTTGTGAGTTGTGTATCGCAGAATTTCGGCTGGCAGAAATTCAGGCGCATTCAGTTTCATATTCTTTCAAAAAATTACAAAGTGGCAACATTGTAGTGTCATCCCTTCAGTAGATAGCATGTCTCTGCATCCCTTTTTTTCTTAAGCCCGCTCCACATTCTTGGCAAAACTCACTCTATACAATTAATACGGTCTACGCGTACTTGTATTATTGTATAATCATAGACTTATAATATACTGACGTAATAGAGATCACTGCAAGATCGTGAGTATAGTATTCGTTGCTGCAAGATCAGTGGCAAAACTACAAGAGACTTGCCGAATACGAGAGTGTGGAGAGCACATTCGTCTATATTCGTCTTTATTCGTATTGTCTCGTGAGTCGTGACTCGTGTATATTTGCCGAACTATCCGTTCGATGTCAGTAGGTACATCAAAGGGTTCACGGATATATCCGACAAGGCTTTATGTGAATGTGGCGAGAAAAGGAACTAATCGCTTCTATAATCATAAATGATACAAAAACGTCATTTTTGGCATGTGTTTGACAATTTTCCTTTACCAGCAGCGCCTATTGACACATTTGACACGTTCACATAAAGCCTTGTCCATTGAGGTAATAATACTATAGGAGTCCGCCTTATATTTTGACAGCTGATAATGTTACTCTTTCTAACTAACGATGTAGTAATTTGGGTGAAAGAGAAAGCTCATATCGGTGTGTAAACGTCAAAAGCCTGTAATGTTATGTCCCACTTAGTAGAACATAACAAACGAGTAGGTCTGCATATTTCATGTATAAAAAGTGGTAATAAAAGTGTTTAGTGAACGTTCAATGCAATATATTATTGCATTTTGTTGTTCCGCTATATAATAAACCATAAAAACGGCCAAGGAATGCCTCAAACACGTGGATTTAACATAACATACGTAAGTTTTCAACAACGTTGTTTGGGCTTATCAATCGGTATTTTTGTAAGCTAAAAAAGAAAATTTATAAGTATAATAATCCATTAATCATGCTATATAAGGCATTAGTGATAAAAATGTCACATCAAGTAATAATTTGGCTATAAATATTGCATAGTTTTTTACGTGTATTTTAGGGATGCGCCTTACTTGAACTATAGTTTATCGATAAAAATAATGTCATGGACTAAATGATTTTTTTTTCAGGTTGAAAATGCTTCAAAATAGACGACAAACAGATATATATTTTAGACGCAAGTTTCATGCAAGTTTTTAATCCTTACTCCCTTATGAAGGCATCACAATATTGGAATTTGGAATTATCATTTCAAACGTAAGTTTGAAACAATGATTTTATTGAAATAAAGAAAGTTCTAACGGAGAGTAAAATAATTGCATGATCAACAGCTCTCACACCTCCCCCCTGTAAGTAACTCAATTCGTTACTTAAAGATACTTCTTGAAATTTTATCCTGGCATTAGGTACTCTTTTTTTAATAAGTAAAATGTAAAATTTTAATAAGGCTAAAGTCATAATCATTTAATAAAATAAATTTAATACCTCAATCGTCGAATTCCAGACACAATATATATTTAGTTGTTATGCGGCACCTGGGTTCCGCTTGGGGCTGGATGGGTTAAGCATGGAAAACTTACATAAAGCATATTGCCCCGTATACAATATTATGAATATGTGTATAATATTTTATAGTATGTAGTAGTATAGTACATTTATTAACACTAAACCATTTATTTTTTTCAGGTTATTGGAATGCTCATAAAGAAGAGTTCAATATTATGGTGGTGACGGAGAGACCTATAATGAAGATAATAATTATTTTCAACTATTAATTTGATAATAAGATTGAAAGTGAAGAATAATATATGGTTTAGTGCTCTATGATTTTGATTGCACACACCGTGATATTGCACAATAAAATTGATCGTCTAGACTCTAGAGTCCTACTTAGGTTATTAATTATTATTATTATAATATCATCATTCAGGGGGCGTCGAAGTATCTATTTTAAGTCTTTTTCTGTATAAATATTATTACATAATTATATTTTAATAGGTAAAGAAATGCACCTAAGCGTTTTTGGAATTACTTTAAATAAGTAGGACCGAGATTCATTCTTATATTTCTTTGATAATAATAATTGTTATTCTACAAAATAGTTGCTTAATAGTAAATAGTAATTAAGTTTAATAAAGTATAATATATTTTGTTCTTCTGCTGTGTTTTATAAAAACTGTTGATTTTATTGATATTAGCTATTACACTCCGGACAAGCTTTCGTGGCTTATGGAGTATACATAATATTATGTATATTTTTAACTATTTGTGTAATAATTATATACTTAAATATTTTGTTTATACAGGGTGCAATTAAACCATCCTGCCAAATTTTTTCCAGGGCTTAGGTATCATTAGGAGAGGTCATTTAGCAAAAAAAAATGACATATTTTAATGACATATTTTATCTCATTTAAAATCGATGCAGAACGGTTACTCGTGGCGGTGGGAATGAGCGGGGGTGACGTGGGGGGGAGGCGCGCGCGCGCTCACCCGCCAGCGACGCGTAGTGTCCATTTTAATTGTAGTGTTTTTTAGGATAACTTTCGGAAGCTATTTCTCAACATTTTAGTACTGAGTGACTATATTAAAAGAAAAATACGTGTATTTTTATTTTGAACAAGGATCAGTACTTATATCAAAATTTGACAGGAAGGTTTAATTGCACCCTGTATTTAAGTATTTTCATACACTTAATAAATAGATAAAAAATACCTTTTCACCAAATTGAAAGCGACTTCTAATTTAATGAGCATAATAAATCCTAAATTGAACATGCAGGTCGAATTGATAACCTCCTTTTTTGATGTCGTTTAATAAAAATCTGTAACATAAAATTATGGTCGACTTGGTCGATAGCTGTAGTCTAATTTTATATTTTTATCGATATACGCCATCCCTACACGCACACTACAGCAATTGCACACAAGCATAAAATGGCCACGCGCTGGCGAGCTAAGAATCCATCTATGTATACTTAATCTGTGGCCTTGTCGGACTATATTATAGTTTCGTTAAGGTGGTTGAACATATGCCACAAATGTCACTTTTTATAAAAAAATTAATAGAAATAAAGTATTTTAAATATATTTCGCGGGAATGTTATTGCAATAAAATTAGCCTTAGTTATTTGCTTGTGTGTGTACGTCCATAATTTTGCCAAATGCAACAAATAGCCAATCGCAAATACGAATAGCCATATGAAATTGAGAATTTGTACAATTCTATAGATGTTTTATGATTTATATAACTTTATTATTGAAAGGTAGCAATGTACCTTCATAATGAAGTCTGTCTCCAGGCTGTATCTCAAGATTCTCAAGAACCGCTATACTAAATAAGACTTCTGAAATTTTCATAGATTGTGTACATTTGCTGCCGTTATGCAAAAATACTAAAAGCCTAAAAACAAAATGAAATTAATATTTAAGGTGGGCTCCCATACAAAAATCACAATTTTTGGCCTATTTTTGCTCTGTAACGGTACGGAACCCTTCGTGCGCGAGTCCGACTCGCACTTAGCCGATTTTTTGGGATTTTCATTTTTAGGGTTCCGTAGCCAAAATGGCAAAAAACGGAACCCTTATAGATTCGTCATGTCTGTCTGTCTGTCTGTCAGCTGTCTGTCTGTCTGTCCGTCCGTCCGTCCGTCCGTCCGTCCGTATGTCACAGCCACTTTTCTCCGAAACTATTAGAGCTATACTATTGAAACTTTGTAAGTAGATGTAGTCTGTAAACCGGATTAAGATTTTGATGCAAAAATGGAAAAATTATTTACAATTTTAGGGGTCCCCATAGGTACACCGTACAACTGAAACAAAAAAAATTTTTTTCGTCTAACCTATGCGTGTGCGGTGTGGGGTATCTAATCTACTGTGCTTCGCGCTAAAACCGACCTGCGAGTATCGTCCAATAGTATCGTCTCGTAGCACGAAGCTTCGGACGATAGATGCAGATGCGGCCGGGCCGTATGGATAAGTCTCCAAAAATCATCATATTGAGGTTTCTCATATAATTTTTTTCTAACCTAAATAGTTTGCGTCTGCGAGAGAGACTCTTCCAGTGGTAAAATGTGTGCCCCCCCCCCTCTAATTTCTAAAGTATTAAATAATAATTCTAAAAAATATATATGATGTAGATTACTATAAAAAATACCAACGAAAATTGGTTTGAACGAGATCTAGCCAGTAGTTTTTTTTATACGTCATAAATGGTAAACCTTAATCTAAATTTCATTAAATCGACTGAAATATAAAAATAAATCAAAAACCTTTTAATTTCATTAAAAATAAACCTTATTGCTGCTGCGGAACCCTTCATGGGCAAGTCCAACTCGCACTTGGCCGCTTTTTTAGGGTTCCGTAGCCAAAATGGCAAAAAGGAACCCTTATAGATTCGTCATGTCTGTCTGTCTGTCTATCTGTCTGTCCGTCCGTCCGTATGTCACAGCCACTTTTCTCCGAAACTATTGAAACTTGGTAAGTAGATGTAGTCTGTGAACCGCATTAAGATTTTGATGCAAAAATGGAAAAATTATTAAAAATTTTAGGGGTCCCCATAGGTACAACTGAAACAAAAAAAAAATTTTTTCATCTAACCTATGCGTGTGGGGTATCTATGGATAGGTCTCCAAAAATCATATTGAGGTTTCTCATATCATTTTTTCTAACCTGAATAGTTTGCGAGAGAAACTCTTCCAAAGTGGTAAAATGTGTGTCCCCCCCCTCTAATTTCTAAAGTAGGGGCATGATAATTCTAAAAAAAATATATGATGTAGATTACTATAAAAACTACCAACGAAAATTGGTTTGAACGAGATCTAGCCAGTAGTTTTTTTTATACGTCATAAATGTAAACCTTAATCTAAATTTCATTAAATCGACTGAAATATAAAAATAAATAAAAAAACCTTTTAATTTCATAAAAATAAACCTTATTGCTGCTGCGGAACCCTTCATGGGCGAGTCCAACTCGCACTTGGCCGCTTTTTTAGAGGTAGTAACACCGACTTCTAGATGCGGCATGCGCAGCATGCGCAACACTATATACTTTAATCTGTGATGCGCAACGCGGGCTTGGAATTTCTCTCTTTCCGCCATTTTGTTTTCAATTTATACTTGTAAATGAAAAACCGTTGTAAATGCGATTTATTACTACGGTGAGAATTGCCTTCTGTAAGGATATAATAGTTTAATTGCGAATTGTGATCAGTGACTAAAGTTTGTCGTGAAAATGGGACGTGGACGGTAAGAAAGAAATTAACATTTGACCGTCTCTGCATGTACTCTTGTAACAAAGGCTATTTGCATAAATTTCATTTCATTTGGTTTTATAGGGATCGTAGTCGTGATAGACGCAGGAGCAGAAGCAGAAGCCGCAGTAGAAGTAGAAGTCGTAGTCGCAGTCCTAGATATGGCTTGGGCGGAGGCGGCGGAGGAGGATACGGAGGCGGAGGCCGAAGAAGTAACCCCGGAGCTAATCTTCGTAAACCGAAGTGGGATATGAGCAGATTGAAACCATTCAAGAAAGATTTTTATGTGCCGCATCAAGACGTGGAAAGCAGACCCGATTCAGAAGTTGAAGCTTGGAGAAGTCAAAACGAAATCACTTTGAAAGGGCGCAACATCCCAAAGCCCACGTTAACTTTTGAAGAAGCTGGATTCCCGGATTATGTCATGAATGAAATAGACAAGATGGGTTTTGCAAAACCTACACCTATACAAGCACAGGGCTGGCCGATCGCGTTGAGTGGCTATGATATGGTCGGAATAGCTTCTACTGGTTCTGGGAAAACTCTTTCGTATATTTTACCAGCTATTGTTCATATAAACAATCAACCGAAAGTAAGCAGAGGAGATGGGCCCATTGCCCTGGTGTTGGCACCTACGAGAGAATTGGCCCAGCAGATTCAAGAAGTGTGTGATAAATTTGCGAAGACTTCGCGCATCCATAACACATGTCTTTTTGGTGGGGCTCCTAAAGGACCTCAAGCTAGAGATTTAGATGCTGGAGTCGAAATAATTATTGCAACTCCGGGCCGTCTTTTAGACTTCTTAGAGAGTGGAAGAACAAATCTAAAGAGATGTACATATTTAGTTCTGGATGAAGCCGATAGAATGTTGGATATGGGATTCGAACCACAAATCAAGAAGATTATTGAACAAATCAGACCAGACAGACAGACACTTATGTGGTCCGCAACATGGCCTAGAGAAGTGCAAAGCTTGGCATCCGAGTTCTTAAAAGATTACCTACAAATTAATGTTGGGTCTTTGCAATTGGCAGCTAACCACAACATCTTGCAGATTATTGATGTGTGTATGGAATACGAAAAAGAGACTAAACTCAGTACACTTTTAAAAGAAATTATGGCAGAAAAAGAAAATAAAACTATTATATTTATAGAAACAAAACGTAGGGTTGATGATATTACTCGAAAAATGAAGAGGGATGGGTAAGTTTAGCTTGTGTAAATTATAAGATGATCAGCTTTTTCTTTCATTGGGTATTATATTAAAACCAGTTAACTCTTCAATAAAAAAAATAACAATAGATTTCCAAGAATCTACGATCGAAGAATTTCTACTAAATTGGTTCAAGGCAAAATAAAAAAAAAATATTTGTTTTAGATGGCCAACTGTTTGTATCCATGGAGATAAATCACAAAATGAGCGAGATTGGGTTCTGCAAGGTAAGAATACACTTTCGAATGGATTAATGGATTTCATTTGGTAGAATTTTATTTCAATATTTACTATTTTAGTAATTTAATATTTATGTATAAAAAGATTTTTTATTAAATTATAACCTGCTGCTGAATAAGAGGTAACGGAGGGTCTGCAATCGAGAAGCGGTGTCGGACGCGTGTGGTCGACAATATAAATTATGACGAATGTGTCCGCGTGTGCAGGCTGCGGCGAGCACCGGGCGAGCGGCTCGGGCGGTGGTGCGCGCCGGTTGGTGCCGCCCCGCGCGTGGCACCCGCACCGTTCCCGCCCTTGTCGTTGGGGCTAAGCCCTAAGCACTCTGACTCGCCGCGGCTAGTCTGAGCCGCTTCTCGCACGTTCGGCGCGGCGAGGCTCGCACCCTCGCCTGCGGCGGACCGTAGCGCGGCCGGCGACCCCGCTGCGCTGCGCCCACCCTGGCGCTCCAGCGGTCCGCTTCGCCTCTACGCCCCTATAGCTAATTGAGATCGCGGACGCCCTTACTTTGCTCTATAACTATTTTATCATTCTAAATTGATGGATCCATAAAGCTTAGTAAGTTGTTAGAGCATACTGAATTTGATTAAGACTCATCTGAATTGAATAGGGTTTGCTATGATATTGTGTTATCATTAATCTATTATGATAGTATTATATCTTTGTATTTTAATTTATTCATATCTTTAGCATTAACAACATAGTTATAGAGTAGCATACAGGATTTGGTGCAGTTACAGAGCAGTATTATTTTGGTACTTACTGTCTGAGTTTTGCATAATATTATCTTGGTAAACCATACATAAATATATATTTTAGCGTTTCTTTGAGAGTTAGTATAACTTAATTTAAATTATTAGTGTTGTAAATTAATCCCAAAATTGAGACAAATTTAACAATAATACAACAACATTTGCATTTCCCAGACACAATCTAGTAATAGTAGAACTTTGCAACTGTACCATATTATTTGGTCAAATGATTTCTTAAGTCAAGAGATATAGGCACATTTTTAAACCACTATACAAAAAATGTAGTATGTATTTATAATAAGTAATAACATTCATGCATAGAATTTATGTATAATAATTAGTTAACAAAACATTTATTTATATGAAAGCACAATTAATTTTTTTAGTATTGTTTTCAATTAACATGCTACACATACTCACATTACTTACGTTTGCAGATTTTCGAAGTGGAAAAGCGCCAATACTTGTTGCTACAGACGTAGCTGCAAGAGGTTTAGGTATGTCACTACTTCATATTTTCATTGTTTTATGTTTACTAGTTAAAATTTTGTTATAATATTATACATTGGCTTGAAACCAAACTCACACAATGTTTTCTTTCAGATGTTGATGATGTCAAGTTTGTCATCAATTTTGACTACCCTAATAACTCAGAAGATTATGTTCACCGTATTGGTAGAACTGGAAGAACAAACAAGACAGGAACTGCATATACATTTTTCACGCCTTCCAACGCTGCTAAAGCTGGAGATCTTGTGTCTGTTTTGAAGGAGGCCAAGCAAGTCGTGAACCCCAAGCTACAAGAGCTGGCTGAGCGCGGTGGGGGTGGCGGTCGAAGTAAGTTTACTTCTCAATATCTTATTTACCGTTCCCTAATATTATAATATACATTATTGTACTACAACCCAATTATTTTAATTTTTCAGGACACAGAGGCAGGGGAGGCAGATACCGAAGAGGGCGTCGTTCCCGATCGCGAACGCGGTCCCGGTCGCGCGACCGCCGGCGCCGCAGCCGCACACGCTCGCGCTCCCGCGATCGCCGCCGACGTCGCCGCACCTCCTCCAGATCTTCGCGAAGCAAATCGTCGCGATCTTCCAAGAGTCACAGCAGATCACGCTCGCGCTCGCGCTCACGAAGCAGATCACGATCAGGCAAGTGCAGCCCGCAGAAGAATACATCTAACGATGGGCCTCAGGCTGCCCCCCAAGGTCTCCTGCCGACGCCCAAGCCGCTCCTGCCCACGCCCATCGGCCCGCAGCTACCTCCGAACTTTAACGGAAGGAGCTCCCCTCCCGCCCGAAAAGATCAGCATTGTCAAGGAAACGAGCGCAGCGATCAAAGCGCAGCTCGTCAGCAACAAGCTCAGCGACCCGATATGATTCCACCTTTGATGGCCATGAATCCTCAAGTGAACATGTGCATGCCTCCTCCCATGGGTGGGTCCTCCCAAGGCTACGTCATGCCCTCTTTTTTCCCCGCCGATCAATACGGAATGGTGATGCCTAACTATGCACCTAACTCTATGTTAAACCAAATGGGCTGGGGAGCCCCTCCTCCTCCTCCTCCCCCTCCTCCTCCCTCGGAAGTGGCTAGCGGCGTGGGGGCGGTGAATAATTACGGGCAAACCGGCATGAGACAAAGCAGCCTGGAGTCAGATTCCAGAAAGCGAGGCGGTCGATCTGGCGGCCTCGGAGGTACCAGCTCGTACGACATGAGCTCCGGTGGCGGCGGACTGGCCTCCGACGGAGGTTTTGGCGCCGGTGGCGGGGGCCTCGGCATCGGTGGCGCCGGCTCCGGCGCGGGCTTCGGCGCTGGCGGGGGCCTCGGCTCCGGCGGGGGCCTTGGCTCCGAGGAGAAAAACTCCGGCCCGCGACCGCGGGGCGGTCGCGATAGGCGTCGCCGAGGAAGAGGACGCGACCACGACGACCATAACTCTGGTTTCTCGAGTGGTGGTCTCGGGACACATGATTCGGGCGGCTCGCAAGGCCCGGGTCTCGGTTCTGGCGGTCCCGGTGTACCCCATGGGAGCCTTATGCCGCGTCTGCTTCCACAAAACATCGGTGAATTTAATTCGACGACACAAAATGCAAATTTTACAGCGTTCGGCAGCTATGGATCGAAAGATAAAAGTTTGTCCTATGAATATGGAAGTGGAAATAGTAACAATTACTATGCACATCAAAACATGGGCCCTGGAAGACCGTACGGACCTGGTATCGATCAAGTCGGTTCTAACAATGCATTTCAACCTAATGGCTCCATGGGGTACCAAACTGACCGCCAGGGCAATCGGCGACGATGAGGAATTGGAGGTTTGTTATATTCAGACCAATTCAAGCTCACACTGTTCTACTTGTATACCTGTTACACATACTAAGTTGATTGTTAACATACCTACTCCCATGTTATACACTTTGATTAAGGAATTCAACAAAATTAATAAATTTATTTAATATTTTTTTATTGCAGAAAATGGTCACAACGGGGACTCGCGTCGTCGCAGGAGGCGGTAGATGACAAATGAAGAAGTGAATACTGTTGATGTTGAAAATGTCATTCCAATACAAGTAGCAGCATTTGTGAATTCATTCACTATTTGATAACTAAGTATGACTATATTGATATACAATTTTCTGTACAGTATGACCAATTTGCTTGTAAAGTCTTTTGGGTTGGGCTTAGTTTTTTAATAATATGTAACTAAACAGATAGTAATATAATATGTATTAAAATATTTTATAATACTATCTGCAATATCTTGTTCTCGAAAACTATCAGCAAATTGGTTTAACTGTGTAATATTATGATTGTTCTCTGCAACCTAAAGATTATCAAGTAGAGTAAGTACCTACCTAAAGTACAGCTTTGAATAGTTTTGTTTATTCTTAATGTAAAACTATAACTTTCCCTCGGGGAATTTTACATAAGAGATTACACATTTTGTAAAGATTTTTTAGCCATACTTTATGATAATAATAATTATTATTATTCATAGACTTCATATCGACGGTGGAAAGGCAAAAGTTACCAAGCGCCATATAGCTATTTTTACAGCAGAGCCGTTTAAAGATTCATTTTTTCTTTAAAAAATCGTAGAAAATTAGCTATTAGAGATATTTGAAAAAATCCAACGGATTTTTAAAGTATTTTAATGCCTTTATTAATTGGTTTAATAAAAAAAAGGTATTTCTGTATATTTTGGGTAGAAGTGGCGTTTGGTTACAATTTACCTAAATTTAGAAGCAGGTAAAAGTTACCAACCGACAAAAACGTTTTATTTTTCAATCAAGTAAAGATGTCTAAATGTATTTTTTTCTACAAATGGTTCGAAGCAAAAAGGGATAAGTAGAGAATTATTTTTTTAATTGAACAAGCAAAGGGGTCTAAATTTAATAATATTTCATTATTATAACAAGCAATGTTTACTATACGACAAATGTAATTCTGTTAGTGTAAGTAATTATTTACCTGCCACCAAATAAATTTAACCAATAACTGAAAAGTTTAACTTTTTAGATTTAGTGAGGAAATTTGCTGAGTATAGTTATGAATTATGATGCAATCGAAAATAACTGAAGTTAAACTGTTGAAGGAAAACCTATCAAGTATGCAATAATTATGTGAAATATGCCTTTGAAGTTTGAATAAATTATTTTCAAACAAATAATTGAAGCTGAGTTCCACAGTAAAAATAATATTCAGTATCCCAATGAACCGTACTACGTACCGTACGTACGTACTTACCGACTTCTAAAATTTATGAAGATTGAGTACCTACAGATAATATTGTTGAGGCCTTGTTGAGGCTTAGGCCAATCGTAAAAATCGGCCAAGTGCGATTAAGACTCGCGCACGAAGGGTTCCGTACCATTATGGGAGACCCCCTTAATTATCTATTTTATTTTAATTTAATTATTAAATATAAAAGTATGAATACAATTGAGTATTTTGTAAACATTTCAAGTGCCTAGACTGTTGCCATTATTAATATCTAGCAAAAAAAAGCCAAAAAGTCGGGCTCTTAAAAATTAATTTTATTTTTAGAATTTTTTGTTACAACGGCAACGGAAATACACTATCTGGGAAAATTAAAGATGTCTAGCTGTAGCCGTTGTTGAGCCTTGCCTGGAGACAGACAGACGGACAGACAGACGGACAGATATCGAAGTCTTAGTATAATTGGGTCTCGTTTGTACCCTTTGGGTACGGAACCCTAAATAGGCATGTAACACTTTTTTGTTTATTCATAAGATTTTTTTTTTTGCCGAGGAAGTCCGTTCCAATTTTTGGTTTGAAAATAATAAAATTTTCTCTTTTTTACGGTTAGTCAACAAGGAACCCTTAAAGTTTCGGTCTGTCCGTCTGTCTGTCTGTCTTTCCGCGGTTTTGCTCAAAGACTATAGGGCCTACATACAAAGCAGTAATTCGGCATGAATTCACATATTGATAATGCCGACAAAATGGTATGCATAATATAAAATGTACCTACACATTGATTTTTTTCGTGGCCATCACAAAACATTTTCATTTCAAAAATCATTTCCTTGCTTCTGGAAATGTGAAAAAATTCATGGGAGTAGGAAAGATGCTGAATTTAAAAGGAAAACTATCACAGCTAAGAAGACTTATTAAGTTATTTAGTATTAGTCGATCACACAAACAAAATGTATGAAAAGTATCTTTTTTTGTTAAACCTGCCTTAGGTCGCAGTGACGTCAGGTCACTGCGACCCATAAGGATCTATTGTGACTCCTTCGCACTGGAGTACCATCCCCAACCCAATACAGCTCATAAATTGAACGATATGGTTGGGGTTGGTGCCATGAATTTCCTTTGTGGATGAGTATTCGTTGCGACCAAGGTGCTCTGTAGTAGAGCAAGACAGTCAAGGAGAAGGTAAATAGGTCTCATCCTCCTCCTCATAGAATCTGCAAGTCGTTAACAAATACCCACTCTGTTTAGGTGTTTGTTGAGCTTGCAGTGCCCAGTTAGGCTTCTGGTAAGGATTCTTAATAATTGGTTTTTACCCAAGGTGAGCGCTAATTCTGATAGTTTCTTGTTGAAGCCAGGAATTAGTCTCTTGGAGTGTTCAAGGCCAGGGGTCTCAGCCTATTGCTTCCTGCTTAGTCTGTGACCCCATTCCTTGAGCACTTGCTTTGTGGTACTGGGAGGTATACCACAGACCGGTTCTGGGTCATATATGAGACTCGGCCCCAAGCCTAGCCAGTTCGTCAGCGGTTTCATTGCCGGGGACGTTACTATGGCCCGGGACCAGCAAGCGCTGTTTCACGCCGGTTTTCTGTGAGCTCGTTTTATTTCTCCGGTCGAGCCGGCCCATTCGTGCAGAAGCGTGGCTCTCCCACGGTGGTGTGCACTAATGAATAGACAAATGAGCATGTGTTTTAAAATTAGTCGTCAATAATACGTTAACGAGATAATATTTGTTTAAACGTAAGATGCCATGAGAACACCATGCATTTTGGGATTACACAACAACAATAATTTAATTCCCAAAATCATACAAGAATAATAATCAAACTCGTCCGTTTTGATATGATTGAATGATGACAGTGAGAAGTACAAATAATAGGATCATAATTGACGGTGCGTGGCATAATTATGGTGATGATAATGATGATTGTTTGGTAGTACATAATCTAAATTTGAAATCCTTCAGAAAAATTCAAAATCACTACATGTTTCCATACAATTTTTTAGGAGTTAACTCCATTCCTCGTGGATCGCATCATCAGATCACAACTTTTCTGAACGTGGTACCAAATTAATTCAACTATGTCCTATACACCAACAGAAGAATTTAAAAAATCGGTCCACAAACAGCGGAGTTATCCGCGAACAAACATAAATATAGAACATACTATCGAATTGAGAACCCTCCGCCTTTTTGGAAGTCGGTTCAAAATATAAAGACAGTTCTCTTCATAAATTCGTTTATTTTACAATCAACCTTTGCTACGGAATCAGTAAAATATTTGGTATGAGCTTAGAGCATTAAACCAGGGTATGAGTCTATACGTCATATAAAACTCAAAGGTGACTGACTGACATGGTGATCTATCAACGCACAGCCCAAACCACTGGACGGATGCTGAAATTTGGCATGCAGGTAGATGTTATGTCGTAGGCATCCGCTAAGAAAGGGTTTTGATAAATTCCCACCCCAAGTGGTTCAAATAGCTGATGAAAGTTTGTATATAATAATACTTCTTAACGCGAGCGAAGCCGCGGGCAAAAGCTCGTTTATTATAAAATTAATATAAGAACTTGCAGAAAAGCCGAATCGTTTCTTTCTACACCCGAAATTAATAAAGCTCGGCCAATTATATTAACATCTACTATTATTTATATTCGCCGACTGCGATTCATGTCGAACTAGTTTTTTAATAAAACAAAAACTAAAAAAAAACAAATTTGCTTGAAAATAATAATTTTAATACATACCAAGTGTTATATCGTACAAAATAGTAGTAACGAAATGCGCAAGAGCGCGCACGCTGGTTACCTAAGCGACAGTGGAACTACGACTGATCGAAAAAACCGTTACTATCCACCATATTAGGTATGATTTATAGCGGGGATAAGCGACAACGTGTCAAGTATTTGTTTGGGCTAACCACATTTAAAATTAAATAATTATTTCAGCAATTGGTATCCAAGTTACAAAACTTATAGATAAAACGGCAGGTAGAAGGTTACCAAGCGCCACCTATTATCTTCGTTTCGGCAAGTAAAATTTACTATATCGAATTTTTTATATGATAACGGTTTGTTAAAAAATACTTAACGACAGAAAAAATATCTCAAGGGTTTGAAAAAGATTCCGAAACACCATAAATAAATACATGTATTTTAGGTAAAACTTCCCAAGTACCTAATTGATACCAACAGTGGAAAGGCAGAAATTACTTACTGTAGTTTGAATTAAAAACGTGTAAAGCCAAAAATTACCAAGTGAAAAAAGAAACATGTAGATATTACCAAATGCCTACTTTTTTAAAAGGTGTCAAAAAGTTGTCGCTTGGTCGCCGAAAATAAGAAAAATACCCGTTTCCACGGAGTTCCTAAGCGACATCAAAAGTGCTCCTAGAGACATGGGACTAAGACCAATCGATAGAGAAAAATTCGCTGATTCCGAATATATAAAAAACTCATTTTGACCCCTAGTGTCGCTTGGTAACTTTTGCCTTTCCACCGTCGATATAGCATGACTTGGTATTTCTAGATAAATACATTTTCAATGTATTTTGTTTACACAAGTCTTACTGTCGCACTCAGAGATGAATTATGTACGTAATTATTATTGTAAATTCATCAAGCCCCAAGCGGTCGCATGCGATCGCGATAACAATAGATAAGTTGTTTATCTCACGATCGATGGGGTTAAGTATTACAATTAAGTATTTACGCCTCTAGTACACCGACGCGCGACGCTGCGAAACGCGAAACAGCGGCGAACCGATTTGCTGTCTCACTCGCGACACTGCATAATATTACGGCATGGCATCTCGCCGTTATTCGTTTCTGAGTGCAGCTGTTAGGCTGCCTTCACACTAGCGTTTGTCCAGCGTAGGCGTTCGATGAACGCGGTGCTAACTGCTAACGCAGCGTACTGATTGTTCCAGTAAAGAAGGGGCGACAACGCGGCGCGTTGGACAAACGCTAGTGTGAAGGCAGCCTAATCTTATTTAGTTTACTTATATTTTTCAAAATAGATTGTTGCACATTATGTATTTAAAGTGTTCCGGTTGAGTTATAGACAATATAATATTATTATCTACCCTTTTTTGGTATTGTTAAACTTGATTGTAAAAAGTGCTTTAAATAACTGAGTTTATCAATAATAAAAAAATGAACAATTTGACAACTTGAATCTATTTCTAAGTTAAAAGCAGTCTTTAATATACGAATGTAGTATAAGAAAATAAATTTTTCACCTAAAATCTTGTTTTATTGGTACATGTAGAGAATATTATGTTAAGTTCTGTTTACACTGTTAAATGCCCTGGCAACATTATAAATATAGATTATTTTATTACTATTTACAGTTTACCCATCGTGCGCTTTTATAATTTTGGACGTGACGGTAAAACGTTCGCAGTAAAACGATATCTTAGGGAAGTAAAATGAATGGAGATATTATATGAAGACGCTTTTAAATTTCCATCCACGATAACATTCCGTGCACGTTAGAGGCCATGACGATATTTACACTCTTCAGAACATGTCTGAACCACACAAAACCAAAAGGGCATTTAACTTACCCAGTCGGCTTGTACCTTGTACGATAACGTGACGTCAGAATAATTATGGGCAGAGGTTATACAATGAATTTTTCATCAATCTGATCCATCAATCTGATTGACAGAATATTGATGGTTTGATGGTTATGAAAAAGTCCATACTTAATAAAAAAATGATCAATCCGTGGGTTACACGATCAATTTTTCGTCAATCGGGATCGGATTGATGGATCAGATTGATGAAAAATTGATCGTGTAACCTCTGCCATAAAAGCACAATCAGTTACCATAGCAACTTTACCTTTTGATTATAAATTATTGTTATACAAGTTGCAACTGTCTAATAATATTTCTCTATGGTTGCTGCTAGCTTTTAGCACAAAACTAAAATTATGAGTTTTTTTGTAGATCTTGTATCTGAAGATTCATTTTATGAAAATATAACTTTAGGTGTAACAAAATTATTAGGTAAGTTGTTTGTAATTTTTGCTAAACAACTCATGACTATCTATTGAGAGACATGGCACATTTATTGTGGGCTGTGGCACTGTGAAAGGTTTTTACTAGTAATCAATAATGCGAATGTTTCTATCAATTTATATTAATAATTTCATTGGTATGAATTAGCTTTATGCTTAGGTAGAAACAAAAATCCTTCAGGAACTGGTCCCAAAATCATTTCACTTATTTTTATCCAATCTTCACAGTTGCCTGAAGCCATAAGAGTTTCTAAATCATTTCTGCCAAAATATGTTGGTGGTCTTTCGTTAATTTTCTGTGGAGGTCTCTCTAGTAACCCAACAGGAACATACCTATAAAGAAAGGAAAGCCACTCGAGCAAAAACCTTCGAGTGTTTTCAACTCCCTGGGTATCTGATCCCCAATGTTCAAGACCATAGTTACAAAATTTCTTAATAATATCAAATCTCTCATTACTGCTGATATCCCAGAGTCTTTCTTCTTTGATTTCGGTAAACACCCATGGTTTCACTAGGGCTCCTCTCCCTATCATAACACCCTGTACAGTCGGTGCCAATTGTCTTCTCTGTATGTAATCTTCATAGCTAAGAATATCACCGTTGCCAAAAACTGGACATGGTGCTGCAGCCTGAGCACACTGTTCAATGTATTCCCAGTTTGCCATTTTGGTATACCTGGCTTCTTTGGACCTCCCGTGCAGTGTTATCAACGAGGCACCCCATTCTGCCAATTTGGGAGCTATATTGTGAGCAATTTTTTTATCTTGATAAATGCCAGTTCTTATTTTTGTTGTAAATGGTATTGACAATAAACTAGATACACTCCTTACAGATGTCTCTAAGGCAGCTAGTCTATGCATCATTCCACTTCCTCCCCCCTTTTTATAAATCAAATCAATAGGACATCCTAGGTTCAGGTCAATGAAATCTAGCTCTGCATTCTCTTGCAGAAGCTGGGCTACTTTCGAGATCATATATGCATTATTTCCACAAATTTGAGCCCCAAATAAATCTTCTGATTCATGTCTTTTTACAAGAGCCCACTCCTGCTTAGCTCCCTTCAACATTGCCTCACATAAGGCCATTTCTCCACATGTGACATCTGCTCCAAACTGCTTACAAATTCTTCTGAATGGTAAATTGCCTACAGTTGTGAGGGGACTTAGATATAATTTATCTCTCCAATTGATAGTTTTCTTTTCCCTTGGTAGTAGCTTAATTAAGTCTTCATCACTCGCAGCCCCAATATTTTCAGTTGTTACTTCTTCATCACCTTCAATGTTTGTTTGATTTTTATTATCCTTATTATCTTTCTTATAAAAAGACTTGACCAACTTTTCAGCTAAGGTAAAGTCATAATTTCTCTTTTGTAATTTGGTTTGTAATGTGGATTGGATAGTATTTTTCGTATCTTCATGCCACATCTTGTATTTCTCTTCATCAATCAAGTTAAAGCCTTCTGTGGAGATATGAGGTGAACCATATCTACATGCTATGCCTCGGGCACAAAAACCTCTAAGATTATATACATGACACTGTTCACCTATATCCTTTTGCTTCGATTTTAAATACTCTAAAGGGTCATGAATATACATACAATTAGTATATTCACATGTTTTTTGGTCTTTGACAGCAATATTTACAATACTTGGACATGGCTTAGATTCCTTGTTGTCTCTAAAAGTCTTAGGCCGTGCTTTGTTTTGGCCTCTCTTTTTATTCTTCTTGTTGCCTGAATGTTCCTCATGCTTATGTTTCTTTGCTTCAGGTCCATTATTGTCACCATTTAACTTCCGTTTAGCTTCTTCACTTCCATTCACTTCATTAGTTGATGTTTTATTCAGCAAGGGTCTTTGAACTACAAATTCTTCTTTTATTTTACAAACCCCTGCCATTGTAGACATGGTAATTATTGATGAATATGCAGGAATTTAGGTTATCAATATGCTTATCAGCTTTTAGGTTATGTACCTATACGAGATACTAATGGCACTGGACTACTAATAAAATATTATATCAGCATAGTGTTCGATTATTTTACAAATATTGTATGCATTTACTCACTTAGAAATAAGTTACACACATTACTTTTAAATCGGAAAATTATGTCCAAGACAATCCAAAATAAATATTACAAAACCATTTGTACCATAGAACACATTTACTTGATTTGTACAAAACAAATGTTAAGTATGTTTTTTTGGAACTGGTACAGGAACGACAGTGACAGCCAACCACTGATCTCTATACAAGTACGCTGGATTGCTGATAGAGTCTGGCTAACGAAAGATGAGACTGGAAAAAGGCGGCAAATTCAAAAAATCGACGTATAAAAACCCTGTCTATAGCCAGAATTATAGTTTTGATCTACGAACTACGAATAATAAAGTTCCTTAGTTTTTATTATTCGTAGTTCGTAGATCAAAACTATAATTCTGGCTATACACAGGGTTATTATACGTCGATTTTTTGAATTTGCCGCCTTTTTCCAGTCTCATCTTTCGTTAGCCAGACTCTAGCCTTTGAAATGACAGCTATTTTTTGTGCTTATTTGGAGCGGAATCAGCGCCCCTATTATTCGGGTAGAGAACTAAATCTGACGTAAAAATGACGTTTGAAAGCCGCCATATTAGCGCTGATAGCAGTAGTGAGAGTATTTGGAACTAATACTAGTGATGACAACTGTTGTTATTGGTTGTGGTTACGTCAAATTTACTTCTCTACCCGATTAATGGGGGCGCTGATTCCGCTTCAAGTAGGCACAAAAAGCAGGTCTGTATCAGCAATCCAGCGTACTTGTTTAATAGAGATCAGTGCAGCCAACTGAGCTGTCGATAATTTTTTTTTATTACTGTAGTCACAGATTAAGGATATATAGGTAGATGTAGTCTTAGCCCGTCATCGCGTGGCCATTTTGTGCTTATTTTCATACAAGTAGTGTGCGTTTATTTTCTTGAATATTTCTATTTGTCGATCATTTCGAAGCACATTTAAATCTAGAAAAGAAAGTCATTTAGTTCATGATATCGATAAACTATAGTTCAAGTAATGAGAATCCGTAAACACACGTAAAAAGCTATGCAACTTTTGTAGTCAAATTAGTAATTAATGTGACATTTTTAGCACTAATGCCTTACATAACACGAATAAGGGATTATTAAACTTAAATATTATCCTTTTTAGCTTACAAAAATACCAATTGAAAAGTCCAAAAAACGTTGTTCAAAACTTACGTATTTAATGTTAAATCCACGTGTTTGAGGCATTCTTTGGCCATTCTTATGGTTTATAATTTAGCGGAACCATAGAACTCAACAATATCTAGCATAAAATGTTCAATAAAAACCTTTATTATCATTTTATTACATGAAATATGCATACCGACTCCTTTGTTATGTCCTAGTAAGTAGGACATAACATTACACGCTTTTGACGCTTGTACACTGATATAAGGCTCTCTCCTGCTATAGTATCTCATCCGGCACCGGCCCGGCGATGGGTCTCGCCGGCGCGGCGCCGGGGTAGCAAGCTTCCCGGTGCCGGGCCGACAAATCTGCATGTGTTGTAGGATTGTAGTCGTTGCCTATGTGTGTGTGTGTGTGCGCGCCGAGCGGAGGATAATGCGGAGTGGGGGGAGAGAGTACTTACCACTCATCTCACCGGCCACAGTATAGCAATATAATATCCCTACAGTAACGAAACGCCTTTGATGTCGCACGATGCCGCCACCGGTGTAAGTACCAAGCAGATATGCCAGGGTTGCCACTTGCCACGAAACGGGAAATAAAATAAAAATAAAATATTGTGCTTGTAATTAATCAGCGTGTTATATTTACATATTATGTCGTACTGCCAGATATTTACGTGAAACTTTATTTTTAGATGATTTGAGTTCTTTACTAGATGATGCGCGCAACTCCGTTGTGCCAAAACTCGTTAATTGCACGGGAACCGTACATTTTTCCAGGACAAAAAGTATCCTTTGTCCTTTCCCGGGACTCAAAGTATCTCCATGCCAAATTTCAGCAAAATCGGTCCAGCGGTTTGGGCGTGAAGAGGTAACAGACAGACAGACAGACAGACACACTTTCGCATTTATAATATTAGTAATTACTAATTAGTATGGATTTAAAAATTTTATTAACCTATCAAGCCCCTTAAGCTCACCGGTGAGCAAGATACAATAGAATAACAATAGATTTCCAAGAATCCACGATCGAAGGATTAAAATAATGAAGACGCATTCGGATATATAAAATATCCAACAATAATTAATCATATTATAACAATTGGTAGGTACGGTAGGCCACACGTCAGGTGTAACAGAAGCACTTCAAAACTCGCTCTTATTACGTGCGCGGTAAGGGCGGTCCAAATGTCATAATGTTACACTTGATGTGTGGCCCTGTGTACCTAGCTAGGTAGGTACTAATTAGTATGTAACAGGGTATTTGACAGTTTTTTTATTTTTATTCTATATTGTTTCTCTCCTTGTTACACTTCTTACAACGTAAACAATAAAACAGAGATGCAAATTGCAAATAAATTCCACCAAGGCCAACACAATATTAGTGTGAACTGTGAGTCGATATTATATTTTATGACAATTTAAATCCTTTTTGTTTTTTGAATCAGATTTACATATTCTGTACACTGAACACTTATTATATCCCATTGTTTATAAGATAAGATATCGTTTTACAACACAAAATTCGTAGACAACGCGCCAACGTCACACCTGCGCGCGAATTCGTACAAACTCCGCGAGTTTGACGGCGCGGGCCCGCGCCGCCCGCTTCCCCGCGGATACCCCTCCGTTGCTCTGCGCAAGTACATTCGTTTCACTCATAGATAATACAGTATATAAACTGAGATAGATGAGACACAAGCAGAACTATAGGTAAGATTATTGGACTCGTCTTAAGATGGCGCTTTGACACGTAATGTAGCAGCGCCATCTAGTTGAGTGGTACTTAGTATTCCTAGGCGTCAACTAGATGGCGTTTTTTATAATAAACAGCGACATCTACCGGATTTAAATAATAATATTGATACAAGAATTAATGGCCTGGATTCACTTTGATTAGTGCAAGTGCAGGTGATTAGTACAGATGGTTTAAAGTGATTTAGAGAAAGTAGACTTGCCATTTATCTCCAAATCACAAATCATCTGCACTAATCACCTGCACTCGCATTAATCAAAGTGAATCCAGGCCATTAGAGGCAATAAAACAGTACAATATTTTATTTACTTTATTTTATTAACAACCAAATCAAATCAGAAAATAATACTGTAGTCTGTAACTGAACTTTTCAGTAATTTTTGAATTGTCCTTTTGGTTGGTGAAACCTGAAAGAAATTAAACAAATTTTAATACCTAGCAATATTTTGAAAGAATGTATTAGGAAACACTATTAAAAATAAATATAATTTGATTGCTAATTCTGTCATAATTCACCAAAAATTATCAGGTTCATTTGCTATTTTTTACTGAACTAGGTTCAATATCAATTATTCAGTTAGTGTAGGGAGTAGTACAGGGGGGTTTTTCTCACCCAAAAGATCCCTCCTCAAGCCATTTCAACACCAAAAAGTTGGCGCAGGTTTATGAACCTTAGCCCATTTCAAGATTTTCACGACAATTAAATAATTAATTAATAATTGTACTACGCGGGTCACTCATAATTAACAAGGTCCACTTATATTAACGCGGGCCACTTATAAAGTCCCGGCGGGCCGCATGCGACCCGCGGCCGCAGGTTGGGGATAGCTGATTTACTTAAAGGTTTATATTTTTACTTACCTCCTTCGTCACATCCAAAATAATAGTGAAGTCAGGGGCTCAGACCAAATAAAAGGTCTGATGTCACGGGTATATCGGTATCTTCGAAGTTCGACGTGATTTCGAAATTTCAAACGAAGCTTGTGTCGATTGGTTTGATTACAGGAACTATCGGATACCAGTTACCACTAAACAAGTTATCACAAGCCGAGCAAAGTCAGAAACAATAAGAAGAAAGTAACTAAAAACCACAATAACAAAACTATAAAATGCTTTTCGTCAACGGATGAAAGATAATTATAACACTACATTGCATTGGATAAATGTCATTGATACGTAATTTGTCTATATTTTGCCATCTAGTGGCATTTATAGGTATCAACGGAAAAAAGTTTGTTGTATCACTTGTATGATGGCAGCACGCTCCATACAAATATTTTTTTTACCAACAATGTACTATGTGTCACCCCCCTGGTTTCACTACTGTAGGGATATTGCTATACTGTGCACCGGCCGCCCGCGCCGGCGTAAACCGGCAAGTGGAAAAACGAAACCCCACCGCCGGTGCCGGTGTCGGGCTGGCACCGGGCCGGGCCGGCTATTCGAAAAACGCCCAACAAGTTCTATTTTTCAGAATCTGATCCTCGTATTACCAACATAAAGATAGATCGTCGAACCCCATGCGATAGAGTGGCTTTATCGAATTGGGAACAAAAACATTCAGTTTCATTACCCGAAGACCTTAGAAATTTTTACGCATCTACAGACGGGTTTCAACTAAACTGGGACTACAAATATTCAGGTAGGTAGGAATTCATGAGGAATTCATGGAGCTGAAAGCATGTTTACTTTTAATTATTTTAGTAGTTTTTGTTAAGCGATACGTGTTCCTGACTGGCTGATACGATGCGTCTTCCGATTTTCTAGCGAATTGCTTCAAAATTTCAAAATAGCCAAAAAGTTACTTACGCGGTGTTCGAACTTAACTGACGTTTTGCCAGTATCCTCTTTTCTTAGCAAGTAGTAGGTACAACGGATTTGTCGGCGACAAGATGTGTAATGTTTGCAGCCGACGAGATTCTTCCTGTGGGATCAATACATGTTAATACTCTAAATGAGCTGTGTATGTCTTCCGGCTTGAAGGACCTCGTAGATTTCGCACTTAACCGACAGAATTCTGGTGCCCGACCTGTTTTAAATACAAAGACCAAGATTTTTGAGCTGGATGACTGCAGAAGCATTGGCAAGGTACTTTATCAACTGACTTAGGGCCTGTTTCACCACTTTCTGATAAATCGGCGAATAGCCTTTTCACCACTTTTCACAGCTTTTTTGACAGATTCTCCATACTTCATCGGTCAAGTTGAGTGGTGGATAGCCTATTCAGCATTTATCAGGAAGTGGAGAAAGCCCTTATGTTGTCAAATTAAATTTAAAATTGAAGTCCAGTTATTGAGTAACTTTAAAACAAGTTTTATTATTTAGATATGTTTGATAAATTCAAACGGGTCGTGGTCAATTTGGCTGGTGACGAGAGACGGAGCGTGGGGTTGGCTGGCTGACTCCTTTACTCACTACTTCAGAATGGCCCTGGTTCATCTCGGTTTGCCGGGGTGGCAAGCTGCATTCGCGAACTTACCACTCATACCTTGGGCAGAGGTACATTTTTAACATTATATTATGCCAGTGACTAGTGTACACATTCTCTCGTGAGTCGTGACTTATGTTCTCATACACGAAGTTTGAAGTAAATCACAACGAAGCCGGCGCGAGACCAGCGGCCGCATAATTTTCAAGTTTTATATTTATAAGCTAAGAGGTTTAAGGCCGTCACAGACTTAGCTATAATATAATTATATTAATATACCGTACTAAACACACTGAGACCAGAAATATATATTATAGCTGAGTATGTGGTCACGCGAAAATTGTATAGAAAATATATAGTAATATGCCTAGCTATAAACATACAGGGTGTAACAAAAATAAGTGATAATACTTTAGGGTGTGTACGTGTTCCTTGTAGAGAGTTCACTATGAAAGTAGCAGCGCTGAAAGACCAAAATTTTTTTTCACTTTTGTATGGGGAAACTCGTGACCCTCGCGCCCTTGCCCATACAAAAGTGAAAAAAAAAAATCATCTTTCAGCGCTGCTACTTTCACAGTGAACTATTTACAAGGAACACGTACACGCCCTAAAGTATTATCACTTATTTTTGTTACACACTGTATTAATATAATATATTATAGCTAAGTCTGTGACGGCCTTTAATATAAGCCGGCTGAGACCGGCGGCCATATTTTAGATGCCAGGTTTGTGCCGGCTGGCAAGGCTGCTTCGGTGCGTACTGCGTAGAAACCTCAGAGTAGGTAATGAGTAATGACTTATAGGCTAATGTCGTTAAGACCGACAAGGCTATGAACGTGGGCAGGGGCGGTGCCAGTAAAGGAGAACTGTTAAAACATGTCAAAAAGGGCGTTTTTGTATGTTGGCGGCGTTAGTTCCTTTTTCGCCACGTTCATTTAAAGCCTTGTCGAGCTCTAGATATCCATAAAGTGTGTGTACTGCGAAAGATACATCTGTAAATTTGGACTCCCAAGTTATGGACTTTCATAAAGATCACTATTACTTATGTTTTTCAGCAATTATTCCTACTGCTAGCGCCGTATCTACTGGACAAGACGGAACCCGAGACTGCCATAAGTGCTGTCAGTGAAACAGGATTCAACCATATCGACCCCAACATCTTCAAGACCACCTCACGTCACCACAAAAACTCAAAAACCGCCAACCACTAAAAACTAACGACGATTAGTACAATAATAAAATACCTTCTTACATATTAGTTGCTTTATTTAAATCAAATACTGATTTATAAACTAAATATACAGCTAACTAAGAAAATAATATGGACGGAATGTAAATCCTTAATTAAAATATTATAAGCTATGTGACATCCATAATATATAATGCAGTAATATCTAAAATGTACATATATAGGTTGATGGCATACATAAATCAAGAATACCTTATAATTAGCACAGTAATTATGTACTTATCATGTTGGTACATAACACATATTATCATAATGTGCCTTGTGTTGCAATGTAGGTATGTAAAAGTATTCTTATGTAAGTTTCGATGTGTCACATTAGTCTTTGTTTAGATTTAGGGTCAGATTTAAAGCGCTCGTTGCCAAGTCGCACCTGCGGGGCTAAAATGGTCACATTTAAGTAATTCCTCTCAATCAATTCAGCAAATGAATTGTCAAAACCGTTAAACTAAAGTCAAATCAGTACAAAAATACAGAAATGAATTGCAAGCAGTTGCATTTAGCGATTTAAAAAATTGAATCATATTATGATTAATCTATGATTCATCTCATGATTCCACAAAGCGACCATTTTAGCCCCGCTGGTTTCCGTATGAATAACCCTTAGGCCACGACGTCAGCGGGCAGCGGGGCAGCAACGGCAGCGGTGACTCGTACACCGTTCCCCGCGCCGCTGCGTTCGAGGCCAGTTTCATATAAATCTATACTGAACTAAATCTACGCTGATTTCGTGTCCGTGGCTTTAGCGATAATTATAATATTATGGACAGCTCTCTTAATAACCGCAATGTGATTAATAAATTGTGATATTGTAGTCTCTACAGCCTAATTAAAATATTCGAAAAACAGTTCTTACTGAATTTTTTAGCATGCCATATTGGAGTTAATTTTTAATAAAATAATTGTGCAAGACATCTTGTGGGATATGGTTGGGAATATGGCAGCCCCAAGTAGAGATCACCAACCCAATAGGTGGTACGCTCAGAGATTAATACCGAACACCTAATAATTTCAAAAGTCACGTCATGGTGGGATGATTTTATGCTTTCATAATATAAAATACTTTAGGCCGATTTAATAGCTAAAATACCTAAAATATAGTGCTTACAAGTATCGCATTTGTGCAAAAGACATTTTCGCTTTACTCATTTTCGCATAAAAAAGTTATATTTTTATGTTTGTTAAATAATACTGCCTATGATTTATAATCTGTATCATATTATTTTTATGATTTTACGGCATGTTTTGGACGCACATTATATTATACTCATACACAAAATATCCATGAATCTACGAATAATAAAAACAAAGGAAGAGTAACTTCGTCAAAAAAATTGCACCAAGAGACTACAAAATGAGACCCGATTCCCGAATACATGCATACTTTATGCATGTATTCGGTACACAAATTTGTGTATTTATAGAAGAGACAATTATTGTCAACGGCTTTATTTCTTAAATTTGAGTGTTAACTGTTAGTGTTTCGTAACGATTGTCATAATGCGAAATGGAACCATTATTTGGTTTGAAGTATGGGAGTTACATTTCCTTAGTTTTTATTATTCGTAGCTATGAATTATATGGTTTATAGTTAACAACATAGTATAATGATTCTTAAGCTTAATATTTGTCTCGGTAACGGATTTTGTTAAGAACAAAACAACATTGGAATGACCTAAACTCGCCCGGTACATGCCGTTACATATCTAATTCTACTTAAACATGAGGGTAGCTACACAAATCTGTAATAAAAGTATATGACATTAGACTACAGGAAAATCTAGATTATCTCAAACGCTCAGACCAAATAAAAATACTTTTCTAAAGGGTCTAATGTTGGCGATTGTGATTATGCAAATATTTTTAAACAATATTTAGTTTTACTAAAACCTAACATTGCATAATATTCCAACCTTGCAAGAGATCTTTCAGTTAAATAATAATTAAAGTAATAAATTTACTTGAATATTAGTATGTATATAAAAGTATAATATACCTAATGTTACAAATTTTTCTATTAAAATTTATTCATAGTCTTTTTATCAAGTTAGATAGTATATTATTATGTGATGATCATAATTTACTAAAAGTGTGATGTATGAAAAGTAAATATATTACATATTATCATAATAAATATTAATAAACATCACTATGCCAGTGAATAGACAATATACAAAAGTAATATTTAAATTTTATTACAGTTGCAGTACATTATTCATTTAGATAAAATGAGATTCGTAGTTGCCACAGAACTCTAAATAAATGCATCTTAAATAATATATATTTTAGTGTCAATAATATTCTATAGTTAAAGTCTAAACAATAGGAAATTACTATCAGAAAATAAATATTTTGCTAGTTCATACAAGAAATAACTTTGATATAACAGAGAATAATAATAATTATTATTTGTGTGATAAAATAGAAAAAGTCTCGTTTCTATTCGTGTCTCATTCACACACGCGTTATATCGCACACGAGCGAGAGAGACTGCCCGCGATCAACGCAAACAATAATTTTATTTTATCATAAATATGCTATTGCAATAATATATTTCTGTTACTGAGCGACCGTTTTCTTAATTATTGTGTTCATTTGTTTTAAAATACATCTGTCATTTCCAACGAAAAACATTCTAAACAACAGAAAGACAACACTGTCGTACTCTTAACTTGATGGTTGCTGTATGAGAATTGGGCTTCTGTTAAATATGGCTGCTAAATTCTATGGTGTATCAATTCCTAGTTACCTCCGCGATGTCGCTAGTAGATCCAACTGACGGGTACCCACTGGTGGTCAGTGGAGAGGGAATGTAGCGCGTCCATGATCTTGGAGTAGGTGGTGTCGACGTTGTTGTTGGTTATCACCAGGTCTATGTACTTCTCGTACTGACGCTGAATGCGCGAACTCTCCTCCAGAGTTTGTTTTATGTCTTCCTCCTGTAAATTATAAGATAACGTTTAAATTTTACAGAAATATAAATTTTTGAGAAATGTGCATATACTTACTTTCCTTTATCACTAAAAATATAGATTGAAATGTAAAGTTTATCAAGTTATATTTTTTAAAAGTCTGCCCGAAACTGCGTTTAATTAGGAACATGTTTAAAGCGCGGTCAATTCTACATTTTGGCTTCTATTCTTATGTTTTTCAAAAATAATTATAAGTATTTCCATTTGCTAAACAGCACTGTGGAGATGTAACAGATACATAGTCTGTCAAAAAAGTGAATAAATTAAAAAGTGGCAACATCGTAGTATCATCCCTTTTTTCTTTGATCGATTTGAAAGGGATGACACTGCGATGTTGCCACTTTTTAATTTCTTAACTTTTTTGACAGACTATAGTTTTGTATTTCTAATATCAGTATCATTGTATCTCATTAGCATAACATACAGCATTCTTTGCACACAACAAACGACAAGTAAAAAAACATGTGACAGTTGACACTTACCTCGTACAGCGACGCCAGCGACTCGAGCGTGCGCGCGCGCCGCGAGCTGTAGCGGATCGAGCTCTGCCGGTCGAACTACGCATGCGGACACATCAGCAACACATACTAGGGGCTCATACGATACGAGAACTAAATTCTATCCAACATTTATTATGTGAGAGCAAGTTTTTATTTCAGATGCTTGCTCCCATTTTTTCAGTTGGATAAAATTAATCTAAATGTTAACGATTTACTACAATAATGTATCAAAGGCATAAAAATTTTCTAGTGTTTATTCGTAAGCTAAGGCAATTGGCAACATAATTTAAACTGGGAATTTACCAAGTAATGTCTATTGAAAATTGATCCGGATTAAAAAAGGCTTAAATGATATTATAGTCAAAAGCATCCAGGTAAATAATCGACCTATTATAATTTTATTAATTAATTGGAATATAACGAACTTTAATAAAAGAAAAATGTATCAAATTTTTATGTCAGAATGCTAAGTTATGCAAAAACAATTATTCTATGTAGATTTTTACCACCTGAGAAATACCTTTCTGAGCACTATTATGCAAACAGAAGTTTTTTAATATCTCAACATCTACAAAACATGCATTTTAATGTTTGAATCTAAAGGAAACATGCCAAACATTACAGACGATACCTATAACAATCTTGACATCAAAGATAATTTCCCTCCCTATAATTTACTGCTAATTAACATTGATACAAAAGCTTTCATTTATAGCAACATCCAATAGCTGAATGCAAACATGTTTTTTTTAATGAAATAAGGGGGCAAACGAGCAAACGGGTCACCTGATGGAAAGCAACTACCGTCGCGACGCCCATGGGCACTCGCAACATCAGAAGAGCTGCAGGTGCATTGCCGTCCTTTTAAGAGGGAATACGCTCTCTTCTTGAAGGTTTAAATCTATTGAATGTATCAATGTAAATTGGCGCGTAATACTAAAGTCAATGGCATGCCACTAAAATTCTTATGGTTGAAAAAAACCATACCGTCAAATTTCTATTGGATGCGTAGGTGAGGTTTCTTAGCTGTTCGATTCCGGGCGCGGCGATCATCACCACATAGGGCAGAAACTCGCTGCTGTTGTGTAGCAGCTTCAGGGATTGCGGGGCGCAATCTAAAATACACATTTTTCCTGGAAATAAAGTGAATGTATTGTAATTTATGAAACTTTAGTCGTTTAGGTTGATTGCTGTCAATGACAAGTATAGGAGTGTAAGGGCCTGTTTCACCACTTGATAAGTGCCGAATAGGCTATTCACCACATAACTTGACAGATGAAGTATAGATAATCTGTCAAAAAAGATGTGGATAGCCTATTCGGCATTTTATCATGAAGTGGTGAAACAGGCCCTAAGTTCCGCACAACTTTAAAATTTTACAATATTAGTATTGATAATGTCAAACACCGAAACTGCTGCAACGACGTACCGCAATTCAAGTTGGAACGAAACAATATGGCTTAATTATTGATAACAGCCGCGCATATAGACAATTACAGTTATAATTTTAAAAACTGCATATCCAATGTAACATAACGCAAAGCTTCACATAATATTCACAACTTAAACTTACCTTACTTTAATAACCTCACGTATGAAGTCACCTTGAGTGGTCTACAAGTGTGAAGAAGGCGGGCTGCGTGCGCCTTCCTCCTTCAAGTTTCCAACTCTTCGTGCGACACGAACCAGGGGCCGTACTACGAAACCGTTTTGAGACTCAAACAATCGTACGAGAATGCCCCGTCCTACTCTAACAAATGTGAAATGACGTTAGAGCAGGACACGGCATTCTCAATCGATTGTTTGAGTCTCAAAACAGTTTCATAGTAGGGGTACAGTATTAACCAGTAACCAGAGAGCCCGTTCTCTGCTAGAGGTCACGGCGGCCGGGACGTGTCTGCCATAGTGAAGCTACCACATAACTTCACAAATTCGTGACCTTTCTTACCTTCTTTAATAACCGCACGGATGGAGTCGAGATGCGTGCCGTACAGGTGTCCGTTGTGTTCGCCGTACTCTAGGAAGCGGCCGGCGTGCGCGTCTCGCTCCATCTCCTCGCGGGACACGAACCAGTATGACAGCCCGTTCTCTTCTAGCGGCCGCGGCGGACGGGACGTGTCTGTGATATATAAGGTATTAGCTGCCTCTTTCTCGCAACGTGAAAAATTCAGAATAATGTAATATGTTTTGTTTCTTTCTCCTACGTCCATCGCGGCCAGGACTTTTCTGTGATAATAAAGCTAATTAGTAGAAATGTGCCGATCAGGACTTTGGCCGACTAGCCGACTGCAAAGAAGCCGACTAATCGGCCGACTAGTCGGCTAAGTCGATCATGGTTTCGAAAGTATCTATAACGCTTTTTACTGCTGTTTCGCGGGTAATTCGCACACGCCGCCTGCAAACGTTTCGAATCGTGTTATGTTTACTTCGCTTGCAATACTTTATTTTGTTTCTAATTCTATGATACAGTTGATGGTTTTCATTAAATATTTCATGTACACGAGACCTCGATTTAATAATACATACTTAATTTGTTGTTAAAACTGTATTAACAAAAATAATTTCTCTACTAACAAGTTATTTCAGAATGTGTAATACTGTTTGAGTGTGATACGAACACATTATAAATAATAATCAAGGTTTTTCTTTAATGTATTACAATTTGAATAATAGCAAAAAAGTAAAAAGCCGATTAGTCGGCGCTTTTTGCCGACTATTCGCCGACTAGTCGCCGACTACAAAAGTGGCCGGATAGTAGGCTCTACCGACTAGTCGGCACATCTCTACTAATTAGCCCTTTCTCACAACATAATGTAACTATTAAGAACTAGGTATGGGTTTGTTTCTATCTGAATATTATAATTTTATGAAGATACTATGACCGTTAATCTCTTTCAGTGCGGCGGTCGGGATGTTTTTTTTTTTTATTAAATAAGGGGGCAAACGAGCAAACGGGTCACCTGATGGTAAGCAACTACCGTCGCCCATGGACACTCGCAACATCCGAAGAGCTGCAGGTGCGTTGCCGGCCTATATATACACAATAATTGACTACCAAAACATTGTCCTTGCAGTTCGAGAGGCTACCCAAAAGTACATACAAGGCATATGGCACATCCATTATTCTTTTTAGAAAGAGAGTTGTTTGTGTTAATTACTTGAAACTTTGTACTGTATTTTGATGTACATTATAAAATAAAGATAAATTATTACGTTTAGAGAAGAATTGATGTTACTGTAATTGATGGCAGTTTGACGTGAAGTATTGCCAATGTTCTAGTGTCGCCAGATTACGCGGCAGAAAGACCCATTAAAAAAGTAATAACCGTGTATATTCTAAGAACGCGGAACCGCGTACAAGAGTTGATAATATTCAAACACTCACGCGGCACAACAGCGCCGAACCTATCGGGGTGGTCCTGTATGAGCTTGTTCTTGAGCGTGCGGCGGCCGACGGAGCGCGTGCCGACGAGCGCGAGCACCCGGCGCAGGAAGGGCGGCGTACGCGCCACCTCCTCGTACAGCGTCAACTCCGCACCCTCCAGCTGCACCGACGAGCGGGACTCGTACACGAACTTCTTCTTCTTCTTCGATATCTGGAAGTCGACAGGACTTACGCCCAGGAATACTAAAACGACACTTTTGTGGAATTGTTTATTCTCAAAAACGCCATCTAGTTGATGCACAGGAATACTATATCAACGCCCTCTGCCCCTAATAGGCAGGTACTAATAAAAAAGTGTCGAGGTCAAAATATATCGTTCGGTCTAGCCTCCTTTCGCAACGCCGACCGCGCCATAAGGAAATTCGTTCCAAAAAAACGGTTTGGAGAAAAGCATGTTGGAGAGTTTTAAGTTTTAAAGGTTCAGTTAACAAATCTCATAATAATAACCTAATCCTTTTGTTTTGGATGAAGCAATTCATTCATAGGGCTTGATTACACCTCCCGGGTAGAGTGCGAGAGTGTTCTCGACCAATAAAATTTGCCGAAAGAACTGTCTCGCCACTTTACTCGGTAGGTGTAAAAAAGACATTAGTGTGGAACCGATCTAGAAGCGCCTTTCACATGCTCTGCAGCTTGGTGCTGGCACTCACAATGTCATGACATATTTTCATTACTGGCCAAGGCAGTAAAGTGTGACGATCGCTGGATAAAGAGATCAAAAGAGCGTTTTAATTTTTGTATGGAAATCATTAAAAAAAATTCACTCACTCTAGCTCCGCATATGCTTATTTTGTGCACAAAGTCTGCTTCTGGGGGAACATATGCCTTTCTTCTTTCCTCCAGTTCAGGTGAAGGAATGAGTCCAACTACTTCAGGTTTATCCACATGACTTGCCTGCCACCAGTTAGGATCTTTTCTGTCTGACACCTAAAATATTAAATTGCATTAAAAGTTAGGTATAGCAGAGAATAAAAAAACATAAGAATACAACTTTTAGCTAAGGTAAAGCCGCGTTAAAGTAAAAAACCACACCTTTATTTACTTTAACGCGGCGTCACCTTATATGGATATGTTTTAGATTTAGTATTTAGTTTTAGGGCACAGTAGTCAACCAAGTTTTGTTGATTACAGAACCCTAAAACGGAACCCTAACCAGCAGATTTTTTGTATATTGGTAGGTTAATAGTTATATAATTTAAGAGTAACCTTGTCCTACAAATAAAACAATCCATATTTTAGGACCATCAAGTCAAAGTATTAAATCCTTTCTATCTCTGTTAGCTACACTTTCAAGATTTTTCGAAATTAAAAATGTTGTTTGTCTTATCAAAATGTTGCTACTCACAAAAAATTAGCTTGTTGGTAATCACAAAAAAATTTGTTCTAGGGCTCCCTGACCATATGGGTAATTCAAAGACAAAGACATGATGAATACTGACAATGAACTTTAATTTCTTAGCTTTAGTCATTGCTGAGAAAAATCGATATCGCTTCAGCCAAATTATCAAGGCGTCTCCTTAAGCTAGAAAATATACTTTTTATAACACGGCATTGAAATAACCAGGACTAATAATAATTGACCTCATCTGACATTAGACGGACTTTAATTAAATCATCTAACTTTGCAAATACTTTATTATCCTCTATATGCCACTATGAAATTTTTTAACATTCTTTGTTTTTCTTCATTTGATATGATGTTGCTTTTGATTTGAAATGATTGTAACTTGTGTAAATTAATGAGCTATTCTATTTTTATTGTGTCATTCATGAGTGATTTGGGGCATCCCTACTGAGTATCATTTGTATTAAAATTAAATCGATTTGATATTATAATTAATTACTATTTTGGTTTATAAATGTCTTGCATCATATTTTCCACAAAAACAACATTTTCTTGACTTACTTGTAAAATGTCACCTTTTCTGAATTCAAGTCCAATTTCCTTGCATGGTAACAATGTGTCTTCAGTTGGGTCATAATCAAATAAGGCCCTCATGTAACACTGGAATGCCATGAAAAAATATACATAATCTTATATATAAAAATGGATTTTTAAAATATGTGTTAGTCGCGCTAAAACTCGAAAACGGCTGAACGGATTGGGCTGATTTTAGTCTTAAAATATTCGTAGAAGTCCAGGAAAGGTTTAAAAGTGATATGGAGCTCACCGGGACAGCTAGTCTTATATATAATAATCGGCCAAGTGCGAGTCAGACTCGCGCACGAAGGGTTCCGTACCGGTATAGAGCGTTTAAGTAGAATAAAAAAATGTGTTTTTTGTATGGGAGCCCCCCTTAAATATTTACTATATTTTAATTTTATTATTAAATATTAAAGTGCAAATATAATTAACGATTTTGTGAAAATTTCAAGTGCCTAGCTGTTACCATTATTGATTACGAGCAAAAAAGGCCAAAAAAATCATGTTTCTTGTATGAGAGCCCCCCCTAAATATTAACTTCATTTTATTTTTAGTATTTGTTGTTATAGCGGAAACAGATATACACAATCTGTGAAAATTTCAGAAGTCTAGCTATAGCGGTTCCCGAGATACAGCCTGGAGACATACAGACAGACGGACAGACATCGAAGTCTTAGTAATAGGGTCCCATTTTTACCCTTTGGGTACGGAACCCTAAAAATGGATTTTCAAATGTGGTAGTCGCGCTAAAACTCGAAAACGGCTGAACGGATTGGGCTGATTTTAGTCTTAAAATATTCGTAGAAGTCCAGCCTGGCTAGCATACGCCAACGAGATATCTCACTCTCGAGATAATTAAAAACTACTCGTCTCATAATGTCAAAATCTCGACATTATCTTGACAAAACTCTATAAAAATGTGTTATTTCGATGATAGATCTATGCAAGAAAAAATGTTTGTCATGCTAGGGTCATTAGAGATGAAGATACAAACTATCAAACATCGAGTAACATGTAGAGTGAGATATCTCGTTGGCGTATGATAGCGCCCGGCAGGGAAGGTTTTAAAGTGACATGAAGTTCACCGGGACAGCTAGTATTAAAAAAGATTTCCTTTTCAATGAATCCAATTACAAAATAGTATAGAAACCAATGTTGCAAAACAAGTGAGTTGCATGCCTGCAGTGATGCAATGTTTTTATTCAATATTCATTATCATTAATTAATTAACATTATTATTATCAGCGGGCTTTATAGACTGACACATTTAGTCAGAATAATAACACCAGTTTCATTGAAACCAGGCCATTTTCACATGACTGGAGAGAGATAAGCCAATGTACATCTATTTTACATGACCATCTGGAGTATGTATCTTTTTTGGACAGGTGATCAGTCTGCAATGTCCTAATCTCAGAAATATAAGACTTTAACAAGGTTACAAAAGTGTAAATAAAATCCACTTACACTAAGTTTATTGGCCAGCTGTGAGTTTTTCTCCTTAAGATTTGGTCCCACTTTCAGAGTGACTCTATCATTGGGTTTTGAGACAGCTTCTTTGAGTTGATCTTCTGTGTCAATCTGCACTCCGTCCACCTCCAGTAACACATCACCAACCGAGAGCAGCGCCTGTTTGGCGGCTGCACTGCCCGCTAATATCCTAGCCACAATCAGCTGACCATGTTCATCAGTTGTTACCTAAACAATTATTTATTTTTCATTTATTAATAAGCTAAGATTTTTTAAAAATATGATTTATCACTGTGATTACCTGTTATTTTAATGTTTTCAATACAGTTATGTAAAGATAATTTGAGAAAAAGCTTTTAAATACATACCGTTAAGCCTAGTGGTTGGCCAGGCACTTTTCTTAGTCCGACTACTTTCACTGTCTCTATAGGCATGTCTCCGTTTTGCTCAGGACTAATGTCTGTACTTGTCAGGGCTAATTCTGTTGCAATTGGTTTCTCATCAACACGGTCAACACCGGACCCTCTATCTAGCCAAATTTTACCTATTTGATCATGAGCATTAATAAGTGCCTTGAAAAAGAAATAAAAAAATTATACATAAGTTTTACATAAGAAATTGATAGATTAGATCTGATTTTAAAAGCAAGGGTGAGTAATTTTTTTAAAACATTCTGATGATTACCTTAAAATGTACTCGAGACAATAGTATGGCTAGCTCTGCTTGTTCTATAGTCCGTATGTTGTTCCCTCGGTATTCGCTCAGCGACCGTATTATATTTACATTATCCAAGGAAACGGGCTTAACGATCAAATGCTCTTCTGAATCGACAGGCTGCAACGTAATAATATTATATTAAAACATAATCGGACGAAACAACGGACGCCCGTAAGTTGTTGTTGTTTAGGCGTGGCACTTCGGGAGAAATTATTTGAATGAAAAGTTTAATTCATTCACCTGTACCCGAGTAGATATTGCATAAGTCAATAAAATATGGTTAATACTAATTTTTTAACACGCAATTTGTATTTTTAATTCAGTAAATCAATAAAGAAAACAAATAAATTGATTTTCTTACCGAACAAATGACATTTAAATTTGACAGTCGATTATCGAACCAAAATGACATTAGACGTACGTCTGTCGTAGTACCTGTCATTTGCAGTTTTCGTTCAGAAATTGAAAAGTTTTCATTATATTCCATCAGGTATTTTTTTACAAACAATAATAATTTTAAATTATGTAACTTTACCTGACTTTTCCGAGTAAAATCGGGACTTTCGACAATGAATTTTAAAAATATTGCTTCATGATTTGATAAATCTTCTGGTTCCGGTTTCTCTTCTTTCTCTGTAAAGAGGTTTCCATTTTCAATAATATTGTTTCCCACCAATTCCTATGTCATTGTTTCCCACTTATTCTGTCTTTTGGTCTGTATTTACTTTGATTAGTGCATTAGGCGCATCTCAGGACTCAGGAGTTCAAAGAAGTGTGGACAGCGACTGATTAGTGCAAGTTCTATAGTGCACTTATATTATTATAATAATTATTTTCTCCTTTTATTGTTCCTTACCCAAAGGGTAAAAACGGGACCCAATCACAAAGATATTTCAGCCTGTCCGTCTGTCTGTCTGTCCATATCCAAGCTGTACCTCCCCTTTCTAACATGCAGCTTACTATTACAATATGGATGAAACCTTAGGTTCTCAGTTACATAAGGAACTACTGAGTTCCTGGGCATAGCTGGGCATTAACTCGTTAATCCATTAATTGTTAATTAACGAAGTTAACAATTTGATTAACGGATTAACTTTTAAGTTAACTTTTAAAAATGTTAACGGACTCGTTAACTTCCGTTAATATGCAGAAGTCCGTTAATCGTTAATCCAATGCCGACTATTTACCGCACGGCACCACGGCAGAGACGCGCGGCACGGCAGCAGCGAGTGAAACAAAAGCAATACTAGATAATGACGAGATACTGGATACATTTTCAGGCGCGTGCAAGTGAGAAAACTGCGAAGAGATTTGTTTCGTTTTATCCTGAGGTTTTATCATTTCATTACTCAGCGCCAGTGCTTATAGTGTTATTTTTATTATAAATTACTGTCAGTGATCGTTTGCATTTTGATAAATTATAGTTAGGTAGAATACAATAATTGCACAAGACGTATTCATTTTTGTTCCTATTACCTGTTAACTCCCAGAACCTTAAAGACGCTATTACAAATATCAGCGATTTTCCGGTACCCTATCAAAGAATTAGGAGTCAAACTGCGAGGATATTTTGGTTTCAAATGAAAGACAATATATTCATCTCCACGACTGTACTATAAAAATTCTATAGCCGCATACAAAATTTTCACATAAAATACGTTTTAACCATAACAATAATCGCAAAATATGAAAAAATGGGGTCTGATTAGGTACCTTAATATCTAAATACACTGAACTGAGGAAAATAAATATACAAAAAATCAAGAACGCGGCGAGCATCGTAACCGCCACTGTACAAGGCGCGCTAATATGAATCTTATTTTAATGTCATTAACGTCGATATTCGTACTGACAGACATCCGACCTGCTAATTAAAAAGTTGGAGCATTCTTAACCAATGAAAGAAGTTATAACAAGGTCACTAACGCAATGATAGAAGTTATAACAAGGTCATAATAATACACATATTAACGGATTAACGATTAACGTTAACTTGCGTTAATACGTCCGAAATGTAACGCTTTAACGTTTAACGGACCTTTTAAAATAGTAAATTTACTACAAAATATTTAAATAATGAAAAATATTTTTTAAAATTTAAATATTTCGTAGTACATTTACTATTTATTTATATATTTTTTAGTGTTTTTGTCTATTTTTTGGTGTTTAAATATTTAGTAGTAAATTTACTAAAAAATATTTAAACACAAAAAATTTTTTTTTTAGTATTTAAATATTTTGTAAAAAAAATTTGTTCAGGACCCTAGGTAATTACTATCTTAAGCTGAAAAATAACTCAAACATGTTAAATATTTTCGTATGAGAAAATGGTTTTGGTATTAAGAATGTATGAAAATTTCGAGGGTAACCCGGGCCCTTAAGAGAAATTAATGTAATCTTGGTACGCGACCATATTATGACAATGAGACAAATAAAGGATATGGGCGACTAGCCCATAGACGACCCTAAAAAAAAAAAACGTTTAACGAAGCTAGCTTTCTTTTAACGGATTAACGATTAACGAAGTTAACTATTTGATTAACGGTGCCCAGCTATGTAGTTAGAATACCTGCGAATTTGCGAAGCTCTACATGGAGCTATACTGTATATCCGTACCAAATTTATGAAAAATGCCGACATGATTTAAGGATGACCACTAAAATCTAGTGAGTAGAGGTAAAAGGTTAGGTTTTTCTGCGTGGTAATAATCTTTAACGCAGTTTTTTATATTTTAATAGTAACCAATTTGATCAATTTCTTATGTCAATGGTCGTGCGTCGTGACCCACAGGTTGAAAAACACTGCCTATTATGTGAGTAGGGCACAGCATACTCGTGCTGATTGTAGAGAGCCGAATAACGAGCCTCGCGCGGCTTGGCGTTTAATGACTCGTACTTTGTAGTCGCAGTAATTAATGATCTCATTACCTGTTTCTTTCTTTCAATAGTTAAAAATATGCACTTTTATTCAACCTGCAAAATAACAAGTAAATCAGCTGATGGGAAGCTAAAAGACATTCTTAAAAAGAGATACACTTTGGCTACTGGTACAAACTTCTTCAGGGTAATTTTAGTTTTGTCGATCATGCCTACTACATAATAAAATGAAAAAATTTGTAAGTAATTTTGTGTCGGAGTTCTGTAAGCCCGTGGTATGTTTAACCTACCTAGGTACATATTTGAAAATACTTTTCACTTCAACGTCCTTGCTTTACACACTATAATAATTATTATTAAATGAAGAATTTTATGTAGGTACTTAAGTGTGATTAAAAGGTTATAGATCATTGATTTTCAAACTAGGGGGCGCGCCCCACTAGGGAGGCGCGAAGACATGATGAGGGGGGCGCGGGCGCCGGTGGCGGTTTTACTCCAGAGTCCAGATGCCCGCGCATTCCCGCGACGTACGCGAATTGGAAATCTTGTCAAAAACATGCAAGCTCATCCGTCACATTGATTCTTCCTGAAGAGGGCGACTAACTCAAAAAATCAAACATTGTCCTTCTCAATAACTCGATAAATATACAACATTTTAAAAATCCGCTAGGTCGGTTTCTCAATGATAGAATTTTTACAATGTGTTAAAATATTAACTGAGTTTAATGCACGGTTATGGCAATGATGTATGAAAAATTCGTGAAAATTAGATGCATCTTTGCGAATTGCGATTTTTTCTATCGAAAAAAATTTATGATATCGTTTTTTTGCTCAGATCGGATTCTTGGAAATATAATGTAGTATTTAGTTTTAGAAAATTAAACAATTCGGAGCTTGATTTCAAATATAACAAAGAATTATAAAATCGTCAATTTTGGGTTAGAAGTAAGTATGTAAAAACATATTTTTATAATGAAACATCTGAAAATGTATTTTTGGTCTTTATTATTTTATTTTACAATAGCTTGGCGAGCCCACTTGCTACTACTTGCTGGGCCCTGGGCCGAAGGGAGGCGTAAGCACTAAGCATGTTCATTAGGGAGGCGTGATACATATAAGTTTGGGAACCTCTGTTATAGATGATATTTCTTCCTTGAATTCAAACTCCGAAGCTCCAAAAAACTTCAATCCAACTTCTCTTTTACAGATTCGTAAAATGTCAGGCGCGGTCCGAAGGGGGGGGGGGGTCACAGGGGACATGACCCCCCCCAAAATCTAAGGTCCAATTGAAAATCTCAAAATCTTGCCAAACTATAAAAGGAAATTTTTGCCAATAAATTGTTTGTATAGGTAGTGAGTGTATGATTGGTCCATGGTAGTGAGTGACCCCCCCAAAATTTCCAGGCTGCGACCGCGCCTGTAAAATGTTGAGTTGATAAGTTTGGCTTTCACATCAAGAACTTGTGTGAAGCCTTTAAGTAGTTTTTTGCATAATACGGTTAACGATTCAAGAATAAATTATAATAATTAGACAAGTTGTATACGTCCGTGATTCATAAGTCATAGTACGGGAGCCCTAGATCCGAATAGAATCCGTTTTACTGTTCTGTAATCAACAACACTTGGTTGACTACTGTACCCTAAAACGGAACTCTAACCAGCAGATTTTTTGTAAATTGGTAGGTTAATAGTTATATTATTTATGAGTAAGTAACCTTGTCCTACAAATAAAACAATCCATATTTTAGGACCATCAAGTCAAAGTATGAAATCCTTTCTATCTCTGTTAGCTACCACTTTCGAGATAATGTTGTTCGTCTTATCAAAATGTAGCTACTCACAAAAAATTAGCTTGTTGGTAATCACAAAAAAATTTGTTCTAGGGCCCTCACTATCAAAGAGAACATTCCAAAAAAAAGTTACACTAAAAGATTCCCTTGTGTTTAGATTCTGTTTAGAATTCACAACGTGCTACAATGTCGTTATTCTATTAGCGTTATTATGTCTGTCCGGCGTCTAGACAGCTATTGTAAGCAAAATCTTTATTTTCGCTTCCAGACCGGCCGGCCTTTTAAGAGGGAATACGCTCTTTTCTTGAAGGTTTGCAGGTCTTATAGGTCCGGAAATACTGCTGGTGACAGTTCGTTCCTTTTATTTTAATATTATTATTAAATATGAAAGTACACATATAACTAAGGATTTTGTGAAAAATTCAAGTAAGTACCTACATGTTGCCATTTTTAATATAGAGCAAAAAAGGCCAAAAAAATCACGTTTGTTGTGTGGGAGCCCCCCTTAAATATTTATTTTATTTTATTTTTAATATTTGTTGTTATAGCGGCAACAGATATACATAATCTGTGAAAATATGAAATCTCTAGCTATTACCGTTTTTGAGTTACAGCCTGGAGACAGCAAAAAAGGCCAAAAAAATCACGTTTGTTGTATGGGAGCCCCCCTTAAATATTCATTTTATTTTATTTTTAGTATTTGTTGTTATAGCGGCAACAGATATACATAATCTGTGAAAATATCAAATCTCTAGCTATTACCATTCTTGAGTTACAGCCTGGAGACAGACAGACAGACAGACGGACAGACAACGAAGTCTTAGTAATAGGGTCCCGTTTTTACCCTTTGGGTACGGAACCCTAAAAACCAACCAAACAACAACAGTCTGAATTAGGTTGGTACTAGCTTAAGTCTAAGTTTTTAAGACTTTTACGAAGGAAGAATTTGGAAACTAACTAGGTAAAGTGCAAATATAAGCTTTTCTATTAAAAAAATTCACACTTTAACGGATGGTATCAGGGAATCTGCTGATTACCCAGGTAATGTGCACGTTAACGTATTCTGCATTCTAACGGTAACATATATACCAATTACTAGTCCGTTATCAGTAATCAAAAGGATATAATTGTATCTCATTTTCATAATTTATTAAAATATTATTTGGATAGAGAATATCCTATGTCCATCCTCGGGACTTAATGTATCTGGTATCTGCACACCCATCAAACTCGCGGTTTCAAAAAGACAGACAGACACACTTTCCCATGTATACCTACCTACTTAATATTAGTATGGATTTATACCTCAGTTACTGTAAAACAGTTGTCCAACGACTACTCACTGCGTATCTTCAAATCTAGATAAATATTTTTATTCTTAAAAGCTTCTAGATCAATGATTGAGATAAAATGTGTCGATTTATAGTGAGTGCGGCGGAGTGAGGGATACCTACGTGTAGTGACCGAAGATTGACGTGATATATCTGGTTTGTATAACGATCATACATTATGAGGTTTACATGCGTTAGCGAACTTCTTAGAAGTGTATAATAATAAAGCGTATTACATACATTGTTGGGTGTGAAAATATATAGGCCATTTATAAAAATACGTAAAAATTAGAAGGTAGGTAAAACGCCCATTTTAAGAGTTCATATTACTAGATTAAAAAAATCTCTATTATTATAATAGAATGACTACCAACTATATTTTCTGTCTGTCTATTACATCTTCACGCGTGAACCGAACCGATGAACTGTCGATATGGACTTTGGTAATACAAACACAGAGTCCCGGAAAAGGACAAATAATAGTTATTACTGGTGAAAAACAACACGGTTCCCACACGATAAACGAGTTTTAATGGAACGAATTTACAGGTTTATTTAGTAATGCCTGTACTGCCATACAATAATAAACTTTGTATTGAAAAGGCTTCGTTTCTTCGCAACAAGGATATTGTGTGCAGACTTGTCATAAAATTAGCATTCATGAATTTTCAAAGAAAAACTTCACCTGCTTATTTTCTATGAATAAGAAGTAAGTCTGACTGTCGGTATAAATTTTATATAGCTAATTGGCTACGAAGTAGATACTCGTTATTTTGATTATACTGTTGTTAAATTATACAAAAGACATGTTAACAGTAATGTGCAAATCATCAGACAGTCTCGAAATAAAAAGATGTCAACGTAAACGTAAAAGTCAACCTCTGTTATTCGAATATGCATGAAATGTCCAAAGAAGCTATTTGAAGAAAAGTGGTTTTAAAATTATTTGAAACAATTGCAGCGAAATAGCAATAGATGTTACATACTTTCGTTCAGAAATACAAAATGTTAGGTTTAATAAATATAATAGGTAACACCTTATATTTAATAAAAAAATATTAGGTATTAGCATAGTCCATGGTATTACCTACTTATTTGCTAACTTATGTAGAGCCATAAGTTGGAGCACATAAGCAACCCAAATAAGACCAAATACAGCTAAGAAAATAGATCGCTAAGTATCTCTTGAAAGAGGAGAATAAGATAAATAATTAATCAATATCATATTATAATTCGCCCGCAAGAATGCGCAGAATTTCTGAGAAGACTTTGGAATATAGGTTAGCTTCTCTACATAATATTATTTGCCCATTCTTCGGATCGTTACCGCGGATCCTTGTACGAAATCTTCTACGAATTGTAGAGTATTTTGCGAATTTGCAATTTATATATTACAATACTTTGAGGTTAACTTTATGAATGAGCTTACCTTCGTCGGGGGGCTTGTTCCCCATGAAATCCCGGAACCCACGCCAGTTGATGGAGTACCGGCCGCTCCGTCGCACCATCATGGTAGCAACTAGCACGGCGTGATCACAGGTAGCACGGGGTGATCACAGGGAGCCGCAGCGTGAAGCAGTCACGGCATGGGGCGACGTGTTCGCGTGATAACGTCACGCCATCAGCTGAGCTCGTCGACACGTCACGTCGCTGCCCGCCCTCGCGCCTGCGCACGCCGCGCTACCGAAATACTTAGGGATGCTCTACATATCGATGTTATCGTTCCGTACAGAGCGTGAAAATGTTATGGATATATTTTAAGTTTTCGGTACTTATGGTGACGTAGCAATAATGATTATTATCAGGGCAAGCGAAGCGAGCCCTACTATATCTCACAACCCTGAGTACTTTACGGAAATACTACCACACCTATAGACTTTAACTATTTATATTATATAGATATGTTATCATCGGTCATTTAAAGTTTGGTTACTATTAAAATGTAAAAAATTGCCGATTATTACCACGCAGAAAAACGACGCGAGCTCTCACAAAGCTCGCAGCTTTTAGCTAGTTTACCTCTGATACCTTCTGATGTGTAAGTTAGCTATCGCAATTTTGATAACAGATTTTAATTACCTATTATTCGTAGTAACATAAATCATAATAATATTATGCTTAAATAATGTTATGATTCATTTGTTACATAATGTGGCGAATATTACGTCATTGCACCGTAATCTAGTTAACTCTAGTTTCGAGTGGTAATCTTAACTCAAAAATTTGTTCGTAGTCATTATTTTATGCAAAAGTTTAATAATTTTAATAATTTAAGTTAGTAAGAATCATCGTACTTATTAAAGTAGGTAAGTGCGACAGCGCTACCTTTAAAATAAAGTTGGTATTTTAGACATAGGCAACTCATTTGTAAAGCAGATATTTATAAAACCTAAGTCCTGCAGTCATAAAATCAGTAAATGATCAAACATTGCGTTTCGGAAACGCGTCGATAAAAAGCGAACTCCAAAAGCAAATCGTAAAACGGTTATAGCAACATAAACTTCTTATTTTGATGTAGTCATTGCCAATATTGAAACGTATGATATGAAAAAACACATAAATCATTATGCTAGTTATTCTCGAAAGAATTTCGCGTAAACATTATTTTATGTGTTCTCGATAATGTAGCGTAGAAGACCGGCAGCACTATACCTACAAGTCCCGCCGCCCGTCGCCCTCCTTATGTTATTTCGCAACTTCACTACGCTTATGTTTTACAACCTCACCAAACTAATATCGGAATACCGCATTTTATAGACAACATCATAAATAGTCCATACAAAAAAATTATTTCATATAATATTATGTATGTTTAACAAATACCTGAATTTTCGCAAATAAGTTGTTTTAAATTGAGAACTTCTTGTTGTAAATGAAATATTTTCAGCTTTTCAGTAATCGCCGCGTCTCAAAGCTTACTACGGAATGTATGAGGTAACGTTCACACATGACGTAGAGCCAATATAAGCTATGTCCACATTATGCAGTTTAATCTTTAATTTTCGTCATCTTCTTTTTATTCAAATTCCGTTTGGCATATTCAATAATTGAAAGCGTCAAAATCCACCCGCGTTGAAAGAAAAGTGTCATAGCGAGCGCTACGATTTCAGCGCGCGTCACTGGCATGCCTCACGTACGCTGTTGACTGCGCTATAACGCATGCCCTTGATGAACAAAAAAAGGCACAGTGTGGACAAAGCTATTGTAGAGTAGGACAGGACCTTCTGTAAAACTGAATATGCTAGCTATGGATCCTTCATGTTCTAGGTACTAACTAAAATGCTAACACTTAAATTACTTAATATAAAATCAATTTTATACCTTCGTTTTTAATGCCTATGTTATTATTAATGTTGCATCTCCCAATAATGCATATTTATTTTGTTGACTCTACATTATTTTCATTATGCAGTATTACAATTTACAATACACACAAAAAACACACATAAATCTATAAATATATTGTTTTTGCACGTTTTGGGCTATCGTACCGACCTTTGTATTTGGAGGGTGATTGGTCACCCGTGTCGAGAATTCACGATAATATTATTATACATAATATACAATAGACATACTTACTTAATATTATAAACGAGAAAGTGTGTCTGTTTGTCTGTTACTTCTTCACCCTCAAACCGCTGAACCTATTTTGCTGAAATTTGACAAAGAGATACTTTGAGTCCCGGGAAAGGACATAGGCTACTTTTATCCTGAAAAAATGTACGGCTCCCGGGTGATAAGCGTTTTTTGACGCAACGGAGTTGCGGGCGTCATTTAGTAAAGGATGTAAGCGTCAACCCATTCAATTGTAATGAACACGACAGTGTGTTGGCAAAAGGCAAAAGGCAACAGCTATGTTGCCTTTTCACACTACTTGTAAAACCTCAACTGATTTAGATGAAAGATGTAATTATAATATACTTGTAAATAATAATAATAATAATAATAAAATAATATAAGTAATAATAAAACTGTTTAAATCCAAGTGTGGATCCCGGACTAGTCAGCGGGATCGACAGACCCTCGCCCTTTCCTGGCGCTTCACATATTGCAACATTAGGAGGGATACGGTCCTGGCGATCTCACTTGCTGGCATCTGGTAGATTCGACACAGAACGATATCTTTTTAACACCCTAAAAACTCCACCCAGCTTGAGTGACCCGTCTCCACCAAGCCAATGTCACAACATCTAAAGGCAAAGGGTGGAGCAGCATAATATTATCTAAGGAAATCTAAAAATGTCGGATCTACTGGCCGCCAGGACACTGAGACCACACGCGTTCAAAACATTCAGTTCATAATTATTATAAAATATATAAAAGATAGGAAAATATGTATTGTTATTACATATAATATGTGTATATATTATATTCTATTCTAGTATTTAATTTATATTTTATAATTTTTATATACTATATATTTATATATTATATATAAAAAAGGTCCATGGCGTGATGGACAACAATCACAATATATTGTAAATAATAAATTATCCTTGGTGCAAATAAACTAAATAAAGATGGCAAAAAAAGGATATGGGCTGTTAGCCCATAGATAGCCCCAAATTGTAAATAAAAAAAAAATATACTTGTAAAATTTTTGTGTGGGGATATCTCATATCCCCGAAAAGAACATCGATTTTATGAATAGAAAATCATATACTTATGTAAGAAATAATCGGCACAACTGAGTAGCGGGCAACAACTAGCGTAGTCCACATATTTATATTTTTGGTATCAATGTTGTGCAAATTTTTAGCGAATTTCGTGATACATGAGCACAATTGCAACAGCGATAAAATACACCGATATTGAAGTTATCACCACTGTTGGTATCGAGCAATACAATAACTTACTCTATATGCTAGTTGGCCTCACTTATTTAGTTTATAAGTTGTACATTTTCGTAAGGAGACATCTTTACCGCGAGGATGCAGCTCGTTTTTTTACATAAAAATGTTATAATACACGTACCTAAATATTCCCGGTGAAGAGACTAAGATTTTATACGTGGGAGAGACATGCTTCGGCACGAATGGGCCGGCTCGACCGGAGAAACACCAAGTTCTCACAGAAAACCGGCGTGAAACAGCGCTTGCGCTGTGTTTCGCCGAGTGAGTGAGTTCACCGGAGGCCCAATTCCCTACCCTATTTTCTTCCCTACCCTCCCTTAATCCTTCCCTTCCCATCAATACCCTCCCCTATTACCCTATTCCCTCTTAAAAGGCCGGCAACGCACCTGCAGCTCTTCTGATGCTGCGAGTGTCCATGGGCGACGGAAGTTGCTTTCCATCAGGTGACACGTTTGCTCGTTTGCCCCCTTATTTCATAAAAAAAGATACCCGTTTTAGTTTAAAGCTGTATCAGCATTTTACCAGACAATTTTTCTGACAACATTCTAGTTATTGGTACCACCGCTATTGGATGCATGATTTATTACGCATAATATTTTAATGCCTAAGGTCGTATGTAAAAGATGAAAGTCGTTAAATATTATGACGCATATAAAAATTGCTCGGCACTTTGAGACGACAGTAAATGTTACATCTATATTTAGCGCAAGATAAGCGTTTGAGCTAAATATAGATGAACATATGAAAAAAGAAACGTTTCCGCGTTGAACCCTTAAAAATATATGTGTTATATAAATTAAAGATTCGCGAGATTCATTAGAACTGCGATAACCTTTGGCACACAAAAACAGCGTCACGTGTTTTGGCAGTTAACATTATCGTGCTATATTATGATTTTATGCCACAATTAGAAAGAGAGGATGTTGTCATTTATGCAAACGACCAACATCTAGGAGGAGTTTATGTATAAGCGAACTATTTTCGCTTTGGGTAAACCACTAACGCACCAATAATAATTTGTCTAATAATGTAAAAAACTACTAATCCTATTTAAAAAATAATACAATATTTGAACTTCAAAAGTTACATGATAATATTAAAGTTGTTACTTGTCTAATTCAGTTCTATTTCGAAGCTACTACAAAGTTAACTGCACCAATTCGAGTAAATCATGAAGTAATTTAAATAGCATAATGGAAAAAGTAAAGAAAGAGGACCGAGGACTATCTAGTACTTGTACCGATTTTACCACTTCTTGTCTTGAAAAAATAAAAGGTAAAGTTAGGGTAGGTAAAATTAACAAAATCAAAACCAAGTGTGGCCTGTCCGACAAAGATATTGATAATTTTAAGGATTCTTTGCTTTGATGCTTGAAATTAGACGTCCATTGTTTAGATTATTATTTATTGGTCAGTCCCGATAAGTGAATTAGTTAATATATATAAGCGATAGTTGTCCATTTTGCGTACTAGGCGCGTGCTCGTCAGCGATACCAGAGGTCACGGGTCATCGATATAAATGAGCTTTCGTTATGAATTAGCGTCAGTCTCCTCAGTTTAATGTGCCGAAGGCGTTTCTTACACACACTCAAAATAAAGTAAATCCAACCACCCAAAATGCCGTGGACCAGCACTAACAGGTGGATTTTTGTTTATTTTTTATATTTTGTAGAGTTTTATTGAATAATTTTGTGGTTTTTAATAATATTTTATGTTAAATATATTAATACTGAAATCTTTCGCTGTAAATAAAGTAATTCATAAAATTAATTTCAGAATTTATGCGAAACCCTCGAATACGAGTTCATTCGAAGCGGCGAACGCGAGCCGAGTGAAGCCGGTGACGACGGCCGCCGCCGACACGGGCGGGCGGTTCGAGCTCAGCGACCACGGGTACGGGAAGAGCTCCGTCAAACTCCTGCACGTGCACCGCGACGACGAGTTCCACTCCATCAGGGAGTTCGAGGTCTCGACGGAGCTGAAGCTGTCGTCGGAGTCCCCGTACGTAGTTGGCGACAACAAGGACGTCGTCGCGACGGATTCGCAGAAGAACACCGTGTACCTGCTCGCGAAGAAACACGGGGTGAAGACGCCGGAGGAGTTCGGAGCGGTTGTTGTGAACCATTTTCTGTACACGTACAAGCAAGTGACGGAGGCGAAGTGCCGGGTGGTGGAGTACCCCTGGGAGAGATTACAAGCTGGCGCGCCACACAACCATGCGTTTGTGTTCTCACCGACGGCGACGAGGTGGTGTGAAGTTTCTCAAGTTAGGCACGGTGAGTGTCGGCAGATAATTCAGTTAACTGTGAAATTAATAGTACCAAATTACGAGATACTAATAAATATAATTCTTTTGCAGATGCCGTAGTTGTAAAATCTGGATTGAGTGATCTACGCGTACTGAAAACGACACAGTCGGCTTTCGTAGATTTTGTGCAGGACGAGTACACAACGTTGGGTGATGCTCCTGAAAGAATATTTAGGTGTGTATCGGTTATTTCAAAATTTGATTTTATCCATGTACCTGTCAGATCTCTTGGATCAGTGGATAAAATAAATATTGGTTTACAGTACGGTGGTGGAGGCAGAGTGGACGTACGACAACATGAGGACGGCGGATTTCGACAACGCATGGCTGACGGTGAAGGAGGCGATACTACAGAAGTTTGCGGGACCCCCCGACACGGGGGTCTACTCGCCCTCAGTACAGCACACATTGTATCAAGCGGAGAAGACTGTTTTAGAAAACGTACCTGAAGTAAGTTTCAATACTTTTCATAAAAATACCAGTCGCTAAGAGCATTAAAAAGATGTCTGACTGGCTGCTAGCCATTAGCCTTGTAGCTTGTTATAAGATATCGTAAATCAAAATCTTGGAAATATAAAGCTAATTAAATACAATAAGTTCTTGACCACCAATACAATAATATTATTATGAGTTCACTAATTGCTTATATCAGTTGTTTTCGGTTCGGTGTCAACTCACAAACAAAAAAAAACGAATAGGATAAAAATAAGGATAAAATAGTTATGTATTTTCCCTCTAAAACTTTGACAGTTGCCACATAGGAACTTTGTTACTCGTAAACTGAACATCTCCTACATTACAGGCTTATGTATACCCTCATTTGTATCGAACTGGAACACTCAATTTGATGGATAAGTTAGTTTCTAAGTTTGTTTTGGTGGCGGTACCGATATCTTTGTTTATTGTGTCTATACCGAGCCGGCCGGGTTATCTGTCTTTTGGACATAAATCAAGTTGGCTTCCATATTCAGCGCGTGCGGCGATAAATCCCGGGCCGACCAATAATTGCTTATTGATAAGGGTCCAACGCAACTATTGGGAATACCTCGCCACTGAAATCTGGTTCGCTGCGGCTCGATATCCGGTCGTAACTAATGTTTAAATAAACCAAGCCATCGACCCTAGAGACAGAAATTAAAGAAGAAGCATTACTCAGCTTTTATCCGACTTGAAAGAGACAAATTGATTTTTTGACGATTCTGCTGGCAATTTTTACTCACTACCTCCTTTGTCAACAGATAACCTGGATTAGGATGACGATGCCGAACAAGCACTACCTGAACATCGACGTGTCGAAGTTCCCCGCCAACGTGACGAAGGGGGACCCTCGCCACTACATCTACCAGCCCATAGACAAGCCCGCGGGGCTCATCTACGCGCAGCTCCGCAGAAAACCGAAGAGCCATTTGTAACATCGGCTTTTACCTGGAGTTTTAGATCATAGAATAGAAGACAACAGTGAGGCCTAAATTTTTCAAACTATTTGTCCAATAACTTTAATTATCGAGTTTTTTTTAAATTTTTTGTTTAAACTTTGGTATGATTAAGTTTTTGGTATAAATTCCACTGTTTACAAATAAGTAAGATAATTTATATTTCTCTCAAACTGTAATAGTTGTAAGTGAATACTCATCACAAATGCTACCAAATAATTACAAGTAGGTAAAGTATTATAGTAGTCAGCCTGGTATGTTCAAATAATATTCTGACTTCATGAAAACCTCTGTTTTTTGTTATTTTGGTTTTTTATAAATATATATTTGGACTGTAATTGAGGTTGCTGTAAAATACCTTTTGTAATTTCGGTGCAAGTTATAATGTATGGAATATTATAACATTATTTAATATAGGTGATTTAAATATATTTTATACCTTTTTTACTTTTTTGTTTTAATATCATTTATAGTGATCGATATTTTACACAACGATCATTATCTAAAATCTGAACCTGGCTTGTTTCTTAGTAGGTACTAGTCAAGCTACTTCAAATCAGAAGATAGAGCATATGAATATAATTATTGCATCTAAAAAATAAAATAGTTGAGTTTTAGCTAAAAATATTATATATATAAACACTTACAAAAATCGGCCAAGTGCGAGTTGGACTCGCGCACGAACCATAGTACCACCGTACTATTATAGAGGTAGAGCAAAAATAGCCAAAAAGTCATGTTTGTTATATGGCGGCCAATTTATTTTGTTTTTAGTGTATTTTGTTGTTATAGCGGTAGCAGAAATACACAAACTGTAAAAAATTTCCGAACTGCAAACGGACAGACAGACATCGGAGTCTTAGTGTAATAGGGTCCCGTTTTTAACCTTTGGGTACGGAACTTTAAAAAGAAACATTAAGGAAGGATATCTATTGCCTATAATAACCCCTGTAATTCTCGTTTAAAGGAATATCGGGATCGGGAGATAATCGTTTCTATTTTGTATTCATATCAAAGTTTATGAATATTTTGTACGTTAACATAGCTTATTTATTTCATAAACTGTGTCACAGTTCAGACTAAAATTAGACAAAGTCAATATTTATTAATATGTTAGTGTGCAATAATATAATATGTTCGGTAGTCGTTTTAGTCGAAATCATGAGTGGCCAAGAAAGGAGTGTCACTGCTAGCTATCTCGTTAAAGAAAATCAAGCCGAAATAAACCCTCTAAGGAAATAATCTCTTCATAGTAAAGAAGAAATATTATAAACCTCAAAGTTCAAACAGTACTATTTGTAATGTTGACATTCGTAGCGCTTTTTCTTTGTACTAAATAATTATTATAATCAAAATCCTTTGAGGGTTTTTCACACTTAAGGGCCTTATCACACTGGCGATTAGCGAGCGATTTGAAAGCGACGCGATTGCGCAGCGCGCACGCCGCGGTTGCGCGACGTGCACGTCGCGACAGCGCAGCGTCGTCGCGGCGTGGCGTGGACGCCATTTTGTACACTCGTCTAGGGATATGACATTACAGTAACAAAACCAGCGCCCAGCAGTAGTATTTCCTCGTCATAATCCATTTTACTACTGAGTGTACAAAACGCGGAAGGCAAGCTGCGTGCACGTCGCGCAATCGCGACGTCATCGCGGCGTATGCGTTGCGCAATCGCGTCGCTTTCAAATCGCTCGCTAATCGCCAGTGTGATAAGGGCCCTAAGAGAAGAGATACGGGCATATTGTATGATTTGTCGCGTTTTGACACGACAATAGAAAGGTGATTATTTAATTAAAACAAAATAATATTAAAACTTTTTATGAAATCAAATTACTACTTATTGTTAGTGATCGAAGTTTGTGCTTTGTACAGTTTCACAGAATCTCTTAAAAATATGGAAAATCATTAACAAAAACTCTACTTCCACAGTGTAGGTGTCCGAACTCAATCCTGCTGTACTTTGCCTTGTTGGTTTGTTTGTGCTGTGTCTTGCTGTTCCTTATCCTGTTGTACTGCTTCCTGCTGTTCTTTATGTTGCTGTGCTTCTTTCGCTGCCTGTTTCATGTCCTGCTTTTTGGTTCCAATGATCTTGTCGGCCAGGGCGTACAATTCTTCAACGGTCTGAAAATAAATAAATTATAATTTATTACTATCTATTACCATTTCTATTTACTTGTTGCCTGTTGATGGTTTAAATATGTAGCTGTGCACACATCTAAAGATACACATTGCAGATACTTTTACCAAAATAACAGTATTTTGGTTACCAAAGCGTTACGCGCCTAATAAAATCTCAATAAAGTACACGCGAAAACTCGATTATTTACCCAACCCTGGTTTTTCACTCGAAATATAAACGTGTAGGGACACACGTACCGTCCAGTTAAAATCATAGTTAAATCGGACCGGCCGTGGCAGGGTGCAAGGTTAGGGCGCTGCACGGTTCGATTAGATTTGTAACAAAGTTTTAGCCGGTTTAAACTCGATTTACTGTCAACATACATTACATTCTACATGCTTCTAGTAGGTAATGTGACATATTTATTGAATTTGAGTTAAGGCTCCATTCCACCGCGGCGCACGCTGTGCTTGTGCACGGCCACGCGCACGCGTGGACGTGCACGGATTTATTTCTTTGATTTGAGTCAATTCGTGCGTAGCGTGTCCGTGGATTGCAGTGGTCACAGTCACATATATTTTCTTACAAAGCGAAGCTTGACGCACGTACGTACTGCGTAGTCTCTCCGTGCGCCGCGGTGGAATGGAGCCCTTAAAGAGTTTAGGGTTGCAAAATTAGAAAAGACATGAAAAGTATAAGAGTCTGCGCTACTTATTTTGAGGTTTGTTCGTGTCTCGGGAGGGAACATTCATTAATGAAAACATTTTTAAGATAATAAAAATTTATGAAGGTTAATAATAGTTACTCATTTGAAATTGGTAGATATCTTTTCATTTAACTATAGCTTCATATATTTATTATTATCTTTTTCCATTTGTAAAAAATGTCTCTTTTAAAACTTTGTCGTATTTCAGTCGCAAAATTAAGTACTTTTATACTTTTAACTCAAGATCATTTTTGTTTCCTCAGTTCAATCTACATTCTAGAAGCTCCAACGATGACTAGACAGACAAAGTCATGTCAGTAAAACATGATAATGACGTATCCATGATACATTATAGCGGCGACTGCACGCGTGTAGAGGTAGTTATCATCACCGTCCAAAGGTTAGGGGACTGACACCGCGGCCGGTTACCGCCGGTCCGCCACGAGCCCTCGCCAGTAAACACACACAAAAATTTCCTATATCATATTATAAACCTTGGTTTATGTTATCTATTAAAGCCCTTCGCGTAAACAGTTACGACTAGTTAATTTTTTAAGTATACCTAAGAATTCGTCTGTTTTGGTAATATAATATAGCCTATTCAGTAAATAAAGTAATAATAGAATAACAAATAGGTTTTACGTAACCGTAACATGTTAGTAAATACAAGAATAGTTTTTTTGTTCACGACCACTGTTTTTTAAATAGTACAAAAATCCAAGCTACGTTTCGTAGCACTACGCGCTTGGTGCTACGCGGGCAATAGAACATCGTACACTGACTCTACCCAACATATTACATGTTAATGAATAGAATAAATAACCCCCTTCAGTGGCGCGTGAGCTTTCGGTCTGTGCGTACGCGTATTGTGATCGTTAGCGCAAGTGTACCTATTCACGTAATACGTATTGTTTGTTTCGTGTCAATGACTATTTTGCATTATGGAGGAAGAGGAAGATTTAAATCTACAAAGTAGCAATAGCAGGGATTCTGACTATATCAGAGAGACGTGTGAGGTAGAACTTCATAACCTCGAATATTCGGGAGATACTTTATTGCAAGATGATATAAATCCTCAGTCCATTGTGCAGAAAAGGAAAACGCGAGAAGATGAGACGGAAAGTAGTGATGGTTATATAACGGTTGTGCGTAAACCAAAACGTTTTATACGTAGTACATCTTTACTTGATAAGTCAGTTCAAAAACAAGTGGGGTTTGAACAGAGGGAAAATTTTGAGAAAAAAAATGAAATTTGTGTTACTTCTAGTACAGAGTTACCTAAACAGATGGCCATGGCACGGTTGTTACTAAGCGAAAATATTCAGAATATTACTAAAATAAAATATAAATCTCCTTACAAGGTTTTCATACAATTTGAAAACGAAAATGATGCCGAAAAATTGCTCAACTGCTCAAAATTCAAAGATTTGGATTATCGATGCCAAAAAACTTTTGAAAAGTCTGTTTCTTATGGTTTGATTAAAGGGGTTGATTTGGATTTAAAGGAAGATGAGATGTTTAAAATTTTTGAGTGTGAACATAGTATATTAAACATAAGGAGATTGAAAAGGTTGTCCTCGGAAGGAAAATGGATAGATAGCGAATCAGTTCGAATATGTTTCCAAAATTCTACTTTACCTCCGTATGCATATGCATATGGTTGTAGGTTTAAGGTAGAACCTTTCATATTTCCGGTGACCCAGTGCAGTGGCTGTTGGAAGTTTGGACACCATATAAAATTTTGTCCCAGTAAAAAAATGTTGTGCCCCAAGTGTGGGAATACAAGTCATGCAAATTGTTCATTAGAGAATATTCAATGCTTAAATTGTAAAGGCTCACATTTTGTACTTGATCGAGGTTGCCCAATGTTTGCGAAAGAAAAAGAAATCCGTCTTTTGATGAGTGAACAAAATATAACTTATAAAAAAGCTTTAGAGATAATGGCTATACGACGTGAGAAAAAAAATAAACATAATTCTCATGTTAATAACAATACAGCCAATAATGTTGAGATTGTAACAGAGAATAATTTGACTACACCAAATTTGTACAGCGAAGTTGTGAAAAGAAAGCCTGGAATACGTGAAACACAAGATTTGATTTCTGGAAGCTCTGAATCAGAAAATGGGGTTCGAACTTCAACAAGAAGTAAATTAAAGAGAGTACAGAAACAGAGAAGGGTACGTAAGAATAAAGACAGAAATCAAGATGAAACAGTTTCTTTAGAAATGGAAGTAGATAATCATATTGAAGAAGGAGAAGTAAATAATCATATCGAAGAAGGTGAAGTAGATAATCATATCGAAGAAGGAGAAAGTGACACACAAAGTAAAGATGTAGAAAAGGAAGAGAATAAAATAGATGTTAAAAAGTTATTGGAAAAGTTATACCAAGCCATAATGTCAAAGAAAACGTCTGAAGAAAAAATTGGTGCAGTTGTTAATATTATCATTGCGGAATGTAAAACTTTTATAGTCAATTTCTTTAAAAAGTATAATTTTGTTGAGAGTATATTAAACGCTGTACTTAATAATGGACAGTGATAGTGCAAAATTTATTGATATTAATATTGCTCAGTGGAATGCTCAAAGTTTGTACCCAAAATTGACTAGCTTTAGTGATTTTTTAATTAAAGAAAAAATTCACATTGCTATAATTAGTGAAACCTGGTTTGACTCCAATATAGAAATTCATATAAATAGTTACAATATCTTCAGAAAAGACAGAGCGGATTCATATGGTGGTGTGGCAATTTTAATTCATAAGTCCATTCGATGTTCGTTAAGCACTTTTCAGTGCCATAATTCAGCTATAGAGACGCTTCATGTGAAGATTCATAACTGTAAGTATATTGAAAATATTGTTTCTATTTACTGCCCGTCGTCTTCTAGAGTTATGTTAGAGGACTGGCATTATTTGTTTAGTTGTTTTTCAAATAAGACTATTATAGCGGGAGATTTTAATGCACACCATAGTGATTGGTCGTATAAAACAGATTTGAGAGGAACTCAGTTGTCGGATGTTATTTCAGACAATAATTATGTATATTTAAATGACGGAACTCATACTCGTATAAAACTAGTTAATCAAAATTTACAAAGATCATCGCCAGACATAACATTCGTGTCTGCGGATATTGCTATTAATTTTCTATGGACTGTTTTAAATGAGAATTTTGGTAGTGATCATCTTATAATTAAGTTTTACACAAAAATAAACTTTTCAAATGATTATTATCAAAAAAGAAACTTAAAGAAAATTTCATGGTACAAGTTTCAAGAAAGTTTAGTTTCATCTTTTTCAGAAATTAATGTAGAATCTTTGAATAATGATGTACAATTAATGTATGATGTTTTCCTAGATATGTTAAACAAAGCGATTAACACTAGTGTACCTTTAATAAAAATATGTACTCATCCACAATCTAAGTTTAAGGCTAAAGACTATTGGTGTCAAGCACTCTCTTTGGTTGTAGCTCAACGCAGATTAGCTCTTAGTATGTTTCGTCGGAATCCCATCCCAGATAATTTTATTAAATTACAATCTAAGATTAAGGAGGCAGCAAAAATGATTAAAATTAAAAAACAAGAAAGCCGGAGAAAATTTTATGATTCTATAAGTTCGGAAACTTCACCTACAGAAATGTGGAGACGAATGCAATGGATTAAGGGTATTCGTAGAAATGTGTCGTACATAGATGTAGATAGTCGAAAAATTTTATTAGAATCACTTACTCCAGATTGGGTCGAAAACGTTTCTCCGACTTTTTCTTCCGTAAACTATGAATTAGAATCGAACTTTTCCTTACAAGAACTTAAAAATAGTATTAAAAATAAAGATACGGCGCCAGGAGATGATGGTATCACATACTCTATGATATCTTTGCTTCCAGAAACTTTATTAGTCTTTTTGCTGAATATTTACAATTTGATTTTTAATACTGGACAGATTCCGTGGCAATGGCGGGAAGTGGTTATTTTACCGATACCTAAAGTAAGTCAACAAGGGGCCGATTTACAATTGAGACCTATTTCTTTGATGACCTGCATTTGCAAAATTTTTCATAATATGATTCTTAAACGTTTAGAATGGTTTGTTGAAAGAAATAATATATTATCGTCTAGTACAGTAGGTTTTAGAAAGTCTCAATCTTGTATGGATAATCTAGTTCGTTTAGTTTCTTATATTCAAATTGGGATGTCTGATAATGTGCCAACTCTTGTCTGTTTCTTGGACATCGAAAGTGCATATAATGATGTTTTATTAGATAAAGTGATTTTAAGTTTGGATGAAATTAGCATTGGGAAAAAAATTTGTAAATATTTATGGTCTTTTTTAAAGGAGAGACACTTAAAAATTAAAAAAGATGATGGACTAGGAGATTTTATACGATGGACATTTAAAGGCTTGGCACAAGGAGATCCGCTCTCTCCTACTCTTTTTAATTTAGTAACCCGAAAGATATGTAGATTAGTTTTGGATGAAGGAATTGGCTTTTCTCAATATGCTGATGATTTTGCAATTTTTTTTAAAAACAAAGATCTTAATGTATGTGTAAGAAAAATTCAAAGTGTTCTTGACAAAATTATTGTAGCATTAAATGAAATTGGTTTAAAATTATCTACAAACAAAACAAAATTTTGTGTTTTTAGCAGAGGAAGGAGAAGGAATATACCAGTTTTAAATATTTATAATAATCAATTGTCTTCAGTAGATTATTATAAATATTTGGGTGTATGGTTAGACAGGAGTCTTTTATGGGGTAAACACATTAAAATGACGGAACAAAAATGTAATAAATATTTAAATATTCTAAAGGTTCTCGTGGGGACGTCATGGGGAGTTCATCCAATACATATGAGAAGTTTATATTTTTCATTAATTAGATCTAGACTTGATTACGGTAGTATTTTATATAGTAGTTCAGCTAAAAGCAACATTTCTAGATTGGATAAAGTTCAAAATCAGGTTTTAAGAATTATAGGTGGGTTTATTAGGAGCTCACCTATTCATTGCATGGAAAGTGAGCTGAGCATTCCACCACTTTTTATAAGAAGGCAATTTTTAGCATACAAATATATTTTAAAATCATATTCTTGGACAGACAATGTAACTGTAGATTTAATAAAAGAGCTTAGTCTTAAATGTCAAGGTCGATATTGGCGTAGGAAAAAACTACCACTTTTAGTTAATGTTTATCGAGAAACATGCAATTTAGAGATTTACTCTAGTCATCTGCTGGATCAATTTTGTTTGGATATATGGCTGTCTCAAATAGACATAAGGAGCTTTGTTGTTTCCAATTTAAGCAGTGTTAAAAAGGCCAAAGATGAATATGAGGCTAATAATTTAAAATGTATAATTCAAGACGAAATAGCAGATAAATATAGATCATGGCACAAATTATTTACAGATGGCTCTAAAAGTAGCTCTGCACGAGGCGTAGGAATCTATGATCCAGCAAATGATCAAAGTTTTATGTTTAAAGTCATAGGAGAAGTTTCAATTATGTCATTGGAGTTAATTGGTATCTATGAATCTATAAAACTTGCTATTGAAAGTAATTTGAGAAAAATTGTTATTATGTCGGATAGTAAGAGCGCATTACAACATATCGTCCGATGTGCGATGGGATTACGAGGGGTATCTATTGCTTATGACATTCTGGGATGTATTTATGAATGTGTTAATAGACAAATTGAATTAAAGTTACAGTGGGTCCCGTCTCACATCGGATTATCAGGTAATGAAGAGGCAGATAAATTGGCAAAAGAAGCATGTTCGTCTGGAAGTGAATTAATCATCAAACCTTTTTATTCTGAATTGTTACCAAAATTTAAAAACAAAACATTATGTTTGTGGAAAGAATATTTTAATGAGAGATGTAAAACAAAAGGAATATGGTATAAAACAATCCAATGTGAGCCTCTTCATATCCCTTGGTTTGCAGATAGTAACATAAGCAGAAAATTGTTAAAAACAGCTTTAAGAATCCGTTCAGGACACATTCTATCAAAGTCATTTGCATTTTTAATGAAGATAGAAGATTCTGCTATCTGTGAAAATTGTAATAAAATAGATGATGTCTGGCATGTTTTGATGGAATGTGTCAAGAATAGAAGTAAAAGAAATTTATTCATCAACCAATTTAATATAAATGTTTTCGATGTGGGATGGATTCTGAGTTGTTTACACAAGCCTAGGTCTAGTGCAGCTTTGGCTATTTACAATTTACTATTGGAAGTTGATGAGTAAATTTCATTAAGGCGGATACGATGGGGTTGACATGTCTTATTGACAAAAACCCCCATTAAAAAATAGATTAAAAAAAAAAAAAAAAAAAAAAAAAAAAAAATAACCCCCTTCGAAATCATCAATCCCCCATAGGTTATAACACTCCTTCATATCAAATAGGGTTAAAATTTTTAATTACAAATAGAGTTAAAATATTATATTTATCAGAATTATCATTTACCGTTAGATTCTTCAAGGTTTTGACGTCATTGGTTTCGTATTTGAGTTGTGAGTACTGTTCGTCGGTGAAGCGGATGCCGTGCTCGATGTCCGCCTGCTTCATCAGCTCCAACTCCTCCCGACACTTGGCCAGCAGCTGCTCCGGGGTCAGTTGTTCCCCATCATCAGCTGTCGCGACGGATTCCACCTCCTCGTCAATACCCTGAAATGAATTGTGAGCCCATTCTTAGGAACAAGGTAACATTGTTGTTTTTCGGATGTTCATTTTCAGAAGTAAATATAGAAAATGAGACGTCATTGCAAGACGCAATATCAATGGAGGATAAAATAATAATTATGTTTATGTTCTAATATATTCTGCACGTTTATTGAAAATTCAAATTCGACTAGAATTCGAAAAACTTCATTAGATAACGCGTCTAGTCCGAATTCTCGAATGATTAATTATTTGTGAATCTTCTCAATGATAACATTTTCATAATGAATTATGATGAATTTCATAAAATAATAATAATTACTATCTGAATTAATAATAATAATTATTAACCTGATCAATTTTCTGAGAAGCTTTCAGTTTCCTGTAATATGCATCGGCTCTTTTCTTGGACGCCCTGGCCACTTCCCTGTTGACCATCCTCCAGAACACGAACACAGGGTGGTGGAACAGCTCCGGCGGACATTCTTTCAATGGTGTCTTTCCGACCAGGATCAAACGTTTTAGCCGTTCCATTTCATCAAGCTAAAAAAAAGACAGATGAAACTCGGTTCTATAGTTTTGTAACGACGACTCTAAGTTTACAATCCAGACACATAATATGGCTGTTTCTGGCCCAGAAATTCTGGGAGTTAAAACAGAGAATCTTCACCAAAGATTACTAAGATAAACCTTACCTTTTTTTTCAAATATAAAATATTTTTCAAATAGCTGAATAAAAAAGGAACTTTATTTGGCTATTCCAAAAAAAGTATTACTTTGATTGGACTTGATTAATGAATTCAACTTTTCGCCGATGTGGTTTACTAATCACTTTTGGTTCAAAGAACTGCGCAATACTCACGACTCTGGAAGATATTCTCTTGTGGAGGTTCTCCTCGTTGACGACCCGTATCCGCTCCTCCAGCTCGTTCATGTAGGTCTTGTCGGTGAGCCGCACCAGGTTGGAGCCCATGTGCTTCTCCAGCCGCGCCCGGACGTGGGGGTGCGCGAAGCTGGGGGAAAGAGAAGAAGATGGAAAAAGAAGTAAGTGCGAACACGAGGGTGTGCAATGCAAGGGGAGAAAGACTAGACCATAAAAAGAAATATATTATAGGAAAAAATATGGAAATTGCTTTAAAGACCGCGCCCATCCACCGAAACAAAGAGCTACGAGTTTTCAATTTTCATTATAACTTCTAGATAGCTTACAATATAGTTTGAAACACATTTAAGAATTTTACCGCTTTTGCTGCGTAGTATTCGAAGTCGTTTTGTCGGAACTATTAAATGTATTAGGAGTAGAGACTGTCGCTCGGGTGGATGTCTCCTCCGTAGTAGTTTTGGTGCTGGGACCCTCGTGTCATAGTTGAGACCTTCATTAGGGCGACAGCGGCCTGGCACGGTATGGCACGGCCCCGCTGACACCACATGTACGAGCGCCCCTATAGTGGGACATATACATTAGCAAGTGCTCATGTACTTTTTTGGATCGGAAGATAGCGATATTATATCCGTCTAACTGTAGAGAAATTTAACTCACGCCTAACTGAAGGATAGCGTGTAACAATATCACGTACTTACATTTTATAGGATACATTTACATAGATCGGACCAGATCTTAGATAATTGGAATAAAGAGCTTTGAAGTTATCCGTTAGAAAACTCGTTAGATTGAGGGATATTTTATAAATTATATCAATATCATCTATTTAAATGTGACGAAATTCGAATAGATCCTTTTACTTTGGATTAAAGAGCAAAATATATAATACATATAATATGTTTTTATTTGAAGTCGAAAAAACTCCACGAGCTTCTTTGATTTGGGAACCTGAGGAGTGAAGGGGTCCGCGCTCGACTTTTGGAAAAACAACGGTAGCATTTTTACAATTCCTCAGAACTTAGACCATTATAGACCTTCTAAGCCATAATAATTAATATTAATAATCATTAGAACTGTTTTGTTGCTTACATAACTAAGCGTAAGGACACATCTGCCGAACGTACGGTACCGAAAGTTCCGTCGAAGGAAGATTACGCGCCAACTCAACGTGGCGTAATTTACGCTGATGCATGATGTGTCATAGAGAACTTGAAATACATTGCGAGCGTATTGAGCCGAACGTTCTGTAGATGTGTCGCAACACTTACGATAATAAATTGTACTGATTGATACCCTGGGGCTTTAGACAATGTATCTTTAGTTAGAAACGATGACGAAATTCGTTAAAAAAAATGTATGCGATTTGACATAAGTCATCGCTAAATGACATTTCGCTTGCGAAGACTAATGTCGAATCCCATACATTTTTATAACGAATTTCGTCATCGTTTTTAACGAAAGGGACTTTGTCTACGGCTTCCGGTCCCTGAGGCCCGAAGTTTTCTGTAGCAAAACATAGTTAAAATGTTACATGCAGTGGAAATGCTTCCTAATATATCGTGACTCCAACTTTTTGAAGCTCTCATATATGACTCAAGTATCGTTATTCGGCAGTTTTGTACATAAATGGGTACGATATTTTGTCGCCTGAAAAATTGCCGTGCAGTTTTTACTTTCATGCAGTTTTTATAATATGTGGATTTAATCATGAGTAGTGACGAGTAGTATAAGCTATTGTTAATGCATACTAACATTGTAATAACGAAGGTTTGTCTGTGTGCCTCTTCTGCTTGACGCCTAAACGGTAAAACCAATTTTGATCTAATCTGATATTTCGGGTCCGGGAAATGACAATATGGGATAGTTGTTATCTCAGAAAAATATACCGTGTCCGCCCGATAAAGAAATACCGCAAAGATATTGCGATTTGCGTGTAATATTCAGTATATTATCATAAAATACATATTTCGTCCCGACTACTAGCATTGTGTCTACTGTTTGTTTTCTTTCTGAGAATATGTTGTATGAAATATAACATTGTACCATTTTTCTAAGGAATTTCAGTCTCTGAAGCTGATAAATGATTCATGTCACTAGTGTTAACGTCGAGAGATGAAGAATGATTTCAATGGTATGCTCTAAATATAGCCCTACTCACAAAAGTTTCAAAATATTTACTCTAAACACAGCATAAATGATGAAACTTTTCATGGAAGAATCGTTGTAGTTATAAAATTAATACCAAAATATATTCCTCTCTGTTAATTGTTTTAGTTAACAACAACAAGTTAGTTTAGTCTATCATCAAATATTTCTAGTACTTAAATAATTACATCACTGTGAAAACCCTGATATTGACTGCTATATAAAATCATTTTTATCTTTTATTAAAACAAAGTTAACCCGCAGATATATTGTTTAATTTTTCATCATCAATGTTTTGCACATGATATCAAAATTTCGCTGTAAAAATAAGTACTTATCGCAATTTTTGTTATTGCTATTTGCTATTTTTACAATCGGTCACATGCTAACAGCCCGTGCTCGAGTGATGTTAAGGAAAAGATTTGATTAAACTGTTGTATCCTACACACAATACAGTCCTAATTGTATTAGATATTAAGAAAAAATTAACCATCCAAGAAGCCCGAAAAAAATGTAAATTAAGAATGCTCCAACCAGAGAATTAGCAGGTCGGATGTCTGTCAGTACGAATATCGACGTTAATGACATTAAAATAAGATTCATATTAGCGCGCCTTGTACAGTGGCGGTTACGACGCTCGCCGCGTTCTTGATATGGCGAAAATGTATGAAAAAAATTGAGAAATTTTCTTATTTTTCTTATAACTGGAAAAGTTGTTTATTTTTATATAAAATTTTTAGCGGACTTTATAGAGGACTAAATAAGCAACAATTTTTTTTGTATATTTATTTTCCTCAGTTCAGTGTATTTAGATATTAAGGTACCTAATCAGACCCCATTTTTTTCATATTTTGCGATTATTGTGATGGTTAAAACGTATTTTATGTGAAAATTTTGTATGCACCTATAGAATTTTTATGGTACAGTCGTGGAGATGAATATATTATCTTTCATTTGAAACCAAAATATCCTCGCAGTTTGACTCTTTAATAGGGTACCGGAAAATCGCTGATATTTGTAATAAACTTAAACAAAATTTATAGTTTGACAAAAACTTTTTGTGCATATTATATAGTTTGGATTATTTTCATTAGACTATATTAAGTATGTGTCTTGTGAGTTGTGTGTTAGTTTAGTAGTATTACTTACTTTAAATTTTCTTTAAAATATAACAGTTATGTAACTAAGGAATTTTTCCTTGCATTATATCAGACCTGTATCCAAGTATACTGTGATACTTTGTAACTGAGTTAAGTGCAGTATGATGACTTGCCTAATCTGTCCTCAAACGGCAGGTCAGAGTGGTAATTTTATTATCTCGGTCCAACAACCTACGGCAATTATTATTTTTACCATCCGATTACAGGTTAATTAGTATCTATGTATAGCTTACCATCTGTTTCGCTTCGTAAAAAATTAGGGTATTTATTACTTAATAAAAATGTTCATTTTCAAAATTTCATTGTTCAATGCACGTTAAACTATATTTAAAATTTAAATACCTAAACATTGATATTCTAACCCTGGTTAAGTTGTAGTAGGAGGACAACCTCTTTTAATGTGAACATTTTCAATATTCACTATTAATAGTGACACACTCTCCTTAAGGAGAGTAAATTCCTTGGCAAGATTCAAAGTTGCAAATTGAAAAACGTTAGCAGTAGACTAAACGAGTGTGCCACTCATTACGTTGAAAAATTCAAACGGAAATGTTTTGGGATCACACCGCAATATATTATGTAATTAGGATCGATCTACACATTTAATAGTTAACACTGACTCAGACATACTATCAGAGTGATTTATAGACGATTAAAGTGTGTAAGTTACACTTTAATTGTCTATAATCACGACTTCAATAACGTCGTATGTATATAGTAGGAACAAAATGAGTAAATTTTAGGTTTCAGGCAGGGGCCTGATACTATACAACATGACTGGTGAGACATCACCGATACTTATGGAGAGTACTCTGCAGTACTCGATTCTCATTATAATAATTATGTAATAAAATTAGGTTAGGTTAGGTTAGGTTAGTTAGCTTAATTTTTTTCCGAATTTTGCAAATATAAATGAATCATGGATACTAAGTAAATTACGCGGCTAGGCAAGTAGGCATACTATGCGGCCGGTGCAGAGGAGTGCGCTACCAAAGAAACACCACACAACTACCCCTCCCGCTCGCGGTGTCCATGCGTTGGGTAAATAATTATTAAACTTTAAGCTACATTTACTCAGTGTTCAATTGATATTATTTTTTTATATTATTTTTTTTCCAACTAATATAATAGCCAAATCATGTCCTCAATTATTGAACATGTCTCACCAGTCACGCAGTATAACTGTTATAACACACCTGTCCATCTAGGGAGATGGGCATGTGTGTTATAACAGTTGTGTTGAAGGACTTATACATGGCGTAACAAAAATAAGTGATAATACTATAAGGTCCACTTGCGTAGATCCAGGTTAAAGTTAATAATATAGTGTATAGGGTTAAAACATAGTGTGTCATCTCTTACATTCTTCATATATTTACGAAAGAAATAACGTTTAATCCGGGGTTAACTTTAACTCAGATCTGCACAAGTGGGCCTAGAGGGTGTACTATGTGCTCTTGACATAAGAGTTAACCATGAAAGTAGCAGCGCTGAAAGAACATTTTTTTCTGATTTGTATGGGCAAGCGCCCCAGCGTCATGCATGTTCCCATACAAAAGTGAAAAAAAGTTACTCTTTTAGCGGTGCCACTTTAACAGTGATCTCTAGTATGTCAGGAACACATACACCCCCTAAAGTATTACCACTTAGTTTTATTACACCTTGTATAAACAAATAAATAACATGTTAAGTCTACATCATCCAATAAGATGTGCTCAACCACTACACCTTTACAATATCAATAATTAACAGAGGAGCGGTATGAGGTCACTTGTGTGACGTCACGGAGGTGACGAAGCGAGCGCCTCTCGCGACTCTATGTGAACGCTGAGCGATGATCTGACTCATGTGATATATAGAGCAATTTTACGACTTGTTACATGGAAATGTGAACTTACGTGCTAGTTGTTACATTCGTTCGGAAGATGTGACGACGAAGTGGGATTAGAGATATTGGACTTTTTGCCTTTAAAAGCCGCGAACGATAACCCTATTATAAGAAAAACAGTACAATATCTGTATTTTTGATTTTCCATATCTCATTTAAAGCATCCGTTCATAAATAATAAAGACTAGCAAATTGCATAGTGAAATTTCAGCAGGATACGAAATAATTGAAAGAGAGCATATTTTGTGCAATATCTGCTGTCAAGCATCTATTGCCATTATTACTGTCGCCTGTCGCAAGATAAAAAATCACCCTTTGAGTATTTTTGTTCACACTATGAAGTATCATAGGAATTTTTATGATATATATTTTATATATCATAAAAATTCCTATGATACAACGGCTCTGAACTTATCCATAATGCAAAAGCCACAGAGTTTCCTTATTCCTCCTTCGCTACGTTCATATTGAATTGTAGAGTAGATTTCGATATAACGGCCCGGCCGCATCTGCGTCTATCGTCCGAAGCTTCGTGCTATGAGACGATACACGCAGATCCTCCAATAGTATCGGTTTTAGCGCGTAGCGCGCATATGCGGCCGCGGCATTATCTACTGAAATGTGATTTTTTTGTATTGCTATTAGAAAAACAGAATATTGTAATTTGTATATTTTATATTATAACATATTTTATACTCGATGAAAAAATCGGCCAAGTGCGAGTTTGTCTCGCGCACGAAGGGTTCCGTACCACTATAGAGAAAAATAAGAAAAAAATGTGTTTTTTGTGCGGGAGCCCCCCTTAATTTTTAATTTTATTTAAATTTTATTTTGAATTATTAAAGTATAAATAAAACTGAGTATTTTGTGAACATTTCAAGTGCCGACCTGTTGTCATTATTGATACCGAGCAAAAAATGTTTAAAAAATTGTTTGTTGTATGAGAACCACCCTTAAATATTTAATTTATTTTATTTTTAGTATTTGTTGTTATAGCTGCAACACAAATACATAATCTGTGAAAATTTCAACTCTCTACCTATTACCGTTCTTGAGTTACAGCCTGGAGACAGACGGACAGACATTGAAGTCTCAGTAATAGGGTCCCGTTTTTACCCTTTGGGTACGGAACCCTAAAAACCGATTACAAACCAATATATTATTAGATTTGACAATTTCATTTCGCATTTATTTATTTAACCCAATAATTATACTGGGCATCGGATATTAGTTTAGGTTCTCCGGCGGAATATAAAAACATACAATGCGAGTACCAAAAATGTGTGTACAAATACACCGAGAGTATTTAGAGCTATGGAAACGAATAGATACGTTCAAGTAGTTGAACTCCGCCAGTAAAGCTGTCGGCAGTAAAAGCGAAACTGTGATATTTTTAAAATCCATAAAACATACGTCACGCGCCGGAACGCTTCTTAAATACTCGTTCTATTTAACTGCTACGTTTAACGTAAGTGTACTACGGGGCACAGACATAGATATTGTAATAGACGAAGCAATTACATGATAGAGTTATAGAAGTTATAGCGTTATTACAATACGCGATACCGTATCCGATAACTGCGAAGTAGAAGCGTTGCTATATTATAGACATGTCATGTAATTTCAAACCAGATGCTCATATTCATGGTGCTACAAGACGTTACAACTATGTTATTCTCTACAATTTATACTATTTACTACTTTTTAGTGTGGTCACTTCAGATTATTACATGATTTATAAAATTACAAAACATTAGGAAAATGGGACCATTAAGACGTTTGCTAGCACATTTTTCACAAAACAAGGTAGCATTCGGATCAAGGCGACGCGACCGCGAATGACCGCGACGCTAGACCGCGTCCCAACTCCCACTGCTTTATGAAGGCCACGCCCACACGTCGCGCGACTCGGTCGCTTGCATCCGTCAGGCGTCAGCACTTCCTATAGTATTAATCCACATAAAGCAATGGGTCGCGGTCTCGCGTCTCGGTCTCGCGTCGCGGTCGCTTTGATCCGAAAGCTACCTTAAGAGGTCCCACATATTATTGTAACTGCGAATTCGCATCGCAAATATCTGCGACAAAATTCATAATAAATGACATTACGATGCGATGCGAAATCGCAATTTTGTGTGGGAGCCCTTAAAGGAATTATGCTCAAAAAGCGCTCCGTTTACTCTATGTCTACGATAAGTCTATATTCGTATTGTGGTGACGATGTACCGACAATCAATCCGTCTGCGACACCCAAACTATTCGCCAAATGTTAATATTCCGAAACGCGGCCAATATAATTTATGGCTTCAAAATAATGGAAGTTATTAATATATTTTGTAGTAAAATAATATACTACGCTTCATAATGTTTAGTTTAAAAGATGGATTATATACTTTAGAAACGATGTTCTCAGCGTTGTTTGTGATCTTAAGAAAGTTATAAAACGGAATAAGATTTAAGAGCTTCTTGTTTGAAAATAGTTTTTTTATTTGCTTTTATCTAATTATTTTATTAAGTACAATGTGTTTAATTTTATGCTAGTTTTGCGAGTTATTGTACTTTCAAATAGTTATAATTGGGTATGTTATATTTTATAAATCATAAGCAAAGAAGCTTCAGCACAGATAATATAATATCTATTTAATGCTTTGATATATTTATTATTTATCACTCAAAAATTCTATAACTGTAAGTAGCAAATCTAAATTGTACCTGAAAGCACTAAATTTACAAAGTTGTAGGTGTATGAGTCAGGATTCGTAGGTTTATATGGCCAATATCAGATTAGAATGTTTACGGTTATGAAAAGCTATGTTCGAGTTAAATCGTGTGAATCATCAACAAACGACTGGAAAATGAATCAGTATCTTCTAATAACGTGTTTAAATAGTTCTCAATCAAAAGTCATATTATATTATATAATATTATTGATTTATCATCATTATGTACGGTAATAAATACTAATTAACAATAAGCGAATAATTCTCAGTAAATAATACGTCTGCTAAGAGGAAATTCTTATCGGAACCTAGAAGCTTATCTCTAATTACCGAGATGCAAAAACAATGGCATTGATTTGGGCAAAATATTTATCTTATACAACGGATAAAGTCATGTGACGCAAATTGCCCGCGCTACTATCTGCGAGCACTTTGAACTACCACGCCGCGCGCCGCACGCCCCATACCGCACCTCGCGCACTGATAAGGTGACGAAACCGTGTTGGATATGTTTTAGATTGCTTTCTTTCTTTTTTTCAATGAGAGGCCGGCCCGGCCTCTCATAGAAAAAAAGAAATGGAACAAAATAAGAAATGGAAAGGGCGTAGGCGACAAAATGGTTTTTGTCGCGTAATTTAAAAACCATAAATATAATTCATAAAAGCTATGGAGAAATTAAAGTGTATTCTTGAACCAATCTATGTATAAATATTGGAAGCTTAAGTTAAGGTATCGAGATTTAATGTACAAATACTCTATTTAAATCGTATTTTTTTCTCTGTTAACTATATAGATAGTGAAATTTCCTATAAAAATAAGTTATTAACATTTTTATCAATATAAGTGGTTGATAATTTTTTCAAGTTTGAAACAGTTACATTTTTACACAGATACAGTTTTAAGCTAAATTAAGCATGAAAGGTGTAAACATAATATTAATAACTGGCGACCCGGCCCGGCGTCGCACGGGTATAAAATATATAGCCACTGAAAAAATGATTGGCATCGATAGCCTATCCTTCACGTGGTCTACTTCTCATCTGTGCCAAATAACATAAAAATTGCTCCAGTAGTTCGTGAGATCAGCCCTTTCAAATAATTTCCTCCATATTTTCCATATTCTCCTATTAGTCTTAGCGTGATAAAATATAGCCTATAGCCTTCTTCAATAAATGGGCTATCTAACACTGAAATAGTCATTAAAATCCGTTGCGTAGTTTTAAAGATTAAAGGGAACAAAATATGGACATGAGGGAAAAAAAGCGATTTTGTTATATTATGTATAGATATTAACTATGTATATGTATTATTATTGCCAAGACGCTGACTGCTGCTCTATATCGATGCCATAACGTTTCTAAAGGCATTCCATATCACATAAGCCCTAATAAACGCGTGCCATTTTCTATCACTATAATAGAGTAAGATTATAGGTAATATTTTGTGAACCAGGAAATAACCGAATTCATAACTTATCCACTCTAAAATTATAAATGCGGAAGTGTCTATAAAAAGTGTCTCTCTATTTAAACCTCTTCACACCTTCACCACAAAAAAGATTAAAAAGTAATTTGGCATAAAGATACTTCAAGTCCAGGGAGGACAATCTACGGTTCTCACGCAACATAACATCAGTCAATAATAAACCTATTAAAATATTTTCTGTATTTAATTCCATAATTTGTAGATAAAAATAAGAAAATTATTGACATCACAATTTAATATTTTGTTAGAGACACCATAAAAATATTACTTAATTAAAAAAACCCCACCTGATCGTCGACTTGGCTCGCGGGGGGTCCTGTGTGACGTCATCGCGGTCCCCGGTTGAGTGTCGGCGGCCGCGGTCAGCCAGCAGCTCGATTGTGGTCCAGAACCCCTCCGACGCGTTGGAGGTGGCGCGCTGCATGGCGAGACTCTACTTCCGAGGCAAGTTTTAGGATGGAGCTAGCCTCTTGCTTGCTTGAATAGGTCTTTTACAACTGAGGGAGTCGGTGCCATGAGCGATTGCTCAGTTCGCCCTAAACTAGTGCCGGCCCTGCTGCATGTTGCCCCGCGCGCGCCCCAAGGTGCAATGACTGCCGCCGGAGCCCCCGAGTAGCAACGCCAAACACCCCACGTGTCGACACGCGAACATTAATCTTGTCCCCTAACACCTGACACGCGTGATTCCGTATATTCCAATTAAAATTGAAAGGTTTATATTTTTAATTAAAATGTGTAAGCAAACGATATCCGTGTGATAAAGTTATCCAAGTGATGTTTACACTTTCAAAACTTGATAAGTTTCGTTCTTGAGCTCGCGACTTCCGGAAGTGAACTCGAAACTTCAATGCCGTATGTGTGCGAATTCACGCTCCATACAAGTCTAGGCCATAAAACCAGTGATCCAAGAGAATTGATGTAATCGTGAGAACAATAATTTTGACTTCGTCAGCAAAACTACTATAATATTTTTAAAGTAAAAACTTCTTTGTTGGCGTTGTGCTCTTTTTTGGGATTGGTAAAAAAAAAAACTCAGGAGTCAGGTCACGTGACCTGATCGCAAATTCGTAAGACGTCGTAGGGAGAGTAGACCGCCAGGGTGGTGTAGGGAGGGAAGCGATGTTTTCCTCTTTTTCTTCAGCCCAGTGAAAATACTGCTGTTTTGTTTTTAATTCCGATGACACTTTTACCTGTTAATCGTTATTTTTTTTGTTAACCGGCTACTTAGAATTTTGGCCTGAACCTCTTTTATACCCTTAATTATTTCATTATATCGAACAAAAAGCTATAAAACACCCCGGTACTATAGCTCAGGCGCACTAAAGAAGCTTAAGCAACGAGTAAAGTCAGGCGACCCGCACGAAAGTAGATTAAAAAGTTTAGACTATTAGCGTAATGCAAAGGCCGGGGGATGACCCGGTCGCGGTGGTGGTGCCATCTGGGTCACCCGGTGAAGGAATTAAGATTACGCCAAATTATTTCGTTCTTCGTCCTTCGTCTATTTCGTTCTTCGTCCTATTTTCAGGGCCTACAAGTTACGACAAGTTACATAAGTTCATATACCTTAGGCCTTATAGTAGTATCGCTCTTTATTTTTTTGCTGGTAAGAACAAGGTTTTTAGACATCTTGGGTTTGATAAGGCTGGACGCATACACACATTTTCCGTCCTCGGTTTCCATATTATGTGGAATTTCCATTTAGAATTACGTGAGACTAGCGCAAACGTTCGATTTTTTTCACGAGCGAAAGCGCCGGCTTGCATTCGAACGCACGTGCGGGATTCGTTCCGTTAGGGAATAAGCTAACGTGTGCGACAGTTAATGTATTCTCTATCTATGAAATCTATGAAAACGAATTCGGAAATCGAATACAGAAAACGTGTGTATGCGACCAGCCTAATTTCGACGGCGAAGTTAACATGAATGCATGAGACTTGACATAATAACCCATCGCGAGTCGCTACATTATTAAATTAATTTTGGAATTGTAACTTTGCTGTAGAAAGCAAGTTGACAATAATATATTTTTAGCTTTCAGCAAGTCTTTATTAAAGACTTGTGGTAACACGTGACTCAGTTATAGAAATGATTTAAAGACTTTTAAAGATAAAATACCTTAAGGCTACGGCGTAGCTGAAGCCTACGAGATTTCGTAGCCTACGTCTACGACTTCGTAGCGTAGCTTAGATCTATTTTTATCACATGGGGCAGAAAAAAAAATCACCTACCAATTACACAGGGAGGATTGAAAAAATATTAATCAGTTTCTGCAACCATCATAATATCATTATTGATTATCATCATCTGTACTTACATAATATTGTGGTAACTGATAACAATTATAAGCTATTGTTTCACATCAAACATTATGAATATTCTTTAAAAATATTGCCGAGGGCAAAATATAAGCTTCCCTAATCGATACAAATTCGTTGCCTTGAATCCATTATTAATTGATTAATGTACACAAATAAACTTACACACATACGCACACATCACTGAGATAACGAAAAATGTGATGTCATCTGTTTTTTGAGCCAAGTGAATACGGTATCTAATAGGAAAAAGAAAATGTAATCAAATAACACATTTTAGACACATTTTAATATAGTAAATAGTTTGTCGTCCCTTTTATTAGCTTCACTTGTAACTAAGCTATGTAAGATAATCTTAGAATCTTAATTTGACCCACTTCCCGGTCTTCGATTAGGATGAAATTTTGCACACGCTCTGAGTTCTGATGACATATCACATAATAATGGCTAGCTATGAAACATCACTACAAATCCAATAATATGGCGGCCTTCTCTAGATGGCAGACAAGCTATTTGAAGGGTTTGCTGTCAGGATTCAGGAATACGAAAAAATTGTCACGTGACTTAAAACCAACATGGCGGACATCCAAGATGGCGGATTAACAAAAGCATGTTTTTTAGTTTTTTAAATTATTTTAAATTTTAATAGGCTCTATGTATAGTTCGCTGGGAAAGTGGCAGCACTGAAAGAGAAAGTTTTTTCACCTTTGTATGCTAATTTTGCTCTTTCAGCACCGCTACTGCTGCTACTTTCTTAGTGTACTCTACATAAGGGACAAATAAATCCTAAAGTATTATCACTATGTTCAGAATAAGTCCTCAAGTGTTTGCATCTTCCTCACTATCTCTGCAACACCCTAGGTTTGGCTGGAAGAAAATGCCATGAGGCATTATGCCCATTGCCCGCCTTTGTACAACGTGCAAAAAGTTTTAAATAAATAAAAAAATGGCCGACACAAAAATATTGCAAGATATTAATATATTTACGTATATAATGAAATATTTACGTATGATGAGTAATGTGTAAACTTGAATTAAGTCTGTACGATATAAATAAATGAGACGCGCTATTACTATAAATAGTGTGCAGAATTTAAATTTATTGCAACGAGTTATTTATAATTATTAATTATCTCGAAAGCTATATTATAGTATATATTACTGACATACGAGCGTGGACTTTATCCTGAGAGGGAGATACCCACCTAGCAGGCAAAGAAAAAGGCAAGGTTCCTGCAGGTGTACCAATTACTACAATATCGATATCGATAAATAAGCCGTGTCCAAAAGCAAATAAGCAAATTAGAGCCAATTTGAATCGATCTGTGACAGTATAATAAACTGTGAATTTTTTTATATCTACACAAGCTGACAAACGTTGTTTTGCCATATAAATTATTTCTAGTATCAATATAAAAGTAGATAAAAACCTTTACTCAGGCCTAACGAACGTATATACAATATTTAATTAAAATCGGTTGAGCCGTTTTGGAGGAGTTCGGGCACATACACTGTGACACGAAAATTGTGTATATTAGATAGAATTTTTTTGAAGAAACCGAGTATTTCTTCAACTATTTTGGCAAAGTTATTTTGTATTTTTTATAGTATTTTAAGCGTAAAACGCTGATTGTTCTGCAGCTACTGACCGTACAGTCCGGGTCCACTTATCAATAAGTATTTGACTTCAAAGTAGAATTTTAATTTATAGCTCACATGACCGCGTTATCAGACTGATATATTTATGTTTAATTAGTGTACCCAGTTTGTCTCGCTGTTGCTATGTACACTCCGTGTCTACAGTCAATATTTGTTACAAAAATGAACTTTGCTAGACCGAAACTAAAATAGAAGCAATTTCGTTCGAAATATCATACATTATGAATTTATGATACATACGGAATCGTACATTATGCCGCTATCAAAGCCAGCCTTTATCGAGAATCAAAAAATATGAAAAATAAATAAATCGACACTCCAAGCATGAATTGATGATTACATGGACGGGTACACAAGCACACATATATTTTGTAATATCATTACAAATACTTAGATAACTTTAGATACAATAATTTGAGTTTCCAGCAATACGAACTCGTACTAAGCCAACTACTACTACCAAGTTAGATCTATAACTACAAGCACTTAATCCATAGCTAGATGACACCCGTAACTCCGTTGCGCTAAAATACGTATATCGCGCGGGAACGTTTCCCAGGATAAAAAGTATGCTTTAATAATATCTGCTTTCCCGGGACTCAAAGTACCTTCATTGGGTATGGAGGTACTTTGAGTCCTTACGTACGTTTCATCAGAATCGGTTCAGCGGTTTGGGCGTGAAGAGGTAAGGCGGTAACAGGGCGTCAGGGCGAGCGAAACGAGCTTTGAAAAACGCCCTGTCATCCTTCAACCACTTTTGTGGTACCTACACTTTACGGAAAAACTATCACGCCTATAATTGATTTGTGCTTTAACATAGTAATTTTTGTTTATATGTTATAGATGTGTTATCATCGGTCAGTCAAGGTTTGGTTACTATTAAAATTAAAAAAAAAACTGCCACAAAGATTATTACCACGCAGAATTAGGACATGAGCCCTCACGAAGCTCGGCTTTTACCTAGTAATATTAAGTATGGATGTCAGCAACTCACGCGTATTGTATAACTTTGGGTTGCCACCAGCGCGGCAGTTCTGGCAGGTGGAACCTCTTCATTTTTCTCCTCCCCATCTCTCCCTCACCAATCTCGGCCTCTCCCTCGACCTTAAAGATGTTAGAATTTATTGAAATTCCTAATTAATCAAAGTGTTAAGGCCGTCACAGACTTAGCTATAATATATATTAATATATTTATAGCTATATTAATATATATATTACTATATATTTTCTATACAATTTTCGCGTGACCACACACTCAGCTATAATATATATTTCTGGTCTCAGTGTGTTTAGTACGGTATATTAATATATATTATTGCTAAGTCTGTGACGGCCTTTAATCACGCATTGTATTATAATATTATCTGATCGACCTCGGTGGCTCAGTTGGTGGGCTATTGGTAGCTCAAGCCGGGGGTCGCGGGTTGGAATCCCGCCGACGGAACAAAAAGTTTTCTAAGTTCCTGGGTCATGGATGTGTATTAAATATGTGTATCATATTATAATAAAAATCTTAAATATATGTATAGTATAAAAGTATTAAATAAACAAGTCCTTCAGGTACTAAGCACGGGGCCAGACTGACGTGGTGTGAAGCGTCCATAGATATTATTATTATCTATTACTACTCGTTAGTTTTCAGGCTGCCACTGCGTCTGCATGATGCCAACATAACTCTATGATGCCAACACAGTGCGAGTGTCCATGGGCGACGGACGGGCGCCCATGGACACTCGCAGCATCAGAAGAGCTGCAGGTGCGTTGCCGGCCTTTTAAGAGGGTAATAGGGGAGGGTAGCGAAGGGAATAGGGTAGGAGATTGGGCCTCCGGTAAACTCACTCACTCGGCGAAACACAGGGCAAGCGCTGTTTCACGCCGGTTTTCTGTGAGGACGTGGTATTTCTCCGGTCGAGCCGGCCCATTCGTGCCGAAGCATGGCTCTCCCACGTCATATAAAACAATGATATAGTATGTGGATAAAACTTACCTGGATTTTGACGCGCTTGTCTTTTTCATTTTGACTCACAGACTGCAATTTGCTAGCTTCTACCATTTTAAAAAATTTTTACATTAGATTTTACAATAAATTTTGAAATAAACTATAAATTTAGATAAAAATGCTACTTTTAAATTTACTTAATGACATAAGAAACTTGACAAAACCTGACAATATATATTTTTCATAATATTTCGACAAGGCTTTCAAATAAAGAGCTTAGGGTTACTAGCTTTAAAATAATTATGATTATTTTTGGCAGCAATTGTTGCTAAGTACGAGTACCGAGTACCTACTATTAGGTATACCGTGGTCTACCAGCCACCAGGATCTGATGGCAAATTTTGACGGCAGATTTTCAAAAAATGTCCTTGATCATTGGATAAATTTTTATGTTTGCAGCCGCTGTAAGGAAGCTAGAGTCAATTTATTTTCTCACGTTTTGCCATCAGATTCTGGTGGGCCTATAACTGGGAACGAAATTGTTTTTCCCAAAAGCAAAAAAAAAAGGGAACATCGTCGTTATAAATAATGGATATATTTCACAGTATGCATTACTGAATACACAATGCAGGTGTATTTTATATTCATTTTTCAATGCAGCTGTTTTTACCATCCCACCCGGTAGGTTCACCCGAGGATACTTAGAACTTTAATTTTATCCGATTTACCCAGAAATACACTTTATTATTCTACCACCAAAAAAAAAAAAGAATTATAGGAGCAGATCTACCAGATACTATTATTATAGTCATTGAAATTAAAAAAAAAAAACTATTTTCATGTAAAAATATTTATTGGTATTAATCAAGATTATTGCTGTAAAAAAACATATTTTACCTATTGTAATTAATTAAGGTTATTGAGAGGTAGAGTGGTGAGGGTGGGGTCTTGTAAGTCCTGTTTAGTCCGGAACACCTCCCATCGGACCTTGATCTCCTCGTCCTTGGGGCACCAGTCCTTGCTCGGTTGACTGCATGTGATGATGCGCTAGAAGACAGAAAAAAAACTGTAAATCGAATAATATGTTGTCTGGTAGAAACTGCTGTTAGCAGTAAGACCGCCATATTTGTAACTAATATACATAATTTTTCTGTACAATTATTGTGTTTTTAAGTTTAAGTTAAGTTTCCAAATTTAAGGTGTACGTACGTATAATTAATTTTCTATTCTATTCGTGTTCTATTCTATGTTACAAAAAAAACGTATTGCAGTAGTTATTGTCCAAGCATAACACTGAAAGTACTCGGTTATTTTGTGTTGGTTATTCTAACGACATACCTATTTTGTAACATTCACAAGAAGGACTTTTTTGAAAATTTTAGAATTCAGAAATAAAACATTTTGGCATTCCGACTAATTTATTATGCTATTAATATATCCGACAGTTAGCAAAGGCGGCTTTAGTTGATGACGAATAGGGCAATCGCCCGGAGCCTCCAAATTAGTAAGGCCGCCTCTGACTAGGTAAGCTCGGAATTTACATTACTGAATTTCCTCTTGTAGCTTTATTGAAATGATCGGTTGTTTTGTTCAGTGTATTTTTTTAGAGAAGCCGCAATTTCACCAACGACTGTCAAAGTTAACGCCCGAATTAGTATCACGTTACCTCTTTCGTTATTCTTATGAATGAAAGAGAAGACATGACATTTTAACAAGCTCTTAGCACTAACAGACGTTGGTGAAATTGGAGCTAAATATTGTACCTGTTTGATCGTTCCCTCTGATCTGTAAATCATTATAGCAGCGTATACGGGGATACAGATGACGGACGCCAGCGCGACGCACCACCCGCTCGCACTCGACACTTCACGCAACGAGTACACCGTTATCACCTTAAAGCAAATTTTAACACAAAAAATAGATAAGTATATTAAAATAAGATAATCTTAAAGCTTTTTAAGGTATAGAAAAAGAGTAATCGGAGAAAAACAATGTGAATCTAGCCAAGAGCGTCAGCGCAATCTTTTGCGTTTAAGTAGGTACTGTCTAGGTGACGACAGGCGAACAGGATTAATATAACATGCCTTATGCCTGCTATTTAGTTGGCTATTAATGAAATTATTGAAGAGAAAATTATTTACCGGCTACAGCCGTTTTGGTGGGGCGAGAAAGTGTTAAAGATTCACTGCCGCACTCAGTGACGAATATTAACTACATAACTGTATCTAATTGACATTGTATCTAATTGACAAGGTTTTGACATAAGTCCCTTTACTGTATAATATTATATAATGCCTCCTCATTCAATTAAAGTTTAATTATCATTAAATGTCTGAGTGCGGTTAAAAGACTGATTGCAGACTGAGTAAGATGGAGCGAGTTCGTTTTGTTACTAAATAACGAAATAATATTTAATTATTTATGTTATCAAACTATTTTATACCGATAAAAGTATGGGTATGACATATTTCCATAAAATGAGCCAAAACTGCGTCAAACGGTTCCCGGTCATGAAATAAATGTCTCTGCTCAAATTGCTGGTTCCGTAGATGTACACCGACGCCAATATTTCTAGTGCACACACAACGGGCACGCAGGCGATGGCCACGTGCGAGTCCAAGAGACCTATAATGTGAAGACCACCCTGAAAAAAAAAGGATTCTATCATCATAACTTGTTAATAAAAGTATCTGTCTTTTTGTATTTCTACAGAGGTTTATGACACTTTTATAACGGGGTTCCTGGAAAGTTTTTTCTATCGCTATTATTGGGTATCACACGCTTGAACTTTCTCTTACTCGAAATTTGAAGATTATATTGATATTCAATGATGAAATGATGAAACAATATTGAATAGTATCGAAAGGATATTTTGTGTACGAATTAATCTGATTTGTAGTAACAAACTAAATGTGTTTTATCACGAATTGTCTGCTACAAACGTTTAGGCGCTCGTTAAAATAGGAGGACATTAACAAGTCTCGTAACTACAGACCATTCAGGGTTGAGTTACCCCATAAGCTTAAATAAATTTAATTCTTATGTCATTGAAATAAAGGTTCTGTTACAGGTTTAATAGTTCTGAACAGTATACAGGGTACGTTAATTGCCAGAGACGCCCTTTTGTTAGTTTTGTGACTTTGGTTCAGTCGTTAAATGTATTGATAATGCGTTAACGAGTGTTTTGTTTGAATAGTGTTTTATGGTTGTACAGCATTTTTAGAATGTACAATCTACAGAACAGAATATCCTTTGAGATCATATAGGGTGGGTTGCACCAGAGGCGTAGTTAAAGTTAAAGTTAAGGTTATCGTCAAATATGGTGTCCATAATGGACTTTTACTAGGGATTTGACAGTTCATTTGACTTTTTGTTATGGTTAGGTTAAAGTTATAGTTAAAGTAAGTTGGTGCAACCCACCCTAAGCAAAAAAGTGGGAGTACAACCGGTTTTGATTTTCCAAAAATCTGAGCTTTTCTATACAGGGTATAACAAAACAATATTGTGATAATACCTTAGGGTGTGTATGTGTTTTATATAGAGCTCACCATAAAAGAGGCAACGTTAAAAAAGCAAAAAATTTTTTGTGATTTGATATGGGCAAGCGTCCCAGCGCGGCAGCGTCATGACTTTTCCTATACAAAATTTTAAAAAGTTACTCTTTCAGCGCTACTACTTTCCCATTGAACTCAATATACACCATATACGATAGGTGGTGTGTGTGCGGTTCTTTGCAAATAAACTTCGTCCCTGACATAATATTATTGCTTATGCTCATATGAACTGAATTTCCAAAGCCGTACCGATTCGAATTCTATCGGAAACCGTCACTCAAGCCGGTTGCAATTGATTGGCTGCGTGCGAAGTGGCAGTTCGCTGATGATACAATTTCCGCGAATATGTTTTATGATACATCATACACTATATCAATTTCTTAAAATAATCAATTTGTAGCTTCCAATTTATACTAAACAACAACCGCTTACCATCTATGGCTAAATACAATATATGTATTTATAATATAGCAACAGATGGATTCCATAAATTGGGTTCTTAATATTTGAGTCTATCCGCCAAACAGACAACGTTTTAGGGTGTAATGAGTTCAGTAATAGTTTGAGATTTTTAAATTGTTTTGTTACGTGGAAACGTTGAATTGTGTTTGAGCATGCGAACATTTCACCGCGACTACATTGTTTAGGGTGAAACAATCGTTGTTTAGGGTGAAACAATGATTTATGCACAGACATAAGATCATGATAGATATTGTGTATGTACTTCGCGTGCCATATCGCGTTCCCAAACGACGAGCAATGCTCGTCTTTCGAAAGTCTCTTCTTTAGTCTGCTATCGGAATCGGACGTCAATCGGAATTTTTAAAATGCCTTAATGCCTAAAAGTGCCGTATTGCGCTGTAGAAATTCAAATAGAAACGTTGGCCTAGACAATGGCAGAGGTTACACGGTCAGTATTTCATCAATCTGATCCATCAATCTGATTGATGATCAATCTGATCAATCTGATCAATCAGATTGATGGAATACTGATGGTTACAAAAAGTTCATATTAAAAAAATTATCAAGCCATCAATCCAGTAGGTTACACGATCAATTTTTTGTCAATCTGATCAGGATTGATGGATAAGATTGATGAAATACTGACCGTGTAACCTCTGTTATTGGGCACTTTTCTTATCATCGGTACGTCACTGTATATATATAAAAAAGTGGCACGCTCGTTTTCATACAAATGGAGCGACATGCGGTATCTATCAGCTTAATCTAAGCTTAGTCTGTGGAATATTATATCAAGTTCTATGAAATAAGTCAATGCAACCATATTCCAGACATATTTTTAAATAAACTCAAAGTAAAACTTACTTCGGTATTGCAAATGTTGGAGAGACAAAACAAAATGAAGCACACGATAAACGTGAACAACTTTTTCCGTCGCCTGTATTTCGGGAATTCGTCCAAAACTCCTGTTATCACTCCTTCTATTGTGACGAACTAAAATGAAAAACTATAATATTATGATGCATCAAAGATGTTTATAGAGATGTCTGGAGTCGGGTAGGGCGGGCTAGAGGTTTTGTTAGAGCTGATAAAAGCTGAAGGAACTGGCTAGAGCGGGATAAAGCGTGTTAGAGCCGGCTACCAAGCCATGGGGTGGCTAGCTAGTAAAGAAATATTAGTTATTGTGGGATCTAATTAACAAAACAAAAATAATTATGTCAATAATATTTAAAATCATGACACTTCCAAGACTTCAACATAGCACCAAATTCCAAGAAATTACCATAGAATCGATTCCCAAAAAGAAGAGCATCACAAAGAAAGTGACGGCCCAGAAGTTGGGCGCAGGCATCATGGAGACAGCGGCGGGGTAGGTGACGAAGGCCAGCCCTGGGCCGGCGCGGGCCACCTGCCCCACAGGCACCCCGGACCGCTCGGCCGCGAAACCCAGGACCGAGAACACCACGAAGCCCGCCCAGACGCTGGTCCCACTGTTCACTAAGGGTATTATTATTGACGACCTGAAACATTATGTCACTATTACTACAATATGATTACATTCTAAATTTCAATTGGCAGAGATTACATAATCCAAATATATTATAAAACGAGGGCTTATAATAGGGATGATGACAAGGTCAAAGATTAGCGAATTTTGTTAATAAAATAAAGAAATCACTGTAAAAAATAAGTGTTCCCAAAATTTCAGCTCGATAGCATTTGTATTTTTTTTGTTATGAGCCTTCAAAGTTGGATAATCAAGTCGATTTTTTTTTCAATTAAATTTCTTAATATTTGTATACCATTCGATAACTTATGCAATTAAAAACAACTTTTGTTGTGAAACCACTTTCATAAACGCAATAATTTTAATATACCTATCGAACAAAGTTCTCTCCCGATGCGTACAAACTAAGAAAGAGTGACGTCAGTCTTTCGTAGCACTTTGTAAGGAGAGTTTTCGGGCAGGTCTATTTTATGAGATGTTTGAATTGTCATATCTTGGTGAATTTTTAAGCTATCACAGTCATTCTTTTAGCGATGTTTCTATTTTTTAAGGGTCTTTCAATTACCAATAAGAAAAAAAAATAGCCATCATGCCTATTGTATCCGTTGCGATTTGCCCTCTATCTTTAATCTTTAATTTATTATGCTTATTAACTAACACAGTACTTTTATTGAGGAAACATCAATGTAGTTAACAAATGTTTGTACTAGTTCCATCTATTCGTTTTGCATCCCACATCAAGAAAGAATTAATTTTTTAGGGTTCAGACACCTCAAACACATGTATCACATTGGGTAATTGATTAAATATTAAAGTACGAACCGTAGATTGTTGTAGTGAAATTGATTAAAGCTAGCCATGCTGACTAACCCTCCCCAGCCAGGGCCAAGGGAGTAGAATATTTGTGTAGCTGCGTCCGCCCACACCTGAAAACAATCACTTTTGGTAGAACCACGTAGAACCAACAAAGCTACACAGGTAAAATAAATATTTAATAGATCCCTACAACTTACCTTAGGATTCTGCAACTGATTCCAGTCAGGTAGCACGAAATAGAGAATGCCTTGCCAAGAACCAGGCAAAGTCGTACCTCGTACCAAAAGAGCACAGAGCACCACATAGGGGAACACAACTGTAAAATAAACGATCTGAAAAAGGAAAAACAAATTTATCATTTATATTTCTCAGAAAAACAAAACAAGAGTAATACTTGGCTTTTTGCCAAGAATTTGCGACGACTCACCTTGCCGACACTTTTGACTCCATTACAGATGCAGAGGTAGACGATGATCCAGCAGATCACGTTGCACCAGAACAACGGCCACACGATGCCGCCCAGGTGGTAGATGTCAGGCGAGAGACGCAGTAATCGTATGCTGCAAATAATATCTTGATATTATAGTCTAATGCAAACATCGTGAGTAATACGAAGAGACAAAATATTTATTTCGTTTTCGCGCTTTACAAAGGATTAACTTCTAAACATATTATGTAGGTAACCTTTGCGCAACTTTCGTAATTAAAAATACCTGTTACATTTAAAAGTTGTATAATTTAATTTAATATTGATTAAACACATCGTTTTATCTGTTGCGTGAGAATTATAGTTGAAATACCTACTGTATTATATCTGTATTATTGAAATACTGTATTATAATATACTGTATCAGTATTATAGCTTACTGGAAAAACTCGTCCTCTGGAGTTGTTATGGATCCGTTCATTACTGAGGTACTGTTGCTCGATATCTGAAAATAGATCAATTTTGTTACCTGGTCTTTTTAAGAGAGATTAATTTAGGTGTTTGACAGAAATTTATGTGTGCGGCCGTAATGCAGTAGGTACTAGGTTTAGAACACAGGTTAGGGAAAGTCGGTGAAATATCGCAAAATTGTCGATCTGCTTATTTAAATGAAAATGAAATAACAGGTTGATTAAATTACCAGCGAACATTTCTCTGTGTTCCAATCGTTGTCACAGCTCTGCCAAGGTAGTGGTGATTGGAAGGAGTGGTATATGTAGAGTATGGGGTACGACATTATCGTCGAAAAGTATATTATAGCTATGACGTTCACAACCACCGCAGCATACCCCGCTCCTACAAAAAAAGCAGAAACTTTCATGAAAATATAGACTGTTGAGAAACTGCTACTCTGAAGTGCTCAATTCAGGACAATTATAACGATCATCGACACCTCATTCATTAGCATGAATATTATAAGATATATCATTGGCAAAACGCTAAAACAAACATACATAGATACATCGTATACACATAACCTCTTAAATAACTAAAATCTCTTGGCCTTGTACTCGTTAAAAATCATCATAAAAACTAACCTTTGAGCAAAGTATAAGTTTAAAAGGTCCAAGGCGTGATGGACTTACAGTAGATTAAGAGAAAATGTAATCTTGGTACGCGACCATATTATAATAATGAGACAAATAAAGGATATGGGCGACTAGCCCATAGACGACCCTAATTATTATAATAAAAAAAAAAAAAAAAAAACCTTTGAGCAAAGGACTTATGTTGAAGACTGAAATGCATCCTGCGCTTGAGAACTGTCCCAGCAGCGTCTCCAAGTATACCAGCGGAATGCCGCATATGATGAGTGTTAGAAAGTACGGAATGAGAAATGCACCTGAAATTAAAATACAGATAATAATAAAAATTAATTTACACTCGGTCCAAAACTATAAAATCTAAATCCACGTTTGAGACTAGATCCATGTGTACATATTATATAATATATTTGCTGAAACACGTGGATGTGGGTTAAGAATACATAATATATTATGTACCTATTGTATTGTGGTGTGAATGAACTTGTGAGGACAACGCAACGCGTTTTAAGCAATTCCCATAAATTGTATTTTAAGACAAATTTAAATCCTGCGAAGATAAAACGTCTCGTTATTTTTGCCCACATTTCGGTCGAAATCCCTTGATCCCACGCAAGATACTGAAATTAGTTGCTTCTATATTTAAATGAGAATTGCCGGGGGGAAATCCAGTTTGTATGAATAACAAACCTCCACCATTTTTGTAGCACAGGTAAGGGAATCTCCAGAGGTTTCCCAAGCCGACCGCGTAGCCGAGACACGAGAGCAGGTACTCGGTCTGGCTGCCCCACCGCTCCAGTGTCGCCATCGCTACTGACCCTCCCTGGACCCATGTCCTTAATCAAATTGAGGAAGAGGCGCATTATTCAGTTCATGGAATCAAAGGCTATAAATGAATTGTTGCGACGACAACAACGTATTTTTAACACTTTGGCACATGTGTTTGTTATGCAATTGTTGCGTGTAGTACCTACCACAGGCAGTAACCGTGCTGTATATGGTAAAAAGGAAAAAGAATAGAATCAAGGAAAACCTTACCTTGTTTCTTAAACAAAATAGAGCTAGGTTCCTGTTTAAAGATTTAGAAATAAAGAAGGTAAATAATACGAATATTATATTTTTTACATAATTGTCTCAAACGGTGTCGATGTCGAAGCCGAAAAAGCACGTCAGATGCTCTGGCAGAAGGTGTTTAGAAGCGATTCCTTGTGGTTTTGGTCTTCCTATGTTATACTGTTGCTTCTGAAAGAGGAATTACATTTAATGTAAAAATGTCAATTTCACAACAGGTTAGTGTTGATAATATTTTGCGGATGCTACTAGCACTACTATATTATAGGACATGTAATGTAATAATAATAATAAATATAATATTATAGGACATATAGACTAGCACGAATCAACGCACGAGTACCGAAAACTATTCCACCTCAATCTTTTTATGCGATCCTCTTCAAATTGCTCTCCTGATGATATAAATGCATGTTGCCATGGCGCAACCCGGTGCCATTTTGTTTAAACAAACATTGTTTAAACAATTGCAAGGAATTGTTATTTTTTAACCGGACAAACTTTTTTTATATTCTTTATTGAAATAGCAATAAAAATGGTCCTATGACTTTTCACGATAAAGTTAATATTTTTAAAGATACCTATAGCCTAGGAAAATTAAGGAATTCAGATCGAATAATTCGTGTAGTTTTGAAAGTTGGTACAGTTGTTCCTGAAGGTGTCCAGATGAATATACTAAAAAGTCCCCGAGGGTGGGACAAGAGCCGGCGGTGGGGGAGGGGGGAAAGGTCTCTTTTTCAAGGTTTTTGCTTGTAACTCGAAAAGTATTTATGATATCTCATTAGTGACTTCTACATTAATTATCTACATTAAATTTCCTATAAATTACGTCTACACATTTTTACAGTACGATAATTACTTTAGAAAATACAGAGTATTAATAGGGTACGCTAGCACAGTTTTGCCATACAAACGTATTCCCCAATTTACTCCCTGGAAAATGCGTCTAGAGAAATGATTTTTTTATACAATATTGGGATCTGTTAAACTTTAACAGTTAAAGTATGCCTCTACATTAGATTATTTTCTAAAATTAAAAGTATGACCCTAAAAAATTGCAAAAAATCAATTCCCCGTACCCGCCAATGGACCGACCATAAAACAAATTTGTAAGATCTTTAAGATAAAATAAAAACGTAGAGGCAATAGACTTACTCTTCCTGAAGTTTATTGTGCATAACAATTTAGTCATTCTTACAATTTCATCGCTGCAGCTGACAGCTTCGTCATCCAGACTGCTGTCCCAACAGAAGTGCTGCGTGGTCTCCCACCAGCGCGGCTGTCGCAGGCTGCACCGCACTGTCGCCAGCGTCACACGATGCTCGTTCATATGACGCAGCATCACAGAGCTGCTCTTCGATAGTCTGCTGACGCTCTTGTCTTTCTTATCTTTCTTACTTGATGCCTGTATGGGATATGTTTTATGTTGGGTTTTCTATAATTACAATAATAGTGAGACAAAACGTTATGATTATCAAAAAATTTGATGTTCGATTTTTTAATGTATTGAAATGAAAATATAAATAGAAGTTATGGTGGGAAAATCAAAATATTGCTGCTTGCTAATATCACTAAGATATCGATAAGCTCAAACGTATTCTGTTATCTAAAGTAAGGTAAACACGCAATTATTGACTCTTCGAGATATAATACAGAAAATCCTATTAATGATTTTCATACTCGTAAGTCGTAGTATCTTCATGCAAAAATCTAAAGTGCCCTTGCCAGCGATGGAGTAGTAATTTCCGCTAAAATATTACCAGAGTATAAACCAGTCGAACAGTGATCACGGAGCGAAACGTGTTCCGCAGTGCGACGAGATTTGAGCAGAGTATCCTGATGGTCGGCTCCTGGAAGCTCATGGTCTTGTTCCACTGGACCTTGTTGCTCTCGAACACGGTGTAATGTCTGATCTCGCGAGAGTTCCTCCGCTCCAGGTTGTGGTAAATCGTCGACTTGCTGGTGGACATGTCGACGACTGTCAAAGAAGGAATATTAAAATGTAGGTGTCGTAGGTAATAGGTAAATATAGTTAGACTAGCTAAAAGCCGAGCTTTGTGAGGGCTCGCGTCGTCACACCTTGACTGACTGATGTTTACACGTGTTTTACACGTCATCTACATCATAAAAAAAACCTTGAATGACTGATGTCACATCTACATATAAATAAAAATTACTATGTTGAAGCACAAATCAATTATTATAGGCGTGATAGTTTTTCCGTAAAGTGTACCACAAAATGTAAAGATTGTGGGATATATATGTGGGATATATGGGATATATTGGTGAAGAAAAAACAAATATATTTTGAAACCTATTGCTAATAAAAATCAAACGTTTTAAAAGTACGTAAAAATTGTGTTTATTGCGTTAAGTCAGTTTAACTCACACAGGTTAAAAATTTGACTAGAAGAAGCTTCCTTTGTGTATTGGTCATCTTCGGTTGGAGGAAGGATCTTCGTCAATTCCTCGTTTTGATGGTACATTAGAAATTTTCTCCGCGTCGAGTCTAATAAGGGAAGCTCTAACTCTACATGAAATGACTGAAAAGATCCCTGCAAATTATAAATATACAATAAAATTCGGAAATATTTCCTATGAAAATAGAAATAACTAGCAAAATCATATTAGAAAAATTAATTTGATGGCTTTTGTAGCAGTGGTTTTGATTAAAGTTTAAAGTTTGTTATAGATGTTACAGAGAAGTTGAGTATGTGCAAACTTGTAGAATCGGAAACCTGGCTCTACATAAGGTCTTCTAGCTTTTTTACGAGAATTTAAATAATTTCGGCATAACTAATTTACTTTCTAAATCTTATACCTTTTCTAGCTTCGGAGGTTCAGGCACTGAAAATATTCTATATACTGTAAAATTAAAGTACGAAGAGCGGAGATCGTTAGAATGAGGTTCAAATGTAGTCGGCGGCCTGTCAGAGTCCATGATTTCATGATTATCCAGCCATTTCAGTCGCGGGAGCCGCTTCATGGCTGTCTTTGCATACGCTGCACACACCTGTTCGTCATGTACTATCAGAGAAGTTGATTTATATTGTGCAGATTTGGTGCAGATGGCGGATATCTAAGCTATGTAATTTGGTCGCATTGTGTCAAACCCAGCCGATGCGTCACGAAACATAATTCGACTAAACGACGTAGGTCCGTTAACTGCCTATAAATAAATTTTTTCGATGGTATGGTTAATATTTAATAATAACAATAATAATTATTATGTTGTTTAAATAGAAAAAAGCCGACAACAACAATAATAATCAAGGACAGTACCTATAAGAAGACATATTTTGGCATAACGATAGGTACGTATCTAGATGAAGAATCTACACTACTATTATAAAGAGGAAAGATTTGTTTGTTTGTTTGTTTGAGTCGAATAGGCTCCGAAACTACTGGACCGATTTGAAAAATTCTTTTGCTATTGAAATCTCACATTATTTCTGCTGAACATAGGCTACATTTTATTTTGGAAAAAAGTAGGGTTCCGTAAGATATTTGAGTTTTTCGGACGCAAGGTGTAAAAAATCAGCTAGAAAAGTTACTTATTTTGCGTACGCTGCCTAAACTATAAAAGATAGAACCATAAAATGTTCTAAGTAATTGTAGATCTTATAAATATCTACAAAAAAGTCCGCGACACACTATACCTATCTATGTCGAGTGAGGCACAATAACCATTTATTTATTTAAAAATCCTAAATTTTTTTTGGAATAAATTTAAACGGATATATTTTACTGACGCTATTAATCCTTATCAAAATAAATTATTTTATCACTAAGTACAGTTTATGTAGATAATATTTGGTCTTTGAATGATTAAAATTGGACGTTTGGTTTTGAAATTATGGCGAAATTAAAATATTACGATAGTGAGCGTCACCAAAGCGCGTGCGGGAGGAAGAAAATATTCTGTTGTAGAAATGAATATTCTGTACATAAAAGATATGAAATGACACCCGAAATTACACCTTTGTCACTACATCGCTATAGAAGCCAAAAATGTGGTTAGTTTTTTGTCTGTCTGTCTGTCTGTCACTCTTTCTGTCTGTCTGTATGTTTGTTCCAGCATCACACGAAAAATACTGATCCGATTTGAATGTGGTTTTCGCAGATATATTTATCTTCTTCCAACTTAACATCTGGTGTATAAAATTTTTTCCCCCCACCCCTCTAAGGGGACAAAAGAGGGGGTCAGATTTTGTATCAAACTTTTTTCTTTAACACGAAAACTACTGATCCGATTTGCATACGGTTTTCACAGATTTGCATACGGTTTTCACAGATATATTATATTTGTCTTCTTCCAACTCACTATCTGGTGTATAAAAATCCTCCCCCCCTCCCCTCTCAACCCTCTCTGGGGACCAAAGAGGGGTCAGATTTTGTATACAACTTTTTTCTTTAGTGGACTTACTTCATATTAGGTATTAACTGTGTTTTTCAACTTAACATCTGGTGTATGACCTTCCCCCCCCACACCCTCTTAGGGGACAAAAGAGGGGGTAAAACATGTATCAACTGATGATAAAATATACTTTAAATGGCAAAACAAGGTTTGCCGGGACAGCTAGTATAAAATATAATTGTTTGTCTGCCTTTAATACACTCCAAACTATTTGACCAATTTTGATGAAGTTTTGCGTGCAAAATTTCATTCTCTACATTACGTGTAATGCAGAGAAGATATAGTGTCATCAAAGTATCATCTACTCTTGTAGAGTAGTGCAAAGGACACGAGATACATTATATTTGGAAGGTTATTTTTTGTTCACTCTTGCTTACTAGTGACATCTGTTATTGATATGAGTAAACTACAGCAGAGTCATCTACCGGCGTGTTGACAAACTCAATATATGATACGTACAGCACACGGGTTCCCGATAAGCAGCAGCGACGTAAGTTTTGGTAGCTCTACCAAACTACTTAGTACTGTAGTAAGATCACAGATGTCGTTGTCACTCAGATCTAAAACTGTGATGTTGAGAAGTTTTGAAATGGTTTCCAAGCTGGTTTCTAAAATTCATAACTTTGATTTTATAATTATTCAGCATGGATAGAATAATTTTTCATCTTAATTTTGTGGCCCATAGAACAATAACAAAGAAATATTTCAAATACCGTCGTTCAACAGATTTCCAGATAGCCCAAGGTAAGTGAGTAGTTCTGGAGCATTTTTGACGAGCCCATCTATTTTCCTCATTGAATTGGATTGTAATTCCAACATCTTCAGGTTTCGCGGAAGGACTTCCGAATTTAAATCACTAATGAAATTTGCGCCTAAATTCAGTATGTTTAGGTTTTTAAAACTTCTCAGCGCTTCGTCTAGTAACGTCATCTGAATTGAAGATTCTAAAATAAGTATTCTGATTGTTTCTAAAACAAATATTCTGATTCTAAATAAGTATTTTGATTCTGATGATCAAATACTCAATGATTCATAGTAAGTAGAGTTAAAGTAGAGCTAGGTCGAGTTGTGACAAAAAAAAACTAAAATTTTACTCGAGCTAACCACGTCGTAGGTCATCGTACTACAAATAAATCAATATCTATAATCTACCTTTGCATCAATGACTCTTAAAACTGAAACTTTTTTCAACTCTTCTTTAAGCACATTTCGATCGTTAAGCAGCACAGCTTTCTTTATCAACCTTAACACATCATCCGTTATCAAGTCTTCTGCTTTTAAACATGGATCTTTTTCCTCTTTGTCAATATTATCTTTGTTCCATAATTCCATGGCCAAGAGTGAGTCCCATCGTTCTTGTAAAGACACATTATGGTCCTCGAGAAATCCGTACATAATGCTTTTCTTGATAGTATCTTGTAGAGCCTCAGAGAATGTTACACCTGGTATTTCATCTCGTGTACGTTTTCTTCTGTGATGTCTCACTGCTTGTTCGTGAAGATTCCATTCTACTCCAAACTCGATTCTTTCTTGAAAACCTTAAAAAATATGATGTTAACAGCTGTTATCGAAAGATCATAGGCTTCGTTAATACTGATGTTGCACCAAAATACGACATTAAGGGCCTATTTCACCACTTCCTGATAAGTACCGAATAGGCTATCCACCACTTAACTTGACAGATGAAGTATGGAGAATCTGTCAAAAAGTTGTGAATAGCCCATAAAGTTAATATATCTAGCAAAGGTATATTAACTTTATGGAATAGCCTATTCGGCACTTTATCAGAAAGTGGTGAAACAGGCCCTAAACATTGTTTCTTCAATTCAGATCCATAATAGTGTATTAATAATTAGTTAGTATAAAATTAAATATTATTATTCAGGAGAGTTATAGAAATAAGGGAGTTGTTACCTTCTAAAGCATCGTCTGGTAGAAAGTTGAGACTAGAGTCGCTTATCGATGGTCTTAGACTTTTGACTGCCTTCTTGACCGGTACGGCTTTTGGTTTCTTACTTTTCATTTTTAGAAGTACAATATTTCGAAAATGTAAAGTAAATTCATAATTTTAGTACCGATGTTGACCGATGTAGAATTTTATTTAATGTTTACCCGGTATATGTTTATATTTATGATGTTTACAGTTGTTTGACAAGGTGTACCTTGCCATAATGCCATTACCCGATGCATAGAGAAAAATTAAACATATTACTTACATACCTACATGTCTCGATGATTTTGCTTTATGAATCATTCATATATTTTTGGTCTATCTTGACATAAGAAACTAGGTTTATAGAAAAGACCTTTAAAACCTAGTTATATGTATTTGCGCCTATCAAAGACATTACGTAACGACTTACGAGACCATAGCGAGACCAATGTTTTATCTGTAGCCAATCTTACAAAAATATACAATGAGATGTCAGTTCTCAGAGTAATGACTTTGTCAATATCTTAGGAGTTAGGGATGGAAAATCGAAGAAAAATATAAAAATCTGGCCGTAAGGGTGGATCAGAATGAGCTGGATGCATACCTACGAGTCAGGCATTTCCACGCCCACGGAGCGAGAGAGCGGTAATGATTTTGGGTAGCAGCGAGACTGTAGTCCTGTAAACTGTTTCACCACTTCCTGATAAGTGCCAGATAGGCTATCCACAAATTATCTGACAGATTTTCCAAACTCTATAAGCTGTGGATAGCGGCAATGCGATAGCCTATACGGCACTTATCACTTATCTGGAAGTGGTCAAACCCCGAAAAAAAGCTGTTTATGTGTTGCTGTAAGGACTCGTTGATAACAATATGTCAATATCCACTCCGCAAATTTTTGGATATCTTATCTGAAAAGGTTGTACCCGCATCATATTATTATTATCTAGATTCTAGAGTTCAATGTGCACTTTGTTAGCTGCTCAACATGACGTATACGCACTATGCATCCAAATCCTATTGTTGGTTCTCTACAATTTTCAAACTTAATTTTCTACTTTTTTGTTTTTTCTAGAGATGTGAAATTCAAAATAGTATCTATGTAACATACCTAGATCAAAGACTATACTTACTAGTTGAGATTATAGAGCGTGGCATCGCCTACTCAGCTCTCTATTTCTCGGATCTTACGCTCGTACAGGTATTATGTACTGATGAAACTGGTAAGTTGCCCTGAAAGTTTGTTGTGTAATATTTTCATGAAGTTTTCATAAGCTATGTCGGTAAAACAGCACGCGATAGTTGCTGCGTAGTCGGCGATAGAGGTCACCGCAGTCGCGATACAAATACACTCGCAGCGTGTTGCGTAGTATTCGCGCGCGTGGATGTGTGCGTTTAAATATAAAATTATCACGTGTACACTCGCCGCTGATATCCATTCATTCGTCTAGCCTTAACCTCATCGCATGTCGATTGTTTACCTCTATATACAAACACGTATACGTGTATCATCTAAGAAAGTGTGTAGCTTTTCCTGCAGTAGTGGTGTAGGTTGTATCCTGAAAGTTGAAACTGACGTTGGTGGTGTGCGCGGGAGGTTCGAAGTATTTTCAGAGATGTAACAAACGAGCGTCGTTTTTGTGTGGACTGTCGCCGAGTGAAAGTTGTTCTTATTGACTCGACATTAAAGGTGTGTTTATTTGCCCTTGTGTTATTGGCAGTACATCATAAATGCGAGGAATTGTTCGCCGCTTCCGTGATTTGTGTTTATTGTGGATGTTTTTAAAAAAGTAAGTAAGTATAATAATTGATCATCATGTATGAAAAATAAAATTTGGGTCATTAAATTGTGCAGTTAACATATTATTGCAAGATAGAGAACATGTAGAGAACACGTTCTCTATCTTAATTAGGTTTGTGTCGCGAATTAAAATGTTGAAAAACTTTATGAATTGAAATGTTACTAAATGGGCTATTAAAATGTTTTTGATATTGTTACTAGGTAGTAATTAGTTTCCTAATAAGTGTCATAAAAATTACAATATTCGTAACGTTCCGTAACTATAATGGCAATGTAATTATAGTAGTCTAATAGTAACGACATGATCGACTGTAGTTTCGGTTCAGAATAGCGAGCATCGTAAACCCGGGTATTCCATATTCAGATAAATAGAAGAAGTTTGTTTATTTTATTTATTTATTTAAGTATTGCCAGTTGGCTCTATATTATTCTAGACCGGAAAACCATTTATAGGTCGAAAAAAGTAAGTCTAGTGACTAAGCAGAAACAACTCGCGTACTCGTAGTTGATCGTTACTAGCAGAGGTTATAGCTTATAACTTTTAAGTTATAATAATATAAGGTATAACCTAAATCATGGACCAATCTTAAATATAACTTATAATCAAATATAAAAAGTACCTAATAGATATAATGTATAAATATGGAAGAAAGTACAAAAATAAAATTACGGGACTTTTCAAGTAAAAAAGCTGCTCATGAGATTATTCCTAACCAAAACTACCATACCGAACAATAAATAATCGGCCAAGTGCGAGTCGGACTCGCGCACGATGGGTTCCGTACCGTATAGAGCAAAAATTGGCCAAAAATTGTCTTTTTTGTATGGAAACCCACTTAAATTTTTATTTTATTTAAATATTATTATCCCACCAAAAATATTTCATGTAAAATGGTACCTCGACGACCATAAATGTTCGCCCTGTGAAAAAGATGTCAGATCTAATGTAACGATGATGAACGAGATCTAATGTGCGAAACAGCCAAGCCATACATACTTACAGATAATATATGTAGAATTAGTTGGAGTTAGGGTCGATAGAGTTAGGCCGCGTAGATTCGGAAGCTTGGCTCTACATTAGATCTGGCCATTTAGCCGAAACTTTTTCGTTTTCGCTTCGTCCTGAGAATATATCTTGAGAATATTAACTATCTGGCACATCGGAAACCAACTCTATGAGGGTCCACTTCGACTCCTCATTTTAGGGGATGGGGGATGAAAATTACAAGTTTATGAATTTTTTTGTTAGTTGTATACTAAACTTAAGAGTACATACCAAATAGCCGTACCATCGGGACCGGGATGAAAGTAAGGACAAAATACGGAAAGTAATTAAATATTTTAATCTAACTAGGCATTTTTTTAATTTGAGAGAATCGAGTACAGGGAAAAGGTAGCCCCTGCACATATTATATTGGCCCCCTTCAATGTTTTATGTTTTAACAACGCTATCCAGTATAATTTTGGTGGAACGGGATGCTCGCGGCATGCTACTAATTTAGCACCGTACAAATCCAACATAGACTGTCAAGTTCATTCGTTCGATCGAGTAAACTTGCGACCAGCGAAACTTTTAAGTGTGTGTGATTTTATTTCGATGTGTTCAAACATCGGATACATCAAACAGTCTCCTACGGAATTTAAAAGGTAAATATAAAATTATACATTTAGTTTTTATTATTCGTAGCATTTAATAAATATTTTTGGCACGTTTGTTTAAATAATAATAATAATAATAATATTTGGTCGTAATGTGGTTCCAATGACAGAGCTGGAGAATCATGGGAACAGTGTCAAATTTTTGACTAATGGGCTATGTAGCCTGTCAGGAGGCTCCAAAGGTGACTTTACATGTGATTTTTGCCGTTAAGTTTCACTTGTGCAATACATTTAATGTGACATCCCCGGGTGACCCACATTACCATCACTTGATCTCAAAATACCAAAATAAATGTGATTAAGAATAATTAAAATTTTCAATTATCCTGCACGAGTTTTATTTATTCCCTAATAAGACATGTTTCAGGAAATGAATAAGAAGTCTCATAATGTATTAATTTTTTAGGTTTCTGACTCCTATATTTTTTAAATAATGCTTGATAAACAAAGTGGGGGGCCACATTACCTTCTCCTATACCTATTTAATGTGATAACTGATCATCAACGATCATAGATTATGTGAAGTATTATACCTCTTAATTTGTATATAACGCGGAAACAGCATATCTTTTCACCGCGTTCATTTTCCAGGACTCGGAAAGTATTTCCATGCGGAATATATCTTATTCTATTTACAAACTTTAGTTTAGGCTTTAGTTGAAAAAAAATAACTGACATACGCACGTCGCACACATACTTGCGCATTTATAATACTTTATTTATTTATTAGGAACTAAATTCATAAATGGAAACGAGTTCCAATTTTCAGTGACATTGATATGAGATCTTTTGTAGATAATTGATAACACAGTTTGCTGAGATCATAAGACTATTCGTCTCGTCTCTATTGTCATTTAAATTAATTAAAGATAAGTTTAAATGTACGTATATTGTGATGAGATATATTGCGGAGATTATGATACATACCACATGTTGTCCCATCTCGACTGTAAAAGGTTATGAACACCATCGATAAATACTTTTTTATTTTCGATTTTTCACATCGATCTTCACATACTTGATTGATTTTAAAGCTTATTGTCAATTAAGTTAATAAAGTGGCCCCATCTGTCGGAAATAATCGGAAAACCACCTTCCGGCTCGATTTATGTGCGTCCGCGCGAAGAAGCGATTTGGCCGCTACACAGCAAGATCACTAGCAATAACCATAATAATATGCCAATAAGTTCCTTCCTACTCCTCCTATTTGCTTCTGCTTAATTTCGTTGCGGGTCCCAAGACAGTTTTAGCATGTCCCTCGGGCTCCGTCTACACACACGCATTCATTTAATGTTCAAATTTTTTTTAGCTAAAATGCCGTTCACCCTGAAAGAAGGTGGTTTCGGTGTGGGCGACTATGTGGCGTTCGGCGTGTTGTGCACTGCGTCCTGCGCCGGCGGGTTGTGGTACAGCGCGGTCGGCTCCCGAAGCAAAGCCGTTGTGGACATCAAAGACTACCTGCTGGGCGGTAGAGCCATGTCCACATTCCCCGTCGCCATGTCCTTGATAGCTAGGTGAGTTGATAACACTGATATCATGTGGTTTTATTTATAAAATAAGGGGGCAAACGAGCAAATGGATCATCTGATGGGAAACAACTACCGTCGCCCATGCACATCTCGCAACATTAGAAGAGTTGCAGGTGCGTTGCCGGCTTTTTATGCCGGACGTTGCCGGACGTTAAGTATATGATGCGTCGTAATAGGTTATCCAAAAGTTTTGTCGAAACCAACGCCGTAGCTCTTTCGTTACATGATGTCACAGACCAGTTAGTATTTTCCTTAGTCTATAATGATGTTTAGTGTTTAGTGTTTAATGTTCATGTTTGGTTGTAAATATAAGATGCAACATAGCATCTAGTTGTGGCTACTGTAATTATAGTGGTCTAGCTACTGTAATTTCTGATATTGTTTCCTTACCGCCTCCGTGTTCTAGTGGTATAGAGCGCGGCTCTTGACTCTTGTACTTGGCGCGTTTTTTTTAACGTGGTTTCCCTGATAGGCCTATTCCACGGATCTGTTGTAATTCTGTTTAATTTAAAACTATTGATTAATAAGAGACATTGGCAACTTTTAAAAATGATAAAGCGGTATAAATAAATAAAAATAGGGTAATTTATTAGTCGGATTCATAATTCTCTAACATTTCTGCTTCCTCATTTTCTTGTTCTTCTTCTTCTTCTCTTCGTTATTGTCTCTCTCCTTGTTCTTCTTCTTCATCCTGAGTGCATGTGAATTGGCTGAATAGTGATTCATCGCATGTCTCCTCGTTGGTATCAAACGAATCCTCAAGTGTTGATGATTCAACATTGGAGCACGACCGGCCTTGACAATTAGTGCATGCTAAAGAACAAAACAGTCCAACTTTTTTACAACCACATTTAGCACTACAACGCTTTTTGCAGTTGCAAAAAATTGTATTGAGCAATTTTTCCGGCGCAGGTGGTAGTAAAGTTTGAACAGGTTTTAATGCATTGTCGACCAACTTCCAACCCCAGTCTTTTGGGTCTAGCTGATAACCAAGCCACACTTGAACTTGGTAATATACCCGTAAAAGATGTTGATGAGCAGCCGCAGAAGTTGGAGAAAGACAAGTTAATTGTACTTGTTTTTTATTTCGAGTATTTTTAACGAAACATGCATATCGAAACTTATTTATACACGTAGTTTTTTTAGGAGCTCCGTACATAGAGAGAAGAAATTGAATTCTGTTTCGTTTAGTATTTGTTGTTATAGCGTGCAATAACAACGGGACGGAACCCTTCGTGCGCGAGTCCGACTCGCACTTGGCCGATTATTTAAACTATTAATTATTATTAGCTGACTTCCAAAAAAGGATGAGAATATTAACTCGACATTATTCCCAGCTACGTATCGGGCGTGACGATCCTGGGCACGCCGGCGGAGATCTACAACTACGGGTCGCAGTACTGGCTGGTGGTGGTGGGGGTGGCGCTCAGCTGCGTCGTCGTCGCCACCGTCTACCTGCCCGTCTTCTGCACGCTCCGGCTCTCGTCGTCTTATGAGGTGAGCTGGATTGACTCGACATTATTCCCAGCTACGTATCGGGCGTGACGATCCTGGGCACGCCGGCGGAGATCTACAACTACGGGTCGCAGTACTGGCTGGTGGTGGCGGGGTGGCGCTCAGCTGCGTCGTCGTCACCACCGTCTGACCTGCCCGTCTTCTGCACTCTCCGGCTCTTATCGATGACGATATCATATGCATGAGGTGAGCTGGATTCTGAGAGATTTAGGGCCTGTTTCACCACTTCCTGATAAAGTGCCGGATAGGCTATGCACAACCTATTCACAACTTTGAACAATTTCACAAAAAATTAAGAAAGTAATGTTAAAAGAAATAAGTACACCTAAAATGAATGTTCATTACTTCAATGGTACTGGTTCTGCACTCTTCACAAAATAATTAATCGCACCCTAGACTGTTCGAATATATTGAGTCTCATCAACATGCACGTACCCCGTTGTCTTACTAGGCGCCCTCCCAAAACATTCACACCAATCCCCGCAAGAACCAACCTAGGTAAATACTCTACAATTAACAGACTCACATACTCCTATAACAAACTCGCCGACTATGACATTGACATTTTCCCTTGCAAACTTTAAAAAAAAACTGTTTGACATTGATATGAATTGTATATTTTAACTTTTGTGATAAATAATTAATTGTATATTTATGTTGAAATGTAGTTTGTCATCTATTTGTATAGTTTAGTAATAATGTTAATTTATGTAAGTTGTCCTCTAGTAATTGTAACGCTTGACTATTCCAATAATGTATTTAATTTCCTTTAATTTAATTTGATTTAATTTAATTTTAATTTAATATAATATGATTTAATTTAGTTTAAATTAATTTAATTTTGTTTTATTTCATTTAATTTGTTTGGATAGAATTTAATCTAATTTATTTGCTGACATGTTAAAACTTATTCTTCTTAAATTTACTTAACTTTAAGAAGAATAAGTTTTAACATGTTTTTTTAATTCTCCTTTGTAAGTCGCCATTAACAGAGTGAAGTGGTATAATTTGATTTATTGTCAAAAAGTGTAAAACCATGTAGAAACTGTACAGAATTTTTATAAATCACATATTAAATATGAAAACCTTTTCGTGACAGACTGTACTTTCCAAAAATATTTTTTTTATTGGCCGTGAGCCCGTGACTGCAGCCGTCAGAGCCGTTTATTAAAAAATAACCCAAAACATCATTTAGCAAATTTAAATTAAATGCTTTCAAAACAGATACCTCTCAGAGACAATACTAATTAAATGATTAATTTATGTCCCATATAAATATTTCGGTTTCGTTTACCTACAATGTTCGTAGATCCTATACATACTTTTATTTTAGTTAACAATTTATCAAGTAACCGCAGAATTGCAAGCTATAATATTGGACAAGAAGAAGTGAAAATGTACAGCAGTGCCAAGCAGAAAATAGTAGAAAGAAACAAGAAATTAAATTAACTGATGGGGCATAATAATAAACAATATACTACTAAAATAATTATTTCTTTATTTCAAACCACAGTACCAGCTACTACAGTTGATATACAGTTACAAACATAAAAGGTGTTTTATATTGTTTTTTATAATATTTATTATACATAAGTAAAACTTATTCTATCTTATGACTTTTTATCAGAATTACTTTTATTATTGACGAATTGTATCATTATGTAAACTAATTGTGTAAGTTAAGTAGGTAGTCATATATTTTTAGGGTTAATTTTTTTCTTTTTAAGCATAAATTTTCTTAATCATAAAAATGGAGAGTCGTTGTTTTAGCTGTATAATGCAATGTATATACCTGTAATCATAGACTTATAATATACTGACGTAAAGACCACCTGACAACCCGAAAATGCGTGACGATTTTCGATCTGTCAATGTGTGCGTGTGCTAGTGATGTATCTTTTACTATCGATAGTATAGTCCGTTCCACAGTGTATTTTTTGTCCAAAAAATTGGCCATGCCTTTTTTTTTGGAAATCTTGAAAAGAAATGTTATGTAAGTAATTTATTAGTATTTACATGTGTTAATTTCTTATTATGAACAATAAAAAAACACTTTTAATTTTTTTTCAATAAAATTAAAAACTGCCATGACTTTTTAAATATTTACTTAATTGTCTTCTTAATTATTCTGATCGACAATAATAAAAAAAAACACACAATTTAACCTGATTTACATATTTCTTAAATAAATGTTTAAAGATTTACTTACGATTTATGTTTTTTTTTCTTTAATTTATTATGAACGTATTTCTAATTATTTGGATTTTACAGAATTGCTACTTAAATATACAAGAATTCGTGTAAAATAAATTAGATCCAAATAATAAAGGGCACCGAAGTTAAAGGCTTCTAAAGTTTTCTTGGTAACTATGGTTTTAGGGTTGTCAATATTTCTGTACCAACATTTTTTACTCATTTGAACTTTGTTTTTTTGAGCATATTATAAAAACCTACTTCAAATATTATTAAACTATGTGAACTATGCGGTGACAACCCTATCCAAAATTATATAAAATTGAATAACTCCGATGCCCCGCCTCATTTGGATCCCATTTTTTTTGGGTTATAAGTATCAATAAAAAGAATATTTCAGTCTTAGTTTCAAATCCAAATATGAAAAGACATGACGTTAAAAAAATTAAAACATAAATTTATAAAGTCAGTCATAATTTATACGTTATCTTGAACAAATAAAGCCTGGATGTTTTTCGCTATCGTAGGGCTTTTAAGACACTATTTAGACCAATTCTTAAAAGAATATCAAACTTTTGAGCTATAACTGTTTCTATGTTTTTTTCTGGAAATCATAGAATTTTTTTTTCAAGTACTAATTTGCATTCTTCTATAGGAATTGGGCAGTCCGGTACTCTCGTCCTGCATTTATAATCACAAATCCTATAAAATTAAGTAATAAAAATGGCATGGCCAATTTTTTGGACAAAAAATACACTGTGCGTTCGAGTTAGTTTACCTGAGTTTCTATGAGAAATAAATAATATACAACTTTGGCAGATTTTCTATTTCAAATTAGGTACCATATATTTTATTTGGCAGAAAAAAGGTTACGATTGAAAAGTATCTAAGACACACATTGTCGTTTGGGGTGATTTTTCAATCGTCGGATATGTTATGACATGAGGTTCTTATAAGGGTAAATAATATACACATTATAAAGTTACTTATTTATTACTCAGGTAAAAGCTATCTGAAAAATCAGCCCTTACATTATTAGAAATGCAAATATAATGTTGAAAGTAAACAACACACTTAGTATTTTATTTATTCTTAAATTAAATACATATCATAATACTCTTACACATCTATTACATTTTTAGATTGGTTTTATGTTATTGTTAAATACCGATAAGTATATCGATAAATTTGATTCAAGCACTAGCGTATATGTAAAAAATTTTTATGAAAAATTTTTCTTCAAAAATTGTGTAATTTAAGAACAATAGTACCTTTAGTTACGCAAAATATGAAAGTAAAAGGGAGGATTGATATTATTTTATTTGAAATACAGAACTAAAGACAGAATATAGCAAAAATAAACACATCGTAGCAACTAGGACATGAAGATTAATTACCTGTGAAATGTATATTTTTCAGGATTATTCCTATGATTTACACTGCAATCACTCACAGAACAAGTTATCATTGCTATATATAATAGTATTTGTTAAAAATAACAAACGATTTAAACAATAAATTTCAAATACTGAAAGGGCACAAAAACGCGTGTCGACTTGTGACGACCTGTCAAATAAAAGTGGTTACAGTTCACATTAAACTGCCTCTCTCTTTTCATCTTGTTATAATTCCATAAAGGATTTTCTTCTCTCTCGCACTCTTTGTTCGTCTATGCATTATAGGTTTATGCCTGTAATAGACCTTTGCGTCAGATCTTGTCATAACTGTTGTAGATTTTAATTATGAATGTTGCCGCAATGTGTTGTTGGTATATCTTAAATAAATAAATAAATAAATAAATAAATAAATAAATGGTTAGTCATTGAAGTGAAAAAACATAATATTATTACTTAGGCACTTGTCATAATATCATGATAGAGAAATTATTAATCTAGACTCTAATAGTCGAGTCAAGTCATTATACAGAGTACGGTACGGTTTGTGTTGTATAGTAATTATATTCTGTTATATTATGCTTCGTAAACATTTTTGTCCAGTCAAGGTGCTAAATGTTACAAGATAAAGCTAGTCAAGGAACAAATTTTATGGGATATGTAATTTACTGTCCACGCCAATTAGGTAAACTATATATATCACGTTATACATATGGATATAATATTTGTCGTTCATATGAAAACCAGTTCACTTCACACCTCACAGCTAAATGCCAAGGTTAAAAGATTCTACTGATGCAAAAAAATGTTTACTTAATATAAGACAAACAAACGAAAATTAATCCTTCAGAAGTAATTATTAGACTTTCTGAAGGATTAATTACTTTAGTCCTACAAAGATCTATGACAAGGATGACATGGTGCAAGGTGTCCTGCGTGATTGAAAAAATAACGCCGCCATCCTGTAAAGTGTCATTTTAGAGACAGCTGTTTTAACAGCCACCCTCGGATGAATGTCATGCGTGTATAATTTTGCACAACAAGCAGCCACATGGCTGAAATGGGGTAATTAATGCTGCAGTCTAGTGCCACTAGACAAAGACAGCTGTACTGTATGTACAGCATGTATATTATAAGTCTATGATGTACAGGCTACAGCTGTCTTTATCAGTAAATAGAGACACTCACGCCCCCCGGACAATGTCATCCAAGTGCCACAAGATTGTAGTTTTCACCTCATTGTCATCAGTCATTACTATGACGTGTTCGCAAAGATGTTTTGCAAAAGATTCCTCTTAGATCTTATCGATGGCAATCAAAAAACAATACATCATTGCAAGTGCCTGCGGACTTTGTACCTGACGTGTTGCTTGTACTAATATAATATTATAATACCGCTACCGAACTAGGATGTCTGCTGAGTACGTCGATCTCTTGCACTCAAAGATATCATATCAATGATAAACCACACTTTGATGACATAATCCCCGCGTTCCAGATGATGTCAAAAACCCGAGTGGAACGGATTAAATAATATGAAGCGTTTTCAGCGTTTTGAGAAAAGTAAAAAAAAGAACATAAATTATAATATTTTTTTTATACATATACCTACATTGAACCGAACTTGGATATTACGATCCTTTTCTTGAAGTCGTAAATAAGAGTAAAAAGTTTATAGCTGTTTTTTATGTCTGTTTCTCTGTCTTTATTTAATGGTTTATAGTTACATTATATTTTATTTTACAAATAAAATAATATATTAAAAATTATAAATATTTGTGTCGTTTTTAGGGTTCCGTACCCAAAGGGTAAACAACAAATACTAAAAATAAAATAAAGTTAATTTTTAAGGTGGGCTCCCATACAAGAAACGTGATTTTTTTGCCCTTTTTTGCTCGTAATAAATAATGGTAACAGCTACGCACTTGAAATTTTCACAAAATCCTTATTTGTATTTGTACTTTAATAATTAATAATAAAATTAAAAAAGTAAATATTTAAGGGGGGCTTCCATACAAAAAACACAATTTTTTGTCTACTTTCGCTCTACGGAACCCTTCGTGCGCGAGTCCGACTCCCACTTGGCCGATTTTTATTATAGTATTAAATTTTTCACTCTTATTTTTACTAAAATTTTTATGAACATGAATAAGTAATCATAATATTTTAATATAGTTAAACTTTTATTATAATATTTCACATCTAAGTATATCTATATCTATCTATCTGTCTATCTATCTATATATCTATCTATATATATATAAATGAATTGCTGTTCGTTAGTCTCACTAAAACTCGAGAACGGCTGAACGGATTTTCTTATCTTAGTCTTGAAATGTTCGTGGATGTCGTGGATGTCAAGGGAAGGTTTAAAAGGCGAGAAAAAATCGAATAATTTCCGGGAAAACCCTAAAAACAGCCCTTTTCTCTTTCCCATACAAACTTTACGTTAATTTGTACCTTAATATATTTAATTATGTCTTCTCTCTTTGTCTGTGTCTTTATCCTTATACCTACCCTTACAAAATTAAAATATAAAATCAAAAAGGTTTGCTTGCTTACTAGCAGTAGACTCCAATACCACTGCAATGCACCGATTTTGATGTGCATCACACGTCATGTAGAGTAGATCTCGAGAAGGAAAATGACCTAAAATTTAAAGCGTCCATAGATATTATTATTATGAAAATTCGAATTGCACTAATAACGAGTACATTTATTATGTTAATATAAAATATTTATTTATTCCAGGATTTTATTTAAATATATTCCGTCTTTTGCACTGTTTCAGTACTTGGAACTGCGGTTCAACCGTCATGTTCGGGCGGTCGCATCAGTATTATTTCTTTTGGACGAAGTAAGTACTTTTATAATGACTTAAAATGGCGTTTTTTGGCTGCTTTCACATAATGCGTATTGCCAGCCGCCGAATATCAGCACGCCCACTATCAAACATAACATAATGAGGTGTATCTCATTATAATATTATAAATATAATAATGTTAAGCAGCTGCTTAATATAATATTTTATTTATTTATAAATAAATAAATGCTAAGCAGCTGTATGTAAACTGTTAACTTAAGTGCTTAAACAGCTTAATCCTATCTTGTATCGGATGCTGACTTCATATCTTACAAAGTGATTCAATTTTGCTCTTATCTTCAAGGAAATATTTTTGTAGGTCATTTACCTTATTGATTTTGATCTTTGAACGTTGTTATTATAAGGCCTGCATCAATTGAATGACTCGTTCATAATTGATTTAATTAGTACCTAATCTACGTATTGTTATGGTCGAAAATTATTGGTATGACCAAACTCCATGCAATGTTAACTAGAATGATTTTGATGTTTCCACCACACCGCAACCACACATTTAGCTTGTGAGAATTTATTGTTATCTTGTCACAAAATAATACATAATAATTTATGTCATCGTATTTACATTTTTATTTAAACTGGTTTGTTGTAACGACAGTCTAGCCTTCCGCGGATTTTGACATCACAACAATAATTGCCGGCCAAGGCTATTGTTACAATGTAAATATAATACAGTAAGTTATCTTCTCTTCTTCACACATCTTCAAGGGGCGATGTAGGTAGTTACTAACTAGATCGCCCCAAATCTGATACACACTTTAGTTAGCGTGATATCAAACAACTTTGAGTACAGAATACATATTATTAGTACTACTTTGAGTATAAAAATAATGTAGAGTAACGTCGCATTGTAAGACGCCGCGCATACATTTAAAATCGTCTGTTTTTTTCTTTATAAAGATTGTCGGTTTTGACTCTCTTTTTTATTTAAAATTAGTGTTGTTCCTTCTTATCTATGTGTTAAACGAGTCTGGTTCGAAGAAACTTTTTTTTTTGATGCTCAGGGGAAACTTATCATGGGTCCCTCATCATCAGGACACTCACTAAAACCACATGCGGTTCGCCTTCAGCCGTATAAAAGAGGGATGTCCCGGATCTATCTAACACGGGACTCCCTCCACGACCTACCTCAATAGAGACTGGACTTCCACCAAAGTAGGGAACGCTTAGGCAAACTAAAGCGTTCCCCTCGGTGCGGGACTAGCTAAGGGTCCGGTCCGGGTCAGGTTCCCATCCTGACCCGGAGCCCCGTGGGACGGAAGTTATTGGAGGTTCGCATATCGACGCCTCCGCACTCCCGTCCTACGCCGGCGGAGCGGAACGGAGGAAGGGTCATCCTCTCTGTTCCGCTCCGCGGCCTCTTTTTGCGCAAGGATGGTTTCGCAGAAAGAGACCACCGCCTGCCAGGCCTCATCGGTCTCGAGCATGCAGCGAACCATGCTGGAGAGCGAGAGGTCCCGCCCATGGTTCGAAGAAACTTTTTTTTTTTTTTTTTTCCCGGAGGGGGAAATGCATTACGCATACCACCCAGGCGCAGGGGGCGACCCGAGCGGTGATGTGGGACTCCCGTGGCTAATGAGACCACGGTATACCCACTAAAACCCCCCCCCATCTTCCGCCACGCCGCCTTTTGACGGGCCACGGGAACGATACACACATCCGCGACCCCGCCAGCGGTCCGAAGACTCCACGATGGGCGCACAACACGTGCGCCCTCCTCCTCGGCCCCCACCAGGGCTGTAGCAGACGCCCCCCGAGTCTGCTACTTGGAGGCCATGTGGCAGATCAGGTCTGTGGCTCTGCCACCGACCACACCTCGGCCGCAGAGGATAGGGCAAGCGGCGCACCGCAATACCTACTTGCCTCTTCCTCTGCGGCCCCACCAATGACGTTCAAACGGAACGGCCAGCTCGCAGGGGGGGGTAGGGAAAGCGGCAACCTACCACAATGCCTCTCCCCCCCGCGATCCGTCCTCGGCCGCAGAGGATAGGGTAAGCGGCGCACCGTAATACCTACTTGCCTCTTCCTCTGCGGCCCCACCTCGGTGCGCATCCGCAGCGGACTCCTCCAGTCCGCTGGGAGCGCCCTCCTCGGGCCAGGCAGCGACACCGGCCGGCCCTGGTTGCCTCTTCGCTTCACCGCGGTTGTCCAAGCCGCGGTTACTAGAGCCCCACCGCCACGACAAGGCGAGCAACCATCGGGGGGATGGTTCGAAGAAACTGAGTTACTCTACTGTATATTTGATTATATGTATACTATTGTCCAGTTTGGACTTTGTCACAAGTCTCACACGACGCGTACAACGTGAGCTACAATGAGTTAATTGAGCTCACTCAAGTAATTCGTCTATCAACAGAACACAAACATTGTCAATTAAAATATTAAACTGAACAAAAACAAAACGTTTAAATTGTTAAAGACGTTAGACGACGCACCGTCGCGATTCAAGGGATAATAATAGCATTAATTATATTGTGTAGAGATAAGGACGCCTCATTTTGGGTTTTTGCATCGACAATGTTAATTTTTCATTTATTTATTATAATATTTAGTTTCTTCTTTAGAAACTGTACGTTTGCCGTCTATCTCAATAAAACTATCCTTAGATATCCCCTCTGCGAGGCCGCGACTGAATGCATCTCCAAATTTCATCAAACTCGGTAATACAGACAGACACACTGCACTATGTACAAAATTAGAATGAAGTTATAATAAATACAATTATTTTATTGTGGTAGGTCGTAGTACGTTGGTAATTTTTCTTCCAAATAAGACGCCTCAATACTCATTAGGGCTTCTAAGCCGGATTATATTATGATGGAGGAAAATTCTGACGTTTGGTTTTTGTTTTCAGGTGCTCTTTCTACCAATGGTTGTGTATGTACCTGCGCTAGCATTTAATCAGTGTGAGTATTGAAGCATTTCTTACGATAATTTTAAATGAATTATTGTTGTCCAACATTGATAGGACTCATGAGATATTCACTTATTCAGAACCTATGATAGGAGGTCCAAGCCATGTGCCGAGTCAGTAAATGTTTAAAAATAAGCTTTGTTTTAACTTTGCTTTGTTTTCATAATGTATTTACCGGTTAAACACATTGTATGTGCTTAGGAAATTCCGAATAAGAAACTATGCGTAACATCGCACTTTATAGTCATAATGACTATTAACTGGTAGGTAATACAAACAATGATTAGACTAAGAAGCAAAAATCTAATGTATAGTTCTATAATAATAATTCTTATAAAAATATATAAACCTATTCGACGTAAATTATTATACTATGTAATTTAGTATTACAGGAATTTTAAGTTTCTTCTCAATCTTATTTGAGTTTGCTACTGGCTACTGCTAATGATAATAAATTATTAATTTGACTTATAAGCTTATATGCTGTTCAGTGCAGAACTTTATATCGATACGATATGAAATTAGGCATTTTATCCACAATGACTATTACATAATAATATAATATTTACAAGACAGCGAAATCGGCGCGCTGCGTCTCGTTTTGTTACTTTATGGCTGACCCTAATAAGTAAATGCTTGAAATAATATAAAATTATAAGAATTTTAACTGTAACTTCTTATTGAGTGGTTAGTATGATGAGTTTGACAGATATTGTATGGAGTTAATATCAAAATCTTCATTAAAATAAAGTTAAGTAGCCATTAAGTTTCTCTGAGTTCGGCCGTAAGTGTTAATGGAGAGCCGATAAGTAGTAGCAGGGCCTACTAGAACAGCACGAGTTAAAGCTGAAACGCCGACGCCTAAACAAAAGCGGCGGGCACTTATTGTTTCTTCTGACGCTCTTCCGTTTCAGGACTCAAGCGTCCATTTATAAATTAAATGTTGGTTTTTACTTTCTTGTGTAATTCGCGTAATTGAAATGTTATCCCACGGTAACTATATAATTTAATTCGCATTACTTAAATGTAATCCTGTTGTGTGCACATTGTTTACTTGACTCTACATTATTCATAGTGTTAAATGAAATAGTTCAGTTGTTTTAATTCATTTTGTTGAATACATAAATTTTAAACAAATATTAAGTAGGTATCTACAAAAACAACAAAATGTATTCTCTTGTAAATAATGTAGTCGTATTTTAAAGTTTTTATTGTTTATTTTTTCAGTGACTGGCTTTAATGTGTTTGCTGTTGGCGGGATAATGGTGGCGATCTGCGGACTGTATACAGTATTAGTAAGTTTATTATTGCCATAATATTTTTATAAATTTTATTTATAATCTAGTAGACATGAGCTGCTGCGAGCTATGGAATGCTCAAATAATATGTCGCTATGGTGCTCCATGCTCTCATTTAAAGTTTAGCAAAAATCATAATTACCTACCTATAATCTCGTAATAGGGCACGAATTACGGATTTTAACAAACGAGGTTTATGTCAGCTGAAGACTCTCGACGAGTCCGTCCAGTGGTTTGGGCTGTGCGTTGATAGATCACCATGTCAGTCAGTCACGTTTGAGTTTTATATATTTAGAAGTAGGGATTAATGATGTCGCGGGTGACAATTTAAATTAATTTTACAAAAATATGTTGTAATATAGTTTTTTAAACTTGTTAGGCTTGTTCAAGATGGCGTATATTCAAATTGTTCATTTCCAGGGCGGGCTGAAGGCGGTGGTTTGGACGGACTCTGTCCAGACTGGCATCATGTTTATCGGCGTCCTACTGGTGGCTGCCGCGGGAACCCTGGCCGTTGGCGGCGTGGGTGCCGTCATCGACACCGCCAGTGCGTCGGGGAGACTCGATGTTTCTAAGTAAGGCGCCTCTATTCTTTGAGTAGATTTGAGTTCTGTTCCAATCTTGCGCATGACAAATCGTTTTAAACTCTTGAGCAATATTACAGTAAATAATGAACCCAATAAGTAGTCGATCTGTCGATCCGAATAAGTAGTATTGTTATTTTTCCCACATGTAATATGACTTACAATTTTTTACGAAGTTAAGTCATGAGAGAATTTTAGAAGTTTATTCAGTGATATAAAGCCACAAAATATTATTTCAAACTAATCATACTTTAATCTTGTTGTTAAGTCCTTCTTTAAATAAAATAATTAATAATTATCATAATTTCCAGCTGGAACCCATCCCCGTACGAACGTCAGACAGGGTGGGGCGCGGTGGTGGGGGGGATGCTGTACTGGACCTGCTTCAACTCCGTCAACCAGACCATGGTGCAGCGGTACATCGCGCTGCCCAGCAAACGCAAGGCTATCATGTAAGTTAATACTTTCAACCGCCATAATATATTGGTGAAAGGTGTGAATTTCAACGGCCTCTTGCGCTAGCATGGTGATTAAGATTTGTTTCCGATATTCGTAGAGAAGAAATAACTATAGGTTCTTGGCTAAAAGAGCCTGCTTCTATGTTAGTAAGGCAGGCAGAAAAACTAACGCCACAATACTCTGCATCGCGCTATCATATATAAGTATTAGTTTTCTAATATCGACAGCTAAAATCAATCTAGGGGGCGCTATCCTCTTACTCATCGCCCGCGCTCGAAGTTATGAATTCAGGTAATAATTATGTAAATGAAAATTTAAGTCATTAGATTTTTAAAGAACTGATTGTGATGATAGAAATATTATTTTCGTATCAAAAATAAGACTTCTTTACAACATTGCACGCGCAGTCTATAAATACAGCACTGGATCATGCACTGATCACAAACTATTTTTATGTCAGAAATAACCTATGCGGTCGGACACAAAGAGGATTATTGCATCCAATTGTTTGTTTGTATTATGACTGTATTGACTAGGTATTATGTATTGATGCCAAACTATCTTGTCATCCGGTATTGTTGTCAATAAATGGTTACCCATTACAACAAAAACCTCTAGCTTTTGCCTTTTGTAGAAACCATAAAGAAAGATTTGATTTCAGAAACCAAAAAATACGAACAGTACGAGTATCATTTAGTAGTAAACAATTAATTAATACGTAATAATATGTAAATTATAATAGTAACAAAGTTAGATAAAATATATGACGTATACCCGAGGAAATTGATCCCTAGGCAGTTGACAGACCTACGTCGTTTGGTCGGCTTATGTATTGGCTGTGATCGGTCGGATGAGTTTGACTTAACGCGACCAAATTACTTAGGTCCGCCATCTGCCTAGGAATCAACTTCACTGATAGTACATAAAATATTGGCCTTCTTCCAACCTTTAAAACTCACCACAGACCCGTTACACTCTACTGTTACTTAGCGATGAAAAAATCCTAATCACATTTTTGTGTACTAGGTACCACAAAACTCTTTCAGAGAAACCAGATACCATTATGTATTCTGAAATAATACTTCCTCCTTCAACAGAGCCCTAGCGATATTCTGCGTGGGTGCGATGTTGGCGATATCGCTGTGCGTGTGGTGCGGCCTCGCGGCGTGGACGGCCTGGGTGCAGGGCGGCTGCGAGGAGGCCGGCCTGCCCCTCGTCGACGACCGCCTGCTGCCCGCCTTCGTCACGTATGTGGCCCAGGTGCAGCACCTCCCCGGTCTCGCCGGGGTGTTCCTGGCGGGGGTGTTTGGTGCTGGGTTAAGGTAAGAAACTTTTCTTAGCGGTATGTTTTCAATAGGCCTTTAAGATTATTAACAGAGTACTTGATTTATAGGCAGGTGGCGTGCTTATGTAGTACGTAATATGGTCGTAGTATTTCAAACCCTACTGACACAACGAATAACATTGAATTGACATAACTTGACCAAATGGTCCGCCATCTTTAAATCAATTTCTTCAATGGTATTTGATGACACAAATAGACAAATCGTGTGATGGTTCGTGGTATCGTCGAAAACGCGCAGCAGCAAACCACTTCTATGATAGTGGATACTCAGTGTGTTCTCTCGTTCCAGTTCGTTGTCAGCGGTGCTGAACGCGTGCGCGCTGGTAGCAGTGGAGGACATAATGCACGGCTGGCTGCGGCTGCGCCTGCGCCCGCTGACCGAGGGCATCATCGCCCGCCTCGTCACCGCCACGCTCGCCATTGTGTCGCTACTCATGCTGATTGTTATTGCCAAGCTTGGCGGTGTTTTAGGTACGTTAATGTTAATACGATAGGTAATGAAACGTGTCAAATGTATTGTCACGTATTTATTACTATTCTACAAAATATATAAGGTTTTGTCAGTCGCTGAAAATGCTTAGTTATTCATATTATGTACTCATGTAACGAAACGAGACGTGACCTAACAAAGCATATTTTAAATGTCACGAAGCATTATGCGGTATGCCTCTTGAGATATTGTTATTTGTTTCATTTCAATGTGACTTGACCCTACTAGTACTCTGTACAATAATTAAAGGATGCGCTGCAAAGTGGACGACTTATAACATGTATTAGAACTTAATATATTATTGCAAATTGTTCTCAGGCGTGGCAACAGCTTTATCAGCGATAGCGGCTAGTGCCACGTGCGGTATCTTCACACTCGGCATGTGCTGCTGGTGGGTGGGGCCTCGCGGGGCCCTGATCGGCGGGGCCGCGGGGGCTCTCGTCGCGGGGGCCACGTCGCTGGGCAGCCAGGCCGCCGCCGCCGCCGGCTTGAGGGCCCCCGCCCTGGCTGTGTCTGCTGTTTGCGTCCTCAATGAAACTATGAGCACTGCTCACACGCCGACTTTCGTAAGAGTCCCTCTATAACGAGGTTATTTTAAGATTTAATGCTAAAACACTTTTTTTTTTATTAGGTTCACAAAACAAGATACAATTCCAATACATGTAACAATACATAATAAAGTATAAAACAGTTATAATACCTGAGAATGTATCCCTCTAAGGAAGTCCCCTATCCCTTTAAGGTGACGCCTTGATAATTTGGCTGTAGCGATGTCCATTTTTCTCAGCAATGACTAAAGCTAAGAAATTAAAGTTCACTGTCAGTATTCATCATGTCTTTGTCTTTGAATTACCCATAGCATAACACGATTGGTCAACTTTTATAACACAGAATAATCAATCAAAAAGACCTCTGTAAAAAAAGGATTCCTATTTTGCCAACAGAGGAGAGTGATATAAGCTTCCAAAATTTGTACATAAATTGGTTCTAGTATACACTTTAATTTGTCCATAGCTTATATGAAATGTATTTATGGTTTTTAAATTACGCGACAAAAACCATTTTGTCGCTACGCCCTTTCAATTTTTTGCTGTTCCATTGCTTGTTTTCTATGAGAGGCCGGGCCAGCCTCGCATGGAAAAAAAAACAATCTCAAACACATCCAACACGGTTTTTTACTTTAACATGGCGTCACCTTAAGTTTGCCTTTGTAAATATTTGAATAAGGCGTTTTTAACAAATAAGTTCCTAAATAATGTCATTATCAAAACAAATTCAGACACCTCCTATTGGCTATAATAAACCAATGTTAAATAAACTAGTGACATTAATAAGGCTTCGGCCAAACCTACGCGTCAGTATCGCGGGATGCGAGCGGGTTGGGACGGGAGTTATTCCCGCTCTGCCGACGCGAACGTCCCGCGTTGCAGTCGCTGTGGTCGCGTAGGTTTGACCGAAGATGAAGTATTGGCGATCACGAGCGTGTAGACACTAGACGGGCATGTTCGTCGTTAATTGTCCATTAAATACTTGGAATGGTTATCCTTGATGAGCCAACGTGAAATGAATCCTTAACACATCGGATACGTAACATAATATTTCTAGCACTATATCTCTCTCTTCAATCCCCAGGATCCTACAACAGTATTCCCGCTGTTCCGCGTATCGTACCACTGGATCGCGCCGCTGGGTCTAGCCACGACGTTAGCAGTGGGTGCCATAGCGGGCTGGGCTCTGGACAAGAAGGATCAGCTGCGGTTGGACGCGGAGCTGTACACGCCGGCAGTGTGGGACTGCCTGCCGCGAGCAGCACACGACTGCCGCGGCGACACGCGACGCGCGGCTGCGGCGAAGCGACTGGAGCGACCCGTGCCATCCTCGCCGCTAATACTTGCGGCTGTTGATAAGGTAACTTTTTAGGGTTATCGAAAAGGTTCCTGATTTACTCAAAAGGTTGAAATGGCATTTTGGTAATCCCGTCCCGACTTCACTGTTTGTCCGTCTGTCCACCTATCTGTCTCCAGGCTATATCTCAATAACAATCAAAGTAAAAAAAAAAATAACCCACAAGGTAAAAAAGAAATAGACAGCAAAGTGGTACCTGAGTATAGTTTGTCAAAAAAGTGAAGAAATTAAAAAGTGGCAACATCGTAGTGTCATCTCTTTTTTCTAAGATTGATTTGAAAGAGATCACTAGTCACTACGATGTTGCCACTTTTTGATTTCTTCACTTTTTGACAGACTATAATAGGGTCTTTTTTACCCTTTGAGTACGGAACCCTAAAATTATGGAACATTAATCTCACTGAACTTCACTTGTATAATATCTTATTATTTTAATTTCAGATCGAATTGAGCGGTGAATCGAGTTGATGGGATGTGGGGTGATGATGTAGCCTGGAGGCGAATTGATTACTGGTGTCATAGACTCGTTTGGATATTGCCAGTGTAAATAATTCATTTATGTTTATTTATTTATAAGTTGTATAGCTCGTATAGTGACATATATTATTAGGGTCAGGTCGCACTGCGACGGACCGTTACGCGTTGCATGGTTGAGATAGTAAACCAAAGTTGGACTTTATCGTGTTTGACTAAAAATCAATCTTGAATTGCTACTTACAAATTGTATCGCCTCGTCGCGTTTCGTATCACTGCGGTATGAACATTGAACAGACATTCAATGTAAAATAGTATTTTTTGTAATCTAAATAAAATTGTATAAACAATTTTATTTGTATAGATCAGGGGTCACCAATTAGTTTCACTCGGGGTCCATATTAAGAAATGAAAAGACCTTCGCGGTCCGGACATTAAAAAAATACTGAATTTACAAAGGTATTTATTTATTGTATAACAATAAGAAAAGTGTCATTTTTTGTAGCTAATTATCTCTCTGAATGATGTTTGGAGTGAAATTGGTGCAAGCTTTTGATATTAAATCCTGGGGATGTTCATTAGTGAGTCGAGACCGAAAGAAGTTCATCTTCGAAAATGCTTGGTCCGCACACAATGGGTCGGCGGTCCGGATGCGGACCGCGGTCCGCCATTTGGTGACCCCTGGTATAGATAATTATATTATCATGATTGTAAGCTTATTATTATTAGATTGTTTTAGTATAGGTTCAAGCTGGGGGTTCAAGTTACAAGACAAGTGTATAAAATAAACAACATTTGTAAGTTTTTATATTTCGTAATAAAAAAATAAAAACGGTAGCTCATCTATGAGAGAGCTATACCTAGATGATAATTTTGAAATTAGACCACTACCTTTTTTATGAAATTTTTAGTAAGTACCTTTCCCACTGAGAGCTGAATATGAAAAAAGTGGATAACAATAATGCGCACAGTAATATTTTGATCAAAGTCCCAATATCATCAGATACCATCTGAGCTAAGTGTTTATGTTGGACCAATTTAGTGCCTTATTAGGCTTAAGGGCGTGTTCAGGTGTGCGCGCTTTCTGCGCCTGCTGATTCAGCTCGCGTGTTTTCCCAAACGCTACAGCAGAAAACGCGGTCACTCGGTCAATTCAGACCGCAACGCGACGCGTAGTAAACGCATTCGTAAAGTAGGTATGGATTTGACAGATTGTCTTTACAAATTTACAAATTCAAATACAAATTCAATACAAATTTAGAAATGCATAGACGCGTCGCGTTCGGTAAGTATTAACCCTTAGTGCTTTTTCAGACACAGCGGAAATCGCGCGGTTTGGATCCGCGCGGTTAAACGCGTTGTTAGTGTTCCCGATGTGTCTGAACTACGATTGTGTAATTTTTTTAAATAAAATAAGTTGGATCTCTACGTGAAACAAAATAATAATATGCGAATATAGGCAATTAAAACTCACAATAGAACACAAGATTTCGAAATAGAAACAATAATGGCTGTGTAACGTTCCTATTAAAAGTGAAGTAGGTACACTTTATTACAAGACACGATAATAGAGAAGATATTATTTTTAATTTCATAATATTATAAAAACTGTGTAGAAGTTTCAGACAGTGTAAACTGTAAAGTAGAAAATATAACCTCTTTACAAAGCCATGTGTTAGGTATTAGTATTAGATGGTATTAGGTACAGTACTTAAATGGAAATTCTATTTTTTTAAACTATGGAAATACCTAGGTAGGTAATTAGCTATTTAGAAAGCCGTCCGTCCTATACTAAAAACTATGATAAAATGATGATAAGTAGATTTAAAATTGTTGTTAAGTATTAAAAAATTGATAAAATATATTTCAGTGAACTTCGAATACCGTACTTATAAAAATTGGATAAAATATCATATTTTTGTACAAAAATAATGTGTAAATTTAAAAATTATTAAGTTACAATAAAATGATAAACAAAAGCTTACCCTGTGCTTTATTTCATAATAAATGAAATCCTATTGTAACTACCTATTTGTATTGGACTAAGTTCATTATGAATTCTTGTTAAAAAGCGTAAAATTGAAACATTTTCAGTCCGTGCAAATCTTTTGAATTTCTAATTGAATACGCTGCTAACCAAACGTGTTTGCAGACAAATCAACATCACAAAGCTCGTATTATAAACTCGTACAGAATTCGAAGCGAAATTACACGGTGCGGAATATTACCATTCCAAAAATCCGTAATGCTGACCTCCCGCATGGCAATTGAAAACTTTTGAAAGTTGTGGAATGGCGGAGGCGTGATTGTGGAATAGTCAGGTGTCTGGAGGTTGTTCGGCGCTATTAAAAGTCCCACATTACGCGAATTCCGTGCTGAATTATATGGCTCTCGCGGTGATATATTTTGACAGAGATATATCAAGGAAGCGCGAAAACAGTTCTGCATGCACATAAAATGTGCAGCTCTTGTCTCTACCACATGTTGTTTTCTCCTCTGTCTCTAATCTCTAATAAAGTTCACATAATAATGTTGTATTGAAAGGAATAATATCGATTTCTACAAACGCTTTACATAAGATTGAACGCTTTACATAGATGATTTATAGATCAAGTTATAAAATATATGTATTATTATAAAAGATTTGGAAATCGCTATTAAAAAACCTGAAGATTCCCCAATCTTCCCAAAATTCCTCTGCAATTCCAAATCCTTACCATATAATAGACTTTGTTTATTAGGGACATAATATCAGACAGAGAGCGGTCACGTGGTCAAGTTTTGCGTTGTTTGTTTGTATTACGTTATATTATGAAGAAGGAGGCCGGGCGTTCTGACCGCGTCAAAATTCCTCCTATGACTGACCGCTCGAACGCTGAATGCTTAAACGCGTGACCGCTCTCTGTCTGATAGGTCGGAGGTCCTTTAATGTTTTAACACGAACAAGTTAATAATTTTTGGAACATGTTGATATTAATCACAAGGAATTACGCTTTGCACCAGTGGGCCGGCGCGAGGCGTTCGACTTGGAAGGCTCGTAAAGTTGATTAGCCCGAAAGTGTTTAATTGCATCCAGCAAATAAAACGCCGCGAACTCAAAATTAGGTACACCGCGCCCGCCATCCCGCGCTGAGTCTTCCATTTTGTTTTATTATGTCGTTTTGGGGTTATAATTTTATAAGGTTAAAATTTTATACTTAGTTTACAATGTAGAAAATATGGAACACTCCATATTTTAGTTTAAGTACTTATATAAAAATTTAAATTAAATGAATCGATGACTTTATTAATATTAATTAATGTATTCCTACTCACTTCAAAAGCTTTGAGGCTGTAATAAAAAGTTCTTTCTGTTTATAAAGTAAAGTATAAATTGACCCTTAATAAAATGTTGAGTATCAAAATTTTACTTATCACTACATATTTTGATGACAGCTAAAACTTAATATGGATCTATACAAAACGCACAACTTTTCCTTCTACAAAGTCGCAGGACAAAACTAGCATCGTATTTTATTGATTGTCAGTTACAATTTGTAATAAACCGTCGGAGAACGCCCTTCGCAAGACAACTTCTTTACGGTGGTCATAAAAAGCACGCGGCCCAATTAATTAATGAGCCGACTTGAGGTGTTCGGGTAACGACTCTTTATTACATTTCTCACCGAAACAATAAAATTCCCGAATATTCCGCGCCTACGTTTTCGGCATTAATCTTTGGACATTTATTTCTTTATGGGGTACTTGGTTTGAATGTTTTGTGCGATTGTTCAAGAGACCGAATCGTCTATCATCATCGCTGAACATCCGTTTCTGGAGCAAGTGTGGCGGTACCCACAATTATTAGCCTAACATTCTTGCATCGCGCTATCGAAGTTTTCTAAGCGCGTCGGTATTTTATACATAATATACGACAGCTGAAATCAATCACGTGGGCTTCGGCATAACATAACACCTCGCTCGGTCGGAAGATCTTCCTTTGTGGCTGCCACGCATATATCTCACACAAGCATGCTGCATGAGTAAAATACCTAAAAACATCCAAGCCTTGACTGTATTTTATGGATCTCTTCATTATGCTTTTCAGTTTTCACACAATTTTATAATAGTGACAACAGCTAAAACTAAGTTCAATAAGTTGTATCTTAAGGATACAAATAGATACCTATATCATTCATCACAGTAAATAGACTTTTACAAATCTCAGCTTTAAGGTAATCCACAACATTTATAGTAAGATACTATCGAAAGCCTCGCAAATCGCGAGCTACTCAGTGTTCCCAAACACAAAAAAAAACTCCCAACTCTCGTGCAAATCCAAGGGACAATACTATCTAAAATTACTCGCTTAAAAAACTTATCTGCCCAGGATTACTTATTATCACGGCGTTATCAGTGCGAGCCGAGCTCCCTCCCTCAAGACGGTCATTGGTCAGTCCCCGTCGCCCATCTACGCCCCTAAGATTTTCGCAAAAACACAAGCGTCTAGAAAAACATTCTCCAAAACCGTTTGAATTGGAATTAACATTTGAATTTGGACTTTATTACGCTTGTACGCCTGTTACTTTAAAAGTACTAAGTCTAAGTTGAAATATTATAATATTTTGGATTCAATATATATTCTATACTAATATTATAATTATTGTGAAGAGTTTGTTTGTTTGAACGCGCTAATCTCAGGAACTGCTGGTCCGATTTGAAAAATTCTTTCAGTGTTAAATAGCCCATTTATCGAGGAAGGCTAAACGCTGTAATTTATGACGCTAAGACTAGGAACGAGGAAACAGAGGAAAATATGGAAAAAACGAGGGAAATTATTTGAAAGGGCTTATTTCAACACGCTAATCTCAGGAACTACTGGTCTGATTTGAAAAATTCTTTCTGTGTTAGATAGCCCATTCATCGAAGAAGGCTTTAAACAAGTGAGGTTATATTTTTCTCTTGAATTAATATATATATTTAAGAAGAAAGATATTTAAAGGAAATCTCACAATATATCCTAAACTTGACAGTATATATTTTATACAGTCTATTTAGGATAATCTAAATCGAACAACGACATAATTTAAGTTCCAGCTCAAAGTCATTACGCTCGGTCTTATTCAATTAAGCAATATAAATACCTGACCAATTAAGGGATAGAAGACAGATGGCTGTGTCCGGCGCGTTAACGAACCCGCACTAGATACACCGAGATGTTATCACTGGACTATCGGCAATCTCCGCTCAGATTCCCAGATACCAGTACCTACTTGAATATTAATATCTGAGTCTGGCACCCAATTACAATACTTACACTGATTTCGTTAAGTTGTCGTTAGCGTTAAATAAATTGTCAATGAAAAACGATCGATTCATAAAGCACAGAATTTAGGGCCCGTATAAATAGTCAGTACTTAAGATGCGACCCGGTCGCAGAGCCTGAACCGTGTCTTGAGACCTAGATGCATCTTGAGTACTGACTATTTATACCGACCTTAGTCACGCTGAATTTAAGTCTTGATTACCAGTAAGTACCCACACTTTTCTTCCTATGTAAAGCATACTTTGAAAGTACAAAGTACCTATCTAAATATTTTAAGACGATAACAACCATCTTTCTTTAATCCATAAATCTTTCAAGAGATAGGCGGTGGGCCTCGTACTATTATGAGTTATTGCGAATGCCCATTGCCCATTACCCGCACATTACTTTAAGAATGCAACATATTGGTGATGTCAATGCGACATTATTTTATAAAAGCACAAAGCCATAGACTATACAAGGCTTTATGATTATTATGTTACATTCAGTGAATGTGATTGGATTAAATATAAAACTTCATTACAATGCGGCGTCTTCGCGTTGCGCGTTGGCCCACTATATGGACTAAACAAGTGACCTTAACAATACTTAGAGGGACATGTTCGTCTATTGTATTATAGATAGGGTAATAATAATAATTGCCCATGTCGATTACGAATACTAGCAGCTTCCCAATCATAGTGTCAATAATTATTATAGTCCAACGTGCCTTTAGGGTTGATTCAGACCGCAACGCGACGCGTAGTAGCATTTCTAAATTTGTATGGATTTGACAGATTCGCAAGACGTCTCACGCTGACGACATCAGTCAAATCCATACCAATTTAGGTCACGCGACGCTACCTAAATTTCGCCTCGCCTCGTCGCGTCGCGGTCTGAATTAACCCTATGTGTGAATTAAGCAAATACGTAACGGCCGTGCTACAAACGATTCTACATTCAGTGTTATTGCAGCCTCAAAATTCTCAGTCAAAGGCAAAGACTTACAAAAACAATTAGGTGTCGGAGGAAATTAACTAAAAGATTAATGAAGTTTTTCGTGGCGCTTTGTGATCGCGTAAAACATCGTGTCGCCTCATTAAAGGGCGCGCTACATGCAAACTGCATGCATGTAAAACAGTCCCGGCGGGTATTTAAATTTTCGCCTTTCCCCGTAATTCGAGCAGACAAAGGCTAAGGAAACACAGTTAATGTGTTACCAGCTGTATAACCCACTATACGCTTGATTGTGTTATTGTTCGCATTGTTTACCACCTACGTGGACTTTTCAGATACAATTTCGTGTAGACTTTTTGCAACCGCGATAGTCTACAGAATTATGAAGTTGTTATTTTGGAAAAATCCATAAAAGCATAATTAATATTATCGTTCGGAACAGTGCACACAACAAACAAAGTGAAACTTACGAGTCAATTTCATATTCAAACGAAAGAACGCATCCGGTATTTATTTTATCCCTTCGAAATCGCTTCCAACGTATTAATCCTTCCTCGACGAGGTAAACGGGAAAAACTGAAAAAATCCACAAAAACTCAGACAACAAACGAATTTCCGACATGTCAAAGTAAATCTTTGGTCGACAATACGAGCGGCAGTAAAACCCGCCGACGGATAAATTGATGATCGCTAAGCTCCGACCCTACCACGAGCTCAATTGCGGAATACTTGCCTTCAATAATTTCATTTAAAAATGCCAGGAAAATGGCTTTCAACGTGTTCAATGAGTTTGCACTTTCATAAGTTTATTTTTTAGAACGTGTTGAACTTTAAGGTTCTGATTTTGTTGCGATTATTATAAGATTGATGTTTAATATTTTTTGGGTACAGTCAGAGATTTAATGGTTAAACACTATTTTTTGTGATTTTGAATCCCTCGTGTTCTAATAGTAGCTATCACAGTCGAGTAGTCCTGGCCCGACGGTAAAGCGGTGTAATTTGCGATAAGCAGCGGTTCGCCGCAGATACCGATCTGCCGGGGCTTGCCGCTGGGGTCAGTTTTTTACCCCGTGGACAATTGGACCCGGGGCGCGGGGATTACCGGCAATGTGCTCGCTTTATCAGTGTCTATACTGAGCTGATAATGCAACTTACTTATACAACTCTATTTTTGTGAGTGGAATACGCTTACTGAAACAGAAATATTTTGAATGAACATAATTTCGTTTTTAATATTTGTAGTCTTTGACTTTTATTAATATTTCTATTCAGAGAGTTAAATATTTATACTAGAGACAGAGACAATATCAAAACATTGACTGCTCTAACCCTCTCATTCCGAATATTTTGAGCCCGCAAAGTTTTTATCCATGTCTCTACTTAACTCTCTACACACTCACGTTGAAAAATGGATGTAATTTACATACAATGAATAAGTGAGTTAAGTGCAGCTATATCGCAAGATTAGAGTCGAGGCCGGCGGGCATTACCGAGGTCCGGCGAGCCACTTAATTTTCCATGGGCCGCGCCAGGTGGACGCTTTGTGCGCTGTTTGCCATCCACGTATTTATTTTAGATTCCATTGTGCGCCGCCGGCGCTCCGGCGACCTCCGGCTCGGTAATTTTATTAATACCTGAAACGTTTTACCGACCGCGATTAATGAGTTTTATTGTTCCCGGCGTAGCGCCGCTTAGGCGGGCGGTGTATGCAGCTTTACAATTGCCCTCGCCTGTAATTTACCAAGTACGTAGCACCTGCTACGGAACTTCTAGCGCGGAAATTCTTACGTTTCGTCAGTACGCAGTCATTTCGCTGAGAAATTGTTTTCATAAATCGTACGCGTTTAAGTGTATTTCTTGCTACATGTTGTTAATTTAAACTTTGGGTTGAACCGAAGCTACTTTGAATTATACCTTTACCGCTGAATAAAATTACCTAAATATTCACTGAAGAAAACCACCTAAAAGCTAATACCTAATATTTACTGAGCAAAGTACAATACTTCACGAAAATGCGATATCTTCGAGCTAGACAAAAGAATTTACCTGTCTCAAATTATTAGAACAATACGCTTTTGAGGTCCTTTGTTGGGCGGAAAAGGTTTCGGGGAAGGCGCCTCGCATGAGCCGGACATATTTTGTTTATAAGAGGCAATAAAGGATTTATGTTGGGCGGAGCGAGGCGCCCTAAGCTTATTACGGCGGGTCGCGACATATTATTTGTGGAGCCCCGCGCCGCGCCGCGCCGCCCCGCGCGAGTCAACACTGAAACGCTCAGTGTTTAGTCGGCACAAATTAAAATAGGCTTTATGCCAAATCTAATTTCGAAAGGAAGGCTCCGCTCGAAAGGAGCGGTTCGTTTGAACGGGGTACCTGTTTGATAATGGAATTTCGTTGATTTTACAGCAAACATTCGAGAGTCCTCGAGGACTTACATTGTGACAGCACTCGGAGTGTTTATTTTTCATATTGCAGCAAATTTCAGAGAAAGGGTTATATAATTGATACAATTAAAGCAATTGTCGCATTAAATTGCTCCGCTAGAGATATAAACAGTGAATACTTTTGTGTTCACTCTTCAATTTGAACAAAATAAATGGGCATGGTGATACACAACATGTTATACCTCTAATGATTAGAGGTATAACATGTTGTGAGAGATTAGAGTCTAATCTCTATACTGCATTATGTTATTAAAAATTTTATAATTTTTATATAAAAAAAAGTAATCCCATCAAAAACATTTCATGTAAAATTTTGCCAAGACGACCACAAAAGGTTTTCCCTGTGAAAAAGATACCAGATCTCATGTAGAGCCAAGCTTTTAAATCTATACAGCCTAACTCTATACCGACTCTAACTTCAACAAATTCTACATATTATCAGTAAATGTCGATGGAGGTTAAGCGAATATTTAGTTTCTGATCTGAAGTAAGTAGCGAAACAGCTACTGAATTGTTAAATTTGTTTAAATTAGGGCCGGTAGAGTTAGAGCGTGTATATTCAGAAGCTTGGCTCTATATGAGATCTGGTATCTATTTCACAGGGAAAACCTTATAATTATTATGTGGTCGTCTTGGCAACATGAAATGTTTTTGGTGAAATTTCAGTTGTAAGTTGGTTCTTGTAAGTACTTATTAATAGGTTTGTAGTTACTGTCTACAGTCCCGCGTAAACTTTCGTGTCATAATTCGTAAAATTGGTGAAAGTCTTCCACACCCACCACCCCCCATTATAGAGGATGGGGGGAGAAAATTATAAGTTCGTGATTTTTTTGTTGGTTGTACCAACTCAGGTTACATAAAACTCGAAACAGATAACTCAGATTATATACCCAGCTTTCTAGCACTTTAGGAGCGAAACATTTTGATGATCATCAGTGTGTCAGTATGTCAGTGACGCAATCGGCGTATTTCAGATATCAATAAAATCTTAAGTATTAGAGCTATTCAATTGACAATTTGTACGTTTAATAACTCTATTATGGAGATATTATCCTGAGAATACGAACTACCTGGTACATCGGAAACCAACTCTATGAGGGTTAAAAAAAAACGACTAAAGACTTCAAGAAAAGGTACCGTAGGTCTCCCATAAGCGATGAGTGCGATGAGTGGAGCACCATGGGGTTTTAGTGGGTATCGATATCCCCAATTTCCCGGGGATGCGTCCTGGCGGGGGCACGGTAGTGATGCAGATATTTTACTAGAATTTCTAGTTTATGTTTTGATGATCCACTTCAGTCTTCGAGGCAGCCCTTAATGATTAATTAAGCGACCTTTAACCCTTAGGCATTCACAAACATGTTTCCAGCTAGGAACTAGCTGATAAACGAAACTATATAAAAGATTCAGTGCGGGTTACTTACACCCTCGTACGGTACAAGACCGCGGCCGGGGGTTGTGAATAAATCACGGGAACCAAACTTCAAAGTATTAACAATTAAATCATACTGACCGTTACTTGAAGTTTACATTTCCAAAGTTGTACGTTCCCTGTGGAATGTAATGGTTATTTTTGGAAAATATTCCAAAATTAAAAATCTTTAAAACCTAATTTCAGATTTCTACTCTACTGAATAGTGTTCGAAATTAAAATTTTTATTTAAAAACCACTCTATCGAAATTGTTTCAAGAACTTTCAGTGTACAATTTGCAACTTTGAGATAATAAATCTACTTGTAAATAAACCGCAACCGCAAAAACAATATCCTACGGGCTAGTCTCGAAACTCCGTAGTTGAAGTGTATCGAGGCGGCTATAAAATTATATTTCTTTACAAACATAATAGAGCTAGCGGGGTAGAGCGCCCGGCTAATCGGTTTATCTGACCGCAGACCGCGCGGTTCAAAGGACCTTCGCAAAAAGCCACCCTTTGACTACATCTTCAAATATTTGAGTCGAACGCCGCAACCGCGCATTATTTTCCGTCTAAACATAATAATCCTCCGTACAGGGTGTGGTCAGCGGCGCTCTCCTTTTTAGATCTACCCGCTTTTAATTATAAATTTTATCAAACGAGCTTAATTAGATATTTGGGTGCGCCGCCCGATGTGACATCGCGCTAAGAAGATAAACAGCGGATCCGCTCGCTAATGGAATTGCTAGTGATCACGATCCGCCGCGGAGTTGTTTGCGGGTAGATTTAATATTGATACGTCCGGGCCCGCGGCGGAGGCACTAAAACGACGTCTCCACTACACAGATCACACAACTCATCAGAGCGCGAACATTAAAAGTTTACGTCGGTCCTTCCTCCTCCTATATCTCGGATCTCGCATAAAATAATACGAGCGGCATGTCCAGGGGATTCCGGAAATCCACCGCGTACCCTTCGCTCAAAAGGATGCCTCGGCACGTCGACTTTCATAAATATCAAAGCGGGTTCCTCGAAAACAATTTCTCGGGCGGCGTTCGCACGTCGCACCGCGGCTAACACAATTTTATTCGGGCATAAAAAACGAGCTCATCATGCAAACGCCGAAGTCGGAGACGCCCCGGAGCCCGCGGTAAAACAATTTATCTGCATCGACGGCATTACGGCGGTGCGCCGTGAATAATATATGTCGCCGCCTGTCACTCCGACATGTCTGTTTGTCTGCCGCGGCCAGGGCTGCGTCTTGCCGTCTTCCCATCTTGCCGTCTCCCGCGCGCCGCCCCGCGCCGCCTGCGCTGTCTGTCGTATCGATAACTTTATTCATTGCACAATGCACTCTGAATCGTTTAGTATATATTTTAAATATTTTAAATGTCGTTGAGAAACCATGTCGCATTCGATTTGTTTTAATGTTAACTACCTCTGTAATCTAATCACAGAATCAAAGTTTTACATGATTTAAAACATATATACCAATCTGACATTAATAATTGAATTTTATCTTCTTCGTTTTTGGGATTAACAAATTTTACCATAATATCTAAATAGGATTATACTTTAAAATTCATCTAAATAGTTGCGATAATTTGCTGAAAACAAGCACAACAAAATATGATTGTCAAAACTTTAGGATTACTATTTAGGACATACCCTGCGAGCTATGCTTACTAGTTACTAGTCAATGTGTAAAACATTTGACGTTTCATATTCAAACATTATTGCATGTAGCACGTCACATTTCATATTTTTGTAAGCCCTGGCTGAGGTGAGTGGCAGTCGGAAGAGCGAACGCGCGCGAATTAGCTTCCGATAAATATAATCTGTATTTGCGACGGCTCCGACTTGGCTCTTGAGATGGACATGATAACGTCATGTCACGATGTCATGTCAGACCTGCCGTCGTGTCAGACCTGCCGTCATGTCATTCCATTCCTGTCGGGACTCCCGCGGGAACATCGGAGAATAAAAAGTAATTCACTTAGCAGATGTAAGACGTTTAGGTAAAATATGTGAATATTGAAGTATCTTGGCATATTTATTATTATTTATTTAACGAAAATTCTTATTGTAGGCAGACATCGTTATAACTCTTTGATATTTTTCACAATAACTATAGTTTATGCCTAAATAAATCTACAATATTTATTATACACTTACTATAACGGATAACCACGTATATTTTTTATGTTGCTAAGCCCTACGCTACACCGCTACGCCGTGCTACGAAGTGCTACGAAATAATTATTGACAAAAAAGTTACTGAAACGCCATTACTAACAGGATCTCCGCTCATATTAAGTATTATACTGTCTATATACACTTTAATATAAACAGGTTCACTTGTTACTAAAACTGATTTTTAATTAAGTTTAAACATATTAATACTATAATTAAAACTTATTAATCGGGGCTTAACGCGATTTATTCTAGTAGTAATACTCGTAGTAGCATTACTACTAGAATAAGTCGCGTTAAGTCCCGATTAAAAAGTTTTAATCATAATGCAACGCGAAAGTTTAAAATGTTATATTAATAATATTTTCTTTAACTGAACATTTTATTTATCGAACAGCTTTCTATTTATCTACGTATCATACTTAATTAAAATCTATGCCTATTCTCACATTGTTATCTCATTGTTATAAGGAAATAAAATATTTTTCAATACACAATCGATGATACAAATCGATCGTCGTACAAATGACATAAGATAACTTTATTTCGATGGAGTTCTTCGGAAGACATTAAACGCGCGGCCGCGGTATGGTAATGGCTGCTTAACATTCGCGCGCCGCGGACGTGACTGTGTTTACAATTATGTTGAGGGTTTTTATCTCTTTATTTCAATTTATCTGATGGACAAATTATCGATGAATTTGAAATAAAAGCACAATGAGTTAGGGTCGTGAAAAAAATTGTGACGGACGAAGGGGGGTTTAAAAAAATCTAAATTTTGTGTGACGTAGCACGTGGATAAACCCCTTAGAAAAAAAGGGAAATGAAGTAGCGGATATTTTTGCAAAACGTGATTTGCGTGAATGCGCTTGCGCTCCAACAAGATGCACTGAATAACTGACATACGTGTATATTATGTCGCAGCCAACTGGTTTAAATAGCTGTTCAATCAAACAGCTAGCCCTTTGACTGAACAACGAACGCCATTCAATCAAATTCAATCAAAAAACACGACTGCAAAACAATTTTAACTAAAAAGACCGAAACAAGACTTAATTTTGCTTACGAGTTTCATGCCTAGATGAATAGAAGGCTACATAGAAAAATGTTGAAGAAGAAAGTGGACTACAAAATGCAGTCGGAGGTATATTTTATGATTTATGAAATGTTAAACTTGGTGCGACATGCCTCCGACTGCATTTATACAAATACAAATACAAATACAAATACAAATACAAATACAAATACTTTATTTAACGTAGATAAGAATTTACAATTTTCAAGAGTGATGGTCCCCCAAACTAGGCGAGGCCTGTCCTATGGGGGAATTTAAAAAGTACAGGATGTAAGAAATGTGGCTAACACAACAGAAACAAAAAAAAAAGAATTATTTACATAGAGAAAACAAATAAAATAACAAAAAATCCTTATTAAATTAAAATATAGAAGAATAAAAATAGTAAAGTAAGTAGTAAAAAAGTATGGGGATCGTGTGTGTGTGTGTGTGTGTGTGTGTGTGTGTGTGTGTGTGTGTGTGTGTGTGTGTGTGTGTGTGTGTGTGTGTGTGTGTGTGTGTGTGAGTGAGTGTGTGTGTGTGTGTGTGTGTTATGTGCTATTTGTACACTTTTAGTAGATTTTCGGATTCGTCGTACGACCAGGACAGCAGTGATTGAGTAAGTATCTTTTTTCCTTTGTGAACAGGGAGTAGCTTCAAGTTAAACAGATTTACAAGTCTATTGTAGATGTAAGGGGACAGAAAAATTCCAAAACGGTAGGCAAAAGAAGAGGATACAGGGATGTTGGCGACTTTAAAATTTCTTTTTTCTAGCATTTGGTCGTAAGTGACTTTACATTTAGTGATAGATTTATGGACGGCTTCAAAGACTCTTACTAAATAAAGTTTCCTGACACTAAGAACATTGGTCTCATTGTACAGACTTTTTGTGGGGTACCATATGGGCTTTTCCAATGCCACCTTCAATACTCCTCTCTGTGCTCTTTCCAGTGGAATAAGTGTAGAGGATGAAGAGCCACCCCAAGCGAGAATGCAGTAGTTAATAATTGATTGACATAAGGCAAAGTATACATTTTTCAGGGTCTGTTTTTTTTTTTTTTCAGTTAGGTCTTGTTTCGGTGTTTTTAGTTAAAATTGTTTTGCAGTCGGTTTTTTGATTTTTGAATTAATTATGTTTGTGTGCATATCTCTGGAACTACCATACCGATTTCAGTTCAGTAATTTTTTTTGTTGTACTAGGTATTGTTCAACTTAGGGAATAGTGCAAATTTCATCACAATCGGTTCAGTAGTTTCGGAGATAGGGAGTTTTAATTCTCAATTACGTACAATTTTTAAGTCGGTTTTATCTTTTTAAAATACAGTTATTATTAGTTTCAATAACTGAGGTGGATTATTCTGACTACTTTCAAACAATCCTAAATCCTAGTTTGAAATCAACTCCGTCATAACTCATATAGTCATAGCGAATGTTTTACATTTCGATTTTCGATCACGTCATAAAATTCCCTTTTTACCGGAATGTAATCACACAAATGACTGTATGATTTTTCTGATTTCCCGACTCGTCGCGCGCCGGCAAACAGTCGTAACTCGTGAATCGAGGAATATTGAAAGAACAAATATTGGCCCACGTGACCTCCGTTGTCTGCCGCACTGGTGATAACTCTTCGAACTCAATCGGTTGACACGCTCCCCGATTCACAGTCAAGTTATTAAATTGAACGTTATTAGTTATTACTCTCAAACGAAAACTCAAATCAATGAAGTATAATGTAGTCGAAACAATTTGAAGCGTTTGATTCGTACCCATCCGTTGAGAGATATGTAACATTTAAGTATAATTATTAATTATTACTAGCTGACCCGGCAAATGTTGTTTTGCCATATACATTTTTTCTAGTATCAATATAAAAAGTAGATAATAACCTATTCGCCTAACGAATGGACATACAAAATTTTATTAAAATCGGTTTATAATAGGTAATGCTCTCGCCGTTTTGTAAAAAGCTGTGATGAATCACACCAGCACTACACCACCATACTGTGGCCATCACCTTTCTAGGGGTTATTTTTTCGTTTTGCACATTGCTTTGGTACCGCACCAGGATTTAACCAACTTGGTGAGCGCTTTCGATTGTCAAACAGAATGCATTTTTCGTCGCACGTAACAATTCGGTTCAAAATCCTTCATTTCTGTGCTTGCTTTTAAACAGCTCGCAAAAGAGTGAGTTGCATCAACCTACTTTAACTATACCTTTTACTTTAACTATAACAAAATGTGAAATGAACTGTCAAATCTCTAGCAAAAGACGCTATATTTGACGATAACCTTAACCTTATCTTTAACTATGCTTCTGGTGCAATTCACCCTTAATATGCAAAAACTTTCCTGGATCATGTGACTTTGATTTTTGATAGAACGGATAAGAACAAGAAACTAGACTGTAATCTGTATGAATGTTCCACAAAATGGGAAGAAACAGGAAGTAGGTACAGTGCTAATGTTTTAATCTGAATCTGAAAATCTGAAGCAAGCCTTATCGCTCTTATACTTGAAGACGTGAGTGAGTGACGTGAACACAATAACACAAACTAAAATTACAATAATTGCCGTTTTTTTGCACAAATGAAGGCTTTAGGGCCAGATAAAAGATATGAAATAAAAAAAATGTACATTTTATGTTTACCCAGATACATTAGACAGGTGATGAAGTAGATAAATTACAAGGTTTGTTCAAATTATAAGGGAAAAAATGAGTAAATGTCCGTATGTTATAAAATGTTAGTTATCGTGTACTTCAACTCAAGTCTTCAATTATGGTAAATTATAACTTTTAAATTTATATTTCATCAAAGGTAACAAAATAAGCTTCTATAAAAATCCATTCCATTCCAATTTGAATCCACATCAATCAGTTATTAAGCATCATACATTTTCAAAATTAAATAATAAAAATTTTCTTTCCTTAAGTAAATCTACCTTGAAAGTACAGTCACCATTTGAAACGACGAAAATCGGGGTACAAAATAAACAAGCACGGTTGATTTCTTCCAAGTAAGGGTATAGATTGTGGAGCGCACTCCAGTGATTTTCAGCGGGACTGGCTATTTGCTCAGGGAACCTTCTGGCAGCAGTGCAAATACCGGTCGTTGGACAAAATACCGGTAGTTGGACAAGATACCGGTAGTTGGACGAAATCAGTGAAGGCGGTAATGCGTGAAGTTTACACGGATATAAGGACATTTGATAGCGTTGTTACCTGTTGTTATGTTTAGTAATTGGAAATGTATTATTTTATGTGATTTCCGCGGTGTTTAAACAATAATTAATAGGTACTAAAATAATTTTAAATCAAATATTGATCTACAATATTTAATCAAAACATTGCGTTCAGTTTTTATAGTTTAGTATCCAAAGAAGGTTCTACTTTTGTGTAGCATTCTCCATACTCTGGGCCTGTTTCACCACTTCCTGATAAGACCCGGATAGGCTATCCATAACTTAACTTGACCGATAAAGTATGGAGAATCTGTCAAAAAAGTTTTGGATAGCCTATCCGGCACTTTATCAGGAAATGGTGAAACAGGCCTTAGGGCTTTTTTCGGCCTAGTGTGTTTAGACACTTAGGTGTCTAAACACACTAGGCCGAAAAAAGTGCTCATATCAAAAGGTCTGAACGTAAAGCTCATAAGATTTAAACTTTTTATGAATTAAAATGTATTGGAACTTGGAAGGCTTTATTTTAGCTGTGCTCTTCTGTTAATGAAATTCTTAAGCTGTTGGTGTCCCAAATAAAAAGCAATGAGTAAATAAAATAAAAATGAATTTCAGATTCTCATTAAGACAAACTTTAAAAAGCTGTAGCTTAACCAACAAACCACGACTGACAATGAAGTGACAGATGTTTCTAGTCTAAAGTCTCTAAGCACAACATGCTGAAGTTACGCGGCCGAAGTTCGGCATGATTACGTCAGCAATGTCAAACGCATACTATAGGTATAGCGGGACGTAATTTTGGTATGGTGTGTCATGGGTAATTTAAAATACATTGCAGGCGTAATCATGCGTAACTTCGGCCGCATTTTTTTGGCCTAGTGTGTTTAGACACTTAGATCCTGTTTCACAATTTCCTGATAAAGTGCCGGATAGGCTATCCACAACTTTTTTGACAGATTCTCCATACTCTGGGCCTGTTTCACCACTTCCTGATAAGTCCCGGATAGGCTATCCAGAACTTAACTTGACCAATAAAGTATGGAGAATCTGTCAAAAAATTTGTGGATAGCCTAATATGTCTATCCGGCACTTATCAGGAAGTGGTGAAACATGCCCAAGGGTGATATCGTATTTTGCATACACAATGTGAATTGTGAACACAGTATGAATTACAATATACCACTTCATTAATAGATTATCATACGAAGAGGTAACTAAGACGTTTTCAAATCAAACTATAATAGTCTGTTTCTTTACAAGAATTTAATTTCATTTTTAAGTTAACAGAATGAAGTGCGAGTATTTTTCACATAGCTCCTAAACTAGAAATGTCAATGACGGCTTTTGCCACCTTAAATTATCCAGACTTTATCAGACATTACAAACTTAAGAGTGAGTTGCATCAACCTACTTTAACTATAACTTTAACTTTAACCAAAACAAATTGTGAAATGAACTGTTAAATCCCTAGCAAATTCTTATAAATAAAAAAAACAAAATAACTTTAACTACGCTTTTGGTGCAATTCACCCTAAGGGTACCGTGGATTGCATCAGAGGCATAGTTAAACTTAAAGTTAAGGTTATCGTCAAATATGTCGTCCATAATGGACTTTAACTAGGGATTTGACAATTCATTTGACTTTTTGTTATGGTTAAAGTTAAAGTTATAGTTAAAGTATGTTGGTACTTGGTGCAGTCCACTCTGAGTGGGTAGTCCTAACTCCTAGTCTTCTTTACGTACTTTTTGATAATTTCGTTTCGAGTTTATTTTTCGGCATTTTCTTTCAGGTAGTCTTAATTTTTATTTTGTTATAGTTTACAATGGTAGACATATTCGCTATTTGCCCCATATAATAATATGTCAGGCCATTTGAGGAGAAATCGCCGTGACAATTAAAAAAAATTGGCCAAGTGCGAGTCGGACGCGCGCACGAAGGGTACATAATATAGAGCAACATAAGGCTAAAAATAGTGTTTGTTGTATGGAAGCCCACCATGAATTTTTGATTTATTTTGTTTTTAGTATTTGTTTATATAGCGGCAACAGAAATACACAATCTGTGGAAATTTCAAGTCTCTAGCTATTACCGTTCTTGAGTTACAGCCTGGAGACAGACAGACAGACAGACAGACAGACAGATAGACAGACAGACTGACGGACGGACGGACGGACGGACGGACGGACGGACGGACGGACGGACGAACGGACGGACCACGAAGTCTTAGTAATAGGGAGGGTACGGAACCCAAAAAAATGTGGGTAGAGATGGTTTGTATTTTCGACAGCAGTCAGCAATGCAACAGGTGAAAATATACAATATCTGCGACCAACCTTAAATTTCGATACAAAATTTTGGAGTCCTGTCTAGTGTCTACTTTGAATGAAACATTGCTACGGATTTTTGACTGATAGGAGATATAATACAATTTCCGCCTGGCCTTAATTAATTAATATTAGGACTCAGGGCTCTCAGGCTGAAACTGCTTTCATGATCTTTGCGCAAAGTGCGGCAAAAGACCGCCTATTTTATATAGTATAGGTATATATAGTATAGGTATCGCTTTCGCTCCGTCCCATTTTCCGTCTTAAATAATTCGCGTCCAATCAGTAAACGAAGTGATCTGAACAATGTTGGTGCAGTTCTGATATTCGGGCTATTGAGTTATGACAATCGTCGATGCTGCAGTTAATTTGCCGACAGGCTCCGCCGGCCGGCGCTTTTGTGTCTTGTTCTAGATTCTAATTGAAACTATTTCGGACACAGGACAATGCGGCATTGTCCGCGTGTCCGCCGGTGTTTGCCGCCTTTATTAATTCAGGGGGGCGTGGCGGGGAGTGGGCGGGGCGGGGCGTGACCCGCCCAGCGGCGCGGCGCAGTTGGCGGCAAACGTCTTCGCCGCTTCAGTCGGTCCGCTGACGCGACGTCCGCTGCTCATTTCCGCGCAGTATCTTGTGCCAACTTTTCTCCGATTGTTGAGCAAACTTTGGGACGTGCTGTCGATTGACCCGAGTGCTAGTGCGTGCTCCGAGGAAGCTGTACTGGCCCCCGCGTGACCTCGCACGACCTCACTTACACGCCAAGTAAGATTTTAATTAATTTAAACTTAGATAGTTTTATAATTATAAAGCTAGACTTCAAATGTTGTAATTAAGTGCAATATTACCGTCGGAGTAATCGTTGAACATACAAAAAAAATCCAAAGCCGAACATACAACCTCCTCCTTTTTGGAAGTCGGTAAAAAATATTATGGTAATTCAACATTACGCTACATGGTATACATAGTAGTTTTTACTTTTTATTAGTTTTTACGTATGTTATAGGTACTTATATTATTTGAGTAGGTACTTAATTTTTAAATTAATTTCGTCATAATTTCCAACATAAAGTTGTTTTAATTGAATGGTGTAAAAAGTCAATAAAACGCTTATTTTTCTTCGTAAGTTTTAGAATTCGTCGTTTTCGTTACCAGTGATTTTTAAGTAAAATAAAATATTTTAAGTACGGTAGGTACATACATAAAATTTTAGTTTATTATTCTATACTCAATTTAAAGTTTAATTTTATTTTTTTATACTCAATAATTAAGGGCCCGGGTTACCCTCGAAATTTTCATACATTCTTAATACCAAAATCATTTTCTCATGCGAAAATATTTAACATGTTTGAGTTATTTTTCAGCTTAAGATAGTAATTACCTAGGGTCCTGAGCAAATTTTTTTTACAAAATATTTAAATACTAAAAAAAAATTTTTTGTGTTTAAATATTTTTTAGTAAATTTACTACTAAATATTTAAACACCAAAAAATAGACAAAAACACTAAAAAAAATATAAATAAATAGTAAATTTACTGCAAAATATTTAAATAATAAAAAATATTTTTTAAAGTTTAAATATTTTGTAGTAAATTTACTATTTATTTATATATTTTTTAGTGTTTTTGTCTATTTTTTGGTGTTTAAATATTTAGTAGTAAATTTACTAAAAAATATTTAAACACAAAAATATTTTTTTTAGTATTTAAATATTTTGTAAAAAAAATTTGTTCAGGACCCTAGGTAATTACTATCTTAAGCTGAAAAATAACTCAAACATGTTAAATATTTTCGTATGAGAAAATGATTTTGGTATTAAGAATGTATGAAAATTTCGAGGGTAGCCCGGGCCCTTAATAATTATCCGCATAAGCTACATCAGTATTGGAACAACAGTTAAGTATAACTTATTATAAGTTATTAGTTATTACCATAGTTACTACTTAGGTACCAACTAATAGTTACTAATTAAATTGCATTTTGACAGGTATTCAGTAGAAATGCAATTTTGTGTTACAAAAAGAAACTTTACGCAAAGACAATACAATCTAGTTTTGAAGGAACACAACTCTAACAAAAAAATTCTTGGTGACACGATGTTAAAAACCGTAATTTTGATGATTGATTAAAGTGTAAGTATTTCCTGTTCTGAGGTAAGTACCTATATTTCCTAATTAAGTTATAAAAATACGAGTACGACTTTTAACAGATATTTATTATGTTAGGATGTAATTTACATCCACGATAATATTATATGTAATTATCTATCATATCAACTCTACCAGAATTATTATTAACAAAGTTATTACCTACTTTAAAAAAGCGGCCAAGTGCGAGTTGGACTCGCCCATGGAGGGTTCCGCAGCAGCAATAAGGTTTATTTTTATGAAATTAAAATACTTTTGATTTATTTTTATATTTCAGTCGATTTAATGAAATTTAGATTAAGGTTTACTATTTATGACGCATAAAAAAAACTACTGGCTAGATCTCGTTCAAACCAATTTTCGTTGGTAGTTTTTATAGTAATCTACATCATATATTTTTTTTAGAATTATCATGCCTCTACTTTAGAAATTAGAGGGGGGGGACACACATTTTTCCACTTTGGAAGAGTCTCTCTCGCAAACTATTCAGGTTAGAAAAAAATGATATGAGAAACCTTAATATGATTTTTGGAGACCTATCCATAGATACCCCACACGCATAGGTTAGATGAAAAAAAATTTGTTTGTTTCAGTTGTACCTATGGGGACCCCTAAAATTTTTAATATTTTTTCCATTTTTGCATCAAAATCTTAATGCGGTTCACAGACTACATCTACTTACCAAGTTTCAATAGTATAGCTCTAATAGTTTCGGAGAAAAGTGGCTGTGACATACGGACGGACGGACAGACAGACAGACAGACAGACATGACGAATCTATAAGGGTTCCTTTTTTGCCATTTTGGCTACGGAACCCTAAAAAGCGGCCAAATGCTGTTGGACTGAAATGAGTGAATGAGTTGAATGACTGAAATGAGTTGGACTCGCCCATGAAGGGTTCCGCAGCAGCAATAAGGTTCATTTTTATGAAATTAAAAGGATTTTGATTTATTTTTATATTTCAGTCGATTTAATGAAATTTAGGTTAAGGTTTACCATTTATGACGTATAAAAAAACTACTGGCTAGATCTCGTTCAAACCAACTTTCGTTGGTAGTTTTTATAGTAATCTACATCATATATTTTTTTTTGAATTATCATGCCCCTACTTTAGAAATTAGAGGGGGGGGACACACATTTTACCACTTTGGAAGAGTCTCTCTCGCAAACTATTCAGGTTAGAAAAATATGATATGAGAAACCTCAATATGACTTTTGGAGACTTATCCATAGATACCCCACACGCATAGGTTAGATGAAAAAAATTTTTTTGTTTCAGTTGTACCTATGGGGACCCCTAAAATTTTTAATAATTTTTCCATTTTTGCATCAAAATCTTAATGCGGTTCACAGACTACATCTACTTACCAAGTTTCAATAGTAAAGCTCTAATAGTTTCGGAGAAAAGTGGCTGTGACATACGGACGGACAGACAGACAGACAGACATGACGAATCTAGAAGGGTTCCTTTTTTGCCATTTTGGCTACGGAACCCTAAAAATGTAATTCACCAATTTACTAACCAATTTAATAATTACAAATTACAATAAAAACCCAAATAAACTTTAAGTGCATATTATATTTTATATTAGAGCCGTATACTGAAATTTTTATTTGTTCTTTTGATATGTTTTGTCTACCCAATGAAAAAAAACCCTCTCATCGAAACTTTATTGGCAGAAAACCAATTCTAACAAATCAATCGTCATCTATTTGAATTGCGTTTTTCCGCGCTCGGGATAAAAATGTCCCGCCCGCCCAAACCGTGTTCCGCCCGCGCCCGGCCCCCGCTAAGTCCCCGGACTCCCCGCTGGCTTAGCCCCCGCTCCCCGCTCAAATCATCGCTGACAATGTCGCTGGGCTTTATTGGCCCCCGATCTTTTTACGGCCATTCCGCGGATCGTTTTCCCATTTCCATTGAGATACTTCGGTCGGGAATTCCTTAAATGACCATCTTTTTGTCGAGTGAGCTTATTTTGTTCGGAGATCAATTCGTGAATTGGTGAAGATTTTTTAAAATAAAAATACTGTTGTTTAAACACACGATTTTTGTTACAAAAACAAAAATCGTGAGTTTAAAAAAAAATATTTCTTCAAAAAATATTTTTCACGGTTATTAGAAAAAATTGAATAATGTTGAGAATTATATTTATACTTTATTTAATTTAATGAATACTGGTTCATATCCAGAAGACCAGAACACCCACAAAGTTGATCTTACGTGGTACAAGGTAATTAGCTGGTCGTATTAAAAATTAGCATTTACGGCTTTTATTATTCCTATTCAAATTTAAGTATCCAATATACATATTATTACATTACAATGTAACTTAATATTGTTTTTACAATAACAAGCAATATTAAAAATATTTTTGCAAAATTTATACCCGTCATAATTAAAACATAAAATTTTTATGTTTAGTGTTATTTTGTCTACTTAACGCCATCTTTAACAAATAAAATGACGAAATATTATTATGCGCGATATTTAAGAATTATTGTAATCCATAAATTAAAATAGCAAATATTTTTTTATATGGTCCACTTATATTAATTTAAAAAATTATTGATAAATCGTATTCAGCCAAGCCATATTCAGAAGCTTAAGCTCTACACGAGATCTGATATGTTTTTCACAGGGCAAATCCGATATGGTGAGGACCGATTGGTGACATTTTATATGAAATGTTTTTGGTGGGATACTAATTACTGGACTTTTTTTATGAAAAAAAGGGGCAAACGAGCAAACGGGTCACCTGATGGAAAGCAACTTCAGTCGCCCATGAACACTCGCATTATCAGAAGAGCTGCATGTGCGTTGCCGGCCTTTTACGAGGGAATAGGGTAATAGAGTAGGGGAGGTAATAGGGGAGGGTAGGGAAGGAAATAAGGGAGGGTAGGGAAGAGAAAAGGGTAGGGGATTGGGCCTCCGGTAAACTCACTCAATCGGCGAAACACAGCGCAAACGCTGTTTCACGCCGGTTTTCTGTGAGCCCGTGTGTGTGTGTGTGCTGCGGTCGAGCTGGCCCATTCGTGCCGAAGCATGGCTCTCCCACGGTGTGGCTCAATAGTCCTTAAATATATTTGTGACAGCCTCACTACAATTAAAGCTATTATATCTTAAAATATTATAGAATAAAAATGTCCTCGACCAATAGTAGCCTGATGATGATGTTATTGCAAAGGTTGACACTTGACATATTATTATCTGCCGCTAGGGTTGTCGATTATATCACAAAAGCTTGCATGACTATTATAGTTACGACTGTTTTGACATAGTGGCAGCCCTGTAGCATATAATTGGCTGATGCAGTACGGAACAGGATATCAACTGATTTGACATCGGGAAATAATGACATGGCAACCTCGTTCCACGTTTTATGTCGGTAATCCGACCTTATTTTTGTGGTAATAGAGGTCAAAAGTGATACGTAGTGTCCAGCGTTCTAGACTGTGCGTATTTTAACGTTAATTTTTAAGGTTATAACCTTAGGATTACCCTAGGGTAGGCTAGGCGGGCAGCTGCCCGTTCAACGTTGTTTTGTAATATTAAAAGTTATATCGGGTATCAAAAATAGAGTCAAGGACCATTCTCAGACTCCTGATAAGCTGACAAAATTTAATCAAAACATAAGAGAAGCCGTTTCAGGTTGGAACAAACACGCGATACGCGAAAAGCAAACTTCAAAGTTTTAAGAAAGAAGTAAACTAGAATCTCTATCTCTAGTAAACATCTGGCCTTAATAATTGTAACAACAATTAAGAAAAACGCCATATTTACGAGCGCTTTCTAAGCAAATAAAAAATAATGAAAGGGTAAATAATGGGCATTAGAGGCGGTGATAATGAGACTACCGTCGTACGGAGTTGTATAATAGGTGTATGTTGTATGTGGGTTGTGGATGTATGATACGGGCGGATAACGAAGGCCTCGTTATCGTGACGGATTAGAGTGCTACGCGACTAACGACACACGGGAGCGCGTGTGACGCTGAATATGCAGATTGACACCTTAATTTGTCGGGTTATACTCGAGTCTCGACGTATTGCTTCCACTAATGGTTTGTAAGTCGGTAATATCATGTGTATTCTAGAGATCGCGCTAAACGTATTTGATTAAAATCGAAATCTAGAGAGTAGAGATCTTAATCAAAAACATTTTCTCTACATCTCTACATCTACTTACACAATAGATAAGCCAGATAATCAAGCATATTTTATTGCTAGAGAACTCACGTCTCAAGCTTCTAACCTTATGTTGCCTAGAATGAGAGGGATACATTGTTTGTAACCAATTTTATACAACACTTTAAATAAGAGTCCAAATTTGTATCAAATTTTGTCACTCGTTTCATGGCTTGGATCATAATAATCAATAATATAAAATGACAAGGTATTTTTTAAGCATTACCACTTTCAATACCCAATCAATTTTGTCGCCATATCGAAAGCACCTTGCATAATGTTTTTAGTTCGGGAGCCAAACGCGAGGTAATCGCTTAAAAATCACTCAATACTTCACGCTACAGACTTTACGCTTGTTTAGCTGAAAGCGTTGTTAATTGCAGCTTCCTTCCCATAATAGTTTTGTAGTTTTTGTAGTTATATACAAAATCTTATTTCGGGAATATTGATACCTACTTACCTTGTAGTAAGAATTTTTTTGGGGAAAATTTTTAGAAAAAAGTAAGTCAATAAAAAACATTTATTTACCAAGGTGTAACAAACCTAAGTGACAATACTTTAGGGGTGTATGAGAGCCTTACCTTGGTGGAAGTCCGGTCCCTTTGAGGTAGACCGGCCAGTCGTGGAGGGAGTCCTGTGTTTGTTAGATCCAGGATATCCCTCTTTTATACGGCTGAAGGCGAACCGCAGGTGGAGTAGTTAGTGAGTAGGAGTCTCACATACCCCCAGGGTGCTGAGCACATACCCAACCCGGGGGACCCATGATAGGTTTCCCCTGCTCATCAAAAAAAAAAGGGGTGTATGAGAGTTGAGACATATTAAGTCCCCTGTATAGAGTTCATTGCTCTTTCAGTGCTGGTACTTTTACAGTAAAGTCTAATAAATTATGGAACACATAAACACCCTAAAGTATTATTACTTAGATTTGTTACACCCTGTATATATCTATCAGCTTATAAATGTAGTAAAAAAATTAAGATCAAAGAACATTGTGATATTTTATAATATGACTTATATTATTTATTCTGTGTGAAATTATCGTAAATAATTACACATATTCCCCCTTACTAATAAACGTTGTATAAGCTTTGAATAGTTATACAGTGTTTTGTTCCTGTCACATAAGTGACATTTGTAATTGGATTGAAGAAGACAAAACACTGAATAACTATTCAAAGCTTATACAGCGTTTATTAGTAAGGGGAATTATAGTTAATTATGACGTAGAGCCTACAGGTCGTGAACAAAATGGTGGACATTTAACTGTCACAACTGTGGTAGTAACTAGTGTCTAATCAGCTGGACAGACAGACAACAGTACTACACTATAAACATGTCCGAGTGACGTCATTACGATAATAGCATGCTGAATGTTAATCAGCGCAGAGCTACCATGATAGAATAGATCATAGAACTGAGCTTGTAGTCCGGGATGATAAGTAAATCATACTGTACTAATATTATAATGGTGAATGTTTGTGAGTTTGTATATTTGTTACTTCTTCACGTCTAAATGCTGGAGCGAAATTAATCAAATTTGTTACGGCGCTGGCTGATACCCTGGATTAACACATTGGCTACCTTTTACTGTGGGAAAATATCACAATTTATTTTTCCTAAAAACCGTGGGAAACACCGCGGAGCACAACTAGTAAATAATATTAGTATGAGGATCTCAGACCAATAAAAAATGATGAGGATTTTATTATGACAAAGATGAAAATTTGTGAGATTGTTACTCCTTCACGTCTATTTTCTAAATGGCTGGAGCGATAAAAAAAATCGTATGGAGCTCATACCCTGGATTAACACATAGGGTACCTTTTACTGTGGTAAAATATCACAATTTCATTTTCCCTAATAAACACTACTAGCTATACAAAGCAAAAAATACAGCTAGGTACTAGCTATATATTTTACAGATCCTCAAGGGTCGCAGTGACATCAGGGCTACTTGACCTGCCTTCAGCAAAAAAAGAAAAAAATATATATTTGACTACCTCTGTGGCTCAGTTGGTGAGCACGTTGGTAGCTCAAGCCAGGGGTCGCAGGTTTGAATCAAGCCGACGAAACAAAAAGTTTTCAACGTGTATCATATAATTTTGAAGGTAGTTTTACAATCCTCAAAACTGATTTATACGATACTTGAACACACCATTGTAAAACACAACGTTTACAGATACCTGAAATCGGTGAAAATTGTTTTCTAGTAACAAGCGAGTGCGAAAGGATTCAGGGAGCGCATTAAAACCAGATGAGGGATAAAAGTTCCCGCAAATGATGCTAAATGGTCCGCGCAGACCGGCGACCGTTGCAGTTTAAACCTAACTAAAATTATTGTCTGATTAGAGTATTGATAGTTTAGGCAGGTAAAAATCTAAATAGAGCCCCCTTCTTCAAAAACACATATTTTTATATAAAATTTAGATTAAAGTTCAAGAGATGAATAATGTTCTTTTATTTTACAGTAAACGGTACAAAAATTTAATGGCGCCGTAACTTAAAGTTGAGAAATTAATTACAAACATTTTTTGTGAAATTTTAATATATTAATCTTGTAACTTTTTATATCTGCGAGTAATTTACGACTTTACATACGTAGTTAAAGTTAATGCTTATAGAATGTAAGCATAAAAAGTTTAAGATTCATGTGAAATAATAATTTCTCAGTTATTTATATAAATAAAACTAGTAACCCGCCCTGGCTTCGCACGGGTATATATTTATACTCGTAATTATTATATATAGCCTATGTCTCTCACTGAAAAAAATATTAAAATCGATTCAGTTTTGACTCATGTTACATATTAAATTTATTACTACCCGTGACCCGCATTGGTCGGTGCCGCCGCAAAGCTACGTCCCGCAATTTTTAAATATCTTCGAAGATAATATTCATTGTCGCGTCAAAGGTAAACTGTTTAAGCGGTCGCGAAGTTACAATATTTCTTTACATCATATTACATCAACCTAGATTTAATGTATGTGGTCTGATCACTCTCGCACCAGGCGACCATCTATATGATTGACGATTTCATCTTAAACCCTCTATTACACTATCTATGACAGATCTATCATATGCTATAAAGTGCCATATAGATGTATATTAATTCAATAATAATATATTTAAAGTAATAATAATAATATAATTTTATATATTATATTTATAAAATAATTTAATTGAATAAGGCCGTATTGGTTAAGATCGCTTCGAATATTAAGAAAAATATTAAGAAAGAAGAAGAAACCCCAAAAATAACAGTATTTCTCCATTCTTTAATGAATGTGATTATACTTGTAAGCCTTACTATTTAATTACTATATTTACATACTAATGAAAACCGCATCAAAATCCATTGCGTAACTTAAAAGATTAAAGGGAACAAAATGACATAAGGGGAAAAAAGCGACTTTGTTTTATATTATGTAGTGATATGCTCTCTTAACTCTTTAGAGTATAATTTATTTAGAAACAAACGAAACATTTTACTTCATTTGCATGTCAAAAATTTATTCATTAAAGTTATGATAAAAATTCACTTGTATTTAAGATAAGCAAGCGTTAAAAATAATAATAATAATATTACATACGAATATAAAATAAAATATTTCTATTTTTTAGCTTCCGCGCACTAACGCCTTGATCGGCTACCGTGAACTCGATAGAGTTGTACAATGTACAGTTATGATTTCCTTTACATTTATTAAAATGTAATTCACTGCACCATTACAGTATCTTTATAGACATTATATTTTATTTTTTATTCAGCTGTTTTATACTTTACGTCCATTAACATATTCTAAGGGAAACTGTTACTGTTTTCCGTTCACAGCAAACAATCGAATCATTTAAAAACTCTATCTTTCGAAATACTCATTGTTAAAGAATCTTTTTCTTCTACTTCAAAATGTAAAATCGAGCAGCATTAAAGTCGCACGTCTGCGGTGTCCCAGGGGCCGATTGGTTTAGTTAGCAGTGAGCGTTGCGCCTCATTTGCTTGCCGCGACACCGCCGCCGCCCGCGCCTCGACTTTGTTAGCACTCTTTTCACCCGCCGCCGATTCTAACTATCTTCTGATATCGGTGTCACATGACTGTACTTCCGACCTTCGTAAATTTACATCATTATCTACGTTTTTCTTCACTGTATTCTATTTTTATATTTACATTTTAATAACTCTATTCGATAATTATTCATTCGGAATGCATTTAATGTTTCATGGACAAAGGATTTTATTAAACAATTTAAATGTTTTAAAAATGTTTCCTTTTCCGCTTTAAATATATTTAAGTTCATAATAATTTTTTCCACTAACGAACTTAAAAAAAAACTAAACGTATGTTAAATGTTAATTTGTGTGGTGTCATTTGGGATGTAAAATAGCCCCACTAGTCACCAGTTGGGGAGGGTCACAGAAATAGTACCTACCTACATGACCCTGGCCTACGAGCTACGCCACTTTACCACCTGTACTAATATACTATCAGCTGCCTGTAATCTATTTTTTTAACCGACTTCAAAAAAAAGGAGGTTATCAATTCGACGCGTATGTATGTAATATTTCCAGAACTTTATAATGAGAATCGAGTACTGAATACTCTCCTTAAATATCGGTATTGTCTCACCAGTCATGCTGTATACATATAACGTAAGTCTGTGGTCATTTTTAGGGTTTCGTACCCAAAGGGTAAAAACGGGACCGGACCGGTCTCCAGGATGTAGGTCAAGAATGGTAATAGCTAGAGAAGTAGAAAGTTTAAATTTTCACAGATTATGTATTTCTGTTGCCGCTATAACAACATAATATACTAAAAACAAAAAAATATATATTTAAGGGGGACTCCCATACAACAAATGTGATTATTTTGGCCTTTTTTGCTCCATTCTATATCAATAATAGCAACAGGTGATATATTCCACATAAGTTTTATGTGTACTTTAATATTTAATAATACTTAATACTAAAATAAAAAAAAAATAAGAGGATGACGGAACCCTTCGTGCGCGAGTCCGACTCGTACTTGGCCAATTATTTAGAGCTTAGTCGTTTTAGTCGTACTTTGTTAATTTTTAGGGTTCCGTACCCAAAGGGTAAAAACGGGACCCTATTACTAAGACTTCGTTGTCTGTCCGTCTGTCCGTCTGTCTGTCTGTCTCCAGGCTGTAACTCAAGAACGGTAATAGCTAGAGATTTGATATTTTCACAGATTATGTATATCTGTTGCCGCTATAACAACAAATACTAAAAATAAAATAAAATGTGTATTTAAGGGGGGCTACCATACAACAAACGTGATTTTTTGGCCTTTTTTGCTGTCTCCAGGCTGTAACTCAAGAACGGTAATAGCTAGAGATTTGATATTTTCACAGATTATGTATATCTGTTGCCGCTATAATAACAAATACTAAAAATAAAATAAAATGAATATTTAAGGGGGACTCCCATACAATAAACGTGATTTTTTTGGCCTTTTTTGGCAAAAATGGCAACAGGTAGGTACTTGAATTTTTCACAAAATCCTTAGTTATATGTGTACTTTAATATTTAATAATAATTTTAAAATAAAAGATAAGGGGGGCTCCCATACAAAAAACACAATTTATGGCCTAATTATTTTGCTCTATAATGGTACGGTATAATGGTCGTGCGCGATTCCGACTCGCACTTGGCTGATTATTATTAGTACTTGTTTTTAAAGTTATAACAAATATATTATATTTATTTATTTATATATTTTATAATGGACTTGATGAACTTTTACCATTTAATTTGAATAACTTTGATAGTGTAATTATTACAACCAAATATTTAACAGCTGACGTTTTTATGTTCTACTTTCTTTACGACAAAAGGCAATAATTGCATCCGTTATAACCCTTTTATAGTAATTAAAATAAACATTGTATATTCAACACCTCGATCACGGTGAAAGATAACACAAAATGCCACTAATTTTGTTTATCCTAAAGGGCACCGTTAAAAACAAATAATAAACACGCTGTTTGTATATTATTATGCATATTTAAAATATAATTTATCTGCAGTAAAACGGTTTTATACACGGTAATAGTATACAGAATTTATGTTATTTTTATATAGTTAGGTACAAAACGTCGCATACTCAAGCCATTAAAAAAGTTACATACTTTGGTATGCATAAATTATATTTATATTAATTAATATTTTGCGAATATTGTGTATCTCTATCTGCATTTATTTTAAATTTATTTTGTAATTTTTCGGAACTATTTATCCTTTGGAAAATGCAACACTAATGAAACAAGCTCATTATCTTTTTTTTTAACTTTTAAGTTTCGAGGTGGTCAACACATGATTAATTTTATAATGACGCTGTATAGGTTTTTAATATATATTTTTTTGATTTCATAAAAACAAATAAAAAAAGAAAAGGAATTTGATGAGGTGTGTTCGCGGCGTAATGGCGAGGGGCAGGCGCTAAGGATCGTCGTTGTCGCTTAATGGTTCCTTAATGATCCTACAATGTACTTCCAAACTTCTACTCCAAGGAAATGCTAATGGCAGACCAATCTTGGATCTCAGGAAAGAGTTTTGTGAAATTGTGTAACAAAGTAGGTACATTTATTATACTAGCAGTCTACATTAGAACATAAAAAATGTAGAGACAAAGTTTTTGCTTATTAGTATTAGTGGTTAGCTGATAGATAGAGCGTACTATTAAAGCTAGATTAAAATGTTTATTTATTAATCAATCCAAAATTAAGAATTGTACTATTGGAGTAACCGTGAGTATAAAAATTAGTTTAGAAAATTTTAGACGTTATTTTTGTAGTTTGTAGAGTTTCTAGCGCAGGTTCGGCCTCATATGGAATATTGTTCTCATCTCTGGTCAGGGGTGCCAAAATACCAACTGCTCCCTCTGGATCGTATCCAACGAAGGGCCGCTCAAATTGTTGACTGCCATAGTGTTTCAAACAGCTTGGACCCCTTGGAATTACGCCGAGATGTAGCTTCACTCTGCATCCTCTATCGGTTGTATTACGGGGAGTGTTCTGAGGAATTCGGAATCATACCACCTGCCATACCACCTTTCGCCATCGTCCCACGCGAAAAACATACCATTCTCATCACCTTGATGAGTGGCAGTCTTCCACAGTGCGTTTTTCGCGCAACTTTCTGCCGCGCACTGTAAAACTCTGGAACGAACTGTCACCAGCAGTATTTCCGGACCTATACGACCTGCAAACCTTCAAGAAAAGAGCGTATTCCCTCTTAAAAGGCCGGCAACGCACCTGCAGCTCTTCTGATGTTGCGAGTGTCCATGTGTGACGGTAGTTGCTTACCATCAGGTGACCCCTTTGCTCGTTTGCCCCTTTACTTAATAAAAAAACTATGCACAACATATTATTCATAAATAACGTCTAAAATCTTGCAAGATTATGATTTAAATAATATTTCTTTCATTCACAAAAATAAAATTGATATTATATTGCCTATCTACGTTGACTTACTACGATTGACGATTGTAAATCGCATTGAAAGAAATAATGTAAAGAGTTTTTACTTTAAAATATAGATTTGGAGTTTTCTCAAGATTAACAAAGCTTATGGAGGAATATCGAGAGATCGCGGTAAGTACCTACCGAGGTGCCGGCGGCGACCCATTAAAAATAATCGATGCTCGCAAAATATCGAGGGCTCTCTAATGACAGCGGAAAACAAAGCGAACGGGGTCGCTCGACCTGCGACCTCCGACCTGTGATCTGCGACCTCCAGGTACTGGGGTCTCGATGTTAAATCTGTATCAATTACCGATTTCAAGAATCACCTAAACTTAGTAGACTTGTAAACTTCATACCGTCGCGTTGGCGGAGTCTAAGGGGCAATTTCACCAAAGAAATGGAACGCGTTCAATGCACAGTACACACTGAACCGGTTTAAAACGTATAAACGCGATTATAACAAGAATTGTATTTCACCTGTATAAACTGAACGCGTTCACAGCAAATCCGAGTTTTATCTTCTGAACGCCCAAAGTCCGAAGATTAACGTCAAAAAACCCGTTCAAGCCCTGTCATGGCGGAACGAAAAACATAGACAAAAGAAATGTCAAGATGACAGTGTTTGACACATGCGTTTGTTAGTTTATGTATTGTTTCTTGCTATTTTGTAGTTAAATTAACGTGAAAATACTTTAAAATGTTGAAAACATGTAAAATGATCGCGTGACGTTACGTAAACTTAGATTTAATAATCGCGATCAAAAGAAGTTTGTGAAATCCAATCGAAACAAAATGAGATTTACGTCGCAGCATGAACACGTTCAATGGGAACTAAGTTTTATAAAACTAAGTTTTATGTGTGTTTGGTGAAATCCCACCTAAATATCCCACCTAAGTATGATTCAACGATGAGATATTATGATAATATTATAAATTATAATATTATTATTGTGATGAATAAGAGTTTAAAAATTATTTCTAAAGAACGAAAACCAACTAACAAATACTTGTCATAAAATTTTACTCAACATTTTAATTTCAAGTTTCCAACAAAACAATACATACCTACCAAAATCTCAATTTTCGACAAGGAAAAATAAAGTACGAGGAAAATGTAATTTCGGAATGTGTATTTTATGTACTAATTTCGTTATGAATGGGTACCTGTTCAAACTGTATAAAACAAGTACCAAATTCCCGCACAATGGGGTAATTCTCGCGGAGCAGTGTTTGCGGAGCGCGCACCGTTTTTCTTGCAAAAGGAATTATAGCGGGTATAAAATATTTTACTGTCTGTCAATTCACAGGGCTCAGTTTGTTGAAAGATATTAAGCAGAGGTTAAAATTTTATTTGTGCGGAGTTATTACTTATTGTCTGCGAGTGTAGACCGGCGGTACACGGCCCGGCCTGGAACACTCGCAAATAGAACAAAATGCGCTTGTTCGGTTGTTTATTACCCCACGTTTTACTCTGTCGAGAATAACCTGAGCTAAGCTGTACAGTCTCTATGGGCAACATGAAAACATATCAATTGAGTGCAGAAGCGAAGCTAATCCATGCGCGTTATATTATATGTAATAATATTATGTTAATTAATGGGTTCTTATTACCTATTTAATTACATTCTACGCGGCAGTACGTAAAAACTAATTAATGAAATCCAGTGTAATTACAATAATTGCAGTGTGTTAATTATTATTTTTTTAATAAAAAGAATAAGAATCTATTTATAAAATAATTATTATGATCAAAGCGCGGTCTGACGTCAAAAGCGATTTACATAATTATTAGGTATACTCAACGTACGAGCTCCGATGATTTCAAAGAAAAATTATTGATTTTATCCAACTGCATCAGACCTACTTCAGTACATTTATGTATATTTTGCTGAAATGGCAAATAATAAAACTATACGATGCTCGTTGGCAATCCTCGTATACAGCATGACTGGTGAGACCAATTATTGATCACTGAGTAAATGTAGTTAAATAATTATTTACCCGACGCATGGACACCGCACGCGGTAGCTGTAGCGCGCGGCGCGGGGCGCATGCCGCCGCGCCGGCCGCATAGTAATTTCCTAAGTGTCCATGATTCATTTGTTTAAAGGGAAATTTGGTCAAAAATTAAGCACCTAATTTTATTACATAAGTACTTAATTATAATGAGAATCGAGTGAATACTCTCCTTAAGTATCGGTCATTATATATTTGCCACAACACTATCAAAATTACACACATTTTGATAGTCTTGTGCCAGATATATTGTAGGTACGTGATGGTGCCAATATAACTTTATGTAGTATTCACTGATGTATATCATACAAGTACGCTGGATAGCTGATACACACCTGCTTTTTGTGCCTATTTGAAGCGGATCAGCGCCCCCATTATTCGGGTAGAGAACTAAATTTGACGTAACCACAACCAATAACAACAGTTTGTCATCACTAGTATTGGTTCCAAGTACTCTCATTACTGCTATTAGCGCCAATATGGCGGCTTTCAAACGTCAGATTTAGTTCTCTATCCGAATAATGGGGGCGCTGATTCCGCTTCAAATAGGCACAAGAAATAGCTGTCATTTCAAAGGGTATCAGCTATCTAGCGTACTTGTATAATAGAGATCAATGGTAGTATCGGAGAGAATTATCTTGATGCTATTATATGAGATTTTAAACTCAAAAGTAACTGTGTAAACTTAAATAACGCAGGATTTTCTCGATCCTACAGTAATTTTATTAGTTGCTAAAAATGTTATCTTAAGGATGTTTAAATAAAACAATAATAATAATTTGAACTCTTACGGATTTAGTCGCGGAGCACTTTTATTTATCCCGACGTTTCGGCTGCTTTACAGTGGCCGTGGTCACGGGTGGACTGTCGACGGTGGATTGTGGACTGTCAGTCCACCCGTCATGACCATTGACCACGGCCGCTGTCAGTTTTTTGTACTGCGACCGCCACCGCGTGTGTCTGTGTCGTTCCTAGAACTTTCAAGTCATCCAAGTTCCAACTGACCGCCACCGCGACCGCCACCGCAGGCCGCGTCTGTCTGGGAGACGCCTAAAGCAGCCGAAACGTCGGGATAAATAACTGTATTTTAAAAAGAAAACAACATAATTGAGAATTCAAACTCCCTATCTCCAAAACTACTGAACCGATTTTGATGAAACTTACACTATTCCCTAAGTTGAATAATACCTAGTACAATAAAAAAAGAATCACTTAAATCGGGCTTGTAGTTTCAGAGATATGCGCGAACAAACATAAAAACATACATACATACATACATACATACGTACATACACTTTTGAAATTTGGCACATATTTTGTTCAGAAGCTGTTATAGATTAACAAATACAAAAACTGGGCAGTTCAGGAAATATTACATACGTACGCGTCGAATTGATAACCTCCTTTTTTGAAGTTGGTTAAAAAAGTGCTCCGCGACTAAATCCGTAAGTGTTCAAACTTTATCATGAGTGATACTCGCGTAAACTTAAGAAATCATTAAATAAATAAATAAATAAATTCTTTATTCGGAGCAACTAAGGCCCAAATTATTAGTAACAATGATCTTAAAAACTATGTTAGTAAGTAGTATTTTAGTTGATACTTATAAAAAATAATTTACATTTATTTCTTGACTAGAACCCTTATAAAGTGTTCCAGTATTAAATAATAATAATTATTATTTTAGGTATAATATATATTTTAACTTAATCAATAATCATTCTTTTCATTTGAAGGAGTCGTCATTTTAAGTAAGAGAGATCAATCCTACACACGTAAAAATATATTGTGAGAATAGGTGCACTGCACGAACTCCATTGAGTCGAGTCCTGCTTGAAACATTTAGAGGGCGCGGCAGTGAATGCCGCGATAGTGGTGTAGTGGTGCAGTGGTATACCGTATAACAGTGGGATAGTGGTATGATAAGGGCCGCTGTAATTGGTGCATTGTAGGCGGCCGCGGGCGGGCATCGTTAGCCTTTCTTTCGCAGATGCGGTTTTGTCCAGAACCGCTTGTTAATTAACTTTGAAATTAATTGATGCTGCGAAGTTTCCGAGTGAAACTTGAATTAATTGGCACGTCCGACTTCAGTCTAATTAGGAGCCTGAGGCTTTTCAGTATCGCTCGTTGATGCCGTGAAAAACACACACAAAAGTGTTGTGAGCGAACGTTCCAGCGAGATTTTTCGAATCAAAGTACCTCCGGTTAAACCGCTAATTGCGTAACTCGAAACAGACTCCGAACTCGAAATCGATAGTTCCGAGTTCCGATTAGTTCCGATTTGAGGGTCTTAACTATTTAAGGATATCGATGTTATGACTTATCTGGTCTGAACTCTAAAGCTAATGGAGAAAGGTAAAGATGGTTCGTCAACTGTCGACCAAAAACGTGGACTTTATCTGATTCTATAACCAATACAGTTTAAATAATAAAAAATATTAACAATACAAAAAAATACACTTATTTGCATGAAGGTTACAAAAAGTTTCGAGCACGCTCAAACACAATCTTCTCTGTGTTTTGGAAGTCAGTTGAAAAGTGCACCTATATTCCATGTCCGCAGAAATGTAGCCATTAATAATAATGACCTATATAAAGACACGTTTGAAACTCGGACCTCCATCATCAGCGGTCATTATGTTTGTCTGTCTACCCTAATTGTACGTCTCATCTCAAAAACAGCCGGTGAACCAATAGCTTGGATAATTAAAATGAAAAGTATTTTTATGTTTCTGTGCTTATTGAATTTTTTATGTTCAGAATGTTACCTACTGGATATTAACTACTATATGTATTTAATAACTTTAAAATTGTTAGGTTTCAGCTTTTTCAATCTCTCAAGAAGTTAAAACGGAGAATCTCGAATATCTTAATATCTCATCTACCTATAGATACCTACTTCTGGTTTTTTTTTGGATATTTAATTACTTTAGCTACTGGGTGTACAATATTAGTAGTAAGGTACTTTTTTCAAGGTATTACTAAGTTTAATTACAAGGCTAAGCTTACCTGTTTTATTTATTTTCGATACATTAGTTCACTTATATGATTAAAAATCAATAATCATATAATACATTCACAGCCTAATAAGTAGTCTAATTGTAATTATTAATCTATACTATCTATACTATATACTATATACTGTTGGCAACACCCAGAAGCCTACTTCCGGCGACCGCTGATTGGCGCGTTTTTGCTGTCTGGTGGGGCGCCATGTTGAGTGGGGGCGCCACTGGACTGAATAAAACGGACGTGCTTGGCGGTTTATGGGCTTTTTGCAAGATAGACGTTCAAGTGACAATAGTGCACGCGTACCTCTAGTGATTATTTAATTAGGCCTTCAAATTGGTCCTTAAATGTAGGATGTTAAATATTATAGTTTTTATTGGTGATATTTAATGTTTATTTCCCAAATAAATATCTGTTAGAGTGTTCGCGCTTATTTAGTACCCGTTGTTAACATCAGAAGTGCTTATCTACGCGCCATGGGGAAGCATAAGAAGAAAAATCGTAAACGCGCTCGATCAGCCAGTAGTTCAAATAATTCTAGTAGCGCGGTAAGCTCTGCCAGTGCCCGAACCCCGTCACCTCGTCCGCCAAAACATAAGCGGAGGACAAGAGACCGGTCAAGTAAGCCTACACGTTTATTTGGACCTAATCTGGTGAGTCAAAATAATTCATCTACTTTAAATAATATTATACCAGAATTTGACCCTTTGAAAGATGATATTAATGCATGGCTTAAAATTATCCAGTCTCACGCAAATACGTTTTCTTGGTCTGATGAAATAACCCGTTATCAAGCGTTAAATAAGCTTAGAGGTTCAGCCAAATTATGGTACGACTCATTGTTACGCACTGATCATCAATGGCCGTCGTGGAAATGGATAGATTGGCATAATAAGTTATCTGTTAGCTTTCAAATTCAAAGAAATATGTTTGAGCTTTTAAAAGAAGTAATAGAACGTAAACCAGTAGAAAACCAATCGTTATATGAGTTTTACTTTGACCAAAAATGTAGAATAGATAGATTACGTTTGAATTTTTCTGACCAGGATGTAATTTCAATCGTTCTCGGTAATATTAGTGACGGAAATATAGAAGCTAATTCGTTTAGTTCGTGTGATCAGTTCGCGAGTTATTTGCATAGTCGAACTTATAAATCAAAAAAGCAAGCGAACGTTTCACATTCAAAAGTTAATAATATTCAATTACATGCGGGTAGTAGCATAAATACGGCGAATAATAGAACGGTGTCGTCGAGTCTGTCCGGCTCGAGCGAGAGCGGTTTACAAAATATACGAAAAACAATAAAGTGTTATCTATGCGGTGGCAATCACAAACGTATGCAATGTGATATTAAATGTGAGTTTTGCGGAATTAGAGGGCACGTTGAATCTACATGTAACCGAAAGAAAAATGTTAAAAGTGAACAAAAATGTGATAAGCCGGAAGTTAAGTTAATATCGTCGTCGAATTCGCGGAATAAATTTGTTAAGAGCGTGGTTCTAAATAATACGATAATTCACGACGCATTTATTGACATGGGTAGTAGCTGTTCGATTATTTCACGGTCGTTAGTAACGAAATATAGTTTACGGCCGTCTGTATTACCTGTTCCGGTTACGTTACGCGGATTCAAAAAGCATTCGGTACAAACTGTGAATACTGTGTTAAAAGTGAATTTAAGACTTGATTCTGTAGACATAAAGGACGTAGATTTTTATGTAATGGACGGCTTAGACGGATGCGATATTTTGATTGGGCGAAATGTTACGGAACGATCTAATTTAATGTATTCTAGAATAGGTGAAGTTTTGCAATTTAGTTACGTGGAGGGTTCGAATGAATTTTGTAATAATATTGGGGAAGAATTTGTTTTTGATACCGATTCTAACTACAATGAATTAGTGACGTTGTTCCAAAAGTATAGTGATTGTGTAGCTAGGTGTGTCAAAGAACTAGGAAAAGTTAATGATTATGAAATGGTAATAAATTTGACGGATTCACGTCCAATTTACTGTAGGCCTTTTAGATCATCGTTAAATGACAGAAAAATTATTCGTGAAATGGTTGATGAGTTATTAGCTAATGAGATTGTGCGGCATAGTGACTCTCCGTACGCCAGTCCGGCTCTTTTAGTGGGCAAGAAAAATGGCGAAAAGAGACTTTGTATTGATTATCGTGCCTTGAATAAAATTACGGTAAAAAATAAATACCCGATGCCACGAATTGAAGATTTAGTTGATAGGTTACAAGGAAATGAATGTTTCACTAGTCTCGATTTAAAAAGTGGGTATTATCAGATACGTATGAGTGAATCTTCAATATCAAAAACGGCTTTCATTACGGAAGACGGTCACTATGAATTTTTGAGGTTACCATTCGGGTTAGTCAATGGTCCGTCATGCTTTCAGGAAATGATGAACAAAGTATTAGGGAATTTGAGGTTTGGAAGTGTTATAGTATATTTAGATGATGTTTATTTGGTGACTAAAACAATTGAGGAAAATTTAAAATTACTAGAATCAGTGTTAGAAGTTTTTCGAAAAAAATGGATTAACTTTAAATTTAAAAAAATGTCACTTTTTCAAATCTGAAATAGAGTTTCTTGGCTATAAAATAAAACCAAACGTGGTAATGCCGAATGATGCTAAATTAGAAGCCGTGAAAAGTTTTCCGACACCCAAGAACGTTCATCAGCTTCGTCAATTTTTGGGGTTGATAAATTATTTTCGAAAATTTATAAAGAATTGTGCCATGATATCGGCACCGTTAACTAAATTACTAAAAAAAGATTCTGCTTGGGTGTGGGAAAACAATCAAAATACTGCATTCTTGATTTTAAAGGAAAAATTACTCTCTGGGAATGTACTAGCTATGTTTGATCCATCAAAAGAAAAAGTTCTGTATACCGATGCTAGTCGAGAAGGTTTAGCTGGCATTCTTATGCAGGTTACTGACGAGGGCGAAAAACCTATCCATTATTATAGCAGGCAAACGACTGAGGATGAAAAACGTTATCATTCATTTGAACTCGAGTTACTTGCAATTATCGCTTCATTACAAAAATTTAGACTTTATCTACTAGATTCTCCGTTCAAAATTATTACTGATTGTAATGCGGTTAAGTATGCCTTGACGAAAAAAGAAATAATACCCCGAATTGCACGATGGGTTTTATTGACACAGGAATTTGCTTTTGAAATACTCCACAGAGAGGGCTCGCGTATGCAGCACGTCGACGCATTAAGCAGAAATCCCGTGCCAAACGGGGAAAAATACGAATCAGAAGTAATAATGTCGATCACTGAAGGTGATTGGTTGCTATCTGTTCAGTTACAGGATCCAGAATTAGTTAAAATCAAAGGAATATTAGAGTCAGGACTAGCCGATGATAATAAGGATATTTTTGATAAATACGAAATGTTGGGTAATAAAGTTTATAGAAGAACAACCCGCGGTCGTCGCTGGGTTGTTCCAAAAAAATGTATCTGGCAAATAATTAAAAGTAACCACGACGATTTAGGACATTTCGCATTAGATAAAACGGTTGAGCGTATTGAAAGTTTATATTGGTTTCCTAGAGTACGTCATACGGTAAAAAAATATATAAAAAATTGCATAAATTGTGCTTATTATAAAATGAAAGGTGGCCCTAAAGAAGGCGAGCTTTACTCATTGCCTAAGCATGCTCAGCCTTTTCACACACTCCACATCGATCATTTGGGTCCATTTGTAAAATCAAAGTCCGGGAATAAGTATCTATTGGTCATGGTAGACTCTTTTACTAAATTTGTTTTTATATCCGCTGTAGAAACTACTAGCGCAGCTAATGTAATAACGGAATTAGATAAAATATATAAGCATTTTGGCAATCCGCGGCGTATTATAAGCGATGCTGGTACGGCTTTTACATCCAAAGATTTTATTGATTATTGTACAAATAAGAATATTAGGCTACATAAAGTTGCTACAGGAATGCCTCGTTCAAATGGGCAGGTTGAAAGATTTAACAAAACTATCCCAGATGCCATGCGAACTTTAGGAGCTAATATTGATGACGATTGTTGGGATCAGTACGTTACAATATTGCAACAAGGTTTGAATAGCACTATACACAAAACTATTAATGCAGTTCCAAGCGAAGTTTTCTTCGGGTATCGCTTGCGTACTGACGGTGACAGCATTATAGGTCTAGAACTTGATAACGAGGAAATAACGGATGTGACTGATTTGCGTAAGAAAGTGGATCGGAATTTAAAGAGCAATGCAATAAATCAGAAAAAGAATTTTGATAGTTCACGAATAAGGGCAAAGAAGTATGAAGTAGGTGATTTAGTACTTATTAAAATTCAGAGCAAGAGTAATGAGGGTCAAAGTACAAAGCTAATGCCAGTATTTAAAGGTCCATTTAGAATTAAAAGCGTATTAGGCAATGACCGATACGAGGTGACGGATTTAAGAGGCTCAGAGCGTAGTAACAAGAACTATACGGGCACGGCAGCTGCTGAGAATATAAAGCCCTGGATTAGAATCGATGATTGGGCTATGGAATAAACAGTATTGTAAGTACACCGTGTTGGCAAGTATGTATTTGAACAGCTCTTCTAAATAATAATAAAGTATTTTATAAGTGCTGTAAAATATTTTAATTTTATGCTGCAGGTTGCTGTTTTGATATAATATAATTATTTTGGTTAAAATATTTTGTTTTGCGTATTAAAGCCGACGTGTTATTGGAGTTGTTGTGCTTAAGTGAAGCGGTTACGCTCTTTAAGTGTATGAAACTCTAAGTAGCATTGTGGAAGCTATATCGATGGGATCAGATCAACTCGGTCTCTCAAGTGAAGCGTGTGCTCTTTGGGTGCGAGGGTCTGGTGATCAATATAGTATTAGGTTGTTACGCAAGACAAATATTTGATATCTACGGTGTAAACTTTTGATGAAGCTTATTAGTATAGTTTTAACATTCCGTAATATGTTTCAGGATCATATTATCAGCATGAGGGGTGTCAGGGGCTGACACCGTGCAGAATGGCCGTGTTGGCAGCACCCAGAAGCCTACTTCCGGCGACCGCTGATTGGCGCGTTTTTGCTGTCTGGTGGGGCGCCATGTTGAGTGGGGGCGCCACTGGACTGAATAAAACGGACGTGCTTGGCGGTTTATGGGCTTTTTGCAAGATAGACGTTCAAGTGACAATAGTGCACGCGTACCTCTAGTGATTATTTAATTAGGCCTTAAAATTGGTCCTTAAATGTAGGATGTTAAATATTATAGTTTTTATTGGTGATATTTAATGTTTATTTCCCAAATAAATATCTGTTAGAGTGTTCGCGCTTATTTAGTACCCGTTGTTAACAATACTATATACTATATACTATATACTATATACTATATACTATATACTATATACTATATACTATATACTATATACTATATACTATATACTATATACTATATACTATATACTATATACTATATACTATATACTATATACTATCTATACTCTATACTACTATTATAAAGAGGAAAGATTTGTTTGTTTGTTTGTTTGAGTCGAATAGGCTCCGAAACTACTGGACCGATTTGAAAAATTCTTTTGCTATTGGAATCTTACATTATTTCTGCTGAACATAGGCTACATTTTATTTTGGAAAAAAGTAGGGTTCCGTAAGATATTTGAGTTTTTCGGACGCAAGATGTAAAAAATCAGCTAGAAAAGTTACTTATTTTGCGTACGCTGCCTAAACTATAAAAGATAGAACCATAAAATGTTCTAAGTAATTGTAGATCTTATAAATATCTACAAAAAAGTCCGCGACACACTATACCTATCTATGTCGAGTGAGGCACAATAACCATTTATTTATTTAAAAATCCTGATTTTTTTTTGGACTACATTTAAACGGATATATTTTACTCACGTTATTAATCCTTATCAAAATAAATTATTTTATCACTAAGTACAGTTTATGTAGATAATATTTGGTCTTTGAATGATTAAAATTGGACGTTTGGTTTTGAAATTATGGCGAAATTAAAATATTACGATAGTGGGCGTCACCAAAGCGCGTGCGGGAGGAAGACATTATTCTGTTGTAGAAATGAAAATTCTGTACATAAAAGATATGAAATGACACCCGAAATTACACCTTTGTCACTACATCGCTATAGAAGCCAAAAATGTGGTTAGTTTTTTGTCTGTCTGTCTGTCTGTCACTCTTTCTGTCTGTCTGTATGTTTGTTCCAGCATCACACGAAAAATACTGATCCGATTTGAATGTGGTTTTCGCAGATATATTTATCTTCTTCCAACTTAATATCTGGTGTATAAAATTTTTTCCCCCCACCCCTCTAAGGGGACAAAAGAGGGGGTCAGATTTTGTATCAAACTTTTTTCTTTAACACGAAAACTACTGATCCGATTTGCATACGGTTTTCACAGATATATTATATTTGTCTTCTTCCAACTCAACATCTGGTGTATAAAAATCCTCCCCCCCCCCCTCCCCTCTCAACCCTCTCTGGGGACCAAAGAGGGGTCAGATTTTGTATACAACTTTTTTCTTTAGTGGACTTACTTCATATTAGGTATTAACTGTGTTTTTCAACTTAACATCTGGTGTATGACCTTCCTCCCCCCACACCCTCTTAGGGGACAAAAGAGGGGGTAAAACATGTATCAACTGATGATGTAGAAAATATACTTTAAATGGCAAAACAACGTTTGCCGGGACAGCTAGTATACTATACTATAATATTATAAATGCGAAAGTGTGTCTGTCCGTCTGTCTGTCTGTTACCTCTTCACGCTCAAACCGCTGAACCGATTTTGCTGAAATTTGGCATGGAGATACTTTGAGTCCCGGGGAAGGACATAGGATACTTTTCATCCCGTATAAATGTACAGTTCCCGCGCGATAAACTAATTTTGTCGCAACGGAGTTGCGGGCGTCATCTAGTTTATTATAAACTAGTTGACCCGGCAAACGTTGTTTTGCCATAAGTATAAAGTATTTCTACTTCATCAGTTGATACAAAATCTTACCCACTCTTTTGTCTCCTAAGAGGGGTGGGGGGAAAAATTTTATACACCAGATGTTAAGTTGGAAAACACAGTTAATAATATGAAGTAACTCCATTAAAGACAGACAGACAAAAAACTAACCACATTTTTGGCTTCTATAGCGATCTAGTAACACCCCCCGCTTATTATTTTTTGATGTACAGAATTCACATTTCTACCTGAGTTTTAATATTATGTATATCGAATTAAGAATTGAATTAAGTAGGTACCAACTTTTACGCCAAGTACAAAATATTATTACCTAAATGGTCTCACCATTGGAAAAATATTGTCTTTATTTTTAATATCCCTACTTTAAAATATTGTTGATAAATCGGTATATTATATTTGAAAGTTGAAACGGAAACCTTTGTAATTTTGTTTGTACTTATATATTCTTCAGCTTTTGTGTAGTGTGAATCCAGATGTATAATTTTGATATTTTCGTACCTTTGAAATATAACTTATCAATACAAGTTGTATTTGATGGTAGTTAAGGTGGGACTACACTAGGTGACAATCAATTATTTTTTACGATTTTTTGTATTTAATTATTGATTATTTAATGATATTTTATTATTGTTTTCCTTTTAATGAATTGTAGTATAACTATAATTGAATAATAATTATTATTACTTTTTTTTTTGCTGAAGGCAGGTCAAGTAGCCCTGATGTCACTGCGACCCTTGAGGATCTATTGTGACTCCTTCGCATTAGAGTACCGTCCCCAACCCAATGCTGCTCATGAATTGAACGATGTGGTTGGGTTCTGCAGCATATTGTCGCCTAGTGTGGTCTCACCTTTAGTGTGAACTCGGGTGTGTGGCGGCAGGTCGTAGACTAAGCCTGCCGTGTTTCCTCACCGCTGGGCGCGCTCAATACCCGTATCAGCGACGGCTTATTTCCAAATGTTTTGCTACCAATAAATGTTATAATATATTTTGTAAAATACAAATACAATGTTTATTGGAGTTTTTAATACGATTTATTAGCTTGGGCGGTAGGTAACGGAATCTTTGAGCACGATTTGTGCTAATGACAATGCAATAATTTGTTAGAATTAAAAAAAAAGACGCGTATTTTTAAATATTAAATACTTAATTTGTAAAATTATAAAAATAGAATATTGATTGAACAATATGATAATCGTTATTTGATTAGTTTTTTGTGGCATCTAGGCATCTCCAATTCTCCACGTTGTTCCTTGGTGGATGAATAATGAATTTGTAGATTGTAGAGGGTCATTGGGTAGGGCTATGAGCAACATTGGGTTATAGTACTCTAGAGTGAACTGTGAACTAGTCACAAATCACAATAGATCCTCATAGCTCAGACTGACATCTGGTCGCAGTGGCTACAACGACCTGCCTTAGTAGAGGCCACATTTATGATTTACCTAGTTAAGATAATTGATTGATTATGGTTGCTATCAATGGTTATTGATTACCGCCCAACGTGGTTTAGGTTGGTACCTACTACTAATATATATTCTGTGGTTTAGGTTCTAATTTTTAAACCTATTTTTAAATCTTTTTGGTCTAATTAAATCAGTTTTGTGCATATCTCTATTATAGCGAAACGTGGAATATTACTATCTGATTAGTTAGGATAATAAGGAACCATAATATTTTATAATACAATCAGCGAAATTTTGCTTGGGTTATATGTAGGTACATATAGATAGACTTGATAAAACTTGACCAAATAACCTATGAATCAATTTCTTTGAATGTACTTAATAATTCTTAAGTATAGGTAAAATCGGATGTCACAGACCAAGTCAATTCTTCACCGATAGAACATCTCGACAACATCTGATTTATGAAGTCGTCTTTAACAGCCCAGCATAATTGAACTCATCAAGGTTTTACGAGCAATAAAAATATAAGTGATATTTCAAATTGAAATACACGAGCAGTAAAAACCTCTATTAAGCACTTTAAAGTCAACGAATCCTCACAATTGCGACTAGTCAAGGACGAGTTAAAAATATCGCGGCAATAAAAAGTATATTTTTATGACATATTAAAATGATTGCCATTTGCCGCAGTGGAGTGACCATTACCGCCATAGTGCGGAGTCACATCGTTAGCGACTAAAGAAGTAAAGACTCTCGATTCTTCAGATAATGCCTCCCACTTTCCCCTCTCTTCCTCTCTCCTCGCCTCCCTCCCCGCTTTGACATTTCATAACTGAGTATAAGTATTTTCAAATAATTAAAGCATTTTCATACAAACTGTTGCAAGTTTTTATTGTCTTTCTATTGGTTTTAAGTAGATAAAGAAAGGACATCGCGCCATTCGCGGTTAAAGTTGGTCGCGTATTAAAGGTCCTGAATGCTTATTATTGCATTCGCTAGTGGCAAAGAATATTATAATTATACACTATGCTATTGTCGAGTATTAATGTCATAAATGTATGGTATTTGACATAATATCACAACAAAAGCGATGCGTTACGTCAAATCTCATACAGTTTTGACATCTAACTTCGCTTTCGAAACTGGAAAATGCAATAATTTGACCAAGCACTTTGTTGTGCACACTCGTTCATTACGTTTGACATTAACGATTAGCTGTAGCCGAAATAGCGGAAGCGGCTCAAAAAATTGGTCGTAAAAGGTACGATTATACATTTTTTTGTAGTATATTAAGTACACTACATTATACATACTATATTTTAGTAGTAAGTATACATAATAGTTAAGTGTAGTTAAGTGTTACTATAAAACAGGACATTTTAAAAGGAAATTTTCGATCTCCATTGCCTCTACGTATCCGTGGCGTTTGTTTTCATAAAGTTGAAGCCGTATAGTTAGACAAACTAGTATAATGTATTCAAATGTATTTTCAATGTTACAAGCACCGCTCATAGTTCTCAACAAACAACACCTAACTTATTCATACTATATTTGCATATATTCCAATTAAGTACGCAACCTAAAACATTACGAATTTAAAATAATTCATAAAACTATAGTTTAGGTGTAGAGTTGGTCTATTTCCTTAATAATTAACTTTAAAAATAAGTTTCTATCCCCGCGTCCCATTTGATGTTAAAAACGATCAAAACGCTCAAAATGCCTCCTATTTTAGGCGTTTTGATCGTTTTTAACATCAAATGGAATGCGGGGGTATATAATACAAAAACAAAAGGTAGACACTAGACTTCCGTCCATTTTAAACACTTTTAAGTAGGTAATTAATTAACATAAAAATCTTGAAGTGTTTTTTTATTATAATATTAAAAATTAAAATATTCTATGTATTAATTCTATTCTAATATAATACTCTGTGTATTAATTATGTAGCTGCTAAAAATGGCTTACAATCTGACCATTTTCTGGAACAAGATCTATCCTGTGTCCTTGCGGGTCTCAAAGTGTCACCACGGACAGACACACTTTCGTATTTATACTAATAAATAATAATAAATAGACTGGTAAACATTACCCTCCGCAGTCGGATAAAAATATATATTGTACACTATGCTATCAAACTAGCACAATTTATGATAGCTTTTAGTGTTTCATAATATTCACAAATTGAAAACTTTCATGATATAAGAAGTGCTAAAAGGCAAACGATGTGTCAATAATATTTGATTGCCATTTATAATGAATCGAATTAGCATAGCTATTGAGAGTTGTTCTTTCCTCTGGAGTCTGGACTAGGCCGCCTGAATGCCGTATGTGCTTACTGCTTGGGCAACCCGGACATTTAAAAATCTTATCCCAGGGACTTTGTAACACATTTAAGTATTACGTATAAAAGTATACTGAAAAAACCCTCAAAATAATATAACACTGTTGTAATTTATAGTCTGGAAGGCAAACAAGAATACGGCTTTGAGCAACTGCCCATGGAGTTGCAAGTGCGTTGCTGGACTTGCCGGTCCTATATTCGAACGTTCCCCTTAAAAAGGAGGGAATAAGTTTCTTTTTTTAAGGCAAATTATCCGATACAATGTTCCGCAAACTTTTTGTGTTCAAGGTACAGTTAGAAAAATGAAATTTTTTGGAGGTACACCACAAATTGATCGTGTAAGTACGGGCTTGCTCTGGTCCCAATTCTTATTCCTTTCGTCGATCGTATGGAGGATCTCAGATCTTTTGGTTCTTATAAACTAGGAATATCATGTGGCACACCTACTGGCCACGGTACACCAGTATGCCGCGGCCCGCGGAACGCTGATCTTACATCTCAACAATGAAACATATCAATGAATTTTCCCATTGTTTAGTCCTGCGCGCGACATCGCGTGTAGCCGGACTAGCCGGACTAGTCGGACTAGCCGGACCCCCACACGTGGGGTCTACGGCCTGTGGCGCCAAGGCACTTGTGTCTCTACAATGCCGGACAATATTCTAACAGATTTATAAATTTTCTACGAGTACTCGGGTAAAGTTCTATTTATAATGTAATAATAATAACATTTTTTTCTTGGCAAGTAAAAGCACAGATACTTTTTTTGCTTTTTATTTGATTACAAATTAATACCTATTAACTTTGCTAAATCGATTTAAAAACACCATAATAACCATTGATTAACGGTTTGTCGGAAAATTTACTTATCAGTTAGGTATCCTTCGAGTTTTATCGCCATATTTTTCTTTAAACATAATAATTATTATTATAGTAGTAATGGTAGAACTTCTACCATTACTTTAATAAGTTTTAAATCTCATTTCACACCGTTTAGAACCACATTCGCGTTATTTTTACAAAATATGTAATTAACGCCCTCAAATCCTTCATTATTTATCGGAGCTTTTTAACTAAGTTAAAATGTATGTTCATCTGTCATAAATTAGTACAAACGCATGCGCCGGCGCCGCGGGCCTGCGTAAATCACACAACCGCTTATTAAGTTGTAAGGCCGAGCCTACGCTCGTGTGTTGGCGTACGCCCTTATGTTGGCCCACTAACTTGCTCTATAATTTACATCACTATTGTTACTAAGTTATTTTGTATTTTATAAAATGTTATAATTGAAATAGCCATCCAAACATACAAATTATGATAAATTTTAGATTGGATAATCTAGTTGTAATTCATATTAATTGTATTGGCACATGGGGGAGGTAACATTATTTTATTTTAGCCTGACAAAATTACGATTTACGATGGTTTATCATCTGCCTACGAATAAATTTCTCCGATAATAATATAAATCAAAACGTATTTTGTAGCATTCCATGAAAACAAAAGTTCAAGTAACAAATATTGGCTTTTCAGTTTAACGTTCGTAAAACACATGCTAGAGTTGGTATAAAAACCTCTTTGCATAGAAAATTTGAGTTTCAAAGCCAGCCTATTTGTGTCTAAAGTCTTTAACATTGCTTTAAGCTCGCTGCTTGAAAGTTATAGACATGAGCGGATGAAGTGGTTAACTAACATTTTACATCATAGGAGCAATAACTGAATTCCTCCTTATAATTTGAACAAATCTTGTAACTTACCTACCTCATCATCTAGCTAAAAATCTAGTCTAATATAATTATCTATACATGTGTGTAACAAAAATAAGTGACAAGGGCACGAGCGTCACGACTCACGAGTTTCCCCATACAAAAGTGAAAAAAACGGTCTTTCAGCGCTGCTACTTTCACAGTGAACTCTACAAGGAACACGTACACACCCTAAAGTATTATCACTTATTTTTGCTACATTCTGTATAAAACTCAAAGGTCACTGACTGACATGGTGATCTATCAACGCACAGCCCATACCACTGGACGGATCGGGCTGAAATTTGGCATGCAGGTAGATGTTATGACGTAGGCATCCTAGTCTAAGAAAGGATTTTGATAGATTCCAACCCCAAGGGGTTAAAATAGGGGATGAAAGTTTGTATAAAATAATACTTCTTAACGCGAGTGAAGCCGCGGGCAAAAGCTCGTTATGCATATAATTATATAAAAATTAAAAATAGATTTTCAAATGTGTTTTGATAAGTGTATTTGTTGAATAAATAATAGTAAATTGTTACAAAGTGCTCCCTAGACGGTAATTCAGCATGACATGCATCTACGTGACAGTATTATTTGTTGCATGACATGCCAATCGCGACACGATCATGCGTGCATGTAATGCACATATTGCAGGACGAAAAATTAAAGAACTTGTCAATCAATGTACAGCACGTAGTTTGCATGTCATTCGCATCAATCACTACAATAAACGATGATGGTGCGATGATGCATGCGGCAGCGATGGTCGTTGTCAATTGTCATGGTAACATATTTATTTATATTTAGTCACTTCAATAAAATAATGTGGGCGAAATACTTTATATGGCAAAACAACGTTTGCTGGGACAGCTATAGTTATCTAATATCTATATTATAAGGAATTCACATTTTTTGATTTCAAAATCAAAAATCTCAAATCATTTACCCGGTCCTGAAGCCTCAATTTATGCAAAAAAACGACAGTTTTATTTTTTTATAAAATAAGGGGTCACCTGATGAAAAGCATCTACCATCGCCTATGGACACTCGCAACATTAGAAGAGCTACAGGTGCGTTGCCAGCCTTTTAAGAGGCAAGATGCTTTCTACTTGAAGGTTTGCAGGTCGTATAACGTATTTGTACGGAAATACTGCTGGTGACACTTGACAGTTCGATCCAGAGTTTTAAAACGCGCGGCAGTAAGTTACGCGAAAAACGCACGTCGGAAGACCATCGATGTAATTAATATTGGATTGCCACTCATCCAGGTGATGTGTGTATATTTTTCGCGTCGAACAATGGCGAAAAGTAAAAATTGTCAGTTATTCACTTCAGCCAGTGTCTTCAGTTGTTTTCCTTTGTGCAGACAACAATGAGCCATTCGGAATTAGCGATCGATTTATCTGCCAATGATTTTCACGGCCCCATTACACGACTCCGCCCACAGATGTGTTATCGCTCATCGCTTGCTTTTTATTACGCTTTCTTTGATGCTTGGTACATGCGCGTTGAAAATATTGGTTATACTTATAAGCTGTTATAACTTATGATTTAGAGTTTTGACCTTACAATGTGGTAATATTTTGTTAGTACAAACAAGAACATATTATTAGTAATTTCTATAATATTGTAGGTACCTACTATCAAATTCAAATGCTGTCAGGATAAAACAGTATTACTAAACTTATTATTTTGCATGTCAAGAGTACCGTGAATAAAAAACAGCAGAGGCACGCACGGAGAAGCAAAGAGAATAATAATATTATTTCCTCTCCTACTCTCCGTCCGTCTTACGAATTTTAGATCAGGGACACCTGTCGCCATTTTTACATTTTTTGCTGAACCCAAAAACTGCACATCGCCGCTAAAGAACTCTTTACTTCAATAAAGCCTGGATAATGAGTACCGTTCCTATAAACACTGCGAGCGATTTATACTACAATCACGTCGTTTGTTTTGTTGCTGAGTTCGTGAGAAGCGCGTACTCTCATAGAGATCTTATTTGTTACAACAGGTTACTAATTATACTATTATCAGTTATTTAGTTACGATTATTCCTTATTTAGGCTAGAATTCGGGAAAAGTTCAGGAGGATTACAGGCGTTATGACAAAGTTTATATTTTACCGACTACAGCGAAGCCAAAAGAAAGGCAATGTTCTTTACAGTTTCTTTAAATAAAACTAGATGCTTCTTAATATCCAGGATCAAATCATATTATCCTTCATAGATTAGATGTAATCCACTCTCTTTTTTGTGTCTTTTCAAATTTATTAAGGCGGTAGATCTACCTACATCATGGTATTAATTATCATGATCTAGGGTAGTAAGTAACTTTGCCTAAGCCCCGCTTAGGCAAAGTTACTTACTAGTGGAGCACCATGGGGTTTTAGTGGGTAGCTCCTCGGAGAGTCCCACATACCCCGGCCGATCCCGACGCGTAAAGCATTTCCCCATGTAAAAAAAGGGTAGTACGTTAGGGTAGTAGGGTAGTAGTAGCTTAGATCATGTTAAACTTAATAAAACCCGGTTTAATCTTATTTTATCACTATCCCGTAATTTTCATCATTATCCTGCTACTTTGACAAGAGAAAAGCTACTCAAATATTTTAAAATGACAAAACATTCTGCCGATATTTTTCATAACATCAAACCGGGTTTTATTAAGTTTAATCATCGCGCAAACATAATAACGTGGAAGAGGCCGTAATCCGTACAAGCCTCCTCGCTCTCGCACTCATCAGCTAAAAGACCCTTAATAAGGCTCGTTACATGCGACATGCACACTTGCGGGCATGTGACGTCATCGCTCGGTTTTTTCGCAATTTGTCGAGAAACATTAATTAAAGCACTCCCCCGGTATTTGAGACAGTGAGCGAGGCGACGTGCCGGGGGCACAACGGGCTCAAATATTCATTGATTCATGAATAAATATATAAATAAAAAAATATTTATTTTTAACATCATACCGCACATTGTATTATGTGATGATGTGGATATTCATGCAATCGTGGCAATCCATGATGATTTTGCTCATATCTGTAGCAAGCACAAACTAAATATAACAATGTAGACAGTATATTATCATAGAGTATAGACAAAGAAAAAGGTTGCTCGTGATGGTCCAATACGAGTAATATAACTAATAACAGCTATTATATATTTTTATATAATATGTTTTTAACAAGTAAACAAAAATCAAGATCACAAGATGAATTTACTCGCGCCAAGCTATTCATATATCAACATGTACTAAGAACTGTTACGCCGTGCGCATGGTGAAAATTAGTTAAACTTTTCAAGTTTCAAAAGTTTAGTCGAGACTTTTAATTACCAAAACAACAACATGTAATTTTATAATGTAATTAAAAGCAAAACAACCGAGCCCAATGTGCCCCCAGCCAGGCAGGTCGTCATTTCCTCGAAAGTAATTCAAATGGAATCGTGTGCGCCGTTATTAAATATTTCATAACTTACCTCAGCCCTCCGCCCGCCCCGCCACCGCCCGACCGCATATTAAAGCCATAAAAAAGGGTTGTTTGATCTATCCCCTAAAACAATTTACATATCTCCGTCCGGGCCGCCGCTAAATTATTTAATTAAGAGAGGCATAAGTTTTTATTATTTTAATATGGCGACGTAAAATTGTGTTAATGGGGCGCGTCGGGCGGACGCTGTCTAGTGTGAACGCGGCCTAAGCCATTCCGCAGCGCCGGCGAGTCCCGAGTGTGGACCTTATTATACTAATTATTTAGAGAAATTAATATTCAACGGAATAGCATGGAATGATCTCTCCGGCCTTTAATTTTGCATATTAAAAAGGTTAGATGCATTAAACACTTCAAGTGCCGGATTATGTCGGCCGGGATATTGTTATGTAAATGGAAAATTTTCGTTTTGCCGGCTAATAAACTTCCTACCTGCGCGAGTAGAATAGGTGCACTGAAGCGGGACCAAATGGTTTCTTAGCTAATTATTACGATCGTAACCACGATAAGACGCTCTGGTAATGTTATAGATTATAGAACATAGGTACAGAATTTTTACCTGAAAAACTGCTTTATGAGTTATGAGTTATGACGTAAATTCTGCCCTGGTAATTGAAAGGGCAGTAAGTCGGAAAAGGCGGTTTCGAGAAAACAGCGCGCAAAGTTTTTGTCACAATTTTAGTGTTTGTGACAAAATTATACACTCGATTTTTATGTTTTATATGTCAAAAGAAAGGAAAAAATGTGTTCTTTACAGTAGAATAACATTGGTATATCATTTTTAATAGGGTTATTCTAAAACATCACAAATCTTGTCTTCATTACCATGTTATTAACTTATTTTAATCAATATTTAGGCAAAAGGGCAGTAACTGCCATAGATACTGCACTCTTGCTTAGTATTGTTTCATACTGCTATATTGCTTACAGAATATACTGCCCTTTACCTTAGATTTTTAATTATATTTTGACTATTTCACTATGGAGTAAGGAACGTTACTGCTTTTTAGAGTAGTATTTTAAGGAAGGTCTTTTCAGAATTTCTTGAGCAGCATGTCTGTAAATAGTAGGGAAAATAAAAGAATCGTTAAAAATATTTATATTAAAAACTCTTTTTATCCATTAAATGTAATTAAAGATATCCACAGATTCTACATGTAATTTTCGTATCGCCTTTCTTTGTAATCTAACTGGACAGCCCACAATTCAGCCATTGTACACGGACCAGTAGTTCCTGAGATAAACGCGTTCCATTAAACAAACAAACTTTTCAGGTTTATAATATTACTTAAAATAAAGTAAGTATAGATTTTTTAAAATTGACAAAGTCGAGTCTCAAGCTAAAAGACTGAAAATTATCAATAATGGGGTCATAATAGGCTCATAATCATGGGACGATGCATGGTATTTACTATAATTATTGGTATAATATGGTAGTGATGATGATGATGAATGTAATTTGCATAGTATAGCATAATAATTATGCTTTCCGTTCTTAAAAGAACGCCGAAACTCCCAAACTTGTATCTAATATAAAGAACCAGGAGTTCTCTCAGCACCTTCCGAACCATGATATACCTTGATGTAAATATTACTTTTTGGTAGCATAATATTATGCTTAGAATACTTCTCACGAAACTGAAGTCACCACATGTTTCCATATAAATATTGAGGAGTTCCCTCGATTGACGATTACTTCCATAAGTAAGGATCCATATCCCTTCAACAGGTTATCACTTTTACGTTTTGTTTTACCTTGAAAATCTTTCAAATTGATGGTCTCTCGATCGGCGAGGTAGGTACGGAACTTTTTGTGATTTTTGAAAGGTCATATGTTTTTATTTATAAATTATAAGTAAATTAAAAAAAACGAACGTAGAGGCATAGTTTTCACAGATCCCAATATTGTATAAAAAAATAATTTGCCTAGGCGCATTATCCAGGGAGTAAACTGGGGAATACGTTTGTATGGAAAAACAGCTAGTAGAGCAGTAACAACCATTTACCTACTGCTCTACTGATTTACAAAACTATTAAATTATTTCATCTTTTGCTATGTTATAAAAGCAGTAAATGATGATACTGTGTTTATAATAATATTGTGTATGATGAGTCATTCATTACAATTACTATCATAAAGCGCAGTACAGCTTCATACTGTAGATTTAACTAGTAAAATTCATTTGGTACTTTGGTGTATACTAAAGTAAAGAGCAGTATGTCAGAAATTTACTGCTCTTTTGTTAAGAAATATGTGAATACTAATGAAAAGGGCAGTATATCAATGAAATACTGCTCTTTTACCTAGTCAACTAAATTATTTTACCGTTCTTACTGCTATTCATCAAAAAAGAAAATGCATTTCTAATATACGTAGACGTATGAAACCTAGATAGGAAGAAAGCTCGTTTGATGTACATTCCAAATCAGTAATAAAAAAAAATTGGCCACCTTTGACTTACTGCCCTTTCGATTACCAGGGCAGAATTTAAGACAAAATGAAGTATTCCGGGAACAAACTACATATATAATATATACAATATTACATTTTATTAACCATGTAAAATATTTCACGATAATAATATTATTATTGCACAAAAAAGTATATATCTCTCGGGAAATATTTTATAAGTAATACTCTACTTATATGCTCTTGTCGTACAAAAAATGCTAAATTTTTCTTCTCGCTTTACCAAAAACAGAGGTGCACGAAAATAATTGTGGTTTTAAACGGTAATAAAAGTTTAAAAATTCTAGAAATTTCGTTAGTCCGAAATACTTAGGGGTGTTTACGGCGAAATGAGTGCCAAATAAAAAGCTACGTCGGGCTGTGTTGGTATTTTAAACTGACTCTAATAAAAACGAACGCTGTCCTAATGTTCATCTTACTACTATTTGGTGCTGTACATTCGCTAAACAGAAGTGCATTTTTTATACATTATATAGTGGATTAAATTGAAATTTCGGATCCAGTTACAAATCTTATGCTTTATAAATTATTATTATGCTTATAATATGGTCCACTGTCATGACTCACGACTTCACGAGTGACCCTTTTCTTACAATAAAACAATGTTTTATTATGAAAAGTATTGTTATTTTATACTCCGTATTTTTCCGTATTTTCGATTTTTCTCGTCCATATTTTACGTACATATTTAAGATTTTTTAATACATATTTATCCGGGTCTTATTAATGACTAATTGAAAATGGCGCTAGGAAACTTTAGGTCTACCAGAAAGTGCGAAAGTAAATTTACTCTAGCAATACCGGGGTGGTTGGAATAAAACATTTTGATCCTTTTTTCCTTATAGCGGCTGATTATGTGTGTAAAACATGCAAATATATAAAATCCAATATTTTTATAAAATATTTAAGATATATCATATACTTTTAGAAGATATTTTTTGAAAATCTGCTGTCAAAATTTACCATCAGATTCTGGTAGACCTATAGAAATTTTGTGGACGAGTTAGGCACAAATTAAAAAGCATTTTTCGAGATTTGTTTCCAAAGATGGGTTAGTTTGAGACAATCATATTTTGTATACACGGAATATCTGGTTAACTTTTAAAAGCTCGCACCCTACACAGTCGTATGTGGTATCTAGCTGCTTCAGTGACCGCGGGGCCCGGGGGCGGGCCGGGGCCCGGCGCGGGGGCGGCAGGTTAATGAGAGTATTTTTATGTGGCCCAACTCCACCGAGCACAACAACAATGAGGAATGTAAATTTTCCGCTTAACCTTACATTACTGTACACTGTACATCGCATTCTCCACTGTCAAGCCATTTGCCTGCCTTGTCGGGCCTTTTATTTATTACTTGTTTGTTTTCGATTTGTAAAAATAAATATTTAAACCTTGTGTAGGTCTTCAGCAAATAAGACCTAAAGTCATTGTAAAAAAGTTACTTCCAAAAAAGAGGCTAAAATTTTTTGAGCTACCATTTAAAAAAATATTGGGTCACCATTTTTTTTCTTTTCCTTCAAAGTGAGAGCACAAAATATGTGTCTTATTATTATTTTTAGATTTTAGATAGAGATATATTATATTATTATGTATAGGATACTTTATGTTAATATAAACGATAAACTGCAGGTCGTTTTTAGGGTTCCGTACCCAAAGGGTAAAAACGGGACCCTATTACTAAGACTTCGATGTCTGTCTGTCCGTCTATCTGTCTGTCTTTCTGTCAGCAGGCTGTAACTCAAGAACGGTAATAGCTACAGAGTTGAAATTTTCACAGATTGTGTATTTCCGGTGCCGCTATAACAACAAATACTAAAATAAAAATAAAATTAATATTTAAGGGGGGCTCCCATACAACAAACGTGATTTTTTTGGCCTTTTTTGCTCTATATCAATAATAGCAACAGGTAGGTACTTGAATTTTTCACACAATCCTTAGTTTTATGTGTACTTTAATATTTTATAATAATATTAATATAAAATAAAAAATTAAGAGGGGCTCCCAATTCCCATACAAAAAACACAAATTTTGCCCTAATTTTGCGCTATAATGGTACGGAACCCTTCGTGCGCGAGTCCGACTCGTACTTGGCCGATTATTTAAAATTCTTACTTACATCACAGTGCAGTGTGTTGTGCGTGCTACACACTAGGGTTGTTCGTATTTTCTGTTTATCGATGGCAAATATTTAAAATGAAACGAGCAATTACCGCCGGGTGGCGGGCGATTACTAGCGAGTAGTGATGTGCTTGTTAACGCCGCGCCGCGCCGCTGTACGGCCTTCACTTGTTGTGATTTATACAAACATCAGATTTTATTTTCAGAATTAATTTGCGTTTTCTCGTCAATTTGGGACTGTAATGCAAAAAATAGTAAAGTTCAAATAGTAAAGTGCCAAATTATCTTTAGGTATAATTTTTAGTCAATTTTATAAGATTAATCGAACTTTAAAATATATTCAGGAGTCAGGACAGTATTAAGTATATAAGTTACAAAATGAAAATAATATTAAAACTAAACGATGTCCGCAACTAGCTACGTTGCAACAATGAACAAAATAAAATTATTTCACAGGAATTGTACATTTTTCTGGGATAATAAACAATCCTAAGTAAGGCTAGAGGACATGGGAAAAGGTTTCCTTGGTCCTTGACCCAAGACATTTCCATACGAAACATTAAAATATGTTTGTAAGTATGATAATGTCACAGTGAAACAGACGAATACACACTTTCGCATAAATTATAATAATCGGCCAAGTACGAGTCGGACTCGCACACTAGGGGTTCCGTACCATTATAAAGAAAAATTAGGGCAAAATTTGTGTTTTTGTATGGGAGCAAATATTAAAATAATCATAAAACTAAGGATTGTGTGAAAAATTCAAGTACCTACCTGTTGCTATTATTGATATAGAGCAAAAAAGGCCAAAGAAATCACGTTTGTTGTATATTTTTAGTATATTTTGTTGTTATAGCGGCAACGGATATACACAATCTGTAAAAATTCCAACTCTCTAGCTATTACCGTTCTTGAGTTACAGCCTGCTGACATACAGACAGACAGACAATGAAGTCTTAGTAATAGGGTCTCGTTTTTACCCTTTGGGTACGGAACCCTAAAAAGTACCTACTCATCTTCGAATAAGCTCTAAATTATCTAATTGAAAAGTGTCTGCAACGCTGACAGGACTTCTTACTCCATAATAACGCGTTTAATCGCCTGGTCGGCGTTTGATGTATGAGGCGGCCATTACACAGCTATTATCTCGGCCGAGGTCCACCTGCGACTTAACATCGATTAACTAATGATAGCTTCATCAGCGCTAATTCACTAGAACAAATGTTATGCTAGTTACATGACGTGATATTTGTATATTATAGAGAATAATAATTGCCCGATCCACGTTGTGCATGTCATAGTATCAGCTCAACAACGCTTTTTTCGTAAACTAAATGCTAAAGTCTGCTTTATTACAAAATTATAGAATTTATACCTAGCTATATCCTGAATAATACCTGTATTGAAAATAAAAATAATGTACAGGTATAGTCATAACTCATAAATTAAAAATACTGTTATAGTTAAATCCTAAAAATAAGTTGAGTAAGGATAGTGTTCAGTCCGTGTAAATATAAATATTTCGGTCAGTGTTTAGCGTGCGTAGTACAAATCAATTCGGGCATCGAAAAAACTTCTAGAATCGGAAAGTGCCTCGAGGTGGGTTCAATTACGCGAGTGCGCTGCGCCAGTAATTGGCGCCAGTCCGCGACAAAGCGTCGACAATGGCCGCTGATTAATTTCCGAACTACGCCGAATTCTAACTAGCAAACACCGGCAGGCCAACCCTAGTCCGGACTCGGAACCACCCCTATTGTATTCTTGTTTGAAAATATACACGAATTTTTTCATGAAAAAGATTGTAACTGCAGAATAAAAAAACTTTTTAAGATTATAAATATAATTAAGTCTGAAAAATATTTGACAGTGGGCTTCAACAAAACTGTAAATCTGATGGTCAAGGTGTTCAAATAAAGCATTTGATAACCGCAAGGCGCACACACATGTCAAATTATTATAATGATCCAAAAATCAACTCCTCCCTCACGAATTAAATCCGCAATATAGAGCACGAAAACGAAACCAATTAAGGATCGATAGGCCGAGATAGTTATTGCGTTAGTTACGATCATTACATTTGGGCCCGGACAAAGGCTGCGCCGTACAAAGTGTTAATTGAATCTCTTTGTATCAGATGACGTCGTGCCAGTGGCGTGCCAGCGCTGGCAGAGGAAATGAAACGTCATTCGACCACTTTCTTCCAGTACAATGCAGATTAATCTGCAGACAACTGTTAAGACCGTGACGCTAACGCCAGGAAACTGGAAATTGAATGCCGCTCTGTTGTTTACTTATTGTTTAAAACTTTAATTATGTTAGATACTTAAGCTCCAAGCTACGTAACAAAAAACTTCGTATTTTAATGGTAAAATGGTTTTATTTTAATAGTAAAAATTATCTTGCAGTTCGTACCTATAATCCTTTATTTAGATTAATTATAGGATGTAAACAAACTTTTGTAGATTTAAAACACTATTAGATCTACATTACATTTCTGTGTAATTTCTTTTAACAAAAAAATTGTTATATTATTATAACGTGTCATTCCGTGATTAGTTATAGCTAAAGGGATAAACTATTTAAGTTTATCATTATAAAATATATCTCATAAATAGAAATATGTATTAGTTATGAATTTAAAAAAATATTACTGTTTCAGTAATAACTAAATGAAAAATGAGGGAAAAATAAAATAATTAAAAGTATGAATGTATTCTCGCGGTTAACTCATCATTCTCCTGTCAGCTTACAGGTGAGATGTTGCTAGTTAATTTCGCCGTATTACCCGGCCAATAAATAATGAAACGGCCACGCTAGTCCGGCCATTAGTTTGTCTGGCTGTGTGTCAGGAAATTAAACGCCGACGCTTGTGGCGCTGCTACTGGACAGACAACGCTCCCTTAATTACGCCTACTTAATAATCTATGCCAGCTAATACTAGCCCATGCTAACTTATGGCATATACAATAACGCCTGTTGCCACCTGACGAATAATTCGACGACTATTTAACACTGAAACAAAGTCAGAACCAAAAAAGAGGAAAATGTAGAGTTTGTACAAACATAGGAGTGTCATATTACAATAATACATATTACATACATACATCATACATACGGAAAGCTACTGGTTTTAAAACACATAAACGTTTCCCCGCGGAATCATGGCGATACCGTATCTTTGATGATTGATTGCCTGATAAAAAGTATATTTAAAAGGATACTACTTGAAGCTTGTTCTTCAAATATTTCACAGAATTGAGTAAAGATGACAGCAGCTGTGTACTATCCAGATTGATATGCAGATCATTTATTATTATTCAACAATTAATTTCAATAATTTGGACGTGGATATCATAACAGAACATGTTTCCGAAATCAGACAGTTTCAGAACATCTGTCTTGCCTGAGTCTGAGGGGAAAGCTGAGTGACGTCACTGTTTAGTTCGCGCCAGGAGTTCAGGGCGTTCATATATCCTGAAATTGAAGGTACCTAAATTATTATGAAATTAACTAGATTTAATTGTTTTTAAATTGTTTTGGGACAATAAAATTACAGAGCTGTTTAGTAGTGTCGATGTCTCCCAAATTCATTTCTTAATAAAAAATCAATGAAAGGTGTCAAGGGACACCGGGATGGAACAAAGTTATTATAAATTTCACGTTAAATGACGTCATCGCCACATCAACGCCCTCTGCGTCGCCCTACTTCGCAGACGTACTAAAATAAGTGTCGGTTATAAAGTGTCGTTACAACTTTTTCCGTCTAGCCCTCTTTCGCAACGCGCGATAAGGAACTTCGTTCCAAAAGAACATAATATTTATATACGATTGAATTGAGAAACACCTCCTTTTTGGAAGTCGGTTAAAAATAGTATAATAATATTTATTTTGTTCAGTTCTAGTTCTGTGATTTGGATAGCTATGAAAGCTGATGGAAATTTGAAATTTTGACACACAACATAATATTTTAAACGGTGTAAACGATTTGAAGATTCCACTTGCAGTGAGGTTTTTACCTGGGCCTCGACTCGATATCCATTACCAGTAGACAGAGCGGCCGGGCTGTCCGCCGTTCAATTTCCTTCGCCGCCGACAGCCGATTGTGTGTCCGCGCCGGGAAGAACGGCCAAGATAGGTACATTATGTCACTGTGCCGGGAAATTAGCCCCTATCGAACTACTGATAAGTGATACTGCTCAGATTACTCGATTACATCGATGTTTAGGTTACGAATATAAACCTACCATTGCATAATTTCATGGGAAAAATGCGTTACCGGAAAGTGACCAACTTTCTTAGATTCCATCTATACTTAACATACGACATAATCAGCACATTCACATTACATTTCATGAATACTTCATCTATATTGCGTTTCTTGTATAAAGCGGCTTATTATCAAATTCCTGGGTAAGTTTAATTACCGAGGCAATTACTCTGTATGCAAAGCTGTCGTGCGCACTATCGGCATCTAGCGCTGCGCTCGCGCCATTACCGCGCCCTGCCCCATTAACACCGGCTTTACACCTCCCGCCGCATCGCGACCGCTGATCTTCATGCCCAGGGTTCACCGTAAACGAAATGGGTTTGTACTACATTATAATTGACTGTATAGTAGATGAATTAAACAAATTGAAAGTCTAAAATGATCGACATCACCTAGACTCGATTTAAAATATAGAGTTATAGCTTCGAAGGCAACAAATGCACGCGAGCGACTTCAGAGGCAAAACATTTTGCGACGCTAACAAATAGCAAAACTGACTTAATAAATATGTAAATGATGCAAATAACGGGTTCGAGCTAGACGTCTATTATATCGCCCAATTCCCGGAAAGTCGGAAAGCTCGGAATCACGCGCGCGGGAGCCGGCCCCTAGAGCAGCGCGGGAGCCGGCCGCTAGAGCAGCACGCGAGCCGCGAGCGACGCCCGCGTTAATTAATTGGGTATTTTCACACGTCAGCGAGCAGATCTCGCCAAATAGATCGGCGCATGCGCCCCTTAATTAGCCGTATCTCGGGCGATCGCCTCCGCCACGCCAATTTGGTGCTGCTCCTCGCTCCGCCACCGGCAGATAAGGACTAGAATGCTAGCCAATAACCTCATTATGAAATAAACGAGCCCCCGCCGTTTGTTCGATTCTGGGATAAGATGGTACCCGCTCGTAATGACTGCTCGTGGGCTGTTTATCATACGAGTAGGTGCGTTACGGACCTTAATTGACCGCGTGTACCTACACGGGAATTGTTCGAGCGTTTAACGTTAAACTAAACATAGCTGCGTGTGCGTTTATTTTGTTGCATCGTCCACAAAGTAATTTCATCACATAGTAACTATACAAAAGATCATTATTGTACTCGTACAAATGTAATTTGAAAGCTATAATAGACTAAATAATGTGTGAGTCAGTGGAGATACGAGACAGCTGGCGTGTAGAGCACGTGTTAGATCCATTGAGCGATTGATGGCCGTCAATCGGAAAACAATCGCCTCTCGTCGATAAAACGCTAATTATAGTAATCGATGGAGACCGTGGAGGTTTTTTAGTTTTTAATTACGTCCATTGAGGCGTCGGATAGTTGCCAGTCAGTGCATTTAATAAAGTCCGCGACTCCGGAATGTTGGTAGTTCCGCGCGGAATTTCTATTATAAACTTCGACGTTTTTGATCCGCGCTTTTTGTTTTAGTTCGATCTCGGACTCGCAATTACAATCACGAGTATTTACGAGATTACGCTAGAATTAATTTCGAAATGTTAGCTTAGGAATATTATGTCAGATCCACTTAAAACTTTAGCCAAACTAGATTTCGTATTTGTAAGTGTATTTTAGCGTAAAATATATTTTCGAGATAAAACTTATCTGATGTCGATAGTCACTTATAAAGTTACATAAGTGACGTATTAATGTAACACATAATTTAGAAAGTTTCATAAATCTCCCGGGATAGGAGTAGATAGGAGAGCGCCAACTCGTGTAAGTGATAAGATGTGTTCGAATTTGAATGTATGATGTAACCAGTTCCGTGGAGTGTTGCATTCGTCTCGACTCTCGAGATGTCGCGGGCCGGTGGCCGGGGTCCGGGCCGGGGACCGCCCGAGGGCCCGCTGTTCGCGGGGTCAAGCGCGGGTCGTCGGCCGTGAGAAACGTTCCGGGCCTCTAATTACGTTTTATGCGATATCGCCATTTAATTAGCAACATGTTTCCCATTCCGAAACATTAATTAATATTTTCATCAGAGTTCCCCGCATTTAACTGTGCTTTTATTGCTCGCTCGAGATTTTAATAAAGATTCCCGACCACCCTCGTCGGGCATTATTGTTTTGAGAGTTCTTATTATATTTTTGTTAGGAAATTATTTCGTCTCGCGTCGAGTGTCGAGTGTCGACTGTCGACGGGCGATCGTTCGACGAGTGAGGTGTAATTATGGTGATTTACGTCGCAGCGATCGATTGTTCCGGCCGCGGCCGTCATTAATTAACTCTATTATAAAGCCTCCGGCCGCGGCGCGGGGCGGGCGGCGCTTGAAGAACTTTATGACTTCTACTTAACTTGATACTTTCTTACAATAACATTATATTCTATTCAAGAAATGCAAGATGCATTTCTTGATCTAGTCAAACAACTGGACATTTAGGTAATGCATATTAATTAATATTGTGTACTATTGACACATAATATAAGTATTAATTACCAAAGTACGGTAAAATACCTTATAACATTAATTTCAAATTTTTATTCTTTTGTAATCATTAAACAACAATTAAGTCTTGAATGGTACGCACGGGCCTATTAGTGAGTTAATAAATCAAACTAATCCATTATAATATTCAAACGGAATACGATATTCTTCACTCACAATTCACAGGTAACAGTAATTTAATGACGGCTGACAAATTTGGTATTATATTCAGTGTGGGGTCACCCGGCCGATGACCTTTGATCTCGCTGTGTGGTCCCCGATACTTTATTCGTATTAAGCTCATTGCATTCAAGGAAATATAGGAATATCCAACTTCCTCATTTTCGGACCTGCGATATTTTCGTGAAGAGGAAAAATTTAGATGCGTGGGAGTCGCAACTCGTAACTTGAGTTTTCTTATTTTAAGATTTAGGAGTACTTATTTGGAACTCTACTCAATTTTCAGGGTTTATAAATGTTTATCAAGTATCAATCATGAAAATTGAGTAGAGTTCCAAATAAGTAGGTACTTACTCCTAAATCTTAATAATATAAGAAAACTCAAGTTACGAGTTGCGACTCCCAAACTGTCCCACTCCAAATGGAACTCTACTCAGTAGAGTTCCAAATAAGCGAGTCAACAAATTTTCAAGGTTCAAACTTGACAAGCTATCCTCTGTGCTCATAAGTTTTTAAAGACCAAAAGAGGTTACCAAATTGCTTGCATGCATTTTAACCGACTTCTTTGAGAATAATATGAAAAGGGAAATGAATGGTCAACAAGTGAACGTGAATCGCCAATAAAAGAGATAAAAAGTTACTTCACTTAATTATACAATGTACTTAGCATAAAAACCTGTCGATTTGCAATTTGCAACCCTCGTTTTCACCTTTAATAACTGATTAATACAGATAAGGGCACCAATTAATCGAGGGCTTAAAATGATTTTAATAACCGAACCACGTGCAGACAAATTGCGACAGGTGAGCGACGTTTGACATCTCCCTCGTGCGTCCCCGTGCGTCCCGGCGCGTCCCCGCGCGTGCGTGCGTGCGTGCGTCTGGATACAGTGCGCAAAAAAGCATCTCCAATCTCCATTATACAATGTATTAAGATGATCAGTGATCACGATAATGTTAAAACTATAATAATATTTAGTTTTGTGGCGTTATAGTGGTATTAGGACTAGGTAAATTAATATTCATATTTCATATTGGAGGATAAATTGTTTTATTCTAATTTGTTATTGGTGCGATATAAAATGGATCTAAAATTGTATGCACCTAAAGAAGTTTTAAAAGGGTTTTTTGTAAAAGTGACATAATATGAAGCAATATTGAATGCGCCGTCTATGAATTGTTTACTGTATCTAATTTATAAACGCCATCTGTCATTGTATTTGTGCACTGTTATGGCATTGGATGAGGTCGTATCGAACCTGCCTTTAACCCAGTCTTTCCAAATTCCTACTACGCGAGTTTTGGCGCCTGATTCGTCAATTTGAAGTTCGCGCATTTTTACCGCTGCAAAATTAACCGCGCTTCAAGGAAGAGTGAAGTTGTTCCGGTGTTTAGTTTACAACGTTTTAGCCACCGCTCAAAGGCTACACGAAATTTTAATCCGCTAAGGGCCCCCCCCCCACACATCCGCGAAGCAGAAATCCGCTAATCCAAGGTAAGATCTTTCCTTTGTCCTACTTCATGTGTATTTTTACAGTGATTGATGGCAAATTAATGGTACAGTAACAATTTAAAATATTAGCTTTGAACCTATACAGTCCACTAAATTCGCATACAAACCAAATATTTTTTAAAAACTTTGAGGTGAAAGTTAATTTGGGATTGTTGATGTTAATTTAAAAAAAATATTTTGGTGCAGACTGTACGCTTTGTAGTCTCTGTTATTATCAATCAACAGGTGAACTCTCACATGATATTTAATTTATTGTTTATTACAATTACACTTTTAATAATTTAATAATGAAAGTGAATTGCAATTACTGTCACGCGATTGGCTTAAATTTTAATGGGCTTTTTATGAGGATATTGCAAGAATATAAACTACAGGCTGGTCACTTGCAATCACCTTTATATATCTGAATTCAAAGTGTATTTGAAATTTAATTGCAGGAGAATTTTTGAATGAAGCCTATAATTGTTAACGTCTTACAGGGTGAATTGTGGAGCTATTACTTTAAATGATTGCTATTCATTTTGCCTTTAACCTTTATAAACACGACTGCCTTTTTATTTATATGGGTATCGAGTATCAACAATAATTAAGTAGAAGATAATATTTGTTCTACGCCTACTTGCCTAGCCGCGTAATTTACTTGGTATCCATGATTCATAAATTTTTGGGAAATTAAAAAAAAATTAAGAACCTAATTTTATTACATATTTATAATGAGAATCGAGTACTGAATACTCTCCTTAAATATCGGTATTGACTCACCAGTCATGCTGTATGTATTTTTTTTTTTTTTTTCTATTAAATAAGGGGGCAAACGAGCAAACGGGTCACCTGATGGTAAGCAACTACCGTCGCCCATGGACACTCGCAACATCCGAAGAGCTGCAGGTGCGTTGCCGGCCTTTTAAGAGGGAATACGCTCTTTTCTTGAAGGTTTGCAGGTCATATAGGTCCGGAAATACTGCTGGTGACAGTTCATTCCAGAGTTTTACAGTGCGCGGCAGAAAGTTACGCGAAAATCGCACTGTGGAAGACTGCCACTCATCAAGGTGATGAGGATGGTATGTTTTTCGCGTGGGACGATGGCGAAAAGTTGCAGGTGGTATGATTCCGAACAATTCCTCAGAGCACTCCCCGTAATACAACCGATAGAGGATGCAGAGTGAAGCTACATCTCGGCGTAATTCCAATGTATGTATAGGAACCAAAATATAACATTATGAACAAATAATAGAGTCTATTTCTTTGCTTTATTGAATATCTATAACAATTGATGTTATTTAAATAATGTGAGATCTTAAACTAGATTAGATTTGACTTGGCCAGTTTTCATTACATCAGTCATTTCCTAAAGTTTTTCACTTTACAAATAAAACATATTTACGGGGAGCTCCCATACAATAAACGTGATTTTTTGGGCTTTTTTGCTCAAAAGTCCATCATTTCTTAATTTAGAAACATGAAACTTTATTTTTGGGCTACTGAATAAAAATAAATAAATAAGTATTTAAGCGTTTTTGGAAATTCTACCCCCAAGGGGGTGAAATTGGGGTTGAAAGTTTGAATGAAAGACCGCCATTTCTTGAGTTAGAAACATGAAACTTTGTTTTTGGGCTATTGATTAAAAATTAATAAATACGTGTTTAAGCGTTTTTTGGAAACTCTACCCCCAAGGGGGTGAAATTTTGGTTGAAAGTGTGAATGAAAGTCCGTCATTTCTTAAGTTAGAAACATGAAACTTTATTATTGGGTTATTAATTAAAATGAAATGGATGTATATTTAAGCGTTTTTGGAAATTCTACCCCCAAGGGGGTGAAATTGGGGTTGACAGTTTGTATGCGAAACTCAATTTCAAACCGATCGGTCTGAGACTTTGCATGCATTTAAAGCTACTATGACGTTGGCATCTCCTAAAAAAGGATTTTAAAAATTCCACCCCTAAGGGGGTAAAATAGGGGATGAAATTTTGCATGAAACTTTTATCAAATTTAAAATAATCGGGCTGAGATTGTGTATGCATAAAGATACTATGATGTAGGCATCCCCTCAGAAAGGAATTTAATAAATTCCATCCCTAATAAATGAAATAGGGGATGAAAGTTTTTAGAAATTTTCTTTGACTTTCGACTGATTGAACTGAAATTATTAAAGATTGTAACCTAAAACATACAATTTTCGAGTGTCATTTGATTAATATGTGCCTACTTGGCTGCGGGTCCCGTTTTTACCCTTTGAGTAAGGGACCTTAAAAAGAGAAAATGATCCATCTCCGTTATTATATTATGCTAACGCGGACGAAGTCGCGGGCAACAGCTAGTTTTACTATAATATTTGGCGTTCGGTTACAATTTGAAGTGTAGTCGTGACTAGAATAGCTGGTAGTATTGGAATTTTAGACTTTCTTTTTTTGGTGTTTAGTATCTTTTTTTTGGTAAACAAGTTCAGGGTATCAGTGTATTTTTTGGTGGTCATTATATTAATTGTTCCCAAATATTATAAGGTGTGGAAAAATCAACTACCTATAAATATTTTGTAACTAATATGATTTTCTGTTAATCTAAGCTAGGAATGTCAAAAACATTCACCCAAGAAATAATTTATGGTCTTTCTGAGCAAGCTAGAGCAAGATTAAGCAAAAACTTGATCTTATGTATGGAGTATGTGACTTTCTCTAGTATATTTTTCTCTATCATGTTGATGATTTTTCTGCCCGAAGATCTGTCTCTCTAAAATATCTGCAGTTTCTTTTGCCATATAAAACTCGATGCTTATAATATGAAAAACATTTTAATACGAAGATAGGTTCTCTTAAAAACACACACGATTTTCAAGACATAATAATAAATTATTTGCATAATTCGTGTTCGAGTTCGGGAGTAATCTGAGGGCGAGCGTGAGAACAGCCCTCAAGGAGGCTAATTACGGATCCGGTTAATTAGAGACAACCCCTACTAATTAATGCCCACTCTTCCGACTCTGCCCACTCCACCCTCCCTCTGTTCTGCGAAACTCTAACGCATAAAAACTGTGTTGTGGGTTATTACTTATTTCAAATTGTGGAAATTTTTAGGCTATGTAACGGCTTCCACCGTTGAAACAAAGGTTTCTTGGAATAATAGACAAAGTAAGTGATATAGGAAATCTGTACCTTTATCCCTCGTACGTGTCGTGGCGATTAAAAAAAAGCTCATAACATTAGCAAAGTGTATTATTAGCAAACGAATAGTTTGCCATATGGTTTGCCACATTTTTATGAAAAGTATCACATATTAAGTACCTATCTATCATGAATCATGATGGTATATTTTATTTGGTAATCCTGTTTTGTTGTGAATATACTTAATATAACTAGTCTTATTTGTGCTAAAAGACACGACATTATAATTTGTAGAGTTCCGTACCCAAAGGGTAAAAAGTAACAGGACCCTATTACTAAGACTTCGATGTCTGTCCGTCTGTCCGTCTGTCTGTATATCTCCAGGATGTATCTCAAGAACCGCTATAGTATGGATACGCTATACCTATAGCTAGACTTCTGAAATTTTCACAGATTGTGTATATCTGACATCTGTTGCCGCTTTTCAACAACAATATACTAAAAATAAAATAAACTTAATATTTAAGGGGGACCCAATGCCCATACAAGAAACGTGATTTTTTTGGCATTTTTTGCTCGTAATCAATAATGGTAACAACTAGGCACTTTATATTTTTACAAAATCCTTAATTATATTTGTACTTTATTAAATAAAAATAAAATTAAAATAAGGTAAATATTTAAGGGGGCTCCCATACAAAAAACACAATTTTTGTCTACTTTCACTCTATAGCTATACCGGTACGGAACCCTTCGTGCGCGAGTCCGACTCGCACTTGGCCGATTACTAGCATCATCATTTTCGAAACATTTTTATCGCAATCGTCACCCTCTCTATTGTCTTCTTGCAGGGTAAAAAGCATAAATTATTAAATACTCCGACACGCTGTTTTCCTTTTACCAAATGGAAAATTGTACACACATTGATCAAATGCCGGTCTAATGAGCTCCGTCATTCATACGGTCATACCGCATACGTGTCGGTGTCTGTCTACGGGTTCGCCTGTGAAGAATGTTTCATTTGACGAACTCAGCTTTCCAAGATTATTTCGTATGTGGAATGCTTTAATTTAAATATCAGAAGGTAATTTGTTTTAGATTATGTATCTACCCACGTGAGTAAATATTAATAAATGTTCCCATTTCTATAAAGTACATACAATAATTAATCTTCAGTCTTGTTACTTGTATAAATGTCGCAAGATTTTTGTACTAACAGTACCTTTAAGACAAAAATTAAACAGCACGCAGTACGCTAAGGCCCACTTGCGCAGATCTGAGTTAAAGTTAACTCTGAGTTAAACATCATGTCATCTGTATCACTCACCAAGTAAGTGATACAGCTGATGACATGATCTTTAACTCAGAGTTAACCTTAACCCAGATCTGCGCAAGTCCGCCTAAGAGTGAGTTGCACCAACCTACTTTAACTTTAACCATAACAAAAAGTCAAATGAACTGTCAATCCCTTGTAAAAAGTCCATTATGGCTGCCATATTTAACAATAACCTTAATATTAACCACGCCTCTGGTGCAATTCACCCTTAGTATGGCCGGCATTGAAAGGAGAGAGGCCATCGAAAAAAAGTAAATAAAATTTGTAAATGTCCCAAACATCTGTCAGTATTTCTAATTTCTTCCATTTTAGGCTATGCTACGCATGCTGTAATCTAAAATCCAGATACCTGTGCAAAATCAGTTACGCGATACATAAAACAAGAAGTTACACCATAAAGTTACATCTTGCAATATCTAATTTGCAGTTTAGAGTATGTCACAAGTGTATGTGGTATATTATATATACGCCATATTTATGTCAGTGTGCTGTAATAGCTAACACCGTGTTTATTTTCACCAGAACACGGCTCTTCGATTAACATAAAATCGAAAGGAGTGCGTGGGCGCACGCCGAGATACTAGACACCAATGACTATAATAGAATTACATGGCACGGACATCATCATCATCACTTTGTATCGCATAAAAAATAATTAATTTATTACTCATTATGCATTAGAAGCACTTACGCCTTTTTTTGCTTTGTCGCTGAACATATCTTCTCTTACCTGTTGGCTATTCCCAACGTTTAGACTGCTCTCCGTCCTAGACTTGGTGCATTTACTGCTTTGCGAATTACCGCGGCGAAACTCTCTCTCTCTCTTTGTCTCTTCGATTAGGTACCCTTAATTCCCTTACCCTTTCCCGATCTCTATGTTTTAAACTAAATACAATATATTTTCTCAAACAAAATCAAATCTTTAGAAACAGAAAAGTATAACGTTAAATATTTAAAGAAGCTCCAATTATTGAGCAAGAGCAACCGCAGTCTAACCACGCCATTAGAACTGTGATTATCACCGAAGTGGTTCAAGAGTATACCTTGTTCTGACTTATTCTTCCTTTGGCGGAACCTTATTGCTGATATCATAAGTATCAATTTCATAGAAACTCCGAGGTAAAATAAATCTAAGCGCATTAGAGCTCACGCAACGAAAATAATTAGCATAATAATTATATTTTGTCACCGAACGCGTGGCGACGTTGCGAAATGTGACTTTGTTTTGGAGGTCTGTGCAGCCTTTTAAGCCCGGCCGCACATTGTCCGAATTCTGATCAGAAATAGTTTAACTCCGCCGGACCGCCGCGCCACCTCTCACACTATCCGAAATATCCTTCCGGCGAGTTCGAACTTGAGCTCACTCGGCTCAGTACAAAATGTAAGAGACAGCGCGGACGTTCAACTGTTTCTGATCAGAAATGTCGTACAATGTGCGGCCGGGCTAAAAGTTGAATTCTTTGTTTCAATTGACAGATACCAAACAGATCCTGTTTTTGTTTTTTATTTTAGGGTCCCGTGTTTTCTTTCACTCAGCATCAATCTAAGTAACGTCACAGAATATAATATATTAGTAGTACCAGTAACGTGTCTTTACACTTTTTTAAAGCAAATCCCTTATAGCAAAAGCTGCACCTACTTAAGGGATCGAAATCCTTATAATATACTTCCTTTAACCTTGTGTTTATTTGGAAATAAATGATATGATTTTTTTTTCATATTTTTAAGCAATATTAAGAGTTTCTTTGAATGAACAATGTTAAGGGCATGTATCACTCAAAATGTTTTTGTATGGGCCACTGCGCGACTGTCGCGCGGTGGCCCATACAAAAACACGCGAATTCTCTAGATATCTTGTCACTGGCATCAGTAAATTAATGCTACAATTTCCATTTTTGCGAATACGGATAGATAATCATTTTATCTAATTAAAGCTATAAAAAATAGGTCTCTTAGTTCAGTATTCTTAGCACAGCATTGAAAAAAGATTTTAAAAAGAGGTAACTTTGGCTTTGTTTTCTATCGAGTGAAGTTCTTCTGTTTGTGTCGATTAATGCGAAGCCGAATACGTTATATCCTCAAGTAAAGGTCGTATTTTTTTCAAAATTTTTAGATGATAATGTAAGGAATGAAACAGGATCAAAAAACTTGTCCACGCGCTATTTCACTGTTACCTGCCCTTAAGTGAACCGACTGACATCAGCTTTTGAGTGCCTCTACCTCCTAAATCACTAATTAGTAATTTATTATAAACTAGGAAAATACAAATATGTGTTAAATATCTCTGTGACTTGAAAGTTGAAGGAGGTTCATTAAAGCGAAAAAATATCGCTTTTATCTGAAACATACACAAGCATGGACTACCTCAACCCCTTCTTGAACATTCAACCAGACAAACTAACATAATAAATAATAATATTATGTAAATTATTTACTTTACATTATTAATGACCTTATTAGCCGCACATCGGTTGTAGCAGCTTGAGAACTCACGGTAACACTCCGACTTTTTCACAGTTAGTGTATAATAAGTTAATTAGTCTTGGTCCTTGCGTTTAATAGATAACGTGGGCTCATTATGCATTTTATTTGTTGGAAGCGTTAAAAATATTATCTACAAGTTATTAAATTAAGCAATAAATTTATACGAACATTCAAAGCTGTTTAATTTGTTGTTTAAATAAGTTCATTGACTCCTTTTTGTTGTTTTTAGGGTTCCGTAGTCAACAAGGAACCCTTATAGTTTCGGTCTGTCCGTCCGTCTGTCCGTCTGTCCGTCTGTCTGTCTGTCTGTCTGTCTGTCTGTCTGTCTGTCTGTCCGCAGTTTTGCTCAGAGACTATAGGACCTACAAAGCTGTAATTTGGCATTTTGTCACCATTAATAATGGTGACAAAATGGTAAGTACATAAAATATTTAAAAATATTTTTTTTATGGTAAGTACCTTCCCTACATAACACATCAAGCGGGGTTGAATGTTCTTTTTCGCGCCCACCCCATCGTGTGGGGTGTCGTTGGATAGGTTTTTTTAAAATATTATGAGTATTCATAGATCATTTTCCGATTTAGGGATCCATTTGTGAAATATTAAGTTTTAAAGTAAAAAAAATCGTTAGAGTCCAGTGTCCCTTCCTTCTACCAGCTAAAGGGTTGCTTCTGGAAATGTGAAAAAATTGACGGTAGTAGGAAATATGCTAAATTTAAAAGGAAAACTATCACGGCTAAGAAGACTTCATAAGTTATTGAGTAATAGTCGATTAACTAAAAAAATGTATTCGGCGAAGTATAAAGAAACTTTTCGTTCAAATTCCTTTGAAAGTAACTGATATGATGTTACTTGTTAGGTGTAAAACATGTTATATAAATGTACATTCATTGACCATACAAAAATTTTCAAAAACTAGCGGTACTACTACGGAACTCTATAATATTGCGCGTGGCCCGACAGGCACTTGGCCGGTTTTTTATATTTTTCTTTATTATGTAATTTTTGATATGGTTTATGGTACGAACGTGATGTAACTTTTCTTCGCGGAAAACCCGCATGTCGTATAAAAATATCGTTACATCTAGGGTTAATTCAGACCGTAACGCAACGCGTAGATGCATTTCTAAATTTGTATGATAAATGATAATATGCCCATCTATAAACATATTAAATATTATAGTTAAGACTGTGATGGCCTTTATAGGTTATAATTCTGTGGTTGAAAAGCATAGCGCCTCATCTCGTTATGATTCGAGTTCCGACCCACAAACAACCACACTGCTGCACTGTGATGATAAAGTACCTAACCTTTACTACTACTAGTTTACAGTAAAGAAACAAAGTGTAGTTTTATTAATTACGATGCTTACTTGGTCTGTGGTGGAGACGTGCATTGAGATGTAGACTTAAAATAAACAAGGGAACAAAATATAGCGGTGCCATGTCAGCCATGTTTGATTCCCGATACAAAGCTGATAACATTCCGGCTGGACCGACGTGGAATGCTTGACGTCGAGCCGCACTTGAGGCAGTCTCTATTGCCCGAATGCGAGGAATTCGCAGCAGTTGATTGATGCCCGTCTTCCATTGCGCCGCGGCCGCCGAGCGCTCGGCCGGCCGGCGAGGCGGAGCCGCAATGTGCCGCATACCGGCCGGAGGTCATCAGATCATGACAGGGAATTCGTCGGCTGCGGGAATGTGGAGGTAATTGATTTGTCCGTCGTGACGATTGACTGCGATGTCGACGACAGACCGAATCTACGAGATTTCCCTGCGATGTCTGTACATGGCATAACTTATGAGATGCTTTAAAAGATTGATCGAATCTCAACCTGATTAAAAGTTAAATGAATTATTATTTTATACTCTTACGCGTGAAACGTTTTATGCTTTTTATGAAATGTTACAAAATTTTTGTCCAATGTTGTCGCTACATGCGTAGCGCCACAGGTAGCGCGTTATATTATCTACTGTCATACGTAGCGTATTGAAATATGTAGTTTTATAATAGTATACGGGAAGATAATAATATTATTTATACTTTTATTATATCTTTTAGCATCAATAAACACTATAATGGACACTTATAAATTATATTAACAAATACTCTCCTAATAGGCTATAAATCATAACCTCATAAAATCTCACCGTCACTATAATACTAGTGATATTATGATTCGCAATTTATTCCCGTAATAAACTACGTTTAAGAGTCGTAATAATATAAATATAACCAATGTAATAGAATGTAAATCCTGACAGTACTGAGCACGCATATCCATGGGGTTGCCACGCGAAGCCAAATAAAATTAATATTCATAGCCGTTGTATTTATTGGCTTTCAATTAGTATAATCTTAATGGAGCATTAACATACTCGGCGGCGCGACCGACTGGGCCCATGGGTGTTGCCAGCCTTCAAATATTCCCCGGATTCTGTAAAGACTTGGCTATCTCGGAGGCATCTATCGGCTTCCGTAATGTCAGTCCATTTGAAATGAAATAATCATAATAATAATTATGTCTAACTATAATATAGCTCGGTAAACTTTGTATCACTTCCCTTCTAATATAAATCTTTGGACTTCTACGAACATTTTAAGACCAAAATTAGCCGATTCAGTTTAGCAGTTCTCGAGTTATAGCGAGACTAACTTTTATATAGATGACGATTTGCATGAAGTAATGACAAACGGGGGTTGCGGTTTGGAAAAATCAAGTGTGGATATTTAGGACAAAATCTCTTACTTACTGCGTAAAAGATAAAGAAAGCTAGCAGAAAATTACTTGTCTTTCTCTAATATGGTAATATAACTCCAGTATGGTAATAAATATTGAGCAGTTAATTAGGTATATCCACGCTAATTGGGAGTCGTTGACTCTTTCACACACAATTTTCAGATAACGAATTTACATAATAAATACCTCCGGTCAATAGATTTAAAATTTAAATGACGTATTAATGCAAAAGATGTTTCATGGATTTAGGTAAACAACTTTTTAATTGTGTGTTCAAATATATAGTTTGACATTTCATTAAAACAGCATAGACTAGGTTAGTGATAGTAATCATACTAGGTAAGTATGTTAACTTTTCTTTGTTGTGGAAATTCTACAGTGAATAAAATAAAAAAAATTGCTCTATATTAAAGTTATGTATTTTACCTTGTTGGTTAACACTTTATACTCCACCAGTTACTACACTAATTATTTATAAACTCTATAATATTATGATTTTTTGTTTTTTTTTTTTCCTAATTTTGCTCATATTTAAGAGGATTCACAAAACAGTGGCGACTACTCCTGTGTTGCATGTTGCGCGTGTCCATGGGCGACCATTATAATGTCTTGCGATCAGGCGAACTGTTTGCTCTTTTGCCATTAATTCAAAATTTTATAAGTGAATCGACAACTGAACTGCTATAAACTCAATATTAGTGCTACTTTCTACCCTAAAAACTAGATTAGTACTTTTTTTCTTACGTCTATTAGCTTCTGACGAAAGAAAGCACATTTTCTCCCGATGCTTAAAATATAGTCCAAGATCCACTGACTCCCCTTAATTCATATTTCGTGGTGGTGTACCTGGTATCACCGCTCGCGGAAGGCTCGCAGGCGATGACCTCCGCCGACCGGTTCCTGCTCCCCCCTCTCCCTCCCCCTCGGCGCGTCACTCCCCCTCCTCCCCCCTCTACTCCCCCGCCGAGGAGGTTTCATTACGTTATTATTATATTAAATGCTATAATACACATTGTGGGCATTAGTCCGAGGCAAGAGGAATGAGGCGGATCGGCTCTCTTTCTTTTGCGTTCACGATCCGTATGGCTTTTGAGATGGTGTGCGTTGAAGTCTTATACTAGTGACTAGTGTTATTGTTTAGTGTACTTAATATTAAAGTTTACCTTCTTACATGACATGAAAGTTTTGATTATAATAAACTTATAAAGAATTCTAAACTGCTTACTGAATAATAAAAATAAAACTCTTTATTGCGCACCAAAATACAGATCATACAATATGAAAGATACATTAAAAATACATATTATATTATTACTTATTGATGTACAAAAGGCGAACTTATTGCTGCTAAGCAATGTCTACCAGTCAACCTACAGTTAATGTAGGTTGGTAATAAAATTTTATTACTTACATAATTTTTTTTATAATTCATAAATTATCACAAATTATATAGGAACAACCACACAACAAAAATACACTGTACATTAATTTGTGAAGAACAATAAAATGTTGTGCTAAACTTTTTATGGCTATGACAAATTAAGGTAGTCCATAATCCTTAAAAACATATTATATTATTATGATGACCTTTTATAGCTTAGAACCGATTATGGGCCTGTTTCAAAATCTTCTAATAAGAGGCTATTAGCTAATCTGAAAGTTTCATCGCTCTTATACAATTAAAGTGATATCGTCCAAATTTTCGGAGTGAAGGTGATATATTATTATTAAGGCCAGGTCCTCATAGTCACAGATTACTAAATAGTTAATAATAATAATCACAGGCTTACAACAATAAATAAAACTCATTAAACTCGTTCCATTATTACTTAGCTCTACATTTCGCTGTTAACGTAGTCGGATTTTCACTCATTGTTATGACGTTTTAAATAATGTGCATTTGATAAAAAACTATTTAGGATCGAGAAAACCTTGTTTATGCCTAAGTTATAATAGAAACAACGAGGAGAGGCACCAAATTACATACTAATTTTGTCATTTTGTATGAAATTTTATGCCATGATTCGCCGTCTGAACTATAGCTAATCGAATGCAGGGGCATTCAACAATTGCGCCATGTGCCAACAAACTCACATATTTTTTAGTTTAAAAACGTAAGTAGCTACTTAACAGTTGTCGCCTATCGGTTATTTTTGCTTCTCAGTTCAGCGTAATTACATTTTCGTAGCTCGTGCTTCTTGATGTATGCTAATGTACCTCTCGTATTCCGGGACGGACGGCCCAAACGAACCCAAACGAACACTGCAACTGTATGCGCTATGCAGGGGACGAACTGTTGAAATATAAGTAGCTGATTTTTAAAAGAAAATTTAGAACAACTGTTTCTCAGACTTTTCTTAAAGCTGAAGAAAAATCATTGCATTTGATAACTTGTTAGCTACGGTGATTTTTCATAGTTTCCACACTATTTACACAGTAGACCAACTTCTGATGTCTTCAAATCGGCCGCAAACATGTATGCCCGATAAGCACTAAGCGTGGTTTCAAATCACTATGGAAAGCAAAACATCACAGTATAATGTGGTATGTTGAATTAGATTTCAAGAGCAGCTCAGTCACTTTACTGTATCTATATTAATTATGATATTCTATAACATCGTGACCGCTATATTGTGGAGGTTGTAATTTTTGTAGAGCCCGATCCAGTCTGAAACCGATACCTCTGTCATAAACAACGCGATGTAACTTATAATGACATCATTATTATCTCGCGATTAACGACTCACGAGTCACGACTTATATTCATTTTGTACCATTATTTCTTTTTTTTAATTAATATACTTTTCATACTTAATCAAAGAGACTGCAATATATAGTAGGTAAGTATGGTAGTAAATAATTGTTAACTAGAAGTGTAGGGATTTTTCTACGCTACGTTTCTACACCAAGATTAATTTATGAAGTAGGCATGGACCGAAAATGCTAAAAAAAAGATGCAAGCTTCGCCTACCATTCCCATTTCCCATATTATTTGAAATTCACCCGGTGCCCCTCCACTCTCACTTTGTCCTATTCGTGTACAGTGCACTATAAATTAAATTGAAATAAAATAGATACTTGGCTAAACCATCGAAGGTTTTTACTTTTTAGAGTGTTAAACACGAGCATCACGTCATAAATACAGGCATACAAACTACATAACATTATAAACTGAATTATATTGATGTAATAATAAACAATCGATCGTAAAGTGAGTTTTGCACGTTGGATCCTATCAATTCTAATTATAGAGCCGGCCGGCCCACGCCGCGGCCCCCGGCCCCCGGGCCCGGCCCCCGCCCGCGGCCCGCGGATAAAGCACAACACAAAATATCACGTTACATCGTGCGGTGCACTTGATCATGCCGTTGTCTCGGCTCTTTTATTTGGTGGCTCTTTTTCTTTTTTTGCTGACTCGTTTTTTTTCTTTATGCCCGCTTTGAGCGGCGACCGCACCGACCGCACCGCAAATAGATCTCGTATTAATTTATGTAACCGTCCTTAAAATCAATTTTTTCACTTTTTTATTTCAACGAGCGGCGGTTACGGCGCTGTTGGCCGTTTCCCGCGAAAATGGCGGCGCCTAATTAACCGGCTTGTTTGCTTCTCGCCGTATTACTTTTCAATTACAAAGCCACGATTTACGTTCTAATTATAACTAGTTGGATCCATTTTTCTTCGCGAAACGCTCCGAAACAAAAGCTGAATCGTTAATTACTTCTCTTTAACCGAGTTTTAATTTGCTACGGAAATGTTTACTTTGTTATTTCATGGCGATCCCTTAATTAATTATCACTAATTGGCACAGTTTCCATCACGCTGTAAAACTGCACTAGCAGCTCGTTATAGGTGAAATGTAGTAATTACTTGCATCATAGGCAACCTACACACGAGTAGTCGGTTTCAAAGTTGAAACTTTTAAACTCTACATTTCTAAAGTCAGCCCAGATTTATAAATTAGGCTTGGTCAGGTCCGTGTCACCAGACCTGGCTAAAAGATAATAACCTTATGTATATGCAACTTTCATAATAATAGCACAAAGAACGAGAAAGAGACATGATATTTACCACTGTTAACTTTAATCCAGATCAGCGCAAGTAAGCCTCAGTTACTTAGTCAATGATGTACTACTGTCTACTGTAGCTCAACTTTTCAGTTTTTTTTTTGCTATCATTAAAGTAATATACACGAGTGCGTGCGGGGTATAGGGGTGCGGGGCCGGCCAATTCGCCTGGCAGCCGTCAGATTTGGAGGGGCTCGTTACGACTAAGCCCCCAATTAGACTTATCCCTAATTAAGAGATGCCGATAAATTACCCTCCATCACGGGCTAACGAAGACGCCGCACTAATATCGCTAATTGATTTTGAGTAATGAGAGTTTTGATGGAGCCGGCCGGGGGGAGGGGGGAGCTATCAAAACCTCAAGTTATATACTATGACTATTGACTACACACACAGTCATATTATGATTTGATGTAAGTTTTTCCAGCAGCTTCAGACCGCATACTCGTAACTCGTAAGAACTTTAAAACTTATTGTGACATTCAATACAATAACTTAATAACCTACGAATTATAAAAACTATTTATTATTCGTAGTTAATAACATTTTAGTTTAGCTTGTCTAATTTTTTTTAACATAATGTGCATAATAAATATTGTTTAGTATAATATTATGTTGCGCTGAACGAGTTTCTTAATGAGAAATTAGTTAATCTATAATAAGTCGTTATCTTTATTGATTAGAAGATAAACTTATTTCATTTAATTTATAGACATTTAAAGAGAGTTTAGTTCGTTTTTGTACAAAATTTATGTTTTTTCTTCATTCATCCAATCCAGATGGACTAAATTACATCCTAGTCCATTCCAGTACCCTTTTACAATATTCCCTACTGGAATCCAGCGTTGGAATAATCTATACCGGCCATAACTTTAGTCAATCCAGTGCTGCAATGTTGCTTGTGTGAAAAATATTTAACGCTCGTTTTTCTGATGTTCCGCATCAAAACTCACTGCAATTTATTGAGTTTTTCTAATAAACCGGGCTTGTGAAAACATTAACGCTATTAAATTATTAATAAGTTGTGGGTAATCTTGGAAAAAAGTTTATCAATAACGGTTAACTAATCATTTACTATTTAATAAAAATAGGTTATCAGTCTGATCTTAAGTCATATAAATATATGAACATAAAATTACAACTTAGTGTGCACATAAATGACCATATTCTATTTAATATTTAATAGACGATACTTTATTATAAGCATCTAGGCTTGTTACTTGTCAAGTTGTTTATGTAAGTAACATGTAGTTAATCAATAATCATCAATCAAATCATCGCACCTAATTAATTAGTGTTTAATTAATAACTCTTTAATTATCTCATTAATGTTGTACGAAAAAAGACGTCATGTAAACATTTTCATAAAACTCTTATACTGCCGCACTTAGAGAATTACATTATTTACTTTAATTAAATTATAATGATTCTGACACAATCTCCATACATATTCTTCCAAACTGTTCATTAAATAGATGTTAACTTTGAGTAGAAGATATGCCCGAAAAGTCGACGTACGAAGTAATAAAAAAAACATAAAAACTATACAAGTACATTGAAAAGAACCACATGAGCTAAGGACACTGCCCACTGGACATCACAATGTCATCAAAAACAAACACAAGAAACAAACATCCGTGCACAACAATTAAAACAATTATGGTTCGCCAACAATCATTGAATTACTGTAAATATTTCCCGACACTCCACTCCACGCCAGTAGGGTTGTCACTTGCCTCGCCAAACCTTCTAGCTAGAAGCAAACCGGCTTATTATGCTCAGTTTCTAAGTTTTTGACAGGAGTTTAACCAATCAATACAAAAAATAAATAAATATACATTGCATAGTACATATATACAGCCGAACCTCCTTATTTTTGGAAGTTGGTTAAAAAGCGCTAGAGAATAGATAAACTACTGTCAAAAATCGAATGTTCTTTAGAGGTATAATATTATGTACTATATTATAGCGAATACTGTGACTTTGCATCTCAACTTCCGCCTATAGCTATAGAATAATAAGTGCGCTACAAAATATTATGTGCTGCCAAAGATGGTGTTGCCAATCCGAAACTCTAGGTTGATTACTGACACTGACATGAGTTGCCACCTATAATTTTTGCACGATTTTTATAGATTCGACATCATGCGTACTTGAAACAGTTCATTTAATTATAGTTAAAATGTAATGTAAATTTCAAAAAGCTGTGTCTTTATCCGGACGTGTGACAACCCACCTCGCATGCATGTTTCAATAATTCGATCTGCATGCTAATGCGCTAACTTATCTTTATCTTAATACTTAATACGTTGTGTAATTGAATTTGCCGAGATAAGACGAGATTATTTAATTAAAACCGTGGATGTTACTTTTTCCTGGACCGTTCAAGCACATTTTATTGAGCTTGCTCGTTAATGCAGCTCGTAATTATTAAGATTATGAAAATGTGATAATATATTTTCTTATTCGATTAGTCAATTCGATCGGTACGGTATGTTCGCCGTATCTCACGAAGTACGAAACTCGGTTACGAGTACGACTCATTAGCTGCTGTCAAACTAATAAGCGATGGTTATTGCTTTATTTTTAAGGAATTTATTTTTATATCATAGCTAATAGTGTAGATATATTATCTATAATCAATTACGTCTTTTATTAATGAAGAAGATACAAGCCGTAAGATAAAATAAACCTCTACGCTTATAATGTTTTAATATCACCTGAAGGAATTCAATATAATATTTTCTTTTAAGTTTTATTCAAATATTAAAATAATAATATTCTATTATTTCATCACATTTAATAATGAATTTGTTATTCCAGGTACGTATTTTAAAGGCGGGAAACTTTGTAACGAGTTGGAATACCTCAGGTGACATGTAACCAGTTCTACTTTCGTAACAACATGTAGATGTAAACATTTAATTACACTTTCTTATGCCTCGTCAATCGAGTTATATTTACATAATGGCGATTTTCAATTAATTAAGACACAAGTAATAAGGAAGGAAATCGAATAAGATATGCAACGGGAATGGTCACATAATAATATTATGTTGGTATTTAGATTTAGATTATTTTTCTTCCTGAACCGACGAATGCATATTGCTATTAGGGTTCCGTACACAAAGGGTAAAAAAACGGGACCCTATTACTAAGACTTCGTTGTCTGTCCGTCTGTCTATCTGTCTGTCTCCAAGCTGTAACTCAAGAACGGTAATAGCCTAGAGGTTTGAAATTTTCACAGATTACGTATATCTGTTGCTGCTATAACAACAAATACTAAAAACAAAATAAAATTAATACTTAAGGGCCCGTTCTTCGTAAATTAGCAGGTCGATTTCTGTCGGTGCGAATATCGACCTAAATCATTAAAATAACATTCATAACAGCGCGCCTTGTACGGTGGCGGTTACGACGCTCGCCGCGTCCATGATAGGGCGAAATAGGAGAAAAACCCGTTTTACATAGATACAAATATTATAACTAAACATCTATCCAATGATTTCCCTGTTAAATTTTAATAGCTCTATCGAACTGTCCAAATTATTTTTTGATTGAGTCTCTGTAAGTCCTATAAAACTCAAAATGCTTTTAAAATCGATGTTGTTTCGGAATTTTTTTTATCGAGCCAAATTATCTGTATTGTGTTTCTATCCAATGAAAGCACTAGTTAAAAGATGCATTTATACATGTATATATTTTTCAGTTTTTTTGAATGACGCCTTCTATCAAAAAAACTCATTCTAGAAACGTGAATTTGGAAGAACCGGCCCTTAAGGGGGACTCTCATACATCGCCGTCACCAAAGTTAACACTATTACTACTATAAACTATAATTACCTCACCAATTCCTCAATCGAACGTAAACTAGATGGGGTAGTTCTTAAGTGCCCCGCAAACGATCAAATTTGTTTGACAAACATGTTTGATGTAATTTACGTTTTCAGAGTAAATTGTTTGACAAACGCTTCAAACAAAGCTGTACGCTATCAAATTGTTTGACAAACACGTAAAATTTGACAAGCAATTTGATCGTTTGCGGGGCACTTTAACCCATGTCGGTAATTTTTAAACCACAAACAAACTTTAACCCACATCATAAGTAGTAGGTACATATAAATCAGCTGATGAAGCTGTAGCGACGTGACCGATGCTATCGTGTCGACACGCGGGAACTATCTCGAACACGATGTACCTCGATATCGATATTTGTTCTCGAATAATCGAATTTATTTATATTTGAAGCAGAAACGAGAATAGATTTTTTCAAATCTGACAAGTACTTACTGACGAACGTACTTACCGACCGATTATTCTTATTTGTTTATTATTATTATTAAATAAGGGGGCAAACGAGCAAACGGGTCACCTGATGGTAAGCAAATGTGTGTGTTTAAATGAAAAGTCCATACTAATGTAATAAAATATGCGTAGGTGTGTCTGTTTGTACTTTGTAAGTATATCTGTCTGTTACCTTTTTAAACTGCAGAACCGATTTTGGTAAAATTTGGTATGCAGATACTTTGAGTCTCGGGAAAGGAAAGGAATAAGGATAGTTTTTTCCAAAAAAAATTAAGGTCCCCGTGCGATTTTGGTGCATGGAGTTTCGGGCGTCTAGTTTCTACACAATTATATCTGCAGCGGGCCTAAAATGGTCGCTTTGTGGAATCATGAGATGAATCATAATATGATTAATTTTTTTATAATCACAAAAATAATATGCAACTCTGCTTGCAATTCATTTCTGTGTTTTTGTACTGATTTGACATTAATTGTCAGTTTGACAGTTTTGACAATTCATTTGCTGAATTGATTGAGAGGAATTGCTTATATGTGACCATTTTAGCCCCGCAGAACGTTCGGCGCCGAACGTTCGGCTCAATACGCTCGCAAGTCGCTAATCGCAACGTATTTAATGTAAATTACGCCACATAGAGTTATTATTATATCATAATGAATACCTAATCCCAAATCTCTGAGTGCGCCTTTTAGTGCCAATTTCACCGATGTCTGCAAAAGTTTATTTATTTATTTTAAGAAACACCAACATATTCAGTAGCAAAGTTAATTGTCGATAATATCATGTTACTTCTCTCGAAGGGCATGGTACTTTACTAGCCATTCGTTACCATTACCAGGCGTTTGTCGTTGCTTGTCTTTAGCTACTACAGCTACTCTGAAAAAAAAGAAATTTCCTGAAATCTGATATTATATTTTGATTTTCGACCATTTATTTGAGTGAGCCTTTGAGGATAATAATTGCAAATATCTTACTAAATAATTTGTAAGTAAACAAGAGATGAAGCATAATTCCATAAGATAATTAAAATAATTAGGTAATACCTAATTATTTTAGGTATGTCTTAAGCTCAGCCTTATTTATATTATAAGAAATCAACTGAAAATAAAAGTAAACAGGAAAAACATTGTGTTTTATAGTATTCAAGAGATAGTAATTCTCTTTTAATTAAGGCAGTAACCAAAACTATACAAATTGTGACTTGGTAGAGACAGAAATTGTAGAGATAGGGGACTACGGAAATAGTGATAAAGAAGAACTTTTTTCTTCAAGAATGTCTTTCTATTTCTTGAGTTTTGAAAATTGAATGACTTGAATCTGGGCAGATTTTTAATGGATTATTCTACTCAATCCATGAATATTCTGATCTCCATTTGCGGCTACAGCATAATCGATGGTGTCTGTCGGAGTATAATGAAGTTCCACTTACCGCCATCACTTACCATCACTTACCATTATGCGACCGCAGATAGCCGTAATGCATTTAATTGGATAAGGTAATGCCCGATAAAATGTACATTTAAAACTCTGTTCCTCTCAAATATCGCTTGTAATAATATTATAGCTTTGAGCTCTGATTGTGTCACGGATGATGAAAAAATATTACATACAAATCATACAATTTTAAGGCGCTAATTCCCTACGGATAAGCCGTAATTTACCGTATTTAAAGCCTTATAAACTCATAATTTGAAAGCTACAAAGCTATAATAAAAATACAGAAATAATCTTCTTAGGGAGGGGGGGAGGGGGGTCTAGATATTTGTCACGTAGTCAATTTCGCCGAGAGAAACGTCATACGAAAATTTTTTTTCTCGCCATTTCACTCTTTCTACTTACAAAATGATAAAAATTATTCTTGTCAATACCACGTGAACATTTGAGGGGGGGGGGAGGTTCTTGGCATATACTACGCGTGGTCACCAGGGGGAGGGAAGGGGGTCGAAAAATCTTAAAAAGTAGGTCACGTAGTATGGGTATGCTCCCTTATTAAAATTGAAGCATATGCACTTTCAGCATCTCCGTAGTATGTATTTACAAATTACGTTTATTTGAAACACACGACAATAGATAGACAATTTCATTAACTACATATTCCATGTTTGAATTTTTTTAGATCAATTTTGAACTAAGTTAAGTAAAAAATAGGATTTTTGTGCGATCTCGGCAACACGTCAAATGTGTGGTCGAGGTTGTTTGCTCGGGGGATGGCCTTAATAATAATTTGTTCCTATATGCAATTATTGGTATATTTGGTTGGCAACAGTTAGCTGGATTATAATAAGTAATAACAAATAACGTATTTTGTTGTACCTACTGCCAGTTCAGTAATTTGGGAAATAGGATAAAAATAATTTAAATATTTTTTTAAATTATTTAGATTTTAGGGTATTTCAGGGCCAACGTTTTGACTACAAGATGAAAACTGAGTGTTTACTTCGTTTGAAGTCAATAGTCATTAGTCGACAACTGAAAGTCATTATTGTTTCAGATATTATATCGCTTAGCTTCTAGTGTGCTCCAGTATTGTATTACCTCTCGTTGGATCAAGCAATCTACAGATAGCCCGGTGTAAATAACCTTAATTCTTTAGAGTTTTGATTCTATCGGTTTTCCTAATATCCTGATTGGGAAATATTTCTTTACCAATCAGTTAACACATAGAAGGCGGATGTGATAATATTAAGAAATGTATGAAAAACATAAAAAATAACATAATATTAGATAAGTACGGTGGAATTGAAAAACCTCCTCCTTTTTGGAAGTCCCTGTTAATTTATCCTTAAACAATTAACGCTAATTAACAAGATTAGAGAGTTTAAAAATGAGAAGTTCTCGAATAAAGGTTTGAATTTGGAGGTCCCGTAACAAGAGGCCAACAACAACACTAATTATACACCAGATCCTCCCTCCTCCCGCCGGATTAGCACTGATAAAACAACCTCCTGTTCTTATTAATTAAATATAATTAACCTCAGGTTTAAATTATATAATATTAAGTTCAATCGTTGTTAATTGTAATGTTAAGGTGCTCCCTCACCGGTTGCATTCGCTTGTAATGTAATGTTACAGAGTCAAACATTAAGGTGCTCCCTCACCGGGAACGTTCGCTTGTAATGTAACGTTAGAGTCGAGCATTACATCAGTGAGGGAGGAAAACCGGGCATTAAATGCGCATATCTTGATACAACTTGTAAAATCATTGATACGTGACAGTGAAGTCAGCTTGCTATGGAATGCTCAAAGTTGAATCTAAAATGTTACATTACACGTGAATGCTCGCGGTGAGGTAGCACCTTTATGACAAAAAAATACTTTTTTGACAAACTTTCAACCACAAATCTTAGCATACCGAAGTAGGTACCATGCAGGCAGAGTAGACAGAATGCAGGGCAGCACATAATGATACCAGTGATACAACATAGCACTCTGGATCATCATAATATCTATCAAACATAATAAATTTGGTCATAATCGGTCCAGCCTTCTGGGAGCTACAATGTTACGGGCATACAAGCATGTGTATGCGAAATTTTTAATTTCTAGCTGTAAGGGTTTTTGTTTTGATCTATCAGTCAATTAGCTTTGACTTTTATTAGCAATTATTGTACACATGAAGACATATTTTAATAACTATATTCATTAATAACTATAACTAGCTTACAATCTTGCAAGTAATATCTTATAGCATATTGCATATTGGTAGAGACCAGACACTAGAGAGTAAAGACTGAATCAGACCAAGCAACAAAACACATAATGTTTTCATTGGACATGTAAGGGAAACTTTATCGCTAATATAATAATATTACACGGGACTCGGTGTAAAATATTTTAAAATGCTTAATTAGTCGATGAAAGTGAGCGTGTGTACTGTGTGCGCGATCGAACACGCCCGCACGCCGCACTCGGTGCAGGACGAAGGTATGAAGGCAAAAGATTGCATACCTGTGGCCCGAACAGGGTTGGGACTGTGTCGATAATGATATTGTGAATATTATCGATATGTCGATGAATGGATCTGTTTTTAATTCTTATATTATTTATAAAAAAGAGTTTTGTCTGATATAATAAATAATTTTCAATAACGTGGAAGTGTGTGCATTAAAATAAACATAATGGTTTAAACTTTAACGGATATCATTAAGTAGTGATTAGGCAAACTGATATTTTATTCTTTCTATTAATAAACCATTTTATTAGTTAAACAGCTATCTTGTAGTGCTTAATATTATTTTAAATCTGAGATGATTGCACTGTTACACATAATATTATTGCCTGTACGGTGTACCCGTAGTTACTGCATGTAATTTAGATGTAAATTGGATGTTCACAGTGATTCAGCTTCTTTATTAATCTCATTAAATTTAATTACTTTGCTGACGTGATTTCTCGCTGAACAGATTTAGATAGACGTAACACTTATCTCAAGTACCTAATTATTCGTTTTATAGTCAAATTAATTTTTATTAATCGTACACTTCGTTTGATTGAATTTAATCATCTCGTCTGCATAATATAAATATAATAGTGTAATAGCAGAAAGGCGTTCAACTTTAACCTGATGATTCTGAATCAATTTAGCGTGGCGTTTGACCACTTATCGACTATTGTCGGGCCGAGATACTCGCTTTGTGCGGAGTCCCATCCCTACGGGTGGCCGGCGGGGGGTGTGGGATGATTGATGGCCGGCCGGCTGCACGGCGCGCGCGAGGGAGAGGTCCGAGGGCCGGCAGTGGTGCCGTCCCACTCGCACGCGCGACGGGCCCGCTCGTAATTGAATGGCAATTACCTGGCCTGTAAATATGACACAAGCGCGTAATTGCAGGAGTGAGCGCGTGAGGCCGCCGCGCGCCCGCGCCGGAGTCTTCCAGATGAATTATTGAAATCACGTGCACTCACAACTCCTATTTGAAGGACTGTTTATATCACATAAAAAGCGATTCATAAATAAATGTAATGCTCGTGAATCGTGATGTATCGCCCGCTCGGGAATACGTAACGTTTATGAAGTTATGATTATAACGCACGAACGTCGAACGTGTTTCATATTGTAATGGCTCATTTAAAAACACCACTTGACATTGATAATATTCTATTTTTGAATTTCGTCGCGATCGCGTAAGTCAATAACACGTCTACATAGGTATGTCCAAAAGAATTGCAGTAAAACTGGGTTTAAATAAAATATTGTGGGTAGAAAATCATAAACTTTAGGTAAGTATATTAGCTAGGAAAAGTAACTCGAAATTCGAAAATAATTATGATGAAAATGAAATGCACATAAAAGGCACCTAAGTTGAAAGGCAGTGCTTACGCACTTGTAAAATGTGAAGTCCCTAATGTAGAGTCACAATAATTGTACCTAATCTTTTAGTTCTATGAGGTCTCATTTTTCAAAACAAGTAACCTAATTTAAGTTCTAATAATATTATTACGAATACTAAAATATAGACTTTTTTAATACATATTATTATTAGAGGCCACAATATTGCTCCGTTGACCGTTTCGCAGTACGTCATATTTTTTTATTTACATCGGCTGCGTTGCATCCTTGGCAACGTTTTAAGGTAACGACGGACAGGAAACGAGTGAATGACTCGCTAGCTGCTGCGCTGTCACCATCTTGCAGTGTGTTGAATGACGACGCGGCACAGCTTTGTTGCATACATCGCGTTACCTATATCCTTCCATAGCGGACAGCGGTCGATGCTCCGCAACGCAAAGGAGCAACGTGGCCTCTCTCTATTATATAAAGAGATATATAACCCTGATTTAGACACTTGACACCGTCGGCGTCGCGTCGGCACGGTCGGTGGCCACAGTTTTTGTCATTTGAAATTAATATCGCGACGTGAAGATGTCTTTGTCCCGTAACATTCTCGAATGTTTCGACTCTATAAATATAAATCAACGCAAACACCTTACAATATGAAACAATTGCAGAGACACCGAATTCACTTTGTAATTCGCGTGTCAGTTAAATAGATCTTTTAAATACTATTAAAAGATGGTGAATTTTTTCCTCAGTTATTTCATATTTGGTATAAAACAAATTTTTGAAGTAAAACAAGCAATGAAAATCCATTTTTGTTGCAGCTGAAAATATACATTCCCAATTATATTTGCGTATTATGTATACGAATACTAAAGCGAAAGCTCTAATTATGTCTGTATCTATAAAACACATGTCGGTCCATTTGTTCGTTACGCCGCGGGCAGTGTTGCCACCTGCTTGGACTTACTCACGATTGTGGTAAAAAAATTACCTCCAGCCATTCATTTGCATAGCAGACATATGTGAAAACCACCCCGCACCCATGTCGCAAAAATGTTTAATTGTTATAATTAGTCAACAATAACAATCTATCAATGTAAAAAAATTTTTGCAAAATGTAAAATACTAGAATATTCCAATCATTATAATATTATACATTTGGAAATGCATGTCAACCAAAACAGCCAAATGTTGGATATTATGTGGGAGATGGCTAGAAAAGCTTAAGTTGAAATTGTCGACCAAAATAACCTTGTGGGTTTTCCGCCATCTTGAAAAAAGGGTTAAATTCAGTTTTTTCATCTTAACTGCGTTCTGCGTCGAGATAATTGAGTTGCAACACTACGCCGTACAAAAATAAAAATCAGCCTAGTGCGAGTTGGACTCGCACACGAAGGGTTCCGTACCAATATAGAGCAAAAATATTTAAAAAATGTGTTTTTTGTATGGGAGCCCTCCTTAATTATTTATTTGTCCTTGTATTTATTTGTACCTGTTGTCATCATTGATACCGAGCAAAAAATGTTTGAAAAATCACGTTTGTTGTATGGGTATTGTATTTGTTGTTATAGCGGCAACAGAAATACATAATCTGTGAAAATTTCAACTCTCTAGCTATTACCTTCTTATTGTTCTATTGCTAAGACTTCGTTGTCTGTCCGTCTGTCTGTCTGTCTGTCTGTCTGTCTGTCTCCAGGCTGTAACGTCAAGAACGGTAAAAGCTAGAGATTTGATATTTTCACAGATTATGTATATCTGTTGCGGCTATTACAACAAATACTAAAAATAAAATAAAATGAATATTTAAGGGGGGCTCCCATACAACAAACGATATTTTTTTGGCCTTTTTTGCTCTATATCAAAAATGGCAACAGGTAGGTACTTGAATTTTTCACAAAATCCTTGGTCGTATGTGTACTATAATATTAAATAATAATATTAAAATAAAATTAAAAAATAAGGGGGGCTCCCATAAAAAAAAACACAATTTATGGCCTAATTTTGCTCTATAATGGTACGGAATCCTTCGTGCGCGATTTCGACTCGCACTTGGCCGATTATTTATTAAGTGTAGATACAACCGTGCGAGCGGCTAAATCGAAACCGGGCACAGTCTTACTGACTTTGCGACGCGCTAGAGGTCTTAATTTTTCTCTGAAATGAATAATAAAAAAATGAATTTGTAGGTCTAAGCACGGTCTACAAGTTTCATACCAGACATTTTTCGATATCTTTCACGAGAAAAAAGAAAATAGCGAAAAAAATTTTTTCTTCCAAAACTTGTGGTTTCGATATCAATATCTCGACAACGATGATCGATACGTGAAAAATGTATGAGATCTTATTTGTAGATCGTACATAGAGCAACAAAAAAGTACTTCATAAAAATTTCTTATCTCGACGGGGAATTGAGTTATGATGAAAAAACTGAATTTAACCCTTTTTTCAAGATGGCGGAAAACCCACAAGGTTATTTTGGTCGACAATTCGAACTTAAGCTTTTCTAGCCATCTCCCACATAATATCCAAAATTTGGCTGTTTTGGTTGACATGCATTTCTAACCCTATTTTTTCCGACGTATTAACTGGACTAGAATTTTTAATTAGCAATTCCAAGGTTTTTGGGGTACCTAATGTACCCAAAGGGTATTGAAAAATTAAAAGAAGTGTGTTTCATTAATGTTCACTTTGCAGGTTTACAAAACTACATTTCTATCTACTTTTCTTGGTATTAATAATAAGCAACTATAAACATTTTTTATGCGCAGGGGAAACCCATCATGGGTGCCCCGGGTTGGGGATGTGCCTCAGTTAGAGCTGAAGCACCCCGGGGGTATGTGGGACTCTTACCCACTAAAACCACCTGCGGTTTGCCTTCAGCCGTATACGGAGGGATGTCCTGGATCTGTCTAACACTCCTGACTCCCTTCACGACCGGCCGGTTTATCTCAAAAGGGGATCTCTCTCACTTTCACCAAAGTAAGGGAACGCTCCGGCAAACTGAAGCGTTCCCCTCGGCGCCGGGACTAGCTAAGCCGGGCAGGTTCCCATCCTTGCCCGGAGCCACGGATTAGACGAAGATTGGATATTTGGAGGTGCGCGTAACGGCGCCTCCGCACTCCCGTCCTACGCCGGCAGAGCGGAACGGAGGATGGGTCATCCTCTCTGTTCCGCTCCGCGACTTCTTTGTGCGAAAGGACGGTTTCGCAAAAAGAGATCGCCGCCTGCCAGGCCTCTGCATCGCTCTCGGGCATGCAACGAACCATGCTCGAGAGCGAGAGGTCCCGCCCAAGCACCGCCATGAGATCATGGCGCTGCACGGCCCAACGATCGCACACCTCGAGGGTGTGCCGGGCCGTGTCCTTCGCAGCGTCGCACTCATGGCAGGCTGGCCGCTGGCGTAGGCTCCCTCCTGGCGACCTTACACAAGTACGCACCGAAACATCCGTGTCCGGTGAGTACCTGGTGTAAGGCGGAAGGTGAGGGGTTTATGCAATTATAAACTAGACTAGACAAACTTATTGCAAATTTCTATTCTTCCAGACGAGGTTATTGACTTGTTAAACTAGCTGTGTCAATATCAATTAAATTACGATAATTAAAATCAAACGTGTCTAAGTCAGACTTCTTCAGAATCAGTTTATATAGAATTTTGTCAATATGATTCTTAATCAGACGTTATCTCAAGCTAAATGTACTATAGTTATCTACATATCAGCCGAGCGATATATTAAAATGAAATATCCTTCAATTCCACGACAATAAAACTAATATTGAAACATAAAAAAGAAATAAAGAATACTTTAATGTATTTCATTAACATATCAAGCGGCAATTAACTGGGAATTAATAATAATTAATAATGAATTTGTTTTGTTTCGACTTTCGAGCAACATTAAGCTTCGTAATTTCGTTATTACTTATTTACTACATTTTTTGTGGAAACGGGTAGTTTTTTCGTTATTATAGCAACCAGTAGGTAAATGTTTATCGTTGAATGCCTATTCCCAGGGAAGGACAGAAAGTTATGTCTATTTGTATGTCTACGTAATTCACGCAAGATAGATAAAAATTACCTATTACCATATCGATGCAACGGTGAAAATGTCCTTTGGGATATTTTGGCGATTTTGACTTTTTGATGCAGTTATGTTCATTACCTGCTACCATATCGATGCAACGGTGAAAATGTCCTTTGGGACATTTTGGCGATTTTGACTTTTTGATGCAGTTATGTTCATTACCTGCTACCATATCGATGCAACGGTGAAAATGTCCTTTGGGACATTTTGGCGATTTTGACTTTTTGATGCAGTTATGTTCAGTTTTTTAAGCGCTACCTATTGGTATTTGGTATAATTAAAATTTTGCTATGACATAATATAATGACGCTAGAATTGCTAAGAAAAAATGTTTTTTTTTATTTTTGAGCTTAAAAGCTTGTAGGGTAAAAATAAGTAGGTAATTAAGATTTTAAGTTTGTGGTCGGACCACAAACTTAAAATCATTCTTATTTGGCTTAAATATAAAAGGAAACTGTATTAATATAAAAAAGTATTAAATAGTCTGCTATTATTGGTACATAAGACCGTAGAGAATATAAGAAAGACAGAAAGAAGAGGATATATTATAAGAGGTCGGATTTCGAACCTAGAAAAGATTTTTTTATGAAATAGCTGTTTCGTTACTAAAACTTCAGATCAGAAACTAAAAATATTCGCCTCACCTCCACGACGACGGTAGCGAAACAGCGAAGCCATACACACTTCTGATATGTAGATTGTAGAATTTGTTGGAGTTAGGGTCGATAGAGTTAGGCCGCGTAGAGTCTTCTGAATATAAAAATAGCTTGGCTCTACATTAGATCTGATGTCTTTTTCACAAGGAAAACCTTTTGTGGTCGACGAGGTAACATTTTACATGGAATGTTTTTGGTGGGATTTCATTCCTTTTTGTACGTTCCTACTTGCAAGGCAGTCTTTTTAGTGTTTTTTTATTTTATAAATAGTTTTTTAGTTACTGTCTACAGTCCCGTGTAAATTTTAATATCCTAATTCATAAAATTGGCGAATGCCGCCTTATTGTACTAAAAGCTGACGCAACCTCCGCGTCTTCAGATATCACGACGACTTCATTGTAAAATATGCAGTCTCTGTATATGGCTTTATCTGTATATGGCCAGAACTCAGGACGAATGCTCCGCAAAAAGATAAATAATTATAATCATAACTAAGTGATATCTGTATAAGGAAGATACTGAATTCCATTATGCTACGCCAAAGAATTGTTTGAAATAAGATTTATTTACAGAAGTCTTATTTCAATATAACGCCCATAACTCGGTTGCGCAAAAATTTGTTTACCGCGTGGGAACATATTTTTTCCGGGATTAAAGGTATCCTGTGACCTTTCCCGGAACTCAAAGTATCTTCAATCTCCATACCAAATTTCAGCAAAATCGGTTTGGGCGTGAAGAGGTAACAGACAGGCAGACAGACACACTTTCACATTTATAATATTAGTAAGTATGGATTGAGAAGACATTACTAGCTGTGCCACGCGGTGTTACCCGCGGATTAAGTGATATAAGTAGTTAAGTACATAATTAAAATAACTAATAAGTAATAAAAGACTATAAAAAGCACCAATAATAGGGTCAAAACGGGACGATACATGGCCGTATAATGGTTTACGGTAGTGATGATGATGATGATGATGAATGGAATTTGCATAGTAGCTATATGCTTTCCGTTCTTAAAACAACGTCGAAACTCCCAAACTTGTATCTATAAAGAGTCAGGAGTTCTCTTAGCACCTTCCGAACCATGGTATACCTTGGTGCAAAATCTTACTTGTTGGTAGCATATGTTTGGAATTATACTGCTCGCGAAACCGAAGTCACCACATGTTTCCATATAAATTTTTAAAGGAGTCCCCTCGATTTCTTATGGATCCCTTCATCAGGTCACCACTTTTATGAATATGGTACCAAATTGAGATGATATTACCTATACACCAAAATAAAAATTTTGAAAATCGGTTCACAAACAGCGGAGTAATTGTGGAACATAAAAAACGACCATAAGTCATAACACCTCCTCCATTTTGAAAGTCGGTTAAAATTGTAGCCTATGTGCAGTTATTCTGATGTATATATTATTGTAAAGTTTCATTAAAATCCGTTCAGTAGTTTTTGCGTGAAAGAGTAACAAACATCCATACATACATACATACAAACTTTCGCCTTTATAACAATTAGTAAGTAGGATCTTAATGATAACTTAATTATTATAGATTATAGCTCTACACTGTGAAAGATCAAGTAAATACTGAGCAGAAATTAACTTGACGCAGTTAGGCCCAATTTCACCTTCTCTTTCATACATATAACAAACGAAAGAGGTAACATGATAACTCATCTCTCATGATAACTCGAGCATTAACTTTAATAGTCATTGGTACTTGTACTAATATGTATTCTGTGTCAGTAGTGAAATTTGGCCTTAAAGGTACAGTGTCTAGGTCCATTGCAATGTGTTATGTGACTTTCTTTCTTTACCAAATTTCAATTTTACCAACATTTTAAGTGTTGATCTGTGTTCATTTATCGAAACGACGATGCGAGTTTCTTACGCCGGTTCTTCTCGCCGGGTTAGTTCCCGAACCGGTGGTAGGCAACGTCTAGACTTCGGACGTTCAAAAAGTGTATTCATGATACCTATTTTAAATAAAAAGATATTTCTTTTCATTTCATTTCAAAACAACATGACGTCTTTACGCTTGTTCAAGAAACGACGAGAAATAAGCTTTTGCTGAGCCTGGAAGCTTGGAAGTGGCTTGCTATACTTGTAATTAGACTGAACTCTGTACCCACTACCCAGTAGCCACCAGTAGTCACTTAGCCAGAAGTCCATACATATTTTGTTAAACGAACCATTTGTTTCATGTTACGATATTGCTACTTTAAGGCGAATAAAGATAAAATTGAAATAAAATTAAATACTCAAGCATTAATTGATATTAATCTAAAAACAATCTTCGAGAAAGGAACAGCAGAAGCTATAAAGTTTTTATTTACGATGTGAAAGAAATAAGTCACAAATAAATTATAGTAGTGTTATCTACATTTAGTATAATTATTATTATTTTACCTGTCCCTGCCTGTTTACTTTTAATTTAAGGCAGTTAAATTAAGAAAATACAGTAAAATATAAAGATTTTTTCGCGAGATTAATTTCCGCGCCTCTAAATGTCATAACAGTACAGTAGACTCTACCAACTTTCAGCGAACAAAAAGTTATATTTCATAACCCTCTAATACTAACAGGTGATTACCTGTTAGTATTAGAGGGTTATGAAATATAACACTGATTAGTGATCTTCATTAATTCAATCCTCCTCAGCCCTCATAAATCTGTCATAAATCGTCTAAACGAAAGCAATCAGTGCAGGACAAAAACAGAGACGAGACAGTGTGCGGGCGGCGGGCGGAGGGCGCGCGGCGGGCGCACTCCGCGTGCAGATCACGTCGACCAAGGGCACGCTAATGCGCATCCTTCATTAAGCCGAGCCGCACAATCGTTCGTTTGGAGCGTTCTCACGCCTCATTAAAGTCTTTTTCGTGATTCGGCCGCGTCTACCGTTTCCCCAAACACAATGAGCGGGTGATTCGGCGGCGAATAACGAGGGCATTTTGTCGGCCGCCTCTCACGTCCGACGCCTTCCGACGCTCGATGAAAGTTTACCTGCAGCCGTAACGAGCGATTTGTCCCCGGCCCGCGCCCCCCGGCCCCTCCCCCCGGCCCCCCGGGCCCAAATCAAAGCCCATTCACATCTGCATGCCGACACAATGCTGGCAATTAGGCCGCGCCCGGCCCGGCGCTGGCTTGGCCCTACAATCGAACGTAATGCGCGTTCGATGACGTCGCGTTGCGGCCCGCTCCGGCCCGCTCCGTGTCTTTCGCCAATTTCGTTCTCAATAATTTGAACTTGAACTAATCTCAATTTCATATTTCGTTTCACGGCAGCTACCTGTGGATTCGCTGGTTCATTTGTTGCGTCTTCAATTCGGATTGGTCGCGAATACCATTGTTATTATAAAAGCGAATTATGGATTATAATTAACTTTATTCTAAACGCTTATCACATAATAGACAGTAATTTATATTATTACAGAATTATTAATTCTTTTGTACTTATAAAATGACGTGTGACTGGGGAGTAGGGTGTCTAAACACACACCTGCCAAGTTATGTTGCTTCTTATAGGTGTTTTTTTTTTTTTTTTTTTTTTTAAAAGAAGGCAGGTCGCTGTAGCCCTGACGTCACTGCGACCCATAAGGATCTATTGTGACTCCTTCGCATTAGAGTATCATCCCCAGCCCAATACTGCTCATAAATTGAACGATGTGGTTGGGGTTGGTGTGACGAATTTCCTCAGTGGATGAGTATTCGTGGCGACCAAGATGCCTGTTTCTGCTCTGTAGTAGAGCAGGACAGTTGAGGAGAAGGTGAATAGGTGTCTCATCCTCCTCCTCACAGAATCTGCAAGTCGTTATGCTACAAATACCCATTCTGTTTAGGTGTTTGTTGAGCTTGCAGTGCCCAGTTAGGCTTCTGGTAAGAATTCTTAATTGGTTCCTACCCAAGGTGAGCACTAATTCTGATAGTTTCTTGTTGAAGCCAGGGATTAGTGCCTTGGAGTGTTCAAGGCCAGGGGTCTCAGCCCATTGCTTCCTGCTTAGACTGTGACCCCATTCCTTGAGCACTTGCTTTGTGGTACTGGGAGGTATACCACAGACTGGTTCCGGGCCATATATGAGACTCTCGGCCCCAAGCCTAGCCAGTTCGTCAGCGGTTTCATTGCCGGGGACGTTACTGTGGCCCGGGACCCATACTAGGCGGATGTTGTTGTTCCTGCCCAGCATGTTTAACGTCTCAATGCATTCCAGAACCAATTTAGAGGAAACTTCTGCGGCAGTCAGTGCTTTAAGTGCAGCTTGACTGTCGGAGAAGATAAAAACATTTTTATTGACTAGGGTCATCTCCAGGCTTTCTAGTGAGCAACCGAGAATAGCGAAGACCTCAGCCTGAAACACGGTTGCAAACTCACCCAAACAGGCGAATTTGCCTTTTGGTGGCCTGCCTCCGTAGAATCCGGCTCCCGCACGGTTGTCTTTCCTTGATCCATCCGTGAACCAAACTATATCGCTAGGGCGGACATCGATTGGGATTTCTCTTTCCCAGTCCTCCCTGGAAGGTATAAATACCTGGTATTGCTTCGAAAAGCTATACACCTTAATCATGGCATCTGATGGCATGGCCATGACAGGTGATTCGCAGAGAGACTGTTCTAGCTGTCGAAATGGGGTGGATACCCAATTCGTCCTGCCCGCCGTCCTGGCCCTGAGAGCCACCTTTTTGGCCTCCATCTGAACAAGCAGTGGAAGCGGAGTTAGGTTGATCAGAGCCTCGAGGGAAGCGGTGGGTGTCGACGAGAGAGCCCCCGTGATTATTAGACATGCCAGTCTCTGTACACTGTTTAGACTTTTGTTACAGTTTACTTGTTCAGCTTTTTTATGCCACACTACGCAGCCATATGTGGTAATCGGCCTCACTACGGCTGTATATAGCCATAGCATTGCCTTCGGCCGAATACCCCATTTAGAGCTGACAAGCTTCCAACAGGAACCCAGAGCACATCTAGCCTTTTTCGTAACATACTCGATGTGCTTATTCCAAGTGAGTCCTTTGTCTAAGATTACTCCTAAGTATTTGACTTCACTCGCAAACTTAATAGTTTTCCCGAAGAGTGTTGGGGGTCTTAAACCCTCCAACTTCCTCTTTTTGGTGAAAGGTATCAAGACCGTCTTGTCAGCATTTACTGATAGCTTGACCCTTCGGCACCAATCCTCGACGACTCTAAGTGCTGACTGCATCAACCCGGCGACCACCGATGCGCATTTTCCCACCACCATAATCGCCAGGTCGTCAGCGTACCCTTGAGCGTAGTAACCTATGAGGTTCAGTTCCCTTAGTAGCTCATCCACTACCAGGGACCATTCCAGGGGTGACAGCACACCTCCTTGTGGGCAGCCCTGTGTCAGCCTGATTTTGAGTGTCAGGTCCAAAATAGTCGATGAGGCTACCCTATTGTCGAGCGTGGCTTTGATCCATTTTCTAGTGGTTGGATCTATATTCTTTGAAGCCAGGCCATTTATAATAGAGCAGGTTGAAGTGTTGTCGAATGTGTAATGTATTTGTGTAATGACCTGCGTACGCGCGGGTGCGTGTGTGTGTGACGTCGCGGAGTCAGTCCGGAATAAACGGTTGCACTAGCTGTACGTGTCTCACTTGCCTACCTACACTATAGTGGCGAACGAGGATTCATTTCGCGTGCCTTCTTATATTTTCGGCCAAACAACATGACGATCGGGAAGCTGTTGGAGTTCAACGTACGTTCTGGGAACTGGACAATGTATGTGGAAAGAGCTGAGATGTATTTCAAAGTAAATGAAATTAAAGAAGATCTCTGGCTACCCACATTAATCGCAGCGATGGGCGATGAAGCTTACGAATTGCTTAGCAATTTAACGAGTCCCGCAAAACCCAGTGATAAAACGTATGTATTTGTTACAAAGGTGATGAAGGAACATTTACAACCCAAACCTTCGTTTATGGCGGAACGATATCGCTTCAGACAAAGGAGGCAGGAACCGGGGGAGAGCATACCTCAGTATATTTCGGAGTTGAAAAAATTAGCAAGGTTCTGCGAATTTAAGGCTGTTCTGGAAGAAAATCTGCGGGATCAATTAGTGTGCGGGCTCAGCAGCGAGACAATCAGGCAGCGGGTTTTCACGGAGGAGGACCTGGGCTACGACAGGGCGGTAAAAATTGCTTGTGCCATGGAAGCGGCGGAACGAGATGCAGCAGCCGTGGAGCGCGCCGAGACCACATCGAGCGGCGCCCGTGTCGGTGGACAGGACATACTTCATGCTGGAGTCGTGCGGCGTGGGCGCGGAGCTTCGGCCCGAGGCGGGGCGCGCCCTCAAAGGTCACGGGGACTCAACGGCGGCAGCGGCAGCGGCAGCAGTGGCGGAAACAAGCTGGATCCTTGTGCCGCCTGCGGAGGTTTCGATCATCAGGCTGATGATTGTCAGTACAATAAGTACATCTGCGGCAAGTGTAGACAACGAGGTCACCTACGGAGAGTGTGCCCGGAACGGGCATTCGGAGCTCAAGCCAGGCGCACAGGCAGCGGCGGCAGCGGCGGCGGCAGCGGCGGCGGCGGCAGTCGTCTACTGGCGCACGTGGAGGCCGGGGACCCGGAGGAGATGCGGCGCGGGTCGGGCTTGTCGGAGGACGACGAGTCTCCACCGGAGGACGAGGAGGAGATAGAGGAAGATTTATATCAACTCTGTTTGAATGGCTATAAGCCGGTGAGTTTAGTAATTAAAGTTAATGGAATTAAAATACCCATGGAGGTAGATACTGGTTCACTGGTGTCTTGTATAAGTAAAAAAATGTATGATAAATATTTTAGTATGATAGCATTAGAAAAATCTAATTTAGTATTTAAATTTTATAATGGTGCTAAGGTTAGGCCGTTAGGAGTGATTAAACCCTTTGTTACCTATGGTGAGCAATCTAAAAAGTTGGAACTCTTTGTTATCGAAGGTGGTACTACATCCTTGTTAGGTAGGCAATGGCTTTCGGAACTAAAAATTAAAATACCTACGTTGTTTAAAAATGTAGTCGAGTCAGAAAACAGTAATTGTGGGAATCAAAGATTGTTGTCATTACTTTCCAGGTATAAAGAATTATTCACGGAGGGACTGGGACGGTTCAAGGGAGGAGCAGCGAGACTGCGGGTGCGCCCGGGGGCGACCCCCGTGTTTTGCCGCGCTCGACCCGTGCCGTATGCGCTACGGTCTCGCGTCGACGACGAGCTGGATACGATGCTGCGCACCGGCGTCATCGAGCCGGTCGACAGCTCGGACTGGGCCACTCCACTGGTGCCGGTGCGTAAGGCTGACGGGGGACTCCGTATCTGTGCAGACTATAAGGTGACTTTAAATCCAGTTTTGCTGATCGATAGGTATCCTTTGCCCCGCATCGATGACTTGTTAGTCAAACTTAATGGCGCTAAAGTGCTCTCAAAGATTGACCTGTCCCAGGCTTACAATCAGCTGGAACTCGATGACCCGGATAATTTGACAGTAATTAACACTCATAGAGGTCTGTTTAAGTATAAAAGATTAGTTTATGGGCTATCGTCGAGCCCAGGTATTTTCCAGAGGACAATGTCAAACTTGCTTAGTGATATTCCTAATGTTGAGGTTTTTTTGGACGATATTATAATAGGTACGAGTACAATGGCGAGTCATTTAGAAACGTTAGAAAAATTATTCGAAAGGTTACATAGCAACGGAATTAAATTAAAGAAAAACAAGTGTTTTTTTATGACTAATGAAGTTAGGTATCTGGGATATATTATATCCGCAGAGGGAATCAAGGCGGACCCCGAGAAGGTCATTGGAATAGTGAATATTCCCTCCCCGCGTAATGTCACGGAGTTAAGGTCGTTTTTAGGAACAATTAACTTTTACGCAAAATTTGTGTGTAACTTAAGCTCCATTCTAGCTCCTCTGTATAATTTATTAAAAAAAGGTATTAGTTGGAATTGGGATCGCGAATGTGAGTTAGCTTTTAAAAAAGTGAAAACTATTTTAACGAGTGCAGATGTCTTAGCTCATTACGATCCTGATAAGCCTTTGTTTTTAACGTGCGACGCGAGCGCGCGAGGTATAGGAGGAGTGCTAACACAGCTAGATGAGGGGAGGGGTGCGGGCGCGGGAGGTACTGGCCGGCGCGAGCGACCGGTTATCTATGTGTCACGCGCGCTCACCTGTGCTGAAAAAAATTATTCACAAATCGAGCGGGAGGCGCTCGCGATTGTTTTTAGTATGGAAAAATTACATCAATATCTTTACGGTAGGCAATTTACGTTGAGAACAGATCATAAGCCGCTAGTGACTATTTTAGGACCTAAACAGGGAATTCCATCGATGGCTGCGAGTCGATTACAACGATGGGCTATTAAACTTTCCGCGTACACGTACGATATTGAATTTGTAGGTTCTAAAGACAATGGGGCGGACGGCTTATCCCGGTTGCCGGCGCGCTCGTCATTTAAACAATGTACTAAGATACCAGAGCAAACCTTCTTACATTTTGCGCAAAATGCGATGTTAATGGATTATCAGGAAATTAGAAGACAAACTATACGTGATCCTTTGTTGGGTCGGGTTTTATCTTACCTTAGAGACGAATGGCCCTCCGATGACATAATAACTTCGTTGAAACCATTTTACAATAGGAAAAAAGAGTTATACGAAGAATTAGGGTGCGTTATGTGGGGTCACAGGGTAGTAGTTCCGGGGCCCTGTAGGTCAACCGTGTTAGCAGAGTTACACGAAGCACATATGGGCATCGTTAAAACAAAATCGTTCGCTCGTAGTTACGTGTGGTGGCCGGGCATCGACGAGGCGATCGAGACGATGTGCCGCGCGTGCCCGACTTGCGCAGCCGAGGCGGACGCGCCGTCGCGTCACGTACCGTGCCCGTGGCCCTGGCCCGATAAACCATGGGCTCGGGTTCATCTCGATTTTCTGGGACCGATTAGGGGTAGAATTTTCTTGGTTATGGTCGATGCTAGAACTAAGTGGATAGAAGTTAGTCAAGTACCGAGTACGGCGGCGACTCACACGATTAACAGGTTAAGTGAGGTGTTTGCACGTTTCGGATTACCGAAACAGATAGTTTCGGATAACGGCCCGCCTTTTACGAGTAGTGAGTTTTCAGAATTCCTAAATTCCAATGGAATAAAACATTTATTTTCGGCGCCCTATCATCCGGCTTCCAACGGTGCGGCAGAAAATGCAGTTAGGACTATTAAGAGAGTAATTAAAAAAGCATTTAGAGATAGATTAGATGTATTATTAGCCTTGAACAATTTTTTGTTGCATTACCGTAACACCGAACACTGTACGACGGGTGAAGCGCCGGCACTTTTAATGTGCGGCCGGAAACTTCGAACCAAGCTAGATTTGTTGAGGCCCGACCGAGCCACTAAAGTAAGAAACGCCCAACAAAAACAACAGCAAACGAGTAGTGCCAGCGGGGCACGTGACCTGCGTCCCGAGGAAGAAGTGTGGCTTCGCCAGTACAGAGGAGGTGATAGGTGGGTGCAGGGGACAGTGGCAGAAAAGATAGGAGCTACAGACTATAGAGTAATCGATGCGGTAGGTAGGGAGTCGCACAAACATATCGATCAGCTTAAACATAGGAAACGTAGTTCACTCATCAGTCCGTTGAGTCCCCCCAGTAGCGAGGGGGAGGTATCAGGGGGCGGTGGAGAGCCCAGCCCGAGCTGCAGGAGTAGTTTGGCACCAGAGGTTGTAACTGTGGAGGATGATGAGGAGTCTCAGGAACTTTTTAAAGACTGCGAAGAGCATAATATACCGGAAACCGTTCAATCGTCGTCTTCTCCTTCTCTTGAGCCGACCCTGTCCCGTCCAATACGCCGATGCAGGCTTAAAAATATTATACCTAATAGTATAAAATAAGAATTAAGTAGCATTAAGATAGTATTTATTAAATTTTAGAAATAAGTCATACAATTAAGTCATAGATTGTTTATCTATATTGTAATATCTCCGGATTACCTGCTATGCAGAAGTAAATGTAATGAATTTTTATGGGCTGTAACGAATTAGTTAAGTTTTTGGTTATTGTGTTAGTATTAGTGGTAATAATAATTATAGAATAAGGGTGGAGGATTGTAATGTATTTGTGTAATGACCTGCGTACGCGCGGGTGCGTGTGTGTGTGACGTCGCGGAGTCAGTCCGGAATAAACGGTTGCACTAGCTGTACGTGTCTCACTTGCCTACCTACACTATAGAATGCGCCTTCAATATCAAGGAAGACACATAACGCAATCTCTTTATCTTCAATTGCTCTATCAATTCGATCTACTAAGTCCATTAAGGCCGTCTCGGTAGATTTGCCTTTTTGGTAGGCATGTTGTCTTTCATGCAGCTGCTTTTTAGTGAGATAGGTGTCCCTTATATGTAGGTTGACCACCTTCTCCATTGTTTTAAGCATGAAAGAGGTGAGGCTAATTGGTCTATAAGACTTTGGTAGAGCCTTGTCCCTGTCCCCACTCTTGGGTATGTAGGACACCCTTACCCTTGTCCATGCCAATGGGATATAGCCCCACGCAAAACTTGCTCTGAATATTTTCAGTAGCAGAGGAAGGATAATGTCCTTGCCCTGCTGTAGGAGGGCCGGAAATATATTATCCTCGCCGCCGGTCTTGTAAGGCTTGAAGCTGTCAATTGCCCAAATGACTCGGTCAGGCTTAAAGATCATGGAAGCTCTTCTCCAGTCGTCAACTGATGGTCTCGTTTTAATAGTCGTATGAGAGAAGGCTCCATGATTTTCGAGATGGATACTATTGGGGAAGTGGACTTCGGCTAGTAATCTTAGCGTTTCTTCCGCCGTTTTAGTATAAGTACCATCTGGCCTCTTCAGAGTGCTGGGGTGAGAGTTAGGGGCCTTAGATATGACTTTGTATAGTCTGGAGGTTTGCGAGGTGTTATTCACTTCCTCACAGAACCTTGCCCACGAGCGTCTTTTGGCCTTCCTTAGCTCCCTATTAAACGTCGTCAGGGCGGTTCTGTATGCGTCCCAGTTCCCGTCTCTTTTCGCTCTGTTAAAAAGAGCTCGAGTCTCTTTCCTGAGTTGCGCCAAGGTACCGCTCCACCAAGGTACGTTGCGTTTATTCGACGTTTTCTTAACAGGACAGCTTCTGAGATAAGCATCATTCAAGCTATGCTCCAGCTCTCCCACCGTTAGTTCCAGTTGTTCTACGGTCTTGACAGCTTTGTTGATCGCTGCGAGGTTTATTTGCAATTCCTCTCTGAATACACTCCAGTTTGTGGCCTTTGGATTTCTATAAGTTACCTCTTTCCCAGGCATACTGTCATGTATATCAAACCTAATGTAACAGTGATCGGAGAGTGAGTTATCGTCCGATACATGCCAGTTACAGGCGCGATGTCGTATGGGGCCTGTACATAGGGGCATGTTATAGGTGTTGTAAATGTTACTAATTTTTACTACTTATAACTTTTATTGTGTGCTGACTTATAAGTTATAACTTATAAGGAGCTATTTCTTTTCCATACATGTACTCGTAAGTTGGAAACTTGGAACTATTTATGTACTCTACAAATGGTACAAAAACGGTTTGCTCTACAAAAAGGTTAAAGGACTTTAATGTTTTGGATCAAAATGATTAGGACGCAGTTCAAATATTTTTTGCAAACACTGACAACATAAGGTAAATGACTAGTCATTGGACAGTACTAGCTGTGGTACTAGTAATTGGACAGAGTACAAAAATACAATATTTAATAAGGTTGCTTTAAAAACTACCTGTTTTTTTTTTCTTTAAAATCAGGCGTTCTATTACTTTAAAAATAGGCAGTTTTTGAAGCAACCTTAATAAAATAATATATTGTTTTTCTGCTTTGTCCAATGACTGGTACTGTCCAATCTACTAGTCACTTACCCTAATTTGTGGATTTAATAATTAATTAATCATTTAATAATTCATCTATTTCACTTTCATTATCTTCACCTAAGTATAAAATAAGATAAAAAATCGTAAAAACTGAATTAACAACTACATCAAGTAACGTGCAAAATCGCCGTATGTTCGTCCATTCGCCATCAAAATAACCATTGATGGAAAATAATGTGAAATTAACAAGTTAACAATCGTGCGAAATGTAGTGTGGGCTACGGCGGCGGCGCGTCATTAGGGTGCATTCACAGGGTCCGACAATATTCTTCATTTGCGTACCGTCCCGTCATTTGGCGCATTGTGGACTGCAGCCTGCCCCTCCGATGCGCTGCCTTAATTGTACACTTGTTTGGATTTAGTGCAGCTTAGATATTCCGTCTTACATCAACACTTTTTGAGGAGTTGCTAGTTGCTACTAAAATTCTCACTTATGAATAACTCAACTTAGGAATGAGAAATCCTTAAAAATAAAAATGCATACCTACATTTTTTCGGTATGCAAAGTGTATAGTTTACTTGTTTAACTTGTAAAAAAACAATGGACAGTATACCGAATACCGATATTAGAGATTTCTGAAAACGTCCAATAGCCCATCCGAAACAATGAGCTTTCCAAACTATCGATTTCATATATTTTATGATGGTTCCCGTTTAAGATGCGATAGTTTGTGAAAGATAAAAGAAACATAAAAGTTGGAACATCTTTAGGACTCAAGAAAAACTTTTTTAAGCCAGTTTTACGACACGGTCCATAATTTTACATAGTAGGAACTTAAATAAAATGCGCCTTTACAAAATTCCTTTCTTTTATTGCCCACTCCGTGGGTGATACGTTTGTAGACACTTCTTGTAGGTATTCTTACCCAACGCGTTTTGGCTTCCAACATCATTAATTAATTTTATGCTGTTGTTTATTAAATCAGTTCAATATTAGATTAAGGCAACGCACGGGGAGTAATTATTGTTAAATATACAAATATCCCAGGACGAATTTCTATAAAATTACCAGCAACAGCCTGCAACAGCTGATGGTTTGTCAGATTGGATTTTCAAGGTCAGAAATCTACGATATTACATAATATTATATAATTATATAGTAAAACCTATGTTGGAGATTTTGAGGGACTTAGGCCCGTATAAATAGTTGGCTTTCAAATTTCATCTCAAGACGCTATTTGGTTGATATCCTCTCAAACACTGATCAGCAACTTAGGATGTTATCTAATTAATAGTTTAATATCTGGAGCGTTTCAGTTGATATGAATATCTCACTCACCCCAAATCAGCAACTAACAATCCAAATCAGCAACTAAATATGAAATAATTATTGTAAGCCTATTCTACACATACAAATTACGTTTCGTTATACGATTAAAAATCGATTTTATTAATAAAATAAAATGGTACGATATTATCTTTATTTTCTCACATATTTATAACACAAATTACCAAAAGTAATTAACCTTGAAATTTTTGTATTATCCTAACTCATTTTCGTTAAAATTAAATGAAAAAACACAACTCTATATTATCATACTTTATAAAACACGTTCGGTCAAACGGAACGCGTTGACGTCAACAGCTGACTGCTGTCACTGTCAAGTGTCAAGTATATGTTTATTTCTAGGTTATTTCGAAAGAAGAAGAATATTGTTAAAATTGTAAAATCTAACAAAGTCTTTAAGCTTTTTCGTTGGAATATAAGTTATTTATAACTTTACCGAAAGCTGTGTAGTAATGTTTTGTGTTTCTTTATTTACATACTTTATAAATTGACCAAAGGGATGTTATTTGTTAACCCTATACTTTGTTTCAGGCCAACATGTGGAAATTTGTCCAACAGTGACTACTAATAAGTTAACACACATTGTTGCTATTTTGAAGACATTCAAATTAAAATACAGAACTGTACCCGCCTTACAAGGCCGTCGATGTGCAAGAATATATCATAGAAAAATATAAGAGAGTACTGAAAGAATATACATCAGACTTCCAATTCAAAATATTTTAAACAGATACAGACAATCATAAATTGGCAGCACGAAATTGGAAGTATTATCTTGAATTGAATTTATTTGAAAACTTGCAACAGCAATAAAGAAAATGTATAATAAGATATTGTATTTTTTCAAACATAATAATATAAGTACCTACTTAAGGCGATATATTGATAATAAATTATCCCGCTAGGGGCGGAGCTTATGCTCGTAGGCGACCCCGCGCGGAGAGCTCCCCGCGCAAAAACATCGCGCGATTGCAGCTAGCGCGACCGTAATTTTCATTTTTATTAGAACAAGGGTCAATGACTTATGGAGTCGCAGTTTTATTAATAATTATTAGTAATTATTTTATATAAGGAATTACAATAATTGTAGAATATGATTGACGTAGTTAATTTATTAGCATACGTATTCTAAGTTTTCTACATAATTGTTTTACTCAGCTCCTAATATCAAATTTTGACCGTTGGAAGAGTGTGTATGGAATTGCAGGCGGTATTTTGGTCTGCGGGGCTAAAATGGTCGCTTTGTTGAATCATGATATGAATCATATTAATATGATTATTTTTTTTAAAAATCGCATAATATGCAAGTCTGTCTGCAATTATTGCTTATGAATTATTTAATTTCTGTATTTTTGTACTGATTTGACATTTGTCAGTTTGACAGTTTTTACAATTCATTTGCTGAATTGATTGAGAGGAATTGCTAAATGTGATCATTTTAGCCCCGCTGGTCTTGTTATGCCAGGCTGTTGAGTGATGAAGAAAACCATAAAACTCCCTAAGAGGCCGGGTGCCATCGAAATTCTCATACATACGTAATAGCAAAATCATTTTCTCATACGAAAATATTTAACATAAGTATTTGATTTATTTTTCAGCTTAAAATAGTAATTACAGGTTCCTGCACAAAACTTTACTACAAAATATTTAAACACTAAAAAATAGAGTAAAACACCAAAAAATGTAATATAATTAAATCAAAGCGCACGGCCGTACGCGGCCAAGTTCCAGCAGGCCTCGCGCTCGCCGTGCACTATTTACACGAACCGCTTCGACGCTCTTTTGACCCCCTTGTAGCTCAGTGCCTATTGCCAGTGCAAAGATAAATTTCATCGAAATAGGTTCAGTAGATCTAGAAATATGTCTCTGTAAAAATAGCTAATTTTGGCACTCACTCACTCATTCACTCATTCACTCACTCACTCACTCACTCACTCACTCACTCACTCACTCACTCACTCACTCACTGACCGGTAATCAAAACCTCTAGGCCACTTCCGTTATGAAATTTGGCACACAGGTCGTGTGTTATAATATGTAGATTAACAAAAAATTAGGAAATTTTAGAAATCGGTCAAGCGTGAGTCGGTTCATCTACGAACTTTAGAGGCTACTTCCAAATATCTTAGCGTTATGAAATTTGGCACACAGGTCGTGTGTTATATATGTCGCAGTCATCTGGTTCAATCTGTGATTCGATTGAATGACTAGCGTATTCATTGAATGACTGAAGGACAACTAGTCAAGACGCTGACTGTAACGTTTAACGTCTTGACTAAACGTCATCATAGTGAAGGTTTTGGAATTGGTTTAGATTTTATAATGTATAGACGTTATAATTTATTAATGTAAAATGTATAGACGTGATATAATATATATCTAAAAACTAGCTGTTGCCCGCGACTTCGTCCGCGTTAGCATAGTTAGATCACGTCCCAAATATTATTTTTCAAAAATATTCAATATACAGAATTTACTTTCCTACGATTTTATTCAGTAACCCAAATCCTATTAAAGCGAACACCTTCATCATAGAAGCTCTAATCTTTAATAATTTGAGTTCAATCAGTCAAAAATCTAAGAAAATTTCTAAAAACTTTCATCCCCTATTTCATCCCCTTAGGGGTAGAATTTATTAAATTCCTTTCTGAGGGGATGCCTACATCATAGTATCTTTATGCATACACGGTCTCAGCCCGATCGGGAAAGTTTCATACAAACTGTCAACCCCAATTTCACCCTCTTGGGGGTAGAATTTCCAAAGACGCCTAAATATATATCCATTCAATTTTAATTAGTAACCCAAAAATAAAGTTTCATGTTTCTAACTCAAGAAATGACGGACTTTCAACCCCAATTTCACCCCCTTGGGGGTAGAATTTCCAAAAACGCTTAAATACGAATTCATTCGTTTTTATTCAGTAAAAAAATAAAGTTTCATGTTTCTAACTTCAGAAATAACGGACTTTCATACAAACTTTCAACTCCTATTTCACCCCCTTCGGGTTAAAATTTCCTAAATTCCTTCCTTAGTGGGTGTCTACTAATTAACACAACCCTGCTCATCAACTTTCGTGGCTGTAACTTTAACAGTTTTTGCTCTGCGATGATGAATCAGTCAATCAGTCAGTCAGTCAGGACTTGTAATTTTATATGTATAGATTTGAGAAATCAATCAACGACTCGAGATTGAAAATAACAGCATTTTGATTTGATGGTTGTGTTTAATTTTACAATTCTTATGTAAACAGTATTTATTTAATAAGCTATACGGTGTGCATTACACATGAGTCATGACAATATTTTATACCCCCCCCCCTCTCCTCCTCCCACCCTCCTCATCGTATTCTCATTGTATCACTGGTACATAAGAATTTTTATCTATAATTCGTAGATGAGCCGACTCCCGCTTGACCGATTTCTTAAATTTTTTATTATTTTTTTAAATCTACATATACCACACGACCTGTGTGCCATTTTTCATAACGCTAGGATAAGGACAATTGGAAGTGGCATCTTAAGTTTGTAGATGAATCGACTCACGCTTGACCAATTTCTTAAATTTCGCAATTTTTTGTTAATCCACACATAACACTCGACCTGCGGGCCAAATTTCATAACGCTAGGACAATTGGAAGTTTCTTCTATAGTTCGTAGATGAGCCGACTCACGCTTCACCGATTTCTTAAATTTCTTAATTTTTGTTAATCTACTTATAACACACGACCTGTGTGCCAAATTTCATAACGCTAGGACAATTGAAAGTGGCCTTTTAATTTCGTAGATGAACCGACTCACGCTTGACCAATTTCTTAAATTTCTTAAATTTCTGAATATTTTGGTAATCTAAATATAACACCCGACCTGTGTGCCAAATTTCATAACGCTAGGACAGTTGGAAGTGGCCTAGAGGTTTTGATTACCGGTCAGTGAGTGAGTGAGTGAGTGAGTGAATGAGTGAGTGAGTGAGTGAGTGAGTGAGTCAGTGCCAAAATTAGCTATTTTTACAGGCAGATATCTCAGGATCTACCGAAGCTATATCTATGACATTTGGTATACTGCTTATGTGCCTGTATATAATTACGTAGGTATAATTTTATCTTTACACTCGCAATAGGCACTGAGCTACAAGGGGGTCAAAAGTGCGTCGAAACGGTTCGTGTAAATAGTGCACGGCAAGCGTGCGGCCTGCTGGAACTTGGCCGCGCACGGCTTTGATATTCACATTTATTGCATTTGCATTAGTAGGAAACAATGTAGCGTAGATTGTATTATGAGAATAATAATTTCTGAGAATAAAAATATGAGAATAAAAATTCTTACGTGTCCGCAACACCTAAAGAAATATTATTATCAAGATCCAAGTCAAATACCGACTCCACTGGTGGTCCCTTGGATATTATGGTGGTGGTTCCTTGGATATTATGTCGGCGTCAGTCGTAGATTTATGTTTTATCTTATAAAAGCGATAAAATAAATATCAATATGTGTATGAATATTGAATATATATTATCTTATATTCACATTCATTGCATTAGTAGAACACAAAGTAACGTAGATTGTATAATGATAATAATAATAGATAGGTTCTCACGTGTCCGCATGATCTATATAATACTACTATAGAATTATCCAGATCTAAGTCAAGTAGCGACTCCACAGGTCTCTGTTCTTTGGATGTGTGGTCAGTAGTAAATTTATATTTTCCACAAAAATAATAAAATAATTATAATAAAGCCATTTTACAAATAATAAAATATCCTCCCTTATCAATCAATAAAATAGGTAAGAACTTACACACGACGGCACATCAGACTAATATAATTTTTAGCCGCAGTGTATAAGTACCTTGACGTGTCGTCGTTTGTACAATAAAACGAACAGAATATCTGTTCAATTTGTTTGAATAAGGTATGCGGCATCTTATGCCTATTGTAATAGGAGCTGTTTTGCAACAAAAATAATAGTGTAATGTGCCGCGTGGTACTTTGTTTTGGAGCAATTTATTACTTTTGTTGGTCTTCTACTAAAATTGTAACATGTAAAATATGTAAGTTTACTTAATATTTCTATTTGCCTTTTCAACTCTTCATAGCGTTCTTTCTTTTCCAGTTTAGATAATACTGGTGTTTTCTTTTTCCCCATGATCAAAAAAAAAACCATACAACTGAACGTATAACCTCCTCGTTTTTGGAAGTCGGTTAAAATGATAATAAAAAGCCTTCACTCTAATACTAACTACTAATTAGTAATAATGCACTATTTATGATTAACCTAAAATAATTAATTAACTATACACACTCATTAAAAGTATTATTATTTACAACTATAACATACAAATTATCGCGGTAACGCCTGGCTAAAACTGACATAGGTCCATCCTCGATGAAAGCTGTATTAGCACTGAGTCTGCAAGAGAGCGGCTTCGCAATTAAACTTAATTTGTATGACTATAGAGTCGTGATTACGCTGCGGCCAGAAGCTATCGGCTCGCTCGGAAATTTCGACGTAAGCGACAAAACGTAAATGATCTATAATAAAATAACTAGGAGCATTTAAGCAAAACTGCTTTTGTACGAATTTGAGTTGCAAAGTTGTCTATTAATTAGACTAATTTCCAACAATACATCTATTTTCGTTTAAAAGTAATCTTCAAATTTCGTATTTTTAAGAGGTAATTTCGAAAATTAAATGTATCGAGGCAAAATACATTAATCGTGTTTCTGGGTTTCCTCAAACCTAGATAAAGCTATGAAGATATGTATATCTCATTACCAGATTTGTAACATTTCTGAGGGTCCTATAGTATTACGTCAAAAAGGACAGTTTTTACCATTATATCGCCTTAAGTTTAAAAAATATATAAGCTATGAAATTGTTCTGTATAAAAAAACTTTAATAGCCTTTTTACATTTTAACCCATTAGCCCCATAAGGACAGCGGTGACCGCAACAACAATAGAATAACAATAGATTTCCAACAATCCGCAATCGAAGGATTAATTTCCTAAAATATATGTACAACTTTCTACTGGTAACAAGAAAATATTTGACACAGTCTTTTATTTACCTTATCTAATATATAAAAATAAGTCGGATTTTCCTTCCTGACGCTATAACTCCAGAACGCACAAACCGATTTCCACGGTTATTTGCATTCGATGGAAAGGTTTTGGGCTCCGTGAGGATATATTTTATGGACCTTCTAGATCCAACTTAATTAACAATTGAAGTTTAAAGTTTACCTTTTTTCTTTACTTTAGAACTTGATAACACAGACACAGTGTATACTTTATATTATATTAAAAATTTCAATAACAATTTTCATTTTCTATTAGAAGATATTACTTTAAATATTTTGTTTTGTTTCTGTGGCGAAGAGTTTATAATGTAACTGATGAAACATAATATTACGCTAAAAGTTAAAAATAAAAATAAAGGTAAAAGATTATTTTGTTTTTTATAATCCCTACCTTATACTACCTGCGGTGTTTGAAAAGATTAAAGAACCTATTTATTATTCCAACGTTCTTGATTTTACCTAATAAAATCCATCCCAATTGTGTCTTTTTGACTATAATAGTTAGAAACAACTATCAATACCTAATTATTGTTGTCAATATTTAAGTTTTATTGTATTTTTTGCACAATAAAGTAAGTATATTTGGTTATTAATTAATTTCAGTACCTACATAAACCTTTATGGTATGGCGAAATGATCTGCAGAGTACTTACGGTTTATTCGAGACGAGCTTTTGCCCGCGGCTTCGCTCGCATTAAGAAGTATTATTATATACAAACTTTCATCCCCTATTTGAACCCCTTGGGGTGAGAATTTATCAAAATCCTTTCTTAGCGGATGCCTATGTCATAACATCTACCTGCATGCCAAATTTCAGCCCGATCCGTCCAGTGGTTTGGGCTGTGCGTTGATAGATCACCATGTGAGTCAGTCACCTTTGAGTTTTATATATATAGATATAGATTCATTATAGTATAATTTACTTATATTAGCTTGATAATGCAATTTATATGGGTACTTACTTTTAATAGATTAATTTAGGTAGTACACAATAGAATAATGTAGATAATGTGATGACTACCCTTACCTTACTTATTTAACACTGTAAATTCGTTTTAAATATATATTAGGTACTTAACAGCTTGTTATATTAATTTTGTGTTTAAAAATAAGCATTCCATATCCCAGAAAATACTCTTGAAATTAGTTTTTTTTCTTCTAATTGTGGGAAAAATCCCTATGATGGTATCCCTAAGATCGTATTTTTCTCCTAATTGTGGGAAAAATCTCTAAATTGGTATCCCTGAGCGCGCTTAAGTCAAGGTCTGACCACACTCAAGAATTAGCCACTCAAGCAACAGTTTGATAGCACACTTGAGTGCAAGATTTCATTTATTAATACGTTGCCCGCTCAAGCGACAGTTTGACAGTACAGTTGAGTGCAAGATTTGGTTTATTAATACGTTGCCCACTCACTTGATCAAGGCACTTAAAAGCTGTACTCAAGTGAGGTTTATTAATAAGGATAGCAGCTTAAAACACATTTTAAGCGAGCTCTTAGTAGTAAGAGCCAACTATTTATACCGGCCTTAGTATACAGCATGACTGGTGAGACATGTTCAATACTCGAGGACGTGATATTTGGCTATTATATTAGTTGAAAAAAAATAATATAAAAAAAATAATATCAATTGACCGAGTACTCTCCTTAAGTATTGGTAATGTCTCACCAGTCATGCTGTATACTATAACACAGGTTTAATGTTGAGGAAACACGAAACGCAAAAACAAACTATTTTTGAACTCCGAGCAAAGTTTGATATCCCAGATTATTATGATGTAATAAATAGTTAATACCCAAAATAGCTGTCTCGACGTTACAAGTCATGTGACTCAGAACGATTACTACACGTCCCGACGTAATACCGGCGCCACACATAGCACAAATGTTTGAACACAGACTTTGTCACACATTTGAACACTTGTATGTTGAACCTGCCAGACATGTTTCACAGAGTTTCACATACATTTTCACTTCACAGTTGTTGCAAGGACGTCAAACAAGACGGACGACTGATTTGACGTGACAACTGACCACAGACAAGAATTTTTTTTTTCTTATTATGGCACTTCGGCTTTAGCCATGGCCAGTGTCGAGCATAATATAATATGGCAGGAAAACAATATTTTTTATTTCAATTTTCAGCATCGTTTTCCATATTATCAGGTCTAAAGTCTAGTCAAAGTCTAAGTAAATGTCATTACAGTCAGAAAGTCAAGTCAGTCGATTCAGTAAAGTGGTAGACGCTTTACTGAAACTTTTGATGGAGATTTGGAGGGAACACAAAATAGCACGTTTCTGGGTAGTTATTCCATTACACTAAATTTAGAAGTTCTAAATAGGATTCTAAAAAGAAGACAAATTAGAAGCTACTTATTCCACTTGTCCTAATTTAGTAACTAAATCAGTTGCACAGATTAAAAATCAGTTGTGACGACGCGGCGATTTTGGCCAGACGTTTTCATAATGGCTCCAGTTCTGTCAAACCAACAAAAAATCAAAATAAATAAAAGGCGAAAAAGATGGTTGAAAGAATTTTTGCTCCACGAAAAATTATGAATCATGAACTTTCTGAAGTACTTGGAACCAGCAGACTTTAGAAATTAATTATGAATGGATTCCAGATCGTATAACATAAAATATATTGACTTTAATACAATAAAAGGTTGAAACCATCTGGCAACACTGATTTAGTCAGTTAGAAGTTAGAACTTAGAAGCCACATTTTTGCCGATTTAGTACACTAATTAGGATCCTAGCTTTCTAAATGTTATTCCACTTCACTAAATTTAGTGACTAAATCATTTAGATTTCTAAATTTAGTGTAATGGAATAAATACTTAATGCATCACTTTCCCACACGTCTTGTGCACGATAACGAATATCTTAATGGATAATATTCTACTGCCACGGCCGCATATTATGCGTAGTGCTTCGCGCTAAAACCGATTCTGTTGGACGATCTTCTTGTATCGTCCAATAGTAGGTATCGTCTCATAGCACGAAGCTTCAGACGATAGACGCAGGTGCGGCCGGGCCCTTAGCCCTACCAATATTACACATTAAAACCCAATTAACACAATTTTAGGAAAATAATTATACAAAAACACAACATCACTCTTTCACATTCCCGGCAAAATACTTCGATCAACCACAGACTACATGACATGTAGTCTGTGGTTGTATATATTGTATTATCTATGGACTACACAGAAGTGTCAAGTGAACTTTGCGCATATGTGTAGCAGGTAAGCAAACATTTGAACATAGATCTTTGAGCTCTTTGATGTGCGCCAAAAAACCGACATCGAAGGGCAAAGTGCAAATGTTTGTACAAAGCTGTGAACAAAGTCTCAAAGTCCCGTGCTACACATGTGTACAAACAAGTGTTCAAATATGTGTTCAAATGTTTGTGCTATGTGTGGCGCCGGCCTAATGCTAATGATTAATATGTCCCATTAACTTTAAACAAAGATTAATTTCCGAGCGAGGATCATTTCGTTCCTAAAGATGTCCGTACCAATGGTTTTAACAAGAATCTCGATTATGGTTGAGTAAAAAAATAAGGATAAGGTATTATTTTATTATGTTGTGCATGCTTTTTCGCGGCTGAGTTTGTCTTTGATTTTAGTATATAATATTTAAACAAACAAGGAAAAATTTGCGTAAGAAAAACTTCAGATTTTTCTGAAAATCACTGTAGTACTTATATTAAGTTATGATTAATGATGTAGTTATTGTGACGCTCATGCTCAGTTTCCGAGTTTTTTTAACCGGAGTTTATGTATTCACTATTGCTTTTGATTGGCGTCAAAAAATTAACCAATCAACAACGCTTGTGAGAAGATCCTCCTCAAAAAAACCTCTGAAACTGGGCATAAAAGACTTCACATACAACACCGAAAAAAACATTCTTACTTTTAAGCGAAAAATTGTTAAAATGTGCTTGATTGCTGAAAGTTAATTTACAAGAATGAAAATGTACTACAACCGATTAGGTACCGATTGCGAAATCCTTATGAATGATGCTCTTACTGCAATCTGGTCGAAATCGAACTCATGGTAGGGCTCCTTTGTACCCACCTGCGCCCGCGCAGTGCCGCGCTGATCGATGGGCCCCTACTAACTCATCTCGATAATGTCGGACGACCACTAAATATTAAATTAAACCGAAAAGAGCCGCCATCCTTAACGGAAACCTTATCTCTGCCGTTACATCTAATGAGTTACAAGAATTCGCAGCAAGCCGTTAACTACAGGTTAAAAAAGATTTTATATTTCCTTAGTCTGGTTAATGTGAAATTTCTTCGTATTACAAGAGCCAGCGATGCAGACCTGTTAAAATAGAGAAAGTTAGAGACGGGCGGTAGAGGCTTTAAGATTATGAAGACGTTAATAAAGCAAGTAAATATAGCAAAGATTTATAATAAGCATAATCTCAAGCATAAGAAACAAGCAGGTAAAGAAAAAAAAAGAAAAACACGGAAACATAGATTTAATTAGCGAGATAAAACAATAACATAATTTAAACGACCACATATGGAGAAACATAAATCACGGATTCAATAAACTATTTCATTTAATTATGTCTTCAAATAAAAAACGTGGAATGGAATTACAGAAATTAAAATTCCCCGTATTCACACAGCTAACCTAACATGGGGCTGATTAAAAATGCGGGCTGAAAAAAAACTTGTATCATATCATAGAAAACCACATAAATTGTGAGCGACACGAAATGCGCGCCATCACTGTCCACTGAGTATCCAGTTGACTTCTCTATATCTATATATTATTATATAAAACTCAAAGGTGACTGACTGACATGGTGATCTATCAACGCACAGCCCAAACCACTGGACGGATCGGGCTGAAATTTGGCATGCAGGTAGATGTTATGACGTAGGCATCCGCTAAGAAAGGATTTTGATAATATTTCACTCCAATGCAAGGGGATCAAATAGGGGATGAAAGTTTGTATATAATAATACTGCAATGCAATGCAAGCGGAGCCGCGGGCAAAAGCTCGTTTTTAATATAAAAAGCTCAAAAAGTTAAAAACTGAAATAGTTGATAATGCCAGATAATGCCAAGATAATACATAAGTAATACATATTATCTACAACTAAGAAAGGAAAAAAACAAATCTAATAATTTCCTACTCCACACTCCACAGTCAATTTTGAAAAAAGTTGGCGAGACCGAGGAGTGAGGTAATCATCATCAATTTTTTTTAAGTAGTTATTCCATTACACTAAATTTAGAAGTTCTAAATAGGATTCTAAAAAGAAGACAAATTAGAAGCTACTTATTCCACTTGTCCTAATTTAGTAACTAAATCAGTTGCACAGATTAAAAATCAGTTGTGACGACGCGGCGATTTTGGCCAGACGCCTTCATAATGGCTCCAGTTCTGTCAAACCAACAAAAAATTGGTCTTCTCATAGGCTTAGCTGTTGGCTCAATGAAAATAAAAATAAATGAAAGGCGAAAAAGATGGTTGAAATAATTTTTGCTCCACGAAAAATTATGAATCATGAACTTTCTGAACTACTTGGAACCAGCAGACTTTAGAAATTAATTATGAATGGATTCCAGATCGTATAACATAAAATTTATTGACTTTAATACAATAAAAGGTTGAAACCATCTGGCAACACTGATTTAGTCAGTAAGAAGCCACATTTTTGCCGATTTAGTACACTAATTAGGATCCTAGCTTTCTAAATGTTATTCCACTTCACTAAATTTAGTGACTAAATCATTTAGATTTCTAAATTTAGTGTAATGGAATAACTACTTTATACTAGCTGCCACTGCTACTGCCCACTAGTCACGTATATATAATATAAATTATAGTATACATAATATAAAAAATAAAATTAATATTAATTAAACAATAAAGAAATAAGCAGACCCTTTGTGTCGTTTTGCTGTGTATATTGTTATATTGTAATTGTTTCTTGTGCACAATAAATTATTAAATAAAAAATAATAAAGCATGACGTAAACCATCGACACCATAGACTACGGAGTACGGCACCTACCCTGAAATAATGATTTTATCCACGTGCATTGTAAAGCAAGCATGCTATTACCTATTAGACGGCTTTTAGCTCCGTCAAAATAACTCAGCCAGACTTTACCTCTGTATGCAAATGCACTCCAATTAGCGGGACTTACGTTTCTTGCTGGTATTAGTCATTATTCCGAGCGAGGTTTTGTGCAAGCCGCGGCCGCCGAGCCTCCGTCATTACCACGAGATGATTCCGCTTCGTCCGGAGCTCTTTCAGCACCTTTAGCCTAATTAAATTAATTAAATGATTAGGCAGGAGGTGAAAGTTGTAAAACTCTCACGAAATTTAAAAACTTCAATGCTCATTGTCGTAATGACGACTCGCCGAGTATACAAGGGGAGGCGAATTAATCAAATAATACCGCGGAGGTGCGGGGAGCGCCTCGCCCCGCGCCCCGCCGGCCCCCCCTGGCCGACCGCGTGGTTCAGTCGCGATTGAGACGTCGTGCGGGGTGGTACTGTCGGTCCCGATAAGAAAAACTACTTTTTTCGAAGTTCTCAGTACAGTTTTTGTTTTAAAGTTTTACAAGGAAGTTTTGTGATTCGGATCTTTTGTACCGTCGAACTGAAAGATACGAAACTGCATACGGCGGTGAAGTTCATTGAGTTAATACGTTGTGTTTTTTTTTTGTTATTGTTGAGTTTTTGTTTGGTGCATCGTGCGAGTCCGGACTTCGTCCTTTTGAGGCATCCAAACCTGGACGCGCTCTAAAGAATTTCAAAGAACCCCTTTTGGTAATTATTTTAAATAGTTTATGCTATTTTTAAGGTGAATATGGCTGCAGCTAACTAATATTTTTAAAGAATACAAAGATTTTAGCTGATGTGTAATGCGAAATACCTATTAACTTTTATAAGTTGTGAAATATCGGTTTTGCGTCGGCTCGTTTATAATATGCATTTGACACAGGAGACTAAAACTAATTTTCATGTCAATAAGGTCGCTTTTCAAACAATCTTACAAAACATTTGACCACGTGTTGTGTGAGCAATAATGAAGTCACAATTTTTGGTATAATGCAGCGTTACCTTGTACTTACCTGGTGTTAGATGAACGAATATTTTCCAGGTACTTACCCAAATTTCCTACATTTACCTGAAGTTAACAAATATGTAATAAACAAACTGGTACAACACTAACAGGCAATAAGTCTACAAAATAATGAAATGTTATTGTTTTTTAAAAAACTAAATTTTGTAAAAGAAAACAAAATTAAAATACAGTTAAAGAACAAAAAACTTTACTCTTGGAGAACAGCGAGCGAGACTTTGTTATTATGATGACATTCTTGTAGTCGCAACGATTACAGCTCAATCAGCCAACATTAATAAAATAAAATGAGCCTATATTCTAATATATTTTGAATCCTATTACAAAAACCAACTTAAGAAACAACTAAAGATTAACGATAATGACGTTGGTGAAGAATGAAAATGGTTCAACGTGCATGCTCTCTAGTTGCCGAAAAATGGCATCAAAATGGAAACAAAGGTTTGAAATAATGGCTAGTTCTAACAACTAGAAACAAGATCCTCTAATAACCGACAATTTAGTAAAATACTGTTAGCAAAATACAATGGACAAACAACGGTAATAATGGCATCTGGTAAAATTTAGAAACATTTTCAAATAACTAAATCTTTTGATATTGTTTTTAGATTCATTCCTAGACACTAGACCAAATTAAAAGTCTAGGCATACAAATTTAAAGTATATAAGTGGATGTGGTGGGCATCCCACTTCTGACTCCTAATCTTAGTCCTCATATTATTATGCAAATCATTTCTTTCGAAATGCCCTAATTAACCATGGTTTTATTCCGTACCGTATGTGTTAGTAATGTTATGTTAGCAATTAAAATTTAAAGCTCCATAAATTTTCAACATTGATGTTCACAGAGGGAAAGCATTTACTTAATTTATTTGATTATGTGTTACCTGAATGACCCCACGGCTAATTTAGATATAGAGCTATCATCATTAGGTGGTATTTATGCCGTTCGAGTAATAAGGATTCTCGGAAAAAATATGTTTTTAATATTATAATGTCTAAGCGTATATAACACAGAGCACTTCATTTCATCGCGGCCGGTTTAATTAAAAACGAGTGCCCGCGCCCCTCCCTCATTTCGGGTCGAGCACCCCTGCCCCGCATGGCGCGGGCGTCTCGCTCCGCTTATATTTAGATAATTGTACAATCATCTAAATTAATGAGTCTCCCGTCCGGTCCTGGCTTCTATTGTTTTATATCGTACCAACGGATATATGACGACAATTTTGTTATTTTTTATCCCGCCGCGCTTGTTAAATGTTCTATGAATATCCTTAATTGCAGTCTGCGGCAGACACAATAAATCTGCTAAATATATTATAATCTGCGGGGACGGAGACGTTGCGCTGCGAATAGCTGGAATGGTTGAAAACGTAATTAATTTTAATCACCTTAACCGCCGAGTGAAACTTAACATTACCGATTTGCAATTAGCTCCTTTCGAATGTAATGGTGCTTCTAAAATATGCTAAGCGGACGCTCGTTTGATCGATGATGTAGGTATTATTAGAATAAATTAAAAGTCCACCGAAAGTTTAATTGGCTCCACAATACGGATAATCTAAAAACGCCCGAGCTCATTTCCCGAGGCCGGGATACAGTCGAGAATACGCAAGAATCGCAAGAATCAACTTTAGATATTAAAAATTTAAAATTTGTCGTGTCGGGTGTTAGCTCGCGTTGACGACACTGATAGAGCAGAATGCAATTAAAAGTTTGAGTATGTGCGTGGACGAGGCGGGCGCGGGGCCGGGGCGCGCGAATCTCTCCGCCTTAATTTATGCCAGCGATAAGCCCCGAGTTATGAGAGCCAATTAATAACTTAATTTACCCAAGATTTTATCGAGATTTAACTATTTTAATGAAATATTCAATTATTTCCAGCTCCTCCTGGAACCGATCGCTTTGTTAATTCGAGCTATTATAGCGAAACATGAGTAAATTGAATTAGCGTTTTATATAGCTCTCGGCGAATTAAACGCATCAAGCAGGAGGACGGCGTGGGCAGGGCCCGGAAGGCCCCGGGCGATCCGTCTAATGAACCCGAGCCACCCCGCAGCCTGATTTATTAACGAATTAAATGCATTTTGCTGCACCCTCATGCAAAATACATTATGCACTAATGTATAGATTACGGTAATTGTTAATTAATGTCCCTAATGCAATTACAGACGTAGCTTTGAGCTTCTTCATCTCTCGCTAGAGGAGGAATGGATGGGGGATCATTGATACCAATTATTTAATGAATTAACATTATCAGTGTTTCAAATTGACAAATGATATAATAATCGTTCCTCAAATAAAAACAAATAATAAACTGAAGAATGAAAATAGATTAGATACAGTTAAACCTTTGTAAAAAGTGAAAATGATTTGGCTGCAAGTAAGAATTATTGTTCTGAATAAGCGATTGCTGCAAAGTGCAATGTTACTAATACCCTTTAAAAACTTAAAATTGACAACATTTCAAAAATTTTAAGCCTTAAAATAAAAAATACCGTTTCTTTAGTTTCTTTTCCTGATATCAAAAAAATATTCAAAAAATTTTTATATTGCTTATTTACTGATAAAATAAAGAAAAACTGAAAAATACGCTGTGACGTCATACTTACGGCATATCAGACATTTTTTCTTTGCCTGGTGTAAAAGCGTTTTAAAAAAACATCATGAAGCATAAAAAAAACAGTCACTGTCAACAATGACATTTCTACATACGGGAGTTTTGCCGGGAATGTGAAAGAGTGATTTATTTATTTATTTATTGGACTCACCAACAGAAAAGCATTTGTTACAATTTAAATTTATACATAAAATTTGTTTACAGATAAAATGAATTCTAATGACAGGTGAAGTACAGCGTGCGTATGCGACAAAAATTAGACGAGATGAAATGAAGTGAATATGGTGATAATTATGATAATTGTTGTGATTTTGTATTATTTTCCTAAAATTGTGTTAAGTTGGGTTTTTAATGTGTAATATTGGTAGAATATTAATCACTAGCTGTACCGGCATACGTTGTTTTGCCATTTAAAGTATATTTTCTACATCATCAGTTGATACATGTTTTACCCCCTCTTTTGTCCCCTAAGAGGGTGTGGGGGGGAAGGTCATACACCAGATGTTAGGTTGAAAAACACAGTTAATACCTAATATGAAGTAAGTCCACTAAAGAAAAAAGTTTATACACCAGATGTTGAGTTGGAAGAAGACAAATATAATATATCTGTGAAAACTGAAAAATCTGTGAAATTTTTCAGTTTTTTCATTTCAGAAACCGTATGCAAATCGGATCAGTAGTTTTCGTGTTAAAGAAAAAAGTTTGATACAAAATCTGACCCCCTCTTTTGTCCCCTTAGAGGGGTGGGGGGAAAAATTTTATACACCAAACATACAGACAGACAGAAAGAGTGACAGACAGACAGACAGAGAAAAAACTAACCACATGTTTGGCTTCTATAGCGATGTAGTGACAAAGGTGTAATTTCGGGTGTCATTTCATATCTTTTATGTACAGAATTTTCATTTCTACAACAGAATATTGTCTTCCTCCCGCACGCGCTTTGGTGACGCCCACTATCGTAATATTTTAATTTCGCCATAATTTTAAAAACCAAACGTCCAATTTTAATCATTCAAAGACCAAATATTATCTACATAAACTGTACTTAGTGATTAAATAATTTATTTTGATAAGGATTAATAGCGTGAGTAAAATATATCCGTTTAAATGTAGTCCAAAAAAAATTCAGGATTTTTAAATAAATAAATGGTTATTGTACCTCACTCGGCATAGATAGGTATAGTGTGTCGCGGACTTTTTTGTAGATATTTATAAGATCTACAATTACTTAGAACATTTTATGGTTCTATCTTTTATAGTTTAGGCAGCGTACGCAAAATAAGTAACTTTTCTAGCTGATTTTTTACACCTTGCGTCCGAAAAACTCAAATATCTTACGGAACCCTACTTTTTTCCAAAACAAAATGTAGCCTATGTTCAGCAGAAATAATGTAAGATTCCAATAGCAAAAGAATTTTTCAAATCGGTCCAGTAGTTTCGGAGCCTATTCGACTCAAACAAACAAACAAACAAACAAACAAAAAATCAATTAATCTTTCCTCTTTATAATAGTAGTGTAGATTAGATATTCCTTATCGCGCACAAGTGTAGGAAAGTGATGCATTATCCAGAAACGTGCGATTTTGTGTTCCCTCCAAAACTCCATTGAAAGTTTCAGTAAAGCGTCTACCACTTTACTGAAACGACCGACTTGACTCCTTGACTGTATTGACTTGTACTTAGACTTTGACTAGACTTATGACCTGACGATATTACATGAAAACGATGCTGAAAATTATTATAGGAGGAATACGGTTTTCCCGCCATATTCCTTACCTTTTTACCTTGTCTGTGGCACAACATACACATACTTTGTGTCAAGTTGCCAAAAACGAAGAAAAAGAAAGATTTCTACATACGAAAACTACCACGATGACATTGACAGACGTCCTAATAAACGTAACAAACTTACACTGACATATTTTTTCTTTTGTAAACTGTAATGGAATTAACCGTTCAGGCGTAAGTATGACGTCACTTGGCGCTTACGTCTCTTTAGAATACGAAGGATTATAATCTATTTTTTAGGTATCTTAAAAACATAATTTTGAAAAAGCAAGAAACACGTGTCGCCTTATTTTAAGTCTAATTTCTTATAAAATAATAAAAAGCCATGTTAAAATTTTGAAATGTTGTCAATTCCGTCCTTGGTGTTTCCAATTTTGTTTCAAAATAAAACACACCAATATAAAATGTAAGTGATGTCATTTAGTGTTTATTTATGCACGTTATGCATCGAAGTATTGAATACGGGGAGACATGTTGTGGGATAAATTATTCAGCATCGGTCCGGCAAGGGACCGCGCCTGCTCCACTCAATTATTAAACACGCGTTATAAACGCCACCCCGACTTCGAATATCTGCACTTGTCACTGATGTAACAATAATTGCTTGTAGTTTCTCTTTTAAGTAGTTTCCATCTTGCGACATGTGTGCAGTTTGTGGCATAATATCGGACATTCTTCTTGTGATAATGTATTTTTCAACTTTGGCGTCCTCTTTAATTCCTTTTTGATGATGTTAAGGAGTAGCATAATATAAAATATACATTCTTTTTTCTTTATCATCAATTGTATTAATTCTTAGTGCTTCTAAAGGTGATTTTTTGAAAGCCTCAGGTTGTCGTGTACGTTCTTGTGATAATTCATTTAAAAACTTTTGCTTTAAACCTTTGCTTTAAAATTTTTAGAATTATAGATTTTAGCAATAATTTGTCAGCAATTGTCGAGGAAGTTAATCGGATATCGATTAAAACTCTATAAAATCTCATTTGGAATAGGAATTCTCATTGAGTCAGTAGGCGCTGGCTACACCTGCTCGATACCGTGCTTCCCAACAGCCCGTAAATCCACATCCAAACCGGTTCCGATTACTGGTTATGGCCCAGTCGTATGACTATACATTTGCGGAAACAAATACTCGTAAACTTTGTTTTATTACAACTCTTATTTTATTCTGTTTGTTCTATTGTACGTCGTAAATTCTTCTAAAATTTTGGGTTAACTTTCTAAGGATTTGTAGTAATTTTATTTTAATTAAGGTCGATAAGTCACTCGTATTATACGAAACGATTTGATTACAATCAAAACATTATACCTATTTCCTACGTTTTACGACGAGACGTTCAAAATTAATGTTGAGCGATTGTGATAAAACTTGGCCTTTGCAATATCTTATGACATTTTTGCTGGTTATTTTAGTTCCTACTTTGTAGCTAATCTTGGTTGGATGATCTGTATTAATAAAAAATATGATAATCTTTAGGTCATCAGAACCACTTGTATATTGTATTTTAATTGTTTCACTATTATATTGTTACAAAACTGTAATTTTTAACTTAATTTTTCTTTGAACCCTTTACTGCATATGAGGCCATTTATGGCTCTTCAGATTAAACATTTTTTCTGCCTTTATTGTAATAAGCATGGATTAAAATTTTTCACTCCTATATCAACTACTTCTCCGTGGATCGAAACGCATTTTTTTGCTGATGGCAAAATGTCATCTGCGAATGTAATTTCATTTTTTAGCGGCGCGGGCGCATAAATCAGATCAGAGTTCAATTTTATGTGACTTTGACGATTTATAATATTGAAAAATATTAAGATATTCGTATGTAAAAAAATCTGACTATAATGTTCAAAGGTTCTTTTTACTTCCCGTAATATTTGTTTTACTATATTATTATGTTTAGTTTTTCTGCTACATTTTCTCAATTTTCCGCGGGAGCCACTTCTGGCTTCGTATGCGTTCACTGATCTTACTTGCATGCTTTTATGGTCAAAAAGTCCATAACAACTATCCCTGGTGATGATTTCATTGGTGATAAGTCAGGATCTGACTCCAATGATGATAAATTACCGTTTTCTAACTTCATTTTATAAAAAATAAATAAAAGCGTGTTTATTGTGGCGATATGTTGAGGATCAACTAGCGCTACAATAATTCTAAATCGGACTATTGAAGTTTTCTAAACTTGTCGGATAATATATTCTTACTTATTATACCACTTCGGCCTGACTGAAAAAACACCCTTGCCCAGTCGGAAGGTCTTCCTTTGCGGCCTCAACCATATTAATTACCACATTGGTAACCCTCGACAAAAATACTCCCACTTCATCAAAATTAATAATAATATTTCGATCGCATATAAAATGTGAAAATTGTTACGTTTTCTTATGGCTAAACGAGATAAGGACCTGTTTCAAATACTTTTACAAAGCTAAAGTCTGTACTTATTATGCATACGAAGCCATTAATGGCTTCTAAAACTATTTTCTAAAATAAAGTACAGTACTAAAAATTATTTTTCCTAATAATTATCTTATTTACCCCTTATAAAGCAATATTAACCAGTAAAACATTTTTTCCTCATTCTATCATAATTCATACAATAGAGGGCTAAAGGCATTTTATTCACTTTTTTTTAATGTTGGGTCTTTTTACTTTTGTCTTAAATGCTTAAAATATGAAGAATAATAATAATTTAATTTAAACCCAAAATTGAAAATACCTTATTAAAATAATAATTAAACGTACGGTACATTACAATGCAACGTCATGTGCAATGATTTAACGATCTTGCAGGATCACTCTTCCCACAGTAGGTATGCAAATCAGTAATCACACGAACTCGTTTGTCCGGCGATGCTTTTTTGTCTGGATTTTTACGATAAATACGTTTTTTTTTGGAAATTTTCGCACGTTTCTATGTTACTGGCTTAATTAGGAACTTCGCTAATGAAACCAAGGAAAACAACAATAGGTATGTTGATTATAAGGCTAACGATTATACATTTAAGTTTGCGTGTACCGTATTCTGAGAATAACTTCACCCGTGCGATACAAACGAGCTTTTATTTGTTCTGCGGTAAGTGTCGGGAGCAGCCATGATTACGAGTACTACGTCACGAATACCGAAAGTAAATATTATGAGAAGTCGAACCGGTGTGTTGACACAGATTGTGGTCAAGTGAATCAAGCTACTGATGATGATGAATTATTCAACAGATTTTGATACTCTGATAAACTGTTTCTTAGAAAAATTTTGAACGTACACTTGACAAAAACTAATTGCAATGATAGCAATGTTATTTATTCCATTGCGTTCAGAATACATAGTTAGATTGATTATCCCACTTCATTCCAATATTATTTAGAGACAACATCGAAATTTTAATTATGCAAGTTTAAATATTATTTAAAGATTCTGACATCTTGTGCTCAACTTTGAGTTTTTGGAAGGTCCTTCTATTTTCACTTTTTTATTAGAATCCATGCTTCAACTAACTATTTCTTTATACAAAAAGTTACCTTTCCTTCGCTCCTAAATTGAGGACTTGAGGAGGATACAAGTCAATCTCCTTGTTCTTCACTCTGTCTAGCGTCATAACATAACTCGTGCAAGTAAAAATATACAAAACTCCAATAGACTTGTATATTTGTGGTTGACGTCCGATTTCCTTGGTTTCTCCGCGAAATTTGACAGCTGGAAGCGTCCATCCATCCACGAATCGTGAAAGGATGTATAGCCAATCAACAAGCTTCGTCACTTATTCACTAGAATTGAATGAATATTATTACGTAAATTCCGAATTTCGAATTAATTTTCACTCAAGTATTTGATTTTGACATTAAAAATTTTTACTACGGCCGCGTTCCTTTAATAGTTGATTTGTCTAATTTCGCTAAAAACGTCTCCTTCTGCCGTTCCGTTTGGCGACCGCGGTCGTCTTGATCGCGGCTATGACGTCACTCATGACGTCATCATTTTCGCTAAAAACGACCCTCGACGAAGTATGGGTCAAAATTAGCGTTCTAGTTTTTTTTTTCTTTTAACGACTATAATATCGCGAAGCCATGTTTGGAAAGTTTTCAGGAGAGACTAGAGACAAAAAAAACTTCATATTATTTCGATACAAATGATATTTTTACTGTAAATATACTATATAACATTGAATAAAATATTTTGATTGGAAAAGAAATTGTTTTAAATGAAATTTCAAATGATCAAAGCGCACGGAGTGCGCGGCCAAGTTCCAGCAGGCCGCGCGCATGCCGTGCACTATTTACACGAACGGTTTCGACGCACTTTTGACCCCCTTGTATCTCAGTGCCTATTGCGAGAGCAAAGATAAAATTTTACCTACCTAATTATATACTAGTACTTACGCAATATACCAAATTTCATACATATAGATTTGTTAGATCCTGAAATATTTCCTTGTAAAAATAGCTAAATTTGGCACTGACTCACTGACCGATAATCAAAATTCCTAGGCCACTTCCAGTTGTCGTAGCGTTATGAAATTTGGCACACAGGTTGTTTGTTATATGTAGATTAACAAAAAATTAAGAAATTTGAGAAATTGGCCAAGCGTGAGTCGGCTCATCTATGAATTTGATATAAAAATCGGTAATCAAAACCTCTAGGCCACTTCCAGTTGTCGTAGCGTTATGAAATTTGGCACACAGGTTGTTTGTTATATGTAGATTAACAAAAAATTAAGAAATTTGAGAAATTGGTCAAGCGTGAGTCGGCTTCAAAACCTCTAGGCCACTTCCAGTTGTCGTAGCGTTATGAAATTTGGCACACAGGTTGTTTGTTATATGTAGATTAACAAAAAATTAAGAAATTCGAGAAATTGGTCAAGCGTGAGCCGGCTCATCTATGAATTTGAGATAAAAATCGGTAATCAAAACCTCTAGGCCACTTCCAGTTGTCGTAGCGTTATGAAATTTGGCACACAGGTTGTTTGTTATATGTAGATTAACAAAAAATTAAGAAATTTGAGAAATTGGTCAAGCGTGAGTCGGCTTCAAAACCTCTAGGCCACTTCCAGTTGTCGTAGCGTTATGAAATTTGGCACACAGGTTGTTTGTTATATGTAGATTAACAAAAAATTAAGAAATTCGAGAAATTGGTCAAGCGTGAGTATGCTCATCTATGAATTTGAGATAAAAATCGGTAATCAAAACCTCTAGGCCACTTCCAGTTGTCGTAGCGTTATGAAATTTGGCACACAGGTTGTTTGTTATATGTAGATTAACAAAAAATTAAGAAATTTGAGAAATTGGTCAAGCGTGAGTCGGCTCATCTATGAATTTGAGATAAAAATCGGTAATCAAAACCTCTAGGCCACTTCCAGTTGTCGTAGCGTTATGAAATTTGGCACACAGGTTGTTTGTTATATGTATATTAACAAAAAATTAAGAAATTTGAGAAATTGGTCAAGCGTGAGTCGGCTCATCTATGAATTTGAGATAAAAATCGGTAATCAAAACCTCTAGGCCACTTCCAGTTGTCGTAGCGTTATGAAATTTGGCACACAGGTTGTTTGTTATATGTAGATTAACAAAAAATTAAGAAATTTGAGTAATTGGTCAAGCGTGAGTCGGCTCATCTATGAATTTGAGATAAAAATTAATATGTACAAGTAAATACACTGAAATAAGATGAGGAGGAAAGAAACAAATTGGTATGATTCCTTAAAAAAAGTATTGAAATCTCAAACCAACAACATACAACCAAAAACATACCTGTTAAAACGGGGCCAAGTTCCTATTCACTAATTGTTCGCCTTAAAAAAGAGTTGAAATCCAATTCAATGCCAAGTTTAGATGCACATCCAAATCGATCATAATCATCTTCATCAACAGCCTGATCCTAAATACTTCTAAATTTGAACTTGGCAGGTAAGTATTCATGCTAGTAGCACTTGATAATGTATAATTTTTAAATTTAAATATAAGATATCTATGTGATTAAATTAACCTGCCAAGTTCAAATTTAGAAGTATTTAGGATCAGGCTGTTGATGAAGATGATTATGATCGATTTGGAAGTGCATCTAAACTTGGCATTGAATTGGATTTCAACTCTTTTTTAAGGCGAACAATTAGTGAATAGGAACTTGGCCCCGTTTTAACAGGTATGTTTTTGGTGAGATTTCTTATAAAAAATAGGTACTAATTTTCATCTCTTCTGTACCTGTTGATTATGTGGTTTTGTTATCATAATATTATGATTCAATTTGAAATATTATAATATGTTTAAATAAAATATGATTAAGTTTACTTAAATGTTCATAAAAATGTTAGTAAAAGCACAGAATATACCTATATTAGTTGTACCAGTAAAAGTAAGAGTAAAAAAATGTAATTAGTACTAAAAACGAAACAAATAATAATTAATTATTTATAAAATAAAATAGAATGTAACTATAAACCATTGACATTTAAGAAACAGCTTTAATTTATAAACAATTACTTTTATTAACGACTTCAAGGAAAAGATCCAACCAAGTTCTGTTCAATGTATGTATAAAAAGAATTTATATATTATGTTCCTTTTTTAAACTTCTCTCAAAACGCTAAAAACGCTAAAAAATCCGTTCCACTTGGGTTTGTATCACTGACGCTCACATGCTAATGGAACGGGAAAAACTACAGTCTTGAGCGTCGGACTTCTGAGCTTCTAACGGAACGTTGGGATAATGTTGTCACTTGTGAGTTGTGTTGTTTAGGTACCCAACTGCTTATTTCGTTATTTTATAATATTCATATTCATGTTTGGAATATAATATAATAATTATATTACTTTTAGGTAAAGTAAAAAAAACATTAACTGTAAAATAAACAACTAGTAACATTAATTAAAAAATAATAATAATTACCAAATTATTTCAACGTCCTTGATAATTACTAATGAAACATTTTTAAGATTATGGCCAAGTATCCGAAAAAAGTCAAAGCGCAGATCAAGCGAAGGAGGTTGAAGTGTGCGGGCTTATTTTGGCGCGTCATCGTTTTTGATTATAGAGAAACTTGTGTTCCAATTGGTAATAATTATTGTTTAGGAAATTCACAGCTGTAATGGCCGCTATAATACTCGTGTCTCGGCCGAGGATTACCATTAAATTAGTTATGATCGATAGTTATGCGCCATTTGAATTTTACGCCGTTATTATTTTTGAATATTAGTTTTTATACATATTAAGAATGCTCCAACCGGAAAATTAGCAGGTGGATGTCTGTCAGTACGAATATCGACGTTAATGGCATTAAAATAAGATTCATATTAGCGCGCCTTTTACAGTGGCGGTTACGACGCTCGCCGCGTTCTTGATATGGCGAAAATGTATGAAAAAATTTATTATTATAAACCAAAATATCCTCGCAGTTTGACTCCTAATTCTTTAATAGGGTACATCGTATATTATATTACATTACGTATTTTGTATTCTGTGCCAAATAGTAAGTTTTAACTTTAGAGTGCTTTATAGTTTAATTTAAGTATCTATAGATACATTCTAATCGCATCAACGATTTAGGAAAGTAATTAATGGCCATCGTTGTAACGATACAGGAGGGGCCATATTTCACGTTGCCATGGCAACGGGTACAAACACTCCGCGGCCCGTGCCGTAGAGCGGAGTTTGGACTCGGTGAGAGTACAGAAAGGAGTATGGCCGCTATGTATAGTTGCAGTTCACACCCACACGTTATTTAAACCTTTTTGTGTTATGATACAATATTATATTTAAAAGTGAATTTTGTGAGTCTCGCTAAAACTGAGAACGGCTGATTTGGCTAATTATAGTTTTGAAATGTTCGTGGTAGTCCTGGGAAGGTTTATAATAGGAGGAAAGCGATACTGCACACGATTGCGATAAGTTAGTTCACCGGGTCCTCTAGTTAAGGAAATAATACCTTCTACAGGGTGTAACAAAAATAAGTGATAATACTTTAGGTTGTGTACGTGTTCCTTGTAGAGAGTTCACTGTGAAAGTAGCAGCGCTGAAAGACCTAATTTTTTTCACTTTTGTATGGGGAAACTCGTGACGCTCGGGCCCTTGTCCATATGAACATGAAAAAAAAATTCGTCTTTCAGCGCTGCTACTTTCACAGTGAACTCTCTACAAGGAACAAGTACACACCCTAAAGTATTATCACTAAGTTTTGTTACACACTGTATATTTAATGATTAAACGAACTTACCTGTACGTGAAGTTCTATCATAATTATACGAGCTGCTTTGTCCTCGAGATTAGCATTAAGTACTTATTTACACTAGTAGTTACGCCTACGGTGACGCCAGTCTTGCACTAAAGTTGAGATTTATAAAAAAAAATAAATCTAAAAAATAAGTGGGTAGTTTCGCTCACCTGTCGCGAATCTTGCGGTTGCTTGTCATTTAGTTCAGAGCGGCGATTTTTCACAGCTTCCAGGGTTCCTGGGATGGGTGGGATGCTAATCTCTTCGGACAAAGCAGCTCGTATAATTATGATAGAACTTCACGTACAGGTAAGTTCGTTTAATCATTAATTATACTCTCTGCTTTGTCCTCGAGATTAGCATTAAGTACTTATTTACACTAGTAGACATTGAGAGACTACATCTGCTGTGAAAAATCATTTTTATTTAACAAAATACAATATAACGTAATATTATATTATATAATATTATATTAATATTATATCTTTTACATTATCTTTTAAATTATAATTAAATAATTAACAACAATAAACTAAAATCAGGTTCTATAAAAATATCAGCTTATTTATTTATTGTCCTGACATTATCTCATTAGCAAAAACTCCGTGATCAAAATCATTTACAATATCTTTATTATAAAATTTAATAAAGGTTTTGGAGTTAGCGCTCCATCCTGCTGTCTTCCTAATTAAATCTAGGTTTACACCTAATCTATTTGCTTTCGAGGTGCTAGCGTGCCTCGTACTATGGGCGGTAAAAGTAGAGACATCTATACCACACACTTCGAGTGTGTTTTTCACCCAACGGCTTAACGTTTGTGAGGTGACTTTGTGGTGTGGCTTTCTCAAACTGACAAAAAGGTAAGAATGATTATTTCGTAAGGGTTCCGTTAATTTTAAAAATTGTTTTAAAGTATTAGCTACACATATTTCAGGTTTATCCTGAAAATATGGCAGTATAAGAGCTGGCTGTGTTGAGTTAAGGCGAGACGTCTTTATAAGATCGGGAATTTTTATAATAATTCTATCGGCAAACCACTCTATATTTTTTATATTTATAATTGATATCGTTTGCATTCTATGCCCGGTTACGAGTGCCAGCAACGTTATAAGTTTTTTAGAAATTGTCTCCAAGTCTAATGACTCATTAGGGTACAATTCACCAATATGACTTAGAACTAGGGAGGTATCCCAAGTCAAATTGTATTTTGGCAAGGGCGGTCGCAATCTAAAAACTCCCTTAAAAAATCTTTTCAAATTGTCATTACTACTAATTTCTGTATCGAGTACTAGAGATAATGCGGATCTACAGCTATTAAGCGTACCATATTGGGCTCCATTATTGTAAAGTTCTGTAAGAAAGTTTAAAATATTTGAAATTGACGTCTGATAAAAGTTTAAATTATATTTTACACAAAATTGGAACCACTTCTTCAAACAGGAATCGTATTGTTTAATAGAGTTTTGTGAGAGAGAAGCTAACATTATGTCCACTGAAGAATGTGGAACGTTTCTTTTCAACAGGGACGTCCTGACAACACTCCGGCAACCAGGGTAAGTCGTTGGTGTACTTGGCGGTTGCTGGAATGAGATAATATAAGATTTTCACTTGATTTTAAAATTAACGGCTCGGAAATTAGAAGTTTATTGTAAAGGGGAAACCATGGCTGTGTGGGCCACCATGGCACCACTACTATGCCTGTCGCTTTATCTTTAATGATTTTACGTAAAGATTTTAGAATTATAGAAACTGGTGGAAAGGCATAAAAGAAGAATTTTGACCAGGGTACAGTGAAAGCGTTCACTGCCACTGCATCAGGGTCTCTGTTCCAGGATATGTATCTTTGACATTTTTTATTTAATCTACTTGCAAATATATCAATATAAGGTTCACCAAATTTATGGGTTATATTTTGGAAGGCATAGTCCGCTAGTTCCCACTCGATATCTGGGTGATTACGCCTAGATTCCGCATCCGCAACGGTATTTTCTGCCGAGCTAATATATGAAGCAAATACTATTATTTGTTTCTGCTCACACCATTGCCACAGATCTCGGGTTACTTGTGTAAGATGAGGGAACTGCACGCCACCCATACGGTTTACGTATGAAATAGCAGTGGTATTATCAATGCGCAACAATATTTGACAATTATTAAAATTTCTTGCAAAAATTTTCAAGCCAAAAAAGGCTGCTAAAATTTCCAAATAGTTAATGTGCTTAGAGCGCTCCTCATCTGACCAAGTACCGCTAGCAGTCTCCTCTCCGCATGCTGCACCCCACCCCGTAGTTGAGGCATCACTAAAGATTTCTAATACGTATTCGTCGTATTTAATACTATTAGTTGGTGTATTCATAGATCGAGTCCACCATTCAAACTCAGATGTCAAGTTGCTCGGTATGTTCATATACCTTTCATAATTATCTGGGTCTTTTAATAAATTTAAATACTTGCACCTTTCAAAGTTTTTGGTATACAACCAACCGTATTCGACGGCGGGGCAAGCAGATGTTAATAAGCCAATCAAACGAGCAAAGTCCCTAATTTTACATCGCTTTAAACATTTAAAATGAATAATTTGATTTTTAATTTTACTAATTTTTTCTGGAGGTAAAGTAATTAGAAATCTTTCAGTATCTATAATGTATCCTAAAAATTTACAACATTTACTTGGACATAAATTACTCTTTTCGTAATTTATTATGAAGCCTAATGATTTCAAAAGATTTATAGTGTTATTTACGTTATCTAAGCATCCCTTGTAGTCATCATTTATCAATAAGAAATCGTCCAAATAAATGGTAGACATAAAGCCGCAGGATCTAAGTAGTTTTACAGTTGGTTTCATTATTTTCGTAAACACAAAGGGTGCCGTACTAAGACCAAATGGTAACACGTTAAATTCAAATAAATTATCATCGAATTGAAATCGGAGATATTTTTTATGCTCCTCATGAATTCTTATTAAAAAATAGGCATCTTTTAGGTCTACGGTACACATGTAGGAATTCTGTGAAACTAATTTTATTGCAGTGCGTAGATCCTCTAACTTAAAATGTTCAGTTTCAATAAGCTTGTTAAGATTTTTTAAATTTAGTATAAATCTGTGTTTACCATTTGGTTTTTGCACAAGAAAAAAGGATGACAAAAATTGATTTTTACACGGCTGGCACTGGGAAATAGCCCCTATAGATAACAAGTCATCAATACATTGTTTATACTGCAACTTCTCTAATTCTGTATAACTGCGTTGTACAGGAGGATGTATTTGTATAACCGGTTTACAAAAGGGTATCTTGTAGCCGGCAATCCAGGAGAGTATTGTGTGGTCATTAGTGATAGATGACCACTGTTTATAGTAATAGGTAAGTCTGCCAGCGTAACTCACCTCATATTCTACTGCCGACGACTCCGTGCTGGGTTCCCGGCTGTCGGTTGTCGAAATGACGCTCTCGAGGAGCTCGCGGGCTGATATTTCTGTGCAGGTTCCTTCCTCTGGTTCCCCAACTTGCCTGCGAACTGGGGGAGGAGCCTTCCAGTTTAAATTGCTCCTTTGTGTAGCGGGCACTTGGGGCTTCCTGTTTGCAGGAGTTTTAGAAGCTGGTGTGATTTTCAAATCCGCGCTTGACTTAGAGATTGACTTAGCAGTTTTTAATGTATCAGCTAGATCTAATCCAAACAGATAGTTGTCAATTTTTGTTTTCGTCAACTGGTCTTTCATATCTTTTTTTAAATTATATAAGATAAAATTGCGACGTGTCATGGAATCAGTATTTTGACAGTCGCATATCAATCGAGTAGCATCCATGAGTAGCTTTATGACTGCAGTATTTTTGTTCTGCTCCTCGAGCAAAATAGTAATAGCCTCTCCGAGACACGATATCGCAGAACCCAGAACTTTTTGTTTGCTTTCAATTCCTTTATCTCTCTTTAAAACGACATCCGTTACAGCAGCCTTAATTTCTAGATTAAGCTCAGGAGCATCAATCTGGGTACAATTTTTCGGGGGAAGATATTTTTCCTGTAAGTCTTTACGGAGGTCTTTTGCCAAGCCAACTGTAGCTACATGTTGGAGGCGCACAGCCAGATCGGCGTTAATATCCTTGCCGTATAATTTTTTTATTGATGGGTCGTCTCCTAACAATTCAAGCATAACATTATCCACTTCAGGCACAGCCATCACCTCTGCAAGATCCTGGCAATCAATCTGAGGGGCAGGTAGCTCGCACGAGCTAGTGGATGGAACAGGCTCGCCGCTGCACGCTAAATTAGCGGTGGCACCAGTGCTGGTGGAGGGTGCAGATTGTTCTGTCTTCTCAATTTCGCCTTCAATAACCGGATCTATTTCAATCTGTGAGCCATCTGTAATTTTATACATAAAAAATAATAGTCGTTGCCTGTTCATTTTGTATTATTTTCGTCAGGATTACGTATAAGTAATAAACGTAATAAGAGCAAGAATTTGTCAATAGTGCGTAGATACGCCTGACACTATAATAAAAGCACTTAAGTACTGTAAAAGTCTTAAAATATAATTCGCTGTATAATTTATATAATATTATTATGCATTGTATCTCTTATCACCCTGTTCAGTGAGCCGTAACGGCTTTTGCTAGTTGCACTTTTATATCATTATGATTATGATAATTAGTGACATGCTATTTAGATAAGTAGCAATCCCAAAAATTGCTCGCAAATCTAAATTTATACATGTACTTATATTGTTACAGTATTGTTGGTAAAAATTAATACCAACTTATCAAGTAACTTAGTGTTATAGCAGGTACTTTGAAAAAATATTATTTTGTTACCGTATTGTCTGTAAAGTGATAGCCCCAAAAGCTATCCGCAGTACAGACTTATCATGTAACAGTATTTGTGATCGTACCTTTTCTGTCTGACGGCATTTCAGGATAATCCGATAACATTTCGTCATGTTCAGACGAAGCGGAAGACGATGTTGAATCACGTCGTTTCTTCTTGGCATGTTTCAGTTTTCTTTCGAGTTTTTTTAACTTTCTTGCAATATACTCGTAATTATCATCCTTTGAGTGTTTCCGTTTACCCATGTTTGCACTTTAAAACTGAAAATAAGAACCTAAAAATTAAAATAGTGCGTACTGGCGGAGCACTGTACTTGTGAATGACAAGCAACCGCAAGATTCGCGACAGGTGAGCGAAACTACCCACTTATTTTTTAGATTTATTTTTTTTTATAAATCTCAACTTTAGTGCAAGACTGGCGTCACCGTAGGCGTAACTACTAGTGTAAATAAGTACTTAATGCTAATCTCGAGGACAAAGCAGAGAGTATAACTATATCTATAATCTACATCTATACATGATATAATATTATATAACATATAAAACTCAAAGGTGACTGACTGACATGGTGATCTATCAACGCACAGCCCAAACCACTGGACGGATCGGGCTGAAATTTGGCATGTAGGTAGATGTTATGACGTAGGCATCCGCTAAGAAAGGATTTTGATAAACTCCCACCCCAAGGGGTTCAAATAGGGAATGTAATTTTGTATATATAATAATACTTCTTAGCGCGAGCGAAGCCGCGGGCAAAAGCTCGTAATCTTATAAAAATGGATTTTCAAATGTGTTAAGTCGCGCTAAAACTCGAAAACGGCTGAACGGATTGGGCTGATTTTAGTCTTAAAGTATTCGTAGAAGTCTAGGGAAGGTTTTAAAGTGACACGAAGTTCACCGGGACAGCTATCTATAATATTTTATTATCATCAAAGACAAAATTAGCTACTAGATATTTTGCAGAGAATTGTACTAAAACATTAAAGTGTTTTGCACCCTTGTACGGTGTACCTACGTAGAACTGCAGAACTATGTAGCTTTCCCTTTCAAAAAATTTCCTGAAATGTTTTCCTGAAAGCTACTAAGTAGTCCAGCCTTTTCCAAAGTGGGCGATAACGCCCCCTTGTGGGCGCTGAAGATCTAAAGGGGGGCGGTGTAGGACCCAGAAAAAAACTCTAGTTTTGTACTAAATTGGAGATTCTTGTACAGGATTATGATAGGTACCCGCGCGGCTTTATCATCAACCAATAATATTAACAATAACTATAATAAGCTAGTACTAATTGAAGCTACTAAATCGTCCATAGAACAATATTATAATACGACCATTACGGAGTATCGCTTGCAACTAAGTAGATAACAATCGGCTTCAACGCTGCTCGAGACGCGTTTAATTAAAACAACTTTGTTCGTGGACAAAGCCGGGCTGAATCACTAGCTAATTATGCCAGACTAGGATGATTCCCGCAACTCCATTGCGACAAAATTTGTTTATCCCGTATATTTTTCCGGTATGAAAAGTATCCTATACCCTTTCTCGGGACTCAAAGTATCTAATTCCAAATTTCAGCAAAATCAGTTCAGCGATTTGGGCGTGTAGATTTGAGGAAGTAACAGACAGATAGACAGACGAGCTTTCGCATTTATAATATTAGTATGGATATAAATTAAATAACTTTTTTCTTTGCTAGGAGCAATGCGAGTATAAGGAGTAATAATGTAGACATGGTACGAAGGTGGAATGTGTCCACAAAAAATCGGTAAAGAGCCGCCACGGGGTAGCCATACACTGAAGTAAGTAGATGGCTTCCCAGTTCCCTATATTATAAGTCTGGACGTAAAAATTCGCGTATAATTTAGTTACCTATGTGCATTCCCTATAAGTCTGGACGTAAAAATTCGCGTAGAATTTAGTTACCTATGTGCATTTCCTATAAGTCTGGACGTAAAAATTCGCGTAGAATTTAGTTACCTATGTGCATTCCCTATATTAGTCTGGACGTAAAAATTCGCGTAGAATTTAGTTACCTATGTGCATTCCCTATATTAGTCTGGACGTAAAAATTTGCGTAGAATTTAGTTACCTACGTGCATTCCCTAAAAGTCTGGACGTAAAGATTCGCGTAGAATTTAGGTACCTATGTGCAAAGTCACACAATAAAAAATGTAGAGTTCAAATCCATTGGTTGTTACTTGTTACAAATTTTGAAGTTAATTCTTATATTAGGGGGCGTTGCAGTTGCCCAGAAGCATTCTGTACCAGCTAAGCAATCAAACAACTCTATTTTGTCACATCTCAATACCCCAATTTCTATAGACTATAGAGAATAGAGATAAGTGTATTTAAAATGATCTGTGACAGCAGCAAGCTATGTTTGATATAATCACACATTCGAAAGTTCGACGAAGCCTCGTTTCGATAATAATATGTAGTTGGCGGATCGTGATACGTTTTTGATGAATGCAATTATGGTCATAATCATACGTTTTTAAAGTATCTCATTATACTCGTGTGGAATTTTTATGTATGGAAAATACCGTATCGGAGATTACAGTATTTTTAATGCTGTCGACTTTTCATGTATGCTTTTTTGGCTTTTCGCTCAGACTTTTCGTTTTTAAGAGTCAAAGAAACCCAAACACAGACGACGAAATCCTTCATAATACCAAAATATTTAGTTGAGATCGAGTTGAATATTTAGGTATTTTCAACGGTTTTTAAATTATTAGATACTGTACCTTGTTTCTTCATCAGACCTGCACTATAGAGCAAAGTCAACGCAAAATCACTCTTAGATGCTATTAGAGTGGGTTGCACCGGCTGACTTTAACTATAACTTTAACTTTAACCATAACAAAATGTGAAATGAACTATCAAATCCCTAGCAAAAGTCGCCATATTTGACGATAACCTTAACCTTAAACCTTAACTTTAACTACGCTTCTGGTGCAATTCACCCTTAGTTGGCAAGTGACATCTCACTGAGGCCGCCATAATCAAAGAACAAGAAGAAGAAGAGTTGAATATTAAAAAATAAAAGCTAAAGCAAAACGGCTTAAAAATAAGAAGGAAAATTTTCCTTCACTTTTGGCTGATACTTTTGCACCCTTTCGATAACACCAAGTCAAACATAGTGCAGCGTCATCGAGAATTTTAATTATTATGATTAATTAATGACAAGTGAAGGAGGGATTGATTGATGAGCCAGTTTACTTGAGGCTTATTAATTGTGAGTTTTACATACTTTGTCTCATTGTCTACTAGTGGGCGCTCGTAATTGCTAGCTGACTCACTCTCCTTATTAATTTCCAGATTCAAAAGACGATGAAATTATGTAAAGTAATTTATTAATTTGCTGTTTTAATTATAACATGATTAAAACTGAAACTTGAATTTTTGAAAACGAGATAGAAATTATAGATAGCAAGGAAAAAGTTTAAGGGTGGGTTGCACGGTGCACCAGGGGCGTGGTTATAGTTACAGTTATGGTCAAAGTTATGGTTATAGTTAAGGCTAACTTAACTTTAACCTTAACTTTGACCACAGAATTTGACAGATGTCTGTTGCTGGTCCGACAAGGCTTTAAAATTTAAATGAACGTGGGCGGGAGAGCTGCTGGTAAAGGAGAACTGTCAAAAATGACGTTTTTGTATGGTGACAGCGTTAGTTCCTTTTTTCGCCACGTTCATTTAAACTTTAAAGTCTTGTCGAGCTCTATGGTTAAATATGGCGTCCATTTTTTACTTTAACCAAAGATTTGATATTTTTCATTAAATAAAAAAAAACTTTATTGCAGCACAAATATACAGAACTTCCAAAAATATGTTAATTACAGTTTTTTTATTTATTTTTTATTTATTTTTTTATTTTTGCTGTTTTTTTATTAAGTATAGTTAAAGTTACAGTTATAGTTAAAGTAAGTTGGTGCAACTCACCCTTATAATTGTGCAGTTATTTAAAGATTCTCATGCGAACAACATACAATCCAAATAAGAAGCAAGGGGCATTAATAATATTATTAACTGTTTATATTAGTAATAACTAATACCTATGAGTATAGTCTATAGATCGTGGTTATTAAAATAAACGTGAAACAAATTTTTCTTCCAACTTAATAGTTAGGGTTAACATGTTGTTTAAAATGAGCCATCTGTTCAGTGTCAACTGTCAACTGTCAAGTGTCGAGCTCCGCGACCCGTTGACGGTCGCTGACGATCGCTCAAGGATACTATGTTTAACTTGGGTTAGTGACACTAACCATGTAGCAAAGACAAAAAAGTTTCTCTATAAAATCCTTAGCCTTTATAATAGGTAGAGATGTCGATTTTCAAAATATTATAAAAAGTTAGCCGATTGCAATAGAGTTATATGAAAGTATAGGCACAAACTAATAAATACTTTATCGCATATTAAAAGAATTCGTATGCTTCCAAAACAGTTCGATTTTGCGAAAAAAACCTGACACCCATGCCTCCCAATTATATAGTTTAGATAATAATCAACGTTCTATACTATAATAATCTAAAATAATCGGCCAAGTGCGACTCGGAATCGCGCACAAAGGGTTCCGTACCGTTATAGAGCAAAAATAGGCCACAAATTGTGTTTTTTGTTTGAGAGCCTCCCTTAATTTTTTATTTTATTTAAATATTATTATTTATTATTAAAGTACAATTATATTTAAGGCCCTCGTGAAAGTTTCAAGTGCTTACCTCTTATCATTATTGATTACGTTACGAGCAAAAAGGCCAAAAAAATCACGTTTGTTGTATGGGAGCGCCCCTTAAATAATATTAATTTTATTTTTATTTTAGTAAGACCATAGTAAAAGGAGAGCAAGTAAGTCAACTCCGGCCCAATCCGCGAGATAATTACCTACTGTCTTAGGGCTGTCAATTTTAGGCGACGGCGCGGCGCGGCGGCGCGGCGGCGCTGCACTGGCGGGGTGGTGTGATGTGGGCGCGAGCGCGCCGCGCGAGTCGCGACTGACTGCGCTTCGTTCGCAAATCGCACCGCATGAACAGCGGCAACGTCGCGTCGCGGTCTCTCTACTTTTAATAATAAGTGACTCTTGATTGTACATAATATTTTGTGCATATTTTGGCCATTTTTCGTGCATATTTGCATGCATATTTTGGCACTTTAATCGTGCATATAATCCGAATTCCTATGTCTAATTACAATAATTATAAAAAGCGGCCAAGTGCGAGTTGGACTCGCCCATGGAGGGTTCCGCAGCAGCAATAAGGTTAATTTTTATGAAATTATATTATTTTTGATTTATTTTTATATTTCAGTCGATTTAATGAAATTTAGATTAAGGTTTACTATTTATGACGTATAAAAAAAACTACTGGCTAGATCTCGTTCAAACCAATTTTCGTTGGTAGTTTTTATAGTAATATACATCATATATTTTTTTTAGAATTATCATGCCTCTACTTTAGAAATTAGAGGGGGGGGGGGGACACACATTTTTCCACTTTGGAAGAGTCTCTCTCGCAAACTATTCAGGTTAGAAAAAAATGATATGAGAAACCTCAATATGATTTTTGGAGACCTATCCATAGATACCACACACGCATAGGTTAGATGAAAAAAATTTTTTTTTGTTTCATTAAGGTTTACTATATATGACGTATAAAAAAAAACTACTGGCTAGATCTCGTTCAAACCAGTTTTCGTTGGTAGTTTTTATAGTAATATACATCATATATTTTTTTTAGAATTATCATGCCTCTACTTTAGAAATTAGAGGGGGGGGGACACACATTTTTCCACTTTGGAAGAGTCTCTCTCGCAAACTATTCAGGTTAGAAAAAAATGATATGAGAAACCTCAATATGATTTTTGGAGACCTATCCACAGATACCACACACGCATAGGTTAGATGAAAAAAAAATTTTTTTGTTTCAGTTGTACCTATGGGGACCCCTAAAATTTTTAATATTTTTTCCATTTTTGCATCAAAATCTTAATGCGGTTCACAGACTACATCTACTTACCAAGTTTCAATAGTATAGCTCTAATAGTTTCGGAGAAAAGTGGCTGTGACATACGGACGGACGGACAGACAGACAGACAGACAGACATGACGAATCTATAAGGGTTCCTTTTTTGCCATTTTGGCTACGGAACCCTAAAAATACCCTGTAAAACAACATTACAAATTTTACGTCTATCTCTTAAACTATAAACTATAAAGTTATAAACAAATCTGTTGAACTAAGGTTCGAACTTTGCTTCATGTACATATGTATTACAATTAGTCAATTAAGTACTTATTTTTAATTACGATTAAAATAAGTACTTAATTGACTGTAAGTAGTTAGTAAATAGTAATATACCTACAATATAGAGAAATGGCATTACTAAACGTAAACAAAGCAATAGCGGCAAATTAGTCGACGGATCAAAAGTACCTAAAACATTCCCTTATTTACCTAAACTTACCATGTTCTAGTGGGAAAGTAGACCTACCTACTTCCTCTGTGTCATAGAAAATTACTTATACAATAATAAAGAAGTAAGTAGGTATCTCATCATCAAGTAAAAATTATATGCTAGAATGAGTGAGTACTAACTAGTAATTGTACCTACCTTTCCTGTTCAATAGGTAATCTGAACAGAGATAATTATGGAATTATTATTATTAAAACACCCAAATACACAGCAATAGTTTCTACTGCGATTATTATCAGAAATTTTTGATTCGTGTCGCGGCGCCGAAAAGCCGTGAACGCGCGAGCCACGTACAGTGTTAGCCCCGACTGGTACACCCCGAATCCACTCGAGATTTTTATATGTGTGCGTGCGGCGACGCATTGATACTATGACGCACACATACAAGCCGCGCGCGGTGCCTTTGTATGAAGATAACTTACTTCCCCTCTTTATACTATGGTAAGACAGACAGACGGACAGACGGACTGACATCGAAGTCTTAGTAATAGGGTCCCGTTTTTACCCTTTGGGTACGGAACCCTAAAAACACTTCGAGAAAAGTTAGGTAGTACTTGTTTTTTGACCAACATACGAAGTAGAACACTTGTACATTTACACTGCAGTGACAGCAGTCTAAAACATATGCAGTGACAGTCATTTGAACACTAAAGGCCGTCACAGACCTAGCTATAATATATATTAATATATTTATAGCTAGGCATATTAATATATATTTTCTATACAATTTTCGCGTGACCACACACTCAGCTATAATATGTATTTCTGGTCTCAGTGTGTTTAGTACGGTATATTAATATATATTATAGCTAAGTCTGTGACGGCCTTCAATAACTGTCACATAATATGTTTTAGAATTATCAGGACATAAATTACTGTCTGTTTACGTCTGGCAAACAGGTAAGTAGTTGATGTTAGTTTCGCGTTTATCGTCTCAAACATGTGTTTAATGTCAGCTGTCAAGTGGCGTGACCTATGACACACGATGACACTCAAGGACACGGCAGCGGTGACACTATTATAATTAGTGTTGTCATCCAGGATACCAATCAAAGCGTTAAAAATGTACCTAACACCGGAGGTTTTTGAAAGTTCGTTAAAAACGGACTTTATAGCTTGAAACTTGAAAGTTCGAATACATAATATAATAATTTTTCTGAATAATTAAGTTCATTAAGTCACAGGTGACACAGTTATTTCAGTTCGAAATTCAACATTTACCGATTGCAAAGTATTATTTTATTTTAAATTTATTTAAGTTATGCGTAAGGAGTATTTAAAGGACTTAGAATGACAATGATCAGGTACATATACTGTATGTATACAGCCAATGACAATGTAAGATACATCGTTGTAAATTATTATTGTAATGAATATAATTATTTGAACCATTGTTTGAGTACAACGATTGAATGTTAATTGTCGCGATGAAGACGTCTGTGAATGTATAGATTTAAGATAAGCAGAACAATTTAATCTAGACAATAAACTCAGACAATATAATATGATCTCGAATGCGCAATTAAACTTAAATTTAATATTTATTTTATGTGTTTTTGGTATTATGTAAATAGTGCGTATTATGTAAATTGTATTTGATGAGCAAAATAAGTTAAAATAGTTAACATTTTTGTAGCTAGCTAGTATAGACATAATATTATCTATTATAATATTCTCAAGAAATGAGTTTGCACACTAGGCATTCTAGACATTTGGGCTCCGACCTGCGACTCCTGAAGTCCTGACTTTGAATGCTCAAGGCAATAGAAGAAGCTAGCTGTGGGTTTCAACTTTTAACAAGAGTCAAAATTTGCACTCATAATAATAAAAGAAATCATACCAAAACTTCCAAAACTGGACACTGCAAGCTCCAAATACACAAGTCACGACATTTACTATATTATATAGGTGCTAATGGCAGGATGACTTGCAAGTTCTGCAAGGATAAGACGCACCTCCACCTGCCTCTTGACTGCCCTTTTGTACTACAGCGTAGAAACATAAGATGAATGAAATATCAAGCTAGATGAATTCTTAGCACTAACCCCGTAGCCAGTTTAGCACCAAACCGTGTGGTTCAGTTAGAGCAGCATGAGACCGGGAAAAAAAATAACCCGCCCATAAGGATCGTAATACAGGGTATAACAAAAATAAGTGATAATACTTTACGGTGTGTACGTGTTTCTTGTAGAGTTCACTGTGAAAGTAGCAGCGCTGAAAGACGATTTTTTTTCACTTTTGTATGAGCAAGGGCCCCAGCGTCATTAGTTTCCCCATACAAAAGTGAAAAAAAAAATTGATCTTTCAGCGCTGCTACTTTCACAGTGAACTCTCTACAAGAAACACGTACACACCCTAAAGTATTACCACTTATTTTTGTTACATCCTGTATATAGTGACTTTAAACTTACTCTAAATCAGTCATTCTTGAAGTGCATTCCACGGAGCCCTGGGGTTTCGCAAAAGCCTTATAGGGCGCGAGCGACACGTACATTTTTTTAGAAATATCATCATACATCAGCATGTAAACAATCCATTCAGAGATAAAACATTCTTATTTTTTGGGGGTCCATCAAAAACACTTCGATCCAAAACAGCCCTAAAGAATTAGGTATAGTTAGAAGGAGAAGTCAGCTACCTAGTGAGTAATAATTTCTAGATCCACGGTCTTCTGCCTACCTGAGATAGTAGGTGCACAATATATCGCATATTCTATGGCGTCTATTCCTTATCTTATCAGCCGCGGGATATTTGCTCACTGATAATACCTGACCCATTATACCCCTCTTCGCAACTAAATGCAACTTCACTTTCTATGATGCTTTTAATAATATCAGCTGAGGATAATCATAATCCTGCACAAACTAATGTTTAGTCTGTCTATTTCTCTACTTTATTAATAATTATGTACTCAGAGAAATTTATTCCTACGTTATTTGGTAATTGGTTGGGTTGCGCCAAGTTCATGCGATCTTTAGAATGCGCTTGAAAAAACCCGCTCAAAACATGTTACATGTCTTGTCCATGAATTTTCTGATTTACCTACTGGCTACTAATAATCTGATATGTTACAAAACTTTGGTCCTTCGAGCCGGACTCTCGCATTTTTCGTTAAATAAAATCCTACCGATTATAAAAAAGGTGATAAAATGTATTTTGTGCGTAAACAGGACGCTCACCCCAGCTGGGGAGCGCTCAATTGGCAGCGGCTCGAAGGGCCACCACCGCGCACAATCAGTCAAATGAGAATCAATTTACGGTCGCCAGTCCGCACTAGGTCAATGTAATCGTTATTAATTACGACGAGACTCACGATACTGCAATTATTGTGTTATTTTGATTTCACATTTTTTACCTTTATTCTTCTTTGATCTCTCAATTGTTATAATATTAAGATGCCAGTTAAGGGTCTGTCTCCGATAAGCTAATCGAAATCGCATTCGATAAGCTTATCCGGTAGCTTTGTTCGATTCTGGAACTTCTGGAAGGCATATTATACATGTTTAAAAAATCTGGAAAGACAATATTATAACCATTACGTTTTTTCACTCTCAATATGTAATTTATACAAAATACCGCATTCAGATCAAATCCAGGGATTTTGACATTTACTCATAACTATTTCCGAATCTCCTATTTATATTTCAGTAGTGAACCTCAAGGTTAGCCTAACCCAAAAACTAGGGCTATTGTAAATATTTCTAATACACTTGACCCATTTAGTATTTTAACCGCGCGTCCCTTTGTTTCTTTATTGAACAAGAAAACAATGGCCGACCTGCGCGCGCGCCTCGGACGTAAAAATTATTTTATTTACAGTTCAAATTAATTTCGATGTCTACCATGGTGGCAAAGGGATAAAATTTGTTTTTTTTTACTGGTAATAAAGGCGTCACGGAGTCTACGCGGGAAGCGAGGGGAGGATGGGGTCCGGGGATCCCGCTGCGCGCTCGTTATCGCTCTCGGAGCAGATAAATTATTTTTATATACCAATTTACCCCAATATACTCTATTGTCAATATTTAATGGCAGTTATCATTGGGGATAATATCAGCGAGCTCGGCGAATGACTGCTTTTTTGAGACTTTAAATAATAACGAGAATATAGTATTATTTTTATTTCATTAATATCCTGAGTAAAAGTATCCTGCTAATAATAATTATTATTATTTTGCACTGTTATGTATAATTTTTGTTAAATATGTTAATATTTAATGTCATTTCCTAAGCGCTTTATCATGTACGGAAAACCTAATAAATGGATGTATTAAATACTTCCTTAAATTTAATAATTTATTCGTTAAATAATTTGGTGCACAGGATAATCAAGTCGTATATTTACCGAACGTAAGTACATATTAAAATACGGTAGTATTTAATGTTAAAATTATTTCAATAAAAATATGCAAATATAAGTTTTTTTTCGTTCCGAACTATAATTTGCGTAAATTATCTTGTAATTACCTGACAGGCTTATGCAATTAAAACATAATTTATTACTTTGAGTTTCGAGGAGCATAAAATGATAATCGGTTGTAATGTTGTAATCAATGATATTCTACTTATACAGATCCGTTACGTTCATACTATTTTCCGGCTTAAAAATCTCTTCCGAACAATTTTCAAATTCAAAATTGCAAACATTGACAAATTTGACAGATAAGTGAAACAAAAGATACGAAATGCCATTTACATAAAAGAGACAGTTCTATTTTTAAATGTCGAATCGTATCGCTGTCTCTTTCTTCGCCTGAGCTATGACGAAAATTTGATTTTTTCCAGATTGTTTGACAAAATAATTGAAAATGTAAATAATCAAGGTATTTATTGCAATCAAGACATGTGGTAAGAGATTCCATGTGTTTTGTTTACTTTTGAGTCATAATTGGTACATTTTCGAAACACACACGACGTCATTTTCAATATTTAGGTAAGACAAGACGCGGCACATTCGTGACTGCGCTCGATGCAGACTAAATAACAGACGACCCAATTGGGCCGTATTTGAGTCTTCACGACGCGCGCGGTAGTAACATATTATCTGCTTTGAGTTTTTCATCATTGGTTGTAATATCTATCTCCTTTTAATTACATATGTATTTACAAGTCTAGGATATCTATCTCTACAAAATATCTAATTAAGGGCCCGGGTTACCCTCGAAATTTTCATACATTCTTAATACCAAAATCATTTTCTCATACGAAAATATTTAACATGTTTGAGTTAATTTTCAGCTTAAGATAGTAATTACCTAAGGTCCTGAACAAATTTTTTTTCAAAATATTTAAATACTAAAAAAAATATTTTTGTGTTTAAGTATTCTTTAGTAAATTTACTACTAAATATTTAAACACCAAAAATAGACAAAAATCTAAAAAATATATAAATAAATAGTAAATTTACTACAAAATATTTAAATAATAAAAAATATTTTTTTAAGTTTAAATATTTTGTAGTAAATTTACTATTTATTTATATATTTTTAAGTGTTTTCGTCTATTTTTTGGTGTTTAAATATTTAGTAGTAAATTTACTAAAAAATATTTAAACACAATTTTTTTTTTAGTTTAATATAAATATTTTGTAAAAAAAATTTGTTCAGGACCCTAGGTAATTACTATCTAAGCTGAAAAATAACTCAAACATGTTAAATATTTTCGCATGAGAAAATGATTTTGGTATTAAGAATGTATGAAAATTTCGAGGGTAAGCCGGGCCCTTAAGTAAGTATTTGCGCATGAGAAATAATTTTTAACTTCTGAATCGCGTAATTACTACAGTTTACAGTAATTTTTATAATAAGCTTCGTTATTTTGGTACTCAGTATTTTTAATTAATTAAGATGTTATGCAAGAAGGGGTCTTTTTCCTTAAAATATAAATCGAATGACAAAAATACAATAATTAAAATCTTTACAAGCATGACTTTAGGCGAAAATAATTAATTTATAATAATAAATAAAAAAAACAAAAGCAAAAAAAATCTTCGCAATTAGCGTTTCGATTGCGGACTTACGGCTCACGCGGGCGGCGCGGTGCGGCGAGGCGTGTCTCCGGCCGCGGGGTCCGCACAAAGCCTTATCTTATCATACCCGCTGAATTACCATCGCATTTGCATGTACCGACGATTATTTACGAATCGGATATGACAGATTTTCTTCCGCTTCCTACCTTTTTTGTATTTTTTTAGGTTAGGGATTAATGTTGCCCGGTATCCTCATCCGTGTTGGCATAATTAAAATTTTACTTATTTCTAACTAGACACTTGTAATAAATACGAGTTGTAGTGTATGCGCAGTGTATCTACATAGTAGATATTTAACATTGTCTCATAAACACCAGTAGTAGGGATGCAGTCGTGAGGATAGACGTGCGCCCTGCAGTGGTACTGGGTTGTACTGTTAGTGAGCCAGTGTCCATAGGATTCTACACGAGTATTTCAATTTTCAATTACCAAAAATATCAAAATACTGTTGTAATATTGCTTTATTTTTCTGTTCCGACTTAAGGTCATCCCCTGAGCAAACAACCTTGACCATACGTTTGACGCGTTGCCGATTTTTTTCTAAAAACAATTCAAATTAATCTAAAAATAATTCAAGCGTGGAATATGTAGATTGTAGGTACTTAATGAAATTGTCTATCTTGTCGTGTGTTTCAAATGTTTATTTGTAAATATTAGGGAGATGCTGAAAGTATGCTTGGATTAATTTAAATTCATGATTATAATAAACAAAAATAGGAAATTAATAACGGGGAAAGGAATGTTGATATTCTGAAGATTATTGCTGTATTTTTATTATGATTTTGTAGCATTCAAATTATGAGTTTATAAGGCTCTAAATACGGTAAATTACGGCATCTCCGTAGGGGCAGCGCCCTGTTTTGTGAAACTCATTTAAAGAAGTACCTATGCAATAATGCATACGCCTAGGATGTTTAGTATTGAACCTGACTAACAAATCTCAAATATTATTATGTTTGTTTATGCAACACTGTAGTACACGGTACAGCACATTAAAATTAAACAATATTAGGAATTACATCAGTAATAACAAGTTGCGTAACGTGACTGTCGAAACGCACCCAGTACCCACTGGTGCATTGAGGTCACATAAATACAAATACAACAATTATTATTGCTCAGCAAAATTCCCAGGAACTAGTAAGGTTGCTATTTTTTTAATAATAATAATAATAATTTATTTATTTTCTCCCAAAAATTACAATGCAGTAATTTGTGGGAGACTTGGAGCCCAAACTAAGCCGAAGCCTGTATATTGGTGCCCCAGGCCCCCCCTCACAACTATCTTAACTTATTTTAACAATTTTGTTAGTTTAACTTATTTTAACTTAGGCATTTTAACTTTAACTTAGTTTAACTTAGAAATCTATTTTATTTATTTTTTTAACTTAAAAATTATTATTAGTAAAAATGTATTAAATATTATAGATCATATCACAACTTCATCATATCAATGATTTACCTGGAAAATAGAAACTTACAAGTGTAACTCACCACATTGTTCTATTTTACATCGTCTTTTACTAAAAACGCAAACTAGATTTTCTTTGTTATTTAATTATTTTTTTCATGATAATGTTAAATTATACCTTGCCTACTACTATAGTACCTTATTATTTAACTTATTAGTAAAATTTATACGCATTTTAGTCATATTTTCTGCGACAAAATCTCAGTTAATATAAGAACACCAGCTTAACAAAACCAGTCGCGTCACAGAAAAACCGATCTAGTGTCGTAAGGCATAGAGTACTTTAAACGCGGAGCCCCGATGATTCGAAAGCTATTTAGACTCATCAAAACACTAGCACTCAACGTGTAATGTTTTAATGCGCACTCAAAATTAGGGAGCTCTGATAAAATGGGAAGCAAGTCTTAAGGCGATATAATGAAAATAAATTATAACGCAAAGGGCGGGGCCTATGCTCGCGCGGGGTCGCCGCGCGGAGAGCACCCCCGCGCAAAAACATCGCGCGCTTGCAGCTAGCGCGACCGTAATTTTCATTTTTAGAACAAGGGTCATTGACCTATGGAGTCGCAGTTTTATTAATAATTATTAGTAATTATTTTATATAAGGAATTACAATAATTGTAGAATATGATTGACGTAGTTAATTTATTAGCATACGTATTCTAAGTTTTCTACATAATTGTTTTACTTAGCTCCTAATATCAACTTTTGACCGTTGGAAGAGTGTGTATGGAATTGCAGGCGGTATTTTGGTCTGCGGGGCTAAAATGGTCGCTTTGTTGAATCATGATATGAATCATATTAATATGATTCATTTTTTTAAAAATCGCATAATATGCAAGTCTCTCTGCAATTATTGCAGGCAGAGTTGCTTATGAATTATTAATTTCTGTATTTTTGTACTGATTTGACATTTGTCAGTTTAACAGTTTTTACAATTCATTTGCTGAATTGATTGAGAGAAATTGCTAAATGTGACCATTTTAGCCCCGCTGGTCTTGTTGCTTGCCAGGCTGTTGAGTGATGAAGAAAACCATAAAACTCCCTAAGAGGCCGGGTGCCATCGAAATTCTCATACATACGTAATAGCAAAATCATTTTCTCATACGAAAATATTTAACATAAGTATTTGATTTATTTTTCAGCTTAAAATAGTAATTACAGGTTCCTGCACAAAAATTTACTACAAAATATTTAAACACTAAAAAATTGAGTAAAACACCAAAAAATGTAATATAATTAAATCAAAGCGCACGGCCGTGCGCGGCCAAGTTCCAGCAGGCCGCGCGCTCGCCGTGCACTATTTACACGAACCGCTTCGACGCACTTTTGACCCCCTTGTAGCTCAGTGCCTATTGCGAGTGCAAAGATAAAATTATACCTACGTAATTATATACTTGTACTTAAGCAGTATACCAAATTTCATCGAAATAGGTTCAGTAGATCTAGAAATATGTCTCTGTAAAAATAGCTAATTTTGGCACTCACTCATTCACTCACTCACTCACTCACTCACTCACTCACTCTCTCACTCACTCTCTCACTCACTCACTCACTGACCGGTAATCAAAACCTCTAGGCCACTTCCGTTATGAAATTTGGCACACAGGTCGTGTGTTATATGTAGATTAACAAAAAATTAGGAAATTTTAGAAATCGGTCAAGCGTGAGTTGGTTCATCTATGAACTTTAGAGGCTACTTCCAAATATCCTAGCGTTATGAAATTTGGCACACAGGTCAAATTCAAATTCATTTATTTCATACCATATTACATGATCAGATTAGTTTCTACTTTGGGTCCTACACTAGGCGTAGCCTGTCTTGCAGGTCCCCAATATTTATTTACTTAATATTATTATGGTATTAGGTCGTATGTTATATATAATGTAGATTTAAAACAAAAAAATAAGAAATTTTAGAAATCGGTCAAGCGTGAGTCGGCACCTCTACGAACTTTAGAGGCCACTTCCAATTATTGTCCTAGAGTTATGAAATTTGGCACACAGGTCATGTCTTATATGAATTTTAAAAATCTGTCAAGCGTAAGTCGGCTCATCTATGAACTTTAGAGGCCACTTCCAATTGTCCTAGAGTTACGAAATTTGGCACACAAGTCATGTCTTATATGTCATGTAGATTATCAAAATATTAAGAAATTTTAAAAATCTGTCAAGCGTGAGTCGGCTCATCTATGAACTTTAGAGGCCACTTCCAATTGTCCTAGAGTTACGAAATTTGGCACACAGGTCATGTCTTATATGTCATGTAGATTAACAAAATATTAAGAAATTTTAAAAATCTGTCAAGCGTGAGTCGGCTCATATACGAACTTTAGAGGCCACTTCCAATTGTCCTAGAGTTATGAAATTTGGCACACAGGTCGTGTGTTATAATATATAGAGTAACAAAAAAATTAAGAAATTTAAGAAATCGGTCAAGCGTGAGTCGGCTTATCAACGAACTTTAGAGGCTACTTACAAAATATGCCTTAGCGTTATGAAATTTGGCACACAGGTCGTGTGTTATATGTATAATATTAAGAAATTTAAGAAATCAGTTAAGCGTGAGTCGGCTCGTCTACGAACTTTACTCTTTACTTAAAAATTTGTCTTCTATTGATAGTTTAACAAATACCACTAGTGGCATCTATCGAAAGTATTGTTTATATCGGGCGTAGCACAAAAAGAAAACATAGGTATGATTTCTTGAAAAAAAGTATTGAAATCCCACCAAAAACATACCTGTTAAAATAGGGCCTAGTTCCTATAGGCTAACTTTTGGTCTAAAAAAAGAGTTGAAATCTAAACCAATACCCAGTTCAGATGCACTTCATCAACAGCCTGATCCATAATACTTCTAAATTTGAACTTGGCAGGTTTTTGTGATAGACGTAACACTGAAGGTAACACTTGATTAATTATGTAATTAGATAATATTTATAAAATTTAATTAACCTGCCAAGTTCAAATTAGAAGTATTATGGATCAGACTGTTGATGAAGATGATTATGATCGATGAAGTGCATCTGAACTGGGCATTGGTTTAGATTTATACCCTCTTACTAATAAAAACTTCTTAAACATGCGTTCAACGTGTGAATAGTTAAACAGGAGTTTTTAAGTTATACACACGTTACACAGAGTCTATACATGGTCTATACAGAGAAATTTGTATGGAAATGACAGCATCGTTATACAGGCCTTATGTCAAAAAATGATTATTAGTAGAAAAAATCTTATGCACCCTCTATACACGCTGTGTAACTTTTTATTAGTAAGAGGGATAATGTATAGACGTTATAATATACTAATGTAAAATGTATAGACGTGATATAATATATATCTAAAAACTAGCTGTTGCCCGCGACTTCACTGACCGGTAATCGAAACCTCTAGGCCACTTCCGTTATGAAATTTGGCACACAGGTCGTGTGTTATAATATGTAGATTAACAAAAAATTAGGAAATTTTAGAAATCGGTCAAGCGTGAGTCGGTTCATCTACGAACTTTAGAGGCTACTTCCAAATATCCTAGCGTTATGAAATTTGGCACACAGGTCGTGTGTTATAATATATGTCGCAGTCATCTGGTTCAATCTGTGATTCGATTGAATGACTAGCGTATTCATTGAATGACACCGTTCTATTGAATGACTGAAGGACAACTAGTCAAGACGCTGACTGTAACGTTTAACGTCTTGACTAAACGTCATCATAGTGAAGGTTTTGGAATTGGTTTAGATTTTATAATGTATAGACGTTATAATTTATTAATGTAAAATGTATAGACGTGATATAATATATATCTAAAAACTAGCTGTTGCCCGCGACTTCGTCCGCGTTAGCATAGTTAGATCACGTCCCAAATATTATTTTTCAAAAATATTCAATGTACAGAATTTACTTTCCTACGATTTTATTCAGTAACCCAAATCCTATTAAAGCGAACACCTTCATCATAGAAGCTCAAATCTTTAATAATTTGAGTTCAATCAGTCGAAAATCTAAGAAAATTTCTAAAAACTTTCATCCCCTATTTCATCCCCTTAGGGATAGAATTTATTAAATTCCTTTCTGAGGGGATGCCTACGTCATAGTATCTTTATGCATACACAGTCTCAGCCCGATCGGTTTAAAATTGAGAAAGTTTCATACAAACTGTCAACCCCAATTTCACCCTCTTGGGGGTAGAATTTCCAAAGACGCCTAAATATATATCCATTCAATTTTAATTAGTAACCCAAAAATAAAGTTTCATGTTTCTAATTACTCAAGAAATGATGGACTTTCAACCCCAATTTCACCCCCTTGGGGGTAGAATTTCCAAAAACGCTTAAATACGAATTCATTCGTTTTTATTCAGTAACCCAAAAATAAAGTTTCATGTTTCTAACTTCAGAAATAACGGACTTTCATACAAACTTTCAACTCCTATTTCACCCCCTTCGGGTTAAAATTTCCTAAATTCCTTCCTTAGTGGTGGGTGTCTACTAATTAACACAACCCTGCTCATCAAATTTCGTGGCTGTAACTTTAACAGTTTTTGCTCTGCGATGATGAATCAGTCAATCAGTCAGTCAGTCAGAACTTGTAATTTTATATGTATAGATTTGAGAAATCAATCAACGACTCGACATTGAAAATAACAGCATTTTGATTTGATGGTTGTGTTTAATTTTACAATTCTTATGTAAACAGTATTTATTTAATAAGCTATACGGTGTGCATTACACATGACAATATTTTATACCCCCCCCCTCTCCTCCCACCCTCCTCATCGTATTCTCATTGTATCACTGGTACATAAGAATTTTTATCTATAATTCGTAGATGAGCCGACTCCCGCTTGACCGATTTCTTAAATTTTTTAATTTTTTTTTAAATCTACATATACCACACGACCTGTGTGCCAAATTTCATAACGCTAGGATAAGGACAATTGGAAGTGGCATCTTAAGTTTGTAGATGAATCGACTCACGCTTGACCAATTTCTTAAATTTCGCAATTTTTTGTTAATCCACACATAACACTCGACCTGCGGGCCAAATTTCATAACGCTAGGACAATTGAAAGTTTCTTCTATAGTTCGTAGATGAGCCGACTCACGCTTCACCGATTTCTTAAATTTCTTAATTTTTGTTAATCTACTTATAACACACGACCTGTGTGCCAAATTTCATAACGCTAGGACAATTGAAAGTGGCCTTTTAATTTCGTAGATGAACCGACTCACGCTTGACCAATTTCTTAAATTTCTAAAATTTCTGAATATTTTGGTAATCTAAATATAACACCCGACCTGTGTGCCAAATTTCATAACGCTAGGACAGTTGGAAGTGGCCTAGAGGTTTTGATTACCGGTCAGTGAGTGAGTGAGTGAGTGAGTGAATGAGTGAGTGAATGAGTGAGTGAGTGAGTGAGTCAGTGCCAAAATTAGCTATTTTTACAGGCAGATATCTCAGGATCTACCGAAGCTATATCTATGATATTTGGTATACTGCTTAAGTACTTGTATATAATTACGTAGGTATAATTTTATCTTTACACTCGCAATAGGCACTGAGCTACAAGGGGGTCAAAAGTGCGTCGAAACGGTTCGTGTAAATAGTGCACGGCTAGCGTGCGGCCTGCTGGAACTTGGCCGCGCACGGCCGTGCGCTTTGATATTCACATTTATTGCATTTGCATTAGTAGGAAACAATGTAGCGTAGATTGTATTATGAGAATAATAATTTCTGAGAATAAAAATATGAGAATAAAAATTCTTACGTGTCCGCAACACGTAAAGAAATATTATTATCAAGATCCAAGTGAAATACCGACTCCACTGGTGGTCCCTTGGATATTATGGTGGTGGTTCCTTGGATATTATGTCGGCGTCAGTCGTAGATTTATGTTTTATCTTATAAAAAGCGATAAAATAAATATCAATATGTGTATGAATATTGAATATATATCTTACTAGCTGTTGCCCGCGACTTCGTCCGCGTTAGTATAGTAGATCACGTCCCAAGTATTCACGTCCCAAGTATCAAAACAAACGACACTGAAAAACCGTATGTGTAGTTTAGTTTTTAACTTTGTTCTTAAAAAAGATGTATAACGCCGCAACACCGCTTTGTTTGAAGCAAAATTTGGGGAGGTGGGGGGGGGGGGGGGGGGTAAGGAAAAGACCGATGCCAAAGCTCCCAGCATGTTAATCAAACGACACTCGAAATTTGTATAGAAAAGATAGACAAAAGCTCATAGCATGGCAAGGAGTGAAGATAGATACAAAGTGTGAAGGAGAAATTTGTAGGAAATTTTATGGGTTTTCATTACGTACAGGACATTTTTTCTCTACAACGCACCGTTTTAGCGATATGAGCAAAAAACTAAAAATATTGAAACTTGAGCAGCTCCCCCCGCCCTTAGCGATATCGTCATAATATATAGCCTATGTGTTGACCCGACCTCTATATAATATTCGTGCAAAATTTGAAGTAAATCCATTCAGTACTTTCTGAGTTTATCCCGGACATACATACAGACAAACAGACAATCAGACAAACAGACAAAAATTCTAAAAACTATATTTTTGGCTTTCATATCGATTATAGATCACGTCTCAAGTATTATTTTTCAAAAATATTCAATGTACAGAATTGACTTTCCTACGATTTTATTATAATTATGTATAGATGACTTAGTTTGTTCCTAAAAAGGATAATTAAGACGCAATACAAACTCCACGATACCTTTTAATTATGAACGAAAGTGTCATGAGGAATAAGGGGGGGGGGGTTTGGGGGGGCTGCGCCCCCCCAAAACAAACGACACTGAAAAACCGTATGTGTAGTTTAGTTTTTAACTTTGTTCTTAAAAAAGATGTATAACGCCGCAACACCGCTTTGTTTGAAGCAAAATTTGGGGAGGTGGGGGGGGGGGGGTTGGGGGGGGCGAAGCCCCCCCCCAGGAAAAGACCGATGCCAAAGCTCCCAGCATGTTAATCAAACGACACTCGAAATTTGTATAGAAAAGATAGACAAAAGCTCATAGCATGGCAAGGAGTGAAGATAGATACAAAGTGTGAAGGAGAAATTTGTAGGAAATTTTATGGACTTTCATTACGTACAGGACATTTTTTCTCTATAACGCACCGTTTTAGCGATATGAGCAAAAAACTAAAAATATTGAAACTTGAGCCCCTCTCCCCGCCCTAGGTGATATCGTCATAATATATAGCCTATGTGTTGACCCGACCTCTATATAATATTCATGCAAAATTTGAAGTAAATCCATTCAGTACTTTCTGAGTTTATCCCGGACATACATACAGACAAACAGACAAACAGACAAACAGACAAACAGATAAACAGACAAACAGACAAAAATTCTAAAAACTATATTTTTGGCTTCCATATCGATTGTAGATCACGTCCCAAGTATTATTTTTCAAAAATATTCAATGTACAGAATTGACTTTCCTACGATTTTATTATATGTATAGATAGTATTACAATATGAATAGATGACTCAGTTTGTTCCTAAAAAGGATAATGAAGACGCAATACAAACTCCACGATACCTTTTAATTATGAACGAAAGTGTCATGAGGAATAAGGGGGGGGGTTTGGGGGGGCGCAGCCCCCCCAAAACAAACGACACTGAAAAACCGTATGTGTAGTTTAGTTTTTAACTTTGTTCTTAAAAAAGATGTATAACGCCGCAACACCGCTTTGTTTGAAGCAAAATTTGGGGAGGTGGGGGGGGGGGGTTGGGGGGGGCGAAGCCCCCCCCCAGGAAAAGACCGATGCCAAAGCTCCCAGCATGTTAATCAAACGACACTCGAAATTTGTATAGAAAAGATAGACAAAAGCTCATAGCATGGCAAGGAGTGAAGATAGATACAAAGTGTGAAGGAGAAATTTGTAGGAAATTTTATGGACTTTCATTACGTACAGGACATTTTTTCTCTACAACGCACCGTTTTAGCGATATGAGCAAAAAACTAAAAATATTGAAACTTGAGCCCCTCCCCCCGCCCTAGGTGATATCGTCATAATATATAGCCTATGTGTTGACCCGACCTCTATATAATATTCATGCAAAATTTGAAGTAAATCCATTCAGTACTTTCTGAGTTTATCCCGGACATACATACAGACAAACAGACAAACAGACAAACAGATAAACAGACAAACAGACAAAAATTCTAAAAACTATATTTTTGGCTTCCATATCGATTGTAGATCACGTCCCAAGTATTATTTTTCAAAAATATTCAATGTACAGAATTGACTTTCCTACGATTTTATTATATGTATAGATATTCACATTCATTGCATTAGTAGAACACAAAGTAACGTAGATTGTATAATGATAATAATAATAGATAGGTTCTCACGTGTCCGCATGATCTATATAATACTACTATAGAATTATCCAGATCTAAGTCAAGTAGCGACTCCACACTTCCACAGGTCTCTGTTCTTTGGATGTGTGGTCAGTAGTAAATTTACAGTGTGTAACAAAAATAAGTGATAATACTTTAGGGTGTGTACGTGTTCCTTGTAGAGAGTTCACTGTGAAAGTAGCAGCGCTGAAAGACCAAATTTTTTTTTCACTTTTGTATGGGGAAACTCGTGACGCTCGGGCCCTTACCCATACAAAAGTGAAAAAAAAAATTCGTCTTTCAGCGCTGCTACTTTCACAGTGAACTCTCTACAAGGAACACGTACACACCCTAAAGTATTATCACTTATTTTTGTTACACCCTGTATATTTTCCACAAAAATAATAAAATAATCATAATAAAGCCATTTTACAAATAATAAAATATCCTCCCTTATCAATCAATAGAATAGGTAAGTACACACGACGGCACATCAGACTAATATAATTTTTAGCCGCAGTGTATAAGTACCTTGACGTGTCGTCGTTTGTACAATAAAACGAACAGAATATCTGTTCAATTTGTTTGAATAAGGTAGGTAGGTGCTGTACGGGTGGGTGGCAGGCTGGCAGCACGTCATGATATACGCTGCGGCATCTTATGCCTATTGTAATAGGAGCTGTTTTGCAACAAAAATAATAGTGTAATGTGCCGCGTGGTACTATAATATTATGTTTTGGAGCATTTATTACTTTTGTTGGTCTTCTACTAAAATTGTAACATGTAAAATATGTAAGTAATACTGGTGTTTTCTTTTTCCCCATGATAAAAAAAAAACATACAGCTGAACGTATAACCTCCTCGTTTTTGGAAGTCGGTTAAAATGATAATAAAAAGCCTTCACTCTAATACTAACTACTAATTAGTAATAATGCACTATTTATGATTAACCTAAAATAATTAATTAACTATACACACTCATTAAAAGTATTATTAATTATTATTTACAACTATAACATACAAATTATCGCGGTAACGCCTGGCTAAAACTGACATAGGTCCATCCTCGATGAAAGCTGTATTAGCACTGAGTCTGCAAGAGAGCGGCTTCGCAATTAAACTTAATTTGTATGACTATAGAGTCGTGATTACGCTGCGGCCAGAAGCTATCGGCTTGCTCGGAAATTTCGACGTAAGCGACAAAACGTAAATGATCTATAATAAAATAACTAGGAGCATTTAAGCAAAACTGCTTTTGTACGAATTTGAGTTGCAAAGTTGTCTATTAATTAGACTAATTTCCAACAATACATCTATTTTCGTTTAAAAGTAATCTTCAAATTTCGTATTTTTAAGAGGTAATTTCGAAAATTAAATGTATCGAGGCAAAATACATTAATCGTGTTTCTAGGTCTGCTCAAACCTAGATAAAGCTATGAAGATATGTATATCTGATTACCAGATTTGTAACATTTCTGAGGGTCCTATAGTATTACGTCAAAAAGGACAGTTTTTACCATTATATCGCCTTAAATTACTCACTTACAGAGTAGTTATCCGAAAGAGCTTTTAAATCATTCACAAAACACTAATGGACATGGGAGGGTGCGGGGCGCAGGGCGTGCGGGGTGCGGGGCGGGGGGAGCAGATGTAGTCCCAGGCGGGCAATGAAATGAAATGGAGATACGATATAAAGGTGTGCGTAGTTATTACCGTGGATTGCAGTTTGGTCGCGCGACGCGATAACGCAGCTAGTCTTCTCGTGTGACTAGTTGACTACATTGCATTGTAGTAATGAATGTCGTTACTTGTTAGTTGTTGATAAATCTGAACCTTTTTTATAATAAACGCAAAATCACTGATCTTGATTTTGACTGGCGAATGCCGAAGCGTATTTTATTGAACACTGAAGAGTGTACGTACATCCGAAGTTTTTACATCGTTGCACCATTCAATGCTGTAATCTGCTATAATACTGTATTTTTATACGCTTTTTATTAGCTTCACCTGTATATTTGTTTGTAACATGTTCGTAACCGACTTCTTTGGGCGCGATTTTGACCCACTTTAAACGAGATTTCGTTCAAACTTTGTAGATTTATCGAGGACCGATGACAATACACTAATTTGATATAATTATTCCATTTTTCAATTTGTATATTTGTATGTTTGTTTGTAACCCTTTATATAAAAAGCGTGTTTTAGTTTTTTTAACTATTACTTATTTTGTCCTCAACTTATAATTTTGTACTCAATTACTGAACCTAATTTTAATAATCACATAGAGGTCAACTTACAGTAATGTGAATTGAATTTGATCCGATAAAACACATCTAAAATGCATAATTCATTTACGTGAGTGTCCCGGGGAAGTGCGGGACCCGCGGGTACAATGGCGAGGGGAGACGCGGGCCATTATTATTGGCGCAATTTAATTAGATCCCCTGCGCTATACCCGTTTTATAACACCCCACCAAGGTTTGTTATAATGCCAATTCGAATTACAGTAATTGCTGAGAGTATCGAAGAATATCGTAAGTGTGGTAATTAGAAGAATATTAGTGTAATGTGAGATTGTAATAATAAACTACTTTTTAGGTAGTAATAACAAGTTTTTGTCTACTACCTCTTACCTAATTTCAGTTCAATAATGGTTCAATATGAATATTTTTAAGCGCTCCCTAGAGTCTAGGGAGCGCTTAAAATATTTATTTACATGCTGAATTACCGTCTAGGGCCTAGACGGTAATTCAGCATGACATGCATTTACGTGACAATATTAATATTTAATTGTTGCATATTATTATGACATACCGATCGCGAAACGATCTTGCGTGCATCATGCATGTCATGCTCATATTGCAGGACGAAAAATTAAACAACTTGTCAAAATTAAATGTCATTCGCATCAATCTATACAATAAACGATCCTGCGTGCAGGACAGCACGTAACGCGTCATGCTGAATTACCGTCTAGGGAGCGCTTATTGGCGTCTAGAACTACTGGGCGGCAAAAGTTGTTAAGATTAAACGAATATTGAAAAAAGTATCGAGTTGATAAATCACAAATCACAATCACAAACATCATTCGGAAGGGCCGGTTAAAAAGCATAAAATTACTCCTTGAACGTCGGAATTTGATCGCAATCACCCCGCTTCCGGCTCATCGATATTCGTAGCGAATCGGCCAAATTCAATCATTATCTCCGACACGACTCATTCACGAAAAAACCCGTAAAAAGGTGTGAATGGACGGAGGAAAAGGGCCCGCCCGCTTTTTGTGGCCAGCTCGAACCATATCTCAAAGTACGAGTAGATTACAGCGTAGCCGGTGAGTGGTGACCGAGTGAATGAAAGTGTTCATTCACAGGCCATGAAAATGACGGGCTAACAACGCTTCTACAATGGAATCGTACACTCTTTCTAAAAACACAGTCTGAAGTATCTGATGAAGAACCCTCAGCTGGTTTCTATATAACTATTAGTTCTGTCTACTCTGGTTGTCATATTGTCAGCATAGCAGCTGATTAATATATAACACTAAGGGCCTGTTTCACCACTTCCTGATAAAGTGCCGAATAGGCTATTCACAACTTTTTTGACAGATTCTCCATACTCGATCAGTCAAGTTAATTGGTGGATAGCCTATTCGGCACTTATCAGGAATTGGTGAAACAGGCCCTAAGACTCTTCTTGCTGCACCGAATGCAAAGAATTTACAAGAAATAAACTGAAACAAAATATTTCCATCAAAGAATCGAGCAATAAATACCAAGATTTTCCGATCTTAAATACTTCAACATCGTTTTGATTCAAATGATCAGAATGGCGATAACCGGGAAGATTTAGCGGATGAAAACATAAAAGCGGTTATGACAGGCGATTTGATAAACTGCACCCGCTTTGATCTACATAAACAGGTCAAATCAAAGTGTAGGAAATGTTTTACTTGTGTTTTTATTGCCGCTCGTAATAAATTTACGATGTAGGTATACCTATGCGCCCACGCACCGTTTTACACATTCGTAAAAAACGTTAGGCATCGCAAGGACGTTTTTATTTTTAAAAGTTCTTGGACAATTCGAGATTTATGTTCCGTGATTCTTTATGTCTCCCACGACATATCAATGCATTAGAAATGTAGTATTCTGTTTCTGTTATTAAACAGTTTGTCGTACAAGATAAGATGCACCGTGGGCGCAGGGTTTTTCGGGCCCGGCGCGGGCGGTGCGTGCGGTCGAGTGTTATGCTTATGACAAACACAGCCGCGGGGGGAGCCGGCGCAGGAATGCGGTCTACCTGCCCCCCTGCCGTGCCCCCCCAACCCCTGCGTGCCTCACCGCACCCCCCTCGTCCTGGACCACCGCTAATCAATTTAACTTTATTATCCTGCCTGTAACGCTTCATTACTAAACGTTCTTGTTCTGTGACTCAGAGGTGTGGGACTTGGAGTGGGATTAACTGACCAAGTTAGGTGACTAGTGCAAGTGAGTTAACCTTGTTATTGTTAGGTATGTTATATTTTAGTTAGATTTCAGTCTTCATCGACCATACTAATATTATGTGGAAAATTTGCTTCTACTAAATATTTATTGTTATCATCAAGTCGTGCAGCACACGACAAATAGCGTAAAATGTACAGAAATTATAAAAATATGTAAATTAAAACTTAATAATGCCAAAAGATAATAAATCTTAACAAAATTATGTAAAAGTTTTAATAACAAATTCCTCACGTGATGTATTATAAATTAAAATAATATTTTTTATTATAATTATTGTGCTATTACAATAAGTGTACTCGTATAATTTGTGTGACAATAAATTATAGTGGCAGAGTTTAATTGGGGTGCCAAATATTTTTGGGTCAGACAGGCTCTGGCACCTGGCATCTCCTGTCACTGTCAGAGTTCAGACTTGAGCCCGCTATTATTATCTCCTATTCACAATCACAATAACTATTCTATGTTCAAAGCATGAGAAACTTAGTTCGCCAGAGTAAAATTAAATATCAATTCTTGTAAATATTATGTATTATTAGCTAAGGCAGGTAAAATTATTTCAACAAAAGAAATCCTAGCTTTCCTTTTTTTATGTTATAACTTATAAACTCTTATAAGTTATAACTTGCATGCATAATTTATAATATTATTTTAATTTTAAACCTAAATTGTTTTAAAACAGAACCTCGTAAACATATTATATACCTAATCTTAAATATCAATCTGACGAACGAAATTAAATCAGATAAGCGGTAAATAATAAGTATTCGGCCTCCCACCGACCGACGGTCCATCACTGTCACTGTCAAACGGTTCTGTCACTTGAACTTATAAACTGAAAGACGTTTAGAAAATGTCTAATAATATGTGCACTGGACCAAATTCTCAGCGCTGCAGTGAACGGGTTAACATAACATATTTTACCCTACAAATCTTCCTCGGACTTCTACGATTTTTTTAATATTAGCTAGATTGGTTCAGCCGTTCTCGAGTTTAAGCGAAACTAAGAAAACAGAAAATTCATTTTTATTCAAATAGAATATTTCTGGAACAAACCACATTGCTTTGCTAATTTAAGCTTATTTTAAGTACACGAAGCAAAAAGGGCCTGCCGCCTGACTCCTGTGCCTGTAGACAAGTGGCGAAACGCTAACGCTAACGCTAACTCTAGCGTTACAAAATGTATGCGATTTGACATAAGTCATCAGTTCGCTAGCGAATACTAATGTCAAATCCCATACATTTTGTAACGTTAGCGTTAGCGTTTTGCCACTTGTCTACAGGTACTGAGTAGACAACATGAGCTGAGGACTCATCCTAAACTTAAAATATTTCTCACGTAAAAGCTTAAAAACCACGTACCAAGAAAGTTTACAATGCGAAACAAGCATTGAGTTTTAATTATTTGGGACAAGTTATTAAAGAATGTAAACTCGGGGAACACGTGTAGCAATTACTGAGTTGGAGATAACGGGGGTGTAATTAGTTGAAAACAAAGCATTTGATAGGTGTACCGTGTATGCCCTGGAGGCCCTAAAGGCCAATGTAGGCCGCTACAGGCCTGGGCCGGTAGAGACTCGAGGCCGTCGTAGGCCGCTACAGCCTGAGCTCCTAATGAGACCCAATTGGAACATAGCGCCCACATGTTTTTAATTTGTTTTAATATAATTGGTCGTAATAATATTATATTTAAGTCTTAATACGGCCTAAAAGATAATATGTAATTAGAAAGCAACAAAAGTTTTTTAACAATATCTACCGATTATCGAGGCGATTCATTTATATAATTATAATTATTTGAAGGTAAATTGATATTCTAAGCTAAATACGAAAAACAAGGTTCTGGTATGACCCACTGACTCTACATGACGTTGATGGTCAATAACGATAATACATTTTTGTCTGTCTGTGTACCGTAACTCCAGCAATAGCGGCAAACGATTAACAACTCTGATTGAGTCATTTATTAGCCGCACAAAGCCGGTGTCGACTAATTGGAGGTATTATTTGATTGGAATTAGCCAGAATTAGCCACATTCATTACTCCGTCTTTTTATCCCGTAGCCTGCAGCCATCCACGATCAAAGAACCTTATTAATCGTTGGAAATAAAATACTCCGAATTGAAAAACAATACGCCGAAACAAAGATAATAATTAGCAACGTTGTAAATGATATAGGTAATTAGGGGTCTATATCGGTACAGAAATGTTTGTTTTGAAGAAAGCTTTAGGTACTAATTTGTGCAAATATTATGTTGTTACTGATTGTGTCCAATTATGATTAATGTCTCCAATATCAATGCTTAATATTTTGTTCTATGTATATTGTAAAAAAAAGGTAATATAGTCTACTGTAGTAAGAGTTTGCTAAAATATTATATGTCCGTATGAAATTGCATAGTAATTCATAATATAAAGTGCAATGACTTGGAATGCTCCTGGCGTTATCAGTTATGTGATGTCATTAGCAATGATAAGAGTGATGGCTCGTAAAATACATGTTTGAAGTACCTACTTAGACTTACACAGTTTAAGCGATCAAGCATTTTACGAGACAAAATTATTATCAGTGTATTTATAAATTATAATTGCGATTAATTTAAAAAGTATAGCTGATTGACTGATAGACTATAAACAGACCAGACAAAACCCTATGGAACACAATACATCTTAACCATCAATCAAGTGGTTTAGTCATCTACTAAAAACGATTATTCTAATTTCCACCCCTTAAGTAACCCCCTCATCGAAGGATTCCAATAAAGGTCAAAGTTGGTATGTCAACGCAGAGCCAAACCACCAAAAAAGATTGATCAATTATCACATATTTGAAATAATTTCTTAAAATTATTGTACAATCGACAATAATTAATATTTGTCAGCATTACACATGTGAAATTATTGACCTAATACTTTCGACATCGTAAATAGTTGTAGTACAACATTATATTATAGCATTAGTTAATAATTTCCTAATAAACAATACAGGTTCTTACTCAATGAATCGGTAAAAAGGCACATAATATATAAGTTTTGCTTCATCGATCTGTGTTTAATGAAAGCTAGGTCTCGGGACCCACGCTTGGGGCCCTATTCACATATTATTATGTTCTTCGATCACAGGCTTGCTCATGGGCAGCATGTGAAGGCGTAAGTAAGACAGCCTGTGCTGGAAACATTCGATTCACGAGAATAGCCCGCCAGGGCTCGAAAATTACACAGTGTGCGCCGCCATCACGAATACTTAATATATTTGTCGGACGAGGCACGGACGAGGTACAATTATGGCCAGTCCAGCATGACGGACCGTTCCAACGAAGAACTCGTCTTGTAGGATGTGGTATTTTTAAATATTGACAGATTTTCGATTGCATATTTTGATTGTATCATCTAAATTACATAATACGTTATGGCAACATTAGTATGTATTTATATAGGTCAGATTTACAAATTACAATAGAGTTTACAGTTTTACGTGATTCGATAGAGCTCGAATCACAGTTCCCGTGTTCCGAAATGGTTTTAAAATGGTTTTAAAAAACGAAACCAAAATTTAGGAAATTTCGGTATTGATAAACTAAAATTCTGGAACAACTATACTATAGGCAGTTAGGCACCTCGTTCTAAGCAAACCCTATGGAAGCAGGTGTCAAGTTAATTTATCCGTGTTATTCGTGCCTCCGCACTCCGCAGCGGCTGTAATTGCGGGCGGTGAGAGTACGACGTGTTTGTAGGTGTTTGTGTGGTCATTACACGTGTTTTTCGTCGCGACACGCCACTCACACCTGTTCAGGCGACCATTAGGCGGCCACTTAATACGCGTGACGTGAGATTCGCGCTTCACACCAATGTTCAAGTTCAAGTGACACGTGACGTTGTACACCTAAAATTGTTTCTTGGTACGTTGGTGCGTCGTCACAATAATCCGTTGGTGCGTTGCTGCATCGTTACTATAGTCCGTTGCACGTTAATTTGAGTGTAAACAAAACAAAAAAATTGACAAAATTAAGGAGTTTTTAGGACCTGCAGGGTTAAAACCACAGAAATAAATCAAGGTAGAACGGCTAAGCGGGTGGAGTACGCGTGTTTCAATCTTGCACAAGTGTGCAAGATTCGTTGAACGTTCATTCAGTCAGCGCGCACGTCTCGACTTGATTACACCGGAGCGGTTGTGCAAAAATGCCTTATTGTGCAGTGTCTAATTGTAAAAACAGAAGTACGAAAGTGAATCGGTCAAAAGGAGGTATTTCGTTCCACGGGTGAGTTATTTGTTCTAACTAAAAGCAAAGCAAGAATTGACACGATCGATTCCTTAGCAACGCAAGCGCGTCGCCGTTATTTCTGTGGTTAAAACCGTTTATTGGTGATAATTTCATAAATAACTATCATAATCTTATTGGGACTGATGGGGTGAATTGTTGCCGCAGAATTGTGGCCTCCAGTTCGCCCGCTGGTTCGGCACTAACTGCCGATTGTTGTTTATTATTTAAAGCCTAAGCGAAAACAACTGCTCTCAAAATATTAAATATGGCTGAAGAAGAAGGCCTCTTGAAGGCTCAGAGGAGCCTTTGCTTTAGGCACCATCACATATTGTTCAAAGTTCAGACGTGTCAGTATTTCCCATATTTAAGTATTATGTTCCGATAGTAATGACTCGTGATATAACAATGTAATGATGTAAATAATTACGAAGGTTTCTCGAAGCATGCGGGAATGATATTCGAGTCGAACGGTTCTTGGGGCCACTTTGAGGTCACGATGAATAATGCTAAACCATTAGCGGTCATTATATGCAAATAACTCGCGTTCGTAGTATTTTCGTTTTACTTTATTTCACATGGAACATATTTCTTTAAAGTTTTACTCCGATTGATCTAGATTTTACTCTGCTCTATGTCGCCCTGCGAAATTAAATGAATAAATAAACCTCGCTCGCGAGTCGCGACTGAAGTTTACTTTACGGCCAGGACGTGGTCTATTCCATCTCGTCATTTCTAGCATTCAACAGAAGTAGATATAGATGGAATTTTGTATCAACATTGCATGGTTCAAGTGAAAAATACTCCCATGAATACTCGTGTGGAGAATCCTGTTAGCCGCGTCCAATCTTAGTAAAAGTTTGCACATAAACAATAATGCACAATAGACTAAAGTCAGGGGGGGTGAGGGTGTTGGGACGCCGGGGCGCTGAGGGGGCGCCGGGGTGGTGCGGGGGGCGGTGCAGCGTCTTCCGCCCCCGGCTCTAATTAGGCTCACATTCTCATTCCGTTTTCGCGTTTAATTTCGCCGGCGGTTTCGCCTTAATTACGTTATCGCGGGTTCCGCCGAACCCCGGCCTGGTACCGGTGACCGATAGCGATAGATAGAGGACTGAGTAGTCTAGATACCGTCTATATACTTAAGAAAGTAGGCAATACAAGCCTAGGGAATAAAGAATATGGGCAAATAAAGATGCTATATACAAAAAGTCAATGTCAGTAATCAGCATCTAAGGAAAAGTGAGAAAAGCAAAACGTTATGAAACTATTAACAAACCCCACGTCTTGTAAAGCAGTGGGAATAATAGTTGCTAAATGAGGGAATTTTAAAATTGCTTACAAAATCCAAGTTGTCCAAGTTGTCAATTTGCAGTAATGACGGTGCAATTAGTTATAAGTTCCCGCGAGTATTGAAGTCGGAATGGGACTCGAACCGGCGGAAAGCTAATAAAACGCCTAACGAGAGGATGACTTACACTTTCCACATTCAAACGTGCAGCTCATCGCTGTAATTGAAAAAAAAATCACTTAACAGGTAAATAGAGGGCCCGGGAGTGCTCCTTTTTGTTGTCGGGCGGTTGCTAATAAGATTTTTAAACGGCAACAAAGTATCCAATCAATGGGGCTTGAATAATGAAAACGGCACCTGCTAGTTCCCAGACCACCCTCCGCCTAAACACGCACCACGTAACGCGGGGGCTTTTAACATCGGATTTGCCGCCCTACTGAGATCGTGATAGAGTCCATCTTCCCGCGCACGCGTAGGGTGGATTTAGACTGACATTAGTATGAATAATTATCCAATAATTATGCATAAATGTATGTTCTATAAATCATTAGATATGTGCAATAGACGTAGAGTAAGGTTTAGGGAATGTGAAACTCACGAGCACTGCCGGGAAAGGCAACTCCCAAGACCCTCGCTTAATTGTAAATGTAAATAAAGAACATCTGTTTTGGTAATTGAATAAAAAATACGCTCGTAAGTCGTATTAAGTCATAACTGAAATGAGAAGTAATGAGAAGCTGATAGTATTTAACTACTATTTAGTCATCTATACTTGCACATATCGGTATTAAAACCACTTGAAACATTTAATTCAATTTTTAATTACACAATTATATCATTATAATAATATTATCATATCATTTAAGACAACTACGTGGGTAGTAGCTTCATTAAAGCTTCAGTACTTTCGTGGCAATCATAGCAGTCACTACAGTAAATAATTTTCCATGCTTCAAACCAACATTGACTCAAGCGAATGATTGTAATCACTGATAGAGCGTACGACTCTACAATATTTGCACGAGCTCGAAATGAACTTCTGAAAAGTGAAAACATTTTTGTGTCGTTTAACTGTATGCAAATGTTTCGTATTAAAGAGCATCTCGTAAAAGTATCGAGCACGCTCGCGAAATCAACACGAATTACCGCGAGCAGAAATCAGCGTAGTTCGGTTGCCGTAAGTCGGACGCACGCGACCCCGCTCATTAGCGCACACGCAACGCGCGCACGCCACGCCGCGCCACGCCACGCCACAGCCACACACCCGACATTAGACGCCGACACCGACTAATGCCTTCCTACATGCCCCGCCAGCGATTATACCAGCCATCACCGCCACTCCGGACCAGACGCGCGCGATTTGGACGTACAAATTAAACAAATTACGCTCAACCGGCTAAATCGCTTCAAAAGAAAGGGCCCCAAAATAACTGTCTACTTTACTTTCAGCGAAATAGAATTACAATCTAAATTAATTACGCTTTTAAAGCGTCCGTTATTCTTAATTAGTTTCTGCACCGCAGCGGAAGCTCCGCGCCCGCGCTCTCCTAATGAAGGGTAGTTTCGAATCAGTGCGTTTGATCAACTCTGTGCAGTCTTAATTACGGCACCCGTTCCCGGGGACGATCCGGTTATTTATGACTACATAAGCTCGATTATTCTTTAATGAATACTTGTTTTAAAACGTTTAATTAAGTTTTATGGCGACAGGAGCGCTCAGACGGCGTCCCGCCGCTCCGCCGGCCGCGGGCTAATTGGATCGGGTCGCCGCGCCCCGCGCCTCGTCGTCCGCTAACCCTGCGCCCCTCTCCTAATTGTATGAAATTGCTAATTGGAAAATTTTATAAACGCGGCCATCCGCAGGCCTACCCTGTTTAGAATGAAAACACAAAAATCCATCCGCCAATTTGGACCTTTTTAATGAGTAACACGCCTCCCGTGCCATATTAAACGTGACGCTCTTTCGCAGGGCGTGTAATCGTGGTGGTCTGCGCGGGCGGGGTCCGCTCAGCCGTCAAGCTGGCCGCGAGCGCGCTGAGCATGAACCCGCACTACCACGGGTACGCGGAGCTGAGCTCGCCGCACCCGCCGCACCCACCCTCGCCGGAGCCCGCCTTCGCCAACGGCCACGACTACCCGCACAACAACAACAACCCCGCGCTCAAGGAGTGCGCCGGCTGCGGCGGCAAGATCGTGGAGCGCTTCCTGCTGCACGCGCTCGACCGCTACTGGCACCACGGCTGCCTCAAGTGCACGTGTTGCGGCCAGGCGCTCGCCGACATGGGTCGCTCCTTCTACTTCAAGGGCGGGATGATCCTCTGCAAAAACGACTACACGAGGTGAGTTTTTTATGGAGCCGTTTCTAGGTCCCTTTCGTCGGTACTCTAATCGGGGCGGATTTTAATTAGCCCTCTCCGGAGGACGCTCTAATTAGCGGCTCCGGGCGGTATTTCGGCGGCCCGATACTTTTTATCGATCACTTAAGGAGTCGCGAGCTCGCGATCTAACGACGACAATAGCGCGTCGAACGGTTCGGCCGCAAAAAGTTTATCGAGAAGCCGCCGGGGCATTGTTATGAAAATGCTCTCTACGATCGCATTCTACCTGCGGGCAAAAAGTACGCGCCCGCGTACCTGCGCAACGGACGAAATCCCTCAAGCCGGCTAAATTGACATCCTCCAAAAACGCCGGCGGCTAATTTAGGACATCGGTAGCGAAGTTTTTCGCGTGTCCTCGCACTAATTAATCGCCTGACTCCGGTACCTCCCGCACTGTACTCATAAATATTGTCACTCGGCGGAGTACATCATGTTACGTCGCGGGATCGGATTAGATAGACGCGCCAATTAACCGAAATGTTTATGGCGTTGAGGTGACATCGTAAATCGGTTTACCGATAGCGGCGAACTAAAAAAGTGGAGCTACATCATAAGGCGGAATAATTTAGTCGATCCAAATTTTTGTTGAAACCCCCGGAGGCTGGACCCGCTGCTGTTTTTTCTAAATATAAATCAGCGTCCTACTACCTCCTAATTAAATCATACCAGGTAGTCGACAATGGGAGTAAAATGAACGTCTATTTGTGCTCGCAGCGCGACATAAATAGATATTTAAATGATGTCGCGCCGCTGCACGTGGGCCGCAGATGCCCCCGGCGCCTGCCCGTTAATTAGCTAAACGCAAAGAATTCGTCCCAATTAAACTTGTCCAGGGCATTCGCCGGCCCGACCCGGGGCGCTCCGCCCGACGCCCGTACACCTCGTGATAATTAGACATTCATTATATTTTGTTACCTCGGTCTTGATTTTAAATACCTTTTATAACAAATGGTTTGGATGTTGTAAATTTAGGTTACATGCTTTTTGGGAATTTGGATTTAGTATCAGTCTTAATTTTTATCTATTTAATTTTTTTTATTATTAAACTTTCATAAGCAATGTTTACTTTCATAAGAAGTTGTTTGTTGTTTTAATTGTGTGTAGTGTGCACCGTACAGGAAGCAAATAATTTCTCGGCAATAAATGTTATATTGTCTACATTACAAGTTGTAAACAAGGTATCTTCGCCGACGATCATGCTGAATGCTAATTCGTAAGATACCTCGATACGAGACTGTCAATGTTTGCGGCGGTAACACAAATCCGTTTTATTCTGATTCTGTTTGCCGGCGGTTTGGGCGAAGCGAAGAGTGGTCGACTCGTGCGTCGTAGATCCGATGGAGCCCGTCTGTCGGTCGACGGGGGCGGACTAACGAGCGGCGGGGGCGGGGGGCGGCGGGGGGCGAAGAAGTGCGGTTCCCGTGCATGTCTCTGCTGATTGACCCGCGTCACTCGGCAAACAACAACTAACGAGTGGGGCCCACGCCGCAGGTGACTCGCCCGCCCCCCCGCCACGCCGCACCGCCCCGCCGCCGTCTTCCCTGATTGAGACTCCTTAACGAAATTAGCGCGAGTAACCGCCTTTACCGCCTTTTGTGTCGGATGATGGATTGCGGTCCGCGGATGCTGATTACTGTGTACGCACGGAATTAGCTGTCGACATGTGACGTTAACATATAAATAAGCTATTTAATAATGAGCGACATTATTGATTTCTCCTGTTCAAATAGAAACGCAGACACTAGGAGAGTCACTGGCCTAATTGGGAAATGTAACTGTATAAGAAAATTGTTGTTAAACGACAAATTACGCTCGCAAATCCCGCTGACCCAGTGACCAGAGCACAAATAAAGTCGCCATGTTGAGCGTCATTCCACTGTCACTGCACCGACTAATTGTTTTCCGAGTGTTTTATTACCATTTTAAAAGCGAGAATCGGCACCTTTTGAGTCGCCGTTTGAAAGTGAAAATGCCCTTTCATTTAAAGTCGAAGTGCAGTGCTGAATAAATGAGGCCCACCTCGAGCACTCGTCCGACCGCTTCGCTCTGACCGACAGCAGTAAGTGACACTTACGATTTTATTGTACTTACTCCGATAGATTCCTCATTTGAAATAATTAATTTAAGATTCAAGTGATATATGTTCCGACAGCTGTTATGCTTATATCGACTGCTCTTTAAAACCTTATGGGAACAAAGATAGATAAAGCGATCACTAACGTGTAGAAGCATCGCACTGCATAGTCTATGATTGTTGCATGTTAGACAGCTCACAGCTTTGCCATTATAATAGTAATCATTGCCAAAGTGACAACTATAATTATTTTAATAAAAAATTTAAACGCAGTTAATAAACAATAATGCCCCAAAAAGGTTCAATATGATTGAACCGAGTGCGGAGTAAATTATTTAATGTGGAGCGAGTAACCGCCGCCCGCCCCCGTCCGCCCGTCGTAGCGCGTAGAGCCTCTACGAATTGAGTTAACGCCGAAGATTTATTGTGATCTTTTATATTATTTTATTGTTACAAGTACCCGTCGCCTGGCGGAAAAATCAATTATAGGTTAGAGTGAAACCAAAATATATTAAACTAGCTGTTGCCCGCGACTTCGTCTGCGTTAGTATAGTAGATCACGTTCCAAGTATTATTTTTCAAAAATATTCAATGTACAGAATTGACTTTCCTACGATTTTATTTTATGTATAGATGACTTAGTTTGTTCCTACAAAGGATAATTAAGACGTAATACAAACTCCACGATACCTTTTAATTATGAACAAAAGTTTCATGAGGAATAAGGGGGGGGGGGGAAACAAACGACACTGGAAAACCGTATGTGTAGTTTAGTTTTTAACTTTGTTCTTAAAAAAGATGTATAACGCCGCAACACCGCTTTGTTTGAAGCAAAATTTGGGAAGGTGGGGGGGGAGGGCAAAGCCCCCCCCCCCCAAGAAAAGACCGATGCCAAAGCTCCCAGCATGTTAATCAAACGACACTCGAAGTTTGTATAGAAAAGATAGACAAAAGCTCATAGCATGGCAAGGAGTGAAGATAGATACAAAGTGTGAAGGAGAAATTTGTAGGAAATTTTATGGGCTTTCATTACGTACAGGACATTTTCTCTCTACAACGCACCGTTTTAGCGATATGAGCAAAAAACTAAAAATATTGAAACTTGAGACCCTCCCCCCCCTAGGTGATATCGTCATAATATATAGCCTATGTGTTGACCCGACCTCTATATAATATTCGTGCAAAATTTGAAGTAAATCCATTCAGTACTTTCTGAGTTTATCCCGGACATACATACAGACAAACAGACAAACAGACAAAAATTCTAAAAACTATATTTTTGGCTTCCATATCGATTGTAGATCACGTCCCAAGTATTAATTTTTAAAAATATTCAATGTACAGAATTGACTTTCCTACGATTTTATTATATGTATAGATGACTTAGTTCCTACAAAGGATAATTAAGACGCAATACAAACTCCACGATACCTTTTAATTATGAACAAAAGTTTCATGAGGAATAAGGGGGGGGGGGTTTGGGGGGGCGCAGCCCCCCCAAAACAAACGGTACTGGAAAACTCTATGTGTAGTTTAGTTTTTGACTTTGTTCTTAAAAAAGATGTATAACGCCGCAACACCGCTTTGTTTGAAGCAAAATTTGGGGAGGTGGGGGGGGGTGTTGGGGGAGGGCAAAGCCCCCCCCCCCCAAGAAAAGACCGATGCCAAAGCTCCCAGCATGTTAATCAAACGACACTCGAAATTTGTATAGAAAAGATAGACAAAAGCTCATAGCATGGCAAGGAGTGAAGATAGATACAAAGTGTGAAGGAGAAATTTGTAGGAAATTTTATGGGCTTTTATTACGTACCGGACATTTTCTCTCTACAACGCACCGTTTTAGCGATATGAGCAAAAAACTAAAAATATTGAAACTTGAGACCCTCCCCCCCCTAGGAGATATCGTCATAATATATAGCCTATGTGTTGACCCGACCTCTATATAATATTCGTGCAAAATTTGAAGTAAATCCATTCAGTACTTTCTGAGTTTATCCCGGACATACATACAGACAAACAGACAAACAGACAAACAGACAAACAGACAAACAGACAAAAATTCTAAAAACTATATTTTTGGCTTCCATATCGATTGTAGATCACGTCCCAAGTATTATTTTTCAAAAATATTCAATGTACAGAATTGACTTTCTTACGATTTTATTATATGTATAGATGACTTAGTTTGTTCCTAAAAAGGATAATTATTAAGACGCAATACAAACTCCACGATACCTTTTATGAACAAAAGTCTCATGAGGAATAAGGGGGGGGGGTTTGGGGGGGCGCAGCACCCCCAAAACAAACGACACTGGAAAACCGTATGTGTAGTTTAGTTTTTACCTTTGTTCTTAAAAAAGATATATAACGCCGCAACACCGCTTTGTTTGAAGCAAAATTTGGGGAGGTGGGGGGGGGGGGTTTGGGGGGGGGGGGGGGGAGAAGCCCCCCCCCCCTCAAGAAAAGACCGATGCCAAAGCTCCCAGCATGTTAATCAAACGACACTCGAAATTTGTATAGAAAAGATAGACAAAAGCTCATAGCATGGCAAGGAGTGAAGATAGATACAAAGTGTGAAGGAGAAATTTGTAGGAAATTTTATGGGCTTTCGTTACGTACGGACATTTTTTCTCTACAAAGCACCGTTTTAGCGATATGAGCAAAAAACTAAAAATATTATATGTATAGATGACTTAGTTTGTTCCTAAAAAGGATAATTATTAAGACGCAATACAAACTCCACGATACCTTTTAATTATGAACAAAAGTCTCATGAGGAATAAGGGGGGGGGTTTGGGGGGGCGCAGCCCCCCCAAAACAAACGACACTGGAAAACCGTATGTGTAGTTTAGTTTTTACCTTTGTTCTTAAAAAAGATATATAACGCCGCAACACCGCTTTGTTTGAAGCAAAATTTGGGGAGGTGGGGGGGGGGGTTTGGGGGGGGGGAGAAGCCCCCCCCCCCTCAAGAAAAGACCGATGCCAAAGCTCCCAGCATGTTAATCAAACGACACTCGAAATTTGTATAGAAAAGATAGACAAAAGCTCATAGCATGGCAAGGAGTGAAGATAGATACAAAGTGTGAAGGAGAAATTTGTAGGAAATTTTATGGGCTTTCGTTACGTACAGGACATTTTTTCTCTACAAAGCACCGTTTTAGCGATATGAGCAAAAAACTAAAAATATTGAAACTTGAGCCCCTCCCCCCGCCCTAGGTGATATCGTCATAATATATATCCTATGTGTTGACCCGACCTCTATATAATATTCATGCAAAATTTGAAGTAAATCCATTCAGTACTTTCTGAGTTTATCCCGGACATACATACAGACAAACAGACAATCAGACAAACAGACAAACAGACAAACAGACAAAAATTCTAAAAACTATATTTTTGGCTTCCATATCGATTGTAGATCACGTCCCAAGTATTATTTTTCAAAAATATTCAATGTACAGAATTGACTTTCCTACGATTTTATTATATGTATAGATATAGATGACTTAGTTCCTACAAAGGATAATTAAGACGCAATACAAACTCCACGATACCTTTTAATTATGAACAAAAGTTTCATGAGGAATAAGGGGGGGGGGGTTTGGGGGGGCGCAGCCCCCCCAAAACAAACGGTACTGGAAAACTCTATGTGTAGTTTAGTTTTTAACTTTGTTCTTAAAAAAGATGTATAACGCCGCAACACCGCTTTGTTTGAAGCAAAATTTGGGGAGGTGGGGGGGGTGTTGGGGGAGGGCAAAGCCCCCCCCCCCCCCCCCCCAAGAAAAGACCGATGCCAAAGCTCCCAGCATGTTAATCAAACGACACTCGAAATTTGTATAGAAAAGATAGACAAAAGCTCATAGCATGGCAAGGAGTGAAGATAGATACAAAGTGTGAAGGAGAAATTTGTAGGAAATTTTATGGGCTTTTATTACGTACCGGACATTTTCTCTCTACAACGCACCGTTTTAGCGATATGAGCAAAAAACTAAAAATATTGAAACTTGAGACCCTCCCCCCCCTAGGAGATATCGTCATGATATATAGCCTATGTGTTGACCCGACCTCTATATAATATTCGTGCAAAATTTGAAGTAAATCCATTCAGTACTTTCTGAGTTTATCCCGGACATACATACAGACAAACAGACAAACAGACAAACAGACAAAAATTCTAAAAACTATATTTTTGGCTTCCATATCGATTGTAGATCACGTCCCAAGTATTATTTTTCAAAAATATTCAATGTACAGAATTGACTTTCCTACGATTTTATTATATGTAATATAGATATATATTTTTATTACTTTTATATTTAAAAATGATTATTTTTATATTAAAAAATTATATTCTAATGACTATTACAACTACGAATGTGTAAAGAAATAAATGACATAGATGTTTTTTCTTTCTTAAATCAGTATATTTTGGTTTTTAACCAACATTTTTTTACATATTTTATACACACCTTTTAGCAACTTATCCAAAATAAATTGGAAGACCCCACCGCTAACATCCTTGAATTTCCATGTAAACTCCACCGCACCCTAATAAGCGTTGCACGTCCAGCCCTTGAAGCGGGTTCGTTAGGGCGTCAATCAGCGCGCTGCTCAATCGGCAATCAGCCGCCCGCCCGCCCTGCGCCACCGCCGCCGCCGATAACGACCCAACTTCTTACACATTGTTAACGCGAATGTTAACTTCGCCAATTTTCACAGCTTTTATTTGATATGGCAATGAGATTGATTTTGTGTAAATGATGCAGAACGCACACTTTTTTGATGGTTCGTCGGGTTCTTATTTTAAAAGTTGGATGTAGGCTTACATACAAGGCTGCTTAACGTTTGGACAAATTTAAAATTGTTCCCCTTTTTACATTGGATAACCTATAGAGCTTCCTATTTTTTTTAAAGACTGCAGCTAAATAATAATTATACCCTAAATCCATAACTAAAGGCGAATCGTGTCTCGCTTAATTATATTAAATCCTCGCAGGATCTATTCCATTATAAACAACGAGACTGACATAAAATATGTAGATGGGTCATACGACCATCTTTGTGGTGCGCCAAATTGGTTCTTAATTAGATCCATATGATAAATTCTGTCATGTTAATACAAACTTCAGCGCTCAATAGATATTCTGTAGAGAGATCGATTTTACTCATAATTGAATAGATATATTATTTAGCTTTATTAATAAGACGTGTTTTTAACAAAGTCTACATTAAATAAGTTAATATATTGATTAAAGACATGAGTACCAACCAAGTAACTAACGTTTTACAACGAGAGCAATATAGGTACTCATTTTTTCCCTTATAATTTGAACAAACCTTGTAACTAAAGGCTTCCTCAAACCTTCCTTCCTAAACTTCATCATCTGGCTTATACATATATCTAGCAATACTATATCCACAATTTTTTTGTTACTTTATACTCACTTCATCCATTCATCTTCAATTACCGTATACATGATTACACCTTTGTTTAAAAAATGTACAGTGAAATTTTGAATGAAAGTCCACCTAACAATCTTTATCGAATATTACTTAATGTCAACTTACTACGCGTTGCCAATTTTTTCATCTAACCTCGTTGACGAAATATCGAATGCAAGATAACTAAGTAGGTACCCTGATCAGTATCGTTATAATATTAATATATCGACATTAACATTTCACACTTACGACATACGAGTATAATAGCTGAGCGCTTCGTCTAATGCTAATGCATTAAACCACAGCTTACTGATAACTGAACTAGTTCTTTTATTGCTGAAGAAAAATTAATGGGACCCTATTTTATTTATTAACTTTATTCTGCTTAATCAATAACTAAATTAAAATAAAAAAGCTAGAGGAGTTATAAATGCCGTAAGTCTCTGCTACCTGCAGCTCTTCTAATGTTGCGAGTGTCCATAGGCGACGATAGTTGCTTTCCATCAGGTGACCCGTTTAATCGTTTGTCCCCTTATTTTATAAAAGAAACCTGTAGTATCCTTTAATCGTTCGACTCATATCAAAACAGGTTGCAATAGAGGTTGCCAGTCTTTACACCCTAGCTTTGCTGCAACGAAATCTAGGGTAGCAACCTTAACTCACCGAAACCCAACGTTATTGAACGCCAGATTTCCGCGAGGCTATAGTTTATGCTATCTTCTCATATATCTCTCTTCTGATGATCATTCTCACGGTTCTCCCAGTGCCCACACAATATCTCAAATAAGATGTTTCACTCAGTGCGGAATGTGTCCACTCCACGTGGATTCAATTTGTGCACTCGTTAGCGGCGACGTAATTCTCGCCTAATGAGACGCGGCTCTTTCCATCAACTTCACGTCGTCGTAACACCAACACCAATATTTATATATTTAGACCCATATTTCTCCCACTCATTGTCAATATAATAAGATATTATTATTTATTTACATTTTTAATGAAAAACATGATTGAAAGTTTGCAATGACTTGTTGCAAGCCAGAATTCTTACGTCACCGAAACCGAAAAACCTAAACGAATGTGTCACTATTGTGGCTTTTTATCACGAGAAGTTAAGTAGTCCAGGCTAGCTAAGTGCCAAATTAAAAATTCAGTAATTATTTAACACATAATATCCTTATCGCATAGAGCAAGGCTACAATGGCTGTCCGTTACAGTCATGCAGTGCGAGAGTAGTGCCGAGATTGGATTACGCCGCCGGCGCATCACTTCAATTAATTTTGTTGTCCGTCCGTCCCGCCTGAAGTCTGTCCGATCTCGGACAAAACTCGATTACCGATATCCACTTTTGGTCATCGTGTTACGGATAAACTTCATGTTTGACTTGGACTAACCGAGTTTTCCCGTCATAATTTCGATGTCTTTAACGCTTGCATGTTTTTGTGTGCTGCCAAATTTAGTTAAAATTTTGTGTACATATTTTTTACATCCTACATAATATTTGTCGTTCTTTTTCATTCGTCCCACTAGATTACGACCCGTCCCACTTCATTATGGAAAAGAAGAGAAAGTACCCTTGTATATACTTCGCACACACTTGAGCACTATAAAATCAATCCTGCGTAGCTGGCATTGAAGATGTAATGAAACGTATTTAAAGACAAAATAAATAGAGTCGTCAAAACACCCGTGTTAAGAACGGTTATGACAAAAATGCTTGTTATTTCACCCTGCATCGGTGGAAAACTTATTAATGAAAATGTTTTCATGCCGTGTAATTTTTTTAAATGACTTATAAAAGACACCATTATTAAGTATAGTGTAAAGTGTTTAATGCATGGCGTTTATTAATGAGCAAATACATGTGGAGGCTGTTCGGACAGTAATGGCGGACATTACTCAGGAACATTAACGACGGCTGCCCGCTGCCCGGGACGTGAATGGCCGATACTCAACACTATAATGCCATTTCGACATGCTAATGTATCTAGCTTTTCGTATAGACACTACTTTTAATTAAAAGTATTTATAATTAATAATCAAACATGAAGACAAAAGCGTCAATAATAATAATTAATATAATTATAATTTACATAATCATTATTATACTATGTTAAACGTTTATAATTAAATGAAAAATATAAAGTTACATAACCGGAATATTGTGCTGATACTCGTAAGTGTGTGTTACAAGTACAACTTACAGCCCATTATCATGTTGTGTCGGTGTCGTTTGATACTTTATTGGAAAGCCGAAAACATTGCACATTGCAGAGTACAGCTTTTGTTAGCCTTGTCAATTATTGATGTTGTTCTAGAACAAATTACTTCTAACATTTTTCATTTTTCGCCGTTTTATAGTACCTATTAGGATAAAAGAATGGAACCCCCGACAGCTTGTGACGATACATCTAAGAAATATCTAGATTTCGTTTGTTTTCCGACATGAAAAACATAAAAATAACTACATCCTTTCGCGAAAAATAATGCCACATAGACACTTACATGTCCCAAACCCATCGCAGAAAACCCAACAATTTCTAGAATCTAAAGGAACACGTCTAACAATATTTGTCGTGTTCTTCGGCCATGTTGAAGAACAGGCCGAGGAGCGGCGGCCGCACCAATCATGGCGCATGTATCGAGTCTTTGTTATATAAATTGACTCCAGCTTCTTAATTGGATATTGTCTTACAATTTAGTGCCGGCGACAGCGTACTGCAGACGTAAACTAAACACAGCTCTCTCAATTACCGACTCTACAAACTTACAATGTTATTCGCAATAACATTTCTATGTTTAATCTGGGTGTCCTAATATAATAATATGATATAGGAGGCAGGGGTCCAATTAGTAATAATAATTAAGCGCTGCATGAAAATATAGAAACATAGAAAAGTGCCTTAAATCTACATACATTTGCAAAAACGCGTTGGTGTTTTTTAAAAGAACAATAAAAGTTAGACGTCAAACTCATCATAGCCCTAATAAAGTCCCGTTTATTACACTCCGAAACTCATTAAAGTATGACCGCGCTGCGCTATGCACTACCCGGTAAAAGCAAACATATCGGCGCCAGATAGAGTCATTAGAAAATTAAATTAGTGCTCGTATGATACCGTGATCATTATAACAATAGGCGGGCGGGCGCGGGGGTGCGGCGGGCGGAGCGGGGCGCGGGGGATGGGGGGGGGAGGTGTTGCGGTGAGTGACGTTAATTAATAACGTCTGTCTCACGAGCGCTAACGACGCCGTCACGACTACATTATTTAGCCACCTGATTAGTTCGCAGGAGCTGCCGCCCGCCCGCCGCACCGCTAATTAGAGAGCGACTCTCGAGTACGAGTCGGTTAAATTTGATCACCGGCTGCATTGTCTCTAATAGGACCCTCCGATTGATGACTCCCTCTAATTGCCCTCGGCTCGCGCGGCTCGGCCGATACATAATATATAGAAGGTAAACCTGCACACCGTGAACCGTTTTCACGAGCCGGTGCTTCCGTCAACAGAACTCAATTTCTGGTTTTATTTCTATTCTATTATTAAAGCGTTTAATTTAGGGCAACAGTTTTACACACAAAACGATCAAAACGCAATCTCCCCGCTGGCCGAATAGGATAGGAAACCTATTCGAAATTGATATGGGTGGAGCGCACGGGCGCATTGCCGCGTCGCGCCTATGCAGCCTCGTAAACGTTGCCCGCCCGCGCCGGAAAGACGTAAGTTTGCGGGGGCCCGAAACTAAAAACGGAGCTTTATCCCCCTTGATATACGGTCGAAAGTCCCTTCCGATTAGTCGTGCTAGGTAGACGGACGAATTTTGTTAATAAATAAACGCAGTGTCCAGCGTCCGACTGGCCGTCAAAAATAGTAAAAAAATCGCGGGTGAAAATTTGGCGCAAGTATGACAGCGGAAGCCGGCGTGACGTACACAAATCATTATTCGATAGCCACTACTGTCAAAGGAATTTTTAATATTACTAGCCGAGATTCAGTCAGCGAGTTTAACTCGTCATGGCTGGATTCAAAAGTGGGATTATACTTCGATTTCAAGCGCAGAACGATTTTGACAGTTTAAGTATGCGTCTGCTGGGCGAATAAATAATTTTTCCTGACTACTGCCTCTTATTTTTACACTTTTGCAACCAGAATAAGTGCTCTACATTTTTCAATTGCTGTGTAAATAAATATTTTGCAAATTTTGACTTTTATACAATATCCATATTGCTCGTCAAGGATATCCTTTAACAATCTTTAGTAACCAAAAGTCCAAAACCCATGTAAGCTCTACTGCATTTTTCAAAAATTATTACCCAAAGATTTCATATACACACTTCGAAATCCAAAGTTATATTATGCTGTTAGCGAGCGGGGTAAGGCATTGATCAAATCGTATCAATTAAGGGGAGCTGCGGCGGAGTCGCGGCGCTAACTAGTTATATAATTAACCTCACACGTTAACCTCGAGAGCTGTGACTTACATGCCGCGCCGCCGCGCCGCCGCCGCGCCGCTACGTACAGACAGACAAAACTTGTCAGATGTTATTGCGAACTTGACATTTAGGGAAAACGCAATACTTATAGTTCTAACGTCTAATTATAAGCCTTATGCTCTATGGTATCGACTCTTAAAGTGCAATCGGATTTTTTAGTAAGCTGTTGATTGAAGGCTATAGATTATAATAATTATTTATTGCACGATAAAGTCTGCCTATCAGCACTATCAGTGTAGTTAACCTACTCGTATAGTGTAACAAACTTTTTAAACTAAAATTATATTTCAAGTTTTACAACATAAGTCGTAAATCCAATAATAAAGTTAATTGACAGCCACATGACCACATGGTGCGTCTTCACGTACATTTATCCAATTTAAATTAGGAGAGTGTTAATGATGTAAAATGTAATCGTAATTAAGCTTCTGTTTGTGCTACAATTAGTTAAAGAATATTTCCTGTGCCCAATTTACTTCATTAAAAATAAAATTTAACATTTTAATTGTTTACACTAATAAAATAGTCAATTTTTTAAATTATAACAATACTGGTTTTGATAAAATTCTTCGTCATGTACAATAAAATATGTATATCAGGTACTTATACATAATATAGGTAAGTATATTGTGTTGTTATTTTTATTATAACTTTGTAGCTTTCAAATTATGAGTTTATAAGGCTCTAAATACGGTAAATTTAGGCATCTCTGTAGAGGGAGCGCCCTAAGGAATATAATGAGTATTGATGGTTTTTTACGCTACGCGTCTTTAAATCATCGATATATTATGTGAATCGATGTTTTAACTCTCCAGATGATAATTTATCTCCCTCGTCTGCCTTAATTGCTATTTATGTTCATTAATAACGAAAAAGCTGTCCGTTTATTGATATAAGGAAATTAAAGTCGAAATAAATCGCGTCGAATATCACCATAAAGCTGATAATTGTATTTAATGACTCGCTGTATAGTGTTGTCCGTGTCGAATATAATTAAAATATTGTAAGATAATACTTACTGTTTTTTGCGATCAGTATCTTCAATATTAATTTCTTTAATTAAGTTTAGTTTTTGTAAGTGATTTTTTGTGATACTTTTACTATTCAAACGGATGCTTATTTAATTTAAAAATGTGTACTGGCTGTATCTTGCAGCCACCCATTGATTTATTTCTTCAGAATTACCTGGAACAATAACGCTGAAGGTTTAACAAAAGTAAAATATGTATGTACTAAGAAGATTTATATTTCAGGATCATGTAAAGTAATGAAAATTACACTAAAGCGTCCTGGTTCTTATTAAGATATAAATACTTATAAAACATCGGATCGGTGTAAAAAATAGATTTTTCACAATTTTTATGAGTAATATATTAATGTTAGTATTATATGTAGCCTCCCCCTGGCGGCACAGTCTGTAAACAAACGTTTACGAGCATTTTACGAGCCCCGCGGTATTTCGGGCCGCACGCGCGTCTTTACGACATAATGAATTCGTTGATGAACTGTTCGCTGACCGCCACTCGCCGCTCGCCGCTCGTCTAGTCGCCTACTCCGTCGCTCGTCGCCAGACTCTCGTCTAGATTGCCTACTCCGTCACTCGTCGCCAGACGCTCGTCTAGATTGCCTACTCCGTCGCTCGTCGCCAGACTCTCGTCTAGATTGCCTACTCCGTCGCTCGTCGCCAGACGCTCGTCTAGATTGCCTACTCCGTCGCTCGTCGCCAGACGCTCGTCTAGGCGCCAATTCGTCGCCCGTCGCTCTTCTAGTCGCCAACATCGTCACTCGTCGGGGACTCCTCGACTCGCAAATTGCAAGTCGCACGTCCTAACGAGTTAATTACGATTCTCAAAATTCACTAGTTTTTACTATTGCACTTTAAGATTTCCACGAGCACTCTTGACTAGTCTTTATCACTCTACTTGGTTGTCAATAATGGAGTCCTAAACATAATCCTAACGAGCGAAGAATCTTTAATAGCCGGAGCCGAGTCAATTACGGTATCGCGTCGATATACAACTCGATAACGAGTTGACTTTTCTAAATAGTGATAGTGTGAAATCGTTTAATAAGTAGCAGAAGTCCAAATTGCCTCCTCCGCAGGTCGCAAGTTTTAATGAGGCGAAATTCCCGGCGCGGGCGAGTCGCCGTCAACGCAACCTGTTCGTTAGCGCAAAAACCCGCGCCACGCTAGCGCGATTAGAGCACCCTGCGCCGGCCGAGGTGGTTAAAGGGTGGTTCTGTTTGGCCATTTTGGGCTGTTTACGAAAAATACCATTCGATTTGTAAAGATGATTTGATTCAGACATTATGTAAGTGATGATGGCCGCAACCTCTTTATCCCGAAGTTCGTTTTATATCGCGAGGAACCATACACTTTTCTTATCATACGGCCATTTGCATTATGAAAAACTTCAAATTTTATCCAAATCAACTTACCTGCTAGAGCTAAAAGATAACATGGAGAGAAACTAAATTTGAAGATCTATCCGATATTAGTATTAATCCGGATGATCCCTGTTCCACAAAGACAATTTTGGTATCTATCCAGCCATTTAGCCGGTCTGTTCCAGGCCTAAGCCGAAAGTCCTCGTTTGTGCTTGGTTGTCACATTAGCGGATATCTGCGGCTAACTTCGGCCACGTTAATGATGTGGACGGGCCGTCTATTACGGGGGAAAAAACTCTTTGTGTCGCCTCCGCGCCTCGTCTCATGATCCGCGCTTCTTATGGCCCGACCCAATTTAAAACGATCCCACTTTTTCGACTGTTTTGTTTCTAGATAATTGGCACGAGCGCCTTTTTGTTTACAGTCGGGTAACCGAGTAAATTAAGACTATGATATAGTGCGAGACGTTTATTGACATTTACAATATTATTATGAGTGACACGCTGCTGATGTTTATCTTGGCGTTCGGACCGGATCTGTATTTTTAGATTTTATCATTCGTCAATATTTAAAACTCAGATTGACAATACCTAATTGTCTGCATATGTTTCATAGCTGCTCTACTAATTGTCTGCTGGAACAAGCTCTACATAACTAATCACTGAATGAATCGTGGCTCAACCCTTACGAATAATTCGAGGAGTAAGATAATTAAGATTTAAATCAGTACGAAAATAAAGGAATTATTAGAAAACAATCCGTTCGGGGTGAGGGGGTGTAATTAGGGGTGGAGGCGAGGGGGCGGGGGTAATGAGGCGATCGCCGGCCCGATAAAACGAGGGCTATTGCCGCGGCGGCGAGGCACAGTATAATTAGCATACAGTAGAGTAAGTCAGCGGCGTTCTTGAAGTCGATCTAGCTGGATGTAGACATGTTTTACGGGGGCGACGCGACATGTTACTGCGTACTTTTGCAGCTTTACGCTTAATCTAATCACGGGCGTGACTTCGGGCGGGTAGGCTCTATGTTTGCACCGGCGCGGCTCTAAGCTAAGTTGCATTGCGATGTGCGAGAAATATGTGTGAAATTCAATAGAATCGCTGAGATAGAGGTTAAGAAAATTGAACTATTGGTTCTCACAAAAAAAATCCTCGCACCTCGCAACGCTGCAGCTCCAGTGGAAACGCACCCTTGCCCGAACCCACCTAAAATAAGCTCTACTGTATATAATTTACTATGTGGCATAAGCGCGGTGAGTCGACCGCGCGAGGTCTGCCGGCAACCGTTTGAGTTCCGCGATTAAGGAGTTTAATTAGATCGTTGTTTACAACCTCATTAAGGTGCGGCCGAGGTATTTATGAACGGTGAAAAATTACTTTCGTGATTTCAGATATGATCGGGCTATTTGTTTTGTTATCCTTGGTATCACTCGTGTTGGATCACGGATCAGATCAGAGAGCTCAGATCAGAGATCAGAGAGCTCAGAGAGCATGGATCAGAATTATTATTACTATACTTTGAAGAGATTACAATGACAAATTACATAATTATTTATAGATCGGCCAACAAACAGGAAAACTAGTAATAAATTTGACTTTTGAGTTAACCCTGAAATGAATTACTATAAATTAGTCCTAGTTCGATTGAGAATTCTTTAAATGATTAATAACTCTTTCAAAGAAAGGAAAAAGTCAACTTTTTTCCTTGTTATTGGATATCTGAAAAAACTTGAAAAAAGTAGTCCAATATTTAAAACAAAATGTGTAGTATAGGTAGTTATTTTACTTAAACAGTACTTATGTTAAGTGTTAACTTTTTGCTACGTTAAAAAAGTAGCTTGACAATTACATAATTATTATTAGTAATCGAAAGCTATTATTAAATTAAATATTAGCGAGATTAGAGATACATTATTACAATTCCTTTCTATTACAAAACGATTGAGTTGTGAATTGTGATGGGTATCCGCACAAGCAGAGGTTTCTCTCTCAATTAACGCTCTTAATTAGTTGTGTTCGATGTAAATCTAGACCAAGATACAATTCAATTCAATTCAATTCAATTCAAATTCGTTTATTCAAAATAGGTTTTACAACACTTTTTGACGTCAAAATACAATATTTTACAGTTTTAAATGTAGTTACAATTTTAAATTTTACATATTTTATTATAATTTATATTTTTATTATTACAAACACAAGTAAATAATTAACTTAGCTAATATTAATATTATGTCAATTTAATTATTTATGTCTATGTCATTAATCATTATGCTATTTCATTATATTTAATAATATTATGTGAGTAAGTATAAAAAAGATTTCCAGAATATTGTGTTCAAACATAGTGCAGATTAAAATTACACCCATACGTATTTGTCATCAATATAATCTTGTATCTTATAATAGGCTTTTGATATAAGAGTCATTTTAACTTGTTGCCTGAATTTAGTCTCCGTTAGGTCGGTTACGCTAGCCGGAATTTTATTATAAAATTTGACACAGTTTCCCATAAAAGATTTTTTAGTTTTACTAAGCCTATATGTTTGTACCTGAAGCTTATTTTTATATCTGGTATTATGCTTATGATAATCACACTTTCTATTAAATAAATCTATATTCTTTCTAGTATATATAATCACTTCATATATGTATAACGATGGCAGGGTTAATATTTTGGCTTTTTTAAATTAACCGGCAATATAGAGATTTAAATTGTCCGGAGTTTTTATTTGGTCTGAGGTCCGCAAGAGGGTGGCGGTCTGGCGGAGCACCTGATTGCGTCCGGCGTCCGGCCCGGTCCGGCCGATTGCTGGCCCTTTACCCTAAACCCGGTCAGACGCGGACTCACTCTCTGATGCACGCAGAAATATTCACCCGCACTCTGTGCAGCTCGAAACGGCCTTTGTGTGTCGGCGAATTTATGGACGTACGCAATTATTCAGCATCACGCGGCCCGCGATGATGAAGCCACCTCGTCTCCGTCCCATCCATCTTCGGCCTAACAAGACACATGAGCAGTCAAAAACAATCGATATAAAGTTCCGAGCTGAAACGTCGATTAAACGGTGCACGGATAAAAGTGCCCTATTAGAATAGATTAAGAGGTCGTTTCTGCGTGCGCCCCGCCCGCGAATGTCGCAGATCGCGATAAGATCGCGGCCGGCACCCCCTTATTTATTTAATCGGGCTGAGCGACGGACAATAAGGTATTGTGGCGGCCGTCCGTCCGGCAGCCCGGCTGATCGTAGTGACCGACCCGTGTGCAGCGCGCCTAACGTCGACCTTCAATTAAAATCACCGCTCGAAATAAGATTAATTGAGATCGATCACCCGATGATTGACATTAGCAACTAACAATGTCGTCCGGTTCCGTGTTACTACTTACTATAAGCACTGCTTCATTGTTCCAACTCAATTGTATAATATAATTATTGATATTGCTGCTAATTCAGGATTATCTTCTAATTAAAAATAACCTGTTTTATATTTAAATCCAATATTTATTATTTTTTATTTTAACCCAATCCATACGGAAAAATTATATAATATTATTATATCGTTGCTATATTTAATAAGTAATAACCTTTTCCTTATTAATTGTTTGTCTTGATATTCTCATTTAATTATTATGATTGCGAGCGAGAACCGACATCTCGGAGATAATTAAAATGTTTCATTCGTAGATATTGTAACGCGACGCGTCCTCATAGAGTACGGCCTTAATTAATTCGCTAATGATTATAATATAATTACATATTTTTACGTCGACGTAACTCGGCGACCTTAGACGTCGGCGACGTAAACGAGTTCGATGGCTAATCACGGCGGCGACAAAAAATGTTTAATTAAAAAGATTGATGCTTACCGGTAAAGCGGGGCACCAGAAGTACAGTCGAGTTGCAAACTTATCTAATTAGTCGGCGGGCGCAGGGCCCCCGCGGCCCCCGGGGCCCCGGCGGGCGGGCGGGGCGGGCCCCGGCCGGCAGACGGGGGCAATTAGCGGTGATAGTCGATTAGCTCATCGTGTGAGCGCGGCTTTTGACAAATGTTACGACTAATAAATTATGATTATTTACGAGCGTTACAAGTAATTGGTGTAATTAATAGGTACGCGGCCAATTAAATAAATCTGACGCGTGCGATCGCTCGCTAGTCGCTGCTATTGAATGTAGAGTCGTGTACACTGTGTATAAATATAATAGATAAATAGAGTATAGCTGATATTGTGCGCGCGACTGTTGTCGTCTTTTTGTTCGATGTAGTGTTAATAAGGCGCGCTCGCGTCATAAAAACCCCTCAGTAAGCGGCTCATTAAAAATTTGCATTAATTTAAAACAATGATCAAACATAAGTCGAACGGAAACTGATTTTTTGCGTAAAGTGCGCCCTCCACTTAGGTGTATCATTAAAATTCACCGCGAGATGTTGGAAAATTAACCGAGTTAACGAGTTGCCACTACAACTTTTAAATAGAGCCTAATGATGTATCTTGAGTATTTTAATTGCTGATTTTTTGTTATCCTAGAGCTGGTTCTCGGTGAGTTGAAAGAGGTGTGTTTAATGCGGAACTCTTACAATGTTAACCTCCATTGCAAACTTAGTCTTAATAAATTCTATATATTTTATTCCTATATTAAAATGTATATTATGGACTGCTATAATCTAGTTGCAGCCGGCATGATATTGGCTAAATCTAGTATTAGTTACTAGGGTTTGTACCTAGCTCTAGCCCAGGGGCTCCCAAACTTATTTTGTTTACCACCCACTTTGAGAACAAATTATGTTTCAATTTAAAATGCATCCAGATGAAATAAATCAACCCCCCGAGCTTCTACACATTTTTTTCACAGTTCCACACCCTTTAGACCTTCAGCGCCTACAGGGGGGCGTTATCACCCACTTTGGGAAAGACTGCTCTAGCCGATATGATACCAGCTGGAACTAGTTTTACCAGAAAACAATCGGCTAATACTATATTTAACCAATAGCCAGTTACACCTAGTTCTAACTGGCTAAAGATAGACCTAGCCACACTTTAGGAGCCGTAACATATTATATACGTCCATAATATATGTAAATGTATAGTAAACTAACAATCCCTCATATTTTTTCAAAGTGACACTAAAATTGAGTGTGTAAGCGAAGCCGTACGGAGCATGTAACAATTAATATTCCAATTTCCATCACACTCTCATCATACGTCACCAGTAATAAGCAAAGTTTATATTGTCTCGCTCCTATTCGGAAGATTGATTAGTAAAACTTTATTAATAAAGTCAGCCCGTAATACTAAGATAATTAATTCTTAGCAAGTTAATTGATAAATTAACATTAATTACGAAAGTTCCCGCCTGCTCCGGCGCGCTGTTTTATTCGAATATCGACGTTAGAGATCCCTACTTTATTTCTGTTTTTCTATTATTGAGAAATTAATTCATTTTAAGAAATTGTAATTCTCTAATTGTACTTTAAATGACATAGATATTTCTTTGTCTAAAATATTCTCCTTATTACGTAAAAAACAATTAAGTGTATTGTAGATAAAATGAAACATATTTTAATGTAAAAATGGTTTTTTTATTTTATTTCAATCAAAAACTTATTTGCCTTTATGTACTTTCAGGTTTTCTATGTTAATACTTAATACAGTCTATTTTATCTTATTAAGTGTAACTGCTGACTGTGTGTGCTTATGAAGTATACCTACTTTTTAGGGTTCCGTAGTCAACAAGGAACCCTTATAGTTTCGGTCTGTCCGTCCGTCTGTGCGTCTGTCCGTCTGTCCGTCTGTCCGTCTGTCCATCCGCGGTTTTGCTCAGAGACTATAGGACCTACAAAGCTGTAATTTGGCATGAATTTACATATTAATAATGCCGACAAAATGGTACATAAAATATTTAAAAAATATTTTTTTTATGGTACCTCCCCTACACATCAAGCGGGGTTGAATTTTTTTTTTCGCGCCCACCCCATCGTGTGGGGTGTCGTTGGATAGGTTTTTTAAAAATATTATGAGTATTTATAGATCATTTTCCGGTTTAGGAATCCATTTGTGAAATATTAAGTTTTAAAGTGGAAAAAATCGTTAGATTCCAGTGTCCTTCTACCAGCTAAACGGTTGCTTCTGGAAATGTGAAAAAATTCACGGGAGTAGGAAATATGCTGAATTTAAAAGGAAAACTATCACGGCTAAGTTGACTTCCTAAGTTATTGAGTAATAGTCGATCAACTAAAAAAATGTATTCGGCGAAGTATAAAGGAACTTTTCGTTCAAATTCCTTTGAGATGATGTTGTTAGTAGTGTAAAACATGTTATAAATGTACATTCATTGACCATACAGAAATTTTCAAAAACAGGGTTCCGTAGCATCGCTACGGAACCCTGTTTTTGAAAATTACATACATACATTACTACATTGCGCGTGGCCCGACACGCACTTGGCCGGTTTTTATTATTTACGCTTCATTCAATTAGTATCTAAGTTTTTGACCCTAATCGTGATACTTAGAAAAATTAAGGCGTCGATTTAATAAACGTAGAGGCGTGAACTACGGGGTAGAAGTTGACCCTACAGGATCTCCGTAGTACAAAACATAATATTATACAGTAGCGTAACACAGCTGAGGTCCTAATTTTTTTTTTCCTCACAGATACAAGTTTTGCATGCGCGCAATGTTTTATTGCATTATTATGCAGCAGCACTCTGCTGATATCTGGAATCACACATAATATTATAATACATAATATGTGCGTGCGTCTGATTCGCGTGGTCTACTACGACACACTACTGTGCACTATTGTACTGTACCGTAGTCCACTCGACGTCTAACGAAGGGCTCGCCTTAATTAGTTTCCAGCCTGACTTTGTTTTTCTCGGATAATTTTTAATTAAACGCTTGATTAAAATGAAAGTTTAGGTAAGTAGCGAGTAATCGGGCGGAGTTAGTGAATTGGTTGCGCCGAGGGACTTAATTAAAAATCGCCGATCGTGTGGGGCTGGGAGTTGAACTTGTGTTGTTTCACTACCTGTGTACCTGTACCTGTGTCAATTTGAATACGAGATTGCTCCCCGATATCGTATCCTGAATATTTATAGTGGAGTTTTTTCGACAAGTTTCTTGTTTTAACAATATAGGTCTACAATACTATATTTTGTATAATTCCTAAACTAAATAGTATAGTGTCCTCTGAGAGATAACTGTTTTTAAACTCATTTCCTGTCAACAAAATCGAATTGTCAATAATTATGCTAAAACAAGGCTGGTGTTATTTTGAGCAACAGGTGCTTTGCTTCCTCGGCCTTCTCCAAGAAGTGTTAGGTTGGGGTGGGATCGTGAACGTTTCTTGACCATAACTTTGAAGTTTGAACATTTGCAATAATCATTTACACACAACTTTGACAACACATTTTATCCATACTTCCTAATATTATAAATGCGACTGTGTGTCAGTCTGTCTGTCTGTCCTCTTCACGCCCCGACTGCGGAATCGATTTTGCAGAATTTTGGTATGGAGATACATATCTGAGTCCCGGGACAGGCCAAAGGATGATTTTTATGCTGGAAAATGTACGGTTCCCGGATAAACGAATTTATCGACGATTAGTAAATAAAATAAGATTGTTTTAGAATATCCTGTATTCCAGAAATCATGTAAATTCCTTATGCGCTTATTCTCTTACATCTAAAACTAAAAATTTAGCACGGTAACAAAAATGAAAAACGTGACAAAATGATGAATGTACTTTTTCATTTACAAAACTATTCGGCAGATGTCCGCTTCGCTCGGTCATCGTACACCTCTTTTTATCACCGAACTTGCTATTAATTACTCATAGTAATCTGAGGCTTCGTTTACCCGGAGGAGAATTTTATGTTTTGCCTGAGTGAGCTAGAAAGGTTGTTTGAAGTGTATTTTAGTCAGGATGTGTGTGTGTGTATGATTTACAAGCCAAAATGTGGTATATTATATTATGAATGTACTATATTTCTTTGGTAGGTACACTTAGGCTTGTCAGTTGTCGCATCTCAAGCAATCAGGTTTTTAGATCCTATGGTAAATGGTTACATTAATAATTAATGTTTTGTAAGTACTTACCTATGTACATAGTGTTAATTTTTTTTAAATAGCCTTTGAGACTTATGTGGAAAACCAATCCTTTTCTGGAAGAAACAATACCTCTTAGCAGTATTGTTCGTAGTGTCTAACCTCAAATAAGCTCTCTTTTGGACACCAATATCCTCACATACAGGCGTCACTTCACGCCGATTTTCTGCGAGGCCTTTCCCTCCAAACGCATTGTCGTCTTGCGGTCTGTGGAGTAGGACGCGTCATTAGCAAATTCTTGGCTCGTCGCCGCTAACGAGTGTTGCTAACGACGCGCTAACTTGATACACTGTCCTGCCTCGAGGCTGGGGGGACCACACGGTGAGGACAGATTCGGGACTGTCCGGAGGGCTGTGATAGGCTGGGTTGAAGTTAATCGTGGTGTGTGCTCTTCCTCTCGTTCTTATACGGGATAGAGAAGGCATAATACAATAATAGTGACGCTTCCGCTTGATAATACATTTCTTCCTAAAAAAATATGAAGATACAAACAAAATTTGAATTCCTTTAACAATAGGATTTTTATTTGTTTACATATTTAACACCACTTCACACTTGTTTAGACTTACCTACTCACCTAAATAACTAATGCAGATAATATAATCTAGAATAGTTATAATCTAGACGTTAAACTTAGCTTTACAATTATTTCAAAGTGTTTTGTAAAGGCGATTTGTCACCCTATTCCCTTATTTCCCTATAATCCCTCACGTGTGGCGACTATAGCATGCATTGTGATTATAACGACACCCGATAACACGCCGCTTTACGACACACTAACTAGCGTAACAACCTTTGTGCTTTTTACAACACACACAAGTACACGGTGCACGAGTACACACTACACAGTGCACACAACTACATAATGCACACTAGTGCACAGTGCACACAAAAACACACTAAAGTAAACATTGCACACAACGACGTGCATAACACGTTACACGAGCTATCTAAATATCTTCTTAATTAAACGCTTACTTTAATGAATGCACAACATAATTAAAATGGTGATTTAAGGATATGCACAAAGTTCAGGTCACTAATTAATTGCACATAGCTAACAATGAGCGAAGAAACTTCTTTACTTTCCAAAGGCAATTACTTTTAATTAAGTAGGTAGATTATTTTAATAACTAAGAATTGCCTTAATAATATTTAAATACCTTAATAACGAACAACTTTTTATGTAAGTACATATTTTTATTTATTTTATTTTATTTTATTTTATAATATTTGGGTGGCTTACAGCTAACTACAGTGAAATATACTATATGTGATGGTTTACAAAAAGCCAATTAAAAGCCTCCACAAGTAGCAATTTTAATTTTTATCTTACGTTAAATTTGATAACAAAAAATTGTTTTGTTATCAAATATAAAAGTTGAAAAACAAAAAGTACACAAAATATAATGAGGGACAAAAATATTATAATAATTATTATTAACTATCAAACCTTGCGTCTACTCTCCAATTAGAAAATGGGATAGTTAAAATTGGATTTGAACAAAAATACTAACAGCTAGAATGGACACCGTGTCATCAATTCAGGATAAAGAATAGGTTAATAAGAAAATTGGAGGTCGACCCCCACCCGGGCGCCCCCACCGCAAGGGAGGGGAGGTGGATCTGAGACGGATCGCTTCGATACGGGACTTGTTGCTTCGCTCGCGAAGCACGGACCCCGAGACGTAAATAGCCCCATTACCTCATTATCATTGCTTCGCTTCACATTGAGTATCGACTTCGGTGATATGATGTTGACTTAATTAGCTAACTAGTTTTAACCATGACTTATCACAGGTTATTTTTTAATTATCCTTCTATAACATCAAGGACCTGTTTCACCACTTCCTGATAAAGTAACGGATTGGCTATTCACAACTTTTTTGACAAATTCTCCATACTTCATCTGTCAAGTTATATGGTGGATAGCCTATCCGGCACTTTATCAGGAAGTGGTGAAACAGGCCCTCAGCCTTTTTTTTTTTTTTTTTTACATGGGGAAATGCTTTACGCATCCCCGGCAGATTGGGGATATCGGCCGGGGTATGTGGGACTCCTGGTAGACTACCCACTAAAACCCCATGGTGCTCCACTCATCGCTTAAGGCAGAGTTGCGGGTACGATAGAACCTACCGCTCAGCCTAGTAAGTACCTATGTCATTTTCCGTAGACAATTTAACTTTAGCAAAATCTGTTAGCACTCAACACTTTCTGAGTGCATTTTGAAAAGGAACCGGCAAGCAAATACACTATGAGGAGCTTCATTGATGAACACTGACAATACATTATCAACAGAGATAATGTACAAATTTTTCACAGAATAAGTTTTAACCGAGTTACCGTTTGAGCTTAAAAATTTAGGTTAAAAAATGTGACGGTTACTTCCTAGATTTCAAAATATTGATGTAAGTTTTTCGGCATGCAAACGAAGACAAAGCCTGTTTGGTAATGACTGGACCATTATCCCGGTATCTAATGGTCAGGGAGAAATTAATACGAGCTGTCTGCAACTTCCAAGACTGCCCAAGTCTTGTATGGAATATCCTGTGCCTCAGAGAAATGATTATTATTTATCTCGGCAATTCAATATCCTGCAATGTGCATGCAGGCTTCGGGAGTGTGATTGAAAGATGTGCTGCATAATCGCAAAAGATGTTTATTAACTAATTTATGCACTAAGTGCTTAAGTTAGCAACTTATATAATATATCAGGGAGGTGAGACACACACTACAATCCGATAACAAAGAAACATCTAGAGAAATTTTAGCAAAAGTTGGAAATAAAACGGGGGTTATAATATTATGTGTTGTAAATGTTCTACGATTCCTCAAATTTAGTAATATTTATAGGTAATATAAATTAATATTGTAATTGTGCTTGTGTTCGCTGATAACCTTGTTGTTCTGTGACCATAGAAAAAAAGAGGGTTATAGCTTAAAGAGATTAGTGTGACATAGGTATTAACATTTACCAACATAAGTCTTTTTGATTATTGAACAAATAAATCTATTGTAATAACACGTAGAAACGTAATAATCAAGCATAGATTACTAATTAATCGCGAGCAACATGGCATACGGTGTTTCCGAGAAAAAATGTCAACGTCCCTAAGCCCTCCTTAATGATGGCTCGGCTTTAATTTGCCTCATAACAATCTGAAGCGCACATCCTGAATAAAATAACACGTCAAGATTCCTCCATCTTAAATTAATGAGGACGAGAACGTATACAAATTTACACGTACCTATACAAATAAACTTCGACTGTACACGTAGGTACAGGCGGCTGGGAAAGTGCTAGGTCTGGGTAATTTTCTTATTTGTGTTTTATTGCTCATAGTTGGTACAATCAGTATAATATTATTATACAGTGCGATAACGATAAGTGCCTGAAAACCTTGAGTAACATGATCATGTTACTGAAGGTTTTCAGGTACTTATCGTTAATTTTATACATCACCTATTATTACTGAGAAAAGCAAAGATGCCAAGAAGAGAGATTCTGCATAATATTGTTTTAATTATAATATTAAAAGTCTAACGGCTTTCATTCCAATGAAATGTACATTAAATTTCTTCTTGTATGATGACTGTGACACTCGAAACAAACTTATTTATTAAGGCACACGTTAATAATTAATATCGGCATGAAAGCCGACCTGAAACTTGCGATTAGAGGTCTCGGTGTGACACAGAAAAGTGTTAAAATCCCCTTTTAAGTTTCCAAGTAATTTGTACCCTTCAAATTAGCGAAGTTGGGGACTTCTGAATACGAATGCGAGAACTTATATTCGTATGCTAATACAACTTTTAATTATTATAATTGAAAACGTCTTAATTAATATTGAAATGAGGAGTTTTGTTGCTAAGTTTGATGATCACCTAAAGGTCTTAGGTTAATAAGTCGTTACTTTTAATTAATCAGTTAGATATATGAATCTTTTAATAATATTTAAATGTGAATGTAAGAACTTACACATCTTTTATTTGTTAAGTAAATTATTAATAATTTACCATACATACTTAATCTTTAAGTTTTTACCTTTATCTCCATTACACTAATTACTCTATCGCCATCTAGATGTACCTCCTGCACTTACCGTCAATACACACCCTGTATGTTAAGTCCATCCATTTATTACGTCCATTACATCCATTAAAATATTAAACGAACGATGCCAGTTAAAGTGTCAAAGAATGCGTCCATCCGTCCATCAACGCACACCCTCAGTATATCGGATCCATCTGGAACTCCAGTCTCCCCGTAGATTCGGCTGCGGCAAATGTTTCTAAATAATTTGTAGTATCGTGCAGTTCCGCGTCCAACACAAACACGTCGTGTTTGTCTTGGTTTAATTAATTTTACCTTCATACGCCGATACCTACTGTACTGTTTGCCGGCGCTCCTTAATTGAAAACGCTTTACCCCGGCAAATGAACGAAATCCTATTTGCTTCGAGTGATTGAAGTGAATTTATCTTTTAAGACTTTCAAATTTATCTTCCGCGATGTTTGTTAGCATATTAACTTTTAATTGCTTTTCATGTGTGTTATAATTTATCCAATATCCATATTCGTATTATTAATATAAAACCTTTCTGTATATTACCTCTTCACGCTTAAAACCGTTGAACCATAATTTGAGTCCCTCGAGAGTCGAGACTGAAAAGGACTTAGGACAGTTTTAGCCCCGAAAAATAAATTGAAACTCTACTTTTCCTATCAATTTACCTGTACAATATTTTTTTCATAATTACATCCTCAAACATACAAATTCTAATCTAACATTATAATACATAATTATATTGTTTAGTAGGAGTGACCTTAAAACAATATAATAAATTGTATGTGGATATGTCGCAGTCATCTGGTTCAATCTGTGATTCGATTGAATGACTAGCGTATTCATTGAATGACCACCATTTAGTTGAATGACTGAAGGACAACTAGTCAAGATGTTGAATGTAACGTTTAACGTCTTGACTAAACGTCATCATAGTGAAGTCGTTAAATGGAATGTTATGATTTTTTTAAGTATTTGTTAGTGGCGCGCGTAATAATAGGTTAATCTAGAAACTGGCTTCAATTATGAGACGACAGAGCCCCTACTTCTGGGTGGTTTACAAAAAAATAACCACGATGGCTAAGGCGGGAGGCAGTTTTATCATATTTTATGAACTTTAATTTCTTTTTCGTGAAAAATAATGTTGGTATTAAATTTTAACAAAATATAACAGCTATTTTTAATTTTAGGAAACACTTGAAGGTTGAACAAAAAATTTGATTTGTATAAAAATAAATGCAATGTACAAAAAATATTCTATTTAACAATAAAACCATAATCATAGTAATGGCTTAATTTAGCTACGATTATATTATTTAGTAGCACCTTTTATTCATGATCATGAAATTATTATAGTACCAGCCGCTGCATAAAAGGTGCTCCTTTTTAGGGTTCCGTACCCAAAGGGTAAAAACGGGACCCTATTACTAAGACTTCGTTGTCTGTCCGTCTGTCTGTCTGTCTGTCTGTCTCCAGGCTGTAACTCAAGAACGGTAATAGCTAGAGATTTGATATTTTCACAGATTATGTATATCTGTTGCCGCTATAACAACAAATACTAAAAATAAAATAAAATTAATATTTAAGAGGGGCTCCCATACAACAAACGTGATTTTTGGCCTTTTTCGCTCTATATCAAAAATGGCAACAGGTAGGTACTTGAATTTTCACAAAGTCCTTAGTTATATATTGTGTACTTTAATATTTAATAATAATATTAAAATAAAATAAAAAATAAGGGGGGCTCCCATACAAAAAACATAATTTATTGCCTAATTTTGCTCTATAAAGGTACGGAACCCTTCGTGCGCGATTCCGTCTCGCATTTGGCCGATTTTTCGATATTTTATGATGCCTTTACACGATACAATATTATATTAATTACGGTTCTATTGACAATGAACTACTTTAAATTGTTTGAGATTAGCATTTTATAATACTTAAACTTGATTAAAATGTAGATTTTAATTGTTATTTTCAAATAATTGCTCCACTGCCATTAAGTTTTCATTTAGCATTTTAATACAACAGCTGCTTGTTTTATATAAGAATCTCGTCCAATTAATAAATAATGATAGACTAGAGCAGTATTTAAAAGAGTTGTCTCTCTCTATTTCCTGATTGGTTTTTGAAATAATTATGGTATCTTGAGACTTGACTATTCCTGTCTACTTTATACGTAATAAAACGTTGCTTATCTCTCGCATTATGATAGTGACCATAAAATTAAGAGGATATTCACGTATCTCATAAACCATATATCGCGAATTAGGTATAATTAATTAGAAGCAATATTTCGTATTTAAATAAATTAAAGACGGAGAGCCTGTTTCACCGCTTCCTGATAAGTGTCGGATAGGCTATCCACAACTTATCTGATAGAAAATCCATACCCTTTCTGTTAAATAAGTGTCAGATAATCTCCGGACACTTATCAGGAAGCGGTGAAACAGCTGGTCCTAAGACTCTACACGTTGTCCCGGCATGATTGACAAATACAGTAGATTATGAACATGAGGCGTATTCGTCTTTGATTTTGTACGAAAGATAATTATTGTGCAATGGGAATAGGAAAAACAGCTAATAGTAGCATAGACGTATCCAACATGGTCCAACGTGGAGAGGAACCTAAAAGGATTTAATAGCTAATATGTTCAAAAGTAAAATATTACTCAGAAAATGCACTTTATCAATACCTAAAGTTGTGATAATTTGCCTCTCTCTCCAAAGTGATCGTAAGGTCATCGTCATTTCAAATTTAGAATTAAGTTACAATAAAATAATTAGCAGTAAAACGTGAGCAGGTAGTGCCAACGTTAAAAATGTTACGAGCGCAGATGGAAATATCCGCTTTGAAGTGTCTTGTAATGTATTTATCAACGGTGTCGTTAGTTTATTTTATTAACCATACGTTATGATTTAACGAGCGATAATCATACTCGCTTGTTTGTTATGAAGCTGTTGATTTAAATAATTACCGTTTTTATTTTGCCACAAACATGTAGGTCGAAAATAAAAAAGTTGATTGGCGGACACCGGACAAGAGACTAATGGTTCTTGGAGTGGGTTTATTTTAATGTAATCAAAAATTTTAATATTATGTATTTAAATGTAATTGACAGTATTAAATTGTAATAACATAAACATGTAGAGCTTATAATCAGTTAAAAAGTTTGCTTATTCAGTTAAGAGTGAAACTTACATCTCTATTTCTATCTACATGATATGCGTTGTCTAGCATATTATATTTTGTAGTAGGTACCTAGTACGTGATAGACTATCTCAAATCTCAATTAGTAGACTTTTAAGAACATTGCTTATCGCAATGTTTTATTGGCCCTTAAAGTGACTGATGTTACTACTTACACACTGTCCACTTTTGACCGAATCAAGAACGAATCATAGGGGTTTTCCTTCTGTTTTTTATCGTACTCTTATGAACAGTTAATTTTTTAGCTGTGTACTAGCCAACACCGATTTTCTGTAGACTTTTTGACTAATAAGCAATTTATCGCTATTGTTCCAGAATGTTTGGCTCGAGCGGCGCGTGCGCGGCGTGCGGGCAGGCGATCCCGGCCAGCGAGTTCGTGATGCGGACCAGCGCGCCGCACCAGCCCCTCCACGTCTTCCACATCAAGTGCTTCGCCTGCTCCAAGTGCGGGTCACACCTTATGCAGGGGGACAGGTCAGTACTACTATACTATACTTATAGTATATACTATATAATGTATTCTACATCATAATTTACTGCCCAGATTAGATTATTCACAGCCATCATAGGTAACAGTAAAGAGTTGAGTAGACCACACGTAGCTGCGAGGGTTGTTATGAAACAGCAAAGCAACAGGCGACAATGGTACAAATTTTAAATACTGCTGTGTCTATAAATAGTTTGGACGGAAATATCTGCTAATCTAACGCCTCTTTACACTGCTATCGCAAGGTTACACCTTCTACTTATAAACGAATTCAACCAAGACGTGAAGGACACCAACATGTTGTAACTTGCAGGTACTACATGCTAGCAGGGTCGCTAGTGTGCGAGCAGGACTGGCAGAAGCTGATGAAGAGTGCGAGCGCGGCGACGACGGCGCCCGTGCGCAAGGGCAAGGTGGGGCGGCCACGGCGCTCGCGGGAATGAGCGCCCGCCCCCGCCCCCGCGCCCGCGCCGCCGCCGCCGCACCACTCCTACAGGGACTTCGAGGAGGTACGTGTAATGGCCCTTTTACTATTATATTGATAAAAAAGCGACTGTAAGAAGCAAAAAGGAGGCAAAGCGGCCAAAAGAAGGAGGTAGAGACTAGATATTAAAGTGTCGCGCTTGGCACCATCCACACTCTCTCGCGCATATTCCTTCGTAGTTTTGTGAAGGCTAGAGAATTTTTAACATTTTAAACATTTCTTTATTAATCGAGTAGACACCTAGGCACACGTACACAACACAGAGATTAGAGTCTATACGTTACATTATTAAGCAGTCTCTACGGTACAGCAAGCTGCTGTCTTGAGCATGATAATTTAATTCGACGTTTTCATTGAGCTTTGCTATTAAACAATCAAACTAAAGTATTTAATATCGGAGTAGATTAAGCCGTCCATTAAATAAAGAATATTTACCAGCAGCAGCTGCGCGATAAACAATCTAGCGATTAGCGAGCGGTGCAGCTTGATCGATTATTTCGGTTGGCCAGCTCCACCTTACCTAGTAATACTTTTTTATTGTTTAGACTTTAGAGCATAAACAGAAACATACATCACTACCAATTACGTCTCTATTTTTAAACAAATTTTCTTGGCCAAGCTAATCGCTTCCAGCCTTGAACATATTTTAATTTCAAGTTCCAGTAACGATCCGGCATAAAAACAATATTCACTAATTAGAAGCGATAATAAAAAGTTCTCGAGCACAACAATTGTCTAATGAAGTCTGTATTCCGACTCGCTAGTCGCTACACGATAATTATTATTATAATGAGCGCATTACAATACATCTAATTTATATTTTAATTAATGCAAACCAAATTGAAAACAGCGCGCGGTGTGACGGCTTTCCGCGTTTATTACTATCTAATTGCTGTCACAAATTACATTTTAACCGTATGTTTTAGATTAGGTTCGAATGAAAACCGCATGCACTAATGACGCCCCGTGTTGTTAGCGATCGATAAATCAACTTTAAAATTAGCAAACTTTCGCTAATAGAACATCAATACGTAATTTGCAAATGCGAGCGCGCGTTCTGTTTGACTTTTCATTTTAATTTTTTATGTGCTCGCATATATAGCGAGTTGCAGGGAATTTTGTTGAAACTATGGTAATAGAAATGTTGACGTTCGATACTTTCATCCGAATTCCGAGTATATTAAATTATTCGGAGTTTATTACTCTAAATAGTAATTATATCATGTTTGTAGAGCTTCACCGATGGTATATTCTCATGAACATCGTCCCTATCTATATAATTATAGACAGAGTAAGCAGAACTGACGAGTAGGCCGACTCAAAAGAGATCTCGTTTATACTTTCGACGTTGTGTGTCATATCGACCGGTGCCATAGGTATCATGAATTACGCTTTTTGATCGTCGTAGAAAGAACGTAGAAACTAAGATGCCTCCCACCTTAGTAATACGTTACTAAGGGCCTGTTTCACCACTTTCTGATAAAGTGCCGAATAGGCTATTCACAACTTTTTTGACAGATTCTCCATACTTCATCTGTCAAGTTAATTGGTGGATAGACTATTCGGCACTTATCAGGAAGTGGTGAAACAGGCCCTAAGCAATGTGAAACAATTTATGTTGAAAATGACATTAGCGCTCAACTGGCGTATATTCGCCCGTTTGTTTGAAATCGTGGTACCTATAACCTACCTATACTCCAGTCCTTAGTGACTTTGACCGTGACATTCCAAAGGTGTCGTATATGTTATGACGTACAATTTCATTTATCTCGAGACCATGTGTCCGGCCACAGTCACTCTAATCTGAACGCACCTAACATAGGTAAGTACAGTTTAATTTGCATCACAGTAAGGTCGTGATTGTTTTTCTTACCACGGTACTCATAAACATAAATTTTTGTTCCTAATTAAAACAATACCAATTAATCACGGGTTCTGACCTTCGTTGTTTATTCGTTGGTCGTGACTGCGTTGGATTAGCTCTCAACAATTAAACGATTTTATCTTCCAGTTAGGGCGCTGACACACTATCACTGCAGGCCTCAGCTGATAGTTTAGAGATATTACACCTTGACAATAATTAGACCTTTATGCTAACGACTTAAAACTGCACAGTAAAATAACTTTAAACGTATGATTAGTTTAAAGTTAATTATGCGGTACTTAATGAGATAGTTACATTGAAATTTATTGAAGCATAATTCTGTTTGTCACTTATTTTTTATTAATCTCATTTCATTATCATAATGCCATTTAATTTAATTAATGTTTAAAATGAAATGTGATGATTTAAATTTTAAAGTATATGTGTAATAAAGATAATGTGGAAGCCTACTACGAGTACTAGGTACGGTAAAATTAGAGAATCATAAAACTTAAAAGTGCTTGCTAGCTGTAAAACCTGAGTTAATATTGTGTAGGTGTTTAGAGTTACAGGGATCCTAGTATTAATTACTCGAATTTATTCGAATATACCTAAGTTTAGAACTAAATATGATCGTAGATAACGCAAATAAATTGAGTATAACTGTGACTGCGGGCGCTCGGCGTGTATTTGGGTGGATCAACTTTTCCTTGCCAAAACCTGTCCCTCACAATTGGAATACTCTGGTCACAAAACTATTGGCAATAATAATAATTAACTGCTTTTATATGTATATCAAAACTACTGCCATCATATTAACGTAGGGATTACTAGACATTTTCTGTTGAAAAATAAATAACTTACATGTCCCCGCCGACGAAAATTCAGTTTCATACAAATTTCTGTTGTCCTTTTGACAAAACGATGTATTGAATTTAATATTATGACAAAAGTTCCAAAGCGAAGGCTGTTTTAACAATCCGATTACGTGTTTGAATGTGTAACGCTTCATAAATCTTCAATTATAGGCTACTAAGTTCTTTTTTATTTGATAATTTGACTTTAACAAATTTGTCCCCACCAAAACTAAAATACGCTGGTCCGCTGTCTTACGACACATAAGGTGGTGTAAGTGCGACAGACACAGCCTTTAAACAGCTCGACCAGCAGGAAGCCTTTTTGGATTTCACCTGATACTCGTCACGTCACTTTATTTTCGCTAATTGATCGGCAATTTCATCTAAGACTCTGAGTGAGGCAGCGTGTTTTAATGTCGAGCTGCGGGGTAGCATCGAAATTAAGCTAAGTATATTAATAATTTCAATAAATTTTTGTGCTTATATATGGATATTATGTCTTAGTTTTCCTGGGTATTGTTGAAATTTTTAGATTTCTTATATTCATCTACAAAAAATAAAATATGTGTAAATGTCTCCTGGGTAACGGTTCCACTGTCGTTATCCAGGAGACAATTTACTACTTAGATAATTTATTAAAAAAAAACTAAATTTGCCAACCGTTTGGTTTACTAACGTTATTTACGTCCGTTTTCAGCTACCATACCTTTAAATAAATAAATAAAATAAATAAAAATAAATAAATAAAATTTTTATTCCAAGTTTTGAACATTACACAACCACAAAAAAATATAAAGAGAAAAGAAAAAAAAAATTTTTATTTTAAATAAATAAAATAAATAAAATTTTTATTTTAGAATTGTTAGCTATCCTAAAATAAAATAACAAAAAATTGCATTTTTTTGTGTTTAAGTGCTACAGAGAAGCAAAAACGGTACAAGGAAAAGTTGAAACTAAATAAAGAGAAGCATGAAAAATATATTGATCTCACTTTTCATACCTTTTTGGAAGACCTTTTCTGATTCATTATGACTTTGTCTATGCTTAAAGTATTTTGATCTATCAATATATTTTATTATATTTAAGTTAAATCCAACTAATTTAACTTTACGTATTTTTCACAAAAAAACGCTCAAAAAGTCAACGAAAATCGGTGCTGAAACTACTGATATAAAATGAAATGTATAATTAAGGTGATTCCATATACTGATTAGTAAAAAAGCATGCTTGAATTTTTCGAAAAAAAATTTGATCGCGTGCAAGGAATAGTTGATTCACCCATTTACAAACAGTTGATGCAATTTGCGGAACTTCGCACAAGGCTAGTTTATAGAGTTAATTATCTTCAGCGCGGACGGTCCACCGCGCCGCCGCCGCCGCCGCGGGCGCCCCGGCTGCTGCTAACCAATTTCAAACTTTAAACACTGCAAACTTATTTACTAACCTATAGCACGCTCCGGCCAGATCTTCGGCCGGGCGGCTCGGGCCGGTCAAAGGACGTTAATTGGGAAACACCTGGCCCCGACAGCCCTTTATTGCGCGCAAAAATCAGGAGCACAAAGACTTGACCACGGCGCGGCTTTGTAACGCGATTACTCGGACTTGTCGAAAGTTAATTAAATAACGTTTTTCCAAATTACCCGGCGGGCCCGACATCAAAGTGGCGAGCACTCGCTTTGGGAATCTTTCACAAAGCGGCGCTGCGGGCTAACTTCGGCGTTACCTGTGATCTCCGTACTCCGTAGTGCGCCGGATAGCCGGCCAGCGGGGTAAATGAGCCAACTACTTATAAACACAACTGCTTTTTCACTTCTTCATTTTCATTTCAACTTCCATTCCTCTGCTTCTCGTGTCGATACGTTCGCTTGCCAAACATTTATGCAGGCAACTTCTGAAAAAAATGTACCATATCATATATATTATAAATTAACTTTACCTTCTTATTCTCAAGTTTATAATGCGATTACAATTCCCCGTGATTCGTGAACACAATTCGTTAATCAGCTACTCTACATTAATAAAGGCTGATTAAAGGCGCTTCTACACGCAACCTGCCGGCACGGGATGGTACAGACCTCGCCTTGACAAAGTTTCGCTCAGTCTTAATAAATATGTCAATATTACCATTACAAGATGTCACCTTCGTGTTCTACTTGTTTTTGTAGAAGTTTAGAATCCTCAAATACAAGTTATTTATATGACCTACGGTAATTTTTCTTAAAGGGCTCTCAAATATAATATGTTTATTGTTTATGCAAAATACGTTTATCCTTAAAATAATTTAAACATCAAAGTTATCAAAGTTATACCAGCTAGTAAATCTCATACTCTATAATATTTAGTAGAGCGTCCATCGAGCAAGCATTACAATTTACACTCTACATCTCCAACTCTCCCAAATTGCGTAAATATAAAATACTCTTAAAAGGTTTAAGGTGTTTCCAACAATGTCGTGTACGACAGCGAACATCGAACCCGTTGCGTGCGTCCCACCTAATTATTGGCAATGATTACCTCTCACCATGGCCGCGCTTACACGCCTGTTAATTAGCCACGGCCTGACGATGATTTGACAACTTTGCTCATTTCATACTATCTTGGAACTGACGCGATACTAATTAGTAATTAATTAAAAATAGCACCCAAAACTTTGATTTTACGAAATAGCCCGCTAGTTTTTTGTAATGTGTGAGCCTTTTTTGACGGTATATGGATATCGTGATTCGTGAGATATTTTTTTTGTAAAACTAATATACCTACGGAAACTCAAACATTCCAGACGGCGCAATGTTATCGCAGTCTTAGCCATGTCAGGTGGATTGAAGGGAATCTGGTTGTAACGAAAAATTGGACGTCAGTATTTATCAAAAACCCCTATTTGTCAAATATTCGTTGAGAATTTACCACTCGCCTCTGCGCATACCTAATAATATGTGGAATCCCTTCATGTTAAAAATAAAACAACATTAAATTTAATAAAGACACAAAGTACGCTTTATACTCATAGAATTGATTGCAAAAAGTTTAATCACGGTGCAATTACGAGCAAGGCAATCCGCTTCAGATGAAGTGTGTCAAGAAATTAGAGTTTAATTTATTCATTGGGCCCGAGTTCGTGTCTAGTTTAGTTATGAAGGTAGTTGATCTACTAGTGAGTAGTGAGTTAGTGACACCGACTTGCTCACAACGACCGCTTAATTCATTACGGGCCCTTATTGTTTACCTGCTGGGTGACTATATTATGGTGATTGGTTGATCACGAACTTTAAGGTTTACTAATAAAAAGTTGCGCTTTTTTTATTAATTATTTTCAGAATTTGCGGAATCTGTTATAATGTCACAGAATACATATAAAGAACAAGATGTGTTTAATATATTGATTTCTAATATTGTACCGTTTTGTTAGGAAAACCTACATTTTAAAGTACAATTAATTTATAACATAAAACAGTGTTCAGTCATGATTATTATGTTGTCATGGTAAATAAATTCGACTTAATTTAATTCATTGATAGCGGTCGCGATAGGCGATAGATAAATATAAACTTACGAGGTAAGTACACGTAGATTTTAATTTTGATAACGGCTCATATAATTATTATAGCTAACAAATCTAATAGCCACTATCGAGATCCAAACTTTAATTTGAAATTAATTTTATACCTAGTAAAAAACATTTTTTGTTCACCCAACTGTAATTAAAATCATAAGCTTATCCGTCGATCTATGACCCTTATAAAATATCCCATAAATTAAAACGTCGGTCCGTAAGCGACCCCCCACGACGTGCAAATTGAGATGTTTTTTACGGACGGGGATAACCTTTTAACCTCACTGTGTATTCTATTTAGCTCCGGAGACCTACATCGTCCGCTATGCTTCCTCATTACGCCAACAATGATCCTAATTCTTCGACGATACATAATCGGGGGCCATTCAAATCTAAATCGAAACGGGAGCCGGCGCTTAATTCGGGCTCGGCCGGGCGAATGGGGCCAGGGATGCACTTCCGCATCCGCGTCTCCACACGACAAAGGACGCGCCCCCACAATGGCTCCATTAAAATAATGCAAGTAAACGAGGATCCGCCGAGGCGGTCGGACCCGCGCAGTTCCGCTCACAATGCGGCCGAACTACACGCGAGCATGTTTCATTAGCTAAGTGGAGGCTTTTGGTGGTTGAATCTGTGTAATGCACCTAGCTAGACGCCCCGCCGCTTTTACTTAAACGCCGTAATTAAAACGCGTCCCTCCCCCGGGGCCCAGGGCTCCCGGCGCAGTTTTAAACTCGCCTCCACTTTCGAGTGGCCAATTTAGTTTTAGTGTTCCGTATTTGATACACAATTCCGAATTATGTTTAATTTGTTTCGCCTGTCTTGTTGTCAAATAAGCCTCGTTTGTAGTCAGTATTTGACCAAGAGCCTGCGATGGCCAGACTTTCCTCCGTTTCGTAAAGCTGAAAGTTTACATGTTTGTGTCCGACACTGGAAGTCGGAAGACGATATTCCTCCACTTACCGCGAAGAATATAAGCTATGAAATTTATGATACAGTGTTCAATTTGCTAACGTTTGCTCAACACACTCGATTAAGACCGCCTTCAATAACGAGCCCGTAGATCGCAATACGAAAATACTTGTACCGGGATATTTTTATCGTTTAAATTCAATGTATCGATGCAAAAATAATGTCGGAATAAACGGATGAGTGTCCGTCGCGGCGTCAATTAGCGCGCTAAGTGATCACGTGCCGCCCGTCGCAGTGACACTAATAACTCGCCGGGAAATTGATAAACATTGACGATCTTAATGCCGATGGCCCGCTCGGTTAATTGAAACGGAGTCGGCTAATTAATTAGTGGCTCTCGACTGCCGGGAGCGGGACGCACATAGTCTTATCGATAAGGCTCGTACTTGTTATACTAGCGAGTAGAGAGTAGAGACCCGCCTCGCCTACGCACTGACTACAGAGTGCCTTTAAAAATAAACCTTCCTCTTCAATCACTATGTATTAAAATGATATCATAATCCGTTGCTTCTTTAGGGCTCAAAACGAATTCGCATCGCATCGCAATGTAATTTTTTTACGAGTTTTTTCGCAGATCTTTGCGATTCGATGCGAATTCGCAGTTATGTGTGGGAGGCAGCCCTTCAATAAGCGACGTATCTACCTTAAATGGATTGAACTGATTTTGAAACATTTCAGATAGATATCGTCCTCGGGAATCCGAAAAAGACTTTCAGGATCCTAACTATCATCTACACGAATGTCTGTAACGAAATTCGCGCACAGTGTAAAGTACAAAATATATATTCAAACTGGGTACTATTGTGGGCTAAAAACGTGCTCCAAAAAGGCTAATAATTGTTAGTCGCAAAAAGAGACGGGTGATGTATTGTTACATTAATATCCCCCGCCGGAGATACGACAGCATCACAGCAGCGTGCGGGCCGATTGATTCCGCTAAGAGCATCGCGGGTTAATAACATTTAATCCCGCTAAAACGTTAGACGACCGGCATAATGAATATTTATCCTCGGCAGAACTCGGCGCATACTTTTATGACGAATACATATTTTAGTAGCCGGCGTAATTCCACTGATTACTTTCTTTAATTTTTCTGAAAACGTTACGTATAAGTGTATTAAAGCTCGGAAGGGCAAACACAAGTGGAACGGTAATTTAGAAAATTAATTGTAAATATGTATTATTTAGTCTTATTTAATGTAGTGATTTATTTGCTTCGCTTTCTCTGCGTTAATGTAATTGAATATTTGATGGAATATTATAATGTATAAAAGATCGTCTTTCGAGATAGGTAGTTGATTAAAATTGTACACATACTTTCATAATATATTAATATTTTCGACGGCCCACTGTATATTATGCTTTGTGGTCAAAATGAGAGATCATAGCGTACCTGGCGTTGATGATATTAAAGAAAACTCCCTACATTTCTGCATTGTATTTTTGTAATCGACTGTACCACATTTTTACAATATTGTTGATTGCAATAAGCAGATGTCGCTGTATTTAATGTCTCGTCCATTAGTCATATGAAACATGTGCCAATACAAATGATATGGAGGTTTATGAATGACGGACGCGGCCGGGGGGCGGTCGGGGGCGGTCGGGGGGCGGCGGGGGCGGAGGGGAGTCCCCCGCGAGGGACGAGCACTAATGGATTACATTCGCGCGAGTGAATTAGGATATTGTCGTGCGATCTGTTCCGGTGCACTCCTTTATGATCCTCTTTCGCGCCGTGCCTCAATCACACATTAAATATTTACGGATAATGCTCTATTCGAATACCTACTATAGGCTTTGTGATTTCATTTTAAAATGAGATTGCTGTTGGGTCTCATTTTTGTACCTAGGACCTAGGTGTGGATTTGAACCTAGGTATCACCCCGTTAGTAAGCATTGTTCATACAATGATGAATGATGATACAATATCATGGTATTTAACGTCGTTTTAGTTCTATCACCACGTAAAGTCATTTTTAGGAACTTTAGGAGAGACAATAACTAACTTGATAAAAGCATAAGTAACATAATATCCATAATAATTATGTTATATTTTGTACTTTAAAAAATCGGCCAAGTGCTAGTTGAACTCGCGCACGAAGGGTTCCGTACCATTATAGAACAAAAATAGTAAAAAATCGTGATTTTTGTATGGAAGCCCCCCTTAATTATTAATTTCATTTAAATTTTATTATTAATTATTAAAGTATAAATATATCTGAGTATTTTGTGAACATTTCACTACAAAACACACAAAAATACTTCTTTTAAAGTATACTCAAAGTACAAAACGCATCAAATTAATCGGTTTCTGTCTCTCCTAAAAAGTTTCTAAAAATGACTTACGTCGCGTTGTGACAAAACATGGAGGCGACTGGAGACCCAAAAATGTCTGTATTTGGTACCCCGCTGATAGGTTCTGTTTGATCTCTACTCTCTACTCTTTATAATACATCTTATTGTATTTTCATATAAAATTCAGTAATGAAACTTGCACATTCGTGTGAGCTCGTTTCAACACTTTTACAATTACTTTACAATTGAAATAATATTTATTTAACGCTTTCGTTTTTCACCCGTAAACCTTTAACCGTAAATCGGTTTACGGTTTAACACAATAAACCGTAAAATCGGCCGCAAGGAACCAGGCCGTTAAAATATAAATATCGTTTAAAATGTTTCATACAATTGTTACAATAATTGACCAGGGTGGTCCCCAGCCCTGAAGCGCCTGAAGCGAACGAGTAGAGGAAATAATTATAAAGAATTATTATTTTAATCTTAAAATGAGAAGAATATAAGAGGTGTTATTATCTTTAGACAAGTAATTGTCATCGATGTAATAAAAATGTGCCAAGTGCGTTATACAGAAAAAAATAGGACGAAAAACACAATTTTTGGCCTATTTTTTCTCTATAACAGTACGGAACCCTTCGTGCGCGAGTCCGACTCGCACGTGGCCGATTATTTTGGCCATTTATTTGCTCGAATTCATCAATGGCAATGAATGGTGAAATATTCACAACATCTTGTGTTGCTTGTACTTTAATAAAAAAATTATAATAAAATAAATATCTAAGGGGGCTTCCATACAAAAAACACAATTTTTGGCCTATTTTTGCTCAATAGCGGTACGGAAACCTTTGTGCGCGAGTTCGACTCGTACTTGGCCCATTTTTTTTTCTAATTCCAGCGCTATCTGTGGGACTGCTGTCTCAGGACGTGCTTTGATCTAATGTCTACACATTTTTGTCTCGAACTTCGTCTTCGATTTCGTTGATAGCAACTTGGTATATATGTCGCAGTCATCTGGTTCAATCTGTGATTCGATTGAATGACTAGCGTATTTATTGAATGACTCCGTTCCATCGAATGACTGAAGGACAACTAGTCAAGACGCTGACTGTAACGTTTAACGTCTTGACTAAAAGTCATCATATTGAAGTCGTTAAATGGAATGCTATGATTTTTTTAAGTATTTGTTGGTGGCGTAATAATAAGTTAATCTAAAAACTGACTTCAATTATGAGGCGACGGCTACTTCTGGGTGGCTTACAAAAAAGTAACCACGATGGCTAAGGCGGGAGCTTCGCTGCGCTACGCTCCCGCCTTGCCATCTAACCTAACCAAATCCAATCGTATTGGACAGACGGAGTAATAAATACATTGCTATTAATTACCTAAGAATTATATGCTATTCTTATAATTTCCTATTCCGTTAAAAATAAATACATTCAATTACGTGACTGATTTCATATCCGCTCTCTTCAAAGGGCTATGTTAAAAATCGCTAACTAGTTGAACGTTGAGTGACGATTGTTCAATCAACGTTCGGCCGAGTCATTCAATTGAATGGAGTCATTCAATGAATGCGCTAGTCATTCAATCGAACCGCAGATTGAACTAGATGACTGCGACATATAGATTCTGAAATATATTAATGTTATCGAAACCACTTAGTGCAACTGAGTAGACCCATCTATCTAAGGTAATCAATCGCGACTCGTGATCCAGACAACTTGTTTATTGTGTACTTTCTCCTCCAACCTCATTCATCTGATAGCTCAGCAAAAGGCCAGAATTGATTTTATTGATACATACTTAATAATGATACGATACGATACCAAAGGAGAACTTATATAATAATATATATAATATGAATTATGAACGATTATCGTGCAACTTTGTTGCGCAACATTGTCACCGCAATTTTATCGTGCAAACTGAACTGGGTTTTTGAATCAGCAAAATTAAGGAAAATCCCTAATTTTTCTTGCTGAATTAGTTTCGATCAGATCTTAATTCAGGAACCTAAATGCAGGATCCTAAATGCAGTATACTAAATTCTGGATCAGGATTAGAAATTTGGTACCCTGCATTTAGGATCCTGAATTTAGGGTCCTAACTTAGGATCCTGAATTAAATATCTTGTATTTAGGATCTGTCGATCTATTTGGGAACCTAATTTGTATCCGAAGAGCTTAAAACATTTGCCAAAGCCATGCGTGAAAAAGCTCTGTATTCCTTTGTCAATAAATACCCTTAGAATATCTCAAAACGGCGCGAAAATACTCTTAGCGGGATTTTTAATCATCCAAACTTTTCAGACGAAAAGACAGAATCAAATAAAATCAAAATTATTTTATTTCTGAATAAATTTAAAATAAATGTTTTCAGAATGTCCTACATGGTGCCTACCACCGGTTCGGGAACTAACCCGGCGAGAAGAACCGGCGCGCGGCGTAAGAAACTCGCACGGGGCCCGTAATATTCTCATCTACGCTTTTACCACTTCCATCACCTATTGTAAATATAAAAATAGCATTCAATACACCATAGGGAGAAGAAAACTCTTTATCAATATGAAAGCTCCGTAGAGCGGGCGGATCGAGAATTGAGACCGACTCAAGGTCTAATAAAACATCCAAATCTCCAACTTTAGTATACGACATACTGACTTAATTGCCGAAAAAGACGAAAGTTCACAACAAAAGTTGTAAAACTCGTCATTTACGCAAAGAAAGATAGCACACGAGCGGGGGCGGGCGGGGGCGGGCGGGCCGCCGAACTGTAGTCGCTACAAGGATTTCAACTTATCAATTACACCGTTCGCTACTTACCGCGCGGAAAGGGCAAATTGATTTAATGTAACCAGAGTGCTTTGACGAATATTATTAACGTCTTTTTGCGCCCCCTCCGAGGTAACACGCTTTGTTCTTTCTCGTGGTTTTGTGATACACCAGTTCTCACTTATCTTACGGCGAAAAGGGTTCGCATATAAATCTTCACATTAAAATGATTTAGATCGAAAAGATTTGCCGAGCCTACGGAGGGAAAACTTTTAATGCATTTTTCCTTTCACAAAAAAAAATAAAGGTACGCTTACCTTCGTACCTTCTAAGTGATAAAGCTGCGTACTATACAATGTGTAACAAAACTAAGTGATACTACTTTAGGGGGTGTATGTGTTCCTGATGATAAAGTTCACTGTTAAAGTAGCAGCGCTGAAAGAGCAAATTTTTTTTCACTCTTGTATGGGAATATGTATGACACTGAGGCGCTTATCGATACAAATCAGAAAAAAAGCTTTTGCTCTTTCAGCGCTGCTACTTTCGCAGTGAACTCTATGTAAGGAACACCGAACACATGATGTATGTAAAGTATAACACTTAGTTTTGTTACACCCTGTATATACAGACATAATAATATTCGATCCTTGTCAGTTCAGCCATTTTCATACGCTTTTTATTAGCTTCACCTTGTATGTTTGTTTGTAACCGACTTCTTTGGGCGCGATTTTGACCCACTTTCAACGGCCAGATTTCGTTCAAACTTTGTAGATTTATCGAGGACCGATGACAATACACTAATTTGATATAATTATTTCATTTTTCAATTTCTATGTTTGTATGTTTGTTTGTAACCGACGCTTTATATAAGAAGCGTGTTTTTAGTTTTTTTTTAACTATTATTGTAATGCATTAGACTAGGTCGAAACATTGTAACAAAATGTCTGCATACTCCGTTTAATTAGAAAGGAGGGTACACTTTCGGATCGTAAATAGTAGAACTACTAATTTCTAATGACAAGGTATCGTAACTTGGTAATTATTAACACATTTGGAAGACGTTATTTATACTAGAGATAAATTAGTTTTACAGCACCTTAAATACCATTTACCTAGCATTTTTTTAACCATAAGCAGTTAACGTCGCATTCATTAGTTTTATGGTTGGGCAATAATAATTAGGCTATTTAAATGAAAAACACTGGAAACAACTTCGGGAGCCGATTTAGAAATAATATAAATTAGAACACCGATTGTTCATAAACGATAAAATATAATAACAAATTAATTATATAACAATATGAGACCGTTCATTAGTTTAACGTAGAGTTTAACAAATAAAATTGACCTAATAAAAATTAATATTTTTTGTAAGTCAATTATTTTAAGTTAGTGGCAAATAGGGAAAGACAAAAATTATGTAGTTGTATACTATCATTGATCATTAATAATATAAACAGTAAATAATTAAATTTAGATTTAAAACCATGTACAAAAAACATCTTGTAGGGTCAATAACCACATAGTTAAAGTTAATCGTAGATCATCATGGTATTATAATCTCTTTTGTTCTCCTTAAAAGAGAAAAAGCGATACTTTGATAGACTATTGTCAGCATTCAGTAATAATCCAGATTGGTGCAGGTCTCTGTCTATTTCAAGTACAAAGCAGTATTTCCGTTGTTAGACCTAAATAGACTTGTAATGTGTTAACCTAGCTAGTACCTACTACCTGGTAGACATTAAGAATGTATCAAGTATCTAAGTACCTTTTAGTACCTACTAACGTTTCGGTCATAATAATAATATTATCATTATTTAAGGTATAGGTAATATGAGGTATAGTAATTATAGTATGTTATAATTTTAATTTACTTTTAAGTTAACGAAAACTGCTTTTTGTGCTCACTCCACTTGCCGTTATCATCACACAAACTTTTTTAATGAAAAGGCTCTACTTAAAAATATATAAGTCCCATAAACTTGAATACGGACTCCTAAAAGGAAAGGCCATAATATTATAATAATAAATAATATAATCGAACTTGTAGTAAAGGGGACATCTAAAAGTTAAAGTTAATCAAGTAAGGACTTTATCATTTTTATTTGGATCGTAAATTACTTAATGTTATCTTTACGATTGGATGTAATCTGGTAGATTTAGACCCGGTAATTTTACTGTGGGAGTGTACATGTTGGTAAGCGATTATAATTTTAAGAAGTAGAAACGTTAGAAATTCAAAAGTGTGTTTTCCTGTCAATTATTACCTCTTCGTGCAAAAAATTTAGTTTAGAGATTAGAGTCTAGATATACTTTGAAGTTTGAGACCAAAAATGAAAAATGTCTTGGGAGTCGTTTTTCCTTACGTTTCTCTTTAAAAACTTAACATACAAAAACATAATTTTATCTTCTTCTTTTTATATATAAAAATGGATTTTCAAATGTGTTAGTCGCGCTAAAACTCGAAAACGGCTGAAAGGATTGGGCTGATTTTAGTCTTAAAATATTCGTAGAAGTCCAGGGAAGGTTTTAAGGTGACACGAAATTCACCGGGACAGCTGCTAGTACATTTATAAAAAAACCTTTGCGCTTGACTTAATTATTTTGTTCTTACAACTTACCATAGAAAAAGGTTATGGACATCGCTTACCATCAGGTGATAGTTAAGCTATATAAATACTAAGATTCTCATGAAGCTATCTAAGTATTTATGTACACTCACAATAATAGCACACTAATTGCCTGCTTTATTGATTTTCTCGAGTTACTTTCATAGTCTCCGATTGCGTGTCAGTGTTGCTATCTCCAAAGTTTATCGCCTCATAATAATTAGTGTGCTTATAATCTTTACTTAATTTCCTTCTTGTATAGATTATTAAAAAAGATTTAAAGTATTTATTAGTTTGAATAATCATTAATATTTAGTATAATTATAAACGATATTCACATTTAGAAACTTACTTTGAATAGGTGTTAGGATTCGCCCTGAAATTTAAAAAATTGGCAAAATGTACTTAAGTAATAGTAATTTATAATTAAACAATTCTTTGGTAGTTCACGGTTTTCGAGAGTTACCTATAAGTATCTACATCAGAAAATGATCTGCACCGAGTCCTGCAGCTGGCAACACCGCGCGCCAATATAATCGCGGCGCTAATAAATACGTCGAGCACAAGACCTCTCATTAGGCCGCCATAACTCCTCATTAGCGGAAGTACTAATTAATGTGACGTTTACGACGGACGCCCGCGCCGGCCCGACGACCGCAGTCCGCTCGCCCCCCGCGCCTCCCGCACACCCCGCGCCCGCCCATCCCGCTGCATCCAAATTTTCAAGAATTTCCCGTAGCCGTGGATTTAATTGGTACAATTATAATGTTTTTGTATTATAATTTGCTCCAGATGTTTCTCCTATTAATTAAAATTAACGAAAGAATGTTTTAATTTAATTAAAAATGTTAAGATGTTTTTGTGCTTTAATTAAACTCGACCTTGATGGTGGGTTCCGTTTTTTACGTTCATCTCGGGATCTCGTATCCCATGAATATTTATGGTCGCCGAAAAGTAACGAGTTGGATTTAGTTGGAGAGGATGTTAGAGTGCGGTTGCAAGTTGCAAGTGCTGTCAAAGAAAGCAAAAAATTACTTCCATAACATAACAATTAGTGATGTTAACTATAAAAAATAAGCGGCTAAATGAGCAGAATTTGTATAGTAATAATATTATTTATGTAGATTTACAATCGTAGCAGCTGTTGTAATGGCATTACGAAACTTAATAAAAGAACGGGTTGAATCTTGATTGGCGACAGATTTGTTTCTTTATAAAATTAATAAACCTAATTATTACATTGATTATTATAAACAAAGTAATCGTAATGAAATATAAAACAACGCACCTTGGCGGCGCTGGCCATTGACGGCGTAATTAAGGCGAGGGGAAACTTCACGTGGAGATCGTAATCGCCAGCATAATTTTAAATCAAATTAACACTTCAACTTAAAACCGAGGTCGTTAATGGTCCGCGGCGAAACAATATGGAGTCGTGACCGGCTGATATCTAAATAATAAATAAATAGGCGCGGCCTATCTCGCCGCCGCATCTCGGGTTAATATTCCGCGCCGAACTTTTATAATTAACAATAAATCGGCCGGTTTTTTGTTAGCGCGGTGACGTTTACGGCCCGCGCACTCGATACTCTGCCTATTAACGGCCGCATCCGCGTTAATAACGGGCAACGGCCCCCGCCCGGTGATACGCGGCCCGCGTCCCGGGGCCTCCGACCCGAATTACTGTCAATACGGCCACTCGAATACGCACTCGTAAATAATTAGCTCGCTCTTTTCCCTCGGGCGTTCGACGGGCGCTCTCGAGAATTCGTCGATTTCCTTCAGAAACGCCAAAAATACTGCGGCCCTCTCGGCTCCGTTATCTCGTTATCCTAATGAAGTCTACGCTAATGACGAGTAGGTAAATAATAGGGCGGCTAATGGGGGCTTTATCATTCTCGAGTGCGCTCCAGGTAAGGGCCAATTAGAGGCCGACATCGGCCCATATTGTTCGGCGCAGCGAGCTTCGATTACGATTATTCCCGAACGACTCTCTGCACTGATAAATTGGACAAACTATAACGAATCGACGTCCGCGGTCTGCCCTACCTATTTTAATTTACCCATTAAAATATGTTATTTTGTGTGGAATGGAAACAATGCAACTGCGACGACAAAAATTATAGTGCTGCGACACTTATGTTAATTCCCAAATGTGGGGGAATGTCCCCTGAATTTTAGAATACCTAAGACCGAATAATTTGATTTTATCGCTGTACTTTTAATATGATGTAGCAGCAGATGACATTATGAAACATCACTAAAATTTAATAAAGCGCGAAAACTCGCGTCTCAAAAGAAAATTACAACCGTTAATAAAGTCGGTTTCCTAATAATATATTCGCGCGCTAAAAATTTATTTACAAACAGACACGTATTTTAGCTGCGAATTTTATCCCGAAGCGGGTCACAGATTATGAAACAGGAGTAGGACGTACATATTTTATATAGCGAAGTGTAGCGAGCGTCTTCAATCCCTTGGTTGTAGTGAACTTTCCCGGCGCGCCGCTGTTTTTTATTGCGCGGAATTTAAATGCATTTTTGATGTTACGAGATGACACGCGGCGGACGCCCCCCGCCCCGCGCCGCCCCTCTCCGCCCCGCACCGTCCCGCGCCGGCCTCTTATAATTTTCAACTGGAAACTTCACTACAATATTAAGCCGTGATTGCTTGACAAAACTTAGGACATTTTGGCATATTCTTCGGGCTCCCAGTAGGGGCCGGGTCGCTGCTATTTTAGCCCGGTGATTTTAATCAATCTCAACCACTTTTGTAATGACGCAAGTTGGCTCTCATAGTTGCGTTCTGTAATTTTTGAAGGCAATTTTTGCAAACTTTATTCCTTTTTGTTGAGGCGAGACACTTTGTTGGGAACGATGATAATTTTCGCGTTTGCCACTATCAAACTTTTTCGCTGAAGCTTTTGGAGCAAATTTTATTTTTTATTAGGTACCATTTTATAGTAAAAAATACCCTTAGCTTCGTAAAGAAATGTTACAGAATACTACAAAACTACCGACCCGCCTTAAACAAGTTATGTTCAATTTTTGTTGGAAAACTTTCGGGAAAAACGTTAGCAACACTGACGTTTGCCCAACTTTTTTTTATTTGCGCACAATTGTTGCCATTTCAAAATTTAGAATTTTATTAATAATTAAAAACAACAAAACAGTTTTAGAGCAATTTGATATTGCAGTTATATCGGTAGTAAATTCGTCGGGTCAGAAAGGGTTGCTGTGTACCAAACCAATATGATGGTTTTCAATTAAGTAGGGAAGGTCTCTCTCACGTGAACACGACAATACGTTTAGCGTACAACCTGTAGGCTATACAAGTTGTGACTTGACTAGTTCCACGGTTCCACCTGAAACTGAAACTTTAGATTGATACTAATAAATGTATTTTAATTGCTAAGTTGGACCTGTAAAGAGTTTGTAATCAGTAATCAATAAAAAATAGAACTTTAATCCTATTAAAATCATTTAATCAATTTTATACCTGTAGATAGCTCTATGCTGAAATCTTTTGGGTCCAAGGGTTGTCCCGTAGCCCGGGCACGGGAGCAATAAATTTAGTAGAGAGAGATGAATAAAAATACTATTTAACAATTAACAAATTTATTTAAGTAATAAAAAAAATAGCCTAGACAGCGGAGAGCGGGTACGCGGGGAACGAAAATTAGCCTCAGACAATTTCTAGATCTCTAATATACGGGTCGTGGGGGAAAACACTGCACTTAACTCGCACAAATCAGCAACGAGCGGGACTCCAGCTCCGCAGGTCTCCAATTGTTTTCGACAGCGCGCAGTGGTTGAGGCCGGCTGTTATTGGCCTAGCTCCCGTAGAGGTGGCAGTGTGTGGCAGGGTGTGGCCCAGGTAGGAGCGTCAGACAGACGGCATGGGCAGCACGTGGTCGTCTCAAGGCGGCAGGCCGAGCTCTCTTAGCCCAAACAGGGTTTCAAACAGAGTCCCAAACAGAGTTCCCCTGGAACGTTACGGACCAGAGCCTTAGGAGGAGTGTTCACGCTGCTGATGGCCCGCCAAGCACGTGTTTCCCGAAGACCGGAGAGCACGTGGTTGTGGGTCCATCACAAACGTTACTTACTCATAAAAAACAGTAATAATTTAGACACAGAAACACAAAATACAACAGTAGTAGTAAAAAGGTTAACGAACTTTTGACAACGAAAACTAGGTCATTGCCAATTTTGTTATGACAGATAGAATACCAAAATAATAATATGACCACGGCACGAAAATCTAGTTTGCATGTTTAATATTTTAAATAGAATCAAATAAAACAAGTAAAAGAAAGTGAACACGTGGCCTGTCACAAAAGACAAAGAAATTTACAATTTAGACAAAATACTTGATTTTCGCCACAATAAAAACAAAAACAAAATGCAGAATTACAGTTAAATAGTAAAATGAATTAAACGACAAATATCTAGAAAAATTCTACAAACACGACACATAACATATAACACTCACCAATATTGGGGATGATTTTGAAGTGGAATAAAAAGAATGATCAAGATGTCGCCCGGGCTTTTATAGTTCCGGGGTCGACATATTTTTTTTAATGTTGCCAGTTAATAAGTGTTAAAGGAATAAAGATATAAAGTCTAAGTTTACTCCGAGTTAATGTAATATTATATGTTTTAAGAAAATAACTTCAGATGTTATTGAAAATAATCAATCCTTTTATTTAATCCGGAAATAATTAAATAAAAGGGGAAAATATAGCATAAAAAGGATATCGTTAAAACTGTAGTAGTTACACCATTATCCAAGAGATGGCGCTACTGACCTCATTTCGAGTTATCTTCAGCTCTAAATCTGTTAGGCGTAAAAGTTAAAAAATCGCCTAATAGATGTCGCTATGCGACATATCCCCCCTCGCTAGCTAAGGATTTTTCATGATAAAGGAAAAATCCTGAAAATAGCTAAGCTAGAAAAAGTGGGAAAACAAAGAACTAAAACAAAGGGAAAAAAGCAAAAATAATAGCCCTTTGGAAAAAAAACTAACAGCAGCCCTTAAAAAGGCCCTTTGAAAATAAAGGAAAAAAAATACAGCCCTTTGGAAAAAAGGAAAAAATTTAAATGGTTTCCCTTTACAAAAAAAAAAAGGAAAAAAGAAACCGCCTTTTAGAAAATACAAACTATTAAAAGTTTGGAAAATGAGGCCAAAATGGAAAAAAAATATATTTGGGGAAAATGGTGAAATGAGAAAATGGTGAGACAATCCTTGTGTCAGCGCGCGAATAATTTTGACCAGAGATTCATAAATCACTTACATACATCAACTTACATTTTTGCAGCTCGGTCATATACGAAGACGCGAGACGCCCTAGCACACGAGTATTATCCTACGAATATGAGAAGGATAACACCCAAAAAAGGTCGTAGATGGTACTGTACACAACTATAACGTTTGATTTAGCAAACGATACAGCAACTAAGCAAGGCGCGAGACAAAAGGTCTTACCTAATTAAACAAAAAAAAATTAAGGTTAAATGAAAAGAAAATTAAAATTTAAAATTTTTAGATAATTTAAGGTCTTTTAAGTGCCAAACACCAAGGTCTTTACCTTGCATGTCCTGCAATTCGTAAACCAAAGGAGAACGTTTACCTACGACTTTACATTTTATAAATTTAGGTGCTAACTTTTTACTAAAGTATTTATCTTTATCGCTAAGAAAATAAGTTTTCTTAAAAACAAAATCTCCTACGTTAAATTCGGCAGGCTGGCGACGTAAATTATACTGCGAGGTGTTCTTAACGTGGGCTTGCCAAAGACGCATCTGTACGTTGTCAAAGATGGACGACATACAACCTAGATTTTCTGCGTAGGCGTCGCGAGGTGCAAAAATAAGGTCGTTGGTGCTGTCGGTATCAAGATAGTGAGAACCGCAGGACACCAATTCCCTACCGAAAGTTAGAAATGACGGTGTGAATCCTGTCACCTCGTTTACAGAGTTATTAATGGCAAATTGTATCTCTGGGATATGTAAATCCCACGACCTATGGTCGTCTTCCACGTAAGTAGAGATACATGTAATAATAGTTCTATTATACCGCTCGACAGTATTAACCTGAGGAGTATAACGCGGGGTTAAGTACACTTTAGGTATATTATACTTTTTAAAGAGCCTATTAGTCTCATTGCTAATAAACTGGGGACCGTTGTCCATAATTACAGTTTGAGGAATACCGTGAACTAAGAAAACGTTTTCCTCTAAAATCCTAGTAATAATATCAGAAGTAGCACGTTTCATAGGAAAGATAAGACAAAATTTAGAAAAGCAACACGTAACAACTAAGATAAAATTGTTACGCCTCCTAGTAACAGGCAGAGGTCCCATTATATCCACAGAAATGACCTGAAAAGGTCGCGCACAGTCTTTAGGTCGGCCCATCTCGCCTAGGACTTTATGGTTCTGGGACTTGTACTGCAAACATTTAGAGCACTGCGAAACATATGCAACTACGTCGCGGTACATATTCGGCCAAAAGTAATTTAGAGCGAGCCGCCTATAAGTTTTAAAAATTCCCATGTGACCAGCAGTGGGCTCATCATGGTTAGAGCGAATGACATCAGTACGAAATTCTTTAGGAACTACTTCTTTCCAAGAAAACTCAGAAGTTAAGTTATGTTTATTTTTAGACAGTCTAAATAATTTGTTATCTTTAATAGAAAAGTTAGGGAAAGAAGTTGGCGAGCTATTACAGCCGTTAAAGATATTTAAATACCAGGTGTCAGTACCGGTATAGTTTTTCCAAGAGGTAGAAATAGCATTAATAGTTACCGCGCGAGAAAGAGCGTCCGGAATAACGTTGTCGCTGCCTTTACGGTGTTTTATTTCGAAGTTAAATTCCGACAACCTAACACACCAGCGGGCTAGTCTGCCAGTGGGGTTGGACAAGGACAAGAACCATTTAAGAGCACTATGGTCAGTATAAACAGTGAACTTTTTACCGTTCTCTAAGTAACAGCGCCAATGTTCCAGAGCTACTAGAACAGCTAACGTCTCACGCTCAGTGATGCCGTAAAGTCTCTCCTGCTTAGTGAGTGAGCGACTCATGTAGGCGACGGGGTGTTCCTTGCCATCGAACTTTTGGGTGAGCATGGCCCCTACACCGTAGCTACTGGCGTCCGTATGTACTTCGAAGGGTTCGTCGTACTTCGGACAGCGCAGTACCGGCGCGGAGACCAAGCACTCCTTCAGTTTGGTGAACGCCGCGTCCGCCTCTGAAGTCCACTCAAAAGGAGGGGCATCCTTACGCGTAGACGTAAGCTTATTTAAGGGCCCTGCCAAAGTACTAAAATTAGGCACAAACCGTCTGTACCAAGTGGCAGTACCAAGAAAACGCTTAACACTCTTTCTACAAGTGGGCGTAGGAAAATTAACAATCGCGGCGACCTTGTCAGGGTCAGTACGAAGACCGTTGCCGTCGATAACATAACCTAGGTATTTTAATTGAGGCCTAAAAAATTTACATTTTTCAAATTTTATAGTAAGGTTAGCCTCTCTGAGAGTTTGAAGAACTCTCAGGAGCGTAGCTACATGCTCGTGAAAGGTTTCACTAATGATAACCACGTCGTCCACATAACAAAAGGTTTTAGGGCCAAAACTGCCGAATAGGGAGTCCACCAAACGTTGTTGCGTGGCGGGTGCGTTGGTCAACCCGAAAGCCATACGCTTAAATCTAAACATCCCGCGGCCAGGAACGTAAAAAGCGGTCTTATCACGGTCGGACTCCTCAATAGCCGTTTGCCAGAAGCTGTTAGAAAGATCAATAGTTGACAAGTAATGAGCGTCATGTAAACTATCTAAGATTTCAGAAACGTAAGGTAAGCTATAGGCGTCTTTCTTAGTTACAGAATTTAATTTTCTACTGTCTAGACAGAACCTAAATTCGCCAGTCTTTTTAGGGACGACTAGGACAGGAGAACTCCACGCAGATTGACACGGTTCGATTACATCCATCGCCAACATTTCGTCAACCTGTTCAGTCAGAATCCGCTGTTTTTCAGGCGACATCCTGTAATAACGTTGGCGAATGGGTAACGCGTCACCGGTGTCAATCTTGTGGGTTATCAAAGAATTTAACCCTAAGCCTTTCTCTTCAAAAGAAATCGACTTAAATTGTCGAATGATATCATCGGCCACCGAACGCTCCGAGGGGTTAAGATGTTCGTACCCATTGATAACCGGTTTGGTCACTGGACTAGAAGTGACATTTTGTTCGGAAGCCGCACTAGTAATAGAATTAAGGTATTTAGGGCAAAGCTTAAAAGTACGCCAAAAGTCGATACCTAAAATAAGGTTGCTAGTAACCTCTGGTACTACATAAAATTTTAATAAGTGAAATTGATCTTCAAAAGTAACAGGTAAATTTATATAACCGATAGATTTTAAAGTTTGACCACCAGCTGCAAAAATAGAAATATTATTATTATCAGTTATGAGCTGATAACCTCTATTAATAATATCTAAATGAGAATTATTTCCCAGTAAAGAAATGCAAGAACCGGAATCTAAAAAACCGCACATGCGAAAAGAGTCTATAAGTATATTGACATAAGGTCGAGAATCAGAGTTATTATCCCGGACCGTGTTCACTGAATAGTATTTAAAAAACATGCCTACAGTATTGAGCCATTGTTTCCAATCTTCTAGATCGGTAGTGTGGCTAGATGGCTGAACACGATCCGAACTAACTAGTTTTTTGGACCGGTAGGAGTAGGCTTGCGGCAACGAGGGCAAGCAGGACGTTTAACACCTGGACTCCCACAGCCAAAACAAAATATTTCTGACCTATCCTTCGGACATTCTTCAAAAGTATGAGAATCAACTTTACATCGAAGACAAAATTTTGGAACCGATTGTAAACTAGAAACTTGTTTGTTTTTGTTATTATTAAAATTATTAGAATTAAAATTATCAGAATTAAAATTATGAGAATGTTGCCGAAACTGTTTATTTAATTTGAAATTATTAAAAGAATTATTATTATTAGGTTTAACACTAGATTTATTTTCACTACTAGGTTTATAAGCTAGGTCCGGTGCCAAAGTCTCCATTGTGACCTTCGGAGGTTCGTGGTACAACGTTAACCGAGACTGCACATCCTCATAGTTTTTGCAGACCGACTTCAGCTGTTCTATAGAAGCAACTCCAGGAGACGAAGCTAGTATGTTAGCGTAGCAAGGTTTAATATTATGGAGAAGTATCTCTAACTTCTCACCCTCCTCGACCGGCTTAGTGAGGCGAGAGAAGAGGCCCTCCATAATAGCTACATAAATAGTGATGTTTTCTGTTTCGCCCTGTGTACGACTACGAATCTCATTCATTAGCCTGTATTCGTAACTAGGCTTGTCAAAGTCAGCATACAAAAGGTTTAAAAGCTCTGCCCAACTATTAACTTTTCGGTAGATGCTACGGTACCAATGCAAGGCATCACCAGTAAAGAGGTCAAAAGCATGAGAAAGAATTTTAGAATCATCAATGTTATGTTGTGTACAGTACTCATTAACACGAGATATGAAAGCACGGACACAAGACTTGCCATCAAATTTAAGTTTAAGATCTGAAAATAATTTTTTATTCTCACACTGGACTGTGATATTCAGTGGAGGTACAGTGGGAGAAGGAGTAGAACCAGGCAAAACAGTGCAACTACCAGAGTTTTTAAGTTTATTAAGTAAACCCAAATAATTTTGAAAAGTATCAAGGCAACTATTGTAACTATCAATAAAAGGATCATTATTAGAAATAGAAATTCTATTAATTCTATACTCTAAATGTACTAAGTAGTTCTCCGCCCGGAGCAACGCATTGGGAGCTGGGTGAGAGTCAAGTTGTTGTTTGACTTTGTCAAGCGTAGCCTCAACTCCCAACAGGTCATCCCGGACGGGAATAGTAGACTCTAAAATGTCCTCCGATGGATATTCCTCGACCAGTTTTGAAATTTGCTTTCTTAAGTCAGCAACAGTAGCAGCTGGTGTTTCATTTCTAATAAGTACTTCATACTCCAACTCAGACTTTTGGAGTGAAATAAATTTAATTTTGGCAGACATATTTAAAAAGTTAAATTTCAGAGAAAAAAAAAAAATTTAAAGTTAATTTCTCAAAAGTTAAAAAACAATAAAAAAGAACCCTATTGGTGAGTGAGATATACTGTGTTTGTAGATATCACAAAACAATCAAAACAAAAGTATAAAGTATTGTACAACTTAATACTTTACACCAAAATAACAGAACAACAGAACACAACAAGTTACTGACTGACTGACTGTTTAAGTAATAGTATATATTTAAAATAAAAGTGAAATGCCACAAAGAAAAAATTAAAAGTTAAGTTTAATTTAAGTTAATTGGCAAAATATTATTAATCAACAAAAAAGGCAAAGAGAATTTAGAATTTTGAGGTTAGGTTTTATATTAAGGTGAAATTTAGTTCCAAAAAAGGTAAAAGGCCAAAACACATAAGTGTTACAGAAGGTAACACTGCTGTGTGCGCAAGAAAATGTGTGTATGAATGAGTGAGGGTGTGTAGGGGGTGTGTAAATGTGTAGTGTAGTGTAAATATAATATATATTATAGAATTTAAATATTTAAAAATTTAAGAGGCAACAGTGCCACAAAAGTTAAGAGGGAATATTCCCTAAAAGAGAAATAACCAGCAAAGGTATATTTCTATAAAAAGTATGTATATACCTTTTTATAGAAAAGGTATATATAAATTAAAGATTATAAATATAAAAGAATATAATAAATAAATATAATAAGGTGTGTAGTAAGAGGTGTCTTTTTCTGCCTCTTACACAACCTGGACACCAGCAGAATGCGGCCAATTCTACCCCGGGCCGATACAGGGAATAAGAGTAAAATAGTTAAAAAAAAACAAAAGAACTTACTGGAACAGTCAGTACAGTAGGACAACACAAGACACACACACACACTGAACTCACAACCACGCAGAGACCAAGAAACGACTGAGGCTAATATATGATATTAAAAAAAAACCGAGTGGGCGCCAATTGTCCCGTAGCCCGGGCACGGGAGCAATAAATTTAGTAGAGAGAGATGAATAAAAATACTATTTAACAATTAACAAATTTATTTAAGTAATAAAAAAAATAGCCTAGACAGCGGAGAGCGGGTACGCGGGGAACGAAAATTAGCCTCAGACAATTTCTAGATCTCTAATATACGGGTCGTGGGGGAAAACACTGCACTTAACTCGCACAAATCAGCAACGAGCGGGACTCCAGCTCCGCAGGTCTCCAATTGTTTTCGACAGCGCGCAGTGGTTGAGGCCGGCTGTTATTGGCCTAGCTCCCGTAGAGGTGGCAGTGTGTGGCAGGGTGTGGCCCAGGTAGGAGCGTCAGACAGACGGCATGGGCAGCACGTGGTCGTCTCAAGGCGGCAGGCCGAGCTCTCTTAGCCCAAACAGGGTTTCAAACAGAGTCCCAAACAGAGTTCCCCTGGAACGTTACGGACCAGAGCCTTAGGAGGAGTGTTCACGCTGCTGATGGCCCGCCAAGCACGTGTTTCCCGAAGACCGGAGAGCACGTGGTTGTGGGTCCATCACAAACGTTACTTACTCATAAAAAACAGTAATAATTTAGACACAGAAACACAAAATACAACAGTAGTAGTAAAAAGGTTAACGAACTTTTGACAACGAAAACTAGGTCATTGCCAATTTTGTTATGACAGATAGAATACCAAAATAATAATATGACCACGGCACGAAAATCTAGTTTGCATGTTTAATATTTTAAATAGAATCAAATAAAACAAGTAAAAGAAAGTGAACACGTGGCCTGTCACAAAAGACAAAGAAATTTACAATTTAGACAAAATACTTGATTTTCGCCACAATAAAAACAAAAACAAAATGCAGAATTACAGTTAAATAGTAAAATGAATTAAACGACAAATATCTAGAAAAATTCTACAAACACGACACATAACATATAACACTCACCAATATTGGGGATGATTTTGAAGTGGAATAAAAAGAATGATCAAGATGTCGCCCGGGCTTTTATAGTTCCGGGGTCGACATATTTTTTTTAATGTTGCCAGTTAATAAGTGTTAAAGGAATAAAGATATAAAGTCTAAGTTTACTCCGAGTTAATGTAATATTATATGTTTTAAGAAAATAACTTCAGATGTTATTGAAAATAATCAATCCTTTTATTTAATCCGGAAATAATTAAATAAAAGGGGAAAATATAGCATAAAAAGGATATCGTTAAAACTGTAGTAGTTACACCATTATCCAAGAGATGGCGCTACTGACCTCATTTCGAGTTATCTTCAGCTCTAAATCTGTTAGGCGTAAAAGTTAAAAAATCGCCTAATAGATGTCGCTATGCGACAGGGTACCTTCAGCAACCGGCGCGATGTATTTAAAAGCATAGAATGCGTCATGCTTGTGCTGATGTGGATGGTATGAGTTTGCGTCGACGATGTTTTCGCTGTACGTGGGTTTTCTAATAATATTAAATTTTGTTGTGTACTTAAATATTATTGAAAAAAAAAAATATTATTACAGTCTATGCACTTTATATGTTTTCTCCCATACATTTGGGACATCCAAAAATTCGCTTTTTAACAAATTTAAAAATACATAATTAATTGTTTTGACGTTACAACAATAATTGTGATTGCATACGTTTATGAAATTATATTTCATTATGCATAAATATTAAAAATTCCTGTTTAGCATTACTAGAATTAATTATGCAATCAAAATGTAAATTGGATAACAAATATTATTAATTATTTTGAGCTAATTTGGCTTCAAAACAGTTACTAATTATGCCGAATGATTTGGAGTTTAGAGTGAAGCGCTCCATGATTTCACTTCACTTTGTCCCCATTCTTCGAGACACGATTGTGGCAAAAGATTGCCACCGCTCAGATCCTTCAATTACGCCAATGGCACAGGGTTGTCATGCCATGGCAACTGCATCTAGCTCACCAGGCACAACCCTAGCTGCACCTAATTCTTATAGTCCGTTCAAAGTTATTTACTTATTAGTTTCTACGATAATAAACCTTGCGGAGTCCCCATAATGGTCAAGTCAGAGGCAAAATAAACCTGAACGCAGTGTAAACCCAGCTTTCATCCAACTACTTAATCCTAGGGAGTAGAGGACGCAAAGTTGTGGAATCGTTTGTGAAAAGATGTCGTTTGTTTCGCACCCTTTGTGTACACGTTGTGTGAGTTGATAGTACTGTTATTGGGTGTAAAATGATGATCAAAATAAAAATCGGCAATATGCATTTATTTTTAATGCTTTTAAATAATTACCTTATAGTTAAGTCATAAAGTCCCTCACTCGTCATGTAGTTATTATTATTGCATATCTAAATTATTCACGTTTATATTCCTTACAAACACCACATCGTTAATGGAAATTATTTAATTTACCTAATTCCTATTTTATACACTTTTATTACTTTTTATTCCAATTAGTTAATCTAATAATATAAGTGTAATTACTAATTAGTAATTACTAGTAACTGGGCGGGCGGCAGGGCCAGGGCGGGCGGGCGTTTGCTCAGCTCTTGCAGTGCGACTCATTACTCCGCTAATGGAGGCTGTAATGAACCAATCTAGCAGATTGCTCTCCAATCTTCAGAACACCGCTGATTTGAAAGCCCCACGACGTTTTAAATTAATTACAGACTCAAATTTAGATGCCACTTATGTTATTGAGGATCGTCCGCTAATTAATTACGAGACGTGTAATTATGATAAAATGCTTAATTGTAAGTTTAACTATCCCACCACTGTGCAAAAGTTATTCGTATTATAATATTTAAATTTATAAGACATATCAAAACTTTTAATTTCATAAATTATAATTATTATGATGTCTCAGCTAATAATTTCTTGTAAATTTTGAATATTCATAAATTTATTATTATAAGTATAAGTGCTACGCGGCTGCTACGAGGTCGCTACGAAGTCGCTACGAGCTCGCTACGAGAATCGGAGCGCTCGACTCCGCTTCATCTGCTTTTAAATTCTCATGTAAAATGTTGTCTAATTTCGAGCACTTCGAACACAGCACACAAGAAATTAGAAGCGAGTGATATAAAATTCTCAGTCGGGGCGGGCCGTCTCGGGCCGACGTGTTTGTCTCCGTAATGCTGTGTGTTTTTGCTAATTGAGTGCCCCCGCCCCGGCCGCCGCCGCCGCCCCTCCCCCTCCGCCCCGCACCACCTGAACATTCACACTCGACATGCGCTCGTTTCATTTATTATTTAAAAGCGACTAATGAACATGCGAGGCGTGACACTTAGCGCCCGCTTGTTTCCGTATCGCCGATCCGACTCTAATTCGACATAAGGCGCAAGATTTATGATCGACACAAATCGAATTCGCTAACAAACAATATCGTATTGGAGGCGGTGCGAGGATCCGGCGCGAGTATATCAATATTGCAGGCGCTATTAATATGTCCGTCTCGTGAGCGCCGCCCGCCCTCCCCGCCCGCCCCCGCCAGCCCCCTCGCCCGCCGCTCTTAATTGAATGAGGAGCGGGAATTGTTTCCCAAAATGAAACAATTAATTGTGCAACGGCTATTCCGCCTTACATGGATAATATGTTCGTTTATAGCCTCTAACGCGGCTGCACGCCCGCCTTTATTGGACCCGCTCTAGGAATTTGTGTTCGCCGCCGCTCGCCCCGAATTGTAATCGGAACTTTATAAGAATGTCTCTCTGTTATTCCGCAATTGTAAAATAGCTCCATCGACCCGCCCGAAAAAAAAATTCGATAGAATTCTTTTAAAATTTCGAGCGGGGCGTCCTTTTAGTGGGGATTGCGGTGTTTTAAATGTTCACGGTCAGGAAAATACGTAATGTACGACGTGGAAAGTGCGGGCGCGCGCTAGTGCGGTGGGCGGGCGGTAAGACGCGTCGTAAACTGCCTTTACTGGGGGCTCTCGGAACTTTTCATATTCCCGGTTGTAAAACCCGGCCAAAAAATACGAGCAGCCGAAAACATTGTAAACGCTCGTCGGTTATCGGCGCGCCCATTACCGCGCGGAATTAGTTTTAAAACATAGTTTTAACGGTGCTTGTTGCACCCGAAATGACCCGTTTTTCCGCTTTAGTGCGCTGCCCGAGACCTCCGCGCCGAGACCGTCTAAAAACAAAACAAACCAATTAGGAGAAAATACAATTTTATAAAACCGTTGCCTCCCTAAAGTCTAAACGAGACACACTAATTAATTGTTAAATAAGAAAATCTAAACTAAATCGACGCGACCTAATGAAATATTTATTATCTCATTCTCGCAGTTTCTATGTTAATAGCCGGCTCCATCGGCGCTGTGCCGAATGCATTATAATATAATGCATTCTAAAAAGTTTCGACTTTTAGTAGACGGAGCCCGCGAGGAACCGTATATAAGTTGTAAAGAACGATTAGACGGGAGCTCATTAACAAAAACCATCCGCATCATACTAAAGCAGCGCATATTTTCTTTAATATAAAGCGTACATAAAAATTATTAGTCGTAAAACGGATGTAAAGTCTCGCTATCAAAAGAATTCATTAAGTATGCACGTATTTACAGCACTTAGGCATGTTTTCAGTGATAGCTAATTTCGGGAAAAAGGATAGCGCGGGCGGGCGGCGCTCAATCACAGGAAGTGCGCCATCTCATCGCGGAAGTGGTCACCCGTCTCGCTCCCCCGCGACCCTCTCGCTCGCACGTGTTTTGTAAACTTGCACCATTAATGGACGCGTACGTCTACTTGATGCACTCCGATTGAATGCTCGAGCTAGTCGGAAAATCGGATGAACGTACGATACGTGCAGTGCAAAACTTGCAATTTATTTTCAATGTTATCGTAAGTATTAAAATATCCAATATTAATTATGTATTTATATTATTAGTAGACTTCCCAGGAAATGGCAGCTGTTACATTATTTTTTAACTACGGTTATTTTTTTACTACCAACAAAGGGTCATCGATTTAGGTAGGATATTAAGTCAATGTCTTATCAATGCATCTTACACACCCACTATTAAAGTTACAACTTACAACGAACACTCCTCAAAAATGTAGAGCATTCTAAAAATGAAAATTGGTTTTCTAAAAAACATTTATTAATTTTCGCTGAAATAAAAGTGTGTTCGTTACGGACCGGAGTGAGCTCGATTAAAATGAATCACGACGGTGGTAATTGGGCCTGTGCTGCGGCCTCATCCAATTAGCCACGACTTAGAAACCCGTACACCGCGCCCGGAGCCCCGCGCACCGGAGCTAACCCCGCATAACGGGGCCAACCTCGCACACCGGGGCCAACCCCGAACACCGGGCTAACCCCGCACACCGAGTAACCCCGCACACCGGCCACCGGGCTAACCCCACACGCCGGCCACTCCGGGGTAATCTAGCCGCACGGCCACCGCGATTTTTACGCGCTTTTAACCACCTACGTCGAGTGCTTTAAGGCGACGCCTTGATAATTTGGTTGTAGCGATGTCGATTTTTCTCAGCAATGACTAAAGCTAAAAAATTTAAGTTCATTGTCAGTATTCATCATGTCTTTGTATTTGAATTGCCCATAGCATAACACGATTGGTCAACTTTTATAACACAGAATAATCAATCAGAAAGACCTCTGTAAAAAAGGGATTCTAATTTTTCCAACAGAGAGTGATATTTAAGCTTCCAAAATTTGTACATAGATAGGTTCAAGAATACACTTCAATTTGGCCATATAGCTTATATGAAATATATTTATGGTATTTAAATTACGCGACATAAACCATTTTGTCGCTTACGCCCTTTCCATTTTTTGCTGTTCCATTTCTTGATTTCTATGAAAACAAGCAATGATCTAAAACACAGTTTTACTTTAACGCGGTGTCACCTTAATATCGGTATGTCTTAAATACGACGGAGATACTAAAGTTAATAGATTTAATTAAAGTTAGGCCCGGTTTACGGTTTCAGGCACATTTTCTGTAGCACGCCCCACCTCGACGATCTAAATTTCACGGCACCAAAATTCATATTTAAGTAAAGCGACAAAACATCTCATTTTTACTGCGAAACATAAAAAATACGCAAGCTCGTCGTGTATCGAAATATAAAAGGAAAATATTCAAAACACTGTCATTTAGAAAAGTGATAACAAGTCTCGTGAAGATCGTATTTAATGACATCGGAGTCGCAAGTTCGCGTGCGCAATCCTTGTTATATCTTTATTACAAAGAAGTACCTCATTAATTTGGGAGCTCCTTAGAGTGGAGTCGCGAACCCTTGACCCGGTCCGCCGCGACGCCGCCACGCGGACCGCGACGCACCCGCTACATAATTAACGATCCTCATTATCGACCCGCGACCGCGACTCCCCGCGTCTCCTCGCGGCTCCTCGAATGATAACGATACAAAACTCCAATTCCGAATGTATCCGTGATTCATCGCCCCGACCAGACGGTTCTATTATCCTTAATAGCCTTAGTAGTTTTAAAATGGCTCAAATGCGACGCTCGCCCCGCTCGAAAAGTGTCTTTGGGCGACGCGGAGCGCGGTGCCGGCGGAACTTCGGAATTGAATCGCATTTTATTGGCCGAATACGATAATCACGACGTGCAGCTGGCGCGGCCCGGGGCCCGGGACCGTCTTGCCTCAGGAGGCGACGTCGGCTAGTTGCGAACTAAAAACGTATGTAAAGTGGCCAATAGAGCCGGCCGCCGGCTCATGTCCGCGGACTCGTGCATTTTTAATGGTGCACGCCGGCACACTCACTATTAATATTTACCGAACACGTCAAGAGGGTGCACTTTACCTTTTAGTTAACTAGCGTCCGGCCGTTCATTAAATTTTCACGCGCGTCAGTTTCGGGCGAATTTTCCGCGGCGCTGACCGGCGGGCGGGCGGCCGATAACGAGGCGGTGCGGGCTCGTTACGGCGCCCGCCGCCCGCTCGCTCGCTCGCCGTCCGCTGCCCGCTCGGCCTCGCCCGCCCGCTCCCGGACAAATTTTATTAATAATAAACTGTTGCTGAAATGTTAGCTTTGAAGTGAGGCCGACTGAACGATAACGAGCGCCCCGAATTATGCTAAATTCTTTGACGACCTTCTCGAAGTTTCCACATGTCGAATATACGAATGTATTCCCGGCGTAATATTACATCATGGTTGATTAATTTTAGCTAACTTTTCATGTTAACCCGATAATACTTTGAAACTTTTACATGACTGAATAATGTAACTTTAATTCTACTATAAGTACGTCGCGTCGATACAGTGAAAACGTACTTCTTTGTGGCCGCTCACTTTCCGAGGAGCGGGCGCGGGACGGCTCAATCAGCGGCCGTAATTTCTTCGGAACGGGTAGTGAATGAAATATTATGTTCCCACGAAAAGTATCGGTAGTCGAACGATCGCTTCATTGACGTGCGGCGCGGGGCCGGCTCGGCCGTACAAGGATGATAAATGGGGGCTCGCGCGTCGCGTGCTCCGGCCGCATGAATAAGGAATGAGCGCGCGCGCACGCGAGCGACAAACGGCCACGCCACACGCGACCCCCGCCCGCCCTCGCCCGCCCGTTATTTATTGCGCCCGGCCCGCCCGCCCTACACTATCACTCTCGTATCTCAAACTGCCCTATCTCTTGAATGCATTTGTGGCCCCGAAGTGAATTATAGCGAGGCGCATGTTCAACTCCCAAGAAATAAATTGTATTTATTTTAGTAAATAATAAGAAAACTTAATGTTAACGTTTCAAAACAATTACCTACCTCGTATTTACCAGGTATAGATAGGTACGTCCTGTATTTAATTCAGCTCTAACAATATCCTTTTCGTCCTCAAACATTATCGAGGGCGGTATAACGATATTATAATGCTCTACAATAGTAATGAAACCGTAGAATGTTTGCGTTCGCCTCGCACCTAAAACTATTAAATTATTTGTGTAGTATTGCGAGTCCGGGGGGAAGGCAGGGGGGCACGAGGGGGGAGGGGGCAGTATAAACAGTCGTTAGTGTTGTTACACGACTGTCCCAGGCGATCGAATCACCAGGATACGTTGCGTATTGCGTAAAGGAGATGTCACACTCTACTAAAGGTGACATTTAAAAGTAGCAGACAAAAGTTACAATGCAAATTTTGATGACCATTTCAAATGTATTTGGTCAAAGTGGTCATATTTTATTTACTCAAAATAAACAAACTTTTAATACTTCACGTACTTGAATACTTTTTCCTCAGGGAAGTCACACATAATTCTGTAGGTACTTTTATTTTTCATTGAAACTATTTGTTATGAAGCCAAAATTTCAGACTATTTCTTAATAAAAAAAAATATCTTCCACTTTAATACCTTAAAAAGACACAATACATAATAAACAAAACATATATTTTTTTGTATTCAGAAATTACACGTTTGTACATAAAATTAGCTGTTTAAGATTGTTCTTACCGGTGTATAGGGTTCTGTACAGTGACGATGCGTCGGTATGTTTGTCGCCGGTTAATGGAATGCCGATGGACCATTGTACGCGTCGAGACGTTTTCTATTCAATATTAGGAACGCAGCTGAGGGACGCCGGGCACAGCGGATCTCTTAATACAAACAATTACTATCGGTGTTTAATGCCATTGTTGTATTGAGTTATCACTACAAGTTTGGCTTAGATATCGGCGATTGTTTATCAAATACTTGAATAAACTAAAATGGGTATTATACAAAGCAAACTATGCTATTTTACTCAAGTAGTATATTGATCATATTAACAGACGAAATTACTAAACATTTAATTGTAGAATTACAATATCATCCTTATAATAAATAAGGATGATATTGTAATTCTACAACTACTATAAATGTTGTGATGTAGATATTAAGTATTACGACTAATATAAGACAAATGAAAGGATACCTCTGAAGATCAGCGGGGCTAAAATGGTGGTGGCTTTGGAGAATCATAATATTATAAATCATAATGCGATTCATGTTTAAAAAATCGCAAAATGGTCACAGCTCTGCTTGCAATTTAAATAATATAAGTTCCTACTAAATTGACATTCGACAGTTTGACAGTTTTGATAATTCATTTCCTGAATTGATTTGAGAGGAAATTGCAAAATGTGATTATTTTAGGTCCGTATCACGATAAGACAAGTTGGATTAGTCAGAAAATTAACAAAAAATACTAGTAATACAATACATACAATAAGTAAATGTTATTATTAATTATATTCGAATATTTCTTTTAAATACTTATTCCAATAATAACATTCCCTACATACTCGTACAATATACACATAGACTCAAAAAACTTGGTGTCGGGTTATAATTAAACTATTATATCATTTCTTACTATTCCATATTTGAATGAGAAATTCAAACTATAAAATAAATAATTGAAGAACGAACTCCCTCGACCTAATCTAAACATCTCGCGTCCTAATTCGAGTGTAAGTTTAATTAAATTTAAATTAATTTGAGCACGCAAACAGTAACTGTGTAAGTTGGGTGTAAAGGCCAGCTTCATTAGTACGTTAAAGGTGCCATTTGCGAAGTTTGGCCCCGACTTTAATATTGGTTGCACGTGTATAATGTAAACGGACCTTTACAACTCTACTCTCGAAATAGCTGAAGCGATATTGAAATATTTACTGTAATTGGTATAAGATTAATCCCTATATTGTAGCGACATCAATATTTGACGTGTCAGTCAAATATTGATGTCGCTACAATATAGGGATATGAAAATGTAGGCGACTCTAGCACCAGAAATAAAAATGAATAAGGTGATAGAGACACTCAAACACCGTTACTGGCAGAAAAATAGTTAAAGATGAAATGTGAAAAGTCGTATCTTAAAATAATAATCAGATTATCATTTGAGATCTTACAATATTAGTAGAAAAATATTTGAGTCAGTCCCGTGAAAACGTCCGTCTTTGAGAATTTCAGGGGCGAGTTCAGTTTACAACGTAATTGGCAGCGTTGCGAAACTTGTGATTTCCATCACATCGACAGTGGGACCATGTGAAGTTTCAATAGAGTCGGTGCTAGTTCTGAACCTAATTGTTCGGTCGCAGCGCCGCGGGGCCTCCACAAATATTATGCATGTTTCATTACCGCCGTACCTAATTCATAATCCGACAGTGATAAATCGGGGCCCGGCCGACAATAATTAGCTCCGCAATTACTGCGGCCCGTTTGAATCCATTACGTCGCCCCCCTCCTCCCCCCGCCAGCCCCCCCGCACAACTCGCGATCGTGATTTATCGCGGTGTCTTACCGATCATAATTACAACGACGTATCGACTGCGAATCGTTATTAGCACCGCACGCTCGTAATTGGAAACGTACACGACCATTTAATTGAAAACGCCCGCGCCACCTGGCTCGATGGCGAAACAATCGCCGCCTAATTATATTTTAATCGCAACTAGACCCCCGAGGGGCGGCGGGAGGGAGGGCTAACTCGTGCGGCCGACGCCCGGGGCCTCCGAGGACAGTTTAGGTCCTCGACCGGACGCCTCGACGGTTCCGTAAAGGGTTTAATTATGCCGCGGCGCTAACTCAATCTGCACATTGTGTGCCGGGGCTTTTTAATATCGCCCCCCCCCCCCTCCGGGCGGGGGCTGGCGCTGCACCAGAGTTCATCGGGCGCAATAAATATTAAAGTTACAATATCATTGTTAGAACACTCGGCGGCGTGCGGCTGTTTCCGCGAACTACTGCCAATTGTGTGGGACCTTTGTTCGCAGCATTAACTATGGAGCCGTTATTACGGCGCTTATCAATTCTCGTTTCCCGCCCGGGGAAATTCCGGGAGGTTTTCGCGTGACGTGCGAGAGATGACGCGCTGACCACGTGGTGTCATCAATTTCGCAGGCGCCGCGTCGAAAATGCGCGACGTATGATATATCACCACCCGATAGCGCTATTTTAAACTTTAAGCCTAAAATATGTATCGGAAAAGGGGACGTGCGAAGCTTTAATATTTTTAATCTCACGTGAGATTAATTTACCCTTCGAGACAATTATTAGGCCAACGACGTCTTTCGCAATTAACAGCAGTCGACGCTAAATAATTACTTAGCAGTTGTATTAATCAAGCGACTGCAACTAAAGATAAATTTTCATCAATCAACTTTTAAAAAATCTGCCATTGAATGAAACTAGATAGTTTTGTACGGAGGCGATCAACTGGCTAAAATACATCGATGCTCTACTTTTACATTTTACCATGAAAGCCACTGAAAACCAGGGGGACAGCGCGGGGCGCACGGCAGCGCACGGCGGCGCACCGCGCACGGCGACGCGCGGCGGGCCAATGCGCATCGCCATTAGCGTGATTAGAGGACCGGCGCCACGCGCGAATTCTTTAGGCCTCTCATCTCGTAATACACATATTTTATTATTTATGTAAGCCTGTCCCACTCCAATATGCTCTCCCTAAGATAACGCTAATATACATAAAACATTTCCCGTTGATGTACGAAATGGCTTTGGAAATTTTATAAATAAACTCTACGGAATTGATATTGTGAGTGGTTTGTAATGAACCGGTACGATTCTGCTAATGCTGCTGCTGCGACTTTGTCTACGTGCTGGCATTGTTTTGAACTTAACTTTTTTAATCAAAAATATGAATGCACTTGAAACTATAAACTAAAATTACAATATTGAAGTGCATACGCTCAGAATGTTAGATGCCTGACTAACTACATACTTTTCATTAACCCATGAATTAACGTTCCATTTTTGTTTTTTCCAGATGATGTCGTGTTCGTACCTGAACGCCGGGGGGTCCGGGGCAGTCGCGGCGTCCGGGGCGGTCGGGGGGGTAAAGCCGGAGCCGTGCTGGATGCCGCCCTTCCCGCTGCCCGGCCCGCCGCGCGCCCAGTTCTACCGCCCGCCGAGACCGGACCCCACCGCGCTGCCGGTCGACCTGGCAGCCCTGCCGGCTAACCTGGCAGCCAGCGATCCAGCCAACCTGGCAACCACTTCGGGGAACCTGGCAGCCGGCGCTTCGGCGGACCTGGCAGCCAGCCTGCCAGTGAGCGCGCCGGCGCTGGACCTGTCCACCTCCCTGAAGCCCCCGCCCTCCAGCGACGAGGAGTCGGAGTGAAGTGCGCGAGTGCTCAGACAGTGGGACCGTTCGCAGACGTTTAATTACTATCGACTTTGGCTCAACGAAAGTAGTCGGTAATAATTCACGATGCCTTCATTAAGTTATTCGGTAGTTTCGCCTCGTGTACGCCAGTATAGACTCTATTGCGGCGCCGTAAGGTCGACGCAGACGACGACGAATGCTGCCTCTAAATATTTAATTTTGGTTGTGAAAATGGCAATTTATGTAAAACTTACTCGCTGTGTAAATTCTTAATTACTGTCGTACTTAAGGATCGTTCGGAATGGATGTGTGTAACACATTGTACCTACATTGTTTTATTTAAGGAAGTGATAACTAAATTTTAAACGAAAAGGCATATCTTAGCGTAAATCGTTTGTATATATAAGTATAACATTGCTAAGTGCGTACTTGACTCGTATTAATTGTCTCTCATCCACAAATGTTTCCAATTATCACGGGGCCATTTCTCATTGTAAATTAAAGATTTGTATAATAATTATTGATGAAAATCTGTTCAAATTTAAAACTATGTATATTAATGAAAACAAAATTATGATGGCCCTAAAAGAAGCGAGGGCAAATGCTTGTAGTTTTTGCCCCCGTATCAAAAATACTTATGTAAGTATTGTTTATTTATTTTAACGTCATAATGAAATGTTTACTTCCATCGATACGAATGAATTTACTATGATATTCTAGAGTAGTGGAAGCAAATCACAACCTACTACCATTTAAAATATTTTTACACTACGAAGTATTAAAATGTATGCTATACCGCATTCTTGCCTGAATGTATAACGTAAGTGAGTAAAGGGCTCTTTACATCATGCAGTACGATATCGTTTACAATAATGTGAGTGGAAGCTTCCATAACATACGGTGCAGTGGTTTAATTCGACGACATGGGAGCGTGCCTCTGACATAATCGTGCGCTACAAGCGATATCGCATCGCGTAATGTGAAAAGCTCTTAAAGCATTTTCTCGCATTTCTGTGATTTGCAACGTTGTAAATAATCTCGAATAAATTCGTTATTTCGTTTATAGTCGATCTGTTACTTAAATTTCAATAAGTCCATTTATATTATTCATTCAATTGTAAATACTAGGTCATATTTAGCCTTAAGTAGACACATCTTGTACCTAAAACTTAGGCGCAAACTTCTTAGCAATAATTTTGATGCCAACATCTGATGCGTTTGGAGCTCATTGTTCCTGTTACGTGTTGCTATTTACATCTATTGTAATATACATAGACATGTATTAGATTGAAAACGATTTATGCCCAAAAAGTATTTTAAAAATTAGGTTGATGCACACACACATATTGTGACGAAACTACGCCTAAGGGTCAATTCATACCGCAACGCGACGCGTAGATACATTTCTTAATTTGTATTGAATTGATAGATTATCAAGACGTCTCAACTCTCACGCAATTGAAATCTGGCAAATCCATACAAATTTTGAAATCCGTCTACGCGTCGCGTCGCGGTCTGAATTGACCCTTACTTTGCTAGGCGAACTGTCTCTGTGTGTAGAATTTTTGTGCATGTAGTGCGTGGACTACACACTCGGCACTCCATTCATTTTTTTATTGGTAAAGCCTAGCTTTACTTTTTTGTCTGATTTAAAATCTATGTATGTAAACTAAGTCGTTTTGAATAGAACTCATGTCTGTAGATTGTTAAACGCTAACATTCCCATATAAATTTAAGGATTTACCTCTGATACATAAATTTTGTATAGTGACATTTGGCATATCAGTACATTAAAATGTTAGCGTTTAAGTCTTGCCGTCTATAAAATTGCACAGACTTGGACGAATATTGCACGTAAATGGGATTGGTTGTGTTGACATTCATTGTTGCGAAAAAAATTAAACGTTAAAAAAAGGTGACAAAACTCCCTGTATTCCAGGAGAAACCTGGGTCTGGCAATTTATTAGCAAACCACTGTTATGGTGTTACCATTGCGTTTACAAAGAAATTGCAACTTATAGCCTAAGAGATATGGCAAAAGGGGGAGAAATTAAATTTTTGTAAAATAATTTCGTTGTTTTAGTACACCTTTCTACACACACGGTCTATTATATATTCCTATTGTACATAGGTAAAGTTTGGATCCTATTTTATACCTTACTACTAAGAAATGAAACTGAAAATGAAAGAAAATCGGTTGATTTGATGCACCTATTTTGTCCTACTTGTAAATAGGGGACTAAAGTAGTAAGCTGGGTTAATCGACAAATGCACACGAACCTGTGTAATTATTGTACTTGTATCTTCATTTAATTCCTAAAGTAGAGAACATTTAAATGATCAAGAAAAGTTGTAAACAAATATAATTATTTAATTTTAAAAAATCTCGGCTACTGTTACTTAACAACGTAGCATAGTATATTTAAACGAATAACGATGAAACGATGACTCCAATACGTACGTAAGTATATAAAATTATAAATTAACTGTAATTCTACAGATTAGATTAGGTCATAGGTGCACAAACCTTTTTCGTCTATTTTCAATAACATTAATTGTTCCTCACGACGCTGGCTAATTTTAAATTAAAAGTTATTTATTATTCCGTGGGACAGAGAATTAATTTAAAATAACCTTCCACGGCTACGGACTCCAAATTTTTTGTTTAATTAAAAATGTTGGAGGGAGAAATGAATTTGATTACGACGAAGCTGAAATATTGTTATGGCCATTTGGAAAAACCTAATTTATTGTAGTATCGAATTAAGAAACAGATGGCCGCATAATTTAACATCGCAAATTAATTCACAAGCCTTTTGGACTTTTTGTTGGAGCGGAATAGCCGATGGGAATAATTAGTATTCAAAAATATTTGAATGTTTAAAATCGAGCAAAAACATTTTGATGTTTTAGACACAACAATTGACTGTATAATGAGACACCAAGCACCTGCTGCTTCCTGTGTTTTCACAACAAACCTAAAAATCTAGGATATCCATACATACAAAAACACATAAGTAAATTGTTACTACGTAAGCGACACTGGATATTTTTGGTTCATGGCTTAAAGACTTGTTAATGTTTTTAGCAAAATAAGCTACTTTTAAGCAGCTACATAGCAAAGGATGATATTTCTTTAGCTTTAGTACGGATTAAATCAAAAGAAATATAATTATGCTCTACCGTCTATCTAATACTTATTAGGTAGACGGTTTTGGATGACGATCTTCACGATACAAGAGGTAACGAAAGCTTATAGCAGGGGTCCCCAAACTGTGCGCCGCGGCGCCCTGGTGCGCCGTAGAAAGGCAAGAGGGGCGCCCGCCGTGAGTCAATCTTCCAACATAATATCCGAAACCACAAATATTATAAAATAAAATTATAACATGAATAATTAGAGGATGCAGACATATGATTAAATATTTGTTTATTATTATTTACCTCCTAACTTTAATTATTAAAGGTGTTTATTTATATGTATCTTTTTCTAATAGCTACTTAATATCTAGCTACTTTACCTAAGTAGGGCGCCGTGACAAATTATTGGGACGTGTAACTGCGCCGCAGGCTGAAAAAGATTGGGAACCCCTGGCTTATAGCATGGAATAGGGCAGCCGTCAGCCGATAGTAAATATTAGATTGATAGGAACCCCACGCCGCGCCGTAATTAAACGCATTTTGCAGTTTATAATAAAGCCATAAATCTGAAATCTACAACATACTATTATTAAACTCTTATTGGCTTCTGTTTAATATCGATGATAGACAGGTGTAAGTTTTGAAAATGTATATTATCGGAGCCAAGAAAGTATCAACAGGAAATTAACTTATGCTAACAGACTGTATCTGACACTGACAAAGCTGTAAAATAAAAAGTGATGAAATAGATAAGCACTATAAGCAGCATATTAGTATATTATTTCACACACTTTTCACGCTGACAGTAACTACCTGACAAACATTCTAATACACCTTAAACAAATTTAAATAGTAATTGGTAGGCAGCAGCCCGGAAAGAGATAAGGCCCATGCAGGCTATAAACATGATACCGCTAGTTAACTATTATTATAAAGCGGTACCTACGTACTTCGTAGGTTCTTTTAAAATATGGTGTTGCGTACAAAGGTACACTTGTGTGAGTATCTGTTGTAGTACAAGGTATAGGTACTCAGGGTCGGAGCTACCATATGGCTTTTTGGGCTTAAGCCCAGGACCCCGTGAATTCCAGGGGCCTCCAGCTAAGTCAACCAGGGCCCCTTAACCTCACGGTCCGGCCCTGGGGTCGTACCACGAAACTGTTAAACTGTTTTGAGACCCAATCGAACGAATTGGAATGCCGCGGCCCGCGTCCTTCTCTAACAAACGACAAATGACGTTGTTAGAGCAGGACGCGGCATTCTCATTCGATTGTTTGAGTCTCAAAATGGTTTCGTAGTATGCCTACAGGGCATACTTGTATTAGATAAAGTACACAATTGACAATAATTAGTGTCTTAAAGGATTCGTGGTTAGAAATTTGGAGAGAAGATTTAGATTGATGCTTGACTCTCAAAATTTTGCCAGATGGTGTTTGGCGTAGGCTGATAAGTGATAAGTAAGTATTGTATTAAAGAAATGGGATTCGTGCTTTTCGGAAGTAGCTGTGATACTTTTCAAACAATAGCTATAGGTATTAAGTTAAACTATAGGTACTTAGCTTATTAATATAAACTTTCATCTTTAAATTATTATCAGTCCAAATTTCAAGATTTACTGATGATACATCGCTGTGGCCTGTGTTCAAACTGCAAACACATTTCATCACAGCCTGCTTCGTACCTTACTCAATGACTCAAAAAAGAAACCTGGCAAAAGATACCTCCTTTTTTCTTCAGCTAGTTAATTAATTTTTGAACGAAGAACGTTTCAGTTACAATGTAGCACATGAGTGGTACTGAATATAATTTACAACGCCTGTGGCATACAATAGGCGGGTTGTAAATCATCATCGAGTTAACTTTGATGACCTGTGGTGAGCCATAACTTAGTAGTATATTGTGTGCGTAAAAGTTACAAGGAACCCTGTAGACCACATGGTGTAGTTGGAGAGTTAGTAGCAATAGTGTAGAGTGTAGACGGTTTATTTCTGATGCAAACCCTTGTATATTCAATCAATCAGTTTGACTACGTTCCTAACCTGACAAAGTTTTTGAAATTTAAAAAATGTATGTAGTTCTAAGGTTGTTTACAAAAATTACAATATGTAACATAATGGAGAGACGGTCAGAGTAATTATTATTAGTCATGGGAATTAATGCTATTTTCAATTAATTTCATTAACATGCTAATTTTGATATCACAGCATGCTAAGTATTACCTATTGCTTTGCTATTTGCTAAAAACGTGGCCTCGTGAATTATCGGTTCGCATCGCACCGCTCGCGTAGAGTATTATTGCGCATCGACTGAAAAATAGCAATTCATTAACAGCTAGCACCGCGGTGCGAAACAGCGCGGACGTGATTTTTATCATGATCGCAGACTATTGCTAAGCACGATAATATTAGCAATCGTATTTTTAGCAAGTACAATTAATTTAATTATTGCTAATGGGCATTTAACAATTAATTATTATTGCTAATGCTATATTTATCAACACTAATTATTATGAGTAAGACGTGTCTCCTCTGACTTATCAAAAGATGTATGTTAAGACGTAGGTACTCCCAATACTTGGTTGAAAAAAAAAAATACTGAGCAGAGCAGCTAACTACTCTATATTTACAGCCCAGTAGAATATAATATTATATTATGATCTAGCGTAGTTGTAGCTGTGAAATTGCCTTTAAATCCTTCTTAAAGGGTGGTAAGGATCATCATGTCTCCACAGTAAAACAATTTTCTGAGACCCGAATCTTTTTACTATCTACCTGCATAAATATTTTCGTATCAGTGCATTCTTGCAATTTTAACGGCACAGAGATTGAACGAGTAAATCGCTAGTTGGAGGCTGCTATACATTTGTGTATCATACCACAAAAAATACGTATTGAGTTATGAATGCAGTCTTGTTCTTTAGATCATTTAGAACAAGACTTCATTCTGAATAACTCAACAATTTTTTGTGTGGGTTAATACATAAATTTTTAACAGCGACCAGTTGTGAAGCTTAAATAAACGTTACCAAATGTGGTATTAATGGGAGCTGGTGTACATATGGAGTGTGGATCAGGCCACACGAGCTGTGAACACCAGTAATCGGCTTAGCTCATTGTCCACCATTCGGCCCGCTAAACTGTAACGGAACTGAAATAAACAGCACTTCACAAACGATTTGAGCTATAAATAAAAGAGAATAATAGTACTTATAATTTGGACCCTGCAATATGTGCATACATAGGACAAAATCGACTACTTATATTTAATGATGATTACTTAAATATACAGGCCGTAACAGCACTAAGTGACAATAATTACTTTACTACAAACGGTATGGTATAAATACGTTGTTAAATACGTAAGGAAATGAGTTTGACAGAGAAGAACTAAACATTGTATGTAATATGTGTACCTATATAACTGAATATATTTATACAATGTTTAATAAATATAGAATGTGGATTTTTGTATTAATTCTTACATAGTAGCTGAAAGCTGATAATATAAGCCTTTTACCCTGCATGAAAATAAATGCAATTAAAATATTGGACTAATCTAATTTTTACTGATAAAAGCTTGCATATATAAAAGCAAATGACGAAGTAAAACCTTAACTTATTTAAAGGTTTTATTAATAGAACTATCCTTTTCATTTTTTACGAGCACCCATGTATCGGCTATTATATTGAAATAGTATGATAGGATATAATATGTAACGACTACGCAAAACATATCTGTAAGTTTAATTAAATGTTTTGACCATAATATGTAAATTTTCATGAACATCGTATTAGGGATACGTATTTTTTATCTGCCGGCAATTTTCCCGCCCGAAGCATTGTCTAAGGGTACGGTAATAATGTAGCGATGGAGGGCAGCGGCCGCTGGACAGAGCTCGTACGGTCGGGCTCACAAGTTTTGCTAAACGTCATATTATTTTAGTTTTTATATGGTCATTGGAAGCTGAAATTGTTGAGTTTTGCATGAAAATAGAGTACGGTAACCGTGGTGATGCAGGTAGAGCTATGAGTAGCTGCAATATGCTCCGATTTTGAATAGAGATAGAGCTATTTACATCAAGCTGCAACAACCTACGATTTTGAATCGTGGTAGAGCTGAAACACCAAATTGTAACATTCTTAGGCCGGTATGAATAGTTAGTACTCAAGATGCATATCGGTCTCAAGACACGGTTCACGCTCTGTGATTGGTTGGCTGTCAAAATTTGGACCAATCACAGAGCCGAACCGCGTCTTGAGAGCGGGTCGCATCTTAAGTACTGACTATTTATACCGGCCAGACTTTTACTGTAGATAAAACTACATAGCTAGAAGTCCGCAGCCCACCGCTAGTTTTATATCAAACTGTAATATTGGTGATAGAGCAAGGCCAAGATCAAACTACAATATTTTCCGACTTTTAATAAACTTTTAATAAACGTAGAGCTACAACAGACAGAGCTGTTTATGCTAGGTTAACAAAACTAAGTTATAATACTTACTTTAGGGTGTGTATGAGTGCCCTATATTGAATTCAATGTCAAAGTAGCAGCGCTGAAAGATTTGTCTTAAACGTTTTTTCTTTAACTTTTGTAAGTATGGGAAACTTTCCGATTTTTAATGGGCGTTTTGTATGGGCGGCGGGCGCTTGCCCATACAAAACGCAAAAAAGTTACTCTTTCCGAGCTGCTGCTTTCAGAGTTAGCTCTACATAAGGGTCATATCAAGCCCTAAAGTATTATCACTTAGTTTTGTTGTATATATTTTAGATAGAGGTCGAGTTTATGACACCAAACTACTATACCCTCCGAAACCCGATATTGAATAAAGATAGAACTAGAACTCTTCAATGTTGTTAGCATTCAATTTAATTTTAAAATAACTAGACTGAAAATCTACTGGCTTTTCAATCACTTCAAAACCTTATATTATACCCAGCAATACATTAAAGTGATATGGAAACGAAACCTTGTAGGTGCGGGGTACGGTGTTTTCTTTCGTACCGCTTATTAGGATACAATTTAATAATGTAAGCATACGTCATTATGCGTGGCCGCTGTCTGGAACACGGCCGGGTACGCCGGGTAACGTTGGGTACCGTACCCAACGTTGGGTAACGTAACACAAACGTTCCTCAGGTAACGAGATAACAATCGAGTACCGCCTGTGGTACCGCTAATGAAGACGAATACACCTCACGCGTTATCGGCCACTTGTGTTCGTCATAACATAATTAACACACATTTTAATTATAAAAGGTGTCTTCTATTGTTTCATACGAGCGTTTTATACGAAAACTTTTTAATTAATTGCGTGCGTTTTTAATTAATCACTTCTAATATTATAGGAACATTGTTAATATATAAGGTAAGCTGTAACAGCAGTCCCTATTACATGATAAGACACTGTGTAAGTTATAGTTTTTGTAAAATATTATAATAATCAAGAAGTTATTCCCTCATTTTTCTTGCTTAAAACCAATAAAAGCCCGGGAAACATTATTAAAAAATTTTAGTAACCTTTCTACGTACGTACGTGGAAACTCACAAAGAATCGTAAGGTAAGGTAAAGTATAAATTAAAAGTAGTTAGTAGCAAACTGTTTAAATAATATAATAGACCTGTTAAAAGGTAGACAACTATGAAGCGCCTACTATATAGTCTCCCAGTAATAGAGCTAGGTGAGCTACAGCCTACAAACAAAAGTATCGTTTACTTGTTTAATAAACGCAATTAAATTTTGAACTCACTCTTGACTCTAGCAATAGACGCCGTCCAGCGCCATCCACAAACACGAATACGTTTCGACGGCCAAAGTTTTAATAGATCGTTTATCCCGCAATCGAGTCGGTAATAAATTAACGCCATTACTAAATTATGCCGAGCTTCTAGATTAATCTAGAAGTCCGCAGTCCGCCGCCGCTCTTACATTATTACAGCATTCATTAGAGTTCGCTAATTACTCCTTGCTTTAATGAATAAGCTCTAATGAACCACTTTCTGTTAATTAAAGGCGGCGAGGGTGGGGGGCGGGGGGCTGGGAGGTGAGGCGGCGGGAAGGGGGGCGGTCGGAACTTTTCTCCGGGCTCTGATTGCAAATGTGAATTTGTGTAAGTCTGAGTGGAAAGAGTGTTCCAGTGAAAAGGGGTAATGAAGCGGTCGAGAGCCGAATTAGTTGCGATTGCAGCCCGCGCCCGCCCGCGACCCTACTATAGAGCTATCATAATAATTATACCAACTTGATGTTATGTAATTAGGGTTGTCTACTATTTGATGAGACGATTACATTAAATAGCTATCACAATACTCTTATGAAAATCAGACTATTCTTGTGCGTTAGCAAAATATCGTAGTAATAATTCTGATGTGCACAGCTTGAGCTTCAAAGTGCTACAAAGGGCAGTTTTAAGTACTTAGTTATTATAATTAATTATATTTATAACTATGCTAATTAATATAATTTCTAATTTTTTAAAGTAAGCACCAGCAATGTCATAACGAGAGGATATTATTCTAAATATTCTTATAAGAAAATCGTTTCATTGCAGGTTGCTTGAGATTTAATTGGATCGCTGACACATCCGCTATGGAGTGATACAATGATTCCATGAATCGTGCTCCTGAGCAATGTGCTTTACGCTGCAGCTAATAGTGAACAATATCGCGTAACAACGGTCCCCGCATTATAGCACGAAAGTAAAGGTCGTAAGTCCCAGAACTGTTTCTTGGTGATTACTTAAAAACTAAATACAGTACAAATATTTCCGCTAGCTATTATTTTATAAAGTGTGTGATTGTAGTAGTGCATGTTATTTAATGATAGTAACTCAATAAGTGTAACAGATATTCGTTGAAAAGCCCAAAAATATTCATAATTTCGAAAAATAAAACTATCGAGTCAAAATAAGTGAATCGTGTTTTCCGTAAGTTAAATATCAGATAAATATACAATGATTAAATAAATCTCAATTTCAATGGAGTCAATCGTCTTCCGGGAGTGTAATACTTAGTAGAAAACACAGCGAAAAATGACAGCCCGGTCTTAAAATGCATAAAAATGCAGTGCTGCTCTGCATATTGTGAACTGGCCTTAATTTTAAAATTACAACACTTATTATTACAATAAAAAAACTTGAGAGGTGTCAAGGAACACCCGGATGGAACGAAGTTATTTCTTATGTACAAAAAACCTGTATACATTAAAAAAGAGAGAGCGAGAGAAAGAGAGAGAGAGAGTCAGAGAGAGAAACTCGCGCTACCGGACGGCTTACAACTAGATAGAGCAAAAATGCTATAGTAAGCCGTGCGAATCCGACTAATATACCGTCACTTTTGTGTCATGTCGTTACAACTTTTTCCGTCTAGCGGCTAACCCCCTTTCGCAACGAGCGATAAGGAACTTCGTTCCAATACAGTCATATTATTATGACTTTACAGAATATTACTAAAAGTCATTAGTTTTGCTTATCTCGTATCAAGGTTAAATTATTGTCCTAGAAACTGTTTGTACAGCAAGAAGTACATTATATTAAATAGTTTCAAAAATAATGAAATACCTAGTATGTGTGAAATACATGACATTGCCAACAAGTTGTAAAGAAAATCGGTCAAGTGCGAGTTAATCATGCGGATTCATGCGCAAACTAGGGTTCCGCAATAATCAAATTCTTCAGTCGTTAGTCGACAGAATTTGCCTAGTTAAACTTTACCCTCACTCACTTATCGATTTGTCGTTAATAACCTTACTAAAAATATATGAACGACGCTATGCAATCTCTATATTCATCATCGAAATGGCTGTTTTCTTGCACAATATGTTTAAGTAGATACATTAATATTATATAATATGCTTCATGCATATCAAATTTATTGCCAATTATTATAAACAATAATTATTATTTATTACTATAATACTTTTGCGAAAATGCGTCTTTCTTCTGGTAGTCGGTTAGGTCGTACCTCTACATATTCACGCTCTAACTTGCTAAACCTATTTGTATCTATAACAATTTTATAAAAGTTTATACAGAAATGATTTAGGTAAGTCTTGGAAAAGCCCATTATACATTTCTAGGAAATACGAATTTAATCAGTATCTACTATCTAATAAATACAAATAACATACGGAACCCTGAAACGACAAGTCTGATTCATATCGCGTGATCGTTTTCAGGCAAATTATTATCCAGGTGTGTCATACATTACTATGCTGAATATTGATACTAATATGTTTCTACATTAGCTAAGCCGCAATACTAGGGAAATTGCAAGTGCCCTGCTAAAGTTACTGTCTATTAGTTATTTTACTCATTAACTTTATGACTATAACAAATTCTTAGTTTATAAAAAAGCAGCATTAAAAAAATTTAACTAAGTTTTTCTTCAACTGCGTAATTTAATCTGCACCCTATTTCCACGATGATTCTAAGCTTTTTTTAGGGTGCCGTACCCAAAGTGTAAAAACGGGATCCTATATTACTAAGACTTTGTTGTCTGTCCGTCTGTCTGTCTGTCTGTCTGTCTGTCCGTCCGTCCGTCCGTCCGTCTGTCTGTCTGTCGCCAGGCTGTATCTCAAGAACCGCTATAGCTAGACTTCTGTAATTTTCACAGATTGTGTATATCTGTTGCCGCTATAACAGCAAATACAAAAAACAAAATAATTTAAGGGGGATGCCATATTATACCCACAACAAACGTGATTTTTTCGGCCTTTTTTGCTCGATGTCAATAATGGCAACAGGTAGGCACTTGAAATTTTCACAAATGCCTTAAATATAAGTATGTGTACTTTAATAATTAATAATAATAATAATATTTAAATAAAATAAAAATTTAAGGGGGGCCCATACAAATTACACAATTTTTGTCCTATTTTTGCTCTATAGCTGTACGGAACCCTTTGTGCGCGAGTCCGACTCGCACTAGGCCGATTTTATTTTTATTAAACGTAAAATGTTTAAGCAGGAACAGCGTTTCAGGATTAAATTAACCGCTGATAAATACCATACCCACGAAAAGCCATTCTGTAGTTTTTAAACCAGCATGACCAGTGACCACCCAGCTATCCTTTTTCAGAAACTTTCAATATAATATTATTCTTTATAAGACAGTATTCAATAGGACTTATAGGACAATAATAATATGGTCCCTAGACCCTAGCAGAATCGACGATTTTGAAGGAAAACTAATTTCCCTCTAAGGTAAAACTTGCTCTGCCCTACTTGTTGGCAATTTGGAACTTAATTATTTCAGCAAACTAACACCAAACAAAATACACCTCCTAATTACTACTCACACGTGGTAGTTCCGACGAAAAACGATTGTACAATGTGAGCATCGTTCAATTAAGTCAATTAAAGTAAGGCAATTACAAATAATGTTGAGGATTTACGAAAACCGCGCTAGTGGCGATATACGAATAGTCAATAAGCGTGAAACGGGCAGGATATTGTGGGATTAACCAACTGCTTACTGCACCGTATATATAGCGCCTGCGCCCGCGCACACCACCACTGGAGGGACTAACAGGATTCAGTAACAACCATGTTCACTTTTATCGCAGTAAGTATAATTATTGTTGTCGATCTTATTATTTGTATTGTGTACAGTTTAGATCACAAACTACATAGGGATACTACGTATGTTTAGATCGAGGTACATTAGTTTACCAAACATCAAACATTAAATTTTAAATTAATAGTTACCTAAGTACTTATCTAATTTTCATGTAGGTAATTTAGAAAAATTTTTTTATAACTACTGTAAATGTTATGGTTCTCTCTTTTTTACTTCCATCAATTTTTAAAATGCTATGATTCCAATTTATTTTAACTGGACCACTTCTTTAAAGGTTTAAGCTAAATAGTAATTTGACTAAACACATTTTCAGATCACGTGCCTCCTCGGAGTAGCGAGTGCTGCTCCTTCAGGAGGGTGGGGACTCTCCGCTATTGATAGCATTGTAAGTACACTCAATAAGTTATAGAAAAGCGTGCAAAAATTGAGAATGTTATGCTTAAAGGTAAGTAATCAATTATTAAATATATTTAATTATACCTAATCTTAGCTGTTCTCCGTGCCTTCGTTTACAAGGGATACAAAATAACCTAAGTATAAGTATCCTTTCCCGCCAATCGCCATCTACTCAATATCTACCACATAATATTACGGTTACAGCGAAATCCGTCTTATGTTTTAAAGTTCTAACGGCCGTGGGTACTAATACTCAGAGACGTATAATAATTTATTACATTACTGTAATTTAAATTGAGATTTTGAAATATTACGAGTTAGTGCCATACGTTAAGGGCCCGGGGTACCCTCGAAATTTTCATAAGTACATAAAAATGATTTTGGTATTAAGATACTTAAAATCATTTTTTCATACGAAAATATTTAACATGTTTGAGTTATTTTTCAGCTTAAGATAGTAATTACCTAGGGTCCTGAACAATTTTTTTTTTAAATACTAAAAAAATAGGTATGTGTTTAAATATTTTTAGTAAAACTACTAAATATTTAAACACAAAAAAATAGACAAAAACATTAAAAAATATATAAATAAATAGTAAATTTACTACAAAATATTTAAATAATAAAAAATATTTTTTAAAGTTTAAATATTTTGTAGTAAATTTACTATTTATTTATATATTTTTAGTGTTTTTGTCTATTTTTTGGTGTTTAAATATTTAGTAGTAAATTTATTAAAAAATATTTAAACACATTTTTTTTAGTATTTAAATATTTACTTTATTTTCAGTCCATCCCCAACTACGGCTTCAACTACGCGGTGAACGACCCCAGCACGGGCGACAACAAGGCGCAGTCCGAGGTGCGCAACGGTGACGTGGTGAAGGGCCAGTACTCGCTGGCGGAGCCCGACGGCACCATCCGGGTCGTCGACTACACCGCCGACGGCGTCTCCGGCTTCAACGCCGTCGTCAAACGCATCGGCGCCGCCCACCACCCTCCCACGCTGCAGCTCCAGCCAGTCATCAGCAAGCCCATCGCCACCTCCTACCTAAATGCCCCGGTCTCCTACTCCAGTAATCTCATCGGCCTGGGCGGCTTAGGCCACGGATTGGGCGGATTAGGCCACGGACTGGGCGGATTAAGCCACGGACTGGGCGGATTAGGCCACGGAATGGGCGGATTAGGCCACGGACTGGGCGGCTTCGGCCTAGGTAACCTGGGCGGACATGGTCTGGGCGGACACGGTCTGGGCGGCCTCGGCCTGGAGTCGTTCGGTCTGAGCGGAATGGGGCTGGGTGGATGGAAACACTAAAACGACAAACTTAGTGCCAGCTGTCAGGGACTGTTATGTGATAAATACCTTATATGCTTTAATATAAGACCTCATGTTATGTACTCGGTGTTTATTTTACCTTATTGTCTATATTTATTTATAGTATGAATGCAAAGCAGGTTTTTTTTTATTAAATAAGGGGGCAAACGAGCAAACGGGTCACCTGATGGTAAGCAACTACCGTCGCCCATGGACACCCGCAACATCCGAAGAGCTGCAGGTGCGTTGCCGGCCTTTTAAGAGGGAATACGCTCTTTTCTTGGAGGTTTGCAGGTCGTATAGGTCCGGAAATACTGCTGGTGACAGTTCGTTCCAGAGTTTTACAGTGCGCGGCAGAAAGTTACGCGAAAAACGCACTGTGGAAGACTGCCACTCATCAAGGTGATGAGGATGGTATATTTTTCGCGTGGGACGATGGCGAAAAGTTGCAGGTGGTATGATACCGAACAATTCCTCAGAGCACTCCCCGTAATACAACCGATAGAGGATGCAGAGTGAAGCTACATCTCAGCGTAATTCCAAAGGGTTCAAGCTGTTTGAAACACAGGCAGTCAACAATTCGAGGGGCCCTTCGTTGGATACGATCCAGAGGGAGCAGTTGGTATTTTGGCACCCATGACCAGAGATGAGAACAATATTCCATGTGAGGCCGAACCTGCGCCTTGTAGAGTTGTAGGCGTTGGTTCGGACTGAAGTACTGTCTCGCTCTGTTAAGAACACCAAGCTTCTTTGAGGCTAACTTGGCCTTACCCTCTAGAATCTAGATGATATCGGAACTGGACTTAGCTCGATATGTTGACGCCAAGTATCTCAATGCTAGGGGAGATGGTTAAAGATGTGCCCTCGAAACGAGGATATACGACCATTGGTGACTTTTAGTGGTGAACGCGCAGACTTGTGTCTTGGCTGGGTTAAATTGGACTAAGTTACGTCTACCCCATTTAGAGACTTTCTCCAATGAATTCTCTATTTTAGACACAAGTTCGTTTCGACTCTCAATGACATTTTGCCGAGAAATATTGGGGGAGCCGGTATATACAGCATCAGTACTATCATCCGCATAGCAATGAATTTTTTCCGGGAAGTTTCTAAATCTGCTAATCATTTATTTTCCTTGGCTTAAAAAAATGTACCTACTCAATCTTTTTTTATACGGGCTACAAATACGTTTTGGTCTTGGTGTCGTGGGCCGCAAAAAAAACTTTTTAGGATTAAAAAATTACGTTCTTTAAGATTAGCGATTTAAAAGTGGAAAAATTTTCACGACTTTTGCACTACTTTACCGGTGGGCGTGAATTTCAAAATTACTTCACGTGGGCCACTGATGAAGTCCCGACGCGGGCGGCGGCGCAGGTTGAGTATAGCTCGTATGTGAGATGTGTATCTGAGAACAGCGGTCGACTACAGATTTATCTGTAAAACACTTCAAACTTTTATTGCATCTCACTCTAGCAGTCTAGCGCCTAATCAGGATTCTCGGGCATCAGTCAAGGCATAACGCGAAAAGGCGTAATACATAAGAAAACCACAACATAATACAATACTACACATTTATTTGTTTTGTCAATAAAATACAATTGCCACATACATTATATTAAATGCATATTTGAGCATCATTCTGTCCGCACACTATACATCAATTTAATTTATGGGATTACAAAACATGAAAACGATTTCACAATAATGATACTCGTTGTAAAAACATTTTTTGGTTACTTTGTTTTTCGTCGTATTATTCAAAAATAGCGACTCTTTACAACAATTTATTGCATTGGCATAAGAAAAAAGCTTTTAGGTGCTACTTCGATATTAAAGATTTACATTTTGACCAAAATTGAAGGGAAATTTTTGAAAACATAATCCCATAGTCACACTGAAAATAATAATTAAAAGACGCTAGGAATGGAGTGTAGAAAATTATACTACCTACATTTTAACGAAACTTACATTTTATCGATCATGGAAATCGCAAACTCTTAAATGCTCTCTGCACAATTTTCCTATACTATTGTTACGAATGCGGACACGTAGTGTCATCTAGCGGCAACCAGGCGAAACCATCACAGACAGCGTAAATCCCCTATTCAATACCAGATGCCGCTACTTGTATGTTTTTGTTACCTGCGCTTACCTGCTCGAGAATTTTCCCACGGTTGTTTACATGTTGATGCGAAATTGTGGAATATTCTCGTAAGGTCTAGAGCTCGCCCCGACCCGTATAAATACGCGGCTAGACGAGCCGGCCAGTCAGTCTTCGAATGTTTTCGAGTGAGCGATAATCAAGGCGACTTCGGAAGTGAGAAACAAGTGACTTAGTGAGTGAACCAGTGATAGTGCTTAGTGTTTAGACATAGTGATCTAGTGTGAGTTAGTGCATAGTGTTTGGACCTAGTGCTTAGTGTTTGAACTTAGTGCGTAGTGTTTGTAACCTAGTGAGTTGTGTAGTGTAAATAAAAGTCTCCAAGAGAGTCACCAGGTCTTTTTCTCCGAATCATCGAACCTTAGCACGTAACACTATGAAACAACAACCAAATAAAATGTTATAATGTAACTAAAATAAATACTTTGATGCGTGCGAAATGCGAAACAAATAATACGAATTACTTACACGTAATAAATATTAGAAACTAATATTCAATTTTTTACTTCTACCAATCGTAGGTACCGGAAAAACAGGCAATAATAATAATAATAATAATTTCACCAGCTTTTATACTGACAGCAATTTCGAGCTCGAAATTAAAAAAAAAACTAAAAACGCTCCAGAAACTGTTTGAAATTATGAAACACAAGAAATATATTTTTGGCATAGAATATCAAGACACAAGTATTTCCAATTATTGCGAATCTGATTTTCTGATGATATATTATTGCGACAAAATTTTCAATCATACCGAACATTTATTTACATAATTACTATAAGCTCTGTAGGAATATTCGCCATAGTGCGACATAGGCTATACGCCGCTACGTTGCCCTGCGTACGCCGCTACGTTGCCGTGCGTACGACGCTACGTCGGCCTAAGTACGCAACGTTGCGACGTGCCGTGCATGCGGTACGCCGCTACGTCGCCGCGACGCGGCCGTCGCCGAATGTCCACAGACAGATGCGGTCCACGAGGTACGCGAACACCATGTCGGCGATCAACACTTGTACCACGATGAGCCGGTACTGTAAAATATTGGAATCATTCATGTAAATTATAGACACAACAAAGATAAAAATTAAATGTACTATATCTTTATCAGACCCCTGAAGCAGTATGGTATTCAAAAGTACACATAACTTATAGGAAATATAAAATGAATGATACTTTCAATTCCAGTTTCCATATAGTAATGAGCGGAGCAACACCGTGCGTTGTTCGTGTGTTTAGAAGTTCATTGCCACATAGGTTAAAATTGTTTTTAAGTTTGGTTACGACGTTACGTGCGTTCTTTGATCTCTCATGAGGTGATTCATCCCACTGAGCTTCGGCTACCTCATCTCTCCGTTCAGATGGAGCTGAGATCGGTGTAGGACCGCTGGTACTCACGTCGGGTGGGAAGTAGACGATCTCGAACATGTTGGAGAGGTCGGGGAGGACGCCGGTGGCGAGCGCAAGCACCGCGCCACCCGACACCACCACAGACCACAGCAGCGGCCGGTTGTCCCGCAGACCCTCCATGAACGGCTCGCCCTGGACACAACATAATATTATTATAAATTAAAGGCCAGAAGATGTAAGTGATTTTAGTACTAAGAGATATTATATGTGTAGGCTTTGCTAGGAATGCAAAGAAAAAAATAAAATTATGTAGGCCACGAACGGGTGAGAATGATTTTAACGCCCAATCTAAATGTGCACAACACATACCCGGTAGTTGATAGCGAAGGTGGATATCTGCAGCGCCATTGAGATGATGTAGACGGTGCTGTTGAGCAGGTCCGGCTGGAACACGCGCTCCTCGTCCTCCGCCAGATCCATGTCCAGCTGCGGCTTCGTGTCTCTGTTACACAAAAAATTGGTTGTAAAGTCGGTTTACGGACGGTAGTTTGAGGTGACAGCCGATTATGCCTCTCTGTCGTTCGTAACGCACCCTCGCTGCGGAACGCGACAATGAGCGTAACAGGACAATGACGTCATTCGTGCATGCAGCCCGTAGTATCGAGTTATTAGACGTTGTCACGTCAAAAACGTTTTTATTAACACCCACCATACTACTCCTTCAGTAATTGTGCCCACGCCCCATACAATTTACAATGAGCTTTTGATCCCACCGCGATGCTCATGGCAGCCAACGTGTAAACACACAAGAGAAAAAACGGATGTTACATCCAATTAATATTAAAGTTTTTTAGGGAAGCCAAAAGGAAGCCCGAAATATAAAATTGGGCAGTCTAAGTTTAAGAGAATGATCAGGATTATATTAGTAAAGAAGCTGCAGTTGATGTCGATCGAATAGTATGTCATTGTCACTACTAATTATTGTAGTGGTCAGATATATTATAATAACTAACTACATATCAAAAACATGTTATCATATCATAGCAGCTTTGCAATAACGACTCATCTGATCACTACAATAATAATAATAATAATAATAATAATTAGTACACCCTCATGATTTTCGCTAATCTTAAATTTGTGCGCGGTCTACACTCTACACATTGTGAGACATATTACCTGTCAGGAGATCTGATGGTAGCCTCATGCACCAAGTACACCAGACAGAGGAAGTGTACGGCGAACTGCATCAGCACGGTCATTATCGTGTACAGGTTGAATATGTTCGGCAGTGGGCGCTGTTTCGACAGGTGTTTCAAAGGCTGGAAATTAAAAAAACACATTTTTGGGGTACAGACACTTACGAGAAGTAAGCGTTAGCAGATAGCTAGATTCATATCGAAGCGATTATTTTTATATCAAAACGCTTTTTTACTAAAAGTATGTGAGTCGGTTTACCATAATATGTAAAAGAAAATGAAATATATTGTATATTATAAGGATAGTGAACAGTGCGATACTCGCACACATTCGGCGGCTGGGTGTGAATTTGCTATGAAGTCTGAACACAGCCTAAGTGTAACACCTAAGTGTGGCCTAGACAATCAATTTTATTGCGCAATATCACGTATTGTACAATTTCATTGACCGTCTAGGGTTAATATTGAACGCGCCCGCCTTTTAATCTTATTGTCAAATAAATTAGTCAATATTACTAGCTAAAAGCCGAGCTTTGTGAGGGCTCGCGTAGTCAGTCGTCACACCTTGGCTTGCTGATGATAACACATCTACATAATATAAAAAACCCTGGACTGACTGATGATGATTGATGACCTAACTACATAATAAAAATAAAAATTACTATGTTAAAGCACAAATCAATTGGCGTGATAGTTTTTCCGTAAATTGTACCACAAAGTGTATCGCTTCGCTAGCCCTGCCCAAGTAGACAAGTTGCAAGCGATTATCGTAAACGCTAAAGCTAACGCCACAAAATGTATGGGATTGACATAAGCCTTCGCTTCGCTAGCGAATGCTAATGTCAAAACTCATACATTTTGTGGCATTAGCGTTTACGATAATCGCTTGCCGCTTGTCTAGGTCATCTGATTATAGGTCTAAGAGCCCGCTAACGCGCGCAAGTTAGATTAGGTTGTCAAAATAAGAGAAATAAATTAAGGTTTGTGTTACCTTTGATCTAGATATAAATAGAAAGCAGGAGGCCAGCAGCAGACTCTGTAGGGTAGCTTGAGTGTCGCTGAACTTGATCCCGTCGAGATACAGTACGGACTGACTGTACGCGAGGATCAGGGCGTTCAGAGCCAAGATCTTAAACATTTGTAGCGTCGTAACCAGTGTGCACCGACCTTGTTTGATTATATGACATACTGAAATGAAAAAATACTGTGCTTTAGACAACACAACTGCAGTGAAATTTCTTCTTCTGCATCTATATTATGTACTATCTATGAAAGAGAAAGAAAATGTGCGCCCAGGCTCTTGCCCAAGTTACATCTCGAGATATCAGTCAAATACGAGATGTTTATTTCTTTCTAATTTGAAGAAGTTATATCTCCCACTCAACTCCGTTCGCCTTGCGCGATCACACAGCTTAAGTCTAGGGTGCGTAAAGAAGATTAATTTCAAAAATTATTTAAAATTAAAATAAGTTGAAGACTATTTACTAAGTGTTACACAAAATTATAAGGCTGAGAATTCAATGCCACACTGTAAGATGAATTGGCGTTGATTTGTTTTTTTTAATTTTATGAAATAAGGGGGCAAACGAGCAAACGGGTCACCTGATGGAAAGCAACTTCCGTCGCCCATGGACACTCGCAGCATCAGAAGAGCTGCAGGTGCGTTGCCGGCCTTTTAAGAGGTAATAGGGGAGGGTAGGGATGGGAAGGGAAGGGAATAGGGTAGGGGATTGGGCCTCCGGTAAACTCACTCCGGTAATGTGCGAATACCTTAATCTTACGATTTAACTACATAATATTATATCTAAGTACATGCTTTTGGTCCTATCAAGTTAACAATACCAGAATAAGAACAAGAATGCATTAATTATTTCTAGATCACAATACGTCATTATAATAATTATTAAGTCTGTGGTACAGTTTGACAATAATATTATTACATTATGTACCATCGCAGAAATTGATTCCTAAGCAGTTAACAGACCAACGTCACTTGGTCGGATCATGTCAATTCAATGTTAATTATTGTGATGTCGGCTGGGTTTGACGTAACGCGACCAAACTACGTAGGTCCCCCATCTGCCTAGTGTAAACTTCTCTGATAGTACTATAATACAAAAAATTTAAGATCTACCAAGTGTGAGTTGGACTCCCGCACGAAGGGTTCCGTACCGTTATAGAGCATATTGTGAATCAAAAAGGAACTCATAGGAGACAGACGGATAGACATCGAAGTCTTAGTAAATCGGTCCCGTTTTTACCCTTTGGGTATGGAACCCTAAAAATCTAGGCACCCCAATAAAATACTCACTACACAGTATACTCGACAGTCTGCTGGTGAACGGCGCGGCGACGCTGGCATCGCCCAGCCGCACCAGTTGTAGCTCCTCCTCTTCCAGCTTCTTCATCGCCCGCTTGATCCTGGCGGCGGCGTCAGCCCGCGCCTGCTCCCGGATCTCGCGCGGGTCCCGGGTACGCCGCACCGGGGGATCGACCTCTACACGTTCTCTTTGAGTTTCTTTGGGGCGTTCCGGTGCGTTCGCTAGGATCGCCACACCGACCTGGAGATGATATTGCAGTATTTTACTCAACTTAAAAAAATGATTTGAAAAAATATTTATAAAATACGTATATTGTATACAGTACACTTTAAATTTACACAATGTTTTGTCCGTGTCATTAAGCTACTTTTCTAACATATTATACAAGAAAAAATATTGTAGATAGTCTGTATGTGTCTTTTAGTAACTTAGTCATTACACTATGCAATTTCCGATAGTAATAATTTATAATTATAGGTACTTACATCTGCATGTTTTAAAGCTCCAACATCATTGGTACCGTCTCCGCACATGAGTGTAACATAGCCCAGAGACTTCAAAGTGACTATAACATACTCTTTCTGCTTTGGCGCAAATCGTGCGAACACCTTTATGTGCGGTATAATTTCTAGGAGAAATTTGTGGTGATTATCTATCAAGTAAACGAGACCCTCGCCTGTGATACATAGATTGAACTTGGATGTAAGCTCTTTGGCGGTTTTATAAGGTTTCACCGGAAGTTCCATACTGTCGTCTATAGATTTCCAACTCCAGTTGTCATTTGATTCAGTTAAGACGAGAACTTCGTTTTTCTGTGTGAATTTAAGCTCTTTAGCAACATGACAGGCCGTTAACGGGTTATCCCCTGTGATCATAGCGACAGAATGGGATGCATTTATAATCTCTGCTATGGCTTTCTTAGAGTCCGTTTTCAGTGGGCAAGAAATTATAACAAATCCGGCAAAGGTTAAGTCTGACTCTATATCCTCTCTAGACAGATCTCTGATTTCCTGGGAAGTCATTTTTCCTAAGTTTCTATGAGCCAAAGCCAACACTCTGGCCCCTCTTCTGGAAAGTGTCAAATGAACATGATCATAGTGGCTAGGAACTTCTTTCAGCATGGTCTTTATGGTCTCTGGTGCACCTTTTACCGAGCTTATATAGTGTGTCTCCAGAAATCCTTTCTCATTCACCTGGTAGCCGGCAATCACCGACATCCTTTTCAAAGCACTTGCAAAATGATTTCTGTGCACAATCTTCAGTGCGGGGGACTTTCCTTTTCTTGGCACAACGGCCTCTCCTTTAGTCAAATTCCAGTCTACTGCCTTCAATGTTGCTTTCTCCAGTGGATCGCCGACCACACCATCGTCTAACTGTACTAGGGAATGACAGGAAGCCAGCACCTGAATAGTTTCCATTGGAGCTTCAGACAATGGCATTACTATAGCATCTGTGTGGTCGCCTATTCCTGCTACACCTTCCACTACTAAATTATCACTTGTCAATGTACCAGTTTTATCAAAACAACAAATATCCACTTTTCCAGCAAAGGGTATTCTAAAGGGCTCGGTACAAAACACGGCCAACTTAGATAATGATAGAAGTGAGGTATTTACAGCAAGAGATAATTCTATTGGCAATTCTGGTGGTACAACAGATGTAAGAATAAGTGTACACTCTAAAAACAGTTTGTATCTGTTCCTCTCTGGGTCTTCACACCCTTTTACCCACACATACGCTGCAGCAGCGATCGCAAATATTAATAAGAACAAAATAAACCCAAATGTTTCTAAATTATTAGCAGTAACTCTTTTGACGCCGAACAAAATAGTTCTCAATAATTTACCCTGTGACGTGTTAAAACCATTACGAATGACATACCCAATGCATCCGTTATCTGGTGCTTTGAGAGCTGAAGAAACGTTTTTACTGGGTGAGGAGTGCTGGACAATTTTAGTTCCACCGAACAGCATGTGTAATTTACCTTCTCCTTCACTATGCAAGTTTTGTTTCTGGTCTTTCTCATTTTCTAGAGGCTCCTTCATTTGAGGCACACTCTCCCCAGTCAACATGGACTCATCCACTATGCAGGAGCCTCGAAGGAGGACAATATCACAGGGCACTAGATTATCATTCAAGGACCTCGTAAGGGAAACAATATCACCAGGTACCAGCTGATCAGAGACAATTTGACGCCATCTCCTGTTTCTGTAAACATTAATATTGTATGGTTTGTTCCCCATTTTCCTTATGGCAGCCATATTTCTGAGCTGTTGTTGAACAAGTGTGCACTCAAATGTGACCAACATAACAAGTGTGAATATAGAGTAGTACCAATACTTATCCAGGCACCAGAGAGCCACACAGAAAACTTGGAAAACAAAAAATGGAGCAGTAGCCCTTTCCTTAAATAGCTCCATAAACTCAGGGACAACCTGAAAATTGTAAAATTTTAATTTGAGTATGGAAGTAAAAAAACCTATTAGTTATTAGAATGGTGCATAACCTAGGTCCTAGGCTGACACATTTTACTTTATAATAATATTGGTCATGGTCAATCATTTCACTTATAATGTTTCACATCAACAAGTAAAAACTACATACCATTATCATTTCATTTTTGCCAAACTCTTTTTCTGCAGCATCAATTGATTCATCGTCCAAAATACCCTTTGATTCCAGGTACTCCTCAAATGTCTTGTTAACTGGAAATACAACTGTATGGAAACTCTTCTTGTCCCAATCATACACATATTTGCTTTTTTGGAATATAAACCACACATATGGCTTATCATCTCCAGGATTTATGGGCTAAAAGATTTAATATTCTCATCATAAAATAATCAATAAAAATTATTCCTGTGAAAATATAGGGTAAAGCCGCTAAAGTTTAGAAAAACAAAACAGTATGGAGTGTAAGCAGCATATACAGGGCTGTAGCTAGTCAAATTTCAGGTTAGGCAGCATTGGTTACAGGTAGGACGGAAGTAAAAAGAATATCATAATTGATCTGTCCTCAGAGCATGCTCCTAAACCAATCACCAAATTGTATAATACACTACAATTTTTTTTATCTCAACTATGAAGAAACAATTCAATTATAAAATATATATCTTCGTTTTTGGCATTTTGAAGTAGGGCATTGTAATTTTAAGATAGGTCATTGCCCCAAAATGCCCCACTCTAGCTACGGCCGTTGAGTGTATAAAAATATTCGAAATTACCTTATCATGATGCAGTTTCACTATTTCTGAAAATCCATTGTTAGATGTTGGAACTACCTTTACAATTTCTGCTTGCAAAGGATCTTTGACCTGAATGTTTAAACAGGAAAGTAAATAATTGAAATCTGAACATATTGTATTATAAGTATAGGATTACTTGCAGCTACTTACGGGTGAACAAGACAAAAAACACTGCACGTGAACGCTCCAGTAACAGCTTAGACAAATTATTATCTGAACAATTGCCACAACGGCGACCGTCACAAACCCGGCTTCAAAATTTTCATTAAATCCATAAACATATATCCAGCAGTAGAAAACCACGGGGTAGATTAATAGAAACGGTAGTATAGTCCCTTGAAAAACTGTAGCCACATGTCGAAATAATTGAATATATTGAACCAAATCGTCTAGTGACGACTGCATGTTCTTGGTAACCATGTTATTAGGATTATTAAGACCGAGAACCACCTAATTAATAAAAATTGGCAGCCTTTCGAATCACAATATGGGTATTCATATCTTTTCACAGTCGATACAATTGATCAATAACTATTAACTACTATAATTTATTAAAAATGAGATCGAAAACGAAATTTGCACCAAGCATTTAGCTGACACGAATGGACACATGACAGCACAGATTAGAGTAATATAGACACAGATTAAGTATACAATATAGAGTAGACATGACAGATCATTGAGGTAATAATAATATAGGAGTCCGCCTTATATTTTGACAGCTGATAATGTTACTCTTTCTAACTAAAGATGTAGTAATTTGGGTGAAAGAGAAAGCTCATATCGGTGTGTAAACGTCAAAAGCCTGTAATGTTATGTCCCACTTAGTAGAACATAACAAACGAGTAGGTCTGCATATTTCATGTATAAAAAGTGGTAATAAAAGTGTTTAGTGAACGTTCAATGCAATATAATAATGCGTTTTGTGATTCCGCTATATAATAAACCATAAAAACGGCCAAGGAATGCCTCAAACATGTGGATTTAACATAACATACGTAAGTTTTCAACAACGTTGTTTGGGCTTATCAATCGGTATTTTTGTAAGCAAAAAAAGAAAATTTATAAGTATAATAATCCATTAATCATGCTATATAAGGCATTAGTGATAAAAATGTCACATCAAGTAATAATTATTTGGCTATAAATATTGCATAGTTTTTTACGTGTATTTTAGGGATGCGCCTTACTTGAACTATAGTTTATCGATAAAAATAATGTCATGGACTAAATGATTTTTTTTCAGGTTGAAAATGCTTCAAAATAGACGACAAACAGATATATATTTTAGACGCAAGTTTCATGCAAGTTTTTAATCCTTACTCCCATATGAAGGCATCACAATATTGGAATTTGGAATTATCATTTCAAACGTAAGTTTGAAACAATGATTTTATTGAAATAAAGAAAGTTCTAACGGAGAGTAAAATAATTGCATGATCAACAGCTCTCACACCTCCCCCCTGTAAGTACTCAATTCGTTACTTAAAGATACTTCTTGAAATTTTATCCTGGCATTAGGTACTCTTTTTTAATACCTAAGTAAAATGTAAAATTTTAATAAGGCTAAAGTCATAATCATTTAATAAAATAAATTTAATACCTCAATCGTCGAATTCCAGACACAATATATATTTAGTTGTTATGCGGCACCTGGGTTCCGCTTGGGGCTGGATGGGTTAAGCATGGAAAACTTACATAAAGCATATTGCCCCGTATACAATATTATGAATTATGTGTATAATATTTTATAGTATGTAGTAGTATAGTACATATTTTATTAACACTAAACCATTTATTTTTTTCAGGTTATTGGAATGCTCATGAAGAAGAGTTCAATATTATGCTGGTGACGGAGAGACCTATAATGAAGATAATAATTATTTTCAACTATTAATTTGATAATAAGATTGAAAGTGAAGAATAATATATGGTTTAGTGCTCTATGATTTTGATTGCACACACCGTGATATTGCACAATAAAATTGATCGTCTAGACTCTAGAGTCCTACTTAGGTTATTAATTATTATTATTATAATATCATTATTCAGGGGGCGTCGAAGTATCTATTTTAAGTCTTTTTCTGTATAAATATTATTACATAATTATATTTTAATAGGTAAAGAAATGCACCTAAGCGTTTTTGGAATTACTTTAAATAAGTAGGACTGAGATTCATTCTTATATTTCTTTGATAATAATAATTGTTATTCTACAAAATAGTTGCTTAATAGTAAATAGTAATTAAGTTTAATAAAGTATAATATATTTTGTTCTTCTGTTATGTTTTATAAAAACTGTTGATTTTATTGATATTAGCTATTACACTCCGGACAAGCTTTCGTGGCTTATGGAGTATATATATTATGTATATGTTTAACTATTTGTGTAATTATATACTTAAATATTTTGTTTATACAGGGTGCAATTAAACCATCCTGCCAAATTTTTTCCAGGGCTTAGGTATCATTAGGAGAGGTCATTTAGCAAAAAAAATTGGGTGTTATTTTTTTAATGACATATTTTATCTCATTTAAAATCGATGCAGAACGGTTACTCGTGGCGGTGGGAATGAGCGGGGGTGACGTGGGGGGAGGCGCGCGCGCGCTCACCCGCCGGCGTCGCGTAGTGTCCATTTTAATTGTAGTGTTTTTTAGGATAACTTTCGGAAGCTATTTCTCAACATTTTAGTACTGACTATATTAAAAGAAAAATACGTGTATTTTTATTTTGAACAAGGATCAATATATCAAAATTTGGCAGGAAGGTTTAATTGCACCCTGTATTTAAGTATTTTCATACACTTAATAAATAGATAAAAAATACCTTTTCACCAAATTGAAAGCGACTTCTAATTTTAATGAGCATAATATATCCTAAATTGAACATGCAGGTCGAATTGATAACCTCCTTTTTTGATGTTGTTTAATAAAAATCTGTAACATAAAATTATGGTCGCCTTGGTCGATAGCTGTAGTCTAATTTTATATTTTTATCGATATACGCCATCCCTACACGCACACAAGCATAAAATGGCCACGCGCTGGCGAGCTAAGAATCCATCTATGTATACTTAATCTGTGTGACAGATGCATAGTGCATGACACTGACAGCAAAGAGGATGACAGATGCCTATGACAGATTTACAGATAATCAAAGTTTACAACCACAGACAGTTCAAGGATACAATGGATTTTTATGGTCTTTTTAGTTTTTACATAGGTCACTAATTAAAAAAAATAAGTCAAATTTTTTTTCTTGATTCTTCATTTCTTCCAATACTCTAATGACTAATCTGTGATTTCTTCATGCTGTCAACAAGCGTCAAATTTCCCGCCAAAAGGTTGTAAACTTTTGTATGTCAGATTATATTTAAAAATAAAAATTGCGTAAAAATTGGCTCTACAGCTGAAATAGGAAAATAGAATCTGAAAATGGACCTCAACATAAGAAGAAAATCTACAAAAGTAAGTGTTGCTGGTAGTAATTATGAAATATATCCACACGATTTGCAGCTATACAAAATCCCACCTACTTCAGAAATATCTTTGCACGAATTTGAAACCCTTGCTCTAGAAAGACTTACACTGCTAAGGAGTTTAGCAACAGCAACAACGCTCAAAGGATATAAACCTTTTTCTGAAGAATGGAAGGATCACATTTTGGGTGATCTAAAAAATCATGGTTTAAAGTATTATGCCAATCTGTGCCAAAGATCTGGGACAGGTAATACGCCTACCGAAATAGAAGCAAGAAGAAAAGACCACATTGCTCACTTTATTCTCAGACTTGCCTATTGCCGGACGGAGGAACTTCGTCGTTGGTTTATATCAAGGGAGTTGGAACTATTTAGACTAAGGTTCATGAATATGAAGAATGAAGCTGCAGATGCATTTTTTAAAATTAATAAGCTGTCATATACTAACATAAGCGAAGAAGAAAAGGATGCTATAATAACACATTTAAGAGAATCAACATTTATTCAACTAAATCAAAACATAGAAAACTTTAAATTCTTTAAAGTAAAATTCTATGAAGTTCTTGACTTAGTCAAAGCAAGAAAAGTTTACTTGCAAGGTGGTTTTGCTTATATTCCTCACAGAGACTTTGTTTCAGTTTTGTCTGCCCAATTTAGAACTCATTTAAAACAAAACTTGGCGATAGCCTGCCAACATTTGGGAGAGATTGAGCAGGATGAGCGGCTAGTGAGTTTGCTCAAAGGTTTACATCAGTCATACACTGGAGTTGACTACACTGACACTAAAGTTGCAATTCCTATTGAAAGTATTGATTCTCTTTCTGTCAAATCATTCCCACTTTGTATGAGACAACTCCATGAGCAATTACGATTGGCCCATCACTTGAAACATGGTGGCAGATTGCAATATGGACTGTTTCTGAAGGGTATTGGTGTTACCCTAGAAGATTCTTTAAGATTTTGGAGGGAAGAATTCACAAAAATGATGGAATTAGACAAGTTTGAAAAACAGTATGCATACAATATAAGATATAATTATGGTAAAGAGGGGAGCAAGAAAAACTATTCTCCATTTAATTGTATGAAAATTATAAATAACAATGTGGGGCCAGGAGAATGCCATGGTTGTCCATTCAGACACTGTGATGTGAGCAATTTAAAAAATAAGCTGAAAGGTTATGGCTATGAGCATGCAGGTAAATGTTTGATGCTGTGTTGGCCAATGTTATAAAATTTCTTAAATATGGCATGTTGTTACTTTTTATAGTCCTAATGTGTTTTTTTTTTTACAGGAGTAAATGCTGTTGTAGAAATGGCTAAGAAGGGTCACTACCAAATTGCATGCAGTAAATACTTTGATTTGGTACACAATGTGGAACTAGGACTCGGTATCAACCACCCCAATGAGTACTTTGAAGAAAGCCAGAAACTTCTTAAGGGTGAAACAAAGATTGAAGTTAAGAAAGAAGTCAAAACACCATCAATAAAAAAAGAAATCCACAAAGTTGAGCAGATGGATTTAGATGACATACAGGGATGGGATGAGAAGGATTTATGAATAAATGCAATTTTTTTATCACAAATTTTCTATTTCACTATTTTCTTTTTATATACATTGCTCTTTTTGTTATGCGGCCACAATATAATCCAAATATGAAAATTAAACCTACAATTGATATACCTATGACTATAAAATATTTTTTTGAAGGAGATGATGATATTCCATCATATACATCACCGAGATCATCTATTACATTGATCTGAAACAATAAAACAGTTATAAATATTATTTCCTATTGCTGCAATTAATTAAATACTAATATTCTTATTATAATGCCATGCCGGCGTCAGACATAGCTGCACTTGTTTGAACACTTATTTGAACTTTTGAAGACTGCAAAGCTTTGAAAACACATTTAGCCTAGTAAATGAATGCCCAAAATGGGGGTCTGTTTGGAAAAGTCGAAAGCAGAAATTTTGACTTAGGTACTTTGTTTAGACTAGTTAGGAGATAAACATACTAAAAGTCCTGACCCCTCTGAGGTGAGCCCGAGGGAGGGGGGGGGCAAAGAAGGTCCCGTTTTTTGGTTTTTTGCTTACTCATCAAAAACGGTGCTTCGTACGAAATTCTCTTGTTATGTACTACATAATAAAAGCTAATTAAATTCTCTACAACTTTGACTTTTTACACATCGTATCTATCTCCAATCATTGCCTCGCTATGAGCTTCTAAAATTGGCCGAGTGTGTTTTTTAGGGTTTCGTATCCAAAGGGTAAAAACGGGACCCTATACTGAGACTTTAATATCTATCCGTCTGTTTGTCCATCTGTCTGTCCGTCTGTCTGTCCGTCTGTCTATATATTTAGTATGTTTATCTCCTAACTAGTCTAAACAAAGTACCAAAGTCAAAATTTCTGCTTTCGACTTTTCCAAGCAGAATCATTCGTTTACTAGGCTAATTGGATACATATTGTTCATAGTACCTGCCGGCTGCCAGACATGCTTTGCAAATACTTTTCTCCACAGTATGCTGGTAGACAACAAACAAGATGTGTCGCAGGCGGATTGTATATTCAGCCGTATTACATTACGGCTAGCCGTTTTGTAATGCGGCGTGTTAACGATTAGCCGGATTGTCATCATCAGCGATACGTTCTTCAATACGGCGGCCCACGTTTAGCCGCATCGTACTCCTACTTAAATTGTAGGGTGACCATGATTGAAAAATAAAACAATGTTCAAAAATGAAAATCGATTTTACAGATGGTATTGTTGAATGTTATTTTGGTAAGATTCGCTTGGATTCGCAGACCGGGCAAAACGAGACGAATATTTCAAAAGGCCTCTTTTTAATATTTTAATATAAAGTTTATTTTTGATTGCGTACAGAATTTTGTCTCGACCACCATGGCCACTTTCCTTGTGAATTCTCAATAAAGCATTAAAATACTGCTCCATGGATACTACTCGAATAGTAGGATCTTCATCGGCCACATTCCGCCGAACACCAGAATCCATAGCCACTTTAGCAGCTGTTTTAATGTGCATTATATAACCTCTAAAACTCGGTCCTTAGATAGTTCATGGTTTTCTTACACTTTCACATTGAGAAGAATAAAAATTATTTACTTGCAACGGATAACTTGTTCTTAAATTAAATGTTTTCTTTGTTTAAATCACTTAAAACTTCGCAATTTAGCACTACACATTCCGTATCCAACGCCATTATTTTTGTTATGACACGGGCAGCGCCACGAGTGTTCAGAAATGGAACTAAAACTGACAAAAAGGCGACTAGTCGCTTTATTACAATATTACGACTAGCCATAGCACCGAATACATTCCGGCGGTTTTTTATTCAGCCGCAATCAATCTGGCTAATCGTCGACACGCCGATTTACAAAATGGCCCTGTTTTTTAAAACGGCGGAATATACAATCCGCCTGCGACAAGATGGATGACGATTTCGTGGACGCAGTGTGCAGTGTGTATTTATGCGCATTTAATTATTTATTACATTTGCACGGAAAAAATATTTTTTATTCTGATCCATGCATCATTCACCAAGTTTTTATTTTTGTGATTCTGGTTTTTTGTTTTTTTTTATAAAATAAGGGGGCAAACGATCAAACGGGTCACCTGATGGAAAGCAACTTCCGTCGCCCATGGACACTCGCGACATCAACTGGGGTTAGTGCGAGTTTCATTCGATCATACGCATCGAGCGCGTAAACGCGAATTTATATGGGATCAAAGCAGTATCCACGTTAGCCAGTAGATGGCGCTGCTTTGATCCCATATAAATTCGCGTTTACGCGCTCGATGCGTATGATCGAATAAAACTCGCACTAACCCCTCTGAAGGTGCGTTGCCGGCCTTTTAAGAGAGAATAGGGTTATTACAGTACAGACATACAGTCAACTTTGAATGCTTTGATGTGCGCTAAAAAACCGACACCGCATGGCAAAGTGCAAATCTTTGTTCAAACTTTGAACACATATTCAAAGTCTCGTGCCACATAGCAACCAAATAAGTGTTCAAACAAGTGAAGCTATGTCTGGCACCAGCATTAAGGTCAAATCAATTATTATATAAAATATAACGCTTTAACTTACAGCTGCCACATGTCTGTACATCTCTAGTCTGTTAGATAACTCCTTTTGGCAACCAGTTTCTAGTTCTCTTGTGTTGTCATTTAGAATAATTTTTAAACACTTTAGTCCTGAAACATTAAAAGATATAAAAAAACTAATTTGTGTGTCTGTAAACTTGCTAAGTAATCCATACTAATATTATAAATGCGAAAGTGTGTCTTTCTGTCTGTTACCTCTTCACGTCCAAACCGCTACACCGATCTTGATGAAATTTGGTATGGAGCTACTTGAGTCCCGGGAAAGGACATAGGATACTTTTTATCCCAGAAAAATGTACGGCTCCCGCGCGATAAACGAGTTTAGGCGCAACGGAGTTGCGAGCGTCATCTAGTAATTTATATTTACGTATAACTAATTCAAATATTTACATAGCAATTAGCAAATAACTTTACAAGGTATGCCTGTCTTTGTCTAGCCAATCTAGTTTCAAATAATAAATTGGAAACGTCACATGACAAAGACGGAAAGAAGGGGATCTTGTACACGCTGCGTAAATGCTTTTATTACTTAGTAAGTATGTCAAGGTTAAGCCAAATCTTGTATCTTACTTCTCCCAGCTCCCCTTTCTAGGTTATTACAGTACTTTAACAGATCTACAGCACAGGCTCTTTCCAGCAATGGGTCAGCTTCTATATCTACTTCTGCCTCTTCAATTATATTAACCACCTCTTGGGCGCATTCTGCTGACACAATCTTACGCGATATAAGAGCCTTCTTTAGACATTCCTCCACCTGAAAAGAAAATTTAAGAATTAGTCGAGTGACTTAATTTCACGTTTCTCTTACTCTTTTTTACTAAGTATGTGAGTTGTTATAGACATAGCTGTGAAGTTTGGTGTAAGGTGGAGCTGTCTGGCATGGATGCTTACATATTGTCACACTAAACCAGGCCCGTTTTTTACGCCAAGAATCGTGATATTTTTATAGTCTTACGGGACTCGGGAGATAAGAGATAAGTGAAGTACTTGGGTCACAGCTGTGTCAAAAGCTCAAAAGTGATACTCCACTCTCCGCCCCGGGCGAGCCGCGGGATCGCGTGAGCGAACATCGCGAAATAGGCCTAACAGTTACATACCTGGCCATCGAAATTAGTAATTGAATCATTTGGCACAGCACATATTGTTTGTATTTCTGCTTTACACAGTTTCCCCAGCAATGGATCCAGGCGATAATTCAGAGCCTGCTCCTTCAATACATTCGCTAATTCATTTTCACAGGGCTGCTCTAGTTTCGATTCTCTAAACTTCTTTTTCAAGCATTGTAACATTTTACCTTCCAATTCAATATTTTCGGGTTCATTTGCTGCAAATTATAAAGGAATTATAATGTGATTTTCACACAAAGTGTGCATTGATGTAGAATAGATATAATTACCAATAATATTGGAGCAGTATCTTTTGATATCTGATTTGCAGGAATTTTGTAAATGGTTGTTGAAACGATAATCCATATTTTGTTCAATCATTCTATTGACAACAACAATTTTGCAGTTATTATCAAAGTCTACCTTTTGTCGATGAGCCTGTAATAATTTATTCATTAATTTACTTATTACATATTATTATAAAACATACAAAATATTAATGTTGCAACTTGCAACAACGTCATTAGTCATTAAGTATTTTTAGAGAACCAGTTTATTTAGGTCAAATTAAAATGTCTAGTGCTTAATTTATTCTAAAATTAAATATTTATAAGTGGCTTAGTACCTAATAGAAATATTGTTTTAGCCTCAAAACTTTCTATATCTCCTATGATAATAATATTAAACAATATACCTAATTACACCAAAAAGTTGTATTTATAAAATAAATAACAAATTACCTTTAGGCAGTCCAGCAACACTATAGGCTCGGTTTTATGACAATAAAGATCAATCATATCACTACAATTGGTCATTAGGTGATAGTCAATTGCATTGTCAGAGAATTCTTGTTTTCTGACTACAAATATTGCCTTTCTACAAGCATCACTCAACTTGCCTTTGGCAGTCTGAAGGCACTCTAATGCTGCAGACTCTCCATGAGGCACAGTAGGGCAGAATTCCAGTAAGTCCTTTTTGCACGCTTCCTTTAGTTCAGGATCTAAGTCAATACTTTCTTTCTGTTGATAGAGCTGACTTCTCAGTTGTTGCCTGCACTCCTTGTATATTGTGTGTTTCTTTTTTGACAATGTGTCATTTCTAATTATTTCACTCAAACAGAGAACCACTTGACTTTTTGTTTGGGCCTTGGGACAGAATCTCACCACATAAGGTTTGCATGCATTCTTGAATTTCCTTGTAAACCTGTAATCTTTTAATGATATTAACTGCTCATGCTCGATTGCAGCTTTGCATTTTGCGTTTGTTTTTATTTCTGGGTTATTTTTGTGTGTTATTAGGCAATCTAATATGTCATCCTCCTCATTTTTACTCTTTAGCTCGGAGGAGCAAAATTTTTCGATGGGCACTCTGCAGTAGTTGCTAACAACAGCCTTCAGTTCTATGTGACCACTCTGAGTTTCTGTAAAGTTTGCGACTACTTTTTGACATTTAGGGGTGAGTTCCTTGAGCTTGCCTTGTAGACACATAATCTCCTCTCCCTTACCAGTGTTCTCATAGCAGAAGTTTGCCAAGTCATCTAAGCAAGTGTCAGCTATTTCAGGCAGTAAGTCCACACTAACGGCTCTTTGCCTCATAGCTCTTCTCACCTGCTGTTCACAAGCTGGCTTAAGTATGCCTCTGAGTTCAGAGTTATATGCATAATTATATAAACAGGGCAATATCAAAGGATCCTTCTCAGAGGGATGTTCATTCAGATCGGCCCACTGCAACCTGGCTTTGCACTGGGTAACAGCATCGAATTTACATGCTTTGTATAACTGGGGATCGAGCTTGAAGTCCCTTGATATGAAGTACTGTATCTGCAACAATGCTGTTTCACACTCACTGGTCATAAAGCTTGTTCCAAGTTTCTCCATGAGGCAGGACATCACCCTGCCATTTCCACCATTTACCTCCCTGCAAGCTCTGTCCACGACTACTTTACAAGCTTTACGTAAAACAGGATCAACCCTCCAGTCCTCACCTGGGTCAGCTTCCTGCACTAAGTCTTCCAATGATTTTTGACATGCAACACTTATTCTCTTCTCTTTCCTCTTTCTGGGTCTAGCATGCTCCATTAAGCAATGTATAGTCTTGCCCCCCGCTTCGATACCTCGGCAGAGCATAGTTATATCATTAGCACAATTTTGCATTAGTTCTGGTGATAGTCTGTAATCATCCATTAGCATTTTCCTGTGGTCTGTCATTTCTCCTATACATTCAGGTGACAATTTTGTGGTTTCATTATGCATAACATTTTCGAGACACAGCAATATCTGTGCAAGCCGCACATCTTTGTCCTCCACAACACCTTTACGGCAATGATATTTACGAATGTCTTCTTTGCATGATTTTACCAATCCTTTGCTTAGCTTATAGTTCATTATCATATTCCTTTGAACATAAAACAATTGATTCTGACATTTCTTTGTCATAGCTAAAATAAAAAGTTAATAAATTACACAGAATTTAATAATATAAAAGTGACAAAATATGTAACTTAATTACATAATATGTAATTAAGTTACATTTGTTATATTATGTCTAGAAATTGTAATTGATCATAGTTATATTTTGATTTTAGAAAATCCTTACCTCTTTCATATTTGTGTCTAACAAGACATTTGTACATTAACAGAGAACCAGGCAGCTCGTCCGGACAGTAATTACTCTGATCCACATTACATGCCGCTAGAACAATCTTGTCCAACTGAAGAGTGCTATATTTCATTTCTTTGAGGGAATTCATTTCTGATTGGCACTCTGGTCTTATTTTTTCCTCCTTACTCTGTAGACACTTGAGGGTATGAGCTTGAGAGAGCACCTTGGCATCTGCTGGCACTCTACCACATTCATGGGCTTCGATATCATCCATACAGTTCTTTAAGAAGTTTTCTGTGATTTGCCAGTCGTTAAATATGATACTCTCTATTTTACTGATGCCCCACCAGCATTTTTTATTCCTTACACTAGGTTTTCTCTTCAAAATGCAATCAATTCGTTTTATAGTTGTATTAAAGCAATCTAAAATATTCGCTTCGTCGTGGCATCTATCTTTGATTTGATAATCTAAAAAAGTGTTGTCTAGCAACTCTGCTTGGTACATCCACATTTTGTGTTGACAATGCAAGGAAATTTGTGTTTTGTTACTGTGTGCCGTGTCTAGTGCACATGATAGTAAAGATAGGCTTTCGTCTAAATGGGAACATTGCTGTTCGAATATGGTACATCCACTTAAATCTGATAACAATCTTTCTTTTGTTAAACTCAAGTCGTTTGTTCTGAACACTGCGGCGTCCACCCTTTTACCAATAATAAATGCAAAGATATGAAGTAGAATGTAATTAAAATGCATGTTTGAATCTTTTAACCCGGTACACAAGCGAGACTAGATAAATATTTGAAAATGGTTTAAAAAAAACTGAGACACAACACAGTAATTACTTCCTGACAAATTGATTTATATCCATTATAAGTTGTATTGCATTTATTATGAACAAAATAAAATAGTAAACATAAAACAAAACTTTGCTTTATCGACAATCAACTATTGAAGAATTTTATAAAAAATCAGAAAATCATAAATCAACATTTTCAAACGCCAAGTGCCAACTTTGACAAATGACAACAATGTCAATTTTTTTCTTTCGGCTATAAAACCATGGCAAGTGTCAAGTAATGGCGGGAAAACAATATTCTTGTTAAAAATTTTTGGCGTCGTTTTTCTAAGGTCAGGTCCAAACTCCAAAGTCTAGTCAAAGTGAAAAGTCTGAAACACCGAATACACGGTCGTAAACGGCGCGGCGCGGCGGTCGTCAGCAAAAAATTTTGATTTAGTTCTCTACCCGAATAATGGGGGCGCTGATTCCGCTTTAAATAGGCACAAAAAATATCTGTCATTTCAAAGGCTAGGTATCAGCTATCTGTGGTATCAGCTATCCAGCGTACATGTATTAGTAGAGACTAGAGCATGACTAGAGACTAGAGAGACATGAGTGGTTGAGTCAGAACTCAGAAGATTTTCTGTTTGGTTTCTACTCTATAAAGGGCCCCCGAGACGGTCAAACGGTTTGATTCAAACCTTACGTGTTTGATGCAACCGTTTGATGTCGGTTTGAACGGTTTGTCAAACGACACTGCGCAGTTTGGTTCAGTACGCGCTGTGGAGTACACGTCTTGTAGTTATGACGAATAAATATTATTTTATAAAAGATAAAACAGACTTAAAAATTGTACGAAATTGAGAATTAAATTCCCTATCTCAAAAACTCCTAAGCCTATTTTGATGAAACTTGCAGAAGTCTCCCAGGTTAAACAATACCTTTTTTTTTGAGGAGGGGAATGCATTACGCATCCCCCGCCCCCTGGGGGGAAGGGGCAGGGGTATGTCGGACTCCCTCCGCAGAGGCTTACCGACTAAAACCCCCCCGTGCAATACCTATATAGTACAACAAAAAATATTTAAATCGGACTTGTAGTTCCGGAGATATGTGAACACAAGCATAAAAACATACATATACTTTTGAAATTTTGCACATTTGTTCACATGCTGATGTAGACTAACATTACGAAAACTGGGCGGTTCTGGAAATAGTACATACATACGCGTCGAATTGATAACCTCCTCTTTTTAGTCGGTTAAAAATAATATACTCCAAAGAATCATACAAAGTGTGTTCAAACGCATCGGAACACGATCAAACGGCGCGTCAAACACAACAAAAATATGAAATTTCATCAAACGAGCTTCAAACACGTAAATGTTTGACAAACCGTTCAAACTAGCTTTGTAAACGATCAAAATGGTTTGAGTCAAACCAAAATTTACGTGTTTGAGTCAAACCGTTTGACCGTCTCGGGGGCCCTTAATACTCTAATCTGTGGTTTGGTTCGACCACAATCTGTGGGTTCGACTTTCGAGTTCGATGTTGATTTTTAGTTTTTACCATAGATAATACAGTATATAAACTGAGAGTTTTTACCAAGACGTACCTACCTAAATTACAAGTTAAAGTAGTATTTTTCCTTGTGCAGTTTGACTAGCGAATTTCTATTTTCTATAAATAGATTATGTTTATTTGATTTGATCATAAACAGTCCACTTGTCGTGTTAGGTACGAAAAAATGGAAGGATTTATCGAAGTTAATGAAATATCTGACTTTGTGTCATATATACGTAGTGTAAGTATTTGAAAAACATAATATCGTCACCTCCACGGTAAACTTACGAATCTGCCATTTTTTCAAAATCGAGTTTCTAGCAAAAAACTGTCACTTATGTGGTATTACACACCGTGGCAAATTTCCATATTTCTATCTTTAACGGTTACAGAGTTCAGATGGTTCGAATCTGCCTTTTTATGCTCATACACCCATGGCAAACTTACGAAATTGAAAATAGGATAACGTATGTTATAATTCGAGTGAATCTTGCCATTGTAAACTTACGAATCTGGCATATTCGTTAACTTAAACTGGGTGAAGTGAGTAGTGACCCACAGCCCACAGGCCACAGCAAACATACATATCTGCCACTTTCGTTAATTTACTATGGCTTCTGAGTTCTGGACCATTCTTTTATGTTCGGAAACTGGCGGTATATTATAATGTCAGAATGTCAGAATGTTGTCAGACAATTGCGGTAGCCAACAGAAAAACTTGTATGCTGCTGTGACAACTAGCGGGATAATAGACACGATAGATCAATGTCTTTTATGAATCCGGGCACAGTCACATGGAATGCGACTTGGTTCATTCTAAAATTGAAAGGTAAGAATTCAGCTGTTTACACACCAGAAGGATGGACACAAGTCATGAGAATGGCTAGGGTAAATCCTCGTCCATTTAGTGTAACCGTGTTGTCTCATGAGGAGTTTTTTTCCAAGACTGAAGAAGAAGACGAGGCTAAAATCGCATCTAATTGACGCTATCGACGCGATAAGTCAATTAGATGCCATGGCCCATGATGCGGTGACTATCGTAAAACTCATCCTATACTATTCAGAGTGGGTTTTGAGGATAAAAATTGTCACGGACAGAGCTGTAGGTATTAACCTACGGCTGCTGCATTAACTACTTGTCATTTTAACCTTTAACCGCGCAAATTGCATTTTCTGGGCCTCTCCCAAGTCCTTCCATTCATCCCGATCCAACGCCACTGTCGGCCAGCCTGGCTTGTATGTGTCAAGTTCATCGCGCCATTTTTTTCAAGTTCGGCCACGGCACTTACACGACAACAAAATTTCGAGTCCATCCCGCTTGATTTTAAATGCGTAGGTACGTCGATTATCGAAAAATGTAGTCCGCCAAAAAGTGAAGAAGTTAAAAAGTGGCAACATTGTAGTGTCATCTCTTTCAAATCAATCTAAGAAAAATGGGATGACACTACGATGTTGCCACTTTTTAATTTCTTCACTTCTTTGACAGACTATACCGTCGTATGAATCCGACTTGTGCGGTTTAAAGGTTAAACGATTAATAACTCCCACACCGATTTCGGTGACGGTGGCCCGTTTCACTGAAACCAGCCCAATTGCGCAGGAGTAATATTATAGTGTCCAAGTACAAACTTGGACACTATAGCACAGTGCACAAGAGCACTCTCTATTCCTTTACTCTCATAACCCAATAGCACGGCTGACCGACACGACTGGTGAGAGATCAGGTGCAGGACTGACTTTTTACATGCCCATCCGAAGCATGGATCATCTTACTTGTCAGACAATCAGGTGATTAGCCTGCATTGTCCTAACCAAACTTGGAAATGACATGTTTCCAACGTGGGAATCGAACCCACGACCTCCGAGTCAAGAGCCGCGCTCTAAACCACTGGACCACGGTTATACCATAATATACGATTATACGAAACCCCGGCCGTTTGTAGAGTGCAAACTACCAATTTTACAATTATGCACTTAGGATGACTGAAGTAAACATACGAAAGTACCACATTCGTAAGTTTACTACGGTAAAATTTTGACGAAATTTACGAAAGTACCACTTTGGTTAATTTGCCATGGTATCAATAAATACCTTATTATGTATATGTATGAAAGTGCAAATTAACGAATGTGCATTATTTTGTGATTTAAATCCAATAATGAAAATTCATTGATTGTATCTAAAACATACAGCATTATGCAAAGCAAAAATATTAGAGTATTGATTTCAGAAGCGCAACAATTCTTTTAATTATTATTTTAAGGTTTTGAAACGCTCTCCTGTAAAATTTGTTTTTTGCAGATTCGTAAGTTTACCGTAGAGGTGACGATATATTACCGGTTAATAATGCCTAGTTTTTGAATCCATATTCTATTATAATATACTTTCTATTTAATTTGATGAAATTGTGTAAAATGGGTAATTCTAGATAATAATTAGGTACTGAAAGCGATTAGGGTTGGCCTGAAGGAAACGGGCCACTATGGGAAAAAGACAGAAAAATTTTGACGAAAAAATGCAACCTCCTATGACCACCCCTTTTTAGGGTTCCGTGCCCAAAGGGTAAAAACGGGACCCTACTACTAAGACTTTGTTGTCTGTCCGTCTGTCCGTCTGTCCGTCTGTCTGTCTGTCTGTCTGTCTGTCTGTCTGTCTGTCTGTCTGTCTGTCTGTCTGTCTGTCTGTTTGTCTCCAGGCTGTAACTCAAGAACGGCAATAGAGATTTGATATTTTCACAGATTATGTATATCTGTTGCCGCTATAACAACAAATACTAAAAGTAAATAAAAATGAATATTTAAGGGGGGCTCCCATACAACAAACGTGATTTTTTTGGCCTTTTTTGCTGTCTCCAGGCTGTAACTCAAGAACGGTAATAGCTAGAGATTTGATATTTTCACAGATTATGTATATTTGTTGCCGCTATAACAACAAAATATACTAAAAGTAAAATAAAATGAATATTTAAGGGGGGCTCCCATACAAAAAACGTGATTTTTTTGGCCTTTTTTGCTCTATATCAAGAATGGCAACAGGTAGGTACTTGAATTTTTCACAAAATCCTTAAGTTATATTATGTGTACTTTAATATTTAATAATAATATTAAAATAAAATAAAAAAGTAAGGGGGCTCCCATACAAAAAACACAATTTATGGCCTAATTTTGCTCTAATAATGGTACGGAACCCTTTGTGCGCGATTCCGACTCGCACTTGGCCGATTATTATTATACCAATCAATAGGGGGTGACAAGAGGAGAAAAAAAGCCCGGATAAACTTTTCCCAAAAATCAACCTCTGTGAAATGACAGGCCGAAAGGTGTCCCTGGCTAGTACGTTCGAAAATACTTAGACAAATTTTAACGAAAAAATTCAACCCCTATGACCACTTTTTATTATACCAACAAACTACTACAAGTCTTTTTTCCATGGTGCCCCTTTTCCTTCAGTCCAACCATAAGTTTTGTTAATTTTATACACTTACCTATAGGGGTCATTATAATATGCTACTTAACTTTATTCTTCAATTTTTCATTCTCTTTATTTCAAGCAGATGAGACTGCTTAATATTTGTGAATTTGTTACCTACTTAGGTTAAGATTTTAATCATTGTACTTTAAGTTTTTTGATAAACAGTATTTATGTTTTTACAGATTGAGTGGCAGGACCCCTGGCTAATAGCTTTAATCTCCTTCCATATTATTGTAACCATCACATGTTTTTCAACAAGAAATTATGGAAATTTCCAAGTTATTCTCTTCATAACTTTGCGTAAGTTTTTTCATCATAATATTTCTAACGGAATTTGGCATTTTTATTGAAACTATCATTAATTTGATATGTAACATAAGTGAATGTTATCATATTGTGTTATAATAATAAGTTGCTATCTAGATAGAAACAATAGTTCATGAATAAATAAAAAGTTTTAGCTTTAAAGAAAATGATAGTCAAAAATTATTACTAGTTTTAGCTGCTAGCTGTTGTTAATAATTATTATTACTAGTTTTATATTTACATTAGACATTCTGTGTTGCATATTATTATATAAAGATCTTATAGTTATACAATACCACAGAATACATAACATAAATTAGTAACAACAGAAATAACACTCCCAAAACCCGTTTAAAGAAATAACAACTCATGCTACGATACTATAAAGTTCAAATTGCGACCGCGCAATGCTAGGTGCCTACAATTATATTCACATACAAGTAGTGTGCTCACTGCTCTCTTTCTATCGCATAGCACGTACCTTTTCTTACAAAATCAAGTTTGTCACCTTTTAGAAAATAAAATAATCTTTTTTAATTACTATAGGTACGAATAGCAAACCTTTTTGTAGTTATTTTAAATCAAATTTTAGTAACACAATCTATATTTTATAGTAGTTTTATATTCAATTATAGTGTAGGAGCTGGTCAGGAAACTTTTTACAACTTAAACATAGTAACTTGTTTATTTCTGTGTAGTTTGTGTGTTTCTTTGTATGAAATTGGTTTATTTGCTGTTTGTATATTTTTTATCTACTTTTTGCATTTAATTACCTTATTGAAATACATATTTCATTGGCCTTTTTTTATTTGTTCATTTTTATCAGATTTAATAACGATTCTGTAACTGTTAAATCAGTATCATGTATTAAATTCCTCTATGATCACTGATCAGTATACAGTAGATATTATGCGACGAAAAAATCTTGCGCGTGCGCCACCGCTCGCGAGTCCCTAATGATTTGCCCTCCCTCGGGGGGTACTTATATTTCGATACCAACACGCGCGAGTGGGACAGGCCTGACAATACATAATATGTATATTGTATAATGATTCTAATTAATCAATAATCATACAAAGACAAAAAACCAAAAATTTTTAATGAATGATTTATGTGTATTTTTTCAGTGCTACTTGTTTACTTCTCGGCAAACATTAATGAAATTGCAGCTAGAAATTGGAATCTTTTCTCCAGACAGCAATATTTTGATAGCAAAGGTCTCTTCATATCAGTTGTTTTTAGCATACCAATACTGCTAAATTGTATGATAATGGTGGTAAGTATTTTTAAATGATATCATTATCTTTTTTGATTAACACTTGTTATAGTTCAAATTGTATACTAAATATTTTTATTCCTTTTAAAATTTTCATTGTTGGTCAAGTAAAATTGTGCTGGTTAAAGTTTTTTTTTTTTAATCTTTATTTAATGAGCTTATTCAGTAATGAATATGTTAATTACATTTTAAAGGCATGTTAATGAAAATTGACACGGAAACTTCTTGAACAAAACTTAATGACAGTTTATTAAAAGAATACTTGAGAGAACCAGTTAATGATCATATAATTTAAAGTAATATGTTATTGAAAGTAATTGCTACAAAACTACTTTGTCATCCAGTTATCATGTTATAATTCCTTTGAGAATAATATTAGGTATGATGTTTTATTCATATTTTGGTGTCATGGACAGATATTATTACGTCTTGAAAGTTGAATATAAATCATGTTCATGCCTGCAACACTATGATTAAAAAAATAATTAAGGCCCTACCAAGTGCACAGCATGTATGGATTATTATTTAATATTATTTTTATATTGACTAAAAAGATCATCAGTTGTATCTATTCATTTAAATCCATTTTTTTTGTAATATCTTGTTTATTTAAAAGGTATTATTAGGAAAAAAAATGAGAATTAATATGTCGCGGGTTCCGTACCGGTATAGAGTGAAAGTAGACAAAAAATTGTGTTTTTTTGGGAGCCCCTTAAATATTTACTTTATTTTTAATTTATTATTACAAGGACGTTGAAATAATTATTTCAACGTCCTTGTATTATTAAAGTACAAATATAACTAAGGATTTAGTGACAAGTGCCTAACTGTTACCGTTATTGATTACGGGCAAAAATGGCCAAAAAAAATCACGTTTCTTGTATGGGAGCCCCCATTAAATATTTAATTGATTTTGTTTTAGTATTACTGAAAAATTGCATGTGCTTATGAAAGTACTTCCTGATTACGTGAAATATCTTTTGTATTTTAACTATTCCAAACCATAATTAATATAAATAATAAACAATATTGGGATATTGCACTTACATCTATTTTCTTTAAAAAATACTTTTTATACGCCCTTCTGGCTTGAAGCCCGCAAAAATATGTTAATCCCATGTTAATCCTCAACTAGGTACTGTTATCAATTATCATAAGTGGCTATGGCAAATTTTTCGGCAGATTTTCAAAAAATATCCTTGATCTTTGGATAAATTTTTATATTATATTATATAAATTTATATAATTATTATATCATACACATAATATTTAATACACATCCATGACCCGGGGCCGGGAACATTGAAAACTTTTTATTCCGTCGGTGGGATTCGAACCCGCGACCCCCGGCTTGAGCTGCCAGTTGCCACTCACTCAACCATTGAGCCACAGAGGTCGTCAAAAATGGGCGCACGCAAAATTAGCGTGATTTCGGAATACTAAGGCCCACTTGCGCCAATCTGGGTTAAAGTTAACTCTGAGTTAAACATCATGTCATATCTGTCACTCACCAAGTCAGTGAAAGAGATGACATGATGTTTAACTCAGAGTTAACTTTAACCCAGATTGGCGCAAGTGGGCCTTAAAGTACCAAAAATATAATATTATAATATATTATTGTGATATTTTACTACTGCATATGAAAATATATTGTTCCGTTGGGACACCTTAAAGTACCAAAAATATAATATTATAATATATTATTGTGATATTTTACTACTGCATATGAAAATATATTGTTCCGTTGGGACACCTAGTAACATCAGCGGAGCTACGTAGAATCGGAGAAGTTGATTCATAGGCAGATTGCGGATTTACGTAATTTTGGTCGTTAAATCAACCCAGCCTACAGACACGACTAAAATTGAGTTGTTATACTCATAATCCGACAAAATAACGTAGGTTCGCCATCTGCCTATGAATAAATTTCTTCGTTGGTACAATGTACAAAAACTCCACGAGTGGGTATTTTATTGATTTATCGACCCGTGTCAATAAACAACGCTCGTACCTACACGTTATAACGTTCAGTCTAATAAATTATGCAAATGATATTTAAAACTACTCTTTCGCCTTGAACGGTAATTATGCTTAAACTTCGCTCCGAGGTGTTGTTTCGAATTCAATATGATGTAGCTCATTTACAAATTGAGTTGAAAATAGGCGGGAATCGCGTCTGCGAATTATAGGCGGACACAAAGGAAGCCCAAACTTTTGTCTCAGCCACTCAGCCTGAAATCCTCTTTAGTAGTTTTTTGGCGTTAAAAACTGCTAAAAGTCAAGTACACTAAACCTGAAATCCCCTTTATTAGTTTTTTGTGTAAGAAAGTAAGAAACATTGCATAAACTTTAAAAAGGACCTCTCCTTTCCGTCGCATAAAAATTATTTACTTCCGTTTATGAGTTATCGAATTTCTCGACTCCTCTAGATCTCGAATCTTCTAGCACTATCGTTCTGCTATTCATATTATAGCGATAGTCTTCTGGTTGAAATTATCAACGAAACTGGTTATTATACAAAAGCAAGGTCAAAGTATGATATAAAAACTTGTCTAAATGTATTGAATAAAATACCTTCGTCCTACAAGGAAACTTTTAACCCTGGCTAGTTTTTGGCTACAGTCAGTTCATGGGACATTATTTTTCAGTGCCAGTGATGCACTACTCTCTCTTATCTCTTCGTGTATGGATGATGGAACTCTTTAGGAGTTGCCTGAATGTATGCGCAAATGTTACCCTCGGGCCTCGACCATCCAAAATGTTGTTATTTTTTACTGCCTTAGTTCAGCGTTTCTCAAACTTTCACAAGTTTAAGAAGTTGTTGCAAGAAATGGATATTTATCACAGATTCTGCACCAAAAAACCTTGAGTGGCATTAATTTTATAAAGTGACTCGATTGCTTCAGGTGGTCTAATAAGTTATGAAAAAAACTTAATAAAGAATATAAATAACCAAAGAATGTAAATCTCAAGATTGTCCAGAGGCTTTAGTTATTTTAGTTATTTAGATCTCTGTCGTTATTTATAGCTCTATCATGCATCAAATCCATATTGATTTTCAATTATGGCGTCCTGGTCCTTTGAGCCGGACTCCTCAACTCAAGAACTTATGGATATAATCTTGTATTTCCAGGGCTCATGGCTCTATCAGTCCACCCAGCTGATGGCGAACCTGAAGAAGGCGCAGCTCAGACAGCGCCTAAAAGAGCTCCACATGAACAACGAACAGCGCCCCATCAAATCCGACTAAACCCAGGTTACTTAACACAATAGTCATTTTAAGTGTTGCAAATATGTTGTAAATATTTTGTACAGAGTACAATTTCGTTTACGGTTCACTTATATCGTGTGTATAGTATTTTTGCAGGTGCAATTAACGTATCAATCTTACCATTTGACTCGTATTATAATTTAGACCTTAATAACTAATAAGCAAAAATGCTCGACATTTAAAAATTGGCCTAGAAATACATACCTACTCTTGTTAGCCTAATAACTCTTTAAATGTCCCGAATTAGAGATACAACTATTATTATGACAAGTGTGTTAAGTTTAGACTATGAACACAAAAAGTTTTTGAAACACTGCTGTAGGAAGTTTGACTATACCATAGTCTCTTAATATTATATTTCACAATGCTATGTAGCAATGTTTGAGTAGATAGCTTTTAACGCATTAATCACCTACCTAGTACCTACCATGCTATTATTTTAAATTAAAAATGTTTCATATTCCTTTAAGATTACACCTGCAAATATTTTGTATATTATTTATTTACGCGTATTTATATTAAAAATAAAAAACTGTGCCAGTCGTTGCCTTAATTATAAATTGTATCCAAACGAGCTGCATTTATAACATTTTTTTGTGCGTAAATATATTCTTACTTCACGGTCAAAGTACTTAAATGGTTAATTGTAATTTTTTTAAATCATAAAAATATTTAAGTAACAAAACACAACGATCATATTTTTGTATTAAAGGAACTTTGTTTTAATATATTTTGGTGTAAAATTTTACATCGTGAAAAGAACACCTACCATAAAATACTAAAATCTAGAAAACGATCAATATATTTTGTATGATTAGAAATACTAATAATAATAGTGTACAAAAATAGAGGCATTATTGTATGCCTTTTGAAACATTGCCATAAACTTATCAATTGTTAAGTTACCAGTAAGATAAGTGCAAATAAATTAGATTGTAAAGTTAATGTGCTAAAGTCTCTTCACACCACCTCTATGGACTAAGGCTCAGCTAAAACGTAGCAATTATTTGTTAAATTTAACTTTATTTACTACTCTAGAAGATACAAGATTCATTAGAACAGCTGCGCAGCGCGGTGCAGCTTGCAGCTTGAATTAATTTTACAATAAAATATTATGTTACATCTTATTGTGTACGGAATAACGTTCAATTCCGTATGGCTATCTTATCTAATGCATTATTAGCGCCGCGTTGCGTTTCAACTTTCACTGTAAGCTGACGCTTCGTCAATACTGTTTACTATAAAAATTGGCCTAAATAATATAATATTATATTATTTATCTAATCACCTATAATAATAATCAAAAACTGCCATGTATTGTCAATTACATAATAATTACAAATGGTATCATGTTACCTACTTACAAAAGAGTTATTATAATATTGTATTGCTTTTCCTTATTATCAAGTTGATTTTAATGTTATAATTTTTTGACGTACTGACTATTATTATTAATTATTAAGATTATTATAAAACATAAGGCTTAGGCAAATCAATAAGGGATATTTTGGGCAAATTAACTTCTGATCTATTTATATTTTATAATAATGTGTTAAGTGATTCAGATTCTTGATCAGAAAAAATATATCCCGGCTAAACCCGAACTCGCTCATATCAATAGAGCTAACATAATATTTAAAATGCAGTAGAACATTTTATATGCAAAATATCCTTTATTGTTCCAAATCTTATAATTACATATTATGTGCAATTAATAATAAATAAGTAGTGACTTCATGACTCAGTAGCAGAAATTAAAGCCTACTGGCCCCAATTGGCAATTTGGTTTTTTGCCAACAATAATTTGTGCTATACTACTAGTGTTAAAACAATGAAGTGTTTCGAACATTACACCTAAAGGCCGTCACAGACTTAGCTATAATATATATTAATATACCTTAATTTAATATACCGTACCAAACACACTGAGACCAGAATATATATTATAGCTAAGTGTGTGGTCACGCGAAAATTGTATAGAAAATATATATTAATATGCCTAGCTATAAATATATTAATATATATTATAGCTAGGTCTGTGACGGCCTTAATATGTGCTCGCCGCTATATATACCTATTACCTACTCACACTTATTTACTTCTCATTTAATTTACTTACATGTTTTTTGTTTAAGTTTTATTATACAAATGCTTTTTTCACTAAAATGTACATTCTTTTATTCATTTATTTACTAATTTTATTACTGTATATTATATTCGTACAGAAACAGTTTAATGAGTGTCACTTTAAAGTAAATTCATGAACATGATTGGTGACTTACTTAAAAGTAATTTAAGTACTACTTGACAAAAAAACTTTATTTTATGGCTTAGTCAGAGTCAATAAATTTATTTTAAGGTGGCAAAGTAGGGTAGAATAAAAATATTTAGATGGGATATGGAGTGCATTTCGTAGAGTGCTAGTTTTAAACGCGTAGCAAATTGTATTACTATTTATCATGTGTTGCAATAAGGAGCAGATTGAAAAGGGATGAAATTCTATTTAGGTTCTGTCATCTCGTAGTTATTCACTTTCATCACAATTTAAGAATTGCAATTTGCAAGTATGTTTAGTATTGCTCACAGAACACGAATGGAATATTTGTAGACCAGGGGGGCTATTATGAGCTCTTATATCCAGCCAGTTTACAAGCCGTGTCTATGCAACGCGCAACGGTCTGTAAACTGGCTGGATATAAGAGCTCATAATAGCCCCCTGGGCCCTGGGGGTGTAGTGCGAGTTTTATTCGATCATAAGCATCGAACACGTTAACGCGAATTTGTATGGGATCAAAGCAGCGCCACCTACTGGCTTACGTGGATACCGCTTTGATCCCATACAAATTCGCGTTAACGTTTCCGATGAGTATGATCGAATAAAACTCGCACTACGCACTCTGATTCACGATGCGCGATTCGACTCGAATTCGGAAACTTCATCGCGCGACATCCAATCTACGCTCGCCGCGCTAAGCACTGGCCAATGATCGCACGTTAAGTTTCCGAATCCGATTCGAACGGAAATCGTGAATGAGCGCGCTGGTTTGATAATATCATTACGAGGTCAGCTGTAGACAACATCATAATATTGTTTACCAGACGAATCTAAATTCGTTAGGGTATCACGAATAAAAAGGTTACATTCTGATTTGTTCATACTTAATTATAAATTATAATATTTGTCTTGAACCGCAATATTTATTTGTTGCACGCGTCGGTGATGATTTAAGGAAGACTGATTGTATATAGGGTTAGCAAGTTGTTGAATGTCCAACTACCAGGAAAGTGATGTCAAACACATTTTTTGTCTTAAATTATGTGGTCAATAGGAGGAGAGGAGACACTAGGGCCGTTTTTACATATAAATGTTGTCCCCTGTATAATGCCGGTAGAGTTATAATTTTTTTCCTGAATATCTATGGCCATTATTAGCATGTCCTATGTTTTCTTTCTTTTCATAATTTTATTATTAAAAAAGATATGAACGTTCAAAAACCCAAAAAATGGTCAGATTTTCCGTTGTGTTCAAACATCTAGAAAACAAATTTGGCTAGATAATACAGAAAAAATAAAACATAGGAACACAGCTCAAGCCTTGCTTTAATTTTTAATGAAAAAAGTACTTATATTGGTTATGTTTTGGAGAAGAAATCGGGGGACAATGAATCGTTGATTTTCTGCTCTTTTATTAGATTAAGCTGCAGTTGCGGGGGGAGGCTTGAGGTTTTTTTTTTATATTTTTTTTATTTTAATAATTAGGGTCGTCTATGGGCTAGTCGCCCATATCCTTTATTTGTCTCATTGTCATAATATGGTCGCGTACCAAGATTACATTTTCTCTTAATCTACTGTAAGTCCATCACGCCTTGGACCTTTTAAATAACCCCTAGACCCTAACCTCAAGCCTCCAAAAAAAGGAGGCTTGAGGTTAGGGAGATAGCAATAGATTTTACGAATACTTGTTTTTCATTTCTCTAGCCCTAGTGTCTCCTCTTAATGGGAGCAATACCTAACTACCGAAAGAGGGAGCTATTTCCTTTGTGTTTCAGATGTATGTACTTAAAAAGAACTTACATTGGGTTCCCTTACTCATAACTTTTTAATAATAAAATTATACGCAGTGTATATAATATTAGAGGTCTGATGTCTTTTTCTGCCATCTGCTTTATGCGATATGACAGACAAGGAACAGCAGACCCTATTCACGCTGTGTAAATATTTCTATTAGCAAAAGGGGGATAAGGTATTCGCATTAAGAACTAAATTTGTTTCCCATTTCAATTTCCTGGCATACCTACATGTGCCAATAAAGATAAAAGATACGGACTTTTATCACTGAGGCCCACCTGCCCCAGTCCTAGTTGAGTTAATCTTAGTGGGAGCCTAGACATACAATAATATTGAACAATATCACGTATTGCGTAATATTATTGTCCGTCTAGGGTTGATATTGAACATCGCGTGCATTCATACCCCAGTCAAGTAACAAGTTAGACATTTGAGGTTGCATAAATTCGCACAAAGCTGAAAATCGGTAAAATTGTTTAGAATAATATGATTATAAATGATATTTGAAAGTCCCCATAGTTCCTTTGTATGGAATTTTTTGACCCAAGGTCAAAGGTCCAAAAAAATTATGTTTTTTACGATTTTTAGCAATGACTGGGGTATGGGTTCAATAAAATTAAAGCGTGTTATTGACAATACAATTGCTCGTCTAGGGGGCCAGTAAGATTAAATATATCATGTCTCCTTCGTTTTTCGTATTAATAATTATGAAAGAGACGGTGTGATACTTGCTAAATGATTAGCGACAACTCAGACTGGTACAAGTGCGCCAAATGATTGGCATTTGGCGCACTTGTACCAGTCTACAACAATCTACAATTTCAAAAAACTTCCAAAGTTTTTCTTCAGTGGTTTTTATTGGCACCTGTAGTTTGTTATCCATTTGAAAGTCGCTACAAATGGAATGATTAAACCTCTAATATTTCTTCATTTACTTTTTGTATTTCTGTTGTAATCACAAATAATAATAATTAATGTTTATAATAACATAATATTTTTAAAATATAGTAAATAAAAATAATAATCATAATAATTATAATGTATAATATTGTTCTATCTATAAAAGAAGTAGTAACTTGTTGGTACGCTGCCATATGATTAAGCATTGCATTTTATTTGCAACCACAATGTTGAGCAACTTAATAATATTATAGTAATTTCATATTTATAATATGAATAATCAAAATAAATCATAGTTAAAATATTTTAACTACTAATTTAGTGTTGCTAGTGTTGTTTTAAAATAATATTATACTTTTCACTTTAAAATCATGAAAAATTCATAAATGCTTTTGTCTGTAGGTGTATTGCTATAACTTTTATGTATTTAACTCACTCAATATTGTATGAATTGTATGTTATTAAATCGATGTTATATTTTGTTTTGCACAAAATGTTGCCTTATTTGCTTAAAAGTTGTCCATTGACCTTAGTGTGGAAATATATGGATACTAATTTTAATATTGTTTTGCATTATTTCTGGTAAGCACCCAACTGTCCATTATTTGCTCTAAATTCTAATTGCTAATTATTAGGAAGTAATTCACTTGTCATTGTGACAGTGAAGGTATTCTAGTAAGCAATATTGACCTTTGGGGATTCCTAGTGATGTGCCGCTGTGCTGAGAACAATGATTCCACAGGGGATTCATTTCTTTAGTAATATTTTGTCAATTCTCTTCCTCTAAAGTCTTATTGAACTCGTAACAATGAAAATATGTGGCTTATTTTGGTTACTAAGTGGTCGACGAAAAAGGGGCACATTCTTCTATAAGCAGATAGCAAGAGATAAAGATAAAAAAGAGGCGATGTCTTTGCCCGGATACGATTGTCCAGTAAGTAGAATAATTTTTATTAAATATTTATTTTAATTAAAAGTATCAAAATCACTGGAATAAATAGGTTGTAAAACTAAACGTCAGTGAACGCAATGGTAGCCGTTGGCGAGGATCTTCTCCCTGACTTCCCTGATCATGAGCTCGACCAGCGTGTCCAGGTCTACCCGTGGTTGCCAGCTCCAGTCGCGCTGCGCCTCGCTGTCGTCGAACACCTGGGGCCACGAGTCCGCTGGAAACATTTTGAGAGGTGAGTTGTTTGTGTTATTCGAAATTTGAAAGTTTTGGAAAAAACTATGACTTAACGCCATCTATCGGCGAGACACGATTTAGTAACAGGTAAAACGTTACTTTTCAATTTCACTAGGAGAATATTTGTAAAATATTATTAGAAGACACAAAAGTTAAGAGGCCGGGGTACCCTCGAAATTCTCATACATACGTCTTAATACCAAAATCATTTTCTCATACGAAAATATTTCACATTTTTGAGTTATTTTTCAGGTTAAAATAGTAATTACCTAGGTTCCTGCACAAAAATTTTCTAAAAAATATTTAAACTAAAAAAATTTTTTTTGTGCAGGAACGTAAATTACTATTTTAAGCTGAAGAAAACTCAAAAATGTTAAATATTTTCGTATGAGAAAATGATTTTGGTATTAAGTATGTATGAGAATTTCGAGAGTACCCCGGCCCCTTAAGGGCCCGGGTTACCCTCGAAATTTTAGTTTAGGCCCTGGGAAAAATTGGCAGGAAGGTTTAATTAAGTATATCTACCAATTTCCTGTCGACTATCAGGTCTGTACGTTATCTTGAACTCTGGCAGATGTTTCACCATCCTGTCAGACAGTTCCTCGGGTGTGAAGCTCATTGCTGTAACATTGTAGACCCTTCTAGTTAGTATTTCGCTGGGCGCCTCCAGGAACTCCGATAGGGCGCGAAGGGCGTCTCTGACGTGCATCATGGGTAATCTGGTGTCAGGTTTCAGGTAGCATTGGTAGTGGCCCTTACGGAGTACCTCGTGGAAAATGGCGATCGCGTAGTCTGAAATGTAGAAAAAAAAATCATTACATAATAATCCTACCTACCAATCCATAACCTACCAATATAAGCGCGAAAGGTTTTTTGTCTCAGGAAGACATGCAAAATGTCCGTCTTTTTGTTTGTCCGTCAGTTTTGACGCCACATCAACAATATCCTTCGGATCCCTGGAAAGGGCATAAGTTTTTTTTCGTAGAAAATACGGTTACTATAAAATTTCGTCGCAGCTCTTTTCACACAAGTTGCGGGCAACGTCAAGTCTCATCAATCATCATGTTAAAGGCAAGTTTAACTGTTTCAGATAAATAGGAAACTAGGTAAATAATAAATTATTATTATGTCAAATGCTACCTAATATTATTTTAACGATATTGTCTAACGGCCGTTCCCAATATTTGATCTATCTCTTACTTGAGATAGGAATAGCTCACATTAGACATTAGCTCCATATATTTTATGTCAGCTGCGATCGGTTGTATGTCAAACTAGAGATAGATTGAATATAGGGAACGGCCATAAGATAGCAAAATCATATCTATGATAGACAACATATTTATTATTAACTAGATAATATTTGCATCACAAATTACCATAATAGACACGAGGGAAAATCCTCCATAATATAATAATTGAATGCAATAGCTACTAAAACAACGTATAAGTTAAACGTAAATAACAAATACAAGTTGTCGACATATTGTAAACACGAGCTCTACATTTCCATGTTTTAATGGTACATTATACAACAATTTTTAGTGCGTAGCTGTAATACCATTATTGATTACAAGCAAAAAAGGCCAAAAAAATCACGTTTCTTGTATGGGAGTCCCACTTAAAAATAAACCTTATTTTATTTTTAGTATTTGTTATTATAGCGGCAACAGATATACTTACACAATCTGTGAAAATTTCAGAAGTCTAGCTATAGCGGTTCTTGAGATACAGCCTGGAGACATACGGACAGACGGACGGACGGACAGACGGACAGACATCGAAGTCTTAGTAATAGGGTCCCGACCCTTTTTACCCTTTGGGTACGGAACCCTAAAAACTAACCTGTTGTGCCACCTCCTGGCGGGTCGCTGGAGATCACTCCCGGGAACCGGAGACACCTGAAGTCCAAGCCGAACTTGTGATGATAGTACTCCCCTAACAGTTCCGCGTGCACTTTAGAAACACCGTAAATAGTCCGCGGTCTTTGCACTGTGACGTTGGGGGTAGGGTTCCGCGGGGAATCCGGGCCGAAGGCTCCTATGGTGCTAGGTACGAATATCCTGAGACTGTACTGCTTGGCCAACTCGATAACGTTGTGCATGCCTTCTATGTTCACTCTCACCGCTAGAGGCACATTCTGTTCGCCGATAGCGCTGAGTAGAGCAGAGAAATGTATGAGCCAGTCCACTCGATGGGCTACGACGATCTTCTGCAGGCCTTTGAAGTCTAATATATCAGCGAATATGTAGGGGCCGTCGTTGAATATTTCCGTCGAAGGCTTTATGATATCGGATAGTATTACATTCTCTCGGCCGTACTTAGCTCTCAGGTACTTGGCGCATTCGACTCCGAGTTGACCTAGGCCACCTGCACAAGAACGGTCGGTTAGAATTTAGAAAGGTCTCTAGGTTTTGGGTCATATTTTCAAGGACCTAGTAGGCTAGGGAATTGGATAGTACCTATTTATTTACCACAGTGTAAATAAATAGGTACAGTGGGCCAACGGACACGTCTAGACAGAACAATCGTGCGAGGCGTGCGGGGTGAGAGCGGCGCGGTAGCGATACCGAGCTGCCATACACTCGCTCGGGAGACGTCAGCCGGGGTAGACGCTTTTTAATTTGATTGTTTTAAGTGGGTTGCGAGTGCGACCGACAGTGTTTCGTTTGAGTTGTATGTATATTGTATGTACTTATTTAAAATGGTTCATACTACATGTGCAGTGAGAGACTGCATGTCATCATGTATGTCAGTGTATTAATTTTATCAGTCGAATTAATTTGACACATGGTATAAATAGTATATATAACAATAGGATAATAACAAAGTATTTTCTTCCGAAAAACAGGGGGTCACGTGGGTATCATAAGCCTAAGTTACAAGCCGCGTCGAGTGTCGACGGCTATGATTAGTTAATGTCGTGTTAAATAGCAAGTTTTTGATGACCTAGGCTTGTGAAACTTTCGGTAAATAAGAGTATGACTTGATGTAAGATTTTTTACATTTAAAATATTATTTTACATTTTTAAATATAAATATCAATTTTGATATACATCATGATATATATCCGATATAATATATCAATTAATATACATGATACATCATGCGAACCCTGAGCTTTTGTATACGCATTTGTATTTTTATAATAAAACTCCTTATTAATACTTCTATATTTATTTTTTTGTTTTATTCCTAGTACTCTACATATACACAATACACATACTTGATACTACGAATACACAAAATGTAGAACAGCCAACAGGTTATAAATTATAATAAAATACATTTTTGTGACAACCCTGAAGCAATGACACAAAGGCGGCATTTCGCGCGACTTCAAACGCGTTGGAACTTGGACCACTATCTTTTTATTACACTGTGATAGGTGATAGTATCATAGTACTAACTACTATCACAACTATCTTTGCTGTGAATTGGCTGATAAGTAAAATATGTAAGTATTATTATGTTAATAACTATATTGTAAAAAAGATAAAACCGACTTCAAAATTGTACGTAATTGAGAATTAAAACTCCTTATCTCCAAAACTACTGAACCGATTTTGATGAAACTTGCACTATTCCCTAAGTTGAACAATACCTGGTACAATAAAATAATCGGCCAAGTGCGAGTCAGACTCGCGCACAAAGGGTTCCGTAACGATATAGACTATAGAGCGAAAGTAGACAAAAAATTGTGTTTCTTGTATGGGAGCCCCCCTTAAATATTTACTTTATTTTAATTTTATTATTAATTATTAAAGTACAAATACAATTAAGGATTTTGTGAAAATTTCAAGTGCGTAGCGTTACCATTATTTATTACGAGCAAAAAAGGCCAAAAAAATCATGTTTCTTGTATAGGAGCCCCTCTTAAAAACAACCTTAATTTTATTTTTGTTATAGCGGCAACAGATATACACAATCTGTGAAAATTTCAGAAGTCTAGCTATAGCGGTTCTTGAGATACAGCCTGGAGACATACAGACGGACGGACGGACAGACGGACAGACATCGAAATCTTAGTAATAGGGTCTCGTTTTTACCCTTTAGGTACGGAACCCTAAAAAGAATCACTTAAGGTGACGCAACGTTAAAGAAAAAAACCGGCCAAGTGCGTGTCGGGCCACGCGCAATGTAGGGTTCCGTAGTATCGCTAGATTTTGAAAATTTTTGTATGGTCAATGAATGTAGGTACATTTATAACATGTTTTACGCTACTAACAACATCATCTCAGTTACTTTCAAAGGAATTTGAAGGAAAAGTTCCTTTATACTTCGCCGAATACATTTTTTTTAGTTGATCGACTATTACTCAATACTTATGAAGTATTCTTAGCCGTGATAGTTATCCTTTTAAATTCAGCATAATATTTCCTACTCCCGTGAATTTTTTCACATTTCCAGAAGCAACCGTTTAGCTGGTAGAAGGAGGGGACACTGGACTCTTAACGATTTTTTCCACTTAAAAACTTAATATTTCACAAATGGATCCCTAAATCGGAAAATGATCTATGAATACTCATAATATTTTTTAAAAACCTATCCAACGACACCCCACACGATGGGGTGGGCGCGAAAAAAATTCAACCCCGCTTGATGTGTAGGGGAGGTACCATAAAAAAAATATTTTATGTATCATTTTGTTGGCATTATTAATATATGTGTATTCATGCCAAATTACAGCTTTGTAGGTCCTATAGTCTCTGAGCAAAACCGCGGACGGACAGACAGACAGACGGACGGACAGACCGAAACTATAAGGGTTCCTTGTTGACTACGGAACCCTAAAAACCGTGTTGGATGTGTTGGATTGCTTGTTTTCTATGCGAGGCTGGCCCGGCCTCTCATAGAGAACAAGCAATGGAACAGCAAAAAATGGAAAGGGCGTAGCGACAAAATGGTTTTTGTCGCGTAATTTAAAAACCATAAATACATTTCATATAAGCTATGGGCAAATTAAAGTGTATGCTAAAACCAATTTATGTACAAATTTTGGAAGCTTATATCACTCTCCTCTGTTGGCAAAATAGGAATCCCTTTTTTTACAGAGGTCTTTTTACCCGACTGCCAGGAGGGTTATTGATTGATTATTCTGTGTTATAAAAGTTGACCAATCGTGTTATGCTATGGGTAATTCAAAGGCAAAGACATGATGAATACTGACTTTCTTAGCTTTAGTTATTGCTGAGAAAAATCGACATCGCTACAGCCAAATTATCAAGGCGTCGCCTTAAATCGGACTTTTAGTTCCGGAGATATGCGTGCACAAACATAATATCTATATTATCTACATTTTTGAAATTTGGTACATTTGTTCAGAAGCTGTTATCTAAGATTAATTATGCAAAAACTGGGCAGTTCTAGAAATATTACATACATACGCGTCGTATCAATAACCTCCTTTTTTGGAAGTCGGTTAAAAATAAAGTTGATTAATTAACCGGTCAAAAGCTTGATAATTATGTAAGATTGAACAAAGCTAGTTCAATAATTAATTATGATACATTTATATTAATCAGCGGCAGCTTTGTCTGCAAAGTGCGAATTAAAATAAACTTGAGGTAGGTTATAGCTTATAGCCTATAGGTACCTAAATCTTAGACAAAATTTTGTGATCTTGGTTTTAAGGTAGGACTTTACTCTCTTAGACTGTTTTAGAGAAGTTAATAGAGAGTATTTTATAATAATATTACCTAAGTAGGTTTAAAGTAGGTCAAAGTAATTTTATGTATTTCTTATAATTTTCTCGCTATCCTTCTCGTGAGCTGAGGCCTTTACGAGGCAGTCGATAAGCACTATAAGTTATAACTTACACACTGTATAATAATTACCTATTAGTAACAACTATTGTTTGCAATTTTTACCAATAAAAACTTTGCACGATTTTTATGTGATAAACTGATGATTTTGGATGGCTTCTCTATGTAATACATAACGTCGACATGCTACGTATGGCCAGAGACCAGAGTATGTCTTGTCTCTGGTATGGCACAGGAAAAATGTAGCGAAAAGCGCCTAATTCGTGAAAAACTGACCTGTTATCAAAATTTTCGGTGGGGCTTTTTGCACGGCACTCACTGAATAATTTCTTACACCTACTACCACACTACGAATAGTTTTCAATAAAGCCATAATATATGTCTGCCCTATGCGACGTTTTAACCGCGTGTATCATTCAATATTACTGGTGTTAGATTTTGTCGAGTTGATATTTCTAAACAGGTTCTCATGTTGCTCACACAGGAAACTAAACCTTATGTACATTCACAACCGAAGGCTCGGCGCTGCTATTGGCGCAGAAAATGGGTGTGCGGGTGTTTTGATGAATTTCGGATAATGACCTTGACTTTCCGACGTGTTTACGTAGAGGTCCAACGGTGCCCGGAGGCATCCGGAGGTAGGGCATGGAATTTTTGGCATTTTTATGCCCAAATAACTGATTTTGCATTTTTATGGTCGAATGCATTGACGTTGACGCTATACCTATAGGTTTATTTAACGCTTCGAAAAGGCTCCACGGTAGAGGCTAGAGCGCAACACAAAACCTAGAAAATCAATTAAATTAACGGATAAGGTACCTCAAGGCTCAATTCAGAGGTACAAGTAAGTAATATGAAAAATCAAAACATATTAAGGTAGTAAGGTTTTATGTGTATTGTGTAGGTATGCCCTTATGGTTACTTATGAGTTATGTTATGATATTTAATTAATAATAATAATAATAATATTTTCCCATACAACAAATCACATTTGTTGTATGGGAGCCCCCCTTAAATATTAAGTTAGTGTTTTTAGTATTTTTTGTTATAGCGGGAACATAAATACATAATCTGTGAAAATTTCAACTCTCTAGCTATTACCGTTCTTGAGTTACAGCCTGAAGACAGACGGACAGATGGACAGACGGACAGACATCGTAGTCTCAGTAATAGGGTCCCGTTTTTACCCTTTGGGTACGGAACCCTAATAAAAAAAGAATCACTTAAATCGGACTTGTGGTTCCGGAGATATGCGTGCACAAACATAAAAACATGTAACATACATACGCTTTTGAAATTTGAAATTTGGCACATTTTTCAGAAGCTGTAGATTAACATTAGAGATGCGCCGAATATTCGTTTCGTATTCGGTATTCGGCGTATTCGGCATGTTTTTCACTATTCGTATTCGGCCGAATTATTCGGCTCAGTTACCGAATATATTCGGTTTTATTTTTTTCAAAATATTAAAAACTAGACCCGCCCCGGCTTCGCTCGTGGGACATACATAGCCTATGTCACTCAGGGCTCAGCTCCTAAGTACCATGTAACACAACATTAGGCACTAGGCAGCAAAATTAAAGTCCAATAATATTGATGAATATTACACATTACATTTTAATATTTACAATATTGCTATTTAAGGCGGCTGAGAAGCCGCCCTGGTCTTCCGGTGTCTGTGGATGGTACGAGTGACCAGAAAGAGATAGCTGACAGGTAAACGTTAGGGCTTCTGATGTAGTGAGGGCAATCAAATCAATATCCAAGGGAAAATCCCCCGGACACGATGGATTAAGCATTGAACACCTACAATATGCTGGCCCTCATATATCGCGAGTTTTGGCCTTGCTGTATAATCTCTGTATATCGCATTCTTACTTGCCTCACGATATGATGAAAACTGTTGTGGTCCCAGTAACGAAAAATAAAACGAAAAGCCTATCAGATATTTCTAATTACAGGCCCATCTCGCTAGCAACTATCATTGCAAAAGTAAGTATTTGACAGCATTCTTAATACACATTTAAACAGATATATTAGATGTCATGATGCGCAGTTCGGCTTTCGTTCTGGCCTTCCCACCGAGTCCGCAATATTGTGTCTTAAGAGTGCTGTCAAGTATTATAATACAAGAAAAACGCCCGTCTACGCCTGCTTCCTCGACCTTTCGAAGGCTTTTGACCTCGTGTCATATGACATTCTTTGGAAGAAGATGAGGAAGTCGAATATACCTCATGAATTGGTTAATACTTTTAAATATTGGTATGATAATCAAATAAATATTGTTAGATGGGCTGGTGCGGTGTCAGATCCCTACAAGCTGGAATGTGGCATGAGACAGGGGGGGTTAAGCTCACCTGTCCTATTTAACCTTTATATAAATGGACTGATTGAGGAGCTCAGCATGAAGCATATCGGTTGTTATATAGATGGAGTATGTTTCAATAACATAAACTATGCGATGCGGATGACATGGTCTTGCTGAGTGCCTCGGTCTGTGGTCTCAAAAAGCTACTTGACATTTGTGAGCGTTACGCAGCGGAGCATGGGCTGATATACAATAGTAAAAAGAGTCAGTACATGGTCTTTCACGGTGGTACCAGAAAGGTGGATACAGTGCCGACTCTTTTACTCAATGGTGTTCCTTTAGCTAGAGTCGAGGAGTTCAAATACCTAGGACACATTGTGACGTCCACTTTGAAAGACGATACTGATATCGAAAGGGAGCGAAGGGCACTGTCGGTTAGGGCGAATATGGTTGTTAGGAGGTTTGCGAGATGCTCGTTAGAGGTAAAAATGACGTTGTTTAGAGCTTTTTGTACATCCTTCTACACTTGCAGCCTCTGGGCAGCATATACGCAAAGGGCCTACAGTGCCCTTCGCGTCCAATATAATAACGCGTTCAGGATGCTGGTGGGGCTCCCCCGCTGGTGCAGCGCTTCGGCGATGTTCGCGTGCGCACGAGTGGACTGTTTCTTTGCCACAATGCGCAGGCGAACATCGTCGCTGGTGCAGCGCATGCGGGGGAGCTCCAACGGCATGCTGGCCGCGCTCTGTGAACGCCCTGATAACCTGTATATCAGTCACTGCTGTCATATGCATGCAGAATACAGGCTAAAATAATAACTGTTATATTATGTAAGTAATGTGTGTTTTTCTTTAAACAACAAATTCATAAAACAAAATAAAAAACAGAAAAAAGACAATAATGTTTTAAATAAACAAAGCATTTAGAGATAAATTGGTAGGTAGTGCAATGCTCAAACCGTCGAAAAGGAATCCACTCAGACTTTTATTAATGTAATTTGATCTGTACCTATTTATATGAGTCTTGGATACTTGCAATAAATGATTATTATTATTATTATAAAACATCGCGATGAAAAACTAATAAAGAAATTAATATTATGCATAAGAGGTTTGAGCTCTCCATTGTGGGTGTCGCAAACGCCACACACAATAGATTTTCAATTGTTATGCGGCAGCCGCCTGCCGCTAGAGGATTGATGGGTTTTAAGCAGTATTCTGACTTTAATAAATCTTTTTAACATTGGTTTTAATATATTTCTGTTATTATTAAATAATACATGAAATCTTTTATTTATTGTTGCACAGTTCATTATATTGGAGATTATGCATAAAATCATTAGTCATTTAAAGAAAATGTTTTACTACTTAAAATAAACCTTGCTTCTTATGTATTTTAGTATTAAAGGTATGTATTCCATTTAATTCTACTTACATGAAGACAAATAACAATAACTTAATAGTTAATAGTAATCTACATGCAAATGAAACAAATAACACTGTTTTACTGCTTTATTTTTCACTTCATTAATGTTGTAATAGAAATTTGAACCTTAGCTTATTGCTTTTTCACATAAAAAAGAAACATTTTTAGTCTATGACCACAGACAAGTCAATTTCCATATCCGGACTCCATATTGTCTTGAGACTTCCATTTGTAAAAATCTCTCGAAATGAACTGCGCTCTGTTATATTTACAAAACTTAGTTTTATTTAAAACTACAATAAAGATCACAACCTCTGCAAGTTCTTTGCGGTCTGCCACTCACTAAAACCTGGTTCTCACTTTTTCTGAGACACACACACATCCTGAAATGGCTAAAGTGTGGTTCTAAACTTGTTGAAGCACTTGGAAATCGTCGTTACTGGCAGGCGATGGTTGTTGCAAATGTTTCGCAACACTGCACAGATGTTAATCATTGTTTTTCTTGTCAATGTGTTAAACTCCTCACAGACAGTCAGACAGTTCCAGTGCCTGGGCTCGGTTGCGATTGCGAGGTCTTATTTAACTGTATTTCTGGCTTTCTTCTTCAGGAATGGCTTCTAATACGAGCACTGTGTGCACCAATGTTATAAAAATACGTTTTATAGTTTAAAATTTTACGTAAAACACCACTAACCACTCAGCGACAAACAAGCAATCGGAAAAAATCACTTTTGTTGTGATCACTGATCGCTATAATTTAACAGTTCAAATTGCTCGCCGATTGCCATCGCATTGCTGTCAAAAGCTTAGGTGATACGAAATAAATGCAACAGTATAGCAAATAGTGATAGCAAAAATATAAATTTCTTCAAAACCCGTGGATGAATATGACACAAAACTTTAACAGTAACAGACATCAATAAAATAAACCATATTACATTATTTACACCATTTTTACAAACTCTAATATTTTTTCGACGCAATTAGGCGACGTTTCTAATATTTGCTAAATTACTGGGAAACTCGTGGATGAATCTGACACAAAACGTGTCTGCATATATTTTGTTACTGCCCGAGAGTTTAAAATTTAGCTTTTGTGATATTGCTAATATCACAAAAGCTAAATTTTAAACTTTAATATTTTTTTCGGCCTATAGCGACCAAAAAACAAAATACCTAAATATCTCTGGAAGCTGTCGACCAAAATGACACAAAATCATTTTTTAGGTTTACCTAGTGGTCCCAAACCTATACGCAAAAAATCAGAAACTTTAGAATTTTGAAACCAAAAAACCTAGAGCTATCGGTCTAAGTATGGAGATTTAGCGATTTAAATGTAATTATAGTTCCTTGATTATTCAGCAGAGGGAGTACTGTCGCTCGTTGCTATCGTATTTTTTTGGCTGGTATGTGATACGAAACTGCGATTTTGGAGCAATTATTGCGCAATAATTGCGATTGCATTGCGCTCGCGAGAGAAGGCTCGCTCCGAGCTAGCCAGCAGCGGCACGTAGAGTACACGATAGAACCTGTTTACGCGGCAAAATAAAATAATGGTAAACCGAATAATTCGGCCGAATATTCGGCTCGGTAAAGGCCGAATATTCGGTATTCGGTTATTCGGCCAAATCACTATTCGGCGCATCACTAATTAACATATTATACAAAAACTGGGCAGTTCTGGAAATATTGCATAGTAAGTACTAGAGATGCGCCGAATATTCGTTTCGTATTCGGTATTCGGCGTATTCGGCATGTTTTTCACTATTCGTATTCGGCCGAATTATTCGGCTCAGTTACCGAATATATTCGGTTTTATTTTTTTCAAAATATTAAAAACTAGACCCGCCCCGGCTTCGCTCGTGGGACATACATAGCCTATGTCACTCAGGGCTCAGCTCCTAAGTATCATGTAACACAACATTAGGCACTAGGCAGCAAAATTAAAGTCCAATAATATTGATGAATATTACACATTACATTTTAATATTTACAATATTGCTATTTAAGGCGGCTGAGAAGCCGCCCTGGTCTTCCGGTGTCTGTGGATGGTACGAGTGACCAGAAAGAGATAGCTGACAGGTAAACGTTAGGGCTTCTGATGTAGTGAGGGCAATCAAATCAATATCCAAGGGAAAATCCCCCGGACACGATGGATTAAGCATTGAACACCTACAATATGCTGGCCCTCATATATCGCGAGTTTTGGCCTTGCTGTATAATCTCTGTATATCGCATTCTTACTTGCCTCACGATATGATGAAAACTGTTGTGGTCCCAGTAACGAAAAATAAAACGAAAAGCCTATCAGATATTTCTAATTACAGGCCCATCTCGCTAGCAACTATCATTGCAAAAGTAAGTATTTGACAGCATTCTTAATACACATTTAAACAGATATATTAGATGTCATGATGCGCAGTTCGGCTTTCGTTCTGGCCTTCCCACCGAGTCCGCAATATTGTGTCTTAAGAGTGCTGTCAAGTATTATAATACAAGAAAAACGCCCGTCTACGCCTGCTTCCTCGACCTTTCGAAGGCTTTTGACCTCGTGTCATATGACATTCTTTGGAAGAAGATGAGGAAGTCGAATATACCTCATGAATTGGTTAATACTTTTAAATATTGGTATGATAATCAAATAAATATTGTTAGATGGGCTGGTGCGGTGTCAGATCCCTACAAGCTGGAATGTGGCATGAGACAGGGGGGGTTAAGCTCACCTGTCCTATTTAACCTTTATATAAATGGACTGATTGAGGAGCTCAGCATGAAGCATATCGGTTGTTATATAGATGGAGTATGTTTCAATAACATAAACTATGCGATGCGGATGACATGGTCTTGCTGAGTGCCTCGGTCTGTGGTCTCAAAAAGCTACTTGACATTTGTGAGCGTTACGCAGCGGAGCATGGGCTGATATACAATAGTAAAAAGAGTCAGTACATGGTCTTTCACGGTGGTACCAGAAAGGTGGATACAGTGCCGACTCTTTTACTCAATGGTGTTCCTTTAGCTAGAGTCGAGGAGTTCAAATACCTAGGACACATTGTGACGTCCACTTTGAAAGACGATACTGATATCGAAAGGGAGCGAAGGGCACTGTCGGTTAGGGCGAATATGGTTGTTAGGAGGTTTGCGAGATGCTCGTTAGAGGTAAAAATGACGTTGTTTAGAGCTTTTTGTACATCCTTCTACACTTGCAGCCTCTGAGCAGCATATACGCAAAGGGCCTACAGTGCCCTTCGCGTCCAATATAATAACGCGTTCAGGATGCTGGTGGGGCTCCCCCGCTGGTGCAGCGCTTCGGCGATGTTCGCGTGCGCACGAGTGGACTGTTTCTTTGCCACAATGCGCAGGCGAACATCGTCGCTGGTGCAGCGCATGCGGGGGAGCTCCAACGGCATGCTGGCCGCGCTCTGTGAACGCCCTGATAACCTGTATATCAGTCACTGCTGTCATATGCATGCAGAATACAGGCTAAAATAATAACTGTTATATTATGTAAGTAATGTGTGTTTTTCTTTAAACAACAAATTCATAAAACAAAATAAAAAACAGAAAAAAGACAATAATGTTTTAAATAAACAAAGCATTTAGAGATAAATTGGTAGGTAGTGCAATGCTCAAACCGTCGAAAAGGAATCCACTCAGACTTTTATTAATGTAATTTGATCTGTACCTATTTATATGAGTCTTGGATACTTGCAATAAATGATTATTATTATTATTATAAAACATCGCGATGAAAAACTAATAAAGAAATTAATATTATGCATAAGAGGTTTGAGCTCTCCATTGTGGGTGTCGCAAACGCCACACACAATAGATTTTCAATTGTTATGCGGCAGCCGCCTGCCGCTAGAGGATTGATGGGTTTTAAGCAGTATTCTGACTTTAATAAATCTTTTTAACATTGGTTTTAATATATTTCTGTTATTATTAAATAATACATGAAATCTTTTATTTATTGTTGCACAGTTCATTATATTGGAGATTATGCATAAAATCATTAGTCATTTAAAGAAAATGTTTTACTACTTAAAATAAACCTTGCTTCTTATGTATTTTAGTATTAAAGGTATGTATTCCATTTAATTCTACTTACATGAAGACAAATAACAATAACTTAATAGTTAATAGTAATCTACATGCAAATGAAACAAATAACACTGTTTTACTGCTTTATTTTTCACTTCATTAATGTTGTAATAGAAATTTGAACCTTAGCTTATTGCTTTTTCACATAAAAAAGAAACATTTTTAGTCTATGACCACAGACAAGTCAATTTCCATATCCGGACTCCATATTGTCTTGAGACTTCCATTTGTAAAAATCTCTCGAAATGAACTGCGCTCTGTTATATTTACAAAACTTAGTTTTATTTAAAACTACAATAAAGATCACAACCTCTGCAAGTTCTTTGCGGTCTGCCACTCACTAAAACCTGGTTCTCACTTTTTCTGAGACACACACACATCCTGAAATGGCTAAAGTGTGGTTCTAAACTTGTTGAAGCACTTGGAAATCGTCGTTACTGGCAGGCGATGGTTGTTGCAAATGTTTCGCAACACTGCACAGATGTTAATCATTGTTTTTCTTGTCAATGTGTTAAACTCCTCACAGACAGTCAGACAGTTCCAGTGCCTGGGCTCGGTTGCGATTGCGAGGTCTTATTTAACTGTATTTCTGGCTTTCTTCTTCAGGAATGGCTTCTAATACGAGCACTGTGTGCACCAATGTTATAAAAATACGTTTTATAGTTTAAAATTTTACGTAAAACACCACTAACCACTCAGCGACAAACAAGCAATCGGAAAAAATCACTTTTGTTGTGATCACTGATCGCTATAATTTAACAGTTCAAATTGCTCGCCGATTGCCATCGCATTGCTGTCAAAAGCTTAGGTGATACGAAATAAATGCAACAGTATAGCAAATAGTGATAGCAAAAATATAAATTTCTTCAAAACCCGTGGATGAATATGACACAAAACTTTAACAGTAACAGACATCAATAAAATAAACCATATTACATTATTTACACCATTTTTACAAACTCTAATATTTTTTCGACGCAATTAGGCGACGTTTCTAATATTTGCTAAATTACTGGGAAACTCGTGGATGAATCTGACACAAAACGTGTCTGCATATATTTTGTTACTGCCCGAGAGTTTAAAATTTAGCTTTTGTGATATTGCTAATATCACAAAAGCTAAATTTTAAACTTTAATATTTTTTTCGGCCTATAGCGACCAAAAAACAAAATACCTAAATATCTCTGGAAGCTGTCGACCAAAATGACACAAAATCATTTTTTAGGTTTACCTAGTGGTCCCAAACCTATACGCAAAAAATCAGAAACTTTAGAATTTTGAAACCAAAAAACCTAGAGCTATCGGTCTAAGTATGGAGATTTAGCGATTTAAATGTAATTATAGTTCCTTGATTATTCAGCAGAGGGAGTACTGTCGCTCGTTGCTATCGTATTTTTTTGGCTGGTATGTGATACGAAACTGCGATTTTGGAGCAATTATTGCGCAATAATTGCGATTGCATTGCGCTCGCGAGAGAAGGCTCGCTCCGAGCTAGCCAGCAGCGGCACGTAGAGTACACGATAGAACCTGTTTACGCGGCAAAATAAAATAATGGTAAACCGAATAATTCGGCCGAATATTCGGCTCGGTAAAGGCCGAATATTCGGTATTCGGTTATTCGGCCAAATCACTATTCGGCGCATCACTAGTAAGTACCTACTTACATACTTACTGTAATACGCGTCGAATTGATAACCTCCTTTTTTTGAAGTCGGTTAAAAATATAGTAGAAGTTGTAGTAAATAAAGGTAACATCGAGAAAATTGATTCCTAGGCAGTTGACCTAGATTCTAGAGTTCTTGAGAGAAGACTTCCATATCTGTCCATCTGTCTGTCTGTCTGTATGTCTTGAGGCTGTAACTCAAGAACCGCTACAGCTAGACTTAACATTTTCACAGATTATGTATATATGTTGCCGCTATAATACAACAAAACATACTAAAAACAAAATAAAAAAAAAATTTAAAGGGGGCTCCCATACAACAAACTAGATTTTTGCAATTTTTTTCTCGATATCAATAACGGCAAACAATAGGCACTTGAAATATTCAAGAAATACTCAATATTATTAGCACTTTAATAATTTATAATAAATTTTAAATACTTAAATAAAATAATTTAAAATTAACACTCCCATACAAAAAACACAATTTTCCACTACCGTAGGTATGTGGTTTGCCGTGTCTAGACTCTAGAGATCGTGTGACCTGATCACGTGACCCTTTAAATTTTGATTTCCTCCTTAGCGACAAATAGCAAAAAACTCCAAGGTTAACTAGTTCGTCCACGTAGACATTGAATTCTAGGTAATAAATGTAAAATTTACATAACTAGACTTTGTCAACATTAAACAAAGCAACTTAATATTGGGCATTACGATTTACATTTTAACTTTTTAACATTTCATTACATCAGTCATTTCATAAAGTTATTGAACATTTTAACTCTGATGAAAACTAGCCAAGTCAAATCTAATCTAGTTTAAGATCTCACATTATTTAAATAACATCCATTGTTATAGATATTATTCAATAAAGCAAAGAAATAGACTCTATTATTTGTTCATAATGTTATTTGTATGTATACATGTAACATACATGTATACATACATACATGTAACATATTTCGATTTTCCATGAAACTTGGCACTTATTTAGATCTCCATCCTTTTTACGGCGAAGACCATAGACCAGAATAATGTTTGTTATGGAACTTGGCTCTACATTTTTACATTTATGTTTTTGGTGGGATTCCTTTTTCATAACCAGTTATGAAATCTTAGTTACGAACGTGGACGAAGTGAATTATAGAGCTATACCTATAACACTGAAATAATTTTTCAAATCAGACCAGTAGTTCCTGAGATTAGCGCGTTCAAACGAACAAACTCTTCCGCTTTATAATATTAGTAGGTAGGTACTCGTACAGGCTATGTTTTTCTCGATGACTGCTGACATGACTATGTAAATTGATGCTTTTAATATTTCTATTGAAAGTAACAGAATGGAACTTCAGTAGACATTTAAAATGCCTGCCTGCGACTGCAATATAATTATAAAATAAGTTGCAAAGTCGATAAAATATGCCCTTCATTATGACCTTAAAGGATCGGACACCGGTGTCGGGACACATTGTATATGGCCAGTATATATTATAGCATTGTTATCTACGTTTTAAAAGATGTACAAATCATTGTTCTAGGGAAGTACCAGGAGACTATACATGACTAAGAGGCTCTGGAGTCTGGTTATGAAAATGGAAAAAAAAAAGTCTTGTTTAATAATTAGTTATGAAACAGTGAAAATAATTCCTTTTTCATAACCAGTTATGAAATCTTAGTTACGAACGTGGACGAAGCGGCTCTATTAGCTCATTTATCCAGAAAGCTATAATATATTATTATTATTATCACGCTAAGAAGTAGACTAATAGGAGCGAAGAAACAGGAAAATGTGAAAGAAAAGAGGAAAATATTTGAGAGGATCACGCGAAGGGACATAATAGACATTTTTTTCTGGGAAAAATAGCATATGTCCCTAAACGTCTAGTCATTACATAAAAATAAAATTATCGAAAAAATAACCGAATTGTGTTAGAGTTCAGAGTAAAACTCATTGTTAGAGCATTTCCTAACACTCGTTACAATTTTATTGTATTGCAATTTGCAAGATTAGAAGTGATTGAGATAAGCCCGACAGGCGCTGTTTCGTAACTTTACATACATTATGCGAATTTATGCAGATGCAGTACTTATATTATGTTATTCATAAAAGTATACTTAGAATTAGGTATGTTTGCTGATACTTCTTCGAGGATTCGATAGTTGGTTAACACAGTATAGCAATATAATATCCCTACAGTAGTGAAACGAATGTACTTGCGCAGAGCAACGGAGGGGTACCCGCGGGGAAGCGGGCGGCGCGGGCCCAGTCCGCCAAACTCTGCGAGTTTGAACGACTTCGCGCGCAGGTGTGACGTTGGCGCGTTTTGTGTTTTGTGTTGTAAAACGATAGCCTGTAACATCTTATTTTATAAACAATGGGATATAACAAGTGTTCAGTGTACAGAATATGTAAATCTGATTAAAAAAACAAAAAAGATTTAATTGTCATAAAACATAATATCGACTCACAGTTCACACTAAATTGTGTTGGCCTTGGTGGCATTTATTTGCAATTTGCATCTCTGTTTTATTGTTTACGTTGTAAGAAGTGTAACAAGGAGAGAAACAATTTATAGAATAAAAATAAAAAAAACTGTCAAATACCCTGTTACATACTAATTAGTACCTACCTAGCTAGGTACACAGGGCCACACAAATATCAAGTGTAACATTTTGACCTTTGGACCGCCCTTACCGCGCACGTAATAAGAGCGAGTTTTGAAGTGCTTCTGTTACACCTGACGTGTGGCCTACCGTACCTACCAATTATTGTTATAATATGATTGGATATTTTATATATCCGAATGCGTCTTCATTATTTTAATCCTTCGATCGTGGGTTCTTGGAAATTTATTGTTATTCTATTGTGTCTTGCTCACCGGTGAGCTTATGGGGCTTGATAGGTTAATAAAATTTTTAAATCCATACTAATTAGTAATTACTAATATTATAAATGCGAAAGTGTGTCTGTCTGTCTGTCTGTCTGTTACCTCTTCACGCCCAAACCGCTGGACAGATTTTGCTGAAATTTGGCATGGAGATACTTTGAGTCCCGGGAAAAGACAAAGGATACTTTTTGTCCTGGAAAAATGTACGGTTCCCGTGCGATTAACGAGTTTTGGCACAACGGAGTTGCGCGCATCATCTAGTAAAGAACTCAAATCATCTAAAAATAAAGTTTCACGTAAATATCTGGCAGTACGACATAATATGTAAATATAACACGCTGATTAATTACAAGCACAATATTTTATTTTTATTTTATCTCCCGTTTCGTGGCAAGTGGCAACCCTGGCATATCTGCTTGGTACTTACACCGGTGGCGGCATCGTGCGACATCAAAGGCGTTTCGTTACTGTAGGGATATTATATTGCTATACTGTGTTGGTTAAGGACGCTATTACAAATATCAGCGATTTTCCGGTACCCTATTAAAGAATTAGGAGTCAAACTGCGAGGATATTTTGGTTTCAAATGAAAGATAATATATTAATCTCCACGACTGTACCATAAAAATTCTATAACCGCATACAAAATTTTCACATAAAATACGTTTCAACCATCACAATAATCGCAAAATATGAAAAAAATGGGGTCTGATTAGGTACCTTAATATCTAAATACACTATACTTAATATCTAAATATCTAAATACACAATAAATATACAAAAAAAATTGTTGCTTATTTAGTCCTCTATAAAGTCCACTAAAAATCTATACTACTATTATAAAGAGGAAAGATTTGTTTGTTTGTTTGAGTCGAATAGGCTCCGAAACTACTGGACCGATTTGAAAAATTCTTTTGCTATTGGAATCTTACATTATTTCTGCTGAACATAGGCTACATTTTATTTTGGAAAAAAGTAGGGTTCCGTAAGATATTTGAGTTTTTCGGACGCAAGGTGTAAAAAATCAGCTAGAAAAGTTACTTATTTTGCGTACGCTGCCTAAACTATAAAAGATAGAACCATAAAATGTTCTAAGTAATTGTAGATCTTATAAATATCTACAAAAAAGTCCGCGACACACTATACCTATCTATGTCGAGTGAGGCACAATAACCATTTATTTATTTAAAAATCCTGATTTTTTTTTGACTAAATTGAAACGGATATATTTTACTCACGCTATTAATCCTTATCAAAATAAATTATTTTATCACTAAGTACAGTTTATGTAGATAATATTTGGTCTTTGAATGATTAAAATTGGACGTTTGGTTTTGAAATTATGGCGAAATTAAAATATTACGATAGTAGGCGTCACCAAAGCGCGTGCGGGAGGAATACAATATTCTGTTGTAGAAATGAAAATTCTGTACATAAAAGATATGAAATGACACCCGAAATTACACCTTTGTCACTACATCGCTAGAGAAGCCAAAAATGTGGTTAGTTTTATGTCTGTCTGTCTGTCTGTCACTCTTTCTGTCTGTTTGTATGTTTGTTCCAGCATCACACGAAAAATACTGATCCGATTTGAATGTGGTTTTCGCAGATATATTTATCTTCTTCCAACTTAACATTTGGTGTATAAAATTTTTTTTCCCCACCCCTCTAAGGGGACAAAAGAGGGGGTCAGATTTTGTATCAAACTTTTTCTTTAACACGAAAACTACTGATCCGATTTCCATACGGTTTTCACATTATGTTTGTCTTCTTCCAACTCAACATCTGGTGTATAAAAATCCTCCCCCCCCCTCCCCTCTCAACCCTCTCTGGGGACCAAAGAGGGGTCAGATTTTGTATACAACTTTTTTCTTTAGTGGACTTACTTCATATTAGGTATAAACTGTGTTTTTCAACTTAACATCTGGTGTATGACCTTCCCCCCCACACCCTCTTAGGGGACAAAAGAGGGGGTAAAACATGTATCAACTGATGATGTAGAAAATATACTTTAAATGGCAAAACAACGTTTGCCGGGACAGCTAGTTTTATATAAAAATAAACAACTTTTCCAGTCATAAGAAAAATAAGAAAATTTCTCAAATTTTTTCATACATTTTTGCCATAATTCAAGAACGCGGCGAGCATCGTAACCGCCACTGTACAAGGCGCGCTAATATGAATCTTACTTTGATGTCATTAACGTCGATATTCGTACTGACAGACATCCGACCTGCTATTAAAAAGTTGGAGCATTCTTAAGCAAGATTAAGCATTTAAATTTTTGGTCCAAAAATTTGACTTAACGCCTAGCCTGGCGAAATTATGTAAGTACATTTTGTGTGTTAAGTAAAAACTTTGAATTTTACAATAATTTTTCCCTACACAAGATCCTAAGAACTAAAATACGTTGTACATATTATGGATTATCGAGCGCCTTCAACAGCTATTTAAAGTATAATATCTATACATATAATGAAACTGTAGAAAACATTAGAGATATTTAAAAATACCTAATAAGCGGGGGGTGTCACTACTTCGCTAAAGAAGCCAAAAATGTGGTTAGTTTTTTGTCTGTCTGTCTGTATGTTTGTTCCACTATCACACGAAAACTACTGATCCGATTTGAATGCGGTTTTCACAGATATAATATTTGTCTTCTTCCAATTTAACATCTGGTGTATAAAATTTTTTCCCCCCACCCCTCAAAGGGGACGAAAGAGGGGGTTAGATTTTGTATCAAACATACTACTGATCCGATTTGCATACGGTTTTCGCAGATATATTTGTCTTCTTCCAACTCAACATCTGGTGTTTAAAAATCCCCCCTCCCACCCTTCTAAGGGGACCAAAGACTAAAGAGGGGGTCAGATTTTGTATCGAACTTTTTTCTTGGACTTACTTCATAATATTATTAACTATGTTTTCTAACTTGACATCTGTTGAAAAAAAAATCCCACCACCCCTCTTAGGGGCCAAAAGAGGGGGTAATATTTTGTATCAACTGATGAAGTAGAAATACTTTAAATGGCAAAACAATGTTTGCCGGGACAGCTAGTAGACACTAATTACGAACTAACAACCAAGAAGTGGTCGGCGTGAACAGCGCTGAAAAATGCCGTGCCCGATTACCATCATCGCGACCGATCGTAAATTACACACATATCTGCGAATAGAGTGAGTTACGTGGAGCACAATGGTGAAAGATAAGTTACTTGGAGTGCATCGGAGCATGAACCGAAAGTGTGGTGTTAGCATGCGAAAACCCCGCGTCCCAGTCTGGTCGCGCCCACACCGAGCATCGCTCGTCCAGGGTTCTTTGAAAGTGAGTTACACAATCGGTCATTTCGCAGGCCGCTGGTCTTCTATGTCAGTGGCGATATTGGAGTACCGAATTCAGAAGTGGTATGTATAAACATTGTGTTTCGTCATTATGTTGATATATTTTATTGCAACCGTTTAGTTTTATGCAAATTAGTAAAAATGTAAACATGACCAAACTGCTTAGCAATTACTTAATTTAAATTTAATTACTCCTAAGTTCCTGGTCGTTCTTACCTCTATAGGTGTAATTTACACGAAAACTCAACTTTTATAAATTCAAAACTCAGTTTTTATAAAATGACGAAAGTCTGGTCATTAACGCTGGCTCTAGGGTTATTGATAAATTAATATGATAAAGTCAGGATTAACTTCAACCCAGATCTGCAAAAATTTGAATGATCGCACTATTAGTTTGCTATAACTTATAAGTAATGGTCAATTACCTGTAAGAGTATCAAGCTGTAGTAACTAAGTATAATATTATTGTATATACAGAGTTAATCTTAATGAAGTAGGAACACTATTTTTCCCCATAGCCGTTTAAACTCTTTGCCAATTCGTACCGACTACAGTTATCTGTGGTCTGTACGAATTACTTCTGCATTTAAAAAACTAACTTAACAATGCATTATCTACTTAAATTCTAGAATCTAGATGTATAAAATTATTTTCCTACAAATTAGTCTGTTAAGTATTAACTGTTCTGCTATCTGGTCTTCATCCCGTGATAAAATCAGAAAAAATTCTACTCATGGCTACAGTCTGCGACATATTGTTGTAGATTTGTCAAGAATTACCTTACCGTAAAAAATGACATTCATGCCTCAGAAGATATTATTTTGTCTACGCATATGAGAATAATAGAAAACGGAGGATGTAGTTAAGTACTAACAGCCAAGCAGCGCACAGTACAACGCTTTACTCTGAGGCTATATGACCTACTTAATAGATTTAGGGCCGGTATCACCAATTCCTGATTGGTGCCGTATATAGTATAGGCTATCCACAGACCACAACTTAAATAGACAGATAAAGTATGGAGAATCTGTCAGATAAGTTGTCGATAGCCTATCCGGCACTTATCAGGAAGTGGTGAAACAGACTTTACTTAGACTTTACATTTCAGAGCACCTGATAAATTAGGTATGGCCAGCAACTTTAAGAACAATGTAGCTTAGGGTAGTGCGAGTGCCTCTAAGTCTAGAGACTCTAGAGAATAGAGTCTTAAAGCTAGACCTCAGAGTAATGCAAGGCTACCGTGTCAAGGTCAGTAGTTCTCGACGTCACTCGCGGCTCAGTAAGTCATTTTGGATTTACCGTACACCGACTGCACATGGTAAGAGGACGAGACAGTTATGCGCGACATAATTGCGTAACTGGAAAATAATGCTTTATGCTCGTCTCGATCGCTGATCTCAAATCATTTTGCTGGAATTCTTGGTAGTTTTCAAAGTAGGTAAAAACAATTATTGATAAAGTAATTCAAGTATCCATGTATACCTACTCGTAAACAATATTCTTTTGTCGTTAAAAAGGTGATGTTTTATCAATGATGATGCTAGATCATTAGCTTCTACAATATTAGGTATTACGATTTACGAACTAACAGTATTTGCGTGGTTAACCTGCAGACAAGTGGAATGTCCAAAATTCATTGTATAATAGGTACCTATAGTCTACAAGCACTAACGCTGCACTAAGTATTCCCCACAATATGAGCTAGGTTTTTTGAGGATTTTGCACTTACTCTACCCATGTGAAAAAGGTTACATTTATTACATTACCAATTTTACGTAACCTTCATAACTGAGGCGTCAATGACGTATACGGGAGTTACAGATAATAAATAAGAACAATAGCAAGTAGTGAAAGTGGCTGAAATACCGCTCTACCATATTTCGCTGACCATTGTTTTGATAACATTGTGTGCAACGGGTCCTTGACGTAACCGGATGAAAAACTATTGTCAATGAAAGGAAACACGATTATGGTTCGCAAAGTTGTACTAATTGCTGGAAAAAATATTTTCCGGCTGCCAAGAAACAGTTGCGAAACGAAAACGAAATCAAGATTCGGTTGTATCCTATTATGGCCATTGTTCTAAGTCCATGGGTTGGGTGAGGAGGGGGCGGTTATTACGGTACTGTTGTTATTTTAATTTTTAGGTATCAAGAGTGTTGACTAGGGCTTAACTATATTTGTTAAATAATATTTTATGTTCTTTCAGGTTCAGAGTTCATTTATATAAAACCATGCAACAATGTTAGACCATAAGGAATGGATTTCAAAAGTGGAGGAACGCTTTTGTGGATAGTATGCTTCATCATAGTAGAAATATATGGTCAAACAACATGTCCACCTCCAGAAAATATACACCCTTGCATATGCACACATCGGGGATCGGACTTACAAGTATGGTAAGAGTGTCATTAATTATTGAAAGTACTAATAATTTTAAAAAACAGTAAGTCTATACATAATTATAATATCCTTTAATTATTAAGAAAATAAATAATTATTTATTAATCGTATAACTTGATTGTAATTTGTAACATATAAAATAATAAACTCTAAAACTAGTCTATAAAAATTCAAGCTATTGCATTTACCTAATACAAGTTATATAATATTTTACAGGTGCACACACAGCGACCTAATGCAGGTGTCAAAGGGATTACAGAATACTGGGAAATTTATTCAAAATAAAGTTGATGAGGTCATAATTGAAAATAACTACTTACCGTCCTTACCTGGAAAAATATTTCAAAATGTTAAAATCTTAAGGCTGATGCTGAGGAACAATGGAATAGAGCGTGTATCCGCTGCATGGTTGGAATCACAAGAAGATAGCCTAGTAGAAATATACATCGTTGAAAATGACCTGAAAAGTATTCCAGCGGAGAGCATTATGAAATTACGAAATCTACAAGCTCTAACAATAAGATCGAGCAGCCTGAAAAGAATCCCAACTTTAATGAATATGCCGAAGCTAGTGTATATAAACCTTCAGTCCGAAAGCTTTAACCTCATAAACGAACATACGTTTGAAAATTTACCAAGCTTAGAGAGACTTTACATAAAAGGAAGTCTAAATCTTCATGCACTCAAAGAGAATGCTTTTTATAATCTACCAAAACTTACAAAACTAGAGATATCTAGCTGTGGAATTAATATGGTACATATGAGAGCTTTTTCTCTTCTTCCTAATCTAAGTGAGCTTTCACTAAAAGACAACAAAATTTCAGAAGCGACAATGATCAGTAGAGCAACGAGAGATTTGCCACTGCTATCTATTATGGATTTAAGTAACAATCAAATAGGCAAATTAAACGAAGGGGCATTTGTTGATCTACCAATGTTAGAATCTTTGTATCTAACGAATAATATTATTGATGTTGTTCATCATGGCGCATTTCACAGAGTTCCTAAGTTGAGAGTAGTGGATTTAAATCACAACAGAATAATAGGAATACACCCTGAATCGTTTTTGCAACAATCTAGTAGTGGTGTTGAAGAGCTATCGCTTATCGGAAACAGGATAATGCACATTTCAGAGCTTCGTTCTATTCTGGACGCTTTGCCAAGATTAAAAACATTAGATTTGAGTGATAATTTATTACAAGAAATTCCTAGAGGGGCACTCAGAGGTCACCCTAATTTAGAAATGTTACGTTTAAATAAAAACAACATTAAATTCATTCAAACTGATGCATTTATTGCAATGCCAGCACTACGCGAATTGCATTTAAATAACAATTCTTTGGGTGATTTCAATGAAGGAGCTTTTTGGAACTTACCAGCCTTAAAAGGTCTGGATTTATCAAACAACTATTTCCGAAGATTGCAGCCTAAGCTTTTGCTGAATTTACCATCATTAAGAAGAATTAATTTAAGCAATAATTTACTTGCAGTGATTGACCCTTTAACATTTATGGAAACTCCATTTTTGGAACACGTTAATATTTCTGGTAACAGTTTGGTATCTATTCATCCGGCGACATTCAGAAATCTGGCCAATTTGTACGAAATAGATGCCAGTACGAATAGACTTATAGAGTTTATACCAGGATTGCCGAGGGGAATAGAACAGTTATATTTAAAAAGAAACCAAATAGCAAACCTCCCTATGCCACCGTCTCCAGACATGGATTTACCGTCCTTACGAACGTTAGATATTTCTAACAATGGAATTCAAAAAATCCCGTACGGCTCTCTAAAGACACTGCGCAATTTGCGCCGAATGTACATGACAAGAAACGGATTGAAACAGATCGAAACCACTACATTTGGTGACTTACTAAACATAGAAATATTGGATATTAGTGATAATCAGATTATTAGTATTCATCCAAAAAGTTTTACAGAGCTGACGCATCTCAGAGAAGTCCATTTACATGGAAATCACATACAAGAATTTGACCTGATGGCTTTTCAAAATACTGCTGCTTTAGTAACTTTGGATATAAGTAAAAATAAAGTGAAAAATTTAAATCCCAGCACATCTACTTTTAGTAAACCTTTAAGTGTAAAAGTACTTAACATATCATCAAATAATTTGTACGATTTACCGACGACACTAAATGTATTCTCGAAATTAGATATTTTGGATGCTAGCAATAATCATATTAAGCAGTTTGACGAAAATGCTATTAACAATATAAATACATTGACCGAAATAAAAATCCACAGCAATAAAATAAGCGAGCTTCGACCTAGAAGTTTTCAGGATCTTACTAGCCTTAGATCTATTAACATCGAGAATAACCACATAGAAAGTATTCATCAACTAGCTATTACTAATCTTATGAGCCTACTAACGATACAATTGGGAAGAAATCACATCGTTGATATACCAGATAAAGCATTTTCTAATCTTCCCAAACTAAAAGTATTAGAACTACAAGGAAATCGTTTGCAGTTCATTTCGATGAAAGCGTTTGATAACGTTCCAATACTTCAATATTTAAATCTAAGTAATAATCAATTGAGCAACTTGGAAAACTCGGGAATAAGGCAGCTCACTTCTTTAGAAGTTCTAGACATGAGTTTCAATAGACTGACGAGAATCAATAAGGATTCTTTTCTTTACATGGAATGGTTGGTGGAATTAAATTTAAACAACAATCTTTTATGTTATATCAGTGGGCAACCGTTCGACCTAATGCCTCGGCTCAAAGTCTTATCATTGCAGCACAATAAATTAACAATTATAAGCGAAAATACTTTTTCAAAGCTAAGGAACAACATAGCTGTCTTAGATATTGATGGTAAGTTAATTTTATATTTTTTAATATTTATTACATCATAATATTATTGGGACTAATGAAAAGATTATGCAAGAAGTTTCACTACTAGTCAAAGCTAAAATTTAAGTAAAATTAGAGAGATAATATTATTATCATAAAAAATGTGTATTATTATGGTACTTAATTTAAACTTACTAAAACCATATTTATATATTATGTTTGATTTTTAGGTCACATGGTCTCGAAAGATGATTCAGTAACAGAATTCACTAACAAATATTTTTTTTCAGATAATCCCTTAACTTGCAATTGCCAAATTATTTGGCTCAAATCATGGTTACTGGAGTCTTCGTCGATCGGTCCAAAATGTGCTGACGGTACTTATGTTAAACAAATGCCGTTTTCAAGAAACGACTGCTTAAACTATCCTACTGAAGATGTTGGAATTCAAACATGCTCACCCTTAGAAAACGAAGCCCTGCAGCAGCCTAATTTAGCGACATCCCAAGTATTCTCAACCCGGAATAAAATAAAAGAATATGAAACACAAATAAAGAATAATTATGGCAACAGAAACAACAACAGGCCTTTGCCACAGGAATCAGATTACTTCTATGATGAATATGTTGACTACCCATACAATGAAACCATTATTGATCACATGAATAATGAAATAAACCAAACCAGAGATGTTAACAAGAATGTTAATAATAATAACATAGGTAACACTCCCACTCTATACGCGGCCATCAATAACACAAATCATAAGACTGGAGTGGCTTTAAAAGTACCTCAAGCAAATAGTGGCTTCACATTCTTTGGGTATCCCCTACCTTCTATAGACATGGGTCAGTTGTTAGGTAATGGTCGCAAAATAGATTGGACAGACCAGAAAAACCCTACAGCAGTGAAAAAGTTTCCAGAAGTAGATGAACCAAAGTTTGAAACAGGAGGATTTTCACCAATGCTTCCATCCACAACTAACGGTTTTACTCCTATAATTAATCCTATGTTAAACACGTCTCATCCAATCAAGGAAAAGAGTACAAATTTACCTCCCATAAAATCTATAAAAATGAATGAGACTGTAATTATGTTGGACAAGAAGTTGCCATCAAAGATAAGTCACAATACAACAATGCATAAAAAAATACAAAGTGAAATTCATGAACTAGAAGCTTATCATGATGATAATAACAAGACACATCTAGCATATAACAAAACCAAAAATATACAGGAACAGAATGCAGATCCATTTAATGTAAGGAAATATAATTTAATGGAATCAAATATAACAATAGCTGAAGTAACAGAGAATATTATAACGACTGACAGTAATGACATGACCTTACAAGACTGGTTAGAGACCAGCAGTATCCGTCCCACTACTTCTACATTTAATGAGCGCAAAATTGAAAAGATTTATGACAACCAACCTTCTGTGGTATCTTCAGTGTTTGTAGCAGATGGTGACATGGTCAGTAAGAATATGAGCAGAACGGCCACAATAACGAAGGTAAACATGCCTCATGCTGAACATTATGACTTGAGAAATAATAATTATTCTCCAGTCGTAAACAGGGAACCTAAAAATTTTTTCGATTTACATACAGAGAGTTCAAAAGCAAGACATACTGAAAATAATGATTGGTATTATGAGAATTATAACAAATCAAATTTAGAACCATACATAGCCCCCGGTATATACAGTTCCTCAGCTCACGTTACTTGGCATCAACATACTATAACTACAATATTACTTATACTTACTAATTATTACAATTAGAATGATATAAATAAAGACCAAATTTTAATAATTCATGTGTTTATTACTTACTTTTTACACTCAAGGCAGTGCATCTGGATTTAAGAAATGTTGTCTTAATTTATCCAATGCCCTATATCTATGTGATATTTTGTTCTTCTCTTCCTTTGGTAGTTCGCCATATGTCTTATCATAGCCCTCAGGTTGGAATACACAATCCCATCCAAAATCTCTGGAACCTCGAGGAGATACAATAGTTCCTTTGGTTATACCCTTAAATAATATGACTTCAGAGTTGGGTTCACCAGAACTGTATGCAAAAGTACACACAGCTTCAGCCGATTTATCTTCCCAGCCAGTCAGAAGCTTGTTGAGTCCTTCAGGTTTCAACTTTTCCAGAAACCATTTAATATAGGGTCCCGGTAGACCACCTAAGGCATTGAAACACAAGCAGGTGTCTTCAATGAAGACCGGCTTTTTAAGTGTCAAGCTGGCTTCTTGACATTTTTTAATGGAAACTTCATCTATTTCACCTTGAAGCTCCGGCAAATCTAATTTGTGACTTATCACTTCTAAGGGAAAGGTGGTTCCCAAAATAGCTCTAACTTCTTCCAATTTCTTGATATTACCAGTGACGAATGTTAAAGCTGTTCTGTTAGACATTTTCAATCAATTTGTGAGACATATAAATCGATGTTTGTGAGCCAATTTTCTGTTCCAAGTTGTTAAAAAGGTTCATAAAAGCTTGAAGCAAAATCTTATAGGTTAGAATTTAGATCATCAGTTCTACTCCTTTATTACTCTAATCTGTGTCACATCACAGAACAGATTTACTCCTAGCGGAGAAGAACATTGACTTAGTACAAAAAATTCTCGCGAATACTTCAACGCCATCTATTGGCTAGCCCCCATCAACTTCACGAACCCGCGAATTTTGAACGTATGTCAATTCATAGGGTTCTTTTATGGATTTTATTTATAACTAAAATTGGGTTTAGTTTTACACTAGCAAGAAACTTGTAGCAAATTAGGTTTCTTACTAATGTAAAACTAATTTACAATAAAAACAACATATAAAATGAAAGTCATTTATTTTCAAATATAAAATACCTATATACACAGTTTCTTTAATATTTTGTTCTTATTTCTTAATATGTACCTGTAGACTCAAGGTGAATTTAAGCTTCTAAAGTTCTAACAGTGATTAGGGTTAAGACATTGGCGATTCACGAAGTAGCCAGTTTTAAAAAAAGATGGAGAAGAAGATTAAAGAAGGAGAAGAAGAAAAATAGGTTATAAATTTATGGATTCGGAATCCTGAATATTATGCTATGTCCTTTCCCGGGACTCAAAAGCATCTTCATACCAAATTATTGGTCTTACCCCTTTCAGTATTAAAACCTTATTTACACGAATTTATAACTTAAATGTTCACATCAAATGCAAAGTCACTATCACACAATTTTCACAGCACTAAAGCACGGAGAGAAGCACAAAACACGGAGGAAACGAATCCTAACTCAATGATAATTGGCGAGCACAGTTTAGTTATTGGAATAATTACAAAAGAACGGAATTACAACAAAAAGCAAAGTCAATAGGGACCGTGCAGAAACTATAGAGGGCGTCGTAATTCGACAGCAGCGCCGCGATGCGAGTAAAAGACGTAACTTGTGAGTGACTTTGACTTCGCATTCTCCTTGACCCTGGCTAGTTTATGAGTGTTTTTTTATGTTTTACACTATAAAATGATATAATACTTACACTCCCAAGTGGCCACATGCGGCCGCGAGAACAACGACAGATTTCCAAGAATCCGCGATCGAAATATTAAAGTTAAAGACTAGATGACGCCCGCAACTCCGTTGCGCCAAAAATCATTTATCGCGCGAGAACCGTACATTTTCCCGGGATAAAAAGTATCCTATGTCCTTTCCCGGGGCTCAAAGTAAATCCATACCAAATTTCAGCAAAATTGGTTTAGCGGTTTGGGCGTGAAGTACTAACAGACAGACACACTTTCGCATTTATAATATTAAGTATATTTTTATAATATTAAATATAATATTAAGGGTTTCTACTTTCTACCCGTAAACAAAGAATGGAAGAGTGAATAAAAATGTATAAAGCTTATCTAGTTAACTAAGAAAATATCTGAAAAAGTAATTAATAGCATCCATCAGCATAGAAAGTAAAAACTTGATAAATATTGCAATAAAATAATAAAGCTATGCAAAAATACTTATATTAATTACTGAAAATGCTTGTGGATTAATAAAATAAAACAATTTCACTAAAATAAATGCTTTTATTTCAACCTTCTGCGATTCGATCGATACCATCTTCACAACTTTTGTCTGTCACTATTTTTAACTAATTTCAGTCTGGATCTCAAAGTGTAAACACCATTTAGGTATGTATTCTTCAAATAACACACAAAGACTGCACTACTAATCTTTTTCTTACTTGAAGAATCATCCTTTTGAGAACCAACACTTTGACAAGATGGTTCAAGTTCAATACTATCCTCAGTGTTGAATTCCTGGCAGGACTTCTCCAAATTATCCTTACTTTTGATGCAACTTTATGCCAATTAAATGAGCCGTGCCTATGTATGTATATCAATTAAGATGGAAGCCAGTTTGGATGTTTACTGAAAGAAAGCAATGGTTATAGGTTATGTTCATATTGTGTTCATAAAAAATGAATTTACGGTTATAATCTACAAAATTTAGTGTTTTTACTAGTCTACGCATAACACTCATGGAACTTTTTAAATACTTACCTATATTTTTACCGCCTTTTATCCATTTCTTTCGTTTTTCAATAAGCAAAACCATGCGAATATTTTGGCAGAAAAATAATAAAATTTTACATTGTTCGATTTGCCTTTATATTTCTTTTAAGTCCGGGAATACAACAATACATTTCAATTCTTGAAAATACTCGGAATTTGTTAAGAAATCTTCTAATTTTCCGTAGCTTCACTAGAGCTCGACAGTAAAATTTTAGTAAAAGTTTCGGCTATTCGCCACTTGTGGCAGTGTCGTCGCTCTGCACGGTCCCTATGGCAGACATTTTCCTTGTGACAAAATTACACAGAATATTCTACAGTCTACTATACTACGTACTCATTGGGGTGCCCAGTTGAAAAAATTATGATTTTTAAAATATTTTTACATTGGCATCCCAGGTCTGGCCCCCGTTTCATGATTGGCTATAGTAGGGAGCTGACCACCCCTGATCTGTGTCATCAGTTTAGCAAGATTATTATTGTATGTCCAATATCCTCATTCCTCATAGTATTATCATGTATTCATAAAGGAACACAGATTAGAGTATTATTAAGGAATAAGGATAGAATAAAATATTATATTGCGGATACAAGTCGGACTATAACCACAATACAAGTACGCTGGATAATGGATTGCTGATACAGATTACAGAAGCGGAATCAGCGCCCCCATTGTTCGGGTAGAGAACTAAATTTGACGTAACCACAACCATTTTTTTTTTATTCGTCCCGGTCAGGAAATCATGATTCTGCGATTCAGCCGCTACACCATCAATTTTATCACGGAATCGTGATTATATTGATGGTGTAAAGGGCCCCCGAGACGGTCAAACGGTTTGATTCAAACTTTACGTGTTTGATGCAACCGTTTGATGTCGGTTTGATCGGTTTGTCAAACGACACTGCGCAGCTACTCTATAATACTCTAATCTGTGCTGCGCAGTTTGGTTCAGTACGCGCTGTGGAGTACACGTCTTGTAGTTATGACGAACAAATATTATTTTATAAAAGATAAAACAGACTTAAAAATTGTACGAAATTGAGAATTAAATTCCCTATCTCAAAAACTCCTAAACCTATTTTGATGAAACTTGCAGAAGTCTCCCAGGTTAAACAATACCTTTTTTTTGAGGAGGGGAAATGCATAACGCATACCCCGCCCCCTGGGGGGAAGGGGCAGGGGTATGTCGGACTCCCTCCGCAGAGGCTTACCGACTAAAACCCCCCCGTGCAAGACCTATATAGTACAACAAAAAATATTTAAATCGGACTTGTAGTTCCGGAGATATGTGAACACAAGCATAAAAACATACATACACTTTTGAAATTTTGCACATTTGTTCACATGCTGATATAGACTAACATTACGAAAACTGGGCGGTTCTGGAAATAGTACATACATACGCGTCGAATTGATAACCTCCTCTTTTTAGTCGGTTAAAAATAATGTACTCCAAAGAATCATACAAAGTTTGTTCAAACGCATCGGAACACGATCAAACGGCGCGTCAAACACAACAAAAATATGAAATTTCATCAAACGAGCTTCAAACACGTAAATGTTTGACAAACCGTTCAAACTAGCTTTGTAAACGATCCAAATGGTTTGAGTCAAACCAAAATTTACGTGTTTGAGTCAAACCGTTTGACCGTCTCGGGGGCCCTTAATTCATGCCAATAGATTTCCGCAATATGGCGAGGTTTTTTATTTTATTGGTCGGGCTTTAACACAATTTTAGGAAAATAATAAAAAATCACAACATCACTCTTTCACATTCCCGGCAAAATTCTGTGCTGACAACAAACCGCCGTTTTAAGCCGTGTGCGGTGTGTATCAGCCATCAGGTACGTCAGTATATTATAAGTCTATGGTATCAGGTGATCACTGATCAGTGATCAGGCGCTTCACACCATAGACTTATAATATACTGTCGTAAAGACCACCTGACAACCCGAAAATGCGTGACGATTTTCGATCTGTCAATGTGTGCGTGTACTAGTGATGTATCTTTTACTATCGATAGTATAGTCCGTTCGAGTTATTTTACCTGAGTTTCTATGAGAAATAATTAATAAATAATATGCAACTTTGGCAGATTTTGTATTTCAAATTAGGTATCATATTATATTTTATTTGGCAGAAAAAAGGTGACGATCGAAAAGTATAGATACACATTTTCGTTTGGGGTGATTTTTCAATCGTCGGATATGTTATGATATGAGGTTCTTATAAGGGTAAATAATATACACATTATAAAGTTACTTATTTATTACTCAGGTAAAAGCTATCTGAAAAATAAACCCTTACATTATTAGAAATCTACACTACTATTATAAAGAGGAAAGATTTGATTTTTTGTTTGTTTGTTTGAGTCGAATAGGCTCCGAAACTACTGGACCGATTTGAAAAATTCTTTTGCTATTGGAATCTTACATTATTTCTGCTGAACATAGGCTACATTTTATTTTGGAAAAAAGTAGGGTTCCGTAAGATATTTGAGTTTTTCGGACGCAAGGTGTAAAAAATCAGCTAGAAAAGTTACTTATTTTGCGTACTGTTACATCCCTAGTTAGTTAGTAGAAATGCCAACTAGGTGCTGATGCAGCATCAGCACCCACTCATTCTTAGCAGCCGTCCAGACCGGAGAGTCAGTTCAGTTCCAACCTCGGGCCAACGCGGACGTTTCCTCAACCTAGTAATTTCCAAGTGTAATTTCAAGTGTGTTTTTCAGATTAATAAATTTCCTTTTTTTTAAAAAGGCTTTTGGAAAACCCGTTCTAACATTTGGTGGCAGCGGTGGGATACGTAAATCCCCGATCCGCCCGAATACGCGTCCGAAAATCCGGAAAATCCTAAAAATCCGAAAAAGTGAAAAGTGAAAATCCGAGTGTTGAAGATACGTAGAATAAACGTTGATCCGTGTGCCGAGTGCGAGTTTCATGTGAAAAGATCAAGTGATTTTACTTCGGCGTAATTGAATAAACTCCTAACTCGGCGACTGTCAAGATTAGGCGAGTATGAGTTACGATCGAGCCAAACCACTTGATCTGCGTTTACTCATCGTGAGAGGCAAGCATTTGTTTCGTAGTGTTGGTAGTATTGAAACGTCAAATTATTAACCAACAAATTTTAGTAGTGTTTATTTTATGAGAGAAGTAAACCAAACGAATGGTGTATTTAAGTTGTATGGGTTACCAAACAATATACTTGATTCTTGTTTACCTACGTTTTAGAGATTACCTAGTAACTTTCGTGTTATAAACTAATTATTTTATACACTTCAAATATGAGGACAAGTTGTTCGCAATTCGAGTTGATGGTTTCGTATATGGAGGAGTAAGTTTTAAATAATATAATTACCTATTTACTATTATGTTAACCATACCAGTGAAATATACAATGTAGAAAGCGGGCGGCAAGCTCACGGTTTAAATTGAAAATTTTTGGACTTTTCAGACATGGGGATATCACAAAGCCAACCTCAGATGCGAGTGGCAGGCTTAAATTTATGCAGAATTGGGAACAATTGACAAACCTTCTTAATAGCGATGGGAGTGGTGCAACAAAAACTGTTGATAGGTGGAGGAAGGTTTGACATCTTGTTTGCTGTTTGCAAAGGTTTGAGTACTTTACACTATATTTCATTTATATATTAATTTATTACTGCTTGTTAAGGTGTGGAGTGATTTCAAAAACAACACAAAAAAAAAAGCTGCTAGGCTTCACAAAGCTTCTATAGGAACTGGTGGTGGTCCTGCTGCTTTTGCAAAGCTTACCGACCTCGAGCAGAGGGTATTACAATTGGTTGGGGTGCAATGTGCGACAGGGCTGCCTGCTGAAGAGGCTGGGCTATCTCAGGTTTTTTGCTATTTTAATAACAGCTTATATTAATTAATATAATATATAAATTTCAAATGTATTTATATTTTTTTACAATAAAATTTAATTTTACACAGATAACTCAGCCTGCTACTCGTACACCACCTCCGCTATCAACACCACTGACCCAGCTGGATCCGCAAGTGATTCTCAGTATGTTCTTGTTCTTTTTTTTATGAAATTAGGGGGCAAGCGAGCAAACGGGTCACCTGATGGAAAGCAACTTCCGTCGCCTATGGACACTCGCAGCATCAGAAGAGCTGCAGGTGCGTTGCCAGCCTTTTAAGTAAGAATAGGGTGATAGGGGAGGGTAGGGAAGGAAACAGGGGAGGAGAGGAAAGGAAATATGGGAGGGTAGGGAAGGCAAAAGGATAGGGGATTGTTCCAAGCAATATGATTTAATTTCAGGTTTATTTTAGGAACAAAAAATTAATATTATTTTACATTTAGGTTGCGAGCCTCATGACACCTCTGAAGTCATCTCACAGCCCCGAGTCATTGTGCAACAGGCAGAACGTAAGACTGTTTTATTATTAATTGCAAATGATACGATGACTTGATGATGAGTTGATGAATTTATTATATTTTCAGATGTACTACCATGGGATGCACCGGGACCATCAACTCAATTTGCACCTGCAGACTCAAATAATGTAGAAGTGGAAAGTAAGATACTAAGATTACAGTTAAATTGTATGTTGTTATAAAACAGTTTGATCAGTCACTTTAAAAAAGTAATTGAATTTCCAGTTATTCCATGGAACTCGAACCAGAGTGGACCCATTTCATCACCACCTCATGTTTTTGAGGAAGTGCCAGTGGAAAGTGAGTTTGTTTTTAATAATGCAAAGACCATAAAAATATTTATTTATTTATTAATAATAAGTAATCATAATACAATATGTTTATTAATGGTAACATTTTTTTATTCCATAGATCCAGATACACTAATGCCTGCGCGCCCTACCACTCCACCAGCGATTCCGCGGCCTACTTTGTCTGGGCAGACACCACGTCGTTCTGGAGTGGCTCGAGCTCTCGTTTCTCCTCGACATCCTCGGGGAAGTCGGGCAAGGGCCTCTCCTAGAAGACGTGTGAGACCAGCCCACACAGAGCAGGCAGCTCAACATTTTTTAAATTCTGATGTGGAGTGGAGAAATTTCCGAATCCGACAGCATCAGGACTACATGGAGAATAAAAGGGAAGCTAGTCGGATTCGGATAATGGAGCTGCAGGGCCAAAGAGAATGGCAGGCGTTAGGGACGAGAGCCCTTGACATGTTAGAAAAGATTGTAAATAAATTTTGTAATAATTAATAACTGTAAATACAGTTATTTATTATTACAAAATTTATTAATGAGGGAATAGGGTAGGGGAGGGTAAGGAAGGGAATAGGCGAGAGTAGGGAAGGGAATAGGGCAGGGGATTGGGCCTCCGGTAAACTCACTCACTCGGCGAAACACAGCGCAAGCGCTGTTTCATGCCGGTTTTCTGTGAGGACGTGGTATTTCTCCGGTCGAGCCGGCCCATTTTTGCCGAAGCATGGCTCTCCCACGTCATTTTTTTAACCGACTTTCGCTTCATTAGTTATGTCTTTTTGTAAAAAGTCTAGACTTCTAGAGCATTAAACTGTTTTGTTTTATTTTGTTGTATGTTTGTTTGTTAAAGGTTAAGTTTATAAATAAAAAATCACTTAAAATAGGTATGTTTTATTGTTGATATGTTTTATTTATAGTAAAATTAAGAAATAAAGACTGAACCTGACTGAAGACCTTATCAAAGACAAGAATTTTTCACTATAAGCCTGTATAATGTGCCAGAATTATTTTAGCTTGTACAGTCCATACTAATATTATAAATGCGAAAGTGTGTCTGTCTGTCTGTCTGTTACCTCTTCACGCTCAAACCGCTGAACCGATTTTCATATTCTATTGACTGCAACTAACAAAATATATCACTAATTCACTACATTTTTAAGTTCTAACTGCTTTATTCTTTTACGCAAAATTGTATGGACGGTGGATCTTGTCTTTTATCGAATTCTCCTGACTAACAGGCTTCTAGCCAATCTGCCTCTGATTAAATCAGAGCTTATTTCGCCTGCTTCAGCTTGGTTAATTTCCACACTCTCTTCTGGTTCCACATCTGGAAATAATTTGCATTTACATAGGTATTCATTTTATTGATTTGTAATTGCAATAAAAATATTTATCAAAGAAAACAAACCTTCAAAGTCGTCTACTATGCCTTGGTCGATACAGATGTTGTGCAGCACAGAGCAAGCTAGAATAATTCTAGCGCTCTTCAGTGGCTTATAATGAAGAACTCTATCTTTATGCAAACACCTCCATCGATTTTTTAGTCTTGAAAAAGTATTTTCAATTACTACTCGTGCTTTTTTATGTTTTTCATTATAATTTGCTTCTGGTGTATTATGTTCAGCATCTAATATGGGTGTCATTATCCATGGTCTTTGAGGATATCCAGAATCACCTAAAATTAAAATATAATACACATACATAATGTATTGTTTTATTAGGGTTCCGTACCCAAAGAGTAAAAACGGGATCCTATTACTAAGACTTCATTGTCTCTCGTCTGTCCGCCTATCCGTCTCCAGGCTGTAACTCAAAAACCGCTGTAGCTAGACTTCTGATATTTTCACAGATTATGTATTTCTGTTGCCGTTATAACAAAAAAAACTAAAAACTAAATAAAGTTAATAACTAAAGGCCCGTATCCTGTCCCATACATCATGGACTTTTTTGCTAGATATCAAACATGGTAACAAGTAGGCACTTAAAATTTTTATAAGATCCTTAATAATTATACATTGTTCTTTAATTATAACTATTATTATCAATAAAATAAAATAAATATCCTATACAAAAACACATTCTTTGCCATGTTTGCTCTATAGCGGTACGGAACCCTTCGTGTGCGATTCATACTCGCACTTGGCTGATTTTAACTTTTTTAACTGAAATTAAAACTTTCTAGACGCATGCAGGATACTTGACAATTTTACGTACCTAGAAGCCAGACCATTTCTCCATTTTGATGCAGAGATTGAATATATGTATTTATATCACTATTCTCCCAAATAAAGGAATCGTGGTTAGCACCACCAAATTTGGGATTCACGCTTAAAATACGATATTCATCATCACACACCTGAAAAAATTAAATAAAATTTAATCTAAGTATGTATATTTTTTTCTACATTAATTATTGAAGAAGAAAAAGAAATATTATTTTGATATTTCTTTTTCTTCTTCTTCCTAGTCATATCCTCATGGCTCAAAATAATTTACTTTCTGGGATAGGGCTCTCCACTTGTCTCTGTTTTTGGCTTTTGGTTTTTGTTTACTGTCTGTGCTGGTACTGCCCTCTAGCATGAAAGCATTGAAATAATATTATTTCCGAGCCGAGAGATAGCAAATGATAGCACACCCTGGACCGGTTTTATATTACTATTTAGGTAGATATCAGTTATCACTAACCATTTGAACATTAAGAGAGTGATAATGTTTGCGGCTGTAGTAAAGATGCTCTTCGGCTTTAGATGGAACAACAATTTTGAAATGGCTGCCATCCACACACCCAATCACTCCAGGAATTCCATATTTCATAAAATATCTATAAAATTATTAGAATATTAATAAAACTAAGTGATAAATTTGTAATACCTAATAATAATAATAAATATTCTTTATTGTGCACACACTAAGAAGTAAAATTACAAAAATAATAATAAACTTATAACTAGTGTAGCACAATGGTGGCCTTATTATTAATTAGTAATTTCTTCCAGGCAACCACAGGCAAAGGACAGTATGTTATTGATATTAGATGAATGTGCAATAATATTAGGTATGTAATTATGTTAATAATAGGTTGCATGTCCTACCTTTGACTAATACGTTGTCTGGCAGCTGGGCTCTCCGGAAAACAAATATATTTATTAAGAATATTGCTATGAGTCAACGCCTGTGTTACCTCTTCAATATATACACTGCACATTTTTTGACTCAAGTGCTTAGCTGCTCCAACTGGCTTTTGATACGAGCCAGATGCGTAAAAGAATAAAGCAGTTAGAACCTAAAAAAGTAGTGAATTAGTGATATATTTTGTTAGTTGCAGTCAATAGAATATGAAACAAATTGTGCTTTGAATAAAATACAAATGTTTAACCCTACGAATAATATAGTTTTTTATTATTGGTAGGTTCAATTAACCCTTTTATTAGCAGCTGTTAGTATTAGAGCAAAACAGAAAAATACGTACTTTTAGTTGAAGAGAAACTCGTTGGGAAGATTTCAAATTTGTTAATAATTCAAGCTCTCTGCACAACCACTTAAACATTTGTTTAGTTATGCGATAGCGATCCCGGAATTGTTTCTCTGAGAGGTCTAGCAGTGCATTGAAAGATGCACGAGACCTTGCATTGCTCCAAGCGGTATAATTACGGCTATCGTCTGCCTCCGCAGCTGCAAACATTCTCCAGGCGAAAAAAGAGGGACTGGCCATGATATTATGCTAGTTTTTAAAATAAATTATATATAAACTCTGAAAATATTTTTCTAACTCCACGATTTCACTATGAAAAACACAAGTGATAAATTTACTACGGTATAAATGAAATAAACTCCAAAGTTAATGAATTGAAATGTCAAAAATGCAACTCGCACTAGCCCTATACTTGAACCCACCAATCACAGGCTTTAACGCTGTCACCTTCGATCGCTTAAACAATCCCCGTATTTGTTATCTTGTACGTAAAAAACTCGCACTACCATATTTTGTTTCTCACGTTTACAACTAGGTGGCGCTGAACAAATCTCATACAAATTCCTAGAAAACGCAAAACGCTCTCACGATCGAATTCAAATGAAAAAACTCACACTTAGCACTCCGTATCTCCTTCGTGTTCCCGTGATCTGAACTCGTTAATTTCCAAAAATACTTAAATTCCAAAATAAAATCCGAAAAAAAAATAAATAAAATAAAAATATCAATAAATTTATCTAAATCCTAATACTAATTGTGAGTGTGTTCCTGTCATCATCATCACCCCTGTGTCCACTGTGTCATAAGTGGTACCTAGCTGCGGGCCAAGTCAGCCCGAGAGCAGTATCCAGCACCGACCAGAGCGGTGACGAGTTCCTGTCGACGATCCAGAATAAGTGTGAAGTGAAAAGTGTTAAAAAGAAATCCATAAGTGCATAGTGATATTAATTCAAATATTCGTTATCCCGATCGAGACTTCCAGTGAACATGCAACGAGTCGTCCCCGTTATCATCGCCGCCTACGCACTGTGAGTCAGATTAAATTACTGTTAAGGTTCATTGAGACATTCTAGTAATTAAGTTTTAACTTTCAAAATGTCGAAAGCTAATAAGGACAGTGTGTCATTAAATGTTCCTGAAGCCGGTACGTCCGACGAAAAACCTAGTTCTCCTAAAGGGACCCGGAAGGGAGTTGCTCTAAACATAGAAAAGACCGAGTTAGACCTCGGCACCTTATTTAAATTCATTAAAACATTCGATGGATCCAGAGAAAATGTAAACTCTTTCATAATTAATTGCAACAACGCCTACGATTTAGCAACAGAAAACCAAAAACCAATATTATTCCGCTTTATTTATAGTCAACTACAGGGCAAAGCTGAAATAGCCTGCTCCATAAAAGATTTTTCTAATTGGGGTCAACTCAAAGAATTTCTATTGAACCAATTTTGTGAACGCAAACATTATGCACATATACTGATGGACCTCCAAGAGTGTAAACAGGGCTTAAATGAAAGCGTAACTCAATACGCGTTACGAGTCGAGACCTACCTATCTCAATTGCTTACCGAAATAACTCTATCTCAATGCACATTACGCGAACTCCCTGGTCGTTCAGCAGCCATGGAAGATTTGGCACTTCACCATTTCTTGATGGGGTTACATCCCCGTATTTCCAATATTGTTCGGTGTAGAGACGCTAAAAATTTAAATCAAGCCGTAAACATTGCAATTTCAGAGGAGCGCATACAACAAAGTATATATAAACGTCCCCAAGTAACAAATAATTCTAATGCTCATTCGAACAATAATTATAGGTCATCATCATCACAACCCTTCCGACCATCAGATGCATCTCGTAGAGTGTCTTTCAGGAATGATAATTTTAGGCCTAAGCCACATTTTAATAATAATCAAAATCCTAATTCATCATCATCAAAAGATGCACCATTTTGCCGTTATTGCAAAAAATCCGGTCATGTTCTAGAAAATTGTAGCCTCCGAGAATATAACAATAACAGGAGGATGCAAAATCAGCCATTTACTCCAAGTAATAACCAACGTCCGAGAATTAATTATGCGGAAATAAATAACGATGACCAAGGTTCTGACGAAGTAGACAGAAATTTAAACTAACTTTTGTCCCGTCTAGGTATCGCGCGGGGCAAGCTCCTTCTACCAAAGTCGATACGAAATTTAAAAAGACCAATGGACAGGGTAACCAGCCCCAAACTCACGGTCTCTCCTCTCATATCGAAAAGACCAATGGACAGGGTAACCAGCCCCAAACTCACGGTCTCTCTTCTCACATCAAAAAGACCAATGGACAGGGTAACCAGCCCCAAACTCACGGTCTCTCTTCTCATATCGAAAAGACCAATGGACAGGGTAACCAGCCCCAAACTCACGGTCTCTCTTCTCACATCAAAAATACCAATGGACAGGGTAGCCAGCCCCAAACTCACGGTCTCTCCTCTAGTATAGAAAAGATCAATGGACAGGGTAGCCAGCCCCAAACTCACGATCATTCTCACCAAAAAAATGAACCCTGCAAAAAAGAAAGTAATAAAGTTTATGAAATCCTTACTAATAAAAGATACTTACCTTATATCAAATTGAAGACATCTGTAAACGATGAAGAACTTACCTTTCTCATAGATTCCGGAGCATCCTTATGTTTAGTAAAAAACAGCTCTATTATGCGTAAACCGAATATCTGCAACGAAGAAAATGTCACAGTTAAAGGAATTGATTCAGAAAATAATTCATTAAAAAGTATTGGCCACTTTAATTTACAATTAAAATTTAATCCTAATGTAGAAATTGCACACACCTTCCATATTTTTGATAATATTGACATCCCTTATGATGGTATAATAGGTAATGATTTGTTCCTAAAATATGATTGCAAAATAAATTATAAATCACAGTCATTAGAAATTAATAATTTTAGTGCTAAGCTATCGTTTGATGACCCTTCTTATGTTATTGAACCTCGATCTGAAAAAATTATTGAATGCTCGGTTGATAATCCAGAAAATCTAAAAGAGGGAATAATATGTGATCAGCACATTTCCAAATTACTTTTGATATCAAATTGCTTAGTAAAAGTAAAAAATAATAATAGAGTAAATTTAACAGTTCTCAACATGTCCGAACGACCTGTAACTATAAAATCAAACTTGCTTTTAAAAATATATAAAATTAGTACAAACGAAATGGTAAATATTAGCAGGAATCAAAGTAGTCTTGATAGAGAACAACAATTATTAAACCTTTTGCGAACTGATCACCTTAATTCAGAAGAAATAAATTACATACAAGATATTTGCAGCCAATATTCAGACATATTCCACTTACCAGGTGATCAATTAACTAGCACAAATTTAGCTCAACACGAAATTCGCACATCATCTGATCAACCTATTAATGTAAAATCATACCGTTTCCCTGAAATACATAAACAGGAAGTCCAAACCCAAATAAATAAAATGTTGAATGAAAATATTATAAAACCTTCTAATTCACCCTGGTCCTCCCCTATCTGGGTTGTGCCAAAAAAACTTGATGCCTCTGGAAATAAGAAATGGAGGATTGTAATAGATTACCGGAAACTCAACGACATTACCATAGGTGCAACTTATCCAATCCCACAAATTAACGAAATATTAGACCAATTAGGCCAGAGTAAGTATTTCACAACCCTCGATCTCGCGTCAGGATTCCATCAGATCGAAATGAAACCTGACGACGCGCCAAAAACCGCTTTCAGCGTTCCACAGGGCCATTTCGAATTCAATCGAATGCCTTTCGGCCTAAAAAATGCGCCCTCGACTTTTCAAAGGACAATGAATACAGCTTTATCAGGTTTACAAGGACTACATTGCTTTGTATATGTGGACGATATTGTAATATATTCACACGACTTATCAAGTCACATAAAAAAATTATCTCTCGTTTTCGATAGGCTCAGACAATTCCATCTCAAACTACAGCCTGAAAAGTGTGAGTTTCTTCGTAAGGAAGTATGCTATTTGGGCCATATTATCGGCGAGGAAGGCGTGAAGCCAAACCCTGAAAAAGTTAAAGCAGTAATTAAATTCCCAATTCCTAAATGCCCCAAAGATATTAAAAGTTTTCTCGGATTGGCCTCTTACTATCGTCGTTTCATACCAGATTTCTCAAAATATGCAAAATCTCTTACAAATTTATTAAAAAAGGATATACCCTTCGTATGGACTAATACTCAACAATTAGCTTTTGAACAATTAAAATTGAAATTAGTTTCTGCTCCTGTCCTTATCTATCCTGATTTTACAAAACCATTCTTGCTAACGTGTGATGCCTCGAATTACGCCATTTCCGCTATTCTGTCACAAGGCGAAGTTGGCAAAGACAGACCAATTGCATATTCCTCAAGAACATTAAACAAAGCGGAAATAAATTACACAGTAACCGAAAAAGAGTGTCTAGCTATAGTTTACGGAACAAATGTATTCCGCCCATATTTATATGGTCGTCGTTTCAAAATAATAACAGACCATAAGCCGTTAAATTGGCTTTTTAATTGCAAAGACCCAGGTTCCAGATTAGTCCGCTGGAGATTGAAACTTGAAGAATATGAGTACGAAATCCATTATAAAAAGGGCAAGATAAATACCAATGCCGACGCTCTTTCTCGGTACCCCGTAAATGTAACTCAGTCTAAAAAACTAATTAATGTCCTAGGTGATAATGATACACCTGAAGCCCCTCCTATTGTAGTCCAACCTGAAAATATACCTTTACCGGATAGTCCCGGCCTACCAGAACTCCCAGACTTAGATGAATTCTTTGACTTACCTGATGAAGTTTTTCAAAATCCTGAAATTCCAAACGAAATAATCCCGAGTCCTAATATAGACTTACCTTCACCCGATGAATTCTTGAACCGCAGGGACAAGTACTCCGAATACCTGAAAAAGACAAATAATACATTATCTACGTCCAATGTTAAAATCCTAGAATATAATGAAAATTTATTAAAAACAAAAATTAAATCAATTATTATACCTACCTCTATCGATCTTGATGAGTCCAATACATACGTCGAGGAGATCCTTGGTAATACACCAGAGTCAGCTCTAATTCGAGATCGCGAAAGAACTTTACATTCATTTTTAAAATTTACCACTAATAGTATTGATTATTATTTCTTATTTGTAAAAGTTCATTATTATGATAAAAATACTTACGAAGACATTTTCATGAGTCTTCAAAATCTCAGAGACGAGTTAGTTGTCAAAGGAGTAAAAGAGATAAGTATTACCGACTTTAAAAATCCCTTCGACAGTCATAATTTTACCAAAATTTACAATATGTTAATGTATCTTTTCGATAATAGTGATATAACTATCCATATATACAAAAATATTTTGATATATCCGACAATGTCTGAAATTCCTAAAATATTAAAAGAAAACCATAATATCCCTATCTCCGGCCACTTAGGATCGAATAGAATGCTAAAACGCATCCAAGAGAAATATTATTGGCGAAATATGCGAAGTGACGTAGAAAATTATGTTAAAAGATGTGAATTATGTCAAAGTAATAAAGCTTTTCGCAAATGTAATCGCGCACCCATGCAAATTACCACTACATCAACTCAACCATTCGAAAGAGTAGCCTTAGATATAGTAGGCCCACTTCCCGAGGCCGGTCCCGCAAAATTAAAATACATACTCACCCTTCAAGACGACTTAACAAAATACTCAGCTGCTTATCCAATTTTTAATACCACAGCCGAAGAAACATCGGAATGTCTAATACATTTTATTTCTCAGTTCGGAATCCCAAAATCTATCTTGACTGATCAGGGCACAAATTTTACCGCCGAATTATTTAAACAAACTTGTACCTTCCTTAAAATAAAACAGCTGTGGTCGACTCCATACCACCCTCAAACCCAAGGCGCCCTGGAAAGGAGCCATTCTACTCTAAAAGAGTATTTAAAATCGTTTATTAATGAAAATCAAAATAATTGGCATAGATACGTTTATACAGCAATGTTAACTTACAACACTTCTATTCACTCAACAACAAATTTCACTCCATATGAACTTGTATTTGGTCACAAAGCTATTATACCGACATCTATATTTGAATCATCCTTGGAGCCGACTTACAATTCTTATGTAAGAGTTTTACAACAAAGATTAAAACTTTCCAGAGAAAAAGCCATTGAAAATATCCTAAAGTCTAAAAACATATCCAAAACTTATTATGATAAACATTCTAGACCAGTAAAATATAAAGCAGGTGATATGGTATATATTAAAAATCATCTTCGTCTCCGTAAAGCATTATCACCAATCTGGAAAGGTCCATACAAGGTAATAAAAATAAATGGTAACAATACACTTACCTTACTCGTAAATCGACGACACGTCAAGTACCATTATGATGAGGTCAAATTGGCTGAAATCGATACCTTATAATAATAATAAATATATTCCTATCCTAAAATATAAAATAAAATATAATTAGCCTAAACAAAGTTATTACATTCCAGGTTTGGCGTATCAAGAGTTTGCGTTTTCTCATGGAACATGATACAACCGATAAATAAAAGTATCGGTATATACTTCGATCCTGTCGGTACAGTTAAAGTCTCAGACGATCAGCTCCATGTCTTAGTCCCTGTAGATATTGGCTATATAAAGCCGCATATTGAAAATATTAACAACTATTTGGACTCCGCTCAGACTTTTTGTAATTGTAATTATAGTTTTAACTTTACTAATTGTAAAAGTCATTTAAAACCATTGTTAGTTCGCTATGATGGTATTCTGAGAGATTATAGCGCCATCTCTCATTTGACGTCCGATAGAAATAAAAGATCAGCATGGTTTGCCGGTGTCGGTACTGTGTTTAAACAAATAATTGGAACTATGGATGAAAATGATGCTATTCGATATAATAACGCCATCCAAACATTAAATTCCTCGAATAAAAAACTTGCATCCTTATTAAAAAATAATATTCTAATTACTAATTCAGCCCTCGAAAACTATAATAAAACGTTAAAATCAATTGCTGAAAATGAGTTCCGTTTGAATAGCGCTATTGATTACCTAAGGAAAAACATGATTAATATCGAACTGGAAACTAAGTTCAATGAATTGTATGAAGAACTATCCTCTGCTATTTTTACACTATCTTTTAAATTAGAAAACTTAATCAACTCCATAATGTTTGTAAAAAGCCATTCAATTCACCCATCTGTATTAACACCAAAGCAGCTTTACAGTGAACTAGGAAAAAATATTAAAAATCTACCAAGAGACCTAGAATTACCCCTTAATCTAAATTTAAATAACATACACAATATTATTGACACGGCGAAATTAACATGTTATTATGTAGAAAATAAGATTGTCTTTGTTATAAGAATTCCTTTAGTTTATAGGATAGAATATAGTATGTATAAACCGTATCCACTACCGGTATCACATGATAATGTTTCTCAATCATATGCTATGATTGCACCTACATGTAAGTACATAGCTGTAAGTAGAGATAAGAATTTTTATATATGTCTCAAAGACTTTAGTAACTGTGTAAAAACTATTAATTCCCGTTATATTTGTGATCATACGGATATAATTTCAGTAGTGGATACACCCATTTGTGAAACTGAATTATTGTCTAAAATCTATAAGTTACTTCCAAAACAATGTGAGATCAGGTTTATTTATGGCCAAGTTGATATTTGGCAGGAACTGACAAACAGCAAGTGGTTGTTTGTTGAAACTCAACCAATAAAAGTAGATATTGAGTGTCCATCCCAAATGTACCAACATAAAATAATTGGAACAGGAATATTAGATTTACAGGCAGATTGTAAAGCCTATTATAAGAACAAAATATTTACATATAAACCATATTTAAATTTAACTATTAAATCAATTTCACCAGACTTTAACCTTATTGATGATCCTTGTTGCAATTCTGAAATTTTAAATAAATTAAAATCAAAATCAGCTCCCTTAAAATTATTAGATGTCAATTTAGAAAAACTTCCCGATATCGCTAGCAAACAAATAATTACTGAACTAAATAAAATTATAAATAAACCTGACCCTCTCCTACTATATGATTCCCATTTACCTATTTTAACATACTGTATAATTTTAATCATTTTAATATTTGCTATTTTTAAGTTATGTCAAAGGTTGAGTAAACGTATACCCCATAGAAATCGCGAAATTGAATCAAGTAAGATACAGACCGAATCTCCTGATTCTGTATCTGTAGCTGAAGCAATTCCCTTGCCTCAGTTAAGAAGAGCCCTGTAAAACTTACCCTTACCGGTAAGTTTTATCTTACGCGGGGGGTTGTTACATCCCTAGTTAGTTAGTAGAAATGCCAACTAGGTGCTGATGCAGCATCAGCACCCACTCATTCTTAGCAGCCGTCCAGACCGGAGAGTCAGTTCAGTTCCAACCTCGGGCCAACGCGGACGTTTCCTCAACCTAGTAATTTCCAAGTGTAATTTCAAGTGTGTTTTTCAGATTAATAAATTTCCTTTTTTTTAAAAAGGCTTTTGGAAAACCCGTTCTAACAGTACGCTGCCTAAACTATAAAAGATAGAACCATAAAATGTTCGAAGTAATTGTAGATCTTATAAATATCTACAAAAAAGTCCGTGACTGAGGCACAATAACCATTTATTTATTTAAAAATCCTGATTTTTTTTGGACTACATTTAAACGGATATATTTTACTCACGCTATTAATCCTTATCAAAATAAATTATTTTATCACTAAGTACAGTTTATGTAGATAATATTATTTGGTCTTTGAATGATTAAAATTGGACGTTTGGTTTTGAAATTATGGCGAAATTAAAAAATTACGATAGTGGGCGTCACCAAAGCGCGTGCGGGAGGAAGACAATATTCTGTTGTAGAAATGAAAATTCTGTACATAAAAGATATGAAATGACACCCGAAATTACACCTTTGTCACTACATCGCTATAGAAGCCAAAAATGTGGTTAGTTTTTTGTCTGTCTGTCTGTCTGTCACTCTTTCTGTCTGTCTGTATGTTTGTTCCAGCATCACACGAAAAATACTGATCCGATTTGAATGTGGTTTTCGCAGATATCTTCTTCCAACTTAACATTTGGTGTATACATTTTTTTCCCCCCACCCCTCTAAGGGGACAAAAGAGGGGGTCAGATTTTGTATCAAACTTTTTTCTTTAACACGAAAACTACTGATCCGATTTGCATACGGTTTTCACAGATTTGCATACGGTTTTCACAGATATATTATATTTGTCTTCTTCCAACTCAACATCTGGTGTATAAAAATCCTCTCCCCCTCCCCTCTCAACCCTCTCTGGGGACCAAAGAGGGGTCAGATTTTGTATACAACTTTTTTCTTTAGTGGACTTACTTCATATTAGGTATTAACTGTGTTTTTCAACTTAACATCTGGTGTATGACCTTCCCCCCCCACACCCTCTTAGGGGACAAAAGAGGGGGTAAAACATGTATCAACTGATGATGTAGAAAATATACTTTAAATGGCAAAACAACGTTTGCCGGGACAGCTAGTGCAAATATAATGTTGAAAGTAAACAACACGCATAGTATATTATTTATTCTTAAATTAAATACATATCATAATACTCTTACACACCCATTACATTTTTAGATTGGTTTTATGTTATTGTTAAATACCGATAAGTATATCGATAAATTTGATTCAAGCACTAGCGTATATGTAAAAAATTTTTATGAAAAATTTTTCATCAAAAATTGTGTAATTTAAGAACAATAGTATCTTTAGTTACGCAAAATATGAAAGTAAAAGGGAGGATTGATATTATTTTATTTGAAATACAGAACTAAAGACAGAATATAGCAAAAATAAACACATCGTAGCAATTATGACATGAAGATTAATTACCCGTGAAATGTATATTTTTCAGTATTATTCCTATGACTTACACTGCAATCACTCACAGAACAAGTTATCATTGTTATATATAATAGTATTTGTTCAAAATAACAAACGATTAAACAATAAATTGCAAATACCGAAAGGGCACAAAAACGCGTGTCGACTTGTGACGACCTGTCATATAAAAGTGGTTACAGTTCACATTAGACTGCCTCTCTCTTTTCATCTTGTTATAATTCCATAAAGGATTTTCTTCTCTCTCGCACTCTTTGTTGGTCTATGCATTATAGGTTTATGCTTCACACGATGCAACGTGCGATGCATCATGCCCACATCATTAAAAAAACAACAACCATAGATAAAAGCGGGAATGACTGTCAAAAAATTCGTCTTGTCATCTTTGTGTCATCAGAATCACAAAAGATTTCATAGAACTATTTTTTGTAGTTAGATAAATCGTTCACTATAATAATTAAATCCGAAATAAAATATAAATTATACGGTGTTGCAAAAGTATTTAAATCATAATAATACAACTATTTAGCAAAAATGCCCGGCCAAGAAGTAGTGACCACAAAAGTTGTGGTTCATCCACTGGTTCTTTTGAGCGTTGTTGATCATTTCAATCGAATGGGAAAAATTGGAAACCAAAAGCGTGTGGTTGGAGTTCTACTTGGTTGTTGGCGAGCCAAAGGAGTACTTGATGTTTCCAACAGTTTCGCGGGTATGTCCCTACTGCATTATTTTTTCATATTTTTTGGCTTTTTCATACTACAAATTTTTTATACGTTCATGACTACAAATTCCAAACATTCCAAGTTATTTTTGTAACTATCACCACTATTCCTAACTATTCCTTTCTTCACCAATCTTTTTTAAATATTTATTATGAAATCTTAACCTCTTTAGTGAACTAATAGCAAGCCGCGAATAAGGTTGGGTTAGTTATGTTTTTTAAAATTATACAATAAAATATAACTGCTGGGAAACCGTCCATGTTTTGTAATAATTATTGTATCTCTTAAGTTTATGTCGCATTAATGAGGGTGTTATGTTTATTTTCTGCTGTTTGATTTCAGTGCCTTTTGATGAAGATGATAAAGATAAGTCTGTGTGGTTCTTAGATCATGATTATTTGGAGAACATGTATGGCATGTTCAAAAAAGTTAATGCCAGAGAAAAGGTCGTTGGCTGGTATCACACTGGGCCAAAATTGCACCAAAATGATGTGGCAATTAATGAATTAATAAGGCGGTACTGTCCCAACTCTGTTCTTGTTATCATTGATGCTAAACCTAAGGACCTGGGGCTACCCACGGAAGCTTATCAGGCAGTAGAGGAGGTTCACGATGATGGCAGCCCAACCACAAGAACATTTGAGCATGTACCGAGTGAAATTGGAGCTGAGGAGGCCGAAGAAGTCGGAGTGGAACATTTACTGAGAGACATCAAGGATACCACTGTCGGAAGCCTTTCCCAACGTGTGACTAATCAGCTCCTCGGTCTAAAGGGCCTCCACTCCCAGCTGAGCGAAATAAGGGACTACTTAATCCAAGTAGGTGAAGGGTCATTGCCTATGAATCATCAAATTATTTACCAATTACAAGATATTTTCAATCTCCTGCCTGACATATCTAGTGAAAATTTCATTGATAATCTTTACATCAAAACCAATGACCAATCCCTGGTTGTATACTTAGCTGCTCTTGTACGATCAATCATTGCATTGCATAACTTGATTAACAATAAGATTACAAACCGAGACGCAGAAGAAGGCAAGAAAGATGAAGCAAAGGACAAAAAAGAAAAGAAAGATGATAAGGATGACAAGAGCAAAACAGATGAGAAAACAAAATCAGATAAGAAAGAAAAAGATGAAAAGAAGAAGTAATATTGAGTTACATAGTTTTAAAATATAAGTTTTGTAATGCAAAATAACTTAAATAAATATTATTAATTTAATATATTTTTTAATGTCATTGTATAGTTAGCACCGATAATGCTATTCTTTATCTACAACTTATAAAACTGTAGTTCTTGAAACATGTAACAACGGTATTAATGCAAATAACTCCTAGTATTGTCCGAGTAACACTATCTATGATTTTGATAAGTTTATCTATCAAATACTGATAAATAACCTATCTACAACAAAGATAAATATAGCATTCAGCATTCTACATTTGTGTGTTGTGTCTGTAATGTAGTGCAGGAAATGTTCAGGTGTAAGTGAATCTCTGTTTTGCAACATGGCTGATCGCATACAATTATCTGTAAGTCTTTCTTTATGTAATAAATTTCTTGATAGTGATATGTGTTCTTATTTTTATTCACAGACATTTATAGTAGGCTAATATTATGATAACATTTTGTAGGAATATGTTTGGTTGAAGCCAACAACCAACAGCGAATTTGATGTTCCATTTGCTGTAAAAGTGTTAAACAGCTCCGGAAATAGGATACAAGTGAGGGATGACAATGGGGAAGTGTTTTCTACGGACGTTACTAACGTCATTAAACCATTGCATGCTACTTCCGTTACTACTGTGGAAGACATGATAACTCTGGGAGAACTCCAAGAATATACAATTCTACGTAATCTTAATATTAGATACAATCAACAGCTAATCTATGTAAGTCATTATCCTGTTTATTTAAACCCTATTTAGATAACCTTAAACAATGCTATGTGTACTTTTATATTTTGTCATATGTGTGAATGACGTCATTTTTTTATTAGTAACTAGCTGACCCAACAGACGTTGTCCTGTCTTAACGATGATTATTTAATTCGAATTGGTTTATGTAAGAAAAAAATAGATTAAAATTACAGTTAGGTAGTATCTCTATGCCCATCAAAATAGATTAAATAGTTTAGGCGAAAATCAAAAAAGTTTATTGTGCGGGAACCGTATATTTTCCGGGACAAAAAGTATCACTTGTCCTTTCCCGAGATTCAAAGTATCTCCATACAAAATTTCATCAAAATAGATTGAATAGTTTGGTCGAAAATCATAAAAGTCTATTGTGCGGGAACCGTACATTTTTCCGGGATAAAATGTATTCTATGTCCTTCTCCGGGACTCAAAGTATCTCGATGCCAAATTTCAGCAAAATCGGTCCAGCCGTTTATGCGTGATGTCGTAACTCGTAACCAAGGGATATTTGCATTCATTTTTAGGGTTCCGTACCCAAAGGATAAAAACGGGACCCTATTACTAAGACTTCGATGTCTGTCCGTCTGTCCGTCTGTCTGTCTCCAGGCTGTAACTCAAGAACGTTAATAGCTAGAGAAATGAAATTTTCACAGATTGTGTATATCTGTTGCCGCTATAACAACAAATACTAAAAACAAAATAAAATAAATTTTTAAGGGGGGCTCCCATACAACAAACGTGATTTTTTTAGCCTTTTTTGCTCTATATCAATAATGGCAACAGGTAGGTACTTTAATTTTCCACAAAATCCTTAGTTGTGCTAAAATTTATTTTATTTTGTTAATTTATTTTATTTTGTTTTTAGTATTTATAAAACATTAAGGGGCGCTCCCATACATAAAACACAATTTTTGGTCTAATTTTGCTCTACAATGGTACGGAACCCTTCGTGTGCGAGTCCAACTCGCACTTGGCCGATTTTTATTTATATAGATGAATGAATAATGATTAATAATATTGATGTATTTGATTACAAATAAATAATATATACCTATTTGCTCAGTGTGAATGTAATATTATCGCTAAATTGTGATGAAGGGGAATTCCTTATAAGAATGTGAACTGAAGCAACTCTCTATAGTTTATAATATATATTATGGTTATCTATAGACATCGGATTATATGCACGATCAAAGTGCAGAAATATGCATGCAAATATGCACGAAAAATGGCCGAAATATGCACAAAATATACACAATCAAAAGTTACTTATACTACGTTTTACGGTGTAACTGCCCATAATAAATGCGCCAATTTCCATAATTCCATCAAATGCAGGATTTTTTCCTTTCCGATTTCAATTTTAGTGCCGATGGAAGTTCATTACCTACTAAATTCAATTTTTTTCTAATGTTGCTAACTACAAAGAAACATTTTGTTTCTAGAAAGATATTGTACCTATCGGGTGCATTGCGGAAGTCTTTAAACAGGCCTACATAGGTATTTGAAGTATTTTGATCTATCGTACCTCTGTTTCGTGGCCTCGGTGTGTATTATGATAGTTAGTTTGGAGACTACGAGGGCAAAATATTGCCGAAATATGCACTATCAACGAAAAATTGCCAAAATATGCACTATGAAAATATGCAAATGCATATAATCCGATGTCTAGTTATCTATATCATGATAATACCCATTAAGGATTAGATTCCTTAATATTTGTATCCGAGATTATAACTAACAAGCAGCTAAATCCATACTAATATTATAGTTAAATGCGAAAGTGTGTCTGTCTATCTATCTGTTACCTCTTCACGCCCAAACGACTGAACCGATTTCGCTGAAATTTGGTATAGAAATACTTTGAGTCCCGGGAAAGGACATAGGGTACTTTTTCTCCCGGAAAAATGCACTGTTCCCGCGCGATAAACTAATTTGGGCGCAACGGAGTTACGGGCGTCATTTAGTGTTATATTTATAAACAAGATTATTAAAATAATTACGTATTTTTCAGACTTACACTGGAACAATGTTGATAGCAATTAATCCATATGAAATTCTACCAATCTATACAATGGACCAAATTCATTTCTACCAAGGCAGTAACATAGGAGACATTCCTCCACACATTTTTGCGATAGGTAATGATTCCTATCGAGAATTGCTGAGGTCAGGCTCAAATCAATGCGTCGTAATAAGGTGGGTCTGCAGATTTAGTTAGAATACTAGAATTTAGAACATGGGTTCCCAAACTTATTTTGTCTACTGCCCACTTTGAGAACAAATTATAACAATTTTAGCGCCCCCATTGTTTCAACTTACAATCCCCCCTTGCCTCTATCAGTGCCCCCATGCGGCCGCATATTATGCGAAGTGCTTCGCGCTAAAACCGATACTATTGGACGATCTGCGGGTATCGTCCAATAGTATCGTATAGCACGAAGCTTATCGGACGCAGGTGCGGCAGGCCGTATGAAAGGCTGGCTTAGAACTTCGGTAATCACTTCCCCTTGCAGCTTGCTGTCGGCGGTGGCGCCACCTGTCCTGAGTGAGAACATGAGGACATGATTATTTAAACTTAGCTTGTCCTAAGATCTATTATCTATTTTATATTATTTTATCTACACTACTATTATAAAGAGGAAAGATTTGATTTTTTGTTTGTTTGTTTGTTTGTTTGTTTGTTTGTTTGTTTGTTTGAGTCGAATAGGCTCCGAAACTACTGAACCGATTTGAAAAATTCTTTTGCTATTGGAATCTTACATTATTTCTGCTGAACATAGGCTACATTTTATTTTGGAAATAAGTAGGGTTCCGTAAGATATTTGAGTTTTTCGGACGCAAGGTGTAAAAAATCAGCTAGAAAAGTTACTTATTTTGCGTACGCTGCCTAAACTATAAAAGATAGAACCATAAAATGTTCTAAGTAATTGTAGATCTTATAAATATCTACAAAAAAGTCCGCGACACACTATACCTATCTATGTCGAGTGAGGCACAATAACCATTTATTTATTTAAAAATCCTGAATTTTTTTTGGACTACATTTAAACGGATATATTTTACTCACGCTATTAATCCTTATCAAAATAAATTATTTTATCACTAAGTACAGTTTATGTAGATAATATTTGGTCTTTGAATGATTAAAATTGGACGTTTGGTTTTGAAATTATGGCGAAATTAAAATATTACGATCGGCGTCACCAAAGCGCGTGCGGGAGGAAGAAAATATTCTGATGTAGAAATGAAAATTCTGTACATAAAAGATATGAAATGACACCCGAAATTACACCTTTGTCACTACATCGCTATAGAAGCCAAAAATGTAGTTAGTTTTTCACACGAAAAATACTGATCCGATTTGAATGTGGTTTTCGCAGATATATTTATCTTCTTCCAACTTAACATCTGGTGTATAAAATTTTTCCCCCCACCCCTCTAAAGAGGGGGGGACAAAAGAGGGGGTCAGATTTTGTATCAAACTTTTTTCTTTAACACGAAAACTACTGATCCGATTTGCATACGGTTTTCACAGATTTGCATACGGTTTTCACAGATATATTATATTTGTCTTCTTCCAACTCAACATCTGGTGTATAAAAATCCTCCCCCTCCTCTCTCAACCCTCTCTGGGGACCAAAGAGGGGTCAGATTTTGTATACAACTTTTTTCTTTAGTGGACTTACTTCATATTAGGTATTAACTGTGTTTCTCAACTTAACATCTGGTGTATGACCTTCCCCCCCCACACCCTCTTAGGGGACAAAAGAGGGGGTAAAACATGTATCAATTGATGATGTAGAAAATATACTTTAAATGGCAAAACAACGTTTGCCGGGACAGCTAGTTTTATAATATTTGGGTGGCTTACAGCTAACTACAGTAAAATATGCTATATGTGATGGTTTACAAAAAGCCAATTAAAAGCCTCCACATTTATTGTCAGACTATTGTGCTCTATCCATTTAAGCAGCTGAGCCCACTGGTGTTCTAATGAGCATGGGGCGTTAGCTTTAATTATTACTTAACTTTAATTGAAGATTTTAACATAATCTCCATTTTTTCAGTCTAAATCTTCATTACATTAAAGTTAAGTAATCATAAAACCTCAATTAATATGGCCTTATGGGCCTAATTGAGGTACAATGACCATAAAAGTATAATGTTGAAAATTACGTTAAAGATCTTACTAAATTTTCAGTGGAGAGAGTGGCGCTGGAAAAACTGAAAGCACTAAACTACTGTTGCAATACCTAGCGGCGGCCAGCGGCAAGCACTCCTGGATAGAGCAGCAGATCCAAGAAACTAATCCAATCCTGGAAGCTTTCGGGAATGCCAAAACGGTCAAAAACGACAACTCATCCCGATTCGGAAAATACATAAATATTTATTTTAACACTAAAGGCGTCATAGAAGGCGGCAACATCGACCAGTACCTTTTGGAGAAATCTCGTATCGTCAGACAGAGCAACGGCGAGAGGAACTACCATATATTTTATTCCCTCGTAAATGGTTTATCGGCGGATGAAAAGAAGAAGTTAGAACTCGCTCGACCGGCCGATTACGAGTACCTGAATTCCGGAAGAATGCTCACTTGCGACGGTAGAAATGACGCTCTGGAGTTTTCCGATATAAGGTCGGCCTTTAAGGTACTGAATTTTTCTGATGACGATGTTTGGGGAATATTCAGCCTACTAGGTGCAATACTGCACTTGGGTAACATGAAATTTAAAGCTGTCAATGTTAGCAACATGGAGACGTCGGAAATAAGCGATTCGAACAATGCCACCAGGATTGCCAATATCCTCGGAGTTAACAGAAGCAAGCTCTGCGATGCCCTGACCAAGAAAACTCTCGTCGCTCAGGGAGAAAAAATCGTTTCAAACATCTCCGTATTCGCCGCGGTCGAAGGTAGGGATGGTCTAGTGAAAGCGATATACGGCCATATATTCGAGTTTATTGTGGACGTAATAAATAAAACATTAAACAAGGGGAGTCCGCTTTCGAGTGGCTCAGTTGGAATTCTGGATATTTTCGGTTTTGAGAACTTCGAATCGAACAGTTTCGAGCAGCTGTGCATAAACTATGCGAATGAAAACTTGCAGCAGTTCTTTGTGAGGCATATTTTTAAGTTGGAACAGGAGCAGTATGAAAAGGAGGGTATATCTTGGACGAATATAAACTATGTGGACAATCAAGAGAACCTCGATTTGATAGGACAGAAGTCCATGAATTTGCTTTCTCTAATCGACGAAGAATCGAGATTTCCGAAGGGTACAGACCTGACGTTGCTGTCGAAACTGAACAGTAACCACAACAATAAAAGCTGCTACTTAACACCGAAGTCTACGCACGATCATCGCTTTGGTATAAAACATTTCGCTGGAGATGTTCTGTACAATGTTAAGGGTAAGTTTATTGATAATTAATTGATAATAATACTTTTCTGTTTTTTTATTCGTTTAATATCAATAATTATTGTCCTCATAGGTTTCCTGGATAAAAATAGAGATATGGTTACGATGGATATAAAGGAAATGATAATGGATTCCAGCAACGAGTTTTTAAAGAGCATATTCCCGTTGGAGTCCGTCACGCCACATAGCGGAAGTCGCAAAGTTGTCTCCCTCAGCCACCAGTTTAAAACATCTCTAGAATCGTTGATGAAGACTTTATACGCTTGCCATCCATTCTTTATTCGATGCATTAAACCAAATGAATTTAAGAAGCCACGGGTAAGCTTAATTTTCCTTATTATTTTAATACTTTTTTGCCTATGAATCACAATACATTATTTCTTTTCTTTTCTAGCTATTTGATCGAGCGTTATGCGTTCGTCAGCTGCGTTATGCTGGCCTAATGGAAACTGCTAAAATTAGACAAGCCGGGTATCCCATTCGGTACACCTATTTCGAATTCGTAATACGCTATCGATTAGTCGTCCCGGGTATACCGCCACCTGAAAAAACTAACTGCAAAAGTGCCTCCGAAACTATCTGCACCACAGTGTTAAAAGATCAAGAGTTCAGACTCGGTCATACCAAAGTATTCCTTAAGGATCACCACGATGCGGCGCTGGAAGAGTTACGCCATAAGGTGCTCATAAAGGCGGTAGTGTACGTGCAGGCGAACGTCAGACGATTCATCGCTAGAAAAAGATATTTGCGGCTCAAAGAAGCGGCTATCATCACCCAGAAACACTTCCGAGCCCGAGGCTACAGAATGAGATTCCTCGTGATGCGAAGAGGGTACCTGCGATTACAAGCTGTCATTAAATCGAGGGAGCTGAAGAGGACGTTCCTGCACCTCAGGAAATTCTTCACGAAATTACAGGCCCAAAGCAAGGGATATCTAATACGAAAGTTGATAAAGGACAAGGGCCCAATAATCAGAACTAAGTTGGAGATGTTTAAGAAGGAAAAACGGGAATCCAGGGACGACATTAAAACTGCTGAGGACTCGTACGAGAAAAAATACACGGAGCTCATGGCTTCGATATGGATTGTGAAAGATGTATGCGCAGATAATGATAATCAAATAGGTGTAATAGAGGACAAGTATGTCGACGATGTTTTCGGCTTTTTGAAGGATTCGTCTACGCCCGCTGGGACGGTTAGAGGTACCGGCTTTGGAGTGGTAAGTTACCACTTAATAATGCATTATAATATAAAAACTAATTACTTATCTGAAATCGTATTACTGGCTTTGTGGAATGTTTTATTTGCTTGCTAAAAATTTAAAGCTTTGCACAATTTTCATTTATTTAATATGAGTATTTGTTTTGGTTTTAGACTTCGACCACTAAGACACCGGTGTCTAAAATAATACCGTTACGACAAGAGGAAGACGAGGAGTCATTTGACGAATTTAATTTTAAAAAATTTGCAGCTACCTACTTTTTAGGAAATACGAGCAGTCAGTACTCTAGGAAACACCTCAGACACTCGTTACTAGACCTTCCCTCGCCGATCGACAAAATGGCGTCCCAGGCTCTGTGGACCACCATACTCAGGTTTATGGGAGACCTCTCGGAGCCCAAATACAGCGACGACAAAATCGACAACGTGCCGGTCATGACCAAACTCTATGACACTCTAGGACGCGCCTTCCAGAAAAGCAAAGAATTCGAAGTACGTTGCATTCGTATTAACCCAACTTATTTTACTTCCTTAAGGTGACCGCACATTTATCGGCACGCTCGCACCGAACGCGCCGTATTTTAAAATTCGTTGCATGAAATGACGTGAAACATCACACATTCGGGCAAATACTTTTATTAGAAAGGGGGTTAGGGTTTTGTATAATTTTGCATCCCCCACTTTAGTTTTTATTCTTTCAGAATCTTCTACCAAACGAGACTTATGATGGGTACGACAACAAAAGCAAAATGATTCAGAAGACACTGAAGCGACACACCAAATTGAACGAAGATTTTCTAAAGAATTTAGTCAACGACGAATTAACTAACGAAATGTATAATAACTGGCTAAATGCACGACGTAGTTCCAATTTAGAAAAGCTTCACTTTATTATTGGACATGGAATCATTCGCAAGGAATTAAGGTAGGTAATTATATTTATCACCTACATAACAAACCACTGTATTCACACTTACCATAAAATACAAATAATAATTTTCTTGATATTTCAGGGACGAAATATATTGCCAATTGTGTAAACAACTCACTAACAATCCTTCAAAGGCTTCATACGCGCGTGGCTGGATCCTTCTATCTCTCTGCGTGGGTTGCTTCCCACCGTCCGAACGTTTTGTTAAATATCTTAGATCATTCATCAGAAACGGTCCGCCAGGATATGCCCCGTACTGCGAAGGGAGGTTAGTCAGAACTTTTAAAAATGGACCTCGAACGCAACCGCCGAGCTGGCTGGAATTACAAGCGACAAAGACCAAGAAACCTATCCTACTCACGATCACACTCATGGACGAATCCCTGAAAACGACTCAATCCGATTCGGCCACGACCGCCGAAGAGATTTGCCAACAGATCGCTGATAATATAAATCTCACCGACACTTTTGGATTTTCGCTGTACATCACGCTATACGACAAAGTCCTGTCGTTGGGCAGCGAGGGCGAACACATCATGGACGCGATATCGCAGTGCGAACAGTTCGCGAGAGAACAGGGCACGCAGGAAAAGAATGCTCCTTGGAGATTATTCTACAGAAAAGAAGTTTTCACGCCGTGGCATAATCCGATGGACGACCCCGTCGCTACGAATCTAATATTCCATCAGGTCGTTAAGGGTGTGAAGTTCGGAGAGTACAGGTGTAGCTCCGAAAAGGATTTGGCAATAATAGCGGCGCAGCAACATTATATAGAGTATGGAAACCACATCGATCCTAATATACTGAGAAAAGTTATAGTCAATTACATACCAAATCAATTCATACAGTCCAACGATGCGGCACTGACAAAATGGGAGCATCTAGTCACTAAAGCTTTCGAATCCTCGAAAAATATACAGTCGTCGATCGATCCTCTGCGGTGTAAGGAGGATATAGTGATATTCGCTAAGATCAAGTGGCCGATGCTGTTCTCTAGGTTCTTCGAAGTGGTCAAGTTAAAAGGGGAAGCCATCAACAAGGAGGTCGTCATAATAGCGGTCAATTGGACGGGAATCTATATAGTGGACCAGACGGAGCTGATATTACTGGAGATATCGTACCCCGAAGTCACATACGTCTCCTACGAGGAGGACACGGAGTATGAAAACTTAGGACGTATAACGATAAGAACCATACAGCAGGAGGAATTCGTTTTCCAGAGCGTGGACGCTCGCGAGATGAGTTCCCTCATAATATATCTGATAGACGGTCTGAAGAGGCGGTCGATTTATGTCATAGCCCAAAGTGACTCCGAAGGTTACAGTGACGCCGCGTCCTTCTTGAACTACAAGAAAGGGGATCTCATTACACTCCTTCAGGACACCACCGGGGAGACGCTGATGAACGCGACCTGGGGCCACGGCGAGTGTAACCACCGGGAAGGCCTCTTCCCCACTGAGCAAGTTTATATTTTACCGACTCTGACTATGCCGAATAGCGCCATTTTAGAGGTGTTTAAAAAAGGAGATATTAACAACCAGAAGAAATCCCATTCCAAGTATAATACTATGCAAAGAAAGAAAATGTATACCTTAGAAAATTTCGCCAAGGAGCATTTCCGAGAGAACTACGATATAAACGCGACAGTTTCCAGACACGCTACTCTCAACACTGCTAAAAAATCTGTTCTCGGCGACTTGTGGGCGCATACTCGTGAGCCTATTCGAAAGCCTCTGCTGAAGAAGCTTTTGGATGACGAGAGACTATGTAAATCGTCAGTGGCGATATTTTATGCCATTCTGAGGTACATGGGGGATATGCCCACTCCTAAAGTTCGGTCTGCGACTGAATTCACGGATGAAATATTCAGACCGGCCTTAGCGGACTCCGTGTTGAGGGACGAGGTGTACTGCCAAATTATGAAGCAACTGACGAACAATCGTATACAGTTGAGCGAGGAACGGGGATGGGAGCTAATGTGGCTCGCCACGGGAGTATTCGCTTGTGGGCAGCTATTGATCAAGGAGTTAGTTGAGTTTTTAAAGACGAGACCGCATCCGATCGCCAAAGACTGCCTAAAACGCGTGTTCAAAATACAAAGAGGCGGTCCGAGAATGTACGCGCCGTACGTAGTCGAAGTGGAGGCTATTCAACATCGAAGCATGCAGATCTACCACAAAGTTTACTTCCCCGACGACACCGACGAAGCGTTCGAGGTCGACTCCTCCACGAAGGCGAGAGATCTCTGCGAACAGATCACCGGCCGGTTGAATTTGAAAAACAGCGACGGTTTTAGTCTCTTCGTGAAGATAGTCGACAAAGTATTTTCTGTTCCCGAGTCGTACTATTTCTTCGATTTCATACACGAGCTGGTAGACTGGATGAAACAAACCCGACCCGTGCGAGGAGGTGAGTACTCAAATTCTTATAACACTTGTAATTTGTATTACTACTCATTATATTTTATTTTATCGATGTCTAATAATTCTGATGTTATCTTTTATCAGGTAATCAGTTACAAATGAATTATCAAATATTCTTTATGAAGAAGCTATGGATTAACACGGTTCCCGGAAGAGATAAAAATGCCGACCAAATATTTTACTACCCCCAAGAATTACCAAAATATTTGCGTGGCTATCACAAAACGTCCAAACAAGACCTAGCGGAGTTAGCATCGATTATATACAGAGCGAGATATGGCAACGATCAATCGCTCCTGCCGCAGATTTCCCATATGCTGAACGATCTTCTACCCCCGGATATGATAAAAATACAAAGTGGTTCTCAATGGAAGTCGTCTATCAGTAGTGCTTATTTACGCCAAGGGACAATGAGCGAGGAAGAAGCGAAAGAACTTTTTCTTAAGAAAGTTTATCAGTTTCCCACATTCGGTACAGCTTTCTTTGAAGTGAAACAAACCTCTGACCCCTCGTATCCAGAAATGGTAGTTATTGGGATCAATAAGAATGGAGTTAGTGTTATACATCCTCAAAGTCGGGTAAGGAGGAATAGATTTCATTAAAAAAATATATCAACATAGGCTTTATACTTAGCAGATAAACGGTACTTTTTTGTTTTCAGGATATTCTGGTCACCTATCCATTCTCACAGCTATCCAATTGGTCATCTGGCAATACATTCTTCCACATGACAATGGGTAATTTCTTCCGAGGGACCAAAATTCTTTGTGAAACGTCTTTAGGTTACAAGATGGATGATCTTATTTCCTCCTACATTGCAGTGTTACGGCAAGCGTTGAGAAAGGAGCAACGGTCATAAGGCAGATAGTGTTTTATAAATAAAACTGGTGTATATTCTTACCTTAATAAATTAATAATAGATTACCTGAATGTTTTTATACTTGCAATCCTTATTATTATCATGTTATAAATTATTATTATAAATGCGAAAGTATCTCTGTCTGTCTGTCTCGCTTTTACGCTAAAGCTACTGAACCGATTGTAATGAAAACATAGTCTAGACTTTAGACTAGAGAAAGGACATAGGCTACTTTTTAACTGAAAAAAAAAAACGGTTGTCGGTTGTAAGGGGGTATTGACGCCAGGGGGATGTAATAACTTAATAAGGTAATAAGTTATAACTTATACGCTTGACGTGTCTGTCTGTAAGCATTAAAGTAACTAGAAGCGTGCGCTATGAGCGTGCGTGAACGAACATATAAATCGATGGAACGAAAGCAATAATTCTGTCGTGGAAATTATGCAGCAATGTAGCCTATTTGGAAACGGGAACCACTGCGCGCTATAAGCTGAAGTCCACGCGGACGGATTCGCGGGCAATTACAGTTATAAAATAAAATAAAACGTTTTATTTCACATTTGTGTGACGATGAAGGTAACAAGACTCATTCCCGCTATTTATAATAGTTTCTTATGTCAATGCTATTTAAGCTCGACACTGGGTGACACTGGCCAACACTGGCCATGGTTCATTAGCCGTGGAGGAGGGCGCACGTGTTGTGCGCCCATCGTGGAGTCTTCGGACCGCTGGCGGGGTCGCGGATGTGTGTATCGTTCCCGTGGCCCCGTCAAAAGGCGGCGTGGCGGAAGATGGGGGGGGGGTTTTAGTGGGTATACCGTGGTCTCATTAGCTACGGGAGTCCCACATCACCGCTCGGGTCGCCCCCTGCGCCTGGGTGGTATGCGTAATGCATTTCCCCCTCCGGGAAAAAAAAAAATGGTTCATTAGCCGTAGAGTAAGAAAAAAAAATCATGTCATATATTTTGACATTTTTGGTTTTGACGACGCGACTGACGTAGCCACAGATTAGTATTATTACCTCCACAGATTAAGTATACATTACCTCAATGTCAGGAACATATAGGGACCGTGCAGAGCGACGACACTGCCACAAGGGGCGAATAGCCGAAACTTTTACGAAAATTTTACTGTCAAGCTCTAGTGAAGCTACGGAAAATTAGAAGATTTCTTAACAAATTCTGAGCATTTTCAAGAATTGAAATGTATTGTTGTTCTAATACATACAAGAAATATAAAGGCAAATCGAACGATGTAAAATTTTACTATTTTTCTGCCAAAATATTCACATGGCTTTGCTTATTGAAAAACGAAAGAAATGGATAAAAGGCGGTAAAAATATACGTAAGTATTTAAAAAGTTCCATGAGTGTTATGTGTAGACTAGTAAAACACTAAATTTTGTAGATTATAACCGTAAATTCATTTTTTATGAACACAATATAAACATAACCTATAACCATTGCTTTCTTTCAGTAAACATCCAAACTGGCTTCCATCTTAATTGATATACATACCTACATAGGCACCGCTCATTTAATTGGCATAAAGTTGCATCAAAAGTAAGGATAATTTGGAGAAGTCCTGCCAGGAATTCAACACTGAGGATAGTATTGAACTTGAACCATCTTGTCAAAGTGTTGGTTCTCAAAAGGATGATTCTTCAAGTAAGAAAAAGATTAGTAGTGCAGTCTTTGTATGTTATTTAAAGAATATATACCTAAATGGTGTTTACACTTATGAGATCCAGACTGAAATTAGTTAAAAATAGTGACAGACAAAAGTTGTGAAGATGGTATCGATCGAATCGCAGAAGGTTGAAATAAAAGCATTTATTTTAGTGAACTTGTTTTATTTTATTAATCCACAAGCATTTTCAGTAATTAATATAAGTATTTTTGCATAGCTTCATTATTTTATTGCAATATTTATCAAGTTTTTACTTTCTATGCTGATGGATGTCATGGATGCTATTAATTACTTTTTCAGAATATATTTTCTTGGTTAACTAGATAAGCTTTATACATTTTTATTCACTCTTCCATTCTTTGTTTACGGGTAGAAAGTAGAAACCCTTAATATTATATTTAATATTATAAAAATATACTTAATATTATAAATGCGAAAGTGTGTCTGTCTGTTAGCACTTCACGCCCAAACCGCTGCACCAATTTTGCTGAAATTTGGTATGGGTTTACTTTGAGCCCCGGGAAAGGACATAGCATACTTTTTATCCCGGGAAAATGTACGGTTCTCGCGCGATAAATGATTTTTGGCGCAATGGAGTTGCGGGCGTCATCTAGTCTTTAACTTTAATATTTCGATCGCGGATTCTTGGAAATCTGTCGTTGTTCTCGCGGCCGCATGTGACCACTTGGGAGTGTAAGTATTATATCATTTTATAGTGTAAAACATAAAAAAACACTCATAAACTAGCCAGGGTCAAGGAGAATGCGAAGTCAAAGTCACTCACAAGTTACGTCTTTTACTCGCATCGTGGCGCTGCTGTCGAATTACGACGCCCTCTATAGTTTCTGCACGGTCCCTATACTTTAATCTGTGTCAGGAACACTATATACCTACTCTAGTGGTCAGGAACCACAGATGACAGAACAGATTTACTCCTTCAGGAACCATCAGGAACAGTCAGGAATTTCTACGTGATTTCTACGTTTTGTTGATTATGTTGATTTATTTTGTTCTGTAATAGAAATTAAATAGATTTGTCGCTTTTTAATAAAATAAATCTTCAGAAATCATCAAAATGTCCTCAATAGCTTTGGACAATTCATTAGACCTGAGGTATAGACTTCAAAATAACTTTCGTACTATTTTCTGACTTTTGAACTTTACAGCCTCACTAAAACATATTTGATTTTATCAGAGAATTATTTACAACTGGGTCTGTGCTAGAAATTAATGAAGAATACGACAACGGAGAACATCGTATAGAAACTGAAGATGCCTATGAGAAGAAGCTTGATGTCTTTGGAGAACCAGTAGCTTCGTTAGAAGACTTGGTAAAACAGATGACACCTGTTGATGAGGATCAATATGTTAAGAAGAAAGTAATGGAAGAAGGTGGAGGGCTACCATTACACAATGGATGTACAGTCTCAATAATATATTCTGCATATTTTGAGGGTAGTTCAGAACCCTTCGATGTAAATTGTGGCAAACCACTGGTAACATTTTTTTCTGTTTTAAAAATATTCAAGTTGGTAAAAGCATTCTGAGTATGTTCACATGGTAGAAAATATATTAAACTAAAAAATAATAATAAAATAATAAAAAATCTGTTTATTTCAAGTAACAAAAGCCAAACAGTATAATACTTATACAAAACTTATGATGGTAATCCACTAATACAATTGATGTTTCAGGTTGTTAATTTAGATGATTCAGGTCTGTTACCTGGCCTGGAAATAGCTGTAAAGTCAATGTTAGTTGGAGAAGTGGCAGTTTTTGTGTTGAGCTATCAAATTATGTATGGAGAATTAGGAGTTCCACCAAGAATTAAACCTAAAGCTGACTGTATATTTTATATAAAATTGATCAGAAGCATAGTCACTCCAGAGGAAGGGTAAATGTCATTTAATTATTTTTGAATTACTATTATGAAATTTTTTAACAAATACTAATTTATGATGTATTTTAGGCCTATTAATTTTTCAGAACAAAATCAATTTCAAAGGGTTCGTGCTGAGGTAACGACTTTGTTCAAATCGGGATTAGTATTACACAAAGCAAGAAATTATTTAGTTGCTGCACAACTATTTAGAAAAGGAGTTGCATTGCTACATAAATGCAGATTAGCCGATGAGGAAGAAGAAAAGATACAACAAAAGTCACTTATGAGATTATACCTAAATTTAGCTGTTTGCTACAATAAATTGAAGCAGCCATTAAAAGCTTGCATTTCATGTAATGAGCTAAACAGGCTCAATGGTCTATGGAATAATGGTAAAGCTTTGTACCAAAATGGTATGGCCTTGAGAATGATTGGTCAATTTGATGCGGCAAGTAAAAGATTACAAAGAGCTTTAAAGTTAAATCCAGATAATTCGAAAATTCAAGAAGAAATTGCCTTAGTTAACAAATTACGAGACTCTTGTACTCAAATACAACTCATTGAAAAGAGTTCTTCTACTATAGGAGAGGATTTTAAACAAGAAGTTCAAAGGCTAGTGAAACAGTTTAAGGAAAATCCTAATTTGTGTAAACTGACCTTGCCTGCGGGCTTAAACGACTCTGAGATTGAATATATAAGAAGTGTATGTGAAAAAGAAAACTTGTTTTGTAACAAAGTCCAGAAGAATTATCTTTTAGATAAGGAAACAGAAAACCTTCCAGTGGAGACTGATATTGATATATTTTTGTAATCCAAACTATATTATGTGGTATTGAACAATGTTGAATTATAAGGGAAATAAAATATTTCTTTTCTTAGGTGTAATACATAGTTAACTTTTTTAGGTTACTGTAAAATTCTGAACTTCAACCAATTGAATGATTTACTAATAATTAAACTTTAGACCAGTAAAACTTAAAAGTTTTGAGATTTTAAAATCCCAAAACTTCTAATAGGCATACTCAAAATTTTTAGGGTTCCGTACCCAAAGCTTAAAAACGGGACCCTATTAATAGCCAGGCTGCTATTAAATAAGTATGTATGTCATTTATATTTTAATACTTTTCCTTTAAGTTTTCTTTTAAGTTTTTGTCATTTGTAACTAAATGTTACAAAAATACAAGTTTTTACAGTACCATCATAATATTATTATAGATTTTATGTAAAGAAATAAATTGTTTTGAAACCAAAACAATTTATTTCTATAAGTAAACACTTTATTTGAATTGTTTTATTTAATTCAAATCATGATAATATCATAAAATAACAACCGATTGCAACAAATATACTTTATTGTTTAATTACAACTTCCATAAAGCTAACTCTTGACTACTGTTATTGGAACCGTACCAAGTCTCAAATGCTGTTCTCTTAACATTAAGTAAAAACAAATGCATTTACCACTCTTAAAAATATTTGTGAATAATCATATTCAGTATAGCTTAGTTCTGTGTGGGTAAGTTTAGTAGGACGTTCTGGCCTTGTGGAAGATAGGTTACATTGCGTGATTTGGCTAGTTGGTATGCAATATCCTCGGCGGCCTCAATTCTTCTCAACTCTACGAGGCCCTCGCCAGCGGTACCGAAAGACTTGGCTAGTAAGATAGCTGCTTGGGCGTCGCCCTCTGCAGTGATAATGGCAGCCTTCTTTTGTTGCTCAGCTTTCTCCACAAGGAATCTGGCTTTCTCTGCATCTTGTTGAGCGACTTGTTTCAATTCTACGGCCTGCGTGAATTCCTTGCCAAAGGTTAAATGTGTGATGGAGATGTCGTCAAGGATAAGTCCAAACTGGGCAGCTCTTTCGGTAAGGCTCTCACTTACTTTTTGTGACACTACCTGCAAGTAAACAATCACAAAATTTTACTAATAATATTCAAACCAAACTAATATTTTGCAACCGCCCAACCCTTCGTTTTTTTATCATAATACTAGATGACGCCCGCAACTCCATTGCGCCAAAAAACTCGTATATCGCGCGGGAACCGTACATTTTCCCGGGACAAAAAGTATCCTATGTCCTTTCCCAGGACTTAAAGTATCTCCATGCCAAATTTCAGCAAAATCGGTTCAGCGGTTTAGGCGTGAAGAGGAGTCTGACAGACAGATAGGGGGACAGACAGACACACTTTCGCATTTATATTAATATATTAGTATGGATTCATTTTCCTACTTCATTTTATTATACCTATCAATCTTTTTAATCTTTATTGTTTTTTTACTGATATAGTTCTCTCGACCTAGTCTGGCGACCAGCTGCTGTAGTAGCAACTTCGCGACCCCCCAGGGAGTCGCAACTCGCAACCAACAGGTTGAAAAACACTGGTTTAAATAATCAATTACTCAGTAAGAAACAAAGATTCTGATTGATATATAGTCAATATTTATTCCAATTTTGTGAAACGATTTGTAATTTTATTTCTCAGGCCTTTTAGCACTAGAAATCGATAGTTGTTCTACTCTATACCAGGGACAAAATTTTATATTTGCTTGTCTCTGTGGGAAATGTCTAAAAAACGTATAGTAAAAAAGGTTTTTTACTATCATATCATTTTGTCAAACAAGATTTGATTAGTTGATTAGTTAAAATCAAGCAAATTAGTCCTATACCTCTCTCTGTGTGATAAGTTCTCCAGCGTCGAACTGTGCGACAACTGCCTTTAGAACTTCAGATGTGATCGAGGGCAGCACTCTCTCATCATAGTCTACTCCCAGGATTGTGTAGATCCTAGGTAGCTGGTCCGGGATAGGTCTGAACAGGATACGGAGGGTGATGTTTACATTCTGTAGATCTGAAAAGTTATTAATTTATAAATTTGTAAACAGCAGGCAAGGGCAGTGTATTTTATTACTTTCAATATATAACTTTTTACACACAGAACAGGATGACACTACAATGTTGCCACTTTTTAATTTCACTTTTTTGACAGACTCGACTGTAGTTAATATTATATACTTAATTTTACATTTATAAATAGAGATAGGATTTAGATGCAATTTTAAATTATTCTATTATTGGCCTTGGATTTCCACAAGGATTTTTAAACACTGAATAATTTTAACACACCTTTACTTCCTGTGACTGTTGGCACATTTCTAGGTCTCGATCTTATATCAAAGATGATGGGTTTCTGCACCCACGGAATGAAGAAGTGAGTACCTTCACCAACCACCAGATTTTTTACTCCGGCAAATCTATCGAAGATTACTGCTCTGTTGCCACCATCAACTGAAAAATTATTTAAGGTGACGCCATGTTAAAGTAAAAAACTGTGTTGGATGTGTTTGAGATTGCTTGTTTTCTATGCAAGGCTGGCCCGGCCTCTCATAGAAAACAAGCAATGGAACAGCAAAAAATTGAAAGGGCGTAGCGACAAAATGGTTTTTGTCGCGTAATTTAAAAACCATAAATACATTTCATATAAGCTATGGACAAATTAAAGTGTATACTAGAACCAATTTATGTACAAATTTTGGAAGCTTATATCACTCTCCTCTGTTGGCAAAATAGGAATCCCTTTTTTTACAGAGGTCTTTTTGATTGATTATTCTGTGTTATAAAAGTTGACCAATCGTGTTATGCTATGGGTAATTCAAAGACAAAGACATGATGAATACTGACAGTGAACTTTAATTTGTTAGCTTTAGTCATTGCTGAGAAAAATGGACATCGCTACAGCCAAATTATCAAGGCGTCACCTTAAGAAATGTTTAAAATACAAAATTTTCACATAACACAATAAGAAAAAACGGTCAAGTCGACTCTGACTAGCACACAAAGTGTGTTCCGTACTGTTATAGAGCAAAAATAGCCCAAAATTGTGTTTTTTGTATAGCCCTCCATAAATTTTTATTTTATTTTAATTATTATTTTAATAACTAATAATAAGGTGCAAATATAATTCAAGATGTGGAATTTAAGAATACTTAATTTAATAATTTTTTTTAGTAGCAACAGAAATACACAATCTGTGAAAAGTTTAGAGGTGGTTCTTGAGATACCTGGAGACAGACAGAAGGGCAGACAACAGTCTTAGTAATTAGGTGCCGTTTTTACTTATGGTCACATAATTCATCAAGCCCCATATGGTTACCGGCGACACAATAGATATTCTATTGTCTCGTTTTTCCACGATCAATGGGTTAATACACACCCATGACCCAGGAACTTTGAAAACTTTTTGTTCCGTCAGCGGGATTCGAACCCGTGACCTCCGGCTACCGACAGCCGACCCACTGAGCCACAGAGGTCGTCACTCAAAATCTAAATTAAATACTGTAAATAATGTTTAACTATTACTTTACCATTGTAAAGGGCCGAGTTAACAACTCCCCCTACAACCGCTACTCCCAAGCCGAGTTGCCCAATGCGATTAAATAATTGTGCGGCCATTTCTGAAAGCGAAATATTAAAAATGTTATGTACTACCTGGATAATATTAAGTTCATAGTATGTATTTGGAAATAGTGATTTGTTTCTTTTATTCTTTTAAAACAGACTGTATCCAGTGCTGTAGAAGCAGTTTTGACATAAACTTTTTAAAAGATACAGAGGTAAACAAAGTTATGAAGTTATTTGCATTACAAGAATTTTTTTCTAAAAAGAATTGAGCCGGCGCGGTGTTCGGTAGGACGATCGTAACGTAATACTAGATCTAGCACTTGTAATCTATTTCATTGTTAAAATACTAACTTAATATGTCTGAGAATTAGTTGAAAACTAGTAAATCTATTACTGAAATTGGTCAAATAGGTATTACTATGAACAAGAATTTGGTGTCAATGTTTCGTAATAATTACAGTAGTTGTAGTACATAGTGTGAACATAACCTCAAATGATGAGGTCAAAATACAATAGCTCGACTTGTAAAAATTATTTGTAACATACCGTCAAAAGCACCCTAAATTAAAGATACGTTATCTAAGTCTCAATTTACTTTTTTAACGTGCAATTTAATAACTTTTCGGCTCACGTAATATTAGAATTTATTGACTTTGCACAATTTGACCATCACAGATTAGAGTATTATAGAGTAGATTGACCATAGACAAACTTTTTTTCTTCCACAGATTAGGATTGGAGCACTCACAGATTAAGGAAGTATTAATACCTCAATGGGACTTGGGAGCACTCAACTCATGACTCATGAAGTCACGTTGACAGATAATTTTTGTTTTCTGGACCGGTTGCTGGGTTGGAAGTTTGGGCGTGGGGACTGGGAGCTGGGACTGGACTCTGGAGGCGTTGATACTTTAGTCGCAGCTGCTGATTTCACGACACAGGAGAAGCCTTGCGGCTTGCCTGGGTGATGTATACGTAGGACCCAATGCAGCGTTTGTGAGAGAAGCGCAATGGTTTAGCCCAAAGGTTTAGCCCAAAGGTTTAGCCCTAATTTCACCAACGTCTGTTTGACGTGTTCTTCTGTTCTTGCTTCTTCTCGTCTGTAATGTCATGTCTTCTCTTTCATTCATAAGACAACTCTTTCGTTTTTCATGTCAATACTAATTCCAGCGCTAACTTTAAAAGTCATTGGTGAACTTGGTCGAGTTTACTCCGTATCTGTTGGCTGTTCAATAACACCAGTAAACTGGTGATGGAAAGTGGATCACGTGACACGTACGACAAGAACGTGCGATTTGCGAAAAAGCTGATCGTGGTCAAAAGCCGGTCAGGTTTCAATAGAGAGTGGCGAAACTCGGGTTAACTCGCAACAAAGTAATGCTGTAGATATATTTTATTATGGTGGGATAAGGGCATATTAATTATTATTCATTGCTGGCTGGCCAGCGGTGGCGCTGGAGCGATCATGATGGAAGACCTTGGGGGAGGCCTTTTCCCAGCAGTGGGACAGCATTAGTATGTCTTATTGGTCTGTGGACAGCATAAGCTAGAAAAAAAAATTATTCATTATCAGCTGTAACCGCCGGAGTTTTGCAGGGAATGTGAAAGAGTGATGTTGTGATTTTGTATTATTTTCCTAAAATTGTGTTAAGTTGGGTTTTTAATGTGTAATATTGGTAGAATATTAACCATTAGATATTCGTTATCGTGCACAAGTGTAGGAGAGTGATGCATTATCCAGAAACGTGCGATTTTGTGTTCCCTCCAAAACTCCATTGAAAGTTTCAGTAAAGCGTCTACCACTTTATTGAAACGACCGACTTGACTGATGACTCCTTGACTGTATTGACTTTTACTTAGACTTGACTAGACTAAATGACCTGACGATATTACATGAAAACGTTGCTGAAAATTATTATAGGAGGAATACGGTTTTCCCGCCATATTCCTTACCTTTCTACCTTGTCTGTGGCACAACATACACATACTTTGTGTCAAGTTGCCAAAAACGAAGAGAAAGAAGCTGTAACCGCCAGGCTGGACAATCGATTTTGAACTTTACTGCAAGCAACAGCTGATGAGGTTATAGCAAAAAAGTTGAGAGACAGCGGCCGGAATTAGCAACAGATTAAGGAGTGTGGTTTATCACCATGATAACGCTAGACCTCACACTTTCCCACTCACTCATTTTGCCACTCAGCAAAAATTACGATTGGGAGGTGTTAATGCATCCGCCGTATAGTCCTAACTTGCACCTTCAGATTTTTCACCTGTTTCGGTTTCCTGCGAGGCCGGGGTACCCTCGAAATTCTCATACAAACTTAATACCAAAATCATTTTCTGATACGAAAATATTTAACATGTTTGAGTTATTTTTCAGCTTAAAATAGTAATTACCTAGATTCCTAAAAAAATTTTGTACAAAATATTTACTTAAACACTAAAAAAATAGTGTTTAAATATTTTTTATTAAAACTATTAAATATTTAAACACCAAAAAATAGAGAAAAACACTAAAAAATATAAAAATAAATAGTAAAACTACAAAATATTTAGGTAAACACAAAAAAATTTTTTTAGTGATTAAATATTTTGTAGAATATTTTAAGGGCCCGGGTTACCCTCGAAATTTTCATACATTCTTAATACCAAAATCATTTTCTCATACGAAAATATTTAACATGTTTGAGTTATTTTTCAGCTTAAGATAGTAATTACCTAGGGTCCTGAACAAATTTTTTTTACAAAATATTTAAATAAGTACTAAAAAAAAATTTTTGTTTAAATATTTTTTAGTAAATTTACTACTAAATATTTAAACACCAAAAAATAGACAAAAACACTAAAAAATATATAAATAAATAGTAAATTTACTACAAAATATTTAAATAATAAAAAATATTTTTTAAAGTTTAAATATTTTGTAGTAAATTTACTATTTATTTATATATTTTTTAGTGTTTTTGTCTATTTTTTTGTGTTTAAGTATTTAGTAGTAAATTTACTAAAAAATATTTAAACACAAAAATTTTTTTTTAGTATTTAAATATTTTGTAAAAAAAATTTGTTCAGGACCCTAGGTAATTACTATCTTAAGCTGAAAAATAACTCAAACATGTTAAATATTTTCGTATGAGAAAATGATTTTGGTATTAAGAATGTATGAAAATTTCGAGGGTAACCCGGGCCCTTAAGCTGAAAAATAACTCAAACATGTTAAATATTTTCGTATGAGAAAATGATTTTGGTATTAAGTATGTATGAGAATTTCGAGGGTACCCCGGCCCCTTAAGCAGTGTCAGGTTAACATCACGAAATGACTGCCAAAACCACATATTATTTTGTCCCGGAAAAATGTACGGTTAGGTACTGCACAAGATACTTTTAAATGATTTGCGCGTAAACTATTCAATCGATTTTGATGAATTTTGGTGTGGAGATACTTTGAGTCTCGGGAAAGGACAAGGGATACTTTTCGTCCCGTAATACTGCTGTCCGGGTAATAGGTCCGGAAATACTGCTGGTGACAGTTCGTTCCAGAGTTTTACAGTGCGCGGCAGAAAATTACGCGAAAAACGCACTGTGGAAGACTGCCACTCATCAAGGTGATGAGGATGGTATGTTTTTTGCGTGGGACGATGGCGAAAAGTTGCAGGTGGTTATATGATTCCGAACAATTCCTCAGAGCACTCCAGGTAATACAACCGATAGAGGATGCAGAGTGATGCTACATCTCGGCGTAGGTAATTCCAAGGGGTCTAAGCTGTTTGAAACACTAAAGGCAACAATTCGAGCGGCCCTTCGTTGGATACGATCCAGAGGGAGCAGTTGGTATTTTGGCGTCCCTGACCAGAGATGAGAACAATATTCCATGTGAGGCCGAACCTGCGCCTTGTAGAGTTGACAGGCGTTGGTCCGGACTGAAGTACTGTCTCGCTCTGTTAAGAACACCAAGCTTTCTAATCCTATGTCTTTTACAGGGACTCCATACCAAATTTCAGCAAAATCGTTTCAGCGGCTTGGGCGTAAAGAGGTAATAGACAGACACACTTTCGCATTTATAATACTCGTAGGGATATGGAAGTATTGGATCATGGATATTAAAACTACTTAATATTATGTACCGACTCTCTTTAAATCATAATTCGTTAATCCGTGCGATTTGAAGACTGGAGGGTCGCGACTCGCGTGGCTCATGGGTGGCGCAATTACGCAATGAAGTTCAATAAGCAAATTATTAGTTGGAAGTGCACGACCAAGTTACCTTATTATCTGTAATTGGGACATGCAAACGATAAAAACAGTACCAAGATTACTGAGTCATTCTTATACTGGAACACAGAAGACACATCCACGAAAAATATTTTTTTATTGTTCTGAAATTTTGTTATGCATAATAAGCCATTTCGTAAAAAAAATTGTGTGGCATTCGGAGACTGCCGCACTATTGCATAGCATTTTTTAGGGTTCCGTACCCAAAGGGTAAAAACGGGACCCTATTACTAAGACTTCGTTGTCTGTCCGTCTGTCTGTCTGTCTGTCTGTCTGTCTGTCTGTCTGTCTGTCCGTCCGTCCGTCCGTCCGTCCGTCCGTCCGTCCGTCCGTCCGTCCGTCCGTCCGTCCGTCCGTCCGTCCGTCCGTCCGTCCGTCCGTCCGTCCGTCCGTCCGTCCGTCCGTCCGTCCGTCCGTCCGTCCGTCCGTCCGTCCGTCCGTCCGTCCGTCCGTCCGTCCGTCCGTCCGTCCGTCCGTCCGTCCGTCCGTCCGTCCGTCCGTCCGTCCGTCCGTCCGTCCGTCCGTCCGTCCGTCCGTCTGTCTGTCTGTCTGTCTGTCGCCAGACTGTATCTCAAGAACCGCTGTAGCTAGACTTCTGAAATTTTCACAGATTGTGTATATCTGTTGCCGCTATAACAACACATACTAAAAACAAAATAAAGCTAATATTTTAAGGGGGGCTCCCATACAAGAAACGTGATTTTTTGGCCTTTTTTGCTCGTAATCCATAATGGCAACATATAGGCACTTGAAATTTTCACAAAATCTTCAATTTTATGTGTGCTTTAATATCAAATAATAAAATTAAAATAAAATAAATAATTAAGGGGGGCTCCCATACAAAAAAACACATTTTTTTCCCTATTTTCACTCTTTAACGGTACGGAACCCATCGTGCGCGAGTCCGACTCGCACTTGGCCCTTTTATCAACTGCGACACGACGATCGAGTGTTGTGTGTTAGGTTTTTACGTTACAGAATTTCTTGATTCGATCGCTGCGCTCAAAGCCCGCAATAAAACTATGCAATAGCTTAAAAAATTATGTGAAAATACTGTACATACGTCATACATACGTTATTTCGTTACCACTTACCACGTCTTGATGTTAATAATTAATTTTAACATTGTAAATGCGTGTGTATACCTGTATAGGCTGTTACCTCTTGACGCTTAAATCGCTGAAGGGTATGTTCTGAAAATACTTTGGGTTCCCGGAAATAAAATATAGGGCAGTCATTGTAGGAGATAATGTTTTCCGTGCTTTTTCGGTTCCGAATTTCGCTGCAACGAAGTTGCAGCCAATATTTATGAATAACTAAAGCAAAGCTCAATCACCCGTTATTATGTAAACATTACGTTAGTTTATTTTGACTCGATTGATAGGAAAATAATTAATGACCATTAACATAATAATAGCTTTCGATAATAGGAACGTCGCAAAAACATCTAAGATCGTTAACCTCCTGTATCTATATTTTATTTAGTCATTGCCAGTACTAGTCAGTAGAACTTATATCGAAGTTACTGTTTAGTAATAAGCATGTGGTAGAAGACGTAGAACTCTACTTAATAGCGCACTGTGGTGTTAGCTTTACAACATTTGTAAAATGTTGGTACCCCATGTGAAACGGTGTTGTTTTTGCCTACCTTTACGTTCTGGAATAATTCTTTTCGCCTACGTCAATATTGTAAGTTATCTTGAATTTATTACAATACTTAGGCCCACTTGCGCCAATCTGGGTTAAAGTTAACTCTGAGTTAAACATCATGTCATATCTGTCACTCACCAAATCAGTGATAGAGATGACATGATGCTTAACTCAGAGTTAACTTTAACCCAGATTGGCGCAAGTGGGCCTAAATAATGTAAATCATTACCTTTAATAATCAAAATAAAATTAAATACCTTGTTTTCGTAGTCGAATATAACTCGACTACGAAAACAAGGTATTTAATGTCCACATAAAAATTCTAAAAATGTATCAATTGTTTAGGCGCTACGACGGAACAAACAAACATATTACATATTATTATTATAATTATTCAGAAATCGACGTAAAGAATAGCTATTCTTTACGATTTCCAATTTCCATTGGCTTTCCCGTAACCGTCCTATCCAACAACACGCAAAAATTAGGCGGTACCAGCTTCCATAGAGTTACCTTAGAACTTCTTACATGCAATTTATAACACTCAGAAGTTAACCAAGCATTTCGCTAAGCCGGCCCCTAAACGATAAATTTTATTGTGAAATAATTATCACGTCTTGCGTATTTTATTGACCGTCTAGGGTTGATATTGAACATCGCGCGCCTTCAATCTAATTGTCAAAAAAACTGTTCAAGAAAATTGAAGCGTGATATATTGCACAAATAAAATTAATCGTCTAAGGGCCTGCTAAGGTTTTATAATTATAGTTGATTGCCTTTCAGATATTTTCAGTGCTGTCAGTAGCATGCCTGGTGATGACGACGGAGCTGCAGAAGGTGTCCATCACCAACGACGCCTCCGTCGAGGTGGTCACCTCCACGGTTCTGTTCAGCATCCTCGGCATGGGAGTCATACTTAACTTCTTACTCCTGATTGCTGGATATCAGGTAATCATCGGCAACTGATTATCCCGTTTTGAGACTTTGCATATTATTCTGCTGAATATTTAAAGCATCTTGTACAATGGTAGCAAATTTCTTGAGAGCGCTTGCACTTTGCAGCTAATAGGCATTTACTGGGCCCAAGTCCAAGCCCAAGTCTTTTGTATGTACCTACCATTGAAGGAATTGATTAAGGTAGATGGCGAACCTACGTAATTTGTTTGGGTTATGTTAATTGATGATTACGAATGACAGTATATTAAATATTAATAATACTATGCTAGTCGTGATCTGTTGGTTGAGTTTTACATAACGCCACCAACTTACGTAGATCTGCCATCTGTCTACGAATCAACGTATCTGATAGTAGTAGTCGTGTGCGCACACGACAAAAAAACGAGCAATACGGCTTTTGCTGAACCAAAGATTTCCTTTGGCAGGATTGATCCTTATATCCCTAAGATGGGTTTACGAAGTGGAGCCACCTGAATATTTCATGCAGGTGGAGGGGGGGGGGGGGGGGGGGGGGGGGGGGGTTAGCTTTGACAAAGTCTGAGGTAGCGTAGGATTTAGGTATAAAGTCGAGTTTGGTATCATTTTCGATTGAATCGAATGTTTAAATGCCAGTTCTGGAATAACATTTAGGTAATTAATAGTAAAAATAAAATAAAATTAAAAATCTGGAATTTCACAGAAACCGTTTATTTTTTACAAATTAATAACCCATGTCTCACATAGTCTTCTATATATTTTTGTGTCAAATGACATAAAAATTTGCTACAGTAGTCTGTGAGATATTAGCCCTTTAAAAAAAATTTCCCCGCTTTTTTACATTTTCCTCTGTATCTTTGCTTTTATTGGTCTTAGCGTGATAAAATATAGCTTATAGCCTTCCTCGATAAATAGGCTATCAAACACTGAAAGATTTTTTCAAATCGGACCAGTAGTTCTTGAGATTAGCGCGTTCAAACAAACAAAGTAACAAACTCTTCAGCTTTTTTTTCACATTTTCCTCTGTATCTTTGCTCCTATTGGTCTTATCGTGATAAAATATAGCCTATAGTCTTTCTCGATAAATAGGCTCAAACACTGAAATATTCTTTTAAATCGGATGAGTAGTTCCTGATTAGCGCGCTCAAACAAACAAACTCTTCAGCTTTATAATTATTACTAGACGTTCCGCGCGGCTTCGCCCGCGTAAATTAGATATTTCACAGACAAATTAGTCCACAATAAATAGCCTATGATGCCACGTAAAGACGTGCCTACTTTTAATCTGTGCCAAATAACAGAAAAATTGCTCCAGTAGTTCGTGAAATAAGCCCTTTCAAATAATTTCCCCCGGTTTTTCAACATTTTCCTCTATTTCTTCTCGTCTTAGCGTAATGAAGTATAGCCTATAATCTTTCTCGATAAATGGGCTATCTAACACTGAAATAATTTTTAAAATTGGACCAGTAATTACTGACTCATACTAAGATTAGCGCGTTTAAATAATGCTTCTTCTTCTTTTTACGTTGTATAACATCTTTATCTTGCAAATATGAATCCTAAAATGAATTTAGCATTCTTAGTCATCCGAATATGGTGCCGAATTTGGAAAAGTACCATAATTAATGCCTCTATACAGATTGAGACTCTATTTTCCTCCAGAGCAGAAGCTGCTACAATTTGAAAAAACTAACATCAAAAATCACGGTGGCTCCACATCTTAAATCCATCCTTGGGCCATAAGGACCAATCCTACCAAAGGAAATCTTTGGTTCAGCAATAGCCGTATAATTTACCGTACACACGCAACTATTGGTCAACTTTTTTCCAAGTAGCTTAAATAAATTGTATCTAAAAGTTGCTCATATTTAAGGACTTCATTCTGAATGCAACGTTTTAAAAAGAAATAAGTTGCAAGTATAAAGGTGCCGGTTGGCAGCCGACTACATAAAGTTGCAGCAGACGACGTGTCGTCGCGACACTACTGGTTTCTATGTATTTCTATGAAATTGTCGCTAGCTTCGTGTTGCTAGCTGCGCAGGGTATTTCATAGAAATACATAGAAACTAGTAGAGTCACAACGACACGTCGTCTGCTGCAACTTCATGTAGTCGGCCTCCATACTTGTACCTTTACTCTGGAGTCTGGCCCATTTATTTAACTGACTTCCTAAAATCTAAAAAGCGAAGAGCTGTTCTATGTTTGGCTGTAGGTATAATAATGTGTTTTTAAATTACTTACCTAAACAGTTAAATAAGTTAACAATAATAGTTTATTCACTTCACTTCGTATAAATACGAGTAGGTACATGGTATTTACAATTTAATCATAGAATCCCATTGTATTCCAGAAGGACATTTGTATGCTGCGCCTGTACATTGCGTATTTGATGGCGACAATGCTGGCGGCATTAGTGCCGATAATAATATTGCTGTCGCGGAAGATTTTTATCGAAGTCACTATCGCCTTGATCGCTTTAGGTAATTTATCGCTTGGCAATATTATCGATTGGATCCTCTGTGTGGTAGACCTTAAGACCTCCCTAAGGACTGTAATTTGCTGTATGAAAGAACTATCATCGTCAACTTGTATAGGCGTCCCGACTCCCGTACCTATGCTATTGATATTAAGATCATCAAAATATGATCATCACAATGTAAACAATTCAAACCTACTATGTAATGGAATCTTTGAGCACGGTTTTTACCTATCTCCAGTAGTCTAATTAATTTGAAACTTTGCACACGTACTAATAATGACAATGTGATTTTTTTTATAAAAAATAAAATTAAATTAAGAAATTTAAAAAACCCCCGCCAAAAAACTTTAAAAAGTAATGAAATAACATTTCCTGACTTTAAGTTTAAATCATTCCTAAGAGTAAAGTAATATTTTAGTCCATAATTGTTGTCAAGGTGTGTCGGGGGACCGCTAAGTAAACTACCACAACAGCGACTTTTGCATTTTGTATCGCCATAATAGTCACTGATTCTCTCGATTCGGGTCGCTGTGAACAGACCCTTAATTTATATTGTTATGTGAAATCAAACATCTACATTAGCGGTCCCCCGACACACCTTGACAACAATTATGGACTAAAATATTACTTTACTCTTAGGAATGATTTAAACTTAAAGTCAGGAAATGTTATTTCATTACTTTTTAAAGTTTTTTGGCGGGGGTTTTTTAAATTTCTTAATTTAATTTTATTTTATGCTTTTTAAACTTGTGCAGAATAATTCCTATCAACTGGATCATATCCCAATGAATACCATCTATAAAATATGTCCTCTTGGATGAGGCCATCAATATGAGCCCAAACATGAAACCTTCACTTTAGGTTCATACGGAGCTTGGCTCCTATAGAATCCAGGTGATGCTGCAGCAGCAGCATGCAAATATTTACTGTTTATCTACGTCTTACTGGTTGTCGCAATTAAAATGAGCCCAAACACGAAACCTCTGCTGTAAGTTGGTGAGGAGTTGGGTATCCTATTGATTACCAGGTGATGCTGCACCACCAGGTCAACTTTCCAATAATGTGTATATATTCATAAGTGTCTCAAACCAGGATGCAAAATATAAAACCCATCAAACGACTGCAAGTTGCTAATCGTCCTATCACGAACCAGATATACCGTGATATTTCAGCAATGAGCAGGCTGATGATGATGAACTATAGCTAAGAACACTCACCGTCATGTCAGCTTTCAAACAAAAAAAACTAGATCAAAATCGGTCCACCCGTTTGGATGCTACGATGCCACAGACAGACAGACAGACAGACAGACAGACAGACAGACAGACAGACAGACAGACAGACAGACACGTCAAACTTATAACACCCCTCTTTTTGGTCGGGGGTTAAAAAATATAATATAGGTCATTCGAATAAGAAGTCGCTGAAAATATGAAAATAATTTAAGCGTGTTTTTTAGCTTTCAGGGTTCCATACCAGAAAGGTAAAAACGGGACCCTATTACTATAAGACTTCGTTGTCTGTCCGTCCGTCTGTCTGTCTGTCTCCAGGCTGTAACTCAAGAACCGCTATAGCTAGACTTCTGAAATTTTCACAGATTGTGTATATGTATCTGTTACCGCTATAACAACAAATACTGAAAATAAAATAAACTATAAAGTAAATATTTAAGGGGGGCTCCCATACAAAAACCACAATTTTTCTACTTTCGCTCTATACTTCCCCTTCGTGCGCAAATCAGACTCGCACTTGGCCGATTTTTTAACTATTATTTCCAATAACAGCACCTGGTGTTTACAGCATTACAGTTGTACGTGATCATCCTGGTGAGGAGTGAGGTGATCAAGTTGGAGGAGGAGGGAACCGCCCTGGACGAGAGACCAGTGGACGTCCAGGACCAAGTGGACATACAAGACTGTGTTACACTGTTGTAGATTAAATTAATGTTATACGACTACTTTTTTATGACGTGATGTTCTTCTGTGTTAGTACTATTAGAGAAGTTGATTCCTATAGGCAGATGGCAGACCTTGTAATTTGGTCGCGTTAAGTCAATCCCATCAAAGTTCAGCTTCAGACCGATCACAGCTAACATCGAATTGACATAAGCCGACCAAATGACGTAGGTCCGTCAACTGCATCTTCGATGGTACTTCACGAAAAGTAGAGGCAGGTAGAGGCTTTTAAAAATCTAAGAATTTGATACTTTGTAATTGATCTGCTAAATGTTAAATCCTAATCTTCCTAAACTTAGTTGATATGAGTTATGAAAATAAAGACTTTCAAGAGGCACCAAGCAAACGAGCAAACTTATCCCCTGATGAAAAGTAACACGGGTGCGTTGCCGGTATTTTAAGAAGTGATTTAAGTTCATTCGGAGGTTAAAAAAGGTGTGTTGAAATATTAAAACATATCATATAGCACACTTTAACAGCCATAATTTGCCAAACTTCCTCATACCACACATAATAATTTCGTGAAAAGAAGTATTTATCGATACTTACATGAATTCCATAGCGAACCGCTTTTACGCAGTCACGAATTCTGTAATGATGTTTAAAATATCGGCAAAATCGGCCCAGGTGGGTGCCCGCGGGTCGCCGGTCGTGACTTACCCTCCTCCATTGTCAGAGACAACTAATTAGGGAATAATTACGCTCTAAACGGCCGCAGCCCGTAATATACCACGCAATACTTTCGACGTTTACGACGATTGGTATAGTTCTAAATGTTATAATTATTATAAGTGCATCTCAACACGCCAGTGAATGCTTTCATTTTTGGCGATATTACTCGATGTAATGGCCACTCTTCACGCGGGGCCAGTATGGATAACCATGATTACCGGTAATGCACAATCCATGTCATCATGATCATCAGATCAGCCTATGTATATTGCTGATTATGTCTTGGGCAGCCGTCACCCATCCGCTGCCAGCCACTTTCTTCAAATCATCGGATCACCGTAACGTCCTAGGTTTGCCTAAGCGAAGTCTCCACTTGTCTGCTCCATCTACCATCTTCCCTTCTGTAGACATGTCGAGCAGCCCAAGTGGAAGTTAAGTGGAAGCACTTTAGCGTCTTAATTCAATATGTATATGTCGCAGTCATCTGGTTCAATCTGTGATTCGATTGAATGACTAGCGTATTCATTGAATGACACCGTTTTATTGAATGACTGAAGGTCAACTAGTCAAGACGCTGACTGTAACGTCTTGACTAAACGTCATCATAGTGAAGTCGTTAAATGGAATGCTATGAATTTTTTAAAGTATTTGTTGGTGGCGTACTAATAGGTTAATCTAGAAACTGACTTCAATTATGAGGCGACGGCTACTTCTGGGTGGTTTACAAAAAATAAAATAAAAAAAATCCAATCGTATTGGACAGACGAAGTAATAAATACATTGCTATTAATTAACTAAGAATTATAAACTGTTCTTATACATTTCCTATTCCGTTAAAAAACCCTACATTATTTGGTCGTGTTAAAGCAGAATTCTGCTGCAATTTCAGTAATTGAGCAAGCAGGGTTAATAAATGTATTAATCCTGCTTGCTCAACTGATATCGACACTTATAACTAACATTAACCTCGACCAAATAATGTAGATCGACCTATCAATAAATTTTCCTGATTGGTCAATCACAAAATTCAAAGCTGAAAGTGCCTGTAACGTGCTCTTTAGAGGCACTTTCAGCTTCCACACTAGTGTCATTACATAAAGGCCTCTCGTCGGTATGCCGCACCATTACGCTTGTACATGTCTCATTATGTACATAATATCTGAAACGTACAGTACAATTGGCGTGGTTATTACTATAATTTGGCGGTAAGCGAGCGGCAGGTGGTACCCGAGTGAGAAAACCCTGAAAGCCACAACCGCTGTTCGGTTCCAACAAGGTCAACCTATGCTACCTTTTAATTACTGTTTTTTATATAATATGCAGAAAACCGAGTTCATGTTTCCTCAAGGGTTAAAACTTCTAATGATGGACATACAATTACATGACAGACATGTTTGTAAGGAACTAACCAACTAAAAACGCAAAAGTGTATCTGTCATGTAACTAATACATGTTTACACCGAAGCCGATGAAGGGATTTTAATGAAATTAATCATTACGGAAATACTTTTGGTTCGAAAAATGTACCTAATATTTTGACGGGATAATCAAATTGCTGCTTAACAAAGTTGCTCACATCTAGTGACATTTCAGTGGGTAAACCCTCTTGCAATTAGAAGGAAGAAGTAGATGATAATTATTTATTACTTATTAGATAATTGCTCTTTTATAAAATTATCTATTAAGTTGAACATACACATAACTAGGCGTGCAAAGTAAACGATGGCAGTATAATTCAGTGGATACTTTCGAAGTTGAGCGGACGTCCAGTGTCCAAGATAACTGGGCTGGCCACCCACGCCGCTGACAGTTGTTATTCAATTGTGCGACGAATTCATCCCACAAAACTCATCTTGCGGGTGAGGACGTCACACCGAGCCCGCGCGCCATTTGTTATAGAAGAGACCCAAGAGTCTTTTCGTACAATATTATAAAAATCTTGCAAATGGACTTAAATTTAAATATCTTCAGCTAGGGTCATTTTACATTGCAACGTGAAATGGCAATTGATTGTTAAATGAGCCAATTTTTTTTAAAACAGTGAAGTTACCTTAGGAATTAGGATCCAACATCAAAGATGCTTTTAGCCAAGATCAATATGATAATAATGTAATAGTCTAGGGTAGAGCTGGTGGTAGAGGGACAAACTTATTATTATTATTATTATTATTATAAGCCTAATAACTGTCCCATTGCTGGGCAAAGGCCTCCCCAAACTTAAAATTTTTAAATATTTTACTCTATAAATTATTGCATCTCCAATTTCAATAGGTTCAGAGGCCTTTAAGCCGCAAATACACTGACAAGAATGTGCAAAACTATTCGAAATAATTTTCAATACATATTCGGTTTGCCTGCGCTGGAAACTCTGCCGGTAACAACCTTGCGTTTGTTCTATTTTCAGCATATTCTGTGTTGATTATTTGAATGTGGAATGCCGTTTCTAGTCATTCTAAATTGTACCGAGCGGCGGCGACGCGTGCCCGGAAGCGTCACGGCCGCGTGAAGACCGGAAATGGGCAGGATGACCGGATCCTATCTCCGCGCAGCCTACCGCCGCGCCGCCATGTTGTGACGTCAGCGCTGACAGCGTGTCCAGCCGACGGATATATTTTGGACTCGGGCTACCTATGTTTCTTACTTGACAGCATCCTTGATAGGCCCGTGTCGGGAAGACGCCAAGGAAAATACTTAAGGAATTCTGGTAGATATGTGAACTGTGTACACATAAAGGTACACATTGGCATCTACTAACCGTACTCCAAAGCAGTAAAAACGTATTTAACAAGCAGCCTAGATATTATGATACAATAGAGATAAATGTAGCTGAATATTACATCCAACCGGAAAACGCAACAAAGAAATCCTATTAGAATTTTTAAGAAGCAGGTAAAATGCAGTTTTAAATCTCCTAATTTAAGACGGTGTTCCACGGTTTGCGGAGCATCAGCCGCCGGTTATCATTGTAGAGTATATAATTGTTGGCAATTTTATGTCTCCATTCAACCCATGAATGGTAACCATTAGGCGGAGCTCTCAGCGCGCCCTCCTCGGCTAATAAGTGCATTTCGCTTTACAGGACTCCTTAGTGCCATTTTTAAAACCTCGTAGTTTTTTAAAATGTCCGGGGAGTTCGTAGCTAAATTGTAGGTAATTGGTATTGTTTAATTGACGCCATTACGCAATTTACTTAAGTAATTAATTAGTGAATTGCACGCATTACGAGCCATTTGCGTGGTTTTTCAGTGGTGGCAGAAATACACATTTCTGTACGATGGTGCAGAAATATTACTATTAGTTTAGCGCAGTAGGTACTTGTCAGTACGTAGTTATATGTTATGTAGGTATGTACTACGTACTACGGAATCGGGAAATTTTTAACAACTCACGCAAAGATTTTAAGTACTTAGGGTACGCTCGCACCCTGAAACATTTGATGATTTCTAATGGTTGATTCAGACCGCAACGCGACGCGTAAATGCATTTCCAAATTTATATGGATTTGACAGATTCGCAAGACGTCTCGCGCAATTGAAATCTGTCAAATCCATACAAAATTATGCCACGCCGCGTCTCGCCTCGCCTCGTCGCGTTGCGGTCTGAATTGACCCTAACTTTAATTTGATTTATGTATTGACATAAATTCCATACTTTTTTTGTCAAACTCTATACTTTTGTAAGGTAGGTAAGGTAGGTACATACTATCAGAGAAGTTGATTCCAAGGCAGATGGGGGACCTACGCGTTACGTCAAACCCAGCCGACTGATCACAATTAACCAATGAATAAGGAACTGTGCAATTAACATTACATGATCTGTCCTAGGCAGTTGACTGACGTTGGTCTGTCAACTGCCTAGGAATCAACTTCCTCGATGGTACCTAAAAATAATGTCTCTGAGTGCATTTAGTAAAGGGACCTACCAAACTAAATAAACTTTTGCTGCTACGAGAAATTGATAATACTTTTTTGGCAGGGGCTAAATAAAATTTGTGTGCTTACTCTACTTAGATTCAGACCAATATAAATTGAAACACCATTTTCGAACACAATTGAGCACGACCCCCTTTTATTAACCACTAGATGACGCCCGCAACTCCGTTGCGCCAAAATTAGTTTGTCGCGCGGGAACCGCATCGGGACTCAATGTAACTCACCTAGGCCCGTATAAATCTACACTACTATTATAAAGAGGAAAGATTTGTTTGTTTGTTTGTTTGAGTCGAATAGGCTCCGAAACTACTGGACCGATTTGAAAAATTCTTTCGCTATTGGAATCTTACATTATTTCTGCTGAACATAGGCTACATTTTATTTTGGAAAAAAGTAGGGTTCCGTAAGATATTTGAGTTTTTCGGACGCAAGGTGTAAAAAATCAGCTAGAAAAGTTACTTATTTTGCGTACGCTGCCTAAACTATAAAAGATAGAACCATAAAATGTTCTAAGTAATTGTAGATCTTATAAATATCTACAAAAAAGTCCGCGACACACTATACCTATCTATGTCGAGTGAGGCACAATAACCATTTATTTATTTAAAAATCCTGAATTTTTTTTGGACTACATTAAAACGGATATATTTTACTCACGCTATTAATCCTTATCAAAATAAATTCTTTTATCACTAAGTACAGTTTATGTAGATAATATTTGGTCTTTGAATGATTAAAATTGGACGTTTGGTTTTGAAATTATGGCGAAATTAAAATATTACGATAGTGGGCGTCACCAAAGCGCGTGCGGGGAAGACAATATTCTGTTGTAGAAATGAAAATTCTGTATTTAGAAGATATGAAATGACACCCGAAATTACACCTTTGTCACTACATCGCTATAGAAGCCAAAAATGTGGTTAGTTTTTAGTCTGTCTGTCTGTCTGTCACTCTTTCTGTCTGTATGTTTGTTCCAGCATCACACGAAAAATACTGATCCGATTTGAATGTGGTTTTCGCAGATATATTTATCTTCTTCCAACTTAACATATGGTGTATAAAATTTTTCCCCCCACCCCTCTAAGGGGACAAAAGAGGGGGTCAGATTTTGTATCAAACTTTTTCTTTAACACGAAAACTACTGATCCGATTTGCATACGGTTTTCACAGATATATTATATTTGTCTTCTTCCAACTCAACATCTGGTGTATAAAAATCCTCCCCCCCGTCCCCTCTCAACCCTCTCTGGGGACCAAAGAGGGGTCAGATTTTGTATACAACTTTTTTCTTTAGTGGACTTACTTCATATTAGGTATTAACTGTGTTTTTCAACTTAACATCTGGTGTATGACCTTCCCCCCCCACACCCTCTTAGGGGACAAAAGAGGGGGTAAAACATGTATCAACTGATGATGTAGAAAATATACTTTAAATGGCAAAACAACGTTTGCCGGGACAGCTAGTAGTCAGTACTTAAGATGCGACTCGGTCTCAAGACGCGGTTCGGCTCTGTGATTGGTCCAAATTTTGACAGCCAACCAATCACAGAGCCTGAACCGTGTCTTGAGACCGAGATGCATCTTGAGTACTGACTATTTATACCGGCCCTAATTTCAGAAAAACGATTCAGCGGTTTGGGCGTGAAGAGGTAAGAGACAGACAAACTTTCGCATTTATAATATTACCAGATGACTTCCACAACTCCGTTGCGCCAAAACTCGTTTATCGTGGGGGAACCGTACATTTTTCCGGAATAAAAGTATACTATACTCTTTCCCAACGAATATGCCATATTTCAGCAAAATCGCTTCAGCGGTTTGGGTGTGAAGAGGTAATAGACAGACAGACACACTTTCGCATTTATAATATATGGAAGTATGGATAAGTAGTATGGAAGTATGGATATTTAATAATCTATACATACATGTGATAATCGATTTAATTATTTAGATGGATCCTCTAGGAGCTTTAATATGTTATATGAGTTCATATCACAAAACAATATCATAAAATTACAAACTACTCCGAGTACCAGTACCTATTGCTCCGTAAAGCAGTACGCATTAAAACTCGAATAATATAACCATTTATTAGCATATTTTGAATTTCATATAAATGTTTAAAAATAATTTTATCAAAAAGCATTTTTATCGTAGAGACAGGTGCCCATTCGATTACCTGACAGACGCGTCCACATGCCGCTTCTACTGACTCCGCCGCACGCAAACTTTTTCATTTCCCATTATAGTAAAATTGTTTTTAAAAAACCACGCATAGTACACTGCTGCTAATGTAAACGAAAACTTCATTTGTGCTGCGGCAACTCGGCAATGTACCGAATTCGTCCGGGGGGAAATACACACGGCACAGCGGAATAAAACTTTTATTTTAGCTGTGCGGTAGTTATAAGTAATTAAAGTCGCATTCATTTTTACGCCCTCTTAATTTGACTTTCCTTTGTAGCGCCAAACGACATGTGTCTAGTGGTTACAAGTCATTAGGCCAGAATTTATACCTCTCCCCCACTCTACCTCTACTAATTTATACTTATTTAGGTTACTGTTACATGTCACTAAGTAGTCTTCTCTTATAATGATTTAGTATGCGAAGCAGAATAGAACGTTTTTAGACATAATCCGTAATTTATACTTGGGTGAGCGTAGTACTGTACTATACAATATACATAATAATATAACATTATGTTTTAATTTCGTTAACTACTTTATGGGGTACCTAAATAGTTTACCTATTAATATCAAATGAAAAATCATAAACTCTTAGTTTCTCTTCATTATTAGCGTCTGATCAAATGTGCCAAATTTCAAAAGTGTATGTATGTTTTTATGTTTGTGTTCTCCGGAACTGCAAGTCCAATTTAAGTATTTTTTACACTAGGTATTTTTAAATTTTAGGAATATTGCAAATTTCATCAAAATCGGCTTAGTAGTTTCTGAGATAGGAAATTTTGAATTGGTTTTTTTAAATAGAGTTTTCTCTACGTCCTATAGGTAGAGAAAATTTCGGAATCTGCCAGGATGAATGATAAGCATAGCATATCCCCCTGCGAGTTTCTTACGCCGTTTCTTCTCACCGGGCTAGTTCCCGAACCGGTGGTAGGCTTCTGACGTTCAAAAAGTGTATTCATGATACCTATTTTGAATAAAAAGATATTTCATTTCATTCATCACGCTTCCTCACACTCAGGACAAAGCGAAGCGCTGACAGGCGTGTCGAAAATATTTTGTTTTACCGCGACCTTACCGACCCATATGACGTCCGGACACAGACCCGAGACTAATTCCTCGTCCTTCGCAGTTCGCCAAGTGATTTATGAAATAACAACAATGTTAGAGATAATAGTTTATTTTCTGATAAGTGTTTGGCGATCATCGCGATTCCGGAATCTGCCTGCTGCCAGGATGTCTAGTCAGTAGGCAGCAACCTGCAACAAATAGAAGGATTATATGATTTTTAATGATTTCACAACATAATGCAGGTAAACAATAACGATCTGAAAAGTCAAACCAAATTCAGATGAAGTTTGATGTGGGAGTGCTTTATAAATCCTGGAAAATGGAAAAGGATGACTAATTATTGTCTCGTCTCTTTTTTAGTATTGTCAAGTGTTACATAATTATTTTAACTAAATAATTTTACACTAGGCAAGGCACTCTATTAATGATTACACCTACCATCTTCGATCCGTGTACCCACTACCCAGGTAGATTATTAATAGATAAACAAATCAATTTCAAAGGGATAGTTTCCAAAGGGTAATTTTGGGCTCCTTCGTCCGTTAATCGGCTGATTGATATCGGCATATGTTTGATGATGGATGTGATTTCCGTCCCCCGTCCTTCGTCCCCCGCTCGTCCCTCGTAACGCGACGTATCTAATGAGTTCCTATCATATTCACGACTATTTTAAATAACACCAGCGCGAATGGATAATTTTTACCCATTTTGGTGTTTATTGTTTCCATGTAGCAATTTTGGGGGCGGTAAGTGGTATCTTAGCCCGTTCTGCACAGCTTTAGAACCACTTAAGTATAATAGACAAGCTCTGAGCATGAACCATCTTGATTTAAACCAATAAATACATTGTTATTTGTAATTCGTTATTTGGAACATGCATTTTCATTTTTATTGAATGCATTACCTACAATTATTATGGTACCTATAGACCAGGGTTTCTCAAACTTTCGGCTCCACGAACCCCTTTTAAATTTTCCTGGTGACAGCGAACCCCTTACTAACTAATGAAATCCTAAAGAAAATTGACTGTTGAAGAAAAGGTTTTTATTTGAATAAAGTGCCAAAAGAAATGTCTTTCTAAATTAATGTGATGGGTGTGCTTGTTTCTTGTCGCAAATGGATTCAATGTAAGGAGTAATTTTGGACAATTTAAACATTAATAATTCTGACTCGGTATCAAGTCGATTTCTGTATTTAGTTTTGATCATGACCAGGTGTTGAGCCACCATTACGTTAATCTTGTCACGAACCCCCTGCTGTCGAATGGCGAACCCCTAGGGGTTCGCGTACCCCACTTTGAGAAACCCTGCAGTATAGACTATATAGCTAAGTACAAACAATACAACAGTTTACTCTTGCAGATTGAAGTCCTACAATTATTACTATTATCTTAATTCTATCATTCATTAAATACACCCGGACTATAATATTCATGCCCTTTGAATAGCATTGAGATTTGAGCTCCTAGCTTTGAACGCACGGTAGGTATGCAAGGCACGTGGCATAAAAATGTTTGGAATCACGTTTAAAACTTTAACACAATAATGTGTCGTGCGACCACGAGCGGGGAGTGGGGACTACGTAATGGTGGTAACGGCGATAATAATAAGTCACGTTAGCGGCGCTCGCGGCAACACATACTATTGTTTTAGGTACGTGATTATGGAATTTCGGAAACTTGAATTGTCATTTTACGCACTAATTTAATAAGTTTTCATTAGTTTTGAATTAGTTTAAGTCGGTAAAAGTTAAAGCTGTTATATTTGATAGTTTTATCCAAGATATAAAGTGCATTTGACATAGCGTTCTCTCTCATACTAAAGTACAATTTCATTTTCGATTTCTTACTTCCTGTCGAAATTATTGAATGTGATGCCCAGCTCTACTTAATAATAGTCAAAGGGTCAAGTTATTTTTAGTATCGATTGGCTGAATAAAGTTATAGGAATATTTATTATAGTAAATCCATTAATATAAAATAATAAGCAGTTTACCTGAATTCCATTTCTATCGGAAATTACATTATATTCGCGATCCGCGGCCCCCACAAAGGCTTTTAATGGCGGCTCTTGTTGCCACGTCACGTCCTTTAACGAAGTTCCCATAAGACCACACTTGGCGAATATATACCTACGTTTACATCAAATAATTAAACCTGTAGGGTAAGGTAACCGAAACCAGACTAGACGCGACCATTTTAGTGATATAAAAGAAAGCAGCAGAGGGGTCTTTTTAAGTTCATAGAACGAAGGCAAGTGTTCGAAAATATGGCTTAGTATTTCAACTACACGCAGGTCTAGTAATATAAAAGTAGCAAATAAGCCTAGAAATCAAAGAAAATCTACCCTCATATACCAAGGTGCAGGGTGCTCTATTAGTTTGAACGATTTATAACGATATCACCTCCGATAGAGCATGCGGCATATACCGATGCACTATTTGTGGCGTAATAAACTACTAAAGATACACAAACGTCATTTCGAGAAATTAAAAAGTAATAAAAAGTTTGAATAATACGAGTAGAGTATCTTGCGCCATCTCTCGGCAGGACCCGTATCGCGTTTCACATAAAATATTTATTATTTATTGCGGGTAATTAATAAAAACACAGGCGGAGTAAAAACAAGTAGCCTAACAGGAAGATATAATAACTCAATCGCGCCTACAGCGCCCGATGCGATTTGTTAGCGTCCAGATTTGATCAGGGACTGCACACAGATGAATGTTAGGCCGCGCGCGCACTTGGCATACTTTATACTAGCAGATTAACTCACTTTTATTATTAAATTGAGGTAATATACTGGTTATAAATAAGACTTCTCTACGCTACAAGGAAAAACTTTACGAACTTTCAAAAGTTTGCGGTATTTTCACGTTTGTGATTTGATCCTATTTCTGTTCATTTTTCCCGGTTTGAGAGTTTAGGAAGATTCCTAAAAGAAACAGTTAAGAAGTTTGCAATGCTTAAATTTCTCGCAGGTAATAAGGAACTCTTTATAGGTTAAGGGCAGCTGAAAACTGTCTTAGTGTCAATGACGCCCAAAAGCTATGTCCACATTGTGCCCTTTCATCTTCAATTTTCATAAACTTTTGACATTCGAAATGTCAAAAGATTATGAAAATTGAAGATGAAAGGGATGTAGACATAGCTATAATTGGAGTGTGACGTACATTTTAAGACACTTCGACGTAACACCATAAGTACTTATTAGGTAGTAATGGTAATTAATGCTATTTTCTATTAATTTCATTAACATGATAATCTTGATGTCACAGCATGCTAAGTATTGTTGCTTTGCTATTTGCTAAAAACGCGGCATTGTAAATTATCGGTTTGCATCGCACCGCTCGCGTCGAGTATTACTTATTTCGCATCGAATGAAAAATAGGAATTCATTAACTGTTAGCACCGCGGAGCCAAACAGCGCGGACGTGATTTCTATCATGATCGCAAACTACTGCTGTGCACGATAATATTAGTATTTTTAAGCAAGTACGATTAATTTAATTATTGCTATTAATAGGCATTTAACAATTAATTATTATTGCTAATGCAATTTTTACCAACACTATTATTAGGGTTTATTTCTTCTGTTGCAATCCATCTGCTAGATTTCTAGCCCCACTTCATTACAAAAAAGTACTTCTGTACTCAAAACCTCCATCCAGTATGCGCTGGCCCTATACAGATCGCTTACACGCATACGGTAGCTTAATGTCTTAACACGGTATCATGTAGCCCGTGCACAGCACCGAGCGGCCGTCCTATATCATGCGTGACACTCCGCGCCTGCCGCTCTATCGCCCAGCACATACATATTTCACAGCTCCTGGGAGATCTCGGGTTTTCTACCCCGTTGACCGAATATGTACGCCCAAAGCTTGGAGATTTGGGTTAACATTTTAAGCCAAAAAAATATTATAGGTACATGGGACTTTGCTTGCCTACTGATTGCTTACCCTTGATTAATAATTAAGCTTTATTACTTATTTAAACAATAAAAAGAAAGGACGTGCTTAAGGACTAGAGCAATTTTCTCCACAAGTTTCTTTTTTCATTGAATTATTTATAATCATATAGCCCATGTAATGTGTTTACATTACATAAATCCTAAATGCATAAAGTAAATCAAACAAATGGATTTATCGTAAAATATTATTAAAAGTCTGGGCATCTTAAGGCGCGGAGGCCGGACAGTGCGTAGGTTTGAAATACTGGCGTAATGCAGGGAGAGACTTTAATAAAGTTCTCATGAAAACGCAACAATGGCGGACGTAGTAACTTAATCTAAGAGAATGAATCTGCAAATGAAATCTACGAACGGCTGGTTTAATCTGGCTGAGCCGGCGCGGGTATTTTATATTTCTCTGTCGCAAAACAAAACGTATTCTAGTGTTTATTTTAATGGAATGCACTCGCTGGAATAATTTTGTAAGTCTTCTATTGAAGGTAGTTTGATGAAGGTATTAATTACATAACGATAGAGGCAAATTATTTCTAACTAGATAACCCGCCCACCGCGAAACTGCACATTTTTTCGGCATGCAAAGTATCCTATGTCCTTTCCCGGGATTCAAAGTATCTCCATATCCAGTAAAATCATTAAGCGGTTTGGGCGTGAAGAGGTAACAGACAGACAGACAGTCAGACAGTCAGACAGTCACACTTTTGCGTGTATAATATTAGTATAGAAGTATAGATATTATTATAGATACAAGGCTATGACTATACATTATGGAAGTAGATATATGTCTTACAAGACGCACGATAGAAGGAATGTTGATGCCAATTGGCATGAAAACGTCAGTTGGAGGCTCCTCACTAAAGTTTACTGGCTTGCCACCGAAAAAATATTGTCTCGTGAATGAAATGTTTATTAAAAGAGTTCCCAATGCGCGTCACATAAATATGCTCAGGTTTATGAGCATCTGCCCACCTGCCATTGTTCTTACTTTATGTCCAGAGCATAGACCCACCAGTTTCAGGGACATAGCATTATTTGAACCTAGATGTTGTCTACAAATTCGTTTTATTAAAATAATATCATTTGTCGCGTAGAAACAGTTAATTTTTATTGGAATAAAAACTAACCTGCAGTGGCATTTATCGGGATTCAAAGTATTATGCAAGCATTTCAACACATTGTGTACGGGACCTTGGAAGTTGGAGAAGAAATGTTGGGGTAGTATCGGATCTTTTAGTGTCAATGCGCTTGCTTTATAGAGCTCTTTTTTATTACACTATAATAGTGTAATAAAAAACTATTCAATTTTATTAAACTTTAGTTCGAAAGCTCCTCAAAAGACATTTTCGGCTTAAGGTGACGCCTTGATAATTTGGCTGTAGCGATATCGATTTTTCTCAGCAATAAACTACAACTAAAGCCATGAAATTAAAGTTCATTGTCAGTATTCATCATGTCTTTGTCTTTGAATTACCCATAGCATAACACGATTGGTCAACTTTTATAACACAGAATAATCAATCAAAAAGACCTCTGTAGAAAAAGGGATTCTAATTTTGCCAACATAGGAAAGTGATATAAGCTTTCAAAATTTGTATATAGATTGGTTCAAGCATACACTTTAATTTGTATATAGCTTTTAAGAAATATATTTATGGTTTTTAAATTACGCGACAAAAACCATTTTGTCGCTTACGCCCTTTCCATTTCTTGCTGTTCCATTTCTTGTTTTCTATGAGAGACTGGGCCGGCCTCTCATAGAAAACAAGCAATCTAAAACATATCCAACACGGTTTTTTACTTTAACGTGGCGTCATCTTAAGCTTCCTAAGTCAGTAGGAGGTTATATTTCACCATCGTTATAATATAAGATGCAACATTCTTGATTATGGTACATCGAAGGTCCAGAGTAAAACAAATAACAATATTTGAGATAAGCACTTCGTGGGTGATTCCCGCGCGTAAATCACAGGACCGAGGACGCTGAGGAGAGTCATAAATAAGGAGATTTGGCGGACCTAGCCGACACTTTGTAGCTAATACCGTTAAGTACAGGTCTTACATTCAATTTAATGCCAAAAGACTTAAGTGCCAGAAGCAAGCTGGTTCTTGATCCATTTGGAGTTAAATTGGTACCTTAGCTTATTTGAATAACTTTCCGAAAATAGTTTGAGAAAATAGTTTTAATTTTAAAACATTTCTTTTTCATTAATCAGTAATTGTGAAGGACATACGAAATCTGTTTAAACCGATGGATAGTTTAGCGTATTTACTTAAAGTACAGTCCACCGAAGGAGTAAGAGAGGCCACGTGGTAATCGTAAAACTAAAAATTTGTAAATTGTAGCTATGCAGTCTATTGCAGTCTGGTCATTTGTTACGGCCTACGAATAAAAACTATTGATTTCAAATGATTGGCCACCAAAAGGTAAATAAATAATAATATAATAGCTCCCACACCGGTTTCGGTGACGGTGACCGGTTTCATTGAAACCAGGCCAGCTACGCAGGAGTATTTTTATAGTGCCCAAGTGTGTGCGCAGTACACAAGAGCACTCTCTATTCCTTTACTCTCATAACCCAGTGGGACGGCAGACCGACACGACCGGTGAGAGATCAGGCGCAGGACCGACTTTTTACATGCCTATCCGACGCATGGATCATCTTACTTGTCAGACAATCAGGTGATCAGCCTGCATTGTCCTAACCAAACTTGGAAATAACATGTTTCCAACGCGGGAATCGAACCCACGACCTCCGAGTCAAGAGCCGCGCTCTGTACCACTAGACCACGGAGGCGTAAAAGGTAAATATAGTCATACTGAAAGTCCACTCGAATTAAAACAAAGCACCTACTAACTACACAGCAACTAGACACGAAATAATCTCTACATCCGAACCAACCGTTATGGAACTCGAATAAACATTTAAATAAAAATAAAACCAGAATATATCGAGTTTGGATTTCCTTCCTGTCCAATAAAAACCGGTAAAGTATCATATGTCGGGGCGCGCGGGCAGGTCGTCATAACTCTAAGCAATATTATAATTTCCGAGTGAGGTATACCACTAATGTGACTAATAGGTACTGTAATACTTACCTCCATCTTGTCTGTTCTAGCAGGCCGAAAGATTTAGGTGTTGCAAGGTGTGTTTAATGCGGTATGGTCAATGCAAAATAAATTTTTAGTTTTGATGCGAAATCGTTTAGAAGCTCGATTCTACGTCAAATCTAAAGATATACCTTTCAGTAAAAAGTTGCGGGTTAAAAGTACATTTGAATGTTAGCGTTGCATTTTATAGATTCCGATAAAACACAGCAATTCGTAAAAACAACTGCAAGTTATTGATAAAAACAGTGTCTTTCCAAAGATGTTAAACTTATTTACAATATCCATTTAGCAGTGTAATGTTTGTAGTTTCATGATCCTGAGATTTTTTAAAGGCTTTCGATAATGTGGTGATGGTCGACAGTACAACAAGACACTAGAAACGGTTAAAATCCTATGACATCCTTGGCTCTAACTTTAATAGACACATCCTGTATATTCTTTTAGCAGTACGAAGTTTTTCGCCAAATTGAAAATAAATCACGTTATTCTAATCTCATTTTCGTTAGCACATCTCGCATACCACGGTCCCCCTCAGGCTAGGCGCTCGTAAACCGCGGACCACACGCGGCCGGAGGTGTGAAGGCATCGGCCGCGCCCCGGGAGCCCGCGCATAACTCACGGCCAGCGGGGCGCCGATACCGACCCGATAGCGGCCTGATACCGACCCGACTGAGGCCCGGTACCGGCCCGACAGCAACCGCAGCCATGCTGTCTGCTACTTCGCTGAATAGTATAGGTATTCTATCAATCTGTTATAATAATATGTAATGTAATGTACAAGCTAATAAGACGAACGATAGAAGTAGAGAAGTAGAGATATACAATATACATAGTAAGTTATGATAATATTGCTTTCTTTCTTAAAAGTTATTTTTGAAGAAACATGTGAAACACCGAATACCCACCAAAATTTCTGTGGTATATGAGCATTGGCTGTGGCATCTTCTCACGTTCCGTCAAAGCCGCAAATTACAAGTAAAAACCAATCACACGAAGCGCACGTCAACGTTATGGTTCATATTTCCGAGTTTCGTGTAATTTGTACTAACGATGCCCAAATGGCGCAGCCGGCAGGATTCGTGGAGGATCCAAATTAATACCGAAAACGATGCACGCCACGGCTACCGATACCAAAATAACGGGTTACCTCTAATTCGGAACTAAATTGTGGACCCGCGCGTGTCTAAAAACCTGCTATTAGATTCCGAAATTCCTTTTGTACGACGTATGTTCCGCGGTTCCAAATGAATGGGTATTATAAAATTTGGGTGTGTTCCGAACGTATCTCTTTGATGGGTTTTAAATATGTTTATGATCAATGAGTATGATATACCTATTGTTGGTTTACAATAAAATGTCGACGACAATGTTATTACTGATGATTAAGTAAGCTTTAAGAAATACCCTTTCCTTTAAAAAAATATTTTGAATTAGTTATTAGAAAAACGCTCCTTTAAAAATATTTCAATTCGCATTATCACATAAAAATATCAATTGTTAAAATAATATTATACAAAGTAATAGCTAAACCGTTATAACTAGCAGTGATTTTAGTAAACCGGAAGTACGTGTGACGGCGGACTAGTTTGCGCGCGCGCAGCCTCTCCCCTGACGCGGAGCTTCCGTTTCCGATGTCCGTGTTGCTCACTCGCGTGTGGTTAATGTAGCGGCAATCGGCATTCGCTGCTCAGCTATTATATTTGAGCTGCTTAGCTCAAATATAGGTGGATAGTAAATTAGTACGGGTACACGAAGAAAAGAAAACTCAGCTACGAGTACAAGACATTTTTGACTGAAATTTACATGGTACTATGAATGTAGATAGGGGAAGATGAGGCAAGATAGGGTATTTAAGTTTCAGAGCAGACGACGCTCTTGTCTTTGTTGATCTTGATCGCGTGACCACACCATATACGTAGAAGCTTTCATTAATATATCTAACCCTCGACTTTTGCAACCAAAACAATATTAACTATTATTGATTTTGGTTTTTGCAAACCACATCAATAGATTATGAATGATTCATTACGACAAATGAAATAATTAGTGAACGAATTGACCGCGATGTGATCTGGTGATACATGCTCTACTATCAGCAATCTGCATGTTTGGGCGCCACGCACCGGCGGCCGAGCGTTGAACCTGCACAGGAAGTGTCACAGGTAGGAAATCCAAAAAGTTTTAATGTGTTCCAAATTTAAATTTTGTTTTGATTATGGTGGTGAGTATATTATTGTCTCTGCTTAGAAGTTGTAAGTACAGATTAATTTTTCTTTACTCTCTAGGTAGAGCTTTAAGACAGTTTATCTCTAATTAAAGCTGAAAATAGGCTTTGTGACAAAAGAAAAAAAAATTAGATTTGAAACCACTTGATTTTGAATAATTACCTTATTTTTATGACTACAAGAGTACCTATCATGGTCTTCGCATAAGTATTCGTGTCGTCATTTGGGCCCTTAAATTTGCATTTTCTAACAAGAAATATTCTTGTTACTTATTATATTATTAGGTTTGTTCAGTTCCTATATTATGAGTAATATTCATGTTAGATATATGTAAACCATAACCAGTCAAAGCGAAATTATTAATAGCAAAGCCATCGCGGCAGAACTAATCCGGCCACGACTGAATGTGATAGTTATGCACGTTCTCGCCGTATAACTCATAAAACGTATTTTAACATCCATCCGATAATCAATCTAATACGTCATAACTTTGACATCCAGTCCGCATACACCTAACCCGATCCTGTCACCACAATCGATTTTAAACTCTATTTTGATACAGCAGGGTTAGTTTTAGTTTAACTGTTAAGAAACAAAGAAAAAATATCGGATAAGATGGCCAAATGAGCTTCAGTATAAACATGTTAATTTTTATAAAGGTTTTTCTGAGCTTAATTTAATTTTGTGATACCTACTTGTTTGTAGCGGCTACACGTAGACAAAGTTGTGAGGATAGCAGATCTGTAGTTGTAGCTATCCACTGACATACAAGTACTACCTATGTACTTAGAGTTCCTCACATTGGTTAATTATTTTCTACCTTTTCACATAAGTTTTAAGAAAGAATCTTGTTACATGCTGTAATTTTTTAACAAACTTAATTCACTTTACTCAAAGGCGGTTCTTTCGCAAGTTTCTTACGCCGCCGCGCTGGTTCTTCTCGCCGGGTTTATCGAACTGGTGGTAACTGGCAAGTCAACAAGAACAAACAAGACGTTAGTAGACGAAACAGGTAAGTATAAGTTAAAATAGTTTTGCATAAATGGAGGCTTTAGGGCCGGGAAAATGATTTGAAATCAAAAAAGTGTAGATTTTATGTATGGCCAGAAATATCTGGCCATGTACATAGTTACCCAGATGATGAAGTAGGTAAGTTACAAGGTTTGTTCAAATATAAGGGAAGAAAATAGTAATTGTCCTTATGTAAATATTATGTATGTTTTTCAATTAATAATATTTTTAGAATTGTCCTCCTCATCAACATTGTTGTCACCACTGCTTAAGACTTTATAATCTAAGATTCTATACTTGGTGCAGTTTTCCCTACAAAGGCATTTCTAATAAACTGACATCAAAAGTGATAAATGTTCGGTGTTCGTTAAAAATAAAGGTGCAATCACAAATGAAGGCACAAACCGCACCGTCATCGACCTCCGTCCATTCCGCGCTCGCCACACATTCATTATTTTAATTTAATTATTTTCTGCTAAATTGCAATAAGAACGTATTTAAAATGGTGTGTATTAATTTCGAATTCTTTTTGATTTGAGATAATATTGTGAGGAAAACTGATATGAAAGAAATATGCCTTAAAATCCTCTCTGAAAGAGAAATATTTTATAAATATTTTATGGTTAAAACAGAAGAAATTTAGTAAGAAGATGACCGTTTTTATCGGGAGGCACATAAAAATTTAAAATACGACTTGTAAGTACTTAGAATCACTAAGAATTAAAAAAAAACTAACGTTAATATTAAAACCTAAACATTTGTTTCACTTAGCGATATCATTTGATCGATAGCTCCAATATTTTAAGTATCGGCCGACAAAGAGAGAGAACATTTTCGCAAGCGTCTTAGAACACAATCGCATATTAACACACCTATAAGGCTTTAAAAATATGATCGTGATGATGCGAGGTGAAAAGATTCTCACTTTAGATCACAACTGGCTTAACCTATACGTGTTGTGAGTCATTTATTATCGCTACGGTGACCACATTGGCCGATTACATATCGGATATTTCATATTTTTTGCCATAACCCAATTTTTGGAGGAATTAAATGTGCGGTATGCCTTATTATTGTTTGATACACGGAGAAGAAAAAAGCTATTTTCACTTACTTATTTTAATCGTATTGGTCAGCTTGATCTGAACCTTCATTAATTTACAACTAACGTATCCCTGAGACCTTAGGACCGTTCCGATTTGGATCGTCTGTCCAACTCAGATTTCCAAACGTTGGAATAAAATAGGGGTTGTTACGACTTACGAGTACAATGTACAATAAAATTGATCCCTCGATGTAAGATTCTTCACTTTGACATTTTATTACTATTTATTCCTGCACAAGCGTAGATACATAGTCCTATATTTTCCAGCAAACCTGGCGAACCTAGTATTAATAAATATAAATAACTTCATCTGTTATCCATAACAGCTCGCGAGGCGAGTGACGGCCGCGAGAGGCGGCGAGGCGGCGCGTTTGAGGGATAGGTCGGCACAGGTGCGCGCGCGCAGCATTTGTCACTGTTCCCGGTGATTATTCATCTCATTGAAACATTAACGCTCGCGAGAACTAATCACGTTGACTAATGGAACCCCCGTCGGTTTCATACTTTAGTTATGAAACACGGAGATTTCAAGATTATCTAATCTCGAACTGAAATGTGATTAGATGTAATGAGGGTCAAAGTATCTGGTATCTTCTAAGTAGAATACTAATTATATTCAGACTCCAAGTAAGTACCTACGTGAAGATTTATTTTCATGTAAACGGATAACTCGGAATCGCCAGTATGTACGCAATACGAATAGTCTGCAAAAGAGTAAAGTAAGTGTAAAACTCTATTTAAAAGCCAGAGGTAAAATACTATTGGAAGACATTACCATATACGGGTATGTAGAGCAATGTTTAAGCTATCTTCAGTTATTTCAAATACGTTTATGGATGTTGAAAAGCTAGCGGTCAATGTTGAGTCGATCCAACTCAAATATACTGGCTGCAACAAAACAAACTGATAATACTTTAGGGTGTGTACGAATCCCAACTCCCACGTATAGAGTTCACTATGAAAATAGCAGCGCTGAAAAAGTTACTATTTTCTAAACTTTCGTATGGGCAAATTCATGAGGCTGCACTGGGGCCCATTCAAATCACAAAAAAATGCTTTGTCAGCGCTGCTGCTTTCACAGTGAACTGTATAATATAAAGGACAACAACACACCCTAAAGTATTGTCACTCTATTTTGCTACAGCCTGTAGAGAATAAAATTTGAATTTTGAATCGAGGAAGTAAAAATTCCAAGTAGGTACTCGATAAGAACAATAACAGTTCAAAATTTGAAATTTCAAAATATTAAAGGGGGCCAGTAATGACTCAAGTTTTGTGATGTGTGTGTGTGAATGACTCAAGTGCGCTTGTCCTGTACGCCTGTGCAGGCTTAACGACAAAAATTTTGAATTTAGAAACAAGGAAGTAAAACTGTCAAATACTCGATAAGAACAATAACAGTTCGAAATTTGAAATTTCAAAATGTTATAGTAGGCAGTCTGTAATGAGTTATGTTTTTATGTGCGCTTGTCCTGCACGCAGGCGCAGGCTTGACGGCACAACTGGCAAAAAAGTCCATCATAAACACGCCGTTTATGGCAGCAAATAAAGCTCGCATCTTCCCCGTAGTCCCGTGGTGAATTATTGCTTTATATAGCCTCAGAAATATTTCCCAAACAGAAAATATTTTATGATTCTCCTGTTAAGAGCGGTCGTATATCATTTTAAGCCATAGATAATAAAATTCGTAAGTCACCAAGTGCGAGACAGAGGTGACCATCAGAGACAACTTTCGTGCTGTTCCAACGCGAAGATCAAAAGGATATAATAATTAATATCCATACTAAGTGCTAATATTATAAATGCGAAAGTGTGTCTGTCTGTCTGTCTGTTAGGTACCTCTTCACGCCCAAACCGCTGAACCGATTTGGCTGAAATTTGGCATGGAGATAGTTTGAGCCCGGGAAAGGACATAGGATACTTTTTGTCCCAGAAAAACGTACGGTTCCCCGCGATAAACGAGTTTTGGCGCAACGGAGTTGCGGGCGTCATCTAGTAAAATATATTTCTGCCAATTTTCAATCGAGATAAGCGTGGACTATAAAATGCAGTAGCTCCTAATCATTTTTGACAGTCAAACGAAATAGGCTAAGCTTTAGATATGTATCAAGTATGCCCAAGAGATCTCGTAGTATCCCCGCGGGTGACCGCATCTTCTGCCCACTCCTGTCATATATATTTCCTTACTTCCACCGCATAACCAGCTATATTTATGTACACACATATTTTCTTATTCCCTTTGTCAATTATAGCATTTCCGAAATTTATTTTCCTTCACAATTGACTTGTAAGTTGTTACTATTACCTGTTTTGTTACGTTCGACAACGTAATAGTTATATGGTATATAATATAATTTCTCTAATGCTGTATTAAATGCGATAAAGATAAACACTTTGTAAATTGAAAAAAACATACCTACCTTTTCCCAAAAAACTTTTTCTCGTGTTAAAATCGACGACTAAAGATGGAGTGTCTCTGCCCTAATATTATAGTACTTAATTTTTAGTTATATCGTCCAAACTACTACTACAAAATTTTATTGAAAAATTGGCAACATATATGAAGTTTTTTTGGAGTTGTCTCGTGGTTTCGACCTAATATTAGAGTAGCTAACCGCCGTACTCAGAATCATTTAATTATCATTAACCTTCAATTTTATGAAGAGTTTGGCATATAATGTATGGTGCTTATGTCAAAATGTTGAATTAATTACAATTAAGTATATGTAATTAATGTTCCACTTTGAGTGCGGCAGTAAGAGTCTGTACACTCTAGCTTGAGATGCCGTCTTTCGTGATTCACTTGAAACACACAAAAGCGTCGCCGTACAAATTAACTATACAGTGTTATACGCTAAAATTAAATTCTTATGGCCCGGGGTGCTCGGAGGACTCGTATAATTATGTTTCAATATTTATTATTTGAAAAACATTAACGCGAGGCATTTCGCGTCCGGCGCGCGCATAAAAACGGAATAGTTACTCTCGGAATCGTTAAAACGAGCCAGGGCTGTAATTGGGAGACGTAAATGTATCGAGTCGGTTATAGCTGACTGTTAAACTGGACATTAGTACATACTATTACTTACAATGTTCGCATCTGAATCAATGTTACAATTTTTAATGGGCGCAACGCCTGCAGATTAGGGTTGAAGCAGTCTTGAGCACGAGACTTCACTGACTCTGAAGGCCCACGAGTAACCGAGTAAACAGAGCTTAGTATGGCCGGCTATAATCCTACCGATTTAAATGTCCCGTATTAGTTAAAAATAGCACATTCTAATTTCTAGCAAACGTCAGATGAAGTTTTAAATTTTTTATTGAGATCTAAGAATATTTAAGTCTGAATTTACTTTCTATGAAGTCAGTAATCAGTTCCTTCCATTAGAACTTTTAAGATCCACAAAATCTCCTCAAATTACTTTCCAAGAATATGTTGTTTTATGTGAAGTACTTAAAACAATAAGTACTAAAATATAATACTGATTTACTTAGACTAAATGTGACCAACATATTGTTTATAGTGGCCAAAACAAGCAACACTTACCTTACAAAGATCGCAATGATACAGTGGCAACACTTACATAGAAATAAAATATATAAGTATTTCGACGACATTGTTTTTGTTTGCACTCAACAACTCGTCGGCCATTGATTTACGCCTAAATTAAATTTATGGCCCAAAAAGCAGACAAAGCAATGTCAAAACACATGTCCAATTCGCTAGAGAAAATAAATAGAGACGCCAGCGATTGGGCTCGCCCCGTGAGATTTTCGAAACAAAAGGCTCTACGTACAGTTCTTTCTAAGGCCCAGAGAACACTATAGTTTCGTTTGCTACAAAATATAAAGTGTGTGTAACTGACACCGTAAAAAAATAATTTTGATAAAATAGATATATATCATAATATAAGTCATAGAGTGAAGGTCATTTGAAATTATATATTTATTGTGTAATAATAATTGTCAGTAATTAAACTAGGAAGTTTTTAAGAGCACGTATGTATGTAATTTTTTTATTGTACCTCTATATTGTAAATTATTTCGTTTTTAACCCCCGACCAAAAAGAGGGGTGTTATAAGTTTGACGTGTCTGTGTGTCTGTCTGTCTGTCTGTCTGTCTGTCTGTCTGTCTGTGGCATCGTAGCATCCAAACGGGTGGACCGATTTTGATCTAGTTTTTTTTGTTTGAAAGCTGTCATGACGGTGATTAATTAAGGTTCCGTACCCAAAGGGTCAAAAAGGGACCCTATTACTAACTCTAACATAACTGTGGTAGAAAATAGAGGCTATTTTTATTTTATTTATTTATAACTAAGACTTCCTTGTCTGTCCGTCTGTCTGTCTGTCTGTCTGTCTCCAGGCTGTAACTCAAGAACGGTAATAGCTAGAGGGTTGAAATTTTTACAGATTATGTATATCTGTTGCCGCTATAACAAAAAATACTAAAAATAAAATAAAATTAATATTTAAGGGGGGCTCCCATACAACAAAAGTGATTTTTTTTGCCTTTTTTGCTCTATATCAATAACAGCAACAGGTAGGTACTTGAATTTTTCTCAAAATCCTTAGTTATATCTGTACTTTAATATTTAATAATAATATTAAAATAAAATTAAAAAATTAAGGGGTGCTTCCATACAAAAAAACACAATTTTTGTCCTAATTTTGCTCTATAGTGGTACGGAACCCTTCGTGCGCGAGTCCGACTCGCACTTGGCCGATTTTTTCAATATAAATTTTACTTATTATACTTAATATCCTTCTTACATTCGGTACGAGACTCGCGACCACTGTTGAGTATCAACAAAGTCTATAGTGTGCGCTCCCATGCAAGTGTAAAAAATAGTGTCATACAGCGTCCAAAGGCGTCATACTTCTCGGAAGGTTCGGTAAGGTCGACGTGGACCATCACTTCAATTAGGACAGGAATTGCGGTGGAAATTCATCACGAGCTGACATAATGCAATCACCGCTCTGTGACAAATGGGACGCATTTGTTAAAACACGTACCTAATGCGCATATTAGGCACGACTGCAACGTTTGTGCAGAAATATTAACAAGTAATTCGATTGAAAAACTAAAAATACAAAAAAAGGCTTTTGCCTTTGTTATCCGCGGCGTCTTTGGAATTTGGATTAAAACAAGTAGGTATTGTTATTGCATATTTTGTTAAAATCGAACTACTAAAGCCGCTACGAGTATACACACATACATGCATAATATAGACTCCCAAAATCATTACCCTCCCTTTTGCCTTTACCGTAGTCGGGTTAAAAATAATGTTCATTATTCAAAAGTCGTATTACGACCTACAACGATGATTTATATCACGTTAAATATTACTGCAGAAAATCACATCTCAGCTTAGGATAATTTCAATAATATATTTCATTGTACCTTCCCCGCAGCTCATTGAATTCCCAACAAAGGGGAATACGTCAAGTGCACATAATTTGTGAGTTCATTGGTCATTCATGATGCATTTACTTGGTAATTTTTCAGCGGCGGCAATCGGAAGCGCACCGCCGTCGTTCGCTTTTTGTTTCTGGCCGAGGCTGATGGTTTGCGGAAGCGAGGTCGACCCGCCATTCCACCAATATTTCACATGTCCATTGCGAAATACAGAAAATATTTATTTAAATTCAAAGAGCAATAGAATTCATGCTAAAGCATGAGTTTCTGTACACAGCTAATCGTAATACGATGGCCAGATAAGTTTGAAACATCATGCTGACTCTTCCTCCGGTTCTTCTCGCCGGGTTAGTTCCTGAACCGGTGGTAGGAATCTTAGTTTCTTCGTTCTTTCTACGACGTTCATAAAGAGTATTTATAATAACTATTTTGAATAAAAATATATTTTATTTATCTATTTATTTACTCATCATTATCTACCCGTTCATATTCATAATATTTAATATTATATTCTGTAGATTTGGTATACGCTGCGCTCCAAAACTGGTATAAGGCACATAGGCATAAAGGCTGCCAAACTAAAATGGGATTGGGCGGGACATGTTAGTCGCATGCATCCTGACCGCTGGGCAAAGATCACTACAGACTGGGCAACTGATGATGGACGACGCCGCCGTGGCCGACCTCGAAAAAGATGGCGCGATGAACTTGACACATACAAGCAAGGCTGGCCGACGGTGGCGTTGGATCGGGATGAATGGAAGGACTTGGGGGAGGCCTTTGCCCAGCAGTGGGACAGCATAGACTCTTAGAAAAACAAAAGATTTGGTATGTGTTAAAGCCGGTCTACAGATAATTTGAATGGGTTGTACTTCTAAAATACTTTCTTTTTTGTTTTAACCGGCATTTTCTACTTATCAAAGTGCTCTATTTGACTGTCAAAAGTTTTCCTGCTTTCGTGAGAACCCTGTACAATCGTATACGTTAATTTAACGCACGTAACATGTAGCGTTCGTCGTGAGAATCCATTGTTTTACGAGTGATATGTGATTTGCGCTAGTACCATATTATATGCTGCAGGGGTAATACGTGTGATCAGATGTGTCGTACACGGATATCTAATTTGATGGCCGTTTAGTCCATCATCAATATCAGCTCTAGTTATTCTCCAAAAATGTTTTTACATTATACAGGATGGCACAAATCTAAATGATAATACCTACTTGAACGTATGGGTCTCCTATATAGAGTTCGCTGTAAAAGCAGCAGCGCTATATAAGGGACACCATACACAGTACACACCCTAAAATATTAATCACGTCTTAGTTTGTTACATCCTGTAGATACGTGTGACTGAGGCCCGATTCTCGTATTTCGAAAAGCGCTGCGATCGAAGCGACACTTGCGAATTGGGCCCTAGCTTTCTAATCACTACAAAATAAAACTCAGACGTGCTACTGAATTTCACATTTCAAATACTAATTTTGACTTTTCTGCCATGTTTTTGAGTAGGAAGTTATTACTGCCGAAGTATAATCATAAAGTAAAATATTTTTGGGAACATTACGCTTAGCATTTAACAAAATTCATTAATCTTTCTAAGAAGTGGGTAATTTCGTGCGAGGGCCGAAGGAGGTAGGAACGATTTTGAGGTAGCGTGTAACACTCATAACTCAATTAGAACAACACTCCATTTAAAATTACAAACTTAATAACACGCACGCCGCTACCTAATTTGTTAACATGGAATACAACCTCTCTAGAAACGTATAACTTGATAAAGTTATGTTTCAGCAATAATTTAGCAATTTTGGTAACAGTTAACCATTGGGAAAACTAATTATTGTAATAATAAAATAATAACAATATTTTTGAAACAAAAACCATTAATTTGTAATCAGTGTAAAACACTATATTAAATATCTAACGAATATTCAACCAATTAAATCATTTCTAGACTTGAGGTTAACTTGGTAGAAAAGATCTATACATAATATAATAAAACTGTAGGAATGAAAATTCTGTACATTAAAGATATTCAAAAATAATAAGCAGGGAGTGTTACTACATCACTATAGAAGCCAAAACTGTGGTTAGTTTTTTGTCTGTCTGTCTGTCTGTATGTTTGTTCCAGCATCACACGAAAACTACTGATCCGATTTGCATACGGTTTTCACAGATATATTTGTCTGCTTCCAACTTAACATCTGGTGTATAAAATTCCCCTCCCCCACCCCTCTAAGGGGACCAAAAAAGGGGTCAGATTTTGTATCTTTTCTTGGACTTACTTCATATTATTTACTGTGTTTTCCAACTTAACATCTGGTGTATAAAATCCCCCCCCTACCCCTCTTAGAGTCAAAAGAGGGGGTAAGATTTTGTATCAACTGATGAAGTAGAAATACTTTATATGGCAAAACAACGTTTGCCGGGACAGCTAGTTTTGCAAATAAGTGAAGACGTAAGTGGATGTAGGCTACCAGGTTTTAAAATGAAAGATTGATGACATTATTGAGCGGACTGCATTAGAATTATGTATGTTTATTGAAATGGATAACTAACATATTATTTTTATAACATACAAGACCCGACAGACTATATAAGACGTTGTCTTGTCTTAACGATGATAAAAGTTAATCATAAAAGTTTATTGTGTGGGAACCGTACATTTTCCGGGGCAAAAAGTAGCCCTTGTCCTTTCCCGAGACTCAAAGTATCTTCATACCAAAATTAATCAAAATCGGCGCAAAGCATAAAAGCATATTGTGCAGTGCATTTTTCCGAGACAAAATGTATCCTTTGTTGGTCTTCGGGACTCAAAGTATCTTTGTGCTAAATTTCAGCAAAATCGGTCCAGTCGTTTAGGCGTGATGTCGTGACCACGCGAATATGGTTTCATTTTTATATATAAGAAGGGCAATCACTCATTTTTTCCATTGTAACTTGGCTGCTTCATCATCTGACTAATATTTTCCTGCTCCCAAAGCCTTCAAATATACGGTGAATATATCTATTTATACCTACTTCAATCAAATATCTACAGTTCAAGTTAGTAATAAGAAAGTCATTACAAAGAATACAAAAATCTTTTGATATTTTATGGTAGTCGCTTCTAGAGCACATAAGAGCTGGTGCTGCTGTTGAATATTCCGGCGTTATCTAAATCAAATGCGTTGGCGTAGATAAATAATGGAACACAATAATTCATGCACAAACCGAACACGACTGTTTTACCTCGTTTTTTTATCTTACAAAATCATATTTTTATTACTCATACTTTGATTGTATTACTAACGTATTTAACGTTATGATCAGAAAAATATAAGGTAAAGTTGGTGCTACCAGTATGAGCACACATTGACCTGAGTGACCTGACCGTTTAGCCAAAACTTTTTCGTAATCGCTTCGTTATAGAATCGCCAACCAAAACGTATGGAATTGACATAAGAGTTCGTTAATATGACGTTGACGTTCGACTCGTCTTATGTCAATTCCATACATTTTAATCATGTACATTTTGCCGCGATGAAAATTATCCTATTTACTTCCGGGGACCGCAGGTATCGCCATACCATGTTTAATGTGAAACGACTAAGGCCTACTTGCGCAGATCTGAGTTAAAGTTAACTCTGAGTTAAACATCATGTCATATCTGTCACTCACTTTAAAGAGTGACAGAAATGACATGATGTTTAACTCAGAGTTAACTTTAACCCAGATCTACACAAGTCCGCCTAAGTGAATTGAGATTAAAGAGATGATAAATTATACAAATTAACATTTATAATAATTTGAGTAATTAAATATTATACTTTGGCTGACATTTCATCGTAGCCAGCTAGATATATAATTTTTGGTTTGGCTTACAAAAGTTGCAATAATAAATTTCCGAACAACACACACGTACTATACTAAATTATTAACTACCAAACGCTATCGGTTTCCGCTACAAAAAACGAATTAAGATCGCGTTTAATTATTTTCACCGCATCGCTGCGTCACTGTTCCTCGTATATTAGAGATTTTTTAAACGATTAATATTAATAGACACCCTCGCCAAAAAGGGAACCACACTTGAAATGCGTTGTTTGTAATTATAGGCTAGCAACAAAAAGGAAAACGTAAAAAAGAATTATTATAAGAACATCATAATATTATTATATCAGTTGGACACGATGATCCTTTGAATAATTAGAGATAAAAGCTACAAAATTTGCACTTGCATTTGCATTGAACAATTTTTCAAAATTACACCCCCGGTGGCTAGATATTATGTTAGAACTATTTCATCGAAGTCCTGCAAAAAGGTATTTAAAACACTAAGGGCCTGTTTCACCACTTCCTGATAAGTGCTGGATAGGCTATATACCACTTAAGTTGACAGACAGAGTTTGGAGAATCTGTCAATAAACCTGTGGATAGCCTATCCGGCACTTTATCAGTAAACGGTGATACAGGCCCTAAATATGTATAAGGTTTCGGTTTTGCGCTACTCATAAATAACGAACCTTATACGACTGTTTCCAACAATTTATTAAAGAGCACATTAACTTTTCCATGTGGTTACGTAAATCTTAGTTACTGCTTACACAATTGACTGTAACAATAACTATTAGGAGCGTAAACAAAGTTATTATGAGTTATACTGACTATATTTAGTATACTGACTTATTTCTTGTGAACACTCCTTTAAAAACGACTCTTACCTGCTACCGAATTACTGGAATACAATAGCCTATGTCCGTTTTCACCTATTACATAACTTTGAGTTACTAGGTAATAAAAAGCTTTTAAGCTTTAGCCCTAAGTTTGCGACACGTGTTCGCTATTCAGCGTTTACACTATAGCAATAATAAGGGGAAGCTTTTGAATGTTTTCTGGTATGTTCTTAATTAGTTCACGATTTATGTACCTAACACGTGAATTTTATGTTTTAGGTTTTAGCATTAGCTCTTTAAAGCTGTACATAGCACATACGCTATAACAATGAAAACAGCACCATGGTAAGTTTTGCAGTAAAACCATTTGTGAAACAACAATGTATCAAAAACTACGATTGCTGATCACTAAAAGCAAATCAGACAGTTTTAAGTGTTTTGTACTAGGAATTAGTACCGTACTAGGATCAAAATGCAGTCCGCAACGACTGCAAACAAAAACATAAGAAATTAAATGTACCTAATACTAAGCTGTTAAGCCAATATTTAAGAACATATTGGCGATTTTATTTGCTCACAACAGTTTAGTTAACCGTTTGTTGTGGTTGTAAAAAGGCAAAAAAACAAGATCGGACGCGTTAATCTATCAAGTTGGTACCAAGTAACGTGACCTCAACGGCGCGGAGGAATTCTCGAAATAAATTAAAAGTTGCACACTCATCATCAATCAAACGATCGATTCCATCAATATAATTTACTTTTTGTAGTTTCTACCGAAAAGCTGTCGTGACTCGCAACTTAATTTTGATGCCAGGTACGACTGAGAACTAGCAACATTGCGATTCGCTATCAGCTTTAGTGTGTAAAGCTGATAGCGAATCAAAAAAACAAAATATTATGACATTTAGGGCCTGTTTCACCACTTCCTGATAAAGTGCCGAATAGGCTATTCACAACATTTTTGACAGATTATCCATACTCGATCTGTCAAGTTAATTGGTGGATAGCCTATTCGGCACTTAAGAGGAAGTGCTAAAACAGGCCCTTAATAATGAAAAATAAAATATTATGACGTTTTGTATCCTCTGACAATATTTTTACTATCAGCTATATGTCTAGGTTTGGGGTATGTGAAAGCACTCTACGGAAGCCCGTCATACATTAATATTTTAATGATTTCCAGGAGTTTTTCAGTATGAGTATCACTATCAGTATTGGTGTCAGTATTATTTCAAACTTTAAAGACCAAATGTAAAACTTGATAATTCAACGAAGAACGCAGTTTTAAAATTATTCGTAAAAGCTCGTACGCTAGTAATATTTATGTCTATGTCGGTACCCGATAAAAGTGAAATATGAAAGATTTCGGAATTTCCTGGTTGTGTATAAAACTAGGCCGAGAGGAACGTGTCCAGGCGTCAAAGTCATGAATAAACAAACTTTCAAAGCTCCATACACTCGTATGTCTGGTAACCGAAGTCCGTACATTTTTGTGACCGTAAAAAACGAGGAGTATACTCGTATGTCGCACAAATTTTACATTTACGTCAAAAGTAGTAAATCTATTTCGTAAGTCATCATAATAGTTTGAAAATTTGGTACCAATTTTTATATTACGATATGATTACGATATACTTACTAATGAACGTAATTTCATTTAAAAATCACCAAATAGAGCTTTTTGTGAAACCTTCAACTTAACAGGGTTTCATCGAGATAATTTTCTTTGTTTACGCGCCAAAAACCGTCAATTAACCAGCACTTTTTTCTGTGGAGGTACCGTTGCGGCACAAAAAGCGGTATTAATTAAAGTCTCGGTAGTGGTGACATGTCGAAACGGCTTCGGCCGTGCTCGCCAGTAATCGGTTTTCTCCAATAAACGGCGATTAGACGCGCTGGCGTCAGCGCTGCTCCGCCACAAATCCATCGACAATTTGGATATGTCATGTCGCTCCAAATTTGAAATTTTACAGTTTTACGCCGCAGCCGATTAACGAGATACAGATCTGTTCGATTTTTGAATATACCGTTATGAGCTTACGTACCCCGCGTTCCACCTAGCGTTAAAAATGATCAAAACGCTGAAAATGCCTCCTATTTTTAGCGTCTTGATCGTTTTCAACGCTGAGTGGAACGCGCCCATAATATTTGCAGAATTTTCTTCAAAGCATTTTTTGACACTTTATTTACATTATTGAATTAAGTTTTCATTGTTATCTTAAATTTTAATGTATCATACTACCGCACTGAGTGGAACATTAATTAAGTACTTAAATGTAATTAATTCAAAATTTTGACATAAGCCCCATACATTATCTGTCAAACTCTTCATAAAATTGAAGGTTAATCATGATCACTTAAATGTCTCTGAGTACGGCGGTATGTCATAATTAAAGCGTATCTTTACAAGTTTTAAAACTAGCGAGAACTAAGCAATGATAGTGGCAAAACTGGCAATCACGGTTATACATCATAGTACATGGCCCTACGTAGGACCTTTAAGCCAGCTTTGTCAGCAACCTACACTTCACAATGTCAGCGGTAGGCCCGCAAAACAATGAATACTAACGAAACGTATTACGCAAAGAGTTTCATAGCACGTTCATTAATAAACAATCATGTTACGAAGGCCTACGTGCGACGTGACCACTTTAAACACTGCACCAGACACTTACATAAAATATAGATTAACACTGCTAATGCTTAATTCACTTTATAAATACCCTGCGTAAGTGAAAATATTATTGCATTTGCTATTGAGTGCTGACAAATTGACTCTTGGAGTAATTGCCGCACTTCAGAAATCTCTGTCATTCTAATTTATGTTATTGTGACTTATTAACTAGGATGGAAACATTTGCACATGCACATTGCACAATTTATTAGCCCTAATTGACTTACTTAGTCATAAGTCAAAGTGTCAAAAATATTCTAATTTGTACAGTCCAAAGAAGATTTTGGCCACAGCTTTGTTTGTATATTTTGAAAATAAAAAGATTTTCCAACTTTGTACGTCATCGAATAAAAACAACATTCCATCTGTCTCGAACCCATCAAAAACGATAAATAAACACTAGTCGACTCTCGTATAGTGTTATGTTAGGAGTAGACTACTCTAGTCCCATGCGATAATTTATCGTACGGTTTCTTAAGGAGAATAAAACAAAACACAACCGTCAAAGTTTTTTAATTTTTAAGTGAGTAGTATTTAAAAAGAATGATGATGGTTTGAAATGTAGATATTTATAAGAAATTTTATGCTAAACAGTAACAATAAAGCTTAATAGGGCCTGTTTCACCACTTCCTGATAAAGTGCCGGATATCCACAACTTTTTTGACAGATTCTCCACACACTACCTGTCAAGTTAAGTAGTGGATAGCCTATCCGGCACCTGGAAGGAAGTGGTGAAACAGGCCCATAGTCATTATAATTAAATATAAATTTTGGAAAAATTATAAAACCCATCTATCATAATATCTTCTACTGTGAAGCTGGTGTTAAAACTTAAATGTCTCGTCTGCTATATAATAGAGTTATTTTATTTTTAATCCATAGATTTCAATTCAATAGATCAATAGAGTTCAATAGAACGCAAACACAACAGTCATGTCAAAATAGCGCATGGGTATTAGGATATTCGTATGAAAATATCGAACGGCTATCAGGATCGGCCCCGTCTTTCGACCGTAGTACGGCTAGCGAAGTCGGGAAGGTGACGGCGCGGCTCAAAGCTTCGACAGGCGTCCGGCGCGGCTCATAATTAAGAACGGTGACTGTTGAAAAATGGCCGCCGCCCCCGGCCGACCGTGAATAATCGTCGTAATTACGATTCGGAATAATTTCCAGCCAGTCATAGCGATGCTATCGGAAGGTGTTGACGAGCGCTCGTTACGCGCACGCAGGCTCTAGTGGAAATCGCATTTTCTTATCGATACACGTTTTGTTCGCACTGATTTATTCCAAAATTGTTGTCCTGGATATTAAATTTTTTGTTCAATATCTAGGAATATACCGGGATTCTTAAAATATTATGTGGCTCTTATTTCAGAGAACAAGCTTTGCATTATTGCAACTGGAAGAGAAGATTAACGTTTCAAAATATTGAATACATTCGATTTTTATTTATCGGAGTCGGAATATATCATTAATTTTATTTGCAATTAATTAATATTATCATTATTACCTAATAATATTTTTTAGTTTCTATATCTTGAAACCTGCCAGTAAGGAAACCACATTTTATTTGAATTTCCCAATCTTCATCAAAAACTACAACTTTAATTTCATGTCAATTTTTGTCACAATAAAACAAAAGTTTTATAACATTTAGATTATCCCTTTCTCTCAGAGATCAGCGCGCGCGCCGTGGGGGCGTGTCTCATGCACCACTTGCCGTGGGTAGATTTAATTACTGCTTAATATTAAAAACTTACGTCACTAATGTTTTATAGTTTAAGACAAGGCTGTAATTATTCGCAGTCCGTAGATGTGGGATCACAAGCTAATCTTTAATTTTAATTCAATGAAGTATTCTACCTTGGATCTAAAATCGCTTTGATAGTAGGTAGACCCTTCCGTTCTTTTTAAGCACTTAATGAATAAGAATTGCTGCAAAACTCCAATCTTTAAGATTTATACATATGAAATATTAAAAATGCCAGTGTTGCAATTTCTTGTTTGGAATAATAACTTTGACAACTTTTAAGACGAGACGTTATGACACCAATGTGTGTAGAAACACACACATTGGTGTCATATTGTCTCACAGTAATAATACACACTTTTCATGCACTTATTCCACTTTTCTATAATGTCTCATCTTGAAAGCCAGTCATCGCTCTGACTATAGCACAGTCTCGGCGGCGCCAGGTGATAGCTGCAATCGATACTCGTTATTAGCTTTAATTAAAACATTATAGGTATTATAACAAATGCTTTAAATAAAATCATGGTGGGTCAACACCCACTTTGACATCATTGCATTTTAACGAATAATTCCTCTTCATTGGTAAATGCATAATCATTATTGTCGTAAAAAAAACGTTGCTAAAGGTACAGTGAAGAGTAGTTCAATTGTCTACTTTTAGCACTTCTTCATCTCTTATGCCACCTTATGAAGAAAAAATTTTTGATAATGCTGTAGAGCGTTGACTAATAAGCGTCCTAAGTCACGCTATGGAAGTATTATGAGCGAGTAGCTAGAGGTATATCTATCTCAGCTGTAAACTTATAATATGAAATGTTGGTGACTTTGACTTTGGCACTTATAGTCCTATAGAACCAATAGTTATGTAACAAACAGAAATTAGGACTACATAGACTTTAAATGACCTTAATATATAGCCCGAGTATCTATACTTAGACAACTCTCTCGTAGTTTGGTATGTGGAGCACACCTGAGCATACAGCGTCGTTTGGAGGACATACTGACGTGGACTGCTGAGTAATCCTATAGCTGCTCTGTATTTTAAACTCGTTTTAGATATACCCCGCTATTTATATATCAGATTTACTTATGCCGTATAATCTTTGTCTGAATATAAACACTTGGGGTGATGTTGCCTTTGTTCTGGGATGTAAGTTGCCCACGGATTGCTTTATAAAATATTTCAGGATATTTTCAATATGATTGCAATTGTATTATTTACAACCAATCTGTATATTTATATATACACATAATTACATTCTCATAGTTTCTTACCAGAGTTAGGAATCTTTACAATACCTGCCTAAACGAACGAGGCTTTGGTAGGTACTGGAAATGGGTTTCGTTGAAGTGAAGGGTTAGAAAAGCTTCTGCGGATATGCTTTCATTTAAGCTACTTACACAATCAATCAAACTGTTTCGCTTGAATTTGCAACGTTCCCACGTAGATCGTAACGGTCACGGCTTCAAAATCGATAGATAATGACTTGACCCATTCAATGGATCCACTTCGACCCTTTACCGACCCGACTTACAGTTTTACAGACAATCGCCTGACAAGTGGTAGTACTAGTAATTTCGCCATTCAAACATCAACTTTTATCTATTTAAGGGTTGTTTACAAGGTGCGTGATGGATATCGAGTTAAAGGGATTACATGTCTAATGTCTATGAGTTACTGATATGATATACTTTGAATTTCTATTTAAAATTTATTTCAGTCCAATGATTTCTTTTAAAACGTGAGAGTAGTGCTATAAATTTAATCAACAAAGTCTTCTACTTACATCAAAGCAAACAAACAAATTAATCAAGCTGCTACATATTATTATATTATGTGGCATATAGCAGTAGCTTGATAGCAAGTAGAAGACAACTAAAAGATACCTAATGTAGAAAAGTAAAGTAAGTATACCTTTACAGTCTTTCTCGCAAATCTTACTCTAATCTGGTAACTTAGTCCGTAATTCGCTCCCAAAAATCGTAGAGTAGAGAGGGAAAGTGTAATTTGCATACAACAATGCAACACCTGTTATGCGCATGTGGGCGCGGTGTCCTCACACAATGGCGCTTCATTCAGAACAGTTGCACGGTGTAAATGAACCTTTTATCATCATAAGCCAACAAGGTCACCTCTTTTATGTGCTATCACAATGCGCTGTTTGGCCGCGACCTTCACTATTTTATTTGTACTCCCAATTATAACGGATTAAGGGTAAAAATCGCTTTTTGATAACTCAGTTGCAGGTTAGGATTGCCAGTGTATACTGTACTATACTCTGCTCGTATCGAATTGTAGTGGAGAAGCCATTGAATATAAAAAGGTGAATATTTGTTTATTTTAGCTCCTAAGTAATATTTTTATTCAGTTTTAATGAAGGTTCACTAAGGATGACAGACTGCGTTTTCTTTGGCCATAGAAGTGAAATCTTACTAACGTTAACGGTCTGTTACAATTTTTGAAACAAAACTAAATTCATCTTTAATCTATTTAAAAAGACCAAAATATATATCAAATATTAAAATAAACTCGTACTTCTTATAAAAAAGTAAACAAAACAAGATTTTCAGACAACTATATAATTAATACTAATAACCAAAAACGTTAATTACTACAAAGTTAACGACATTATCTTTAAATCGTTCCACTTGTGAGTAAGGTGTTAACTGTTAATGTAGGGAGTGTTATCGTTACATCTACACCGATTAACAAGTTTTAACAAGTTAAACAAGCAACGGCATACGTTATCTACATCTAGGAGTCCACGTGTGTGATTCTATCGACGAATTTACGACCGAAAACATGCAGGACAAAGAATTTGCAAGTGATCTATTGTAATTTGCAAGTAACCCTTAGAAGGTAAGTTGGAAAGGGTTATTAAGTTACGATAGAAACAGGACCACTGACCGTTAGACCCTATGTGATTGATGCAGCCTGGTTATTAAAACGCGTTTAAATTTTATTACCATGTCTTTTGCTGTGCAAACCAAATTTACCTTGCCATAATTGTTCATTAGGGCTTTGAAAGACGTTAATAGCTCTATTACTTAAGCTAAGTAATAATAATGTAATTCTTGTATAAAAGCTTTCAACGAAATCTCAAAGATAAAAGTTTTTATACAACACAGATACTTTCTGGTAAATTTTTGAATTAGCATTTATCTATATAATATTATAAAGACGACAATATGTATGGGATTTGTTTGGAAAGCATAATCGAGCCATAGCCATATAGTAAGTAGTAACTTTATTAACTTTATTTCATGAAATACGTTGAAGATTCTGACTCAAACTCCATGCATATCCAGTTAAACTCTTCATAAAAATTACAATAATTATCATTAAAGGTATCTGATTACGGACGGAACGTTCTGGACACAATTTTCAAGTAGATCTCAATGTAACGGAGGTGTTACGTGACGTTTAATTTACTTTCGTGGATGTAATTTTACAGCCGATCGACTGTCCATTACGTTACTTTCATAATGATCTAGCAACAATGGTAGAACTTACTTAATCTTATGCGAGTTTCTTACGCGTTCTCGCCTAGTTTCCAACCGGTGGAATCATGTACTTAGATTCGAAGTTCAAAAATGGTATTCCAATTTTGAATGAAAAAAATTAGTTCTGCTTTTAAATGCTGAAGTTTTGTAATATTACTTACACCAAATACTAAACTTGTACTTTGTAATGGGCTGGTAATAATAATCAGCTTGACTATTAAAGAAGTAGGTATATTATTATATCATATTACATAGAGATTCCATATTGTGTAATATAAAATCGAAATAAAAAGTAATTCATTTGTATTATTATAGTACGTATCGCTGTATACAGTGACTGACATTATTATCAGAACCATACAGTTACACACATATTTTTATAACATAATGAAATCAACCGACAAGTAATAACTGTCATAGAGTTTTGAACTAAAGATTTCTAGTATAACCTTAAGGGGATTACGCAGTATTTTTAGAATACTTAATTAAATTAAGGATACTTGCGACTATTAACAAGTTAAATATTAAGACAATGTTGGGGTCGTCAGTCGTCACGCAAGGGGCACAGAGACAGGGGTACGGGGGAACAGGGGTACAGGGGTGCAGGGGTAGCGTGTTCCCACGGTGCAGCGGCAATTATGTTGCTCCATGTTGTATTAATGCGAATAATTGCTCAAATCACTACTAATGTTTGTGTAACTTCTTGAAAATACTCGAGTTGAAAATCTAAGTACAAATATTTGACATTTAAAAATAAAATGCATGTTTTGTTGGTTATGTGTGAAGTCACTTTTTAAACATAATTCTCTAAGTTACCTTTGAGTAAGCTTGTTGGTAATCTTGGTAAGTAGCTTAACACCTAATTAAACTTTTTTAACTTATTATAACAGTGAAGTGACGAGTTTTACGGATATATAGGTATACTAACTTAAACTAAATTTTATGAATTAAAAGCAACTTTAAAACAGTATAATAATTATCTTTATCTTCCTGTGTAATATGTACCTACGTCGATATGTATTTTGATATTCATACCGACGTAGAAAATGTGCAGGTATTTCAAACAGTGTTCGGCGTGCCAATAATTGCAGCGAAACAGAAATGACACCCTGCCTCGAAATAACGAAGCAAGACCACAGGGTACGTGAATTCTGACAGCATCAGCCCAACTGATTTTGAATTTTAATTCCAAGATTTAGAGTCTAAAATCGATAAAAGCCGGTCGACAAGTATGACGAACATCCCTTACACGCGTGACGGGTCAAAATCGCTATTTTATTTATAACATGTCGTATTATAGCAGCTGGGGTTTGTCAGGACGAAATATAAGAAAATGAATCCGCGGCCCCTCGGCGGAGACTTGGGGCAGACCACCCCTCGAACGGGTTTCGCCATAATAAATCCCACGTGAAAGATATTTAAAAATGCGTATAAATTTTTTTGGAGCAGAAATAATTCGATACGCCGTAGTATTGATATATTACTCGCGGACGCAAATATTTTAACGAACTCGTTCGCGTTTTAAAATAATTCATATTTTTTGCCAAAACGTCATTCGAAATAATATATATGTATTGCTCAGAATATCTGGTATTTTAACGCTTATGATCGCAAAAATATTATAAGTACAAGTAAAATAACAATATTTTCATATACTCGGTACAAAAGTAACTGCAAACAGTCAAGACGTGTGCCTATTTCAATTCAATTTTGCTTAGCTGCCAAATTTGAATAGAAACCTAGCGTTACATCACCCGAACAAAAGACCATGGGACACCCACTCACCCGGTGACCCACAGAACTAATAAACTCTTAATTACCCGACAATGACTTATAAAAAGCTTTCTTGCGATAACGTCTGAAAGCTCACAAAAGCTTCATCTACAATAGGTACAGACGCGAGAGAATGTGTTAAAGTCGTCGACCTCATAATTGTTTTTACACCTGTTGATCATCCGTGAATAATCGCCGAATGCGAAGACACTTTGTGCATCGTATTGACATATTGATATTTTTATTGTGAATACATTAATGACGCGGCATAAATTTAACGCGTGCGAGTTCCCGCGTCACTACGAGGTGTTGGGTGATGGAAACGAATTTATGATGCTCACAGTTGTTAATGATATTTTACTATTAGTTACGGTGTCTATCCATAACAATAAAAAAGGAATATTGAGGAGTTGATGTTGTTTATATTTAGAACGTTGAATGTATTTTATGTGTTATAAAAAACATGAAAATTAGTCTACCTTTTTTATATAAATACCTTATAAGGAAACAATGGATTCTCGCATATATCATAACCTTGAAAATAGGATTTCAGATTCAAGACGTGTGCTAGAGAATTGTAGAACAAAAGCAGCAAACAAACATCAAAATGTGAAACATATTGTGTACTCGGCAGTACCGCGCGGAGTTCAACAAACTCTATTAGGAATTATGATCAGACATAATTCGTTTATTCATGTGAGATATTTTGCATATCCATTGAGTGTGTCATATTATTGTGTAAATGTTGTGTTCCTGTGTAGGATCCGGCGTTTGACGCGTGCGGTATTAACATAGGATTTTATATTCAAGGGTTATGGTATTTATGGGATCTGCCCCAATATAAGAAATAAATGATTGTAAACAATGCGAAGGTCTTGGGCGTTTGATGAGCGGTGGAATATAATTGTAGATTGCAGGCCACTAAATACAATTGCAGGAAGTGCTTTCTAGCGAATTTGTGTTTTAGCATGTTTAATTTCGATTTTAGTTTATAATAATTATTTTCTTACCATCTATTATAGAGCTTATACTTTAAAAACATTTATTTATTTACCTACACAATTTCATATTTATTATAACACATAAACAAAAATAATAAAAATAAAAATCTATGAAATAATGTCATGTCGATAAGGTTACGGCGTAGAGCGGCCTACGACGTTGTAGACAATGCCTCCAAACTTAAGACATCAACGGGTTCACTAATTAACTAGTGTTCTTTTTGTCTATCTTTTTTATTAATTTTTATGACAGCTTTAAAGATTTATAAGTATGTATGTAAATATATATCTGTTAATGATTTTGCCATGAACGTAAGTTGTAAAATACATATTTTTTTTTTCAAGATGGTAATACCATTTTGTACGATTAATTAATGCCGTTAAAGTTCGATACACTTTTGTTAGCAAGCGTTTTCATTCTTATCGTTTCCTTCACGTATATGAGAAAACTGCTTTGGTTTTTAAAGAAACTGGATCAGCCCTGTATTAATTATATTTTTTTAAATAGGGATGCGGGGTTATGATAAAATCAAAAGCGACACTTTTTGATCAATATATCGTATGTACTTTAAACCAATAATGATATATAATATATTGTTATGACTTAAATATATGTATTATAACATGTTCTATTATATATTTTATATAATATTTATATACTTATTTAAAAAAGTCCATGGCGTGATGAACTACAATCACAATAATAATATTATTTAAATAATTATCCTTGGTGCGAAAAACCAATATAAAAAGAGAGAAAAAAAGGATATGGGCGAACAGCCCATAGACGGCCCCGAATTACATTAAAAAAAACTAATAATGAATTAAGTACTAAATATTTTTACTGTGGAAATCTGACTGCAGCAAGTTGTGTATTCCATTAGTGTAATTAACAGGCGAGAGTGACCGCGTGGCGACTGGCGACACGTGATACTACACGCGGGGTCCCCATAAGATGTTTTTCCTCTAGCAATAATTATGCTCTCTTTGTAAGTGATATGTTCGATACATTTTTGATATGAGAGGTATAAGTGGAAATGTATTTTGAAGGTTTTGTTAACTTACTAGATGCTGCCTAATACATTATGTTTCGTGCAAAATTCCTTGTCGCGCGGCCCAGACGGAAACACACATAATACTTATATTGCAAGCTGTATTGTTTTTAAACTTTCGAATTGATTACACTATGTATAAAGTTATGTTATTACAATCATATTATGAGATTTATAACATTTATATTATTTCATGTTTCTACATCTCATCAGCATTTTTCATCAACTAATACAATTATTATTCGCATATTATGCCGAAGTCAGCCAAACTGAAACGACGCAACGCCGCACCGGGTGCCGTTGTTAGGTTTATTTTTGTTACGAAAAGCTACGCCATAGCTTAAAAATAAAGTCCTAGATCTTCTAGCATTTTCTAATTTGATAATTAGATCCTGCAGGTGCCTAATTAATCTATTCCAGTATTTTCTCAACACCTAGACCTGCTTTAAAGGCTAATTCGCATTAGGCCAGTATTTTAGTCAAGTAACGAGTATTTTAGTTGCTAAACGTTTCTGAACACTAACAATTTCATTGTTATGTTAGAGCAAAAGCCAGAATTTAGCAAATACTCGCTACTTGACTAAAATACTGGCCTAGTGCGAACTAGGCATTAAGTCTTAGTTCTAGTTGCACTCACATACCATAATATATTCTAGTATTTTCGCAACACCTCGACCAAGTCTAGCCCCATGTTCCCGGTGCTTGCCGCGATTGATACAATTTCTAGTATTTTCGCAACACCTAGACCACTGTCCCCGTCCGTCGCGCTCAGCGGCGCGTGCAACCGCCGCAGGAAGGTGCGTCTCATCTCGCGCAGGATGCGGAGCGCGTACCACGTGACCACGTGTAATCGACGCTGGGCCACGTACGGTGTCAGGTTAATACGCACGTTTGTGGTCTGTGGCAATAGAAAGTCGATTAAGTGGTTAAATACTTGGGTTCTAACTTCTACTATACTCTTATTAACGCAAAGGAGCGACGTCTTCAACCCTAAATTTTTGAGAGGATTTGGATGAAATTTGGTATGAAAAAGTTTTGAGTCCCGGGTAAGAATATCATATACATATTATACATAAGTTGCACGGTTATTATATTTTGCAGCAGTATAGTACTTTGGTGTGCCGACTCACTTAATATACTAGACTTTAGACTTTACAGTTAACTGTAACGTATTGTTATAGTTAGTTACATGATAATATCATGGATGCAGTGACGACAAAGTACTACAGTATCTCTGATTATTATAAGATCTGCTGACGGCTAAGATCATTCAATTAAATCATAATATGTGCTATTGGATTATCTCTCTTAGAATTATTTTGTTCATAATATAAATTGTTTAGCTCGGCTTTCGCTCTTGGAATTGTTATTATAATCCCATAGTGGTGATGAGAGGAACCAGGAAACGAGCGTCCGTCGGGCGGGTGTGATGTAGTGACGTCACGACACGTCACACACGTCGGGGAGTCGGGACACGTCGCGTCGGAAGCGTCGGGACGGACGCGCTAATGGGCCGCCATCCGCCGCGCGACACGCACTCGTCATGTCGCGTGTTGCTGCATCTTAGCACTTCAGTGAGGATCAGGAAGTTACTTAGTTTCATACATCTTGACTGTAATTCCTTCCTTCGATGCTCTATCTTAACGAAGGTTAGAGAAGTTGAGGTCAGAGAAGTTGATTCCTAGGCAGATGGGGTACCTACGTAGTTTGGTCGTAAAGTAGTAGTCAAACAAATTATATTGAATTGACATGATCCGACCAAATGACGTTGGTCTGTCAACTGCATAAGAATCAATTTCCTCGATGGTATAATATAGGTAGGTTATAAATTGCTATAATGCTTAAAGGTAGAGCCAAAGCCTCATTTATTAATGAAAGTCTCATGACATAAACACTAACAACAACAAGCTCGTAGCCTATCTTCTACTATTTGTTTGCAATGCTCAAAAGAAAATATTTAAATAAAATAAAATTAGACGAAGGTTTTAGAATAGAAAAATCGGCCAAGTGCATGTCGGGGCTCGGGCCACGCGCAATATAGGGTTCCGTAGTACCGCTAGGTTTTGAAAATTTTTGTATGGTCAATGAATGTACACTACATTTATAACATGTTTTACACTACTTACAACACCATCTCAGATACTTTCAAAGGAATTTGTACGAAAAGTTCCTTTATACTTCGCCGAATACATTTTTTTAATTGATCGACTATTACTCAATAACTTATGAAGTCTTCTTAGCCGTGATAGTTTTCTTTTAAATTCAGCATATTTCCTACTCCCGTGAATTTTTTCACATTTCCAGAAGTAACCGTTTAGCTGGTAGAAGGGGGGGACACTGGACTCTATTTTAAAAAAAAACCTATCTAACGACACCACACACGATGGGGTGGGCGCGAAAAAATAATTCAACCCCGCTTGATGTGTAGGGGAGGTACCATAAAAAAATATTATTTAAATATTTTATGTACCATTTTGTCGGCATTATTAATATGTGTACTCATGCCAAATTACAGCTTTGTAGGTCCTATAGTCTCTGAGCAAAACCGCGGACGGACAGACAGACGGACAGACGGACAGACGGACAGACGGACGGACAGACCGAAACTATAAGGGTTCCTTGTTGACTACGGAACCCTAAAAAGGAAGCTCATGTTCAATGCAAAAAATTAGTTACCAAATACAAATAAGCTAGTTAGTAGCTAAATCTTGTAACAAAAGATTTGATTGCTCTCCATCTTGTTAGCGCTAACGATGATGATGTTGCAGAAAGCGCGAATTAGCATAATCATAAACATTAGTAATAAAATGTGAAAATGGGTTATCGTCGCGCCGGTCGGCTGGGCGCGGATGCTGCGCCTGCGCAGCCGGAAACGGAAGTCACGGGCGCGCTCCGCACTCAGCTGTAAAAAAATGGCGGCTGACGGAATCACTAGGTTGGTCATGCTATATGTGTATAATTAAATCTGTTTGCACTGCTACTAGTGTTGGTTAAGGTCGAATAAATCTTTCGTAGCGTTCACGGTAGGAGGATAAATTTGATATATGTCTTGTACCAGTCTAGATTAAAGTTAATCCAGGGTTACATATAACGTGTTGTTGTTTATCTCGTTCCTTATATTAATGAGAGAAAAAATATGATATTTTAACACAGTATTAACTTTTCGAGTAGGTACTTAATTTGGATAGACAATAGTGAGACGATTGAATTCGAAGCGTTTGGCATACGGAGTGAAATCTCGCGGAGTACTCTGGTTTTTGGAAAAATAAATTGGACAGTACTTAAAAAGAATTTTACAATTAAGCTGCTCCAGTTTCGAGAGAGAAAATGATTGTCGAATTAGCGGCTGCGTATTCGTGAGATGATGGTCATGGAAAGTGTCCGCGTGACGGCGGGCGTGACCCGTCGTGACCCGACGTGACCCGACGTGACCCGGCGCGGTGGCGTGAAATGCGGCAAATCGCCGTGCGCCCGCGCTCCATCTGTGCCTTACGCTTTCTTGTTGGACCTTTATACTCTACGACAAATCGTATACCATGGGGGTGACAACGATCTTTTCTTTAACAATTCTTTAGAGAATCGCCGATGAAAATTTATGGAATTGATAAGGCGAGTCGAACGTCAACGTCATATTAACGAACGCTTATGTCAATTCCATACATTTTGGTTGGCGATTATCTAATTGGCCTGGTACCTCGTACGTGCACTACTATCACTAGCATCCATAAGTTACGGTCATAATCTAGTATGTCACAAGCAAGTTGCTAAGAATGCACCATCAGAACAAAACAAAACTTAAAAGGTATGGGAACCCCAAAGCATAAAAAACGGGAGCTTAAAAAATAGACAACATTAAAATTAGGAGTTGATGTTATGATAAAATTTTAAACCAGAGAAAAAGAAAATATATTATTATGAATCCTGATCTACGATGATAAGCACTCATGAATTCAATGATTTTTTAAAAGTAAACCAGTAAAATGGTATGGTGTGCACAATGTAAAATATTTTTGTAATTATCAGTTTCATTTAGTTTGCTAAAGAAAACTTTTAATAAGTAAATATTACGTTTCCTGTTTTTATTGAACTTCGAAAAGCATTTTTACGTGTAAAATATCTTCGGATGTAAATGGCCTGGGAAATCAAAAAGTGTTGATGCGGTGCTCCTAATCGCTCATGAAATTAGTGAAACTGTCGTCGCCTTGCCAGAACATGTTTATATTCCGATTTCTGAATAATGTGTTACTGCAAGTAGGTGATCTTCAGCTAATAATGTGGCCTTGCGTTTTGACTAGGCTAGGTAGGTACCTACTCATTTATTCTTCCTGCTATATTATAGAGTCATTAAGTACATTTAATTAGGGCTTGTTTCACCACTTCCTGATAAGTGCCGAATAAGCTATCCACCACTTAACTTGACAGATGAAGTACGTAGAATCTGTCAAAAAAGTTGTGAATAACCTATTCGGCACTTTATCAGGAAGTGGTGAAACAGGCCCTAAGTCATCTCGTAGTAAATGCTAGAGTAATGAAAATAGTAGTAGTTTACTAAATAAAAACAATATAAAAAGTTCTTTCACATCAATAGCAAATAAAAAAATATTAGACATTGAAATTTGGAAACTTAAAAGGAACATTCAAAAGATTCACATCAAGTCTACGGTCAAAATTGTTTTACCATACCATACTATCTTATCAGTATTCAAATAATTGTCCACAGTCGAATTACAAATAATAATAATTTACATGTCGGATAATAATTACCGGCCCCATGAGGGCCCCATGAAGTGCGGTGGGGAGAGGAGGGGAGGGGGGGGGGTAAATACTATACTTGACGGACTGTTTGTGTCATGGAAGCGGGTTTGCGCAAGCATTCACAGATTTAGTTGGGGTAGCGAGGTACTGGCGGGCATAAAAGTGTTTGTATTTCATTTGGAAATAGCTAAACATAATAATATTATGGATTAAGTATGGACATAACAAGTGAATTAAACATTTCAAGTTTTGAGTAACTAGATGTTTAAAAATAAAGAAGAAGGAAAAAGATTGTTGTACTTATTGAAATTTTCTGTCAACATCAAATAAAATATGAATATTGAATTTCTATAGCAAATAACTCATAAGTTGTCGAGTGTTTTTCGTTTCTACGAATGTATTTATGAATTACAAGGCGCATAATACTCAGGGAGTCCATTGAAAAAATTGAGAAATGTTATTATATTTCCCTGCCTGTATTGTTATATTATTTCACTGTCTGTCTATATAACATTACGTGAAAATAGAATTTAGTAAATCACAGCACCCTATGTCGGCGACAGTACCACGACGAGGGGTGCGGGGCGCGGGGCGCAGTGGGGAGCGCACACCTGGTCGCCGCAGCTGCGTGCGGATCTCACGCGCAGCCTCCTCACCGCGCATGCGTGCACACACACACACACACACACACACAAATGACACAACACGTACGGCTGCGCTTGCACATCTATGTGCGCAGAGATTTATTTACCTACATGGGTTGGCCTAAATTTTAAATATTTATTCAAATGTTATTCAAGTTTAGCTCGGCTGTTTAAATTTTAACTACCAATTTGAGAGTAATATTGTTAGATTAGTTATGGTTGGAGTGAACTATCCAGTTGTAGGTGTTATCCAAACTTATTAAACTTAAGCTTTGGCAAAAATGTAGCAGTCAATGTACACTGATCAGAGATCACTAATGCGATGTAAATTTTAAAAATATAATTTCGGTAATTCCTGACAGTACTATACAATAAAATTATTTATATCAATGTCTCTACATTCAGTTTCTGTTTAAGAGGACTCATATTTGATTATAGGTATAATATAATATAATATCTTCAGTAGGTACTAGATCTCGATCGAGCAGTGGCAGTTGGCACGAACCAAAACATCTAAAACTTTTGATAATGTTATTGTTTACTATTTATATCTTATATTATAGTTTTGAGAGTGGTGCATAAAGCAACAAGTACTTTATTAGAATCTAGGAAAATGTGAGAAAAAATTGTACAATTTAAATTTTTCAATATAAAGCTTTTTAGTACATGGTATAGTCAAATGAGTATAGTGACAATATTTTCTGTACTGGATACGATTATGGTACGAACGAAAATTGACCAGCAACCCCTAAACCCTACAGCTTAGTACAATCGTGCATACATTATACTTTGTTAAAGCCACGAAAGCATTTAAAGGAATTTCCGAAGAATGTAATGTATAGAAGCTATTAAGCATCCGAAACGCTGAATGAAACCAATCCACATTGAATTCCTTCGGTCATTTTGAATCGCAACAGGTTGTATTACGAGGGTTCCGCCGCAGTCTAATAGTTTTATGAATGAAGGATTCCTAAAAAACGTTTCTTACAAGTTGTATTGTCAGTCCACAATACCAGGCGCCGGCTAACAAAGCCAGGCTACAAGTGTACAATTCACGATAGCTCTTTATAATTCGACTTATTTAGAGAGACCTTTGGAGTTCGGCTCTCACGAGGAGCGGCGGTCGGGGGCCGGCGAGCGCGGGGCTCAAGCTACGCCGGATAGGTTTTAAAAAGCATGATATTGTTGTAATATCAATAGTCGCGAACGCTTCATCCGCGGTCTGTCTTTTGTGAGGCCGATTAACGTAATTATATGTATTGTAAACATTCAAAACACAATGGCCGCGGTGCTCCGCCACGAGTTCATTAACCCAGTAATCTATAGGCGTTATGTCATTTGCGAATATTGTTTCTTTTGTGCGAGGATCCTTGAACTTGGTCTTATAAATTCCGTTGGATCGATCCGTCGTGTTGTATGGAATATTTTCGCTTTCGTTTATTTTTGTGTCGATAAGACTACATTAATTACGTGCATAAAAGGAGGACGCTTAAATGAAGCTATTTCTGTTCTAAGTTGATTAACTGGCTGGAGCAATATCTTTGTGAAGGCGACTGCGAGGTCACAGATTAATTAATACTAAGTTTTTATTTTGTTCAGAATAACATTGTACATAATACTCGGCTGTTTGTGGATTTTCACGCCTAGTGACACAGACGGGATTGCTTCTTTGATAATACCAGAAGCTATTTAGATATTTTTACTTTATAGACCGCAAATAATAAGGTATTTAAGTGAATATGGAATTCATATTTTTAATTAAATTTTCAACTATCACGGCTTAGTGGATGGATAGATCGACAAGCGGACAGACGGCGTGGTATCAGAAATAGGGGACCCAGTTTCACCTTAAACCGTTTTTACTCTTTGACTGAAAAGCCCTGAAAACGATTGTTTTTTTTATTTATTGAGAGCTGGATACGAGTTCTTTGCTCTAAAAATATTACAATATTAAAAGTTACATCAAAGAATTGTTTTTCACACGCAATACCCACGCAACATATTATCATTGGCAGAGCAAATAAAATATAAATGACAGTTTCTTTATTTTTTGAAATGTGATATTCGAAAAATCATGCCATAAAATGTATAGGCCGTAATACTTTGAATTCCCACTAAACATATTTGGGGATCCCCTCCAGAGCGGCACATAGCCACCCCCCGTCGGTGTTGTGTTACGTTACGCGTTTTTTGCTCAGCGCGGCCGGGCCGGGCGGGGCGGGGTTAGGTTACTGTCGAAAGTCTACACCGCCGTTTGCACGTGCAAGCTGACACAAAATGGCGGCTGTAGTTGACCTCAATTCTTAATTCGTGCGAATAAAAATGTTATGTAAAAAACACAGCTGAAAATAACACACTTTGATAGCTGCAACGACGCTTTTCTACAGCTATACGGGAAAATGCTCAGTATGTATCATGGAATAAAAATATATCCATTGATTTTACTCAGTTTTGAAATACTACTTGTACGTGGTCGTTGTACTATCAGAGAAGTTGATTCCTAGGCAGATGGCGGACCTAAGCTGTAATCATTCGACTGACTAACTAACATTGAATTGACATAAGCCGACCAAACGACGTTGGTCTGTCAATTGTCTAGGAATCAATTTCCCCGGGTATACATAATACATATACTATATCTGCTTCAGTTTTTTTACATTCCCAAATTATATCTTTCAGACATGTAAGCACAATGAAAGGAACGGAAATCGCCACTCAACTAAACCCTTCCTATGATTTGTCTCAGAGATTAGAGTTTTTTGGACGAATGTTTGGGTGTAACGGTAGGAAGTCCTCGATTATTTTGTTAGGATTTCCGAACGGATGTAATTGAGATCAGGTATACGGGGGTTAATTCCTTATAATGTGATCGGGCTTGTTAGTAAAAAGTATAATTTTGTCGACGAACGAGAAGGTATATTTTTGTAATAATTAAAAGTATGAGGTAGGTACTAGGTCATACACTTTTTCAGATGACATAATATTTATGTTGTGTATAAAAGAGAGAAATGTAGCGTTTTGCTGGAGCTCGATTTAACACGTTTATTAAATATTCTAATATAGAATATACTTATAGTGTTTGGTACTAACGTAACGGCGAAATCCTATACAATACGAGATTTTTATAAAATCTAAAAGAGCATAATTAGTTTACTGGAAAATCCATTTCCCTATCCGAAAATCGATAGTAAAAAAAATAATATCGGGTGTGATTTTCACTAACGTGTGCCAGACCGAATGGTAAGGTATTGTATAATATCTAGGCTTTGGCCAAACCTACGCGACCAAAGCGACTGCGAAGCGGGAGCGTCTGCAGCGCGGGACGTTCGCGTCGGCAGAGCGGGAATCATCTACGGTTCGCACCGTAGTCGCGCAGGTGTGAAAGCCAGTTTCGCGTTGCAGACGCTCCCGTCCCGCGTCCCGCTCTCGTCCCGCGTTACTGACGCGCAGCTTTGGCTGAAGCTTTAAGCAAGATCCGTATTAAAAATATTTTATGCGAGACATCGGGTTACAAGGAAAATTCCTACGACCCTTTCCTCTGGAGAACGCAAGTCATCGGCGCAGGCTGGTTCTTGGGCTTTGATCAGCCGCTTCGACGTCAGCCGATAGCCAACAAAACGACTGATATTGAGCTAGCCCAAGCGATGAGTTGCAGCGGATCGATACAGAATTTAATGGATATTGAGTAACCTCTATTGTGTAGATTATTAATTTGTTTCCGGTGCTTCCATAACAAAAAAAAAATTAATAACGATTGATTAAACTAGACAAAATGTTACACTTATAATATAATCAGGAGGCCACGAAAATGAGGAAAGCAGGTATACCTACTTTTAACTATAGTTTTATACCGTATAATTATCTAAATAGAAAATTGGCAAAATAAAAATCTATACAAATGTGACAAAATCTTGCCAATAACAATAATTATAAGTACCGAGTATTACCAAAAAAGTACCATTTCGACACACAAGTCGTTATATTGAGGTACGTTATATTAAGGCTGCACTTACTAAATGATGAGAGACAGCTTCTCACTCAGAAATTCACCTAAGTATGAAAAAAATATTCTGATCAGTCAAACTTGGCCAGTTTTAGTGTGGTGGTAAGAACTACTTTCTGCCTGTAACTTACGGCAGCCGTTAAAAAACGACAGAACATCTCCTCCGACACTTGTGAGATGATGGTGTGAATTGAGCGCTAAGATGAGTGAGCTCGGCCCATAAACAACTGCACGAGTGCAGTAATTGGTCGCTGTCGTGTCATATCTTTGAATATTTTCTACATTTTTTGTGGACAGGTATGTGGGCAATATGACGGGGTCGTTTTTGATCGATTGAGATATCAGACCTTAATAGCGTCTGATTAGATGTCATATGGAGATTTATTTACCGGCAGGATGAGTTTTGAAGCGAAACTAAAGCTACAAGTAGGTAATAGGCTCTTTTAGAATTTCTTATAGAAATCATGACCTAAAACCGTAACCTAAAACACCATAGTAAGTAGTAACCTATAATACCATTGTAAAGTTCCAAATAAAAACAAACTTTAGAAGCGTAAGATTTTACAGTTCTTAATTATTTTGAGATTATGTCCAAGCGTACTGCATAAAGTTTTATAGGTTTGAATATACTATATCGGCATCTTAATTAATGGAAAAGTTTAGATTAAAAGCTCAAAAGTAAAATAGAGATAGATCCGGGCGGTGACTCAGAAGGTGTAAATATGTTGATAATTAGTTGTATTGACTTAAGGTTGTTAACTTTATTAGCACCGGTAGGCATACTTACTTAACCTATTGCGGCTAATAACAAGATATGTGCGAAAATTTATATTATGTTTCCTAGTTCGAAGTAAGAAAAAAAGATCGAATATTCTATACAGTTTGCAAATGACTATAGTCTTAACTGCGAATCGAGCCACAAAACCTCTGAATGTTAAATGATAAAAAGTACATAATATATTATGTACCTATATGACATTCTACGCATAGTCTCATTCACATAGTCATTGTAATAATTATTACAGTTTGTCAAAATAAAAAATGATATTGGAGTAAATGCGTTGGTGGAGCATGCGTGATGCGTTATAGGAAAAGCTTAGCGAAAGCTTCAAGATTTTGATTACTACGACTAATTTATTAAAGTTTAGACTTTAGAGTCTATAATAATATAATATTAAAAATTTGATGTTAGATGAGTAATACAAGTTCGCAACTCAGGTAAGTGTCCCTTGTTTGGTGCAAAAAGTGTAATCCTTCCGGCGTTGAGCTTTCGGCAGACTTTGTGACGCCGCCATCGCCGAGGACGGTAATCGGCGGAACGCTCTAATGTCCAGGTGTCTAGGGCTGCTATCAAGTGAAAGTATGATTAAAAGTATGTTTAAAGTACTGAAAAATGACACTAAAATTATTTTAATACGACAAAATTTTGGCTTCTAAAATTCTTGATCTTTGTACTGATGGTGAAGCTTGCCTTTTCAATTTCTACTACTATTTCTACTTTTATTACCAGAAATACTACTAATATACTTTTTGTTTAATTATTGAAAATGATTTTAGAATATGTTCAGTAAGCATTTAATGAAATGACGAACAGTAATATGTACTAAAATATGTAACTTATTATCAGAAAAGTCGTAGTCGACAACCCTACAACTAGTTAAAATTATCAATACATCTTGCAGATTGCTATTTCGTAAAAGAGGATTATCGCGTCCACTATTATTGCATTCTGGGAAGGTAGTACCAGGTAGTCGGCTCTGTGCTCGCATTGTTCAATAAATTGTTTGCAATAAAATAATAAATTCCTCCTTCACACAAAAATGTACCATATTCGTAGTGATGTACGGTTTTCATTAGATTATTCGGTATTTCGGGTACGGTATTGCTATTTCGTTTACCTAGTTATTTTGGAACAAATATTTGTACAGATATTTTTAATAATCAACTTATTATCGTCAATAAATTGACGAAGAAGACGGAATTCTTTAATAAGCGATTGTATTAACTCGGAGGGCACGTGTACACTTCATTTCAAAACTATAGTTTTGCATAACAATTCTTTTATAACGTGACTCTATAAAATATAGAGTTTAAAAGACTACTTAACTTTAATTTGGTGAAAAGAATAAACAAATGTGAAGCGTTTGTGTCAAAGCTCTTTCATTAACTTAAAGTTAAGTAATCATTATTATGTCTCCGAGCGCGACCGTTAGACATACAAAAATGTATAATGTAGAGAGAATTATTAAATCTTGTTCGGCTTGCAGCTGTAAAAAATAAATGAGAGCGCGCTGCGGCGCGGGCGACCCGCCCCACATATCGAGTGGTTGTCTATTAAAATTCCGTTAAGATACGTTATTACATTAGTTACGTTAAATCACACGTCAATCACACGCGGAGGGTGTTATTACTATCAGACCGCTCGGCGGCTTACGACACAGACATCTGGACGATAATAATAATTGAGGTTGAGTCGCAAAATAGCCGATAGAGAATCTAGAATCGACATCTCGACTCTACATTTTCTGTCCACGTCATGTTACGTGGTGTTGATAGAAAATGTTGAGTCGAGAGGTCGATTCTACGTTTTCTATCGACTATTTTGACTACATCATTAATCTAAATAGAGAAGCCCTATAATTATTATATCGTCTACATTTTAGTGTTTACATAGTCGTTAAATACTGCTAGATCCTATTTCTTTGTACGGGGTTGATATTACAGTTTGTATGGCTATTTTACCTACCCGGTCAAAATAGCTGTGGATTCTACTGGTGTTACTGGTGTCTTGTATGCGATATCACGGCCGCCGGATAATGACGTCATCAAATTAGGTCTACAGAATCTTTTACCGGGTATAGCACATAATATGCCTCATTATAATATTTCTTAGTTTTACATTTTTTAGTTTTACACTTTTAAACATTTTTGAGACAAAAGCACAAGAAAGTTAGAAATGTTATTGATTTCAAAGGCGCCACAAAACTAATTTGTACCACACTAATTTGCATAATCAATAGAATTTCCCTTTCTACGACCTTAAACCGTAGCATGAAGTTTTTGTACCAGTAATTGTTTAGGCGCCTCAGAAAAGTGGCTGCGGTCAAGTTATTCCAAAGATTCTGAGTCCAAAGATTGCCGACTTCTGGGGATTCAAATAAAGCGAGTGAATTGTATGCAGCTATATTGCATCCCTGTCGAGTCTATTGAGCGGTGTCACTAAAATTCTTTTATTGCTTGCTCATGATGTACCTACATCATTAGATAATGAATTTGAGGTGGACAAGCTAAATGTATACATTTTGCTGTAGCAGCCACTAAAAGATGTAATGTACCATTCGATTGCGTAAATTGCAAAAATAAGGTTCTAAAGTAACAATAATATTTTAAAAGTATATGGCAAGATGGTATTTGACGAAAAAATCTTAAAACAATTAAAAATTAAAATTTGTTCAAAATGATCAACGACCACGCTTGTCTCGAAATGCCATAAATTTTGGCGAAGACCTAAGGATACAGCAGATGATGACCCGAACCTGTTAGCATTTAAAAAAAACAGTTGACATTTCCACGTGAAACAAATCACAAAATCAATGGCAGCATGTCAGCGATTACGTAATCAATCAGATCGATAGCGCCTAATGCACGTAATCGTCATCGGTAACGTATTATAAATTACTTAAAATCAAAAGGGATAATAGTCCTAATGCCCGATTCGCATGCCTCGTGGCTTATTACTACCAATTTTCCCCTTTATAGTGGGCGTCGTTCGTTTAACTTTAATATGTCAACACGCGTGGTGGTTACTGCAATCGTTTTGGTAATTACTCCGGCCAAATGACTTCTTCTATTTCCGTGCATGGCCCAGTTCACACGTGCATTTTTAATCAATTGCTTTGGATTGTTTGTGTAGAACTCGTAATTTAATTTCAAAATACGTACCTTGAGAAATAACGACAACGTGACGTTACTTCGTCGCTGGAGTCTGCCGCAGTGCGTTACCTGTAATCAAAATAATGTTTTGTTGATTTAAACATAAAATTTATGAAGTGAAAATAGTTTAATTAACGAAGATTTGAGGAAATATTCCGGTTTCTTTTAAATCGATCCTCGTTTTATTTTCAATGAATATTAAAACGTCTCGATTTGTAATGAAGCGACATTACACGCGAAAAATGCTCATAAAGTCAACTTTGCGAGTAATCCTAACCGATCACTGTTTTAATCATACGTGCAGACTTATTTAATTGTTAGTATTGCGTGAGAAACGCAACGGGCAGTAGCGAGTTACTTTCGAGTTGTATTACGGGCGTCCACGATAATTCCAGGGCATTTTTTGGACTTATCCAATTTTGGGGCTTCCTTTCAAGGGATAGGGTTTGTATTTGCGTGAACTGCTAAATCGGGTGGCACATGAAAGTTTGCATAAACGAGCTAGAGTGGAAATGTGCAAGAAACATTAATCACAACAGAATTAGCTTCGGCGATCCGCTCCCAAGTGTCCGGGAGGATTTATTCGGCCGGAGGAGATTCGGACCGGGCCGCAATATAAACGTGAAATAATGCACTTAAATCGGAACTTATTTAACTTAGCATCTACTTTAAATGATTTACGATTCATATTTCTAGAGTATGCTAAAATATGAGCGATCCCGTTTTGCGCCGAGCTGTGTGGCTTCGCGATGGAAATAATTAATGAGTGCTTTATGCTTATGAAGTAGTTACAGTAAACATTAAGTGCTTGAAAGTAGATAGGAATTAGGCATGTTTTTTTCGGTTTCAGTAGTGGTAGTACCTAGTGACATCAGCCACACTGCAGGAGCAATTTTAAACGACTAGCGAAGGCGCAGGAGTCAGGACCAAGTTTTGACATACCCATCCGTGATCTGATATATGGATCACCTTTCTCCTAAGACAATCGAATAGTCAGCCTTCATTGTCCTAAGAAACCTTACCATCTTCAAGAGCCATGCTCTATAGGACCTAAAAATATTAGATTGCAAGCTCACTACTGACATTATCCCTACGTTCCACTTGGCGTTGAAAACGATCAAAACGCTAAAAATAGGAGGCATTATCAGCGTTTTGATCGTTTTCAACGTCAGGTGGAACGCGGAGTATAAGCATCTAATATAAGCATCCAATGAGATGAAACCTTGATATTATCAAAACGTTTCTGTCAACTCCGGTTTAGCCGATCACAAGATTAATCATCCATCAATGCAATCAGATAACTTCTATTTAACCGTCAGTAAATTGACACAATGAGCATCAAAATCTAACTGGGTATCAAGAAACCAATTATTTTCAAATGCGTCTCGTTTATGAAAACAAAGTAACAAGTGGAAAAGTAACTGACTCTTATTCCATTAGACGGATGTTTTATGAACATTTAAATGGCCCCCAACTTTGTTCGCTAAGAATAATCTACTCTGGCTGTAAAGGCCAACTATTTTGTTATATTCTGGGATTCACAGAATCTCTATACTAAGCTTTCACCAAAATTCTTCCAGTGGTAAATAGACAGACAGGATTTTTCATTCGTATTTCTGATATTAGTATGGATTTTATCAACGAACTAAACTTACTTACTGTTCGATATTGTATAAGTTTAGCGCCTGTTGCATAACTCAGTGCGTCGAACTGTCGAATACCGAACCGCCGCGCCGCTGGGGATCGCATAAATACTACTTAACGCGGACGACATTCCAAATTTGAAAATTATAAAAAAAATAAGGACGATACTTTTTAATAATTACTTCGGAGGCCCGGACCCGGCGAGTAGCGGCACTAATGTTTGAATGAGATACCCTTTTCTTAATAATTTTGTTTTGAAACACGTTTTATAGATTTGACGTAATTTATTCGGGAACCCTCTTTAACACGTTCGTATTTTAAATAAACAGTTTACGAGGTAGCCTTTTCAATTTAATTTTTATTTATTACCTATAATTTGGTCGATAAAGTCAATAGATTAGATTATATTACAGAAGATTTATGTGTGTTTGTTTGTATTACAGATAAATGTTAATAAAAGAAGTGGATTGTAGAGTTCACTCTTTGGTAGAGTAAACTCTACCGGTGTCTACGGATCTTTGAAAGTTAGCGTATAAACAAATAAGAATATTTAAGGCCTGTTTCACCACTTACTGATAAAGTGCCAAATATTTATTCTTCATCTGTCAAGTTAAGTGGTGGATAGCCTATTCGGCACTTATCAGGAAGTGGTGAAACAGGCCCTTAGTGATTATACTCTTCTATTCTTAGGTGCGTCAATGTATAATCTTGAAAAGCCAATAAGAAGTACCTGGCCCCACATCATATTACCTACTCCTCTTGTTAGGTAACTCTATTGTAAGTTAGCATTGGTCATAGTTTGGCAAGAGCTACTTAGCTAAGTAGCCAGCATGAGCGGCGGAATGTGACACCAAAACGTCAGGGCAATTAAGGAATCGGCAAGTCTAACCTCGCTGTCAGACCTGCATTGGGCGCGCGGCTGATTGGCGCGCCCCGGCTCTCTGTGACACTGGATGAGGCTTCTCTTTCATATATATAAAAAGTACTCTGTGGGCTTCTCAGATCGGTTGTACATCTACAACTTGCCACGTCAACCTTATTGCCATCGTGATGTGGCTCATAGTGATACAAATATTTATTGGTCTGTTGTGGATGATATCATTCTTGATCTGATATTCAAACGAAGGAAGTAATAAGTCTGTAATATTTCGACAGTAATAAAATCATTATAATTTACTGCAGTTGTGTGATTATCGTTGTATGGAGTTTTCTGCACCCAAGATCTTTAGGATAGTCCATGGGGCTTGCTTTACACACAGATCATGGGATCTCCGATCTGTATGTAGAGCAAAACCATTTCTACGATGGTCTAAGCTTGCTGCTTCAAACTCAATCTCGTTCCGATATAAAACACAACGCTGTTTTAGAAATACTTTTACTGATTTTACTAGCTGCGTCCCGCGGTGTTACTCGCGATGAGTTTTCCAGAATTATCATTAATTTTCCCATACGAATGAGATATTTTTCAAAGTAAAACTGCTGTACTGTCTTTATTAACACATAGGCTATAATGTGTTATAAAGGATGTCAGCTAACTCTCTTATGAAAATCGCTTCAGCCGTTTAAGCATGAAGAAGTAACAAACATAGACACAAACTTTCCCGGTTATAATATTTATTAGTAAATAGTATGACTATAATATAATATATTTGGCAGCGCCATATCCAGCGCCATCAGCTCCGTGTCGGGTTGAAGTTGAACATTTATCATATTTCATGCGCGTTCGACGTCTGACGGTTTCTCTTCCGTGGGTGACAGCGCACGGTACCGCGCAAGGACTTCATCCCGCCGTGATTAACACTGTATAGCCTGTAGAGTGCTACTCTATCAAAGTACTCGTCGAAAGTTGCTCTTGATCATAATATTTTAAATGGGAAAGTAAATAAATGTAGCAGCAGCAACCGACTAGGTTATAAGTCGAAATAAGTAATTTGGAATTCATGTTACAAAACGCTGGTTTTAGCTGTTTTATACGATACCTATATTTTATTTTGCTTTCTTAAGTATAATTATTGTATTCTAAACTTTCTTAAGTATAATTGTGTTCTGAACAATAAAAAATCTTGTCAGGGAACTCAATATGCGCTTGGTCAGTTTTTTCGTAAATTCCTTTGAGAGTTGCATGAGTCTGCATCTTTTCATATAAATCGAATCAACTCATTAAATATTGTGATGATAAAACCAAAAATATACCTAATCGTTGCTTTAACTGGTTCATATGACACACATTGTATTTTTATTATTTGCAATCATAAATTTCTTAGATATAAGTAACCGACAATGCTCAACGAAAAACAACCTCATATTATCTTACCTTCTACTTCTAGGCATCAGTCAAAACTCAGAGCTCTGTGATTGTTAACACACTTATCTCGTTGTCGACTTCGGCCCTTTCCAGCACTCGTCACCACAGCCTATCTCTTGATATGAATAGTATTAGAGAAAGCCTACTTTATTATCAAACACTAACAAACTTCTAGTAATAGAGTATTTAAAGTCTAAACTTAAGTTGATGAAAGTGTACTATAACATGATATTATTATCATTTTGTCGCCTATAGCCTTAGGGCTTAAACTACACTATATATATACTACATATATACTACTAACAAAATTTACATAGTCCTACGTATTAAAATAGTTCAATGGGAAGATGATAAGCAGTAACCGATTGTAAATATTTGAAATGGTCTCATTATTTTGTAAGTGCACATAGCTCGCAGTTTCGTGCCAAGGCGGTTTGTGGTCTAGTAAACGTAACGATATCAACTAACGCAATGTTGTGTCGAAATTGTTTATTGATTTTAAATTGGCTTAAATAATCTTTGTTTTTTGTAAAACTTTTGCTTCGTAATAAAATTGAGGTAACCTATTATCAATGCTGAGTTGCTTTACACAAGTATTAGATAAGTCCTGCTAGAACTACTTGATATGAAGATGACTGAGACTAGAAGGAAGATGACTCATTTCAAATTCTTGCTCGTCACGTAGGGTGTTTATTTGTCTACTATATAATTCTGGGATTAAAAGTCTGTCATTTGGACTTCATATTGCTTTGGCATACGTCATTTAAATTTAAGAAAAACGATTTCAGTAAAAGTTTATAAATGTTTTACATTCACAACAAGTAAATTCCTACATACAATCTACATCTACATCCGGCAACGCACCTGCAGCTCTTCTGATGTTGCAAGTGTCCATGGGCGACGGTAGTTGTAATTACCATCAGGTGACCCGTTTGCTCGTTTGCCCCCTTATTTAATAAAAAAAAAACAATCAAGAGCGAGTGATGGTAATGATAACGACGAAATCAAAGTACAAAAACAATCGATGGCTTAGCCCAAGTCCTTGTGTCTGTAACTGAAACGGTTTGCGGGTATTTTTTATTTTTATAAAAACGTAATTGATTTGCGGAAGAGCTTATTGTTCGCCCTCGTTATAGGAGCAATAGAGTGGAAACCGCGGTCACTCCAAGTCTTTGTCTCCCAGTATATTATATCATTAAAAAACTCTCGACAGCTATCAGGTGAATTATTAGTCAATAAGTCTGTTGCCAACTGAAATTCATAGACGAATGCAATCAATATAATATTATATTGTAATTAACAGTTTATTTTTTTAATGTAACTTTAACTCTATTTAAAAAAAAAATTAATGATTTTGTTTTTATCCTTAACCGAAGATACATTGTACTTTTTGATCGAAAATAGGTAACGTTAATTTTAACGTACTTTTCAAAGTTTAAATTCTTTATCCTATGGACCAATCCAAGCGGTCACAAACATATTGTAGAGCATACGGCTCTATTGGCCATGAACGACGTCAATTATAGAGTTACAGAGTCATGAAGAATCTGTTTTAGTACGTTTAGGCTTTATAATACATGGGAGAGCCATGCTTCGGCATGAATGGGCTGGCTCGACCGGAGAAATACCACGGGCTCACAAAAAACCGGCGTGAATCAGCGCTTGCGCTGTGTTTCCCCGAGTGAGTGAGTTTACCGGAGGCCCAATCCCCTACCGTATTCCCTCTTTAAAGGCCGGCAACGCACCTGCAGCTCTTCTGATGTTGCGAGTGTCCATGGGCGATTGAAGTAGCTTTCCATATTTAGGTGACCCGTTTGCTCGTTTGCCCTCTTATTTCATAAAAAAATGGTAATAAAAAAAACATGGCAGTGCATCATGGCCCATTGCGACCTCTACAGTTGTTTCTTCGCTGTCCGCAGTTAGCTAGATATTTTAAGCTTACCATTACCTTCTCGCGGCCGATATCCCTAATTCTTACTCTCGGTACACTCGGATTAATTACGGGCGATGACAGGCCGGTTCTGTCCGTCTCCGGCCTGTCACGGCACTCACGGCGCGCGTGCTCGTCGGTTTTTGCCGCTGCGGCGGCGCGGGCCAGATATTGAAATAATTGCTTTTTCAACGGCACGCCGCCGTGCAAATGACATTCGAGATGGAGGTCGTTTTTTTACGTACACTAGAAAACTACCGATTACAAAATGCTTTGGTTTTAATGGAGTTTTGAGCAAGACTTCGATTGTTGTTTTAACGGGGTTCGATCTGCTAAAAGGGCCTTTCACCTACATAAACAAAATTAACGCTACAGAGCTGAGTCAAAGGTGTGAAAATAACGAAGATAAAATTTAAAAAAATAGCTAAGGAAGAGCTTCTAGCTTTCGCTACTTTTCAACAAGGCAGTAGGTAGCTTCCCTGACACTGACCTGTCAAATCGAGTAAACGAAACAATAGAACCTTTGACATATAATGTAAACAAAGATACTTATTAGTTATTACAATAATTACCAACATCATAAAAGTTACGGTGCGCATCATAAACGCTATACTGTAACATTGTTCAGCGTACAACATATTAAGCAACGCTGTGTTTAGTGCCTCACCAGAAAATTACTATTGTCATTTTAATTATTACTTGTTAAGTGACACAGTAGGTTACAGCTTGTATTCAGTCAGTCTTGTAAGTTGTCAGCAAGTAGTGAATTTTCCGTATCATAAATATCAGTTTTTGCTGATCTTTATAATATTATGGTTTTTAAAATGATGTTTATAAGTAGCGATAATAATTTTAATAGTAACAGGAAGCTTGAAAAGTATTTATAACTTGACAGTATTCTTTCTATCTAGTAATTGTAATATCTCTCATGTCCATATTATGAAATTTTAGTGAAATTGTGTCTTTTCTTTATAGCACCCACTATGAAACCATGTTTTGAACAGTTTTGATTGCTTCGGATTTAACTTTCTTACATAAACATCTATGCTACAATAATATTTACCTGCACGGTGCACCATTGTTTTGATTTCAGTCATAAAGAATATTTGTATAAAACACGGGACCCCAATTAGGAAGCTGTGGGTTGGTGTATATTTTTCTGATAACTCGTGAAAACAATAAAACTGTTAGCGACGTTGGCTTACGACTTAATGAGAAGGCAGCGGTGGCGGTGTGGTGTTAAAATCTTGAATTGTTGTGTGAACTTTCACAGTCATCGACAACCGCCGCGCCTGCGTATCGCTCGCCGACGACACGACAACACTTCTTATGGACATGCAAACCCGATTGGAAGGAGATAAATTTTATATTATTGATGATACCTCTAGGCGAGATGCTATCTTTTATGGTCTCTACACATTCGCCCATGATGGCAGTTGAGGAAAGCTCCCTGTCCTTCTGACAGACACCACTAAATACCTTTACCGCTTGATGTTTCCTATGAGTTCTAAACTTGCTTGTCGTTCTTACTTACTCAGCTCCGCTCATGTCAATCGAAATGAATTTTGATAAAATTCATCTTCGCTCTCCCAAATTGACTCTTTACTGCTCCATGACTTATTTTATCTAGCTAAAAAATATCGGTGACTAAAAATAGGTCAATATTTTCACCTTGACGTGCAGAACTTTTATTTCATCGAAGTGTAGAACCATCAAAATTATGTTTAGAGCTAAGCTGTTCTCGCCTATCTTGGTATAAAGGCTTTGTGCGCGGGCGCACGTGCCGTTGAATTTATTATTTTACGACTGCTCACGGCCAAAGAAAATAATCTTGAAGCTCAAGAAATCTATCATAATGAGCTATAAAGGTTATTTATAGTTCCCGAGTTTGATGACTCGGATGACGATATGTAAATTTATCGATGCGTTATTTGACTGGTTCTCTGTCAAAAGGATTTTTTATTATATTACATAGATTAGTTTTATTCATAAGGCTTATACATATAACATCATGTCATCTCTATCACTCACTAGGTGAGTGACAGATATGACATGATGTTTAACTCAGAGTTAACTTTAACTCAGATCTGCGCAAGTCCGCCTAAGAGTATTATAAGACCCATCAAAGTAGTCAAATTATTGTTTAATAAATGGTTAGGTTATCATTTATCAACTACCTACTTACTTAAACGTTTACAAAGTAAAATTTTAGAAATTTAGTCAACGCGTTTACCAAATTTTTCCTATCTAATATACCATATCGAACTGGCGCGCAGTAACTTTAAAGATAAGTATTTCGTCGCAAGCTGTAAATATTTAGACTAGATTTACAACCCCCAATAAAGAGAACCTTTCCCGTAATTGCGTGTTATGTACAAAAACAATAGGCGCCTTTTTGCCCAGACTCATTGTTCTTTTTGAAGCTTACAAGAAATGCTTCGGTATTAAGAAATTTCTAAAAATTGCATGTCATTAATCATCGTTTTGGTATGAACCCGTCTGTGGGTCGTAACTTCTAGCGGTACTTAGAAACGCTTCTTACCCGATATCAAATTTTTTCTTTGCTGTCCAGACTTCGACGTGACTGCAATATGAATTGAGATATAAAAATAAATTAAAACTAAATTACATATCATTCGTAAAATCACTAAAATCTCTGACTCCTATTTTTGAGATTAGTGGAATCAGAATTCTCTATCAGAATTGCATAAAACCTTGAAGTTGAAGGTGGTAGCTGCAAGTGTTTTATTATTATCTCTTTATGGTGTTCTAGCTTTCAGTTTTAGTTCCACCGTCCACGAAAGCTTCTTTACTTCAATACGTCGTATCTAATATAAAATTTGTTCCTTTTTACTACGTTGATGATGATGATAACAATGGTGTTCAGCCGAAAGTTAATAAAAATGTGTTCTTTCTATGAAAGTGTAGAAAACAATTAAAATTTTAGATAAGTATAATTTAGTACAAGTAAATAATGTTCCTCTGTCAGTACTCAGTATTTCTCCCGTGGAGACAAAACGCAGTCTATACTCTACGATTATACTTAGCATGCTGATAGTGCGCACCCAACTGGGTGCTGGGCGCCAAGGCTGCGGCAACCTCGGCGTTTGTGGAGCGTGACGGAGACGTGCCCGCAGCCCGCTGGCCCGTCGGCCCGCCGTGACGTCACACCACCCCGCTATGTAGATCACTTTGTTAACGCTGTTCATTTAATAATATGTACATACATACAATAAAACCATTCTTTCTTTCTGGTTCTACAGCGCAGTCGTTGACTTTTGAAACGATGACTCGCATATGCGTAGCGCAAAAATTTGATTATCTACATTCTAGAAGAGTAGCGCGTAAGCATTGTCCAACAATTCTTACTTTCCGATGTAGGTAACCTTCTTATAACTACAAAATATGTTTGATAGCGCTGACCCGTAATCGCCAAGTTTTATTTAATTAGCATAATAATATTGTAGTAATATGTCTACTTTTTACTTCTCGTTTCTTTAAATACAAGTCTAGGTATAACTGTTATAGCCACTCTAAGAGTGGCTATAACAGTTATACCTAGACTTCGTTTTTTAGTTTCCATTTTAAAGCAGCAAGACTTGCTGCTTTAAGATAGAAACGACCTTAGGGTAGGCTAATTATATTATACTAACAGTAAAAAAAATAAGTAAAAAACGTAGTTCGTAACTGGTAAGAAAAACTTAGCGGTAAACTCAAAAAGAAAGTAATGGAAATTAAATGGAAGTAACACAATAATGCATTTTATTGTCTTGATTTTTTTTAACCTTTAATCCTTTCTGCTAAGTAAAAACAATGGAAACCTGTAAATGACTAATGAGCAGACGTATCACCTGATGATGAAAACCGATGCCGACACAACAAATACATGAGCAGTCGGAACAGGAACACTTTGCTTAAAAAAAAAATTAGATACTTAAATAAAATGGGAGATTATTATTAACAATTACTCATCTGGTACTTATTTTAAGTTGGTACCAGAAAGTTGTTGAGTGCAGGTGCCCAAATAATGAGTCCAATTTTTAGGTAATTTGTATTGTTTCCAGCACCTTGAAACGGATTATTTTCGGAAGAGATTTGGACTTTACTGGTTTTAAAATTTCTCTACACTTAATACATTTAATGGAATAATACCTTTCAACGTACTTATTACTCATTTAAATTGTGCAGTATTAAGGCTTTCTCAAATCAAAACACATACGCAGGAAGCCCCGTAACATATGAGTAACAAAGGGCTCGTGAGTCGTGTCCGACGATATCGGAGAGTACGAAAAATGAAAAGTTTCGAAGAAGCGCGTGCAAGCCGCCTCATTATGAACAGGTGTGAAATTACGCCTTAATAGATTCCCTCGCTTGCCATTACCGCTAAACGCCCTATTAGTCCCACAATTTCGCTAAATAGAATGATTCGGTATCGTGTCCTACAGCTCCTACCACTTTTGTTTTTTCACGTCACCAATTACGCGGCGCCGACAAAGTGTTTTTTTGACGTTTGATTGATGGGCGATTACTCGAAGATCTGAGGCTCCCGAAACCTAAAATTTCGCTTGTCCGTTTCCCCGCTAAATATCAATAATGATATTGCGCTCACTGACATATTTTAAGTTCGTGAATTATGTTTCCTTTCATGTTTTACATTTATTGTATTTATGTTAAAAATTATTTCGTTTGTACTCGTTACTTTGTAGCTCCTAAAGATTTTGAGGAGGATGTGAAATATTATGTGATGAAGGTATCATTTAAAGTTGAACATTTCAAACATATTTAACTGGGTGATTTGTGAAAATGCAGCATTTCAAGAGCCTGTTTCACCACTTCCTGATAAGTGCCGAATAGGCTATCCACCACTTAACTTGGCAGATGAAGTATGGAGAATCTGTCAAAATAGTTGTAAATAGCCTATTCGCCACTTTATCAGAACGTGTTGAAACAGGCCTACCTGTACCTAAAGGATAACCAGAAATTAACCATAAAAATATATCCAATAAGTAAACAGAAATTTTGTAAGATCAATAGCACCTATTCACTAATGAAATACTCTGGATATACAATGACAATACATAACAAAGTCTCGTCAGGGCCCAGAAGCAGACGACAACAGAATAACTGGCGATGACCGCAACAATAGTTGCGACAGGCGCACATCAACAAAAGTCTATAAATTCTATAAAAAGCACATGAATGGCTCAAGGTTATTGAAAAGGGAAAGCTTAGATTATTATGCAAATCGCTCGAAGCTTCTTTGTACAATTATTTATCTTGTACAGGTACTTGTTAGTCGAATTATGACAATATGAAGTGACTTTGAATGTTATTGATGAAAGTGGATTAGTTTCATTGAAGAAGAATAAATGGGTAGTAATATATTGGTGGTATAGGAAGCGTACAAAATAAGTTTTGTATGAGTGTTGACATTTGACGCATTTTAGCGGGTTATACAGGGTATTCAGTTCAGCTTAACTGCCTGCTGCATATTGTTATGCTAATTTCGTTAATCTGGATTTTCATTCTATGCACCATCATTTTAATGTACGGTAAATAAATAAATTAGAAAGTTATTTATATTGTCAAGATCATTTTGTGTTGGCATCGAAAATATAAAAATATGGTGCAAAACATACCAAAACAGGAATTGCAAATTTGGCTTGTACGATTTTAATTGGGTTAATATTAACACTTAACAGTAACAAATAAAATATTTGAAAAGCTGTATTGTAGCTTGAGTATGTGTTTAATATCAGCACAATTTTTCCAACACAAGGTATAAGAAAACCGCACTTAGATTTTCATTGGAACGAAGAAAGATCAACAATGTTGGAGCATAGAGCCTGTGTAACCATTTCACAGTGTCACCGGCACAAACGGCGACCAAGACGAATCCGTACGTGGATGTTTGCTAAGCGTTTGACCCGACTCCACTCGCAACTACTAACCTACTGCGATAACAACTGGCCTCAGCCACGCAATATTCAATTCTAAGACTACAAAATAAGAGAGCTTCTCGCTTAAAACGATGATTTTCAAATCTTTAATGCAATAATGTATAGTTGGTATCGACTGTTTATTTACCAATATCACTGGAGAACCAACACAAGTCGATGTCAGGTGTAAGTTAAATTGTATTTTAATGTGATAACATTAGGATTGGTTTTTGTTCGTTTCGATAGAGCTTTATAGATCGTGTCGATGATTTCGATCCGAAGAGTCTTCAGTGGTACCGTTAACTGGACCGTTTTATAAATAAAGTTACAACTTACAAGCTGTGTAATGCTTGATACTTACCTATAGCTGTTCTAGACATAAACAGCTCATTTTAAACCAGGGCTTCGATATTAACAATCAAAATATTTACGCGCAACGCCAAAATACAACTCTATGAAAGTAAGACCACTTGAACAGTGTGAACCATTGGTGTGAACAGTAGAATCACCAGTTTTAAGTTTGTGAAATACATTATTCTTAGTATAATATTATCTTCTTACTTTTTGTCTTTCATTCTAAGGCCTCTATCCTAAGGTTTTTTTCTGCTTTCAAAATTTAAAGAAGAAAAGAGCAAAGCTATACTTATGGAAAACCAGACGGGAGAATGTTTAGGAATTTACTATAGAGTCACAAGATTAGGAAGCATATCAATTTTCATGGTGCAAATTGATATTATTCCTAATCTACCCCTGTACCAAATGTTATGTATGTATTCGTGTGTATGTATGTATATTGTATAGTTTATGGAAAGTCCTGCTGGAAGTGTTTGTTTATAATAGTGACCCAGTACGGGTGATGGAAGGCGCCGGCGCGTCTCAACAGGCGGAGGGCCCTCCACACATAAATTGAACAAACACTCGCCTGTCACGCCCGCCGTGCCCGCCGAGCCCTCTGCGCCAGCGCTGTCCTACGCAGGAGGCCTACTACGAAACCGTTTTGAGATTCAAACAATCGAATGAGAATGCTGCGTCCTGCTCTAACAACGTCGTTCCTCGTTTGTTAGAGTAGGACGCGGTAATGGGGCATATTACACGCATCAATATTGTCGCGATTCCGTTGATGGTGTAATTGGCCGAATCGCAGTATCGCAGTAGTACTTGTGATACGCGTGATACCAGAATGTGATTATATTGACGGTGTAATACGCCCCATTTTCATTCGATTGTTTGAGCCTCAAAACGGTTTCGTGGTACGGCCCTAGGACCGGTTTCAGAAGATGCTGCCCACTACGACATATTATAAGTATTTTATTATAATTATAATAAATTATTGTTATAATAATTTAGGAGCGTTTTAACCGTTTTCTTATGAAAAATAATCGTCACGACAATATGTTTACTCTATACTTATTAAAGTGTTTGCCAGAATTATGAGATGAGGTTTTAAGTTTGTCCAATTGTTTCTAATTATATTATTTAAGATAGCCCGTCAATTTTGATTGTCCACATTTTGTCCACACCTTTAACGTAGTCAGTTGTCACTAAATTTTTGACATAAAATCGGAAGTACTTATCAAAAAATTAAATAGATAATTTTCTTACTATAAATATCCGCATCAAATAGTCCATCAAGATGGACTATTTGATGTCCAAGGACAGTTAAATGAAGTGTTCTCTATTCTGTTCATTTAATAACACTAAGTCCTATCATACGATAATATTTATTTATGCGTCCGAAGTTAACTCAAATATACGGAGCTTAGTATTCGTGAACGTTCCTAAATCATGCCTTCTGTGCCCAGGCCGGAGGCAGGGCCGAACTAAAATGTTACCAGGGTTGCCAGTTTTATGTTTACAGCTTTATGTTTTTTACTCGCGTATCTTACGAGTTACGAGTTACGACCCACGCGCCGCGCCGCCCTTAAAAATAGCACTGCATTTTATTTATATCACAAAATTTAAAGTTGTTAAAAACTAGTAAAAATAATTTCAAGAACAAGGTACACACGAGACTTTTTGTATCATACGATTTTTTATATTTTGGGGTGACCAAAGTATCCACCGCGGGCTGCTCATCCCAAACATTAAAATCCAGATTAAAAATTTACGACCAATTTATCACTCATAATTCGAGCTTTGAACACTTAATACACTATTAATCGAAACGAAATGGGGCAGATAGCGTAACAGATTACAAGTTTATTTGTTTTAGATTATTCATCGGAGTCCGCCCCCGTGTAATGGCTCTATCTCGTCGATTACCGCTAGCCCCCGGCTTTTGTTTTTTATTCCCAGAACCCATACTTGGGATTTGATTGAGAACTTTCCGCTTAAATCTTAATGTCTGTTAGTTTTACAATCGTTACAGTTATAATTGATTTACTTAATGTTAAATTAGAGATCGTTATGAGCGTTAGGGTGGAAATTAATGAACGATGCTACTTACAGGTAAGGTGCCTCTCGCTAAGTTTAAAATTTCAGCGACGATGTCAAGGCCAAGGTAGAAACAGATGAAAGATTTTTTAATGTCAAGGTACAATACAAGCATAGGTACAAGCACCATTATAGCAAATGGTGATTTGGTGATATGGATGCCTTGAATTCATCAATACTTACTTACATTGAGCTTACATAATATTATGAAAAATTCATTCAAAACTAAAATACATAAAAGTGTTAAAGGATCTAATTTAATAAAGTTATAATTGTTTACAAATACTTTATGGACACTATATCGTGTTACAAACGTGTCGTGTTTTGCTGTTTGCATAAATCAATAAATAATTTTAATTAATACACGACGTGTACGAGACGTTTAATTTAAATTAAAAAATATGTTGCTCCATATTTGGACGTTTATGTTTATAATAAATGAGTTTATTATTACTATTGTATACATAATTAATGTAAATTTATTTTATTGCCACGAAAAATTTATGTGAATATAATATCTAGTGGACAACTGGACACATTGCATTTTTCAATCAAGTGAAACTAAAAGTAGAAAGGTTGAATATTAGTTGTTGATGATCACAATGTTGTCGACCCGGCAAACGTTATTTTGCTATATTAATTATTAATACTATTCTCAGGCCTAACGAATGTCATATCAGAGAAGTTGATTCCTAGGCAGATGGGGGACCTACGTAGTTTGGTCGTGACTCAATCGTGATACGTCACACCCAGCCGACAGATCACAATAATTAATACTGAATTAAGAGCGTTTACACCTTATTTCAAGTTTCCATACAAACCTGCGGTGGACTATCGGAATTGCTTTGCGCGCAGCGATTTATAGTAGTTTTAAAATATTTGTAGAAAAAAAAACAAAAGATTTGTTATTGATTTAAGAACAATTTTTTAAATTAAAGTGTTCTTCTATGATATGAAGCCATTATTATATTAAATTAAGTTAAATAAATAGGTAATATAAAAGTTTTAATTCCTTGATATTTCTTTGATATTTCTCATTCTTTGAATTTAAATTACATAAAGTTAAATACCTAAAGGAAATATTTTTTTCTGCTAACTATTTGCTTAAGGATCTTGTCAATAGGTTATTATTAGTTTATAATTTGATCTGTCGCTGGTTTCGTAAATTAAAAGCTTCGAAACTGATACCATAACGGAATTTAAGAAAACCTCTGTTAAGGTATCGCGATTTAATGTACAAATACTCTATAAATCCGATTTTTTTCTCTAACATTATGGGCAGTGAAATTTCCTACAAAAATAAGTTATCAACATTTTTATAAAGATAAGTGGTTGATGATTTTTTCAAGTTGGAAAAGTACAGTTTTAAGCCAAAATCAGCGTGAAAGGTGTAAACGCTCTTAAAATGATTCGACCAAATGACGTTGGTCATTTAGTCGAATCCCACTACGACGAAAATAATATATTTGTAGGTACATAACGATTTTTTACGTTTTTAGCTTTTTCGAGACCAGAGCACCAATCGAGCTTTATAAAACATACAAATAATATACTGCCAAATCTTCTAAATTTTAACTCAGAACTGTTAACTAATTACTGAAGTGAATAATTTTAGGTACATAATACAAACTAATTTTAGAATGTGAATTTGCGTCAAATTGTGAGTTCACGGGCGGTCCAAAGGTGCCATCCCGTTCAAGGAACACAAAAAATACGGCGCCTTTTATGTTTCTGGACTTAATTACTTTACAGCACTAACACTATCCTCTTTACCCTTTCCAGCCATAAAACTTTCTAGAATGTTAAGCCTTTCCAGCAAAACACATTGTTTCAAAGTACCGAAATATGTGAAATATTCTAACGCCAATCACCTGCGCTGCGCTTTTTAAGACAAAGAACTTTGTAGGATAATTATCATATATTTTTTTAATAAAATAAGTTGGCAAATGAGCAAACGGGTCATCTGATGGAAAGCAACTACCTTTGCCCATGGACACTGCCAACATCAAGAAGAACTAAATTATTATTATGAAAATAAATATAATATACGAACTACCTACTACCTAAATACTACATTTATACTGTGGGAGAGCCCTGCTTCGGCACGAATGGGCCGGCTCGACCGGAGAAATACCACGGGCTCACAGAAAACCGGCGTGAATTGGCGTGTTTCGCCGAGTGGGTGAGTTTACCGGAGACCCAATCCCCTACTCTTTTCCCTTCCATACCCTCCCTTATTTCCTTCCTACCCTTCCCTATTCCCGTCCCTACCCTCCCCTACCCTATTATCCTATTCCCTCCTAAAAGGCCGGCAACGCACCTGCGGCTCTTCTAATGCTGCGAGTGTCCATGGGCGACGGAAGTTGCTTTCCATTAGGTAACCCGTTTGCTCGTTTGCCCCCTTTTTTCATAAAAAAACCACTAGGCCACCATGTTTAACTATCTGGTAATGCCTCATGATAGGTAGGTGGGTTCGATTCCCGCGTTGAAGTAAGAACAAGTTTTTCGTTAAGACAATGCTGCAGACTGATTACCTGATTGTTTGACGCATGGGGTTACAAGAGTTTAGAAACAGAGCATTCTTATGTATTGCGCACACACAATATGTGGGCTATGAAAATAGATTTTATGTTGGCTTACCATAGAACACGTTTTAACGTGTTCTGTGTGGTTTACTTTACTAATTAGCATATTATGGGAGTTATTTATTATATTTTACTGAAAAATTCACATACATACTTACATGACTTTTAACAACTTATCGATTTGCAAAGGCTCTATTTCAATAAATATTTTTATTTTTATCTAGAAGTGTTCAGTTACTCTTAAACTATTATATTTTAAAGTGTTTCATTTTGAATATTAGACATGTGCTCTAGAAAACTAAGTTTGTTAGAATTATAATAATATTATGTACTTAATATTATAATTAGATTTATTTAAATTTGAAACACGTTGTCAATGTCACACTATATTTATAGTTAATAGCCAAACAGACACATGAACATCATTATTAATGTTTTTAAAATTAATTTCAAATGTTTATTTGATTTAAAAATTAATAATATAGTAATACTCTACCAGAATCTGATGGAAATTTTTGACAGAAGATTTTTCAAAAATATCGTTGATCATTGGATTAATTTTAGTATTTGTATGTTTAACACACAGAATCAGCCGCTATTAAGAAAAAAATCGGCCAAGTGCGAGTCGGACTCGCGCACGAAGAGTTCCGTACCGTTATAGAGCAAAAATATGCCAAAAATTGTGTTTTTTGTATGGGAGCCCCCCTTAATTTTTTATTTTATTTTAATATTATTCTTAAATATTGAAGTAGACATATATTTAAGGCTTTTGTGAAAATATCAAGTGCCTACCTATTGCTATTATTGATATCGAGCAAAACATGCCAAAAAAATCACGTTTGTTGTATGGGAGCCCCCTTTAAATATGAAATTTATTTTGTTTTTAGTATTTATTGTTATAGCGGCAACCAATATACACAATCTGTGAAAATTTCAGAACTCTAGCTATAGCGGTTCTTGAGATACACCCTGGAGACAGACAGACGGACAGATAACGAAGTCTCATGGATAGGGTCCCGTTTTCACCCTTTGGGTATGGAACCCTAAAAAAAGGATCAACATGTTTTATTCCAATTACCCCGGTATTGCTAGAGTCAATTTAATTTCTTACTTTTTGCCATCAGATTCTGATGGTAGACCTACTTATAATAACTATTTTTCAACCTGCAAACTGTACAATATTTAAAATAATATATTTAAATTGCATTGTGTTATTCTCAAGGTTATAAGAAAATGTGAATAAAGTTAATATGTGGAATTTCGCAACGATAAAAAAATTGTGAGGATTTAATAATAATTATTGTCTAATTTCCTGGTAGATTCGTTCTAGCCTATAAGTATAGCTTTAAAAACTGCTAACTGCATGCTAAATAATAAAAATTATATTGTGTATATGTGTAATATTTCATTGATTTCTAGGGAAGGTATTGTATAATTATTAGATTAGAAATCCATAAAATAAATTATCTTATTAGCATTAATTTGTAACACTCTTTGTTAAAGCATGAGTAAGTATACAAAATATTGAATATTAAAAAGCGGCCAAGTGCGAGTTGGACTCGCCCATGGAGGGTTCCGCAGCAGCAATAAGGTTTATTTTTATGAAATTAAAATATTTTTGATTTATTTTTATATTTCAGTCGATTTAATGAAATTTAGATTAAGGTTTACTATTTATGACGTATAAAAAAAACTACTGGCTAGATCTCGTTCAAACCAATTTTCGTTGGTAGTTTTTATAGTAATCTACATCATATATTTTTTTTAGAATTATCATGCCTCTACTTTAGAAATTAGAGGGGGGGGACACACATTTTTCCACTTTGGAAGAGTCTCTCTCGCAAACTATTCAGGTTAGAAAAAAATGATATGAGAAACCTCAATATGATTTTTGGAGACCTATCCATAGATACCCCACACGCATAGGTTAGATGAAAAAAAATTTTTTTTTCAGTTGTACTTTACTATTTATGACGTATAAAAAAAAACTACTGGCTAGATCTCGTTCAAACCAATTTTCGTTGGTAGTTTTTATAGTAATCTACATCATATATTTTTTTTAGAATTATCATGCCTCTACTTTAGAAATTAGAGGGGGGGGGGACACACATTTTTCCACTTTGGAAGAGTCTCTCTCGCAAACTATTCAGGTTAGAAAAAATGATATGAGAAACCTCAATATGATTTTTGGAGACCTATCCATAGATACCCCACACGCATAGGTTAGATGAAAAAAAATTTTTTTTGTTTCAGTTGTACCTATGGGGACCCCTAAAATTTTTAATATTTTTTCCATTTTTGCATCAAAATCTTAATGCGGTTTACAGACTACATCTGCTTACCAAGTTTCAATAGTATAGCTCTAATAGTTTCGGAGAAAAGTGGCTGTGACATACGGACGGACGGACAGACAGACAGACAGACAGACATGACGAATCTATAAGGGTTCCTTTTTTGCCATTTTGGCTACGGAACCCTAAAAACGGATTTATAAGTGCTCCATGTTCGAATTTTATATTAATTTATATCGAGTCAATTATTTAAACATATTAGTATAGTATGTAATATGTATAATGTAAATGATGTTAATAAATATCTATCATACTAAATTGTCAGGGACAATGTTTGGCTACGGCTACATTAATGACATTATTAACATACTAATACATATTTTATTATTATTATTATTTGTTAATTTCGTCTGTTTTTATTGATATTTGCACTCTTTTTATTGTAATTCGGTAAGAATTCCCCCATAGCACAGGCTGCGCCTAGTTTGGGGGACTGCCACTTGTTTAAAAATATTGTCAATCAATTTATGGAAATAAAGATTTGTATTTGTATTTGTATTTGTATTTCTTTGCTATAATCGTCATTAAACATTTTGAAAAAAATTGATATAAAAATAAATGTGCTGACTGCTAATATAAAGTACTTTATTAGAAGTAAAATTGTAAGAGTTATTAAACACTTACTTACAAATGTTTATTACAAACAAAAAAAATATGTTCGTAAAAAATATTTCATTCAGCGAATGCATGTAAATTTAACTATGTAGGTATAATATAATATATAAACGTTCATGAAAATGTAACTTTTCTCAGGATTTCTCTTTACTGAAAAGTACTAAGTTCTTCTTTGGACTAATAATTTTGTTTTTCATGTTGAGTGATTTCTAGGGTATTTCTGGTGGTCAAGAAGGTAGGTACGTCTACCTGAGTGTAAGTACCGTTACCGAAGTAACGATTCTGAGAAGGTCATGCGCACTGCGGCCACCCATTTAATTTTTTTGCTCCGTCCGCTTCGGCACATTGCTTACCTACAATAGTTTACTTAAATTATGTTTCTGGTTAAAACAACGCAAGAAATTATTGTAAAAACTGTAAGGTTTTACAGCGAAGTGTTATAATGTTGTAACTTTTGTAGCTGTAAAATAGGAATAATTTTACTTTCCGTTTTTGTTTTAAATATTTTGATAATGTTAATAATATTAATGGGCATAACATTAAAAATTTCTGCTCTGTTACATATTTTATGTGCAAACAGGCAACTATAATTATTATTATTATAGGTTTTACTCAGATATCATGTATTTCGAATAGTTCAGACTTCAGCTGAGGGGTTTTCAGTTTCAAAATAATATGAAACAGGTGGGCCGTATCTTAAGAAATGGTTGAAAAACTTGGATCTAGGCACTCAAATCTAATTGAGTCATACCATTGACTGTCTAGATATTATGTATTATGTGGGTAATGCATTATAATAAATAGCCCTTCCACAGGTAAGTTAGCAAAAGATCCAAGTTCTCTATTACTGTCTTTACAAACTATGTCTGTCTAAAGGTATAAACAAAGAATAATAATTTATTATTTGTTTGGACCTTGAAAACGTAACGTTGTTATGAAAAAAGTCTAATCTGTCTTATCACGTGTATCAGAATGATCATACCAAAACATGGGGTTCCAAACACAACAGCAACAGATCAGATACAAGTTAGAGGCGAAGATCAAACACCACCCACGCCTGACAAATGGGACCAAATATTGACACAAAAACAAAGGACCGGTGTCAATCTCCGAACAAACATACTGACGAATTACAGCGCCAACAGGTTCCCAAAAAACTCGGATGTACGAGAACAGATGTGCGAAACGTGATATATTTGTTCTTAGATAATTATTTAAGCTTGTACTTTAAGGTAATGCGATATTACTTTAGGAGAGGCAATCTCACCCAAAGTAATATCACAATTTTAGTCCATTACGAACTTAAAAACCTTACCTACCTCACTTAAGTTAGATGAGGTTTGAAATGGAGTAAAGTTCGACAGTTATTTTAGCTTACTATCATAGAGTTTATACCAAATACCAACATCTATACATATAAAATTACAAGTCCTGACTGATTGACAGTTGACTGACTGACTGACTGACTGATTCATCATCGCAGAGCAAAAACTGTTGAAGTTACAGCCACGAAATTTGGTGAGCAGGGTTGTTTTAATTAGTAGACACCCACTAAGGAAGGAATTTTGGAAATTTTAACCTGAAGGGGATGAAATAGGGGTTGAAAGTTTGTATGAAAGTCCGTCATTTCTGAAGTTAGAAACATGAAACTTTAGTTTTGGGTTACTGAATAAAAATAAATGAACACGTATTTAAGCGTTTTTAGAAATTCTATCCCCAAGGGGGTGAAATTGGGGTTGAAAATTTGAATGAAAGTCCGTCATTTCTTAAGTTAGAAACATGAAACTTTATTTTTGGGTTACTGAATAAAAAGGAATGAATACATATTTAAGCATTTTTGGAAATTCTACCCCCAAGGGGGTGAAATTGGGGTTGAAAGTTTGAATGAAAGTCCGTCATTTCTGAAGTTAGAAACATGAAACTTTATTTATGAATTACTAATAAAATTTAAATGGATATATTATATTTAGGCGTTTCTGGAAATTCTACCCCCAAGAGGGTGAAATCGGGGTTGACAGTTTGTATGAAACTTTCTCAATTTTAAACCGATCGGGCTGAGACTGTGTATGCATAATGATACTATGACGTAGGCATCCCCTCAGAAAGGAATTTAATAAATTCCACCCCTAAGGAGATGAAATAGGGGATGAAAGTTTTTAGAAATGTTCTTAGACTTTCGACTGATTGAACTCAAATTATTAAAGATTTGAGCTTCTATGACGAAGGCGTTTGCTTTAATAGGATTTGGGTTACTGAAAGTAAAGTAGTAAAGTCAATTCTGTACATTGAATATTTTTAAAAATAATATTTGGGACGTGATCTAACTGCGCTAACGCGGACGAAGTCGCGGGCAACAGCTAGTTTCATATAAAGTTTGCGTGGAAACAAAATATGTACTAATATTTCTTCAGAAACTAATATTTCTTCTAATAAGTTCTTTGTCCAATCCATGTCCCTTTCCTACTATCAATAATTGATATCATATATTGTTTTTTTATTAAATATCGACGCATTTACTTGCGTCGATATTTAATAAAAAAACAAATCCACAGTTTGATAAGAAACACATCAGTGTGTTTCTTAGAAACTTATGTGAAAGCTTATGTGTAATGCCCGGGTCGCATCTGCGTAGTGCTTCGTGCTTAAAATGATACCATTGGACGATCTGCGTGTATCGTCCAATGGTATCGTCTCATAGCACGAAGCTTCGTGCGATAGACGCATGTGCGGCCGCGGCATAACAGGTAGAGCTGGTATATTATGTGACTTACGAAACCTATCAAGCATGCCCGCCAAGTCAGAAGGCCATAATTTCAACTGGGAATAAGCAAACATGACATGACATAAATCCTCAGTACAAAATTAGACCTGATGGCTTCACTAGATAGAAAATTATCATATTTGCGGCGATTTAGCTGTCAATTCTCAAGACAATTTTAAAGGAAGTCAGCAAACATGCGATTAGAAAGCCGCAATCACCGTAATATGTCGCGGACGGAAAACAATGTCGACCCGTGGGAACCGTGCACCCCGACGGCGGGTCGCGGGTCCCGGGTCGCGTCACACCGCGTCACACGACCAGCGTCACACCGTCACAGCGTCACAGGGGGGCCGAATGTGTGACCGTGCTCACATCCGTTTCATAATTCCTGTTATTAATTTCCCTGCACTCATTAATTTATTTGATTTTACAGTGTACACAAGTGCATGCACAAGCACAACCAATGTGAAAGTATTTTGATACTTTTTGTGAATTTAAACTTCTTGCTTAGATAGCAAAAAACAACATCTACAAACCATTTTAAGGCCATGTGAAATTAATTTCTCAAAAACATATCTTTTCCACACCATTATGACGTGCTGTGGGTTGTAAGCAAATTTTATAATGCTAAGTTCATTACTCCTAAGTACTAATTACTAGTATAATTAATAATTTGTCTAGTACATTAGTACTACATAAATTATGGAATGTAAAGTAATTTTTGTCAGAATCTATAACATCTATAGCCCACATCAAAGGTCGTTACAGAGTTACAAAACTTTATAATAATATAATTAATCATTTTATTATTCTCAAAATTTTAATTACATTTTGTGACTCGTCTAGTGGCTTGGACCATAAGTGTAACTTCAGGGCTTTTAAAACTTGAATGTTAGCTGTAAGTAGTAACACTAAAGTCGTGGTTAATCCTACTATCCTACTAGTCCTACTAATATTATAAAGGCGAAAGTTTGGATGTATGGATGTGTGGATGTATGGATGTATGGATGTTTGTTACTCTTTCACGCAAAAACTACTGAACAGATTTTAATGAAACTTTATAATAATATTGCTTTTATATCATAATAACACATAGGCTACAATTTTAACCGAATTTCAAAATGGAGGAGGTGTTATGTTCGTTTTTTATGTTCAACCATTACTCCGCCGTTTGTGAACCGATATCTAAAATTTTTCTTTTGGTGTAGAAGTTATCATACGAATTTGGTATCATATTCATAAAAGTGGTGACCTGATGAAGGAATCTATAAGAAATCGAGGGAACTCGTCAAAATGAATATGGAAACATATTGTGGTGACTTCGGTTTCGTGAAAAGTATTCCAAGTGTATGCTACCAAGAAGTAAGATTTTACACTAAGGTATACATACCATGGTTCGGAAGGTGCTGAGAGAACTCCTGACTCTTTATACACATTACACGGAGTAACAAAAGTATTAGTGATAATACTTTAGGGTGTGTACGTGTTACTTGTAGAGAGTTCACTGTGAAAGTGGCAGCTCTAAGAGACCAATTTTTTTCACTTTTGTATGGGGAAACTCGTGACGCTCGGGCCTTTGCTCATACAAAAGTGAAAAAAAATGTTTTCAGCGCTGCTACTTTCACAGTGAACTCTCTACAAGGAACACGTACACACCCTAAAGTATTATCACTTATTTTTGTTACACACTGTAGATAATATTGTTTTAAGAACGGAAAGCATATTATGCTACTATGCAAATTACTTCCATCGTCATTATCGTCATCACTATACCATAAACCATTATAGAACCATGTTTCGTCCCATTTTGACCCTTTAGGCTATAATTGGTACTTTTCATAGTCTTTTATTATATTATATCACTTATACCGCGGGGAACACCGCGGGGCACAGCTAGTATTAGGATAAAACTGAAATTAAATATACATATTAGATGATGTGATGTACGCTACCTAGCTTTTATACCATTGTATATTATTGTTAAAGAATTTAAAAATATAAACTGTATTGCTGTGCTGTGTCTGTTAAGTTTTATCTCAAATAATGGAATGTTTTTAATTTTTATAGCTAATTAGTATTTGTTTTCTTTGGTGGTCATTTTCATCCCTACATCAAAAATTTTACTAATAAAAATAATAAAAATTTACTTTGTTTATGGGGTTAAATGAAAATATAAGCATAATATTATGAAATATCATATTAAGTCCCTACATTTCATAACACAATAAAATCTACAGAAGTGAAAAGACTGCCAGTCTGGGAGCACTAAATAAAACAATGGAAAAATAGTGGTAATGCATTACAAACACTCGCCCCAAAAGTCGTAATTGAAAATAGCGTTTAAATCTATGCGAGTTAAACAGTAGGGCGGTCGCGGATTACTGTGCGGTTCCCGGGGGAGGAAAAAGTGCCTCAACTCCATCAACTATAAGGGATTTGATTAAACCGCCCCTTCGTGTTGACAGTAATTGATTGAAATAGTAAATTCTAGTGCCAACACGAGATTTACCGGAGAACTCATTATAGTTTTTTAGCGTTCCAAAAGGGTAAAAAGGGACCATATTAATAAGACGATCTGTCTGCCCATGATATCTTTTATGAGCTATGATGGCTCGACAGTTAAAATCCAAAAATATATTGCACTTGCTTTTGCCCGCGGCTTCGCTCGCGTTAAGAAGAATTATTATATACAAACTTTCATCCCCTATTTGAACCCCTTGGGGTGGGAATTTATCAAAATCCTTTCTTAGCGGATGCCTACGTCATAATATCTACCTGCATGCCAAATTTCAGCCCGATCCGTCCAGTGGTTTGGGCTGTGCGTTGATAGATCACCATGTCAGTCAGTCACCTTTCAGTTTTATATAATATATAGATTTTGTAAAGCAAATACTAAAAATATTATAAATTTATATTCAAATGTGCGTCCTAACACTTAACAGGTTTCAGGTTTTTGATATTTAGTATTGAAAGTAGTTTCTTATACCTAATATTTCGTAGAACTTCACTATCTACACTTTAAATAATTTATTTTACTTAATATATTTCAGATATTCACATTGAAAATAGTATTCTTACATGATTAAATACTTATGTGGTGCATACATAATGCTAAGAACCTACTTCAAATAACATCATTAGTTTTTTAGAAAATCGTTGATGAATGTACTTCCTTTTCTAAGTCAAAAAACTAAAGTTTTGAAGGCAACGCTATTTTTACCGAATTACAATCAAAAGCATAATAAAGTCGAACATATTATTATCCTTATAAGCCGGCATAAGAAATCCATGACGATTCTCCCGCCCTCCCCGTGGAAAATATATGAAAGATAATAATAATTATTATCTTTCATATATTTTCCACGGGGAGGGCGGGAATCAAAATTTAAAGATATAGTATTTATATCTTTAAATTTTGATTTTTTATATTATAAGTCCTTAAATATAAATAATGCACACCATGAATATGAACGCTACCTAACTCCTAAGAAAATGATCAAAAATCACATAGTTAAATAATAGTTTTAAAACATCATTTAAAATGTTTATTTATTTGGTATTGAACAATTTCTGTTTATTATTGTTTAAAAACAAAATTATAAAATCAAAGTTACCTTTAAATAATAATAATACTATAAACTTTAAAAATTGTAATTTCATACTTACTATTACTATTAAAAGATAAAAGATATTGGTATTATTTTACCTTTTCCAAGTATATAATACAAATAGCATCTGTCTATATTTTATTCTATTGCGACATATAGTAATGCAAGGTACTTTCTCTTATACTGTTTTAAATTAAAATTAATGACATAAATAACTAGCACCTACCTACTTACGAAAAAATTGCTTCAAAGTAATAAAAAAAATTGTTCTCGGGAACCTGTACTATTACTGTTACTTTGTAAAAATATTTTGTTATTTGTACAGATTAATATAGTCAAGTTAAATATTTATACGTTTACACTAATTTAATTTTCACTTTCAGAAATAATTCAAATTAACATAATTTTCAATATCTACGCAATTGTTGTAATCTATCTTGTTAACATTGATGCAATAAATTAGGAAACAATTTTCGTCATGTTCAGGGTAATATTATAAGAAATAGAGTTTCTAAGAAAGCCTCAAGCGGGACATATTGATATCAAAATATAAATTCCTTTTTTTCCATCGCTTTAAACAATTTGTTTTTGTAATATCTTTTAAATATTCGCAATATTGATAATTTTGTTCAAAATCTGTCGTACTTAAATGACGTTTTATGTATTTGATCTTGTCTCCAGTCTAATGCAAAAATGCAAATTTTAATATATTCTGTATATGTATCTGCTTAAAGTAGGATCTTTACATTAAATGTAGGTATCACAAACATTTATTTCTTAATAATTTTACTTTGAAAAGTTTGTTTAAAGTTTAAACAAACGGACAATAATCCAGACCTTCAAATAATACTTTATCTTCATTACTTTTGCAGTAATGTTTTATCAAGAATAACAAAAATTAATTAGTAATGTCGAAAATGAATAATTAAAAATAATATAAATGTACAGCATTTAACGATTAGCTATTTTAAGGCGAGCTCGTTGATGTCTTTAATATTAGAAAACGGTTTTCACTAATTGATACTACTTTTTCTCATGTTTTCGTTTACATCCTTATTTGTATTAATACTTTTTGAGTATCAAAGAGATAGGTATGTGAATATGAAATAATAAACTGTGAATTTTATCTTAATTTTTTTTATTCTTTGGTAAAACAATTAATAGAAGGCAATTTTCACGTATCAAAGTCAACAGGGATTCATCGTTCGGATATCGTTAAACAAGAAAACAAAGTTTACAATTAACGCCTCGTTTATTTATATCTTTCAATCACTTCAATATAATTATTTGTGTCCACTGACTATTAACACTCACTGTACACGCTCTCACGAGAATAGATAAGTCTTTCGGGAATTTTATAACTTTCGATTCGATATAACAAATATTTTGTACAACACGCCACGAGGCCCGTGGCACATCTTACCCTACCTACGGCGGAGGCTCGCTCCCTCTACTTACTCTATATTTACATCTCGGTCGAATGTACTTTTTGGTATCTCGATACTCCGCATACGCTCACTTTGTCGTCGTGTACGCGATACAATCTCACTTACGGCCATACGATTACAGTTAACTTAAACATTAGAAAAATACAATGATACATATGTACAAGTTCAACAACGGCAGCCGACGGCGCCGCGCGGCGGGGCCGGCGGGCCGCGGTGCGGTACAAAACAAAACGGACGTACCCGGCTGTCCGGCCGCGGCGACCGCTATAACACTATACAAGTCCAGCGCGCGACCCGCCAGCTCAGAGCGGCGGGATGTCGATGTCGCACGCGAACGGCGAGTCTCATATGAGCGACGACAGCCGCTCGCCGGCTGCGTACCGCTGCTGCTCGTCGGGGAGGTGGTACAGGTTGATGATCTGGTTGAGCTCGGGCTGCACGTACTCGCGCTTCATGGCCATCTCGTGCGGGTGGCCCATGTGCGCCGGGTACTCGCGCTTCAGCTGCGCCGCCTGCTCGTGCCCGTACTCGCGCTTCAGCACCGGGCCCGGGCTCACCGCTTCCGACTTGGCGGACGAGTCACTGGGCGAATTGGAGGCGCACGGCACCGGCATCGCGTACCCGCCGGGCGACGTCTGGCCCATGCCGTACGTCGACGGCGATGGCGACTGCGGCATGAAGGGCGAGGGCTGCCCGCCGCTGTAGTAGCCGCTGCCGTAGCTGTTCTGCTGCATCTGCTGCATGTCGTACCGGTAGCCGTACGGCGACTGTTGCTGGTAGGCGTTGGGGTCGTGCATCACGTAGCCGTTGGGAACGTAGGGGTTGGCCATCTGGTACACGTCACGAGGCTGCTGCGCCGAGGGAGCGACTGCTCGCTGCGCCTCGGAAGCTCCCATCAATCCACCTCCGGTCAGAGGATATTTCTCCTGTTTCTTAGCTAGGGTCTTTGTCTTCCTTCGCGGCCTGTACTTATAGTCGGGGTGCTCCTTCATGTGCACTGCGCGCAACCGTTTGGCCTCGTCGATGAAGGGCCGCTTCTCGGACTCGGATAAGTCCTTCCACTGTGCACCGAGACGCTTCGAAATCTCCGAGTTGTGCATTTTCGGGTTATCCGATGCCATTTTCCTGCGCTGCCCCCGGGACCACACCATGAAAGCGTTCATCGGCCGCTTCACCCGCTCCGCGTTTGGATTTTTTGTAGTAGTGTTGTTGTTGTTGTTCGGCGGCTGGTGGTGTTGCTGCTGGGGCTGCGAGTGGTGCTGCGCCTGCATGGCTTGGTGTTGGTGGTGCTGCAGTGCCTGGTGCTGCGACAGGTTCTGCTGCTGCGGCAGCGACATCATCCCGCCGAGGGCGCCCAGCGAGCCGTAGCCGTGCTGTAGCGTGTGATGCGAAGGGACGGTGGCGTGCAGGCTGCCGCCCTTCAGATCTGACTCCATCGTCAACATGTCGTCTTCCTGAGACGCGTACAGCTTGCCGATCCTTATTTAACCGTACACAATAAGATAACTTAGGATCGGTATCCACACGTAACCGCGCGATACACGTAACGATATACCTCACTGTACCGTGCCGCGCCGTGACTGCGTGCGATGTGAGGTGGCCGCACGCTCGGCCTCGGCGCTCGGCGCGGCCCCCCACCCTGCGGCCGGGGGCCGGGCCGCCTGCGCGCTCGCCAATGACGGTGCGGCCCCCGCCCCTCCCCGCGCGCGCACCGCGCCCCGCCGCGCCCTGCATTTTTAATCGCGCGGCGACTGAAGCGAGCGTACGCCACGCCGCCGCGCCGTGCGCCGCCTCATGCAAATCACAATTTTGTTTGCCGACGGAAGATGTACCTCTCGACCTTAGCTCATATCGTAAACATTATACCTAAGCCCGTGAAAGGCTATTTCGAGCGTGTTTTACTCGAGAATAAATTTGAAGTAATCTTTCGGCCTCGGGACCTCGGCTCGTAGTTTTTGTACAGAATACCGATACGGCGACTAAAATATAATGAAACTAGGCCAGCTAGGTAAACAATAAAATGACGTCGGGTTTGGAGTTTGGACAGCTGTATGAGCTAAGTTCAAGGTCCCGAATGTACGACCATTTACAACCGTTTAGCGCAATAACAATTTTAATTCAATCGACTGAGGACAGCCACAATGGGTTAAATACATCTTAATTAGTACTCACATGTAACATGCCATTCTATGCCAAAGCAGTACAACGATCATTATGATTAACCTCTGGCTTAATTATTAAATAGTGTGTGAGTACAATGAGCGGTGATAACGTGCACGCTGTCGGTTGTTGTGTACACAATCACACGCGTCTTTGTATGACAATTTGTATGAGTTTTTTGTAATACAAAATTGCTTATTGAACTCGTATAGAGGTTATTGTCCCACCTGTTACATTTAGCGCACTCAAAAGATCTGTAGTGTAAAGATTAGAACCTGCTACTGAATTCTATACAAAGAATGCTTGAATGTAGCCGTAAGGTTTTGTTGCCGTTCGACCATTGATATTGTGTTTGTAAACAACTTGCGTTGCATTTTCACAAAATAATGAAGTCAAAAGTGGAAACAAAATAAAAAAAGGTGCATTATAACAAGTGTAGATTTAAGCTCGTATGGGACTTATAAACCAATTACCTCAATATTTGGTAGGTACCTAATTATAATATAAGAGCAGGAATCGGTTAACTTGATAAAACAATTTAGGTTTTACCCAATTACCTTAATAATAAAATAGTACCATAACAACAACGCCTCAATGTTTTGAAGAATAGTAGCCTTTAAAGGAACTTAATATATTATAATATGGTAGGTACCTATTGGAAATTGGAATCATCTTGGAAATGTGTAAAATATCACAAATAACTTTGAGGTATGCCAAAGGTCTTATTTAACTTAGCGTTGGTGTATTTTAAGTCTATAGATCCAAGTATTGGACAAATCATGTCCAGGTGTGCACAGTGCACCCCATACACACACACACACAAACACACACACACACACTTTACACACTATACTTATATAAAAGGCCCTAGCACTACTTGACTGAACATCTGTGATATGAGTTAGATAGGTAGCTCAAGTCAAGAAGCTCTATGTAGCAACAAACACTTTAAAATTCCAAAAGTAAGCATCTGAAATTAATTCGAACGTAGCTAACTCAATCTATAAAAAATAATTCTAAATTTTGTGACTCTCGTTAAAACTCAACAACGGCTAAAACAATTTAGGAAATTTTGGTCCTAAAAAAAATCGTGGAAGTCCAGGGAAGGTTTGTACGGTGCGTAATTTATATTATATTGTTAGGTGGGAGCCTGGGAAGTGATACGAAGTTCATCGGGTCATCTAGTTTATAAAAATGTCACGACATTTAAATTGGTAGCATTATCGCCACCTAGGTACACATAGTTAACATATTTTTAATCATAAGGATTGAAACTATGTATAATGCGTGAAATTTTAATGGTTGTTTTCCCGCAGTAAAATGATTCTATCTTAGTAGTACAATAGTTTTGTGAAGTTTTTTTTATTTAAAACAAATAAAATTCGGCTGGGTCATAGTCGCTCGCGCCTATCGGCATAAAGTTTCCATAGTAGGTTACGTCGTAAAAAATATTTTTTATTTTCAAAAAATAACTTGCATTATGCGATAGTACTATAGGCAAAACGTTCTGCTGCGGGAAAACAACCACTAAAATGTCACGTTGTATAATAAGACTACTAGAATACTAATACTTAATTTAAATAGTACACACACTAAGTTAAGGGTATCGGCTAACGGTGTTTGATGTTAATAGTCATTAGTCTGAAAACTATTTCTCAGATATTCTTATCCGCTTCAATTTTATGATCCCAAAAACAATGACTGTCCAGTGAAGAATTTAAAGAAGGTAATTAGAGCCATATTTCTGAGAAAATATTATCTCTCCGTACTCGGGTAGAATTTTGGGAAAGATAGTTTGCGTTACATAATAGCTGTTAAAATAGTAAAATTACTATTTTTAACCGACTTCCAAAAAGGAGGAGGTTATAACTATAATAATTATTGTTATAAGAAATTTAAATATTTGTAATTTAAATATCTGTCGAGGACAGCTGTTGGTTTTTGATATCAATCTTAGAGTCATTGTCCTTCTAGGGATGTAATAGAAACCTAAATTACTATGTGGTATAGGTACTGAAAATGAGGATATTGTCAAATAAAAATACCATTTACAAAATAACATTTATTTTTCATCACTTGTTACATTAGTGATATTACTATTTTTTTAGAACATAGATAATAAAAATTGTTTAGATATGATTTAAAATACTTAAGTGTACTTAATAATAATGCTTAAGTCACAAATGAACAGGTACTGAAGCTTTTTAATTATTAAAATTTACAGGTAAGTATGTATTAAATTACAGATCAGATATACCTACACCACGCCTTCTAAATCAAAATGTAGAGATTAGAGTCTAGTAGACAAATAGAAGTAATAAATTGATTCTTATTTTGTTACAATTTTTGTCACGAGCCAATTTAAATCACTAAAGTTCATGACCCCGCAAATCTATATTAATATATTAATACGCGAGCGAAAAAATTTGGATCCCTTTTGACGAAAAATGCGGAAACGTAGGTGATTGAAATTTTGCGCAGTTAGGTATAATAGTCTTGTTACTTGTCAAGTAAAAGTTTTCACACTAATTATGAAGTCAATATTTTGATCAATAGAAAAGAAATAATTTCAATAGAAAAGCGTTGTTTGAAACTTATTAAGTATTTAATTTTTTATTTGTCAGGTCGAATTTCGACCATTGGGCGATCTCTAGTAAGTAGTAGGTAATTACGTTTTAATATGGCTAGAAAGATTTAAAATAAACATTTATAGCAATATTCATTATTCCTATTAACATGTGAACAGAAACAAAAAAAAAACCATAAAATGATCAAACAGCACTCATAAAACCTCGCCTAATGTTAACCACTCTGCATCCATTAATAAAATATTAATCGAAATAACGATGCTATCAGACTGCCAAAATTCTAAACGCGAATTCTTGATACAAATTGACAAATTCGAAAATTAAACCGAATATTCGCGCCAACAATACACGGCAGCCATGTTGCGGCATCTCGGTGTTGCCAGGCGTGATAATTATTAATTTGCAGCGACACCCGCGCACTCGCGGCTGTCATTAGTGACACCTCGCGCCAATTAGGACGCCAGAGTGTTTGATGCTCGTTTTTTTTAACATCAGCAATTATTGGATGACTCGCAATGCGTTGTTAGTGGTTTTCATTTGTACGGAGGTGTTAGGGAATTTAAATTTTAAATCAAATCAATTTCTGCTGTGATTTTTTTGTTGCGGTTTTTTGCGGCTGGTATTAGTTTAACTAAATTCAGTTTTAGAAAAAGGTTTGAATATTGAACATGGAAAATGTATTCTTTAAAGGTACTTAAATTTATAGCCTATGATAAAATGAAGGCAGAAGATAACACTTATAAACTATACTTATTCCTAATATAATTATATATTATACTTATAAGGGTGAGGCCAAATGAGCGTAATTTGTAAGTCGTGAGTCGCAGAATTTCGGTCGGCAGAAATTCTGCTGCATTAATCAGTTTCATAGAAAATTCCTACTTCATTCACACGAGCGTAATTTTTTGAGTCATGATTACTATGAATAGTATGAAAAATAATTTACGCGACCGAAATTCTGCTACTCACGACTGACAAAATTACGCTTGTTTGACTTCACCCTAAAAGGCCAGGAAGAGTTTCGGTCTTACATTGCAAAATCTTTATTGAAATAGGCAGGTATGAAGGCAAACACGTGAAACTGAAATCGTAATATTGACAGGTCGCATCGTAAATATTAGCAGCGTATGATAATGAAAGCTCAATATTGGGCAGAGCAGGAGTCGACTGGACACAAACAAGACCGCACGTGAGGCTATCGTCCTCCTCACGGGGGCGCACCACCCATCAGAGCTCAAGATCGAAGACCTAGCAACGTGTAGACAGAACTCAAAACTACCTAACTCTTCATAAACGTGTAAATTAATCTACATGTGTGGCTTTTAGTTAAATGATTAAAAATACGTAAGGAGTTTAGTAAAGAGGAGTAAACAATTTTTAAATTGGGTAGTCCGTGAAAGGAGAGATTGAAGACTAAGCATAAAATCTTTTGTTTTTTCACAATTAGTGAATTTATCTAGGCTTTTAGAGCCATGAGAAAATACTTCAGAAAATCTAATTCTGATGTCCTATAAATAAAGTTAATATTTACTTTCATTTTCATCTTCTACATGTTCAGTAAATTGCCTCTACCCCTCTAGTCTCTACATTATGTACTGAAAACCTAAATTTAAATTCGGAGTTCTCAATTTCCATCAGCCTATGGTCTGAGACGGATTGGTCCAGTACACGTATTATCTGTTGGGGTGTCAGGTGATCCCCCGGTGGGGGGTGGAGAACTTCCGGCCGCTGTCTCCGACTCATCAGGCCTATCTTGAAAGCCCGCCGCAAATTAAATACTAATGTCTGATGGTTGAACTGCGGTCGCAATATAATATGCCCTTGAGCGTTCGAGAGTAGGTACATAAGCACTAAATACCTAGATAGGTAGGTAGAATACCTAGATAAGTAGATACTTAATAATATGAGTCGATAATATTACGTAAACTTTACAATAAACTGTAAAAAATATGCAATGCAAATCTTCTCCACACCACAATTATTACTATACTACCTATCTGTATGTATGTGCACGACAAAGCTGTATACATGGTGTAACAAAAGTAAGTGATAATACTTTAGGGTGTGTAAGTGTTCCTTGTAGAGTAGTAAAGTGACAGCGCTGAAAGACCAATTTTTTCACTTTTGTATGGGCAAGGGCCCGAGCGTCACGAGTTTCCCCATACAAAAGTGAAAAAAATTTTGGTCTTTCAGCGCTGCTACTTTCACAGTGAACTCTCTACGAGGAACACGTACACACCTTAAAGTATTATCACCTCGTTTTGTTACATCCTGTATACAGCTTTGTCGTGCACATACAGACAGATAGGTATATAGTAATAATTGTGGTGTGGAGAAGATTTGCATTATTTGAAGATACTTTTATATTATTATCTTCCTGAACAGTTGAGCAAACAAAGACAAACTTAGAAAATAGTTGTGTAATTTCAGCTATTTTCCGACACAGTCCAAAAGTTAATGTTTTTTTGCGATCCAAAATGTAGCCTTTACAAAAATGTTACAGATTCATCCCACTCGATTTATCAATTTTTTGTAATAAACTTTTATTATATAATACGTTGTTACTTAGGTACAGTATTATATAAGTACAGCTAGAATACTACATTATAATTATAACATTATACATACAAGTTTTATTTACAATTTTCAAACAATGTAGAGTCGGCTCTACAAATGAACGCAACTTAATTATCGCTTCAATGGCCACTTGTAATTGTTTTTATTTTATTTGAGGCATGCTTGGACGGCACAGTGATAGGCCTAAGTACCCCCTTCAATAAAGTTACTAACGTAGACACATGTACCTAATGAAAGCTGAGTTTTATATGTGTGAGTTTTGAGTGTCTACACCTAATTATTTTATCAGAGTAGGTATGTAGCAAAGTTGCATTTAATAATGACGACAACAAGGTGAAATATACAAAATGTATGAGATTTAACATAACGCACAAGCGGTATATTATGGCGCCCGTAACGGTTTATGTTATGTCAAGTGACATACATTTTTGATTACTAATATCGGTATCTTAATAATAAATAATTGTTGTTATTAAATGCAACTTAACACTTGGTACCCAGAATTATTCCAGGCCAGCTGCGCTTTTATTTTCTACTTGCAACTGGTACAGTGGTCTAATCGTTAATATTGGGTAGAGAAGAGTAAAATATCACTTAAATTATTCAATATTAACAAAAATAATTGTCAACATTAGTCTATAAAACTTTAATGTATTTAAAAGAAAAGCAAGATTCAATGATAAGAACACATTGGCAGCAATAACATACAAATAGGTATCTATTTTGTAATATGCTAACTTTAAAAATACAAGGAATAAAAGTTTAAATATAGCCAATATTATGTTGCCGTCGGCGTGTATCAAGTACAAATATTATTATTAGTTTCAAGTTCTGCTTAGTTCTACAGAGTAGACATTATATCCAATCAATGATTAACAAAATGCGAACCAGAGCTATTTATGTTTTTGGTAACACCTACTCGTAAGTTTGTTTACAATCTATTACCTTTGAAACAATAACATGAAATTATACATAAAAAAAAACAAAAATGTCATGTCTAAGTACATTCACAACCACAACAACGCTGCGTAGTACACTGAGGCGCACAAGTGCATTTGTCTCGGCGGAGTTTCCGTCAGTCCGACACGACCGCCTGACACACAACATTGCGCGCGCAGCACACACTATACCCGAACAACGAAACTACCAATTTTCCGCGAGGAAAACGGACGTTTTCCGCCACTAAGCGTGCGAGCGTCGCGCTTCCAATACCCAGACTAAACGCGGGTTGTGAAAAAGCACCGCCACAACGCGGCCCGACAATGGAAAGCGGTAAAGAATCATAATAATAACAATGACAACAATGTGAGATGCTATAATAAAGAGCTCCGGCATTGTGCCCGGCTCGCCGCTGGAAGGGTCGCGGGGATCGATAGCGGATCGTCTCTGCGTGCCGGCCCCGCGCTAATCAATGCCATTATCTTAGATGTCAAACGTCTCATTTCCTTGCAGATCGATCCATTTCGTAGTTTACGGCCAAAATACTTTGTCTCCTCGACGTTGTTGAAACACTTTCGGAGTTGTCTCCTCCAGGTTGTCCGAGAAATTTGTATCAAAACGAGTACTTCCGCGGGGGCCTTATTCTGCGCGAACGACTGTTTGACACTTGACATGCAGAATAAGTCGTGTTCGGGTCGAGGTGCGAGGCGGCGCGCTTTGTGCCGAAACCACGGTTTAATGTAATAATCCGTCCGCGCTATCGCCTCCATCGGCACCCCCGCCGGCGCGCCGATTGCCTGCCGACATTCTCTTACTGTGGATAACACTTTACACAAAACATATTATATTATACTAGTTAATCATTTAGTAATATATCTAGTTTACGTTACAATAAAAGCTTTACGTAAAATTAAAGATAATTTTATCTCATGTTCTCTACCTCGCTTTTCGCCGAACTCTACCTTGAGCGTCATAAATATCGAAAATATAAAATAAATGCACTTCGAATTAATAATATTTGTGTAAATAAGACCTCTGTGGCTTAGTTGGTGGGCTGTTGGTAGCTCAAGCCGGGGGTCGCGGATTCGAATCCCGCCGACGGAACAAAAAGTTTTCAAAAGTTCCTGGGTCGTGGATGTGTATTAATCATGTGTATCATATAATAAAAATCTTAAATAAATGTATAGTACACAGTAACAGTATTAAATATATTTCCGTTGTCTGGTACCCGTAACACAAGTCCTTCAGGTACTTACCACGGAGCTAGGCTGACATGGTGTGAAGCGTCCATAGATATTATTATTATTAAAAATAAGAGCCACAATATTAAAAGAATAGTATGTAGAGTACTAAGTATTTTATTAATCGTATTTTCATAAAATACACAACGACGTTGTCGTATCCTGTCTACGAGAAACATCGGGCAGTCGGCGCGGGCGCAGCGAGCGCCCCGCGGCGTCTCCGATTGTAGAGCCGACCCGCTATCGACTAATCCAATTATGTTACACCTAACGTTTCATTAGTGAATCATTAATTGATCAACACTTAATACTTTCCTTTGCTGTTGCAACAAGGGTGGAAGTTTTTGGAATTAAAAGTTTGCTGGATTCTACAACGCTACTGTTAATCGGACGTTAGATTTTTTGATCTCAATAATTAGTTTTGGACCTTTGATTTCATTTGTAAACTTCTTAGGCGATATTCGAGTTACTAGGAATTTGGATTAACTGCGAAACAAAAGGCAGCTTTTCCCGAATTTTCTCGGGTACATTCTCTGAACTATATTAGGTAACCATAGAATACATACATTTATTACCACACAAGCAGCATTGCACATCGATTTACCTAGCAATATATCTGCGATCGAGGTAATATAACAAGCGAATCGACAGAAACGATGGTATTGCGATAATATGTGATTAATGACGTACGGTCTGTCCACCTCAAGGATGCACACCTGACTGGCTCATCATCGCCGCTATTTTTAATTAAACGCGATGACTAAGTGCAGGGATCCATCACCGTTGGCTCGAAGATCTATTATTAATTATTATTTTGATCGATCGCGCCACGTTTCATTAGAGAATTTTTAGGTCGAATTCATTAGTTGTGGAATTCTAAATTTTGTTTGATGCTTGAAATTTTGATGCAAAGTCTACGGTATTAATTTTATAACATTTTTGCTGTATATTTTTCACTGAATAAGTCTAAGTAGGTACTTAGGTGCCAGAGAGATTTAGTAGGTTTAGTTTACAACCTTTTTCGGTTACTATTGCTTGAAGTTTTTTTGATTATTATAGTTTCTTTAAAATACATAAATTGCAGAAATCCAAATCTAATAAAAATAAACTTCAAAAAATGGATAACACAATCCGAGAGCACAAAACGTACGAAACGAGAAACTTTAGCCCCGAATCATTTCATGGGTACCTTACATTATGCGGCTCAGCGATTTTTCTCCGAAACCAATAATCCGTAGGTTACGTTCAGCAGAAACAAATATTACCGTCCCTATCCTATGACGGAATCAAAAACGCCGCGGCTAAGCCGAGTCGGGTGTTTTTTTTCGTTGAATCCGAAACGCTTCGATTAGAGGAGAGATTTCGCGTTCGGAGATCTCCCGAACAATGGGCTTCCGGGGACTCGGACTCAATATTTATCGCGGATAATCCCTAATAGAGAAAAAATAGTTCATCAGTTCCCAGTATACTTAGGTGTTATATATAGCTAAGCCTCGTAAGCTAGTAGGTATTAAAGCCAAAAGAACGTTTTAGAAAGTAAAGTTATTATTAAAGGCTTTTGGCCCACCACAAATTCCCACCACTAGATCTAAATTTACTGCGTAAAGTTACTTAAGTAATAGTCTGTAATAGTTAATATTATATTGTAATCCTTTGCTCATTCTCAAATAGCTTAGCTTGCTAAACTATTTCTAAATCCAAAGTTACATTGTTAAATTTTATATTATGGTATTCCATTTAAAAAATAAAGAGTTTTATCAATCTGTCTATCAGTCTATTTATATAAAAGTTAAACTTAGTATAAACATGACACATGTTTTTCGTGACGAAGGCACATGACGGTTTACGCAACTTATTACGTAGAGTTTTCCCCTTTGATGTGATCACAGCTCATTGTTGCTGCAATATTAGTAATCTGTACGCATCATGCGAACAGATTGACATTAGATCACTTCTGCATTAAGTATATTTGAAGTATTGCATATAATATAGATTGATCTTAATATAAATGCATGTGTGCACATCTAAGTGAATGACTTTGAAGATTATGCTAATAAAAATTAGTTTATATATTAGTTCTTAACTTACTCTACGAATCCTTAGGTGTTATAAAACTTACGTGCAAGGAATGTCAACTCTAAAACGAATACATTATTAAGAACGGATTGGCAAGAGTAAATAATATTAGCTAAATTTATGTTATCATGATATTTTGATTAGGACTAAAAAATGTTGACTCTTGAAGATAGTTAAACTACGTTCACCAACGAGGGTACCTACTACGATTAAAAAAACAAAATTAATTGGCTAAAAATAACGTTTGAGACAATTTCGAATAGAGTTCGATAAGTAACACCTCGGTGAGGTCAGCACATTCGTCGCGCGATCGCGGCGTGATACGATCGATTGTATCGCGATGACGAAGCGATATCGCACCTCGAACGCTCCGTGAACTGTCCAGACCGAGAAGGGTACGAGAATTATCATTATCATTGTTTAGATTTTTCCTTAACGAAATCATAAATCGATAATCGGCGAAATAGAAAGTAACTTCGCTCTACTTCGTGAACAATGACGCGCGCCACAAAGGAGTCGGAGTTTACAGAAACATCGATGTAATTTGTTCGGGAAAGTTTGTAATTTAGGAAAAAAAATTGATTTGTTAAAATATTTCTTATACTTGGCGGTTTTCGTACTTTATGTTGTAATACCTGCCTCGGTTCACTCGAAACGTGCGAGTGCTTGACCTTAAAATCGCTTTCGACAACACTTTTTTACTTTATGGATTATTTGAATTTATCGACTACTAATTATTTTAGCTGAATTCGATACACCCGAGTAAGTACAAAATACCTAGACGGTTATAATATATTATATACTTCGATGCGAGGCGGAAAGTAACTATTCCGCTCTAAATCAAAGTGACAGGTAAGCAAATAGAACAAAACGCATGCTTCTAGGAATCCCGAGGTCCTCACCCATAAATCACTGAACTCCTGACAAATGGATTCTACGAGGTTTTTTTTCCGCCACTCATTTATTAATAGGGCAGGGGAATGTTTCGGAAAACCAATAAAATGTGCCCCGTCATATACCTGTCCGCCGGCAGACAGCGTGGCATTGTGAGCTCTCGCCTTTTTTCTCCGCCGCGCACCCCAGTCTCCGCCATGTGAAATACCGTACTCTCTATCATTATCTGCATATTATACGTTTTAATCGCTGCCCAATGGGAGGCTATTAACGACTCTCGTGGTCTTAATGATTTTAATTCGACGTCGAACGTAATAATGGACATCACAATTCACACGAGATTATCGGCCGAATTAGACGCGATGATTAAAGTGATACGCTAACGACTTCCAAATTGAATATCATTAGCGAGTTCTCCGAGGAATTATACCTGTTGTTATCTATAAATCAATATGACATGATTCGCAAGAATGTCCAGGTTGACTAAAGATTGCGAGCATTGAATATTTAACCCTACTTCAATTGCGGAGAGTTCGAAACGCCTTGCAGTGCAATTTCATGCGTTTCACATGAAGCATGTAACGCCGCTAACCTATTTTTGTGAATGGAGCAGTTTTTGTCCCATGTCGTGCTCGGTCCCACAAAGCTCTCGTTTAAGATATTTTGCGTGTGAAATACGAATCACACTCGATCCCCATTGTTCTGGGTAAGGCCGCGGTCACACGATAGTCGAGTTCCACTCTCCTGTCAGATAATATGATCGCCGTAAAGCGGCACTTATTAAATAAATGTCTACCTTATTTAATGTTCATAATTTTGAGTAAATATTACGTTTGTGCTGAAATTTAGGATCGTAAGTAATATAAGAGTCATATTTAAAATGAATTGTTATTCGTATCTCGTAACATACTAACAGTAATTAAACTAGACGAAGACAAGTTTTATCTTCTTCTTTTTCTTTTTAGATAAGTATATTTTACCCAATCAAGTAACATTACGAGTATCAACTTCTGTTCATTGTGTTTAAAATAACCTAAAAGCAGTTTCACACTTACTAATCGATCTTAGTCCGATTACGCTTCAATAATAACATACATAATCGTTATTAATTCATGAAATCTTATCTTCCTTTCCCTTTCAATAAGTTTATCCCATTTATTCGAGTAAAATGTAATAAATTTGTAATTTTTTAAGTAATTCCTCTTTGAACAGATTTAGACATTTTGAACGAAAGAATGATTGTGTGTATTTTCATCCTTACCGATATTTCAAGAGTGTTGGCCAGGGTGTATGTTATTGGTAATATTTATAACAATTCGGACCTTCTGCAATTAGCAGGACTGACAATAATGATCAGCCCGCGGCCGATGTCACAACAGTCGTCGCGATGTCGTGTCCCGACTTTCACAGCGGGCGTAATGAGAGCTCCAGGACATTTAGGCGTTTACACAACAATAATTGCCCGCAACATTGCATATTAACAATATGTTACGTGTCGAAAAGCTTTTGTTTGCAGATTTTTTGTTAAACGCCGCATTATTCTTTGAAAGTCCGAATTTTGTTATGAACATTTTTGTAGAGGCCTGTCTTTCCTTTCTCATATATTTTCGTCCGATAAAATATACATCTTATACGTCTAGACGTGGACCTGTAGAGTGTAGACACAAAATATCGTAGTCAAATTAGGTTTGTCTTCTATACAAACCATTTTGCTGATTGAACTTTGTGTACTTATGATTTCAACAACAAACATGATTCTGACGTGCAGGAAAAGTCACAAATTGACGGACTAGTTAAATTACTAATTACCTTGCATAAATATCTGTTGTTTTTATAATTTTCTCACCTATGAGGTTAACTGTAATATTTGATAATCTAGTTAGTACTTAATACTCTTCAAGATAATGTCTTTGGGGGATTTTAACACATATAACATACAACACACAAAGGTGGTCAAAATAGCTTAAGAGATTGTTTTGAAAAAGATTTGGTTAACTTCGACCAATATGAAAATGTCGTATTTGTTGCAATGAGTGCTTCTTCAAACTATTGATCAACAAATTTCAATCATGACCCGTTCCAGTATAATGGTAAATTTAATATTTACATATCATCATATTCCGACCATACACATACTGTTAGTATGTTATACACGTTTAATTACTTTGATACTTTGCTGTTACAAATATTTTTGTCATAATAATAATACTCCCCACACCGGTTTCGGTGACGGTGGCCGGTTTCATTGAAACCAGGCCAGGTACGCAGGAGTAATTTTATAGTGCCCAAGTATGTGCGCAGTACACAAGAGCACTCTCTATTCCTTTTACTCTCATAACTCAGTGGGACGGCAGACCGACACGACCGGCGAGAGATCAGGCGCAGGACCGACTTTTTACATGCCCATCCGACGCATGGATCATCTTACTTGTCAGACAATCGGGTGATCAGCCTGCATTGTCCTAACCAAACTTGGAAATAACATGTTTCCAACGCGGGAATCGAACCCACGTTCTCCGAGTCAAGAGCGACGCTCTAGACCACTGGACCACGGAGACGTTATACAAAACAAACAGTTTTTCACCATAATGTTAAAATAAATGACGAAATTCGGTCATATTCGTTTGGTCTAATTTAGTTAAACTCACAAACAATTTCTTAGCTTAAACGTCACTCGTCAGAAGAGAATTCAGTTTTGATATTATGTTTCTGTCAATGATACCAGCCCTCGGCAATAACCGGCGTAATAGTTACAAATCTATAACACACAGAAATCATAGAATGACAAGTTTCGGGCCGCAAAACCAAGGAAGGAAACTACTCGCGTCAGTTCGTCCCAGCATATAGGACCTTGAGTCCACGCACTAAGGAGTAGGTGTAGGTTTAGAAGTGCAAGTGTGTTGCGAGGGTAAGTTTCGTGGGGTAAGTCTGAGGCCAGGGCACTAATGGTCGCGACAGGTAACGTGAGACGAAACAAAGTGCAGCGCAAATGACATCCAGCTTGATAGAGGTTAATGGTTCTGACACTTTGCTGTAACATGCTCCTGATACTGTCTGTTTAAATAAATATAGAAGCGAAAATATTATACACATTTTTAACACGCTTTTATAAGCTTGGGCTGTAGGTATGTAACTGAATCTTTGACCACGATTTTTACCTATCTCCAGTAGGTACCTACTACCTAGTCTAATTAATTCGAAATTAATTAGACTAGGTAGTAGGTACCTACTGGCTCTTATTACGTATGCAAACATACGTAATAAGAGCCAATGATATGACAAAGATAATTAATTTGTTAATTTTTTTTTTGAAAAAAAAAACTACTTAGTTTAAAGAAAACATTTTTTTAGTTTTTTTTAACAATTATTATTATGGCATTATAAATTCGCTTACAGTGTGTTACTGCAGCACTCATAGACAAAATATATTAATTACATAATTTTAATTTTAAAATATAATAATAATAAACATTTATTTAACAAACATTCACACACACTACACTTAAGGATGCTCCAACCGGAAAATTAGCAGGTCGGATGTCTGTCAGTACGAATATCGACGTTAATGACATTAAAATAAGATTCATATTATCGCGCCTTGTACAGTGGCGGTTACGATGCTCGCCGCGTTCTTGATATGGCGAAAATGTATGAAAAAAATTGAGAAATTTTCAAATTTTTTTTATAACTGGAAAAGTTGTTTATTTTTATATAAAATTTTTAGCGGACTTTATAGAGGACTAAATAAGCAACAATTTTTTTGTATATTTATTTTCCTCAGTTCTATGTATTTAGATATTAAGGTTCCTAATCAGACCCCATTTTTTTCATATTTTGCGATTATTGTGATGGTTAAAACGTATTTTATGTGAAAATTTTGTATGCGGCTATAGAATTTTTATGGTACAGTCGTGGAGATGAATATATTATCTTTCATTTGAAACCAAAATATCCTCGCAGTTTGACTCCTAATTCTTTAAAATGGTACCGGAAATTCGCTGATATTTGTAATAGCGTCCTTAAGGATTTATATTTAATTATCAGTTTAACTCTTCGTTAAATTGAAGTGTAACCGTAATAAGGAATTTAAGTCGATTAATTAATAAAATCTAGCCTAATATCATACTATGGTACCTACTCAAAAAACTCTATTTTAAAACATTTGAAAATAATGATGTTTTCAGATCATCTCTTTGGTAATTGCGCATGAGTCATTCGTACACAATGAGAACATGATTTTTCGTCTCCCACGTCCTTCCCGAAGCTGAATGATATTAAAAAATCATTGAAGCAGGATCTCGTAATCCGACCGTCCCTACAGGACACCTGTGTAATCCTTTCATCGTGCATATAATATGCCCTTAATGCCGTTGATAGGGCATGACATCTAACGCCTTTGTATCCTCGAAACCTTTCGCCTCCAATTACAAGACGTGCATTGTCTATATGACATAGTTTTTATGGGTTTTTATGAGTTTTTTGTAACAGAAGTCACTGTTTTGAATGGTTACATGATTTAGTGTGATAAGTTTTGTTGTTTGGACGATTTATAGCGGCGACGTGTCAAGTTATCACCGCAGAGGTTTTGATAAAAAATATTAAATTAGGTTTATTTATGAAAAGGGACGTTTGTAATACTTATGGAAGCAGTGGCAGTTACTATTAAAAATGTATGCATCGCCCCGTGATAATAAATATAAAGGAAACTAACTATTATTGTTTACTAGCTATTTGCTAGCTCTCTCGGATCTTATATCAACAGTCCATAGCGAATTTTAGTATACTTTAACTGACACAAAGCAAAAACTTTCGCATCTAATTTAAATATTATTTATAATATAATATATTATCGCCCTTGCAGGGTTGGTTTGCTAGTTACGTCTTTATATAAGCCGAATAAGTTTCTAATATCCAAGTTCCACATAATTTCCTTGACCGTTATGATTATGCAATTTGATTATGTTGTACACGTTATGAATGGGGTACTTGTTAACCTCGTGTTACTTTACACTTCAAAAAGGTAGATTTTCTACAAAGTGGGCACAAAACAATTATAACTAAAACTTAGTTTTAAGTTAAATTACCTAATATCCTTTAAGGACGATGATGTAACAATACCAAATTCATGTTAGACATAAGTCACATAACTAAGGTGTTATCCATACTAATATTGTCTGTCTGTCTGACGTCTCTTTATGCTTGAACCGCTAAACCAATTTTTTGTGAAATTTGTTATAGGTAATTTGGATTGATTTTCTTCCTCTCCTTTCCGCTCCTGCAAAAATACACAAGTATTGCATAATATATATTTGTGTATTTACTGCATTATTATTTTGGAAATAAACAGTACTTCAGAGCACTTTCGATTTAAAACGCGGGGAAACCGCCATTGATTTCGCGAGGGATCAAAGAGATGTGACGTCACTTCCTTCGACGTCGTTTGTTTGACGTTACCGTAATGAAGTATCCCCCCTCTACCCCTCTACCCCACGTGCTTCCTGGCGTCGGCGTCGGCGTCAAGATACGTCTGCCGGCGCTGTCACGGTATCTTGCTGGTGCACGTTCTAATAGGATTGGTTAATGCTTATTAGAATTTTTCTTTTATATGTCTTTGAGAACTTCAGCATAGGTACCTATATCATAATAATAATAAGAAGATATATTTAATATTTATATTATATAAAAAAGTTAAGAAATTGGAAAATATAAATATTATATTTTTCTCGTAGCAGCCGTAGCGTCGTAGTCTCGTAGCACCTGAAACTGTTTTCACTTATCACTTCCTGAACTTCGAACTTGATAAATTATTATTCACATCAAGTAATATTATGTATGATCTCTGAAATACGATAATTTAGAAACACTAGGGTTTATTTTTAAATGTCAATATATGTCGTCTAAAGGCTTTTAGCTCATTACCTTGATTTGTCTCTTTTGAAAAATTGTTTGTACAGGAACACTTTTACATGTTCATCTCTATGTAGTTTTAGTTTATCACACATTATAATTATTTGTACTTACTTACATAAGATTCTGTTCAACACGTAATATTATAGTATTATATTATATTATATTATTATATTATAGTATAATACTTAGAGTCTGCACGAGGTGGGTATCATTTTAATCAGAACAAAATCATCAAACGGCTTTAAATTCAATTTCATATCAGCAATATTGAGTTGTATAATCGCGTTACCCAGTCCACTAGTGGGGATTACGTGCTTTTTAATAAAGTCCCGGCAGGGGGCGACACCAGGGACATTTTTACACAAAGAGGATTACTTCGGCCGCGTTTATCTCTACCTTACAGTTCGGCTTAGCCTTCTAAATACTCTATGAATGCATCTCGATACCTATTCCGAAGCTTAGTTGTTATGTGTTGCAAAATATAATCATACTAGTAGGTAATACATACTCTACTTGACATATGTTGTGGTTATAGTTTAGACTTTACACTGGTAGTTTTAGCAGCTACAATAATTTCAATTCCGTCTGTAGGGTCCTTCTTTGACATGATTGTAAAATATTGAAATCTCTGTACGAAGAATTACATATATGATATACCTAATCAGAGACAGGTACCATAATTTGCGCTTGTAAATAAGACGATGTACGACGAAGTCGATGAACGAATATCTTTCCATAATACGACAGAAAAAAAAATCGTATATACTACCAGCTATAAAAAGTATTTTTTACTTAAATTTGAATTTTCTTTCATACAAGGACCTTTAAATAAATGCACACTTTGGAAGGTAGTATTTGAAATGAAAACATCTATCCATCATAAAATGCACCCAGTCCGCTGTCCGACGCATCCAGCGCCCATAGTCGAAGCGATTGAACAGACAGACGTCTCACAAGATCATGAATTAGAACTATCAACGTATTAGCCTCAATGCGACGAAACAAGTGTTCAATTGTTGAATTGAATAACGAGGGTGTAACGACACCAACAATGCGCAGGCGCAGCCGAGACGATTACCTCGTTGTCCGCGCTGGGAACTGCGAATGTCTGCCCCGGCCCCCGGAACACACATTAGCAATTTACTGGCCTGGATGAGTATCAGCTTGGACCTTGGATGATGTGATTGCAGAAAACTGTTGAACACAATGAAAACAATTGTTTCGTAAACGGACTTAAGTGGAGAATGAGCTCCACAGAACACAATATTATGTTCGTTACTCGACAAAAAGTTTACCCAAACAATATTTACATAAATACTAAAATGATGCAAAAAGATAAAATATTCACCGCCCTCAGAATTTAATGAGACGACTAAATGAGAAAGTGTAAATATTTACGGAGTCCCGGTGGTCCCATATGAATATCAATCTGTTAGCCTCTGCGGAGCGTCATCAAATTAGCGGCCAAATTGAATCTGCGACGTCGCCGGCTCCGGCGGCTCCGGCCGCCACGACGGCCCGTCAAACTTTTCCTCCTATTAATTTACAAAACATCTCCGCCCGCGCCCTCCACGCAAATGTGACCCTTCCGCCCCTTACGTCAAGACCTAACTTTCTTCGCCGAAGTCCCAAGTTTGTTCATTATTTTTACATGTCATTGTGCAAGTGACACGAGGTGCCGCCGGTCGATTTGCGACTCTACGTCCGGGGAGTAGGGCGGGCATTGCGTCCGGAGCGCCGCGAGGGTGTATCTGGTGAAATTATGATGCAGTCTTTATTTGTGAGCCGTCGGGAGCGGTTGCAGTAATCACCGCGTATCTCCATCCAGGGGTGGGCCGTGAATAGAGCCCTAATGAACTGAATTTAGGAGTTTTTGTGCTGGCGACTCGTCAACGGAGGTGCAGCAGCAATTATGACGGACTGAGCAAACGTCACTTAGGCTGCCGGATATTACGGGCTTTTCGTCTACTTCCAGTACCTACCTAGCCTATCGAATGAGAACTAATCCCTAGATTCGTTAAACGCTCTCTAATAGTTTACACCTAAGCCGGGCGGCGGATAAAACTATCTGCTTAGATTGATTGTCCATTTTCTAAGCTGAACCCAGGGAGTCTGCCATTATGTTCGGAATCGCATCGTACCGACCTGCTCGGGACGTCCAATCTTTCTTAATCTTCTTAAAGCGAAGCGAGCGGAATTATTTGGAATCTGTGCACCTAATATGCTTAGATAATAAAAGGTTTCATGATTGTTAGCTCAGTCTTCCCCGCGTACATAATACTGGACCTTTTCTACACTATCATACCTATCATATTAATATTATAATGGCCACTTAAGATTATCCTCTTATGTAAGAAAGTTATATTTAAGAAATATAAAACTGTATTTTCGTAGTAACTTACTTATATTTATATATTTTTAGACACGTAATTATTATTACTTTATCGATCCCTAATAGCTGTACTTCGTAAAGAAAAAGTAGCACATTACTTAAAGAAAAACCATAAAGACTGTAGGTATGGGTTGGCATTGTCCAGTTTTTCTGTTTCCTTTTAAATTTTGAAATATTTTAATAATATAAATTCATTAACTATGTTCGAAGACCAAGATGATAAACTGCTAGTTGTTGTCATGATAATCAAATTTCCATGTTTAATGTAGGAAGTAGAGTCTGGTAAAGACCTTAATATTATGAATATTGACACGTCCCTAGTCCTAATTCGTTGAACGAACGGCTGCAAAAGATGAGTCTGTTCCTATTTATTTACGGCGCGGCGGGCGAAGTGGAGCGAAGATGATATGAATGATAAATGACCCTCTCCTCGCTCCGGCCCTCCTGCCCCTCGCAGTCGTCCTCCCGCGCCCCGTGCCCCCCGCACACGTGAACACACGCCTTGAGATATTTTTGTGTCGAGTCTACTAAGTCTTTGAATAGGTGACAACTTGAATGATGAACACAATTCCATAGGAAAACGTGGCAAGTTAACAATTTTAAGGTTATAATAAAATGTACTCTATATTTAGCTTTCATTAGAATATTTTGGATTTGACTACTGTCTACTTAAGTTGAAACTTGACTACGTCGTCACAATATTATGGTGATGATGTCTACGTCTAACGTAGGTCAATATAACATTAAAATATAAAGAATCTTTTAGTACATTTTCTTAAAGACAATAGATTAGCAAAGTTTGATTTATTGTAGTTAAATGTTAATTAATAATTAAGTTACTAATCTCGATTATTACTAAGGGAACCATTGAAATAAAAAAGTATTTTAAGTACTTCAAACTCGCTTGTTGAAACATAATTAAAATACTTTTACAGCTAGCTTTAGTAACTAATATAACTGTAAAGCTAATCAAATTCTTCACATCAATTTGGATGTATCTAGTCGAGGTGATCGGAGTTAAACGGATTTTTTCAAGCCAATAGCCGCGCATCAGCATGCGTGACGCGCGGCGCCATTGGCCGCCACTTTTTGTTCCATTTTCGAATCCTTTGTTTTTATTGGTTGACACTTAGCTAAGACAAAGGGGCGCTCAGATGTGTGTGTATATTACGCGCGCTCGTGTGCGTTAAGGAGCGCGCTTCCTGTCTCGTAGGTAAGCGGGCTTATGTGGTAGGTATAGATACGTGCCCGGGGTCTTAAATTGACGGAGACCAGACCGCCGCCTATTTAGTTTTATGGATTATGGTAAGCTGCTTATTTTATGTACAGACATATTACATACGTTCGGCGTGCAGAGTTTTCTATTCCCTATTATTTAGAGTATTCCCTATTAGATGAAATATTGTTCCAAAAAAGCGAGTGCATAATTTTGTCATATCAATTACTTGTAGAAGATTTTTATTTCATCTGGGTAATTAATATTTAAAGATAATATAATATCTACTCTTTCTTGATATTTAATTCTTAGTTTGATACTATTAGGCCCATTTGCGCCAATCTGGGTTAAAGTTAACTCTGAGTTAAACATCATGTCATCTCTATCACTGACTTGGTGTTTAACTCAGAGTTAACTTTAACCCAGATTGGCGCAAGTGGGCCTAAGTGTGACATTTCTTTCTTCGTTCCTTTGCAAACATAATAATATTATTATTATCTTAGCTAAGTATGATATAAATCGCCTTAACCCAACACGGACTTAACATTAAAATAATTAATGATCGTTCATATTTAATAAAAAAAACAATAGCACAGTAGAAAATATCTATCAAGCTTCGAACGGAGTCACGGGGCTTGACTGAAAATAATTCAAACTCACCTCCAGACGGGCTGTAATGATTAATGAATGGGATTATTCAATTAAAGACTCCGCAGGTTAAAGAGGGGTGGGAGAGGGGGGTCCTGCAGGGGGCGGGAGGAGGTCGGAGGCCGCTGTCAACCCCCCCATCACTTAGATAATATATTGTTGTTTAGAAACGACACTATTCGAGGGCTTGAGTGAAAAATATGGGAGGTTAAGTTTAGAATGTAAGTAGGTAAGTAGTAAACGATTGCAAGTTACCATTTTCGTAAGCACATAATATACGGTATTACCTCATACAAAATATTATAAAATTGTTTATTGCATTATGCGTTATGCAATGCATTTATAATAATTGTTTATTATTAAAAATGCATTTGGATATATTTTTATCACGAAAAAATGTAAGTTCAAAAATAAAAATTTAGTCTCGTAATTTCATTAATATTATAATTTTGTAATAATTTTTCCAATTTTAAAAAAGTTGCTTGCTTAAGTACGTGTTTTTGAATTCCATGAACTCCATAATATGAAAAAAAAATACATAATATAACCGGTATACATAAATTTAAAAAAGTAGTTGATGTAAGTATTTAATTTTTCAATTTAATATACAATAATAATTATTATTGAATTGAAAGTTTATTTATTTAATCTTCCTAAAATCTAATCGAATTATAATTCCGAAGTCATGTAGGTACTTACTACAGCGTTCGTATGGCCCTCGAGCGGAGTGGCGGAGGGCCATCGCCACGCCGTGTCAATGTCGCCACGGGCTGCCCACTGCACCCCCTATACTACAGTACACCCTCTACACTACAGAGGTTGTTTGTTGTAAGTGGTACAGTTATTTTTAGAAGAATGTAGAGACGCGTTTCTAGGTGTACGGTAGCTCGAAAAAATATAGAAACTATAGAGATGCGTCGCGTTTCAAGGTGTGTGTAAAACTACCATTGTAGTCCACAATGGTAGTATTTTCGCAATATTGGTATAGAGATCAAACTTGGCTTGACACGCTACTCGAGTACGCATATCTGGATTTCAATCGTGTCTTATGTAGACACTTTAAGTGAGAAATAAACGAATATTTATAGAATCAATCATAGAACTTCTATACCTACTCGTACTAGAAAGGTTTTCCTACAAAAAGAGAGCTCTGCATTTTTAACAACAAAGGCGTTAACAGTTTTATAATCTTTATACATAAAAAATAATTTTAAATTTTGTTAGTCTCGCTAAAACTCGAGAATGGCTGATCTGATTATGAACTTAAATATGATCTTCTTAGGTGATCCTACATACAGGTCCTAGTACTTTCAGCCAATTAAATAAATCAATATTGTTGCTGACTTCTTCTCTATGGCCCACTTGCGCCAATCTGGGTTAAAGTTAACTCTGAGTTAAACATCATGTCATCTCTATCACTGACTTGGTGAGTGACAGATATGACATGATGTTTAACTCAGAGTTAACTTTAACCCAGATTGGCGCAAGTGGGCCTAAGTTAATCAGAACTTGATATTGAAATCAATATTCAAATAAGGTTAGGCCTTTTAGACATAACCACATTGGGGCAATTGGGGCCTAATGAATGTCCCGGGGCACACGAGGCCCCGCGGCGCGGCGGGAGGGTTAGATTGCGTTGGTAATTAATGATTTTTGTACAAAGTGCGCGGCGCACCGGAAACCGGGACAACTTACAACTTCTCTTTCATATTTTCGGCCATTAATTAACTTACAACTGAAAGTTGGATGTGGGCTCTTCTCTTCTTGAAAACTCTATCCGATGCTAAAAAGGGTATTAATTATCGTTCATATGTCATAAAAAAATCAGGGTTTGCTATATACAAATCATTTGGTAAATCAAGAAAACGAAAGAAAAATTAAAACAAAAATTTTACAGAATAATAATACTTATGCTCTATTATTACTACGGAATTGTAAGTTCTTAAATTACAAGTTGCAACTTGCAACACTTTTACTCACTTTTACTCCTCGAATTATTAAAATTCAAAAAAGGGTATATAAAGTTTAAATCCATAAGCATCAAAAACACTTTAATTTTTAATAAAACACCACGTAATAATGATTCACACGAAATGTTTTTAAAAACGATAAAAATTCCAACAAAACGTCCATTAAGCGAAAAATTTTAACCCTATCCCTTCCGAGTTCCGGATTATAATAAATGATGCAATAATGGCACAATATAATATTAACGGAAAGTTAAACGCGTTTTATTTTCCCAAACTTCGGTTCCGCTCGGTGGAACATAGCGTCATTTCGGCTCTTTACGCTGAAAAATGGCTTCAGGAACAAAATAAATAGCAAATATTTATCAAATACCGACCGCGGGAAAGCGAGAGTTGAGTTTGGATTCAGAATGTAGAGTTTTCATTTGTTATTAATACCTAGTTGAGTAGGTGTTATGGATTCTAGAATGCTTAATTTCTTTTAAACAACTGTAAAGATCCATGAGATAAGCCAAAAGCATATTGTAGTGTCTATACTACTACTGTTTAATTGACAAATCGACAGGAAAACGTAGCCAAGTAAATGGCCCCACAGGCCACAGCCCACTTGGGTGTTTTGGGTCATTTTGACATGAGTTTAACTTTGACGCTAATTTCAATCTTTTTCCTGTCAAGTAGGGACTGCTATATTTTGAGTTTTTTGTTACTTTGGCCTTAAAACATACTAAAGTAGTAAATACTATATTTTACAGTTTGACTACCAATTTAATATACATTTTACGCGAAAGAAACAAAAGATCGCGTCATTAGCGTTTTTCCGACTTCTCCAAAATGTTCGGCCGGCGCTCGTCGGCTGTCGGCTGCCGGCTAATCGGCGGAAATTGTGCCATTATCGGCACTCGGTGCAACTAAAAATGATTATTGTTCACTAAAAGTAGCCATTTGCCGTGATGGGCCGAGGACGTAAATGCTCCGAGAGAATATAGATAAATTTTACAACTTTAAATATAATATAACGATTATTATAGCTACAAGCCCAGCATCTAGATTCTAGATCGATTCATTTATAAATTATATGAAATTTAATGATGTTTAAAATAGAAATGGCAAGTGTAGCGAACAGGAATGAGAAGATACTCGATATCACAGTGCAGTGGTATCAAATTTTCGGACATTTTTTGCGATTGTATAAGTTTTTTGCTAGCATTCTTGCTTATTACGTCATTAATGGGAGCAGAACTTTCTTAACAATAAAAAAGATAAAAAATACCCAAGAATTACATTAAAAGTCTCATAAGCCATTAAAGAGAGTAATCAACGCGCTGTGAAGAAACTTAAAATACCTCACAGTTGACATTACCCTCCGTCCTCCGAGCCCTCCGCTTCCGGTTATCGCTACACAAAGAGGACCTTCCCCTCCCCCCTCCATCCCTCCCGCGGGAACAGGAAACACTACCCTTCTATCGCACGGTCTACCCACGTCACGACGCGAGACTCCAAACAATTTTTAAGTAAGCTAATGACAAATAATTTGGTATTAAAATATTTTTGTGATTTATTCTCCGAAAAGCTTTTTGGTACATTCTACAAAATATGTTATGAATCGTCGTAGGTATACGAGTTGTAACAAAACTAAGTGATAATATTGGAGGGTGTGTATGTGTCCCACATAAATTAACCTATCAATACAATGGCAATTCCTAGAATCCGCGATCGACGGATTAAGGTTAACTGTGAAAGTAGCAGCAATGAATAATTTTTTTATCATTTGTATGGGCGTCTCCAGCGTCATGAAAATGCCCTTACAAATCACAAAAATGTGCTCTTTCATCGCTGATACCTTCACAGTGAACTCTATATAAGGAACGCTTTAAAGTATTTTAACTTAATTTTGTTACACCCTGCATAGGTTTTCATAGTGCCGAAGACGCTGGCTCTGAAATACCGGAAACTCACGTCTAAGTTCCAAGTAATACCACCAATTGTGCAATCATTCAATGTTATCGCTGAACCGTCTTCAGATTTAACTCCATCTAATTGATAACCAGAGTTAATAGCACGTTTTAAAGGTGCATAAAGATTATAAGACATGACATGAGACTTGAGACACCGATGTAATGCCACAAAGATGGAACAAACTTAAAATATTTTATATCTTCCAAAATATTCCTCACAGTTGCGTCAACCCCAAAAAGCGAGTATGGGTAGGGGCGGCTCCGGAAGCGGCGCTAATGCATCCGTATGCACCCGGACTCGAACCCGCGTCCCTCACGCAATCAATTCATTAGTAACCATTGTACTCCAAGATATGTATTCAATGTTTTATGAATATTTTGACCTTGCATTTCTCTATTGATTTCCGAAATTGTCGCATTGATTTTTATTTGACCGTCTGGGGATCGATAAATGGGAAAACTTTGTGAAATAGGAACTATAAACATTAGGGGTGGGCCGAAATTCGTTTTACATTCGGTTTAACCGACCTTCGGCAGCTTGAACCGAACTTCGTCATTCGGCCGAATTTCGGTTAAAATGCCGAACATTCGGCACTAAATATACTTGCACTATCATAATAGAAATTAATGATAAACCATATCTGTAGTAACAGTAAACTAAAATAAGGCTGATATGTATAAGAACTATGCTCATTCATAGTCATTACTCATTTACTTATTTGAATTAGATAAAGTAATCGAACGCACGTGATAAACAAAAAACTTAAATTGATCTATTTAACGACCAGTCTCAAAAAACTTTTGGTTACTTTTAAACAAACAAAACACAAAATTAAACCGCTCTTCTTACTAACCAAACCAGCCTTAGAAATCTTTCTTACTTAATCAAAAAACTAAATTTTACTACCCTTCTCAACAAGTCTAAGAAATCTCTCTTATTCAATCAAAAAACAAAAATGTTGACTTCATAATGAAGTCAACATTTTTGTTTTTTGACTTCATTACTTATCTCTGAAACACTTGAATGTTTATGTACTTTAACCCTACATCTATAAACATATGAGCGTAATAAGAATAAGAATACTTTTAATTTCAATCATCTACGTTTCCGCATTTTTCGTCAAAAGGGATCCAAAGTTTTTCACTCACGTATTAATATAAAAATAATGCTGTGTGATGCCAAATTTTTTAAAATATTACAAGAGAAACAAAATATTAAGACACAAAATTCATTTTACTGTCTGTTAAAAATCAATTGTCTCAAGATATTAGTCGCACTTTCTTGGATTTCATCCCTTACGACGAACACAATTTACAACACAAACACTCAGCTGAAACGAATCGTATTTTTATTGGAATGATATTACGTAAAAAATAATATGCCCAAATAAAAGTCCGGAAGGCTGCACTTTAGCTACACGACTTACCCATTTACCGCGGAAGGGTTGGATTATAGGCCATTCCAGTAGTTGGACCACCGCCACAACGACCACTCCGTATTGAGCATCCATTAAAAATCATTTTAAGTGTTTTTGAGATTTCGACCTTTTTAAATAGAACACTGGATGACGAATTTTATAAGCCGTTTTAAAAGTAGAGTTCGGATTTTCAGTTGCCACCATCTTATAAGTGCAACAATTATTAATTATTGTAAACTGAATGATAACATAGTAATCAGAACAGATAGGAATATTAAGCTATATGGAGCATATAGCTTATATTATGAGTATTGAGTAGTAGTTGTATACCTAAAAGTTAGTCAAGTAAGTTATATTATCTTGGAAAATTCAATAGACTGGCCATATGATTAGATCATAGATCAATGTTAAAATTTGGTAGTATCTTATTTCCATAAACTAAAATATTTCCTGTTCAATATTTGAACATATTTCAGGCGATTTGAGGTTAACAGTGGTCGGTCATATTCATCTATCACCTGGGCAATAAAGGGGTAGGACGGGTTGGCTTGTGGGCGACTTCTACTCAATGTGCCCTCGTGGCGCCGATGCGGGCCGTCACGAGGGGAGCACGATGACCGATAGGGTCGCTGAAGGATTGACTTTTCACGGCGACGGTTTATTTTCTCGCTGAATATAAAGTGTATCGCGACTTACGTTATGTTTGGTGAATATTTTGAAGCGCAATAAAATTAGATTTAGGATTCGTAGATCATAATATTATAGTAAGTCATGGTAGGTACCTGTTAACTTATAATATCCAAATAATTCAATGTAACAAAAATGTAGATTAGTATGGCTTTACGTTTCAAAATCTATATTATTTCAGCTAATCGTCTTTTACATATCTAAAAAAGTCTTCATCTAAGTAAGTCTCTTAGTAAAGTGCAGGTCAATAATCAATTTAGCAGAGCACCATGCCATCTAGTATTTGTTTCAGATACAAACTAAGCTGCGCTCGGTCCGGTCGCTATAACCGTATATCTCGCCTTTGTGCGCCATATTTATGGCCATCCTTATTTTTATTTTAATGCTGATGTGGCCGGTGCCACCCAGTCTCGACGCTAATCTTTCGGACACTCACATTATCTTTCCTACTAATTTCGTCCATGGCGTTAAATAGATTTAGATATTATTATTTTTTCTAAGTAGTAAGCATAACAGTTGTTCATCCAAATATTTTAAAAAATACAAAAATACTTCTGTTAAGACAGAAATACTTGACACCCTTTCCTTCGAAGTTTTTATTCGATTCGAATACATTAGAGTGTGTTATGTTTCAAAACATTAATTACTAGAATCTATGCGTTTCTAACTTACACAACTAATAACATTGTGAATAACTTTAAAGCTTGGCGTCGATTTTATTGCAGTTATTCTCAAGGAAACCAAGGGTTGGTCCCTTGCGTAAACAATATTTTACGGTTATAAGTTTCCGATACATGAATTTTATTAAGTTTCGCACCCCGCTGACGGATGGAGTGTTAGAGTATTTGTTTTCCGCGTCATCGACACGCCAGCTCCGGCGCTGGGGTTGCGGCCTTCTTTATTGAATGTTGCTCTGATTCGCGGTGGAACTGACAACCCGTCACGATTCTTATTAGTGGTAATTGGATTTTAATTATGCTATGATTTTGAAGTATTAATCAATGTATAAATGATGAGAGAATTGTAAAGACATAACACATTGTCGCCAGATTGTTCTAATTAAACTTGATAAAAGTGCAAAAATTTCAATATTGGTAAATATTATGAATACAGCTAGTAGATTTTCTACAATTATATTGCATTTTTAAAAGCCACCTACCACCACCATATACCGGAAATTCTACATTCTACCACCAATTTATTCATGAAACCCATAATATTTCAGTACGCTTAAAAACATAGCACATAGTCCCGAGAAAAACGAAAGAAAATATTCAATATTCGTTTAAAAATTAATGTTGATAAATTTAATGTCGCTGAAAATTATGCTTTAAGAATGTTATTTCAATGTGATATATAAAAGTCGGAGGGTTATTCGCTGAAGGGTGACTGGTGATTTCTAACTTCGCGTTCGAGAGAAATTGGCTAAAAAATTCCTTAGCAAAATAAAATCGAAGAGCAACTTCCGAAAGTTATCGAAGTTCCCAACAATCCATTACACCGAGTTTCGCAAAAAATTGACTTGGAACTTATTATTTTGAGTGAAAACATCTTGGAGTTTTCGTCGCCTCGAATAAGTTTGCCCCTTCCAGCGCCATCACATTCCACAAGGACGTATCATCGCGTCGAATTATGTGCAATAACGTGATTTATTCAAGGAACTACAATCATGATGCTAACCGATACTTCACTGCACCGAAATTCGTTTTTTTCGTAGATATCGTACAGTTAATTATAACAGTAGAGGTATTAGCTACTAATATATATTCTGTGGTATTAGTAGCATTTAGAAAAGTTAACTTTGTCTGATGGCTCCTACGTTATTTCTATACTACTGTTTTGTTTATAGACAATACTATGCGAATACCTTAAATCAAGCCTTCTGAACTCACCTGATGCTAAAATAAGCAGTTTAGTTCGTCTAAACAGCAAACAACGGCGTCCGGCGCGCCACAATGGCTTTGTGCCACACTGACACGCTTTTTGCCCGCTATCGATGACGGCCAGTAGATCGATAAGGGGCTCTCACTCGGCGAGAACGGCTATTGTACCGCAGACACTACAGTCTGAGATGTGGAAAATCGAAGCCCTAAACTGCGATCGCTATCTGGTCAGCGGCCGATGGCGAGCCTCGACGTTCTTAGTTGTTACTTGTTGTCGAACAGAACTGGTAAAGCGGGAAAGACTGGAAAACGTGGCAGTACATAAATTCCTATATAAAACAGGTACCGCGTAGGTACTGCCAGAGAAGTCGATTCCTGGCAGATGGGAGACCTAAGTAGTCGCGTTACGTCAAATCCAGCCGACAGATCACAAGAAACATGATCCGACCAAATGACGTTGGTCTGTCAACTGCCTAGAAATCAATTTCCTCGATGGTACAAACTGGGTCCGTAACCTTGCATACTAAAGTAGTTTTTAAATTCTTTAATTTTAAATGGATTAAGGAACTATTATTACTTTAATTATTAAAGTAATAATAGCAATAAAAAGATGGTAAGTTCAAATGAACTTACTAGGTTAAATACTATCTTCCTGTTTCTAATTATTATTATGCCATTTGCAAAACTAGAGGAATTTCAAGTTGATGCCTTTGACGACGGTGTTGGTTTACCAGACTTTTCTGCTTATTTGAGAAATCCGAAGCTCTCTATAATTTTCCTGGGCTCTATGGTCACTTCTTAATAACTTGTATTCATATCAGTGCTGATCTTCTTATTTAGTGAATATTTATTAACAGTTAGACTTGACTAACTTATTCAACCTACTTCTCAAAGAAAAACTAAAGAGAAAGTCAGTGTTGGTCATCGACTCAGGTGACAGGACATTGCGTGACTTGTACTGAAGTCGAGCTTACAACCGACACCCGTGAATAATATCGGTATGATTAATTATGCTTTTCAATATTTGACTAGAGCAATGTCAAGAAATAGTGTTACAGTGCACGCATAGCTATCACTGGCTATCAGTTGTAGGTTTATCAAGCAGTTAAATAAAACATATTATAACAATAATATTATGATAACTGTCTATATAAAACTATTAAACTCTATAGTTTTACTTGTGAATACAAACTATCCCTCGTAACCCTAAAAGACTTCCTACTTCTTACTTAGCTATGTAAAGTCAGTCTCCAAATATTCAGTTTGTTAAGATATTTTATATAGAACTAATCAGGGTAAGTTCTGATACAGGGTAAGTCCGGATAATTCAAGTTAACGCTAAATTAAAATACAGTTACGGTACGGTACTACAGTTAGCGGTTGCAGTGCAGTATCGCCATACTGTATAAGTATACACCGTAGCGCCAGGCAAAAAAAAAAACACTGAATGATAAGTTGAATTATCCGGACTTACCCTGTGTCCGAACTTACCCTGATACATGCATAATTATAAGATACTGTTCCAAGTAAGGTTATTAGAACAGTATCTTATAATTTTGCATATTAAATTCCATAACTTCAATATTCCATAATTATTATACGCATTGAAGGTTATTAAGGTGACGCCTTGATAATTTGACTGTAGCGATGTCCATTTTTCTCAGCAATGACTAAAGCTAAGAAATTAAAGTTCACTGTCAGTATTCATCATGTCTTTGTCTTTGAATTACCCATAGCATAACACGATTGGTCAACTTTTATAACACAGAATAATCAATCAAAAAGACCTCTGTAAAAAAAGGGATTCCTATTTTGCCAACAGAGGAGAGTGATATAAGCTTCCAAAATTTGTACATAAATTGGTTCTAGTATACACTTTAATTTGTCCATAGCTTATATGAAATGTATTTATGGTTTTTAAATTACGCGACAAAAACCATTTTGTCGCTACGCCCTTTCAATTTTTTGCTGTTCCATTGCTTGTTTTCTATGAGAGGCCGGGCCAGCCTCGCATAGAAAACAAGCAATCTCAAACACATCTAACACGGTTTTTTACTTTAACATGGCGTCACCTTAATACTAATAAGTAATAACTGTAACGTCAGTGGTATGGCAGCCGCAGTCACGCCGTAAGTGGCGGCTTTGTGAAGCGCGTCCGCCGCGTCGTGCTTCTCATGCAGATGACTTGTCTCACGTTTTTCACGCGGCTAATTTATGTTAATTACGGCCATTGTGTACATTAGTATGTGTGGCGCGTCGCCACGCCACGAACGCCTTATAAGGCGATTCATTTCGTGAATCATAGCCGACAAAGCTACAGGTAAATCTGAAAAATCTTGTGAGTCACATGTTGAGAGAAGGGCAAGTAACAGGAACGACACAGTGTTGACTGTTGAGTACCTAACTAGCAGTCGCAGAGACATATTTTGATGATGATTAAACTTCAATCAAATAAATAGGGTGACAGATAATGAATAAGTAATATGGGGACCGAAGTCAAAATCTAAATTTAATTGCAGTTAATATTCGTCTCTGACGCTTAGTTTCGTTAAATTGAAATTCATATTATGAAATATATTTAAATCCTGCTACGACTATAGAGAACTACGAATTTGCAATTATTTTATCGTCGTCGGATCGGTACGTACGGACTACGGAGCACATAGCAGACATTGTAATAAGCCATCGAGTGGCTGCCGAAGCAATATCGGAAGATGAATGCCAAGGCTGTGGGCCACTCCAACAGCTTTATCTGCCAATAATACGAGAAATATATTTCCCGCATAATTCCTGGGAACATTTCGAAAACCATCATCTTGAACATTTGGTTCGGATAAAATGATTTTTAGATGCAAGTAGATAATAAATTTGTTTTTAGAATAAAACCTTTAACAATCTCAACATTTTTACGACCAAATGTCAATCAATCAATTTTGTTGCAAACCTCCAACGAACCCCTCAAAAGCGCAAACAAAACGCCGATTGCTGCAACTTTGATAAAAATCCGTGCATTAGAATAATTACGAACAATCAGTCCCTTCAGCTATTAAACATGTCATAAGTGTGTACGCAAATGTTGGCAAACTGCGTCTTTCATTTATTACTCTGGGGACCCCACGGCTGAAAGGGTTCGTTTAAATTATCAAACAGAAGCCACTTGAAAACTGCAATGACACATGTTACATTTTGGTTGAGTAATTGCGAGATCCGACGACCGATCGGCCGACTACGACCCGACTAGTTTGATAACGATACGATAGAGTAGTAGTAGAGTTTAATTTAGCGGCACATTAGACGAGGACTCGGGTCCTATATCGTGTCGTAGGTCGAGAACAATGCGTGCCCGGGGTAATGAAACAAAAGTGAAATCTGAAATTACATAACTCATTTTCAATCGCAGCGCGGCGGGCGCGTCCGCCGACACGCCAGCTCACCGGGCCGCACGCAAAACGAACATTTTTCCGAACGGAACGCCCTCGACGCAAAACTCTATAAAAACGGCGAAAAAAAATAACATGGCGTATAATGACAGCTGGTCCACTTGAGAACAAAGGGGGAGAGCCGAGTCTCGTCGAGAAAAAAATATAACAGGAGCTAAAACAACTGCGAGTACGCTACATCCGCGGACCGGCGGCGAATGTCCGCTAATAAATTTGCAATCGCGTTCGATCGCCCGACGAGCGGCGAGCGACGCGCGGACCCGCCCGATAGTCAACACGCTACATAGCACCCCGCATTCATCCGCCGCCCTCGACCTGAAATTAGGTAGCAGCGCTGAGAAAACTCGTTACGAATATTGCTATATACGTCTCGGGGAGAATAGCGCCGCATTCGAGTTTAAAATGCGAATAATAATCGCGCCATTCATAAAAATCCCGTGCGCGGAATGCAAGGAGAGGCCGTGTTTTACACGTTATAATTTTTCGCCGAAAGCGGGCACGACTACAGGCGGGCGGTCGTTTTGTGCCGAGTGTAGGCTCGGTTCGAATACGCGCACGGACCATTAGTTGATGAGCGCACGTGTACTCCCGCCCTACGCCAGACCCGCTCCGCCCGCGCCCGACGCCGCCGCGCCGCCCGCGCCGAGCCGAGCCGCCCGCGCGCCCGTAAAGAGTAACAATTTTCAGCTACAATATGAAAATGTTTTGTAACTCACTGCTAAAATATGTTTATTAAGAGTACAATGTTTACGCACAATGAGCGCTCACGAAACGTTATGACCAAGTACTCATGAAGTCATTACAGTAAACACACTGCATTATAATAATTAAAAGTACTTTTAGGAGTATGCATTGCTGCTCCGAGCACACATTATTTTTAAAGAGCTCGAATACGAAATGTTTTCGTAAGATTACTGAAATTGTGAATAAAAAATAATGTTGCATTTTTGTATTTTATGGCTACGAAGACTATTACTTCTCTCGTCTTTGTTTTTCGACGTTATACAAGAATCTGCGCGTTCCGCAGCACGTTTGGAGTAATTAAAATTAGGTAACAGAATATTACCTACAGTTCTGAAACCGATCACAAAGAGAACAGTTTCAAATGCTTTAGCTTATCTATTTATATTATGTTGGATATCGTTGTAATAAACTGTCCTACTGCGAAAACTGTGTAATTACAATATGTAATCACCCATCGAAGTTTATAAATAGCAACTCATAAAAGTTGTGAATGCAAATAAAGTTGAGGAGGTTTAATGTAAACAGGACTTATATAACTGAAATAAATTTACGTAACGGTCCGACAGCTATTGTTATCATAACAACTAACAAGGCTTTAGTTGTAGTATCCGACTTCTAATAATAATAGGCAAAAATAGTTGGCAATTCTGTAAGTTGATTCAGCTAAATAATCTTACAACAATATTATAATATCTGTTTATTTTCCATGCAGTCTCGATGTAACATCACCTGAGGATTTAAGATGATAGTGTTGCATACAACATCTACTAGCGCCCTCAGAGTCACCTACACCATTACCATAAGTGACAAATAATAAGGAGCACACACAGGAGGGACTGCGGAAAATCTTGTTCGACCATACAAAGTAGGTACAGTTTATTTCAAGTAAAGCGATGTTTTGTATAAGCGAAACGCTCACGGACAGATGGCGCAGCGCGAGCGAATCAATTCGCTGATTGAAAAAAAAAATCAACCTGTTTGATGTCACTACGACTGTTCAAAATTATACTACGTTTAATAGGACCTTTATTCCAATGGCATAAGGCTTACTCTCATTAAAACGCCAACGGACTATACGCGCTCCTAGATTTTACGTAGATTATCCCAAACGTACCTTAAATCAATTTAGATATATTGTACCTTTTTATTTCGGCAACTACAGTGATTTACTTTTACCTGTATAATGTATATTATGGATGGATGGATTGAAGTATAATGACTGTGAGAAAAATAAAGGTTTACTTCTTTAACTGAATAAAAATAGCACTACTTATGAGTTTATTGAAACAAAACTTTTGATCCAGTTTTAAAAGATCTTAACCTAGCCAGTAGCCGCTTAAATTGCTTTTCAGAAACAAGAGTTTCTGTTACAGATTCATAAATCACAGCTTTATCTAAAAAAGGCAAATTATGTTCAAGTAAATAAATAAAAGGTAGAGTTGCAAAAAATTGTTAATTTACAAAAAAATATTGCTTTAGCAATTATCGATATAATATGTAAGTTCTATTTGTGTTTCATACTGTCATTATTTCTAACACTAATTGCCTGATAAGTGCCGGATAGGCTATCCACCACTTAACTTGACAGATAGAGTATGGAAAATCTGTCAAAAAAAATGTGGATAGCCTATCCGGCACTTTATCAGGAAGTGGTGAAACAGGCCCTAAATCCTACTTCTTAGGTACAAATGGTACAATTCATCAACTGATATATCAGCTCGTTCACAAACACCCTGTGGGTTACTTTCTAACCGACTTCCAAAAAAGAGGAGGTTCTGTTTGCTTGAGGATTTTTAAGATATTGCATAGCATTTATCGCGGGCTTTGAGCGCGGTGACCTAACCAAACGCCCCCCACTCCGACCAGCACAGCGGTAGGGCGTTACCAGACTTCGGCACGGTGAGTTGTGTGCGTGTGACTAGAAATTCGAATTATTATTGCATAAGTCGATGCTCGAATGCTATGCAATACCTTTACCGCGGCAACCCCGGAGTGCCACACATTTTTAATTTTCGGTTATCTTCCACTAGGAATGCCGCTACGCACGATCCTTCAAACATTGAAACAAAGTGTATCTCGTCGATCTCCGGTGACGTCTCGGTACATTTTTGTACGGCGATGGAGGGGAGATTGTGTCAGCGGTGACGTGTTTAATAAGCGCTATCTCGTCCCCCCCCCCTCCCCCTCGATAATGCTATAAACAAATGTTTACCCGACGTGACAGTACATGGTCGTGATCTTGTAATGCTTGATTGATGGAACTGACGCATAATCAGTTATAGAAAAAACTGCCAAGTGCGAGTCGGACTCGCGCACTAAGGGTTCCGTACAGAGCAAAAACATGTCAAAAATTGTGTTTTTGTATGGGAGACCCCCCTTAAATGTATATATTTTTTAATTTTATTATTAATAAATAATATAATTAATATTATTCAGGAAAGTGTGAAAATTTCAAATGCCTACCTCTTGCCGTTATTGATATGGAGCAAAAAAGGCAAAAAATCATGTTTGTTGTATGGGAGCCCTCCTTTAATGTTTATTTTATTTTTTGGTATTTTCTGTTAAATAGCGGCAACACAAATACAGAATCTGTGAAAATTTCAGAAGTCTAGCTATAGCGATTTTTGAGTTACCGGCAGACAAACAGACAGACAGACAGACGGACGGACGGATGGCGTACGGCGGACGGCCGGACAGACGGACAGACGGACGGCGAACGGCCGGACAGACGGACAAACGGACAGACGGATAGACGGACAGACAACGAAGTCTCAGTAATAGGGTCCCATTTTTACCCTTTGGGTACGGAACCCTAAAATTTGCGATTTGCTTCAAGCTGTATAGTGTATAGTGACACAGGGCCACACGTCAGTCTGGCCCCGTGCTAAGTACAGCTGAAGGACTAGTGTTACAGGTACGGGGTACCAGACACGGAAATATTATATTTGATACTTTTATACTATACATATTATAATATTTAAGATTTTTTGTTGTTGAGCTGCCACAGTTCACACACTCAACCATTGAGCCACAGAGATCATGAATGAAAATAATTAATAATATATCAGCTAAGTAAGCACGTAATATAATGCACTCTTGACTGATAATAATAGCGCAGGTCTCAGGGAAATGTTTACGTAAAATCAATTACAGAAACTTTGTGATTATGTTACGGCACCTACGTAGCATCATAGCAGGTCGATGACCTATTCAACTTCTCAAACTTTCTTTATTACTTTTTTTTTCGATTTTCACGGTTTTTAATGTTTTCCGCCTAAACTTTTTTCCATAATATATTGTATTATATATATTGTATGGTATTTATTTCAGTCTGAATAGCTATGTCCACATTATGCAATTTCATCTTCAATTTTCGTTATCTTCTTTTTATTCAACTTTCGTTTGGCATATTCAATAATTGAATGCGTCAAAATCCACCCGCGTTGAAAGAAAAGTGTCATTATAGCGAGCGCCACGATTTCAACGCGCGTCACGGGCATGCCTCACGTTCGCTGTTGACTGCGCTATAACGCATGTCCTTGACGAACAGAAAAAGGCACAATGTGGACAAAGCCATTGATTATTATTATTGTTATCGACCAATTTACGAATGTTTCTTATATAAAATAAAATAAAATAAATCACTATTATTTTCATGTTTAAAGACAAATAAATTATATAAGGATAATTGTAAATTAATCAGTTTAATATTCTCCCAGAAAAAATTCTTATTAATAATAAAATTATTATTCTTTTTGTACCATATTCTGAGCAAATAAATGAATTATGAATTATGAATTATAAACTATTAGACAATGTCCTGTGCCATTTTTAACTTAAAATCCGTAAATAAAATATACAATGCCATATTAAATTAGCACAGTAATATTGCCCACCATCCTATATCCTTAAGGTATGTAATATACCAAATAATAAGTAGTATTGTAAGTAATTCGGCGTAGTAAATAATAACCGGCATATCCTCCGACCCCGATCAGATACGGTGACGTGCCCTGAATTAATCCCTCTATATGACGACAACAATACTCCGCCTATACACAGATATGTCTCACGATACCGTCTTAGGACAGATCGTTGCTATATATTCCATATACAATTTGTCGTGTAGCTGACCCGATGGTAGGTATATGGTGTACTCACATAGGTATGATGTTGTAGATGGATCGACGATTTTGATAAAGGACCATCGTAACAAGTCTCAAATGTAGACGCAACAGTCTTAAGCTTAACACAATAGAGTCCAGGGGTCACCAATTAGTTTCGCTTGGGATCCATTTGAAATGAAATTACCTTCGCGGTCCAAATATTTTAACAGGTAATTACGGAAATTACAAAGGTTATTTACATAATATCAATGAGAAAAGTGACAATTTTGTTGCTTGTTTGGAGGGAAATTGATACAAGCTATAATTGCCATTAAATCCTGGACATGTTCATCAGAAAGTCGAGACCGAAATTTATTTTTAACGAAGTTCATCTCCAATAATGCTTGGTTCGCACACAATGGGTCGGCAGTCCAGATGCGGACCGTGGTCCGCCATTTGGTGACCCCAGCAATAGACTATAGATAAATTGATACAAAGTACATGAAGATGCGTAGACTTGAAACAACGTCTTGTAGGTAAAACTATATACGAAGGACACACGTGCCTTAAAACTGCAAAGATTTAAATCGTATAAGATTCTAGAGAAACTCGTCTGAGAGTTAAGACAAAAATATCTTAATACTGTCGTGTCCCAAGTCCCAACTCCTAACTAAGCGCTTGCTCTAAAAGTTGTTCTAGTATTATTAGTATTACCTAAACTTGGGTACGTAGACAATCAAAAGTTGAAGACCGGTCAACTGAAAAGTCGACACAAATAAACGCATTTATCATTAGTAATTTATTGCGGCCAGAAATTGTTTGTAATAAGTTTGTATAATAAATTCGCTCGCATATAAATCATAGCGACTGACTCATTGTGAACACGTTCTACGAACGGCAAACGTCGAGCGACAAGAAAGGGGGAAGCGGGCACAATCGGCGCGATGAAAGTCGCGGGAGACAGATAACATCGCGCGATAGCCGCTGCCCCTATCGCCCCCATCGCCGACCAATAATGAGCGTACAAATCGTGACGGAAATTGAAAGAAAAAACTTCCCAGGCCGATCTTATCGCTCCTAAACGCTCTCGTAAAAATATTAATAAAACATAACTTTTTTCACCCAAACCCACATTAAACTCCGATCCCGTAGAATTTATTGACAATTACCACTCAATGAGCGCCAATAAAAGCACAAAGCGACGTCCACAGATTTGAATGTCAATTGTACGATTGTGTGCTGTTTTCGTGGAGGCTCGTTTCGATTGTGATCGCAGTAATACAATTATAGTTTGACTTTGCCTATCGATTTCTTTGTGAAGTTATTTATGAGATAAACACGACGCGCGCTATTGTGTATCAATAACCGATCGCGGGCTCGCTTCCGTTCGAACTCACGATATGTAAAAATTACTCGAATTAAAGTTGTCTTTGTAACTTTTATTGAGCGATTTGATCTTTAATGTTATATTTTCTTATTTCTGCTACACAATACGATCGAGATAAGACGGAGCGACAGATTAAAAAAGCCGTCGATGAAGCCATAAATTAAAACGAGGCCGCGAACGGCGCGTACTAAATACTAATAAGACGACATTCGCTTAACCTTATCTCCGATTGAGGAAATCTAAAAAACGGGCCGGGGTCCGCGGGCGGGGGCGGGGAAGGGGGGCCCAAGAACAAGAGCCGTCACTGAAATAGAGATAGATGAACAGTGGGAAATGAAATTCTTTGTGGCATCGCGGTCCCGCAAAAAATGCACAGATTAGATTTTTCCCCTCGCCGAGGGCCGCCTAGACGGAGGCAATGATTTTTTACAACGTTCCCGGAGATATATTATATAGTAGTTAGTCGCGAGATGTTGCCCTGTGTTTGAGTTTTAATTTCCTTGATTTGAGCCGTTACGTTGTTATCTCCCATTACAACGTAACGCCTAAATGTGAATTTATAACATTTTTGTGCTCAAAATATGCTTTTAAAGGTATATCATTATTTGATCTTAAGTGTTAGTACGTAAATGTAACCGACTAGAAACTAGAAAAACTGTAATTTGACAAAGTTTCAGCAAGTACTTAGTTCTTTTCAATGACTCGACTTCATAAAAATTAATAATTGAAAATCGCAAACCTAGCCGCAACGGTCTACATGGGTACAGGACAGTTATAATAAGAAAACGATTATAGAAATAAGTCTAACACACACAAATATGTCCACAATAACTGAGTACTGCGGTTTAGTCTGATGAATACTCAAACTCGTGCTAACGAAAAACTAATAACGTGGGCAGACCGAATTACTTCGCATGATAGGCGCTTACCGCCGAGGATTAGGGCCCTCCGTAAAAAACAGGGTCGTGATTTACTGCTGGTGTAAGACATCTGTTAGGGCAGTTATTGCCAACATTAGTTTCTTCATACCCCATTTTTATTTCATGTTTTTGAAAATATGAGGTCAATTTAAGTTGACACGTCATACGATGTTTTCACATGGTCATGATTATGGAAGGTTGAATGGGGATCTACATCATTCAGCTGTTTAAGTTAAAAATTATTTCGAAGTTTAAATATTTAGACAATATGCGCATTAGATTACTTTTGACTTTGTCTTAGTCACTTCTGGCACCGCAACACCCTAGAACTTTGGCAAAACGTCGACGTTTTTCGGACTTTTTATTTTCCTTGTTTGGAGCATAAGGATTTCATTATTTGCACACATGACAGAGTGACAGTAACTTTTGCAAGTTACCACATAATATAAAGGGTGTAACAAAACTAAGTAATAATTGAGTTACTTTTGGTGTGTATATTGTGTTCCTGACATAGAGTTCACTGTGAAAGTAGCAGCTTCTAGCAGTAGTAGGTCTTTCAGACCATTTTTTTTTCACTTTTGAAAACCCGTGACGCCGCGCTGGTGCGCTTGCCCATGCAAAAGTAAAAAAAATAGTCTTTCAGCGCTGCTACTTTCAGAGTGAACTCTCTACAAGAAACACATTCACACACTAAAGTATTATCTCTTAGTTTTGTTACACCCTGTATACGGTCAAGCACTTAGTGACACAACCTGTATCGCTATAATTCGCTGAAACTCCACAATGATACGTTTTTTATATCGATACGTTTGGCTTCAATCGATATAATCCGCGTGCATAAGGGCGGTGTCATTTGGGGCCTGGGTTCGAATCCCGTCAAGTGTCTTGGCAATTTGTTTGGCCACTTCAAACGCACGTCCCCCACAGAATTAGGCTTCTGTATTATACCACGCATTATATGTTTATATGAAAACTGCTTTTTATAACGATCGATGTACTAAATGTAGAGCGTTAGCCATTATTATTACAGAAATATTGAATTTAACATCTTTCTAGATTCAGTACGTGAAATTCTTGTTTAAAGTTTAAACCAAGCTATAATGTGGCAAATAATTTTGGTTTATGTTACATATATTATAAAATACGTACAAAAGTAGACTTTTTATTTTTCTTCTTCTTCTAACTAGTTTATTTAAAAGTGGGATGTTGTATCTCATTTGATATTATGTTTTTAACATGATATTATAAATCACAATCCCATATTTCGGACTCACATATTTTTTCTTCAATTTGCACTGAAAATGTCTTGAAATATTTTCAAGACAATCCCACTTGCATATTGTAAGACTATAAATTAGCTCATTAAGGGCAAGTTGTCTCCGAGTGGAAATGAGAAAAAGATCGTTTCCCGAAACTAATTGCCAAACACGATAATTAAAAAACAGGAGGAGGGGACAAAGGGAATGCAAAGTGTTCACCCGTAATTTCCATGATAAAACCCCCGCTCTCCTCCTCCGTGACGGCCAAATAGCCATTGTCTCGTGAGCATCCCACTGTTTTTTCCTTTGACGTGTCTCGTTGTATTTGAGACGTCAAAGTTTTTAATAAGATATGCAAATGCTGTTAGCGGATACTGAAATGAACCTGAAATAAAAAACTGGTGTTAGTTACGCGAATAATTTAAATGTTATAATCATTTTAATTTCAGCTAATGTTTTTTTCAAGAAAAATTAGAAGTCAAAGAATTTTTATAAGTTTCGGGATATTATGCACAGGTTTGCTTGAGAAAACTGTTGCTTTATTTTTCAACTTGATAAAGTTTTCCTGAATTTCATTAATTTTTTATTGAAACATTCTATTGATGATTTTCTGCATCCTGTAATCCCGTATTATGTAAGTATCCGACTGAAGTTTCAGCTTCTAGCATTAAAGTTAATAGCTATGATATGACTAAAATAATATAAGACGTTACCGAAACATTGGTATAAAATTATTATCATTACATTTCCTACCTTACATAAACTATAAGCTGCAAGTCGGAGGTAGCCACTAGCTGCGATAGCGTAAGTTGGTCGCTTCCGGCTCCAGGAGACAAGTCCGATAATTAATTTTCCTGTAAACTGGACGTCGGGAGCAGAATATACAACGTTATCTTAGTTTGTTTTTGGGATAAACTTTTACACAATTCGCGACTTACCTCTGGCCAGCATGTGAATAGCTATTAAGTGGTCGAAGTTATTAACCCAAAAATTATTCGTGAAATTTAGATTTTTTATGTAACGTAAAGGATTTTTAAGGGTTCAATATTGTATACGAAGTTGCATGTAATTCAAGACTTCAACTATTGTAAAATTTTCTGTGTATTTTCATATTTAGAAACTGAAGGGAAGCATAATATCATGTTCCTCATGTACGTACTACGAATAGATAGGTTACGAATACGTTAAGCTGATAAAATTTTAATACAAATAATTTTCTATACCATTGCTCATGGTGCACAGGTGCTCATGTTCATCTCTCGTATTCCTCGTTTACAAAACAAAACTAGATTTAGAAATGGACAATTAAAATAAATAAACCACTAAACGCGGCATATTAAAAGTCAAATCACCCCTCTAGAGGGGCGGTGAAGTCCAAATATGGTGGCAGCTTAATAACAGACGGCAAACAGCACAGAAGCCGTGAGATAAAATCGTATTGCGTTGTCAAAAATAAATGAATCCGGGGATTAGTCGGGACGCAATATCGGGCGGGCGAGTCCGACCCGTAATAAGCCCTCCAATACAACTTTCTCCCTGAAAACATATCATATTTAATTAATATACTACATAATTGAATAGTTCTGTTGTGGAGAATTGATATGGTGGGATGTTTTATAAAATTTTAAGGCTACTTTAATTTAATAACAATTTTGGATTTGGACTTAAAAGAACTTTAGCATGTGCCCATAAGTGATGTTAATCTTAGGACTACATAATATAATATACATAATATATGACCATAATGACTATAATGACACTCGCCTCGACTACGCGTGGATCAGGGGATCATGTCAAAACTTCCTAATCTAACGATGATCACGGATGATCTAATTATGGATGGTCCGTAAGTTCTACCATGTTTCCCTCCTTTTTTTTCTCACCGCCAAGCAAAGTATTTAAACAAAACAGGTGATCAAAATGATAAACATGAGTGGTTATGTGAGGCATCTGCAGATTATCGTACTAGATTCCTTTGTCGGTGGCGAATAAGTGAGCGGGATGCGGGATAAAGTAGTCCGCGCGATTTCGCCGCAAAGAGAGGGCTCAACGAGCTCGCACCGTTCGCTGAGTTTTATTCGAATCGAAATTTAGTTGAAAAATTCCGATACCGGCACACTTTATCTATATTCGAAATGGAATATCGATACCGGCGCATTTTAAACCTAAGCGCTGCTCGTTAGTTTTAGATGCGTATTGCGATTTACGATCGATCAGTTTTAATTATGATATACTAATTTGGTTAAGGTAGCAGTATTTGTAGTACTTTTTATTTTTATTACCGTAAATATCAGAAAATATCTCCAAACAGTCAAATAATAATAATATCCGTTCACGAGGAGGAAATTAAAATAAAATACAAATCAATCGCGTCCGGGAACGCCGAACGCAACATTTAAATGTCGTTTAAGTTATTATAAGAATCGAATAATGCCTCCCGAAATGATAAGGAGGCTCAATGGAGGCAATTTATCAATGGCACGTCTCGCAGCCGATCGGCCGGGCGTCATTTTTATCCTATTTGCGTATAAATAGTGGCATCGCGCGACGTTTCGAGTCGCCGCTAATGACACGGAAAATGACATCTTATTCCGACGCGTGAATCGAAGAAAAAATCGCTCATCTCGCGCCCGGCATGAATATTTTATGGGCGCGTCAACGGCGAAATGACAGGTTTTATCGTTTGAAAATTCCACGAAAATTGCACGAAATGACGCGACGATATTTTTTATTTAGTGAGAACATCCTTCCGCCAATCACGAGCGCCCGTTGTGGCCGCACAATGAGGCCTCCCCCGGGACGTTTCTGGCGTAATTTTTATTTAACTGATTCTCGAGCAACAGTTCATTTTCGAATGTTTATCGTTCGTAAAATATTCATATTCGGTAATGAAGTCGAGAATGAAACGGAGCAGAAAATGTTTTTCAATTACCTTATAATTTGGCTGTTGTTTACTTCCGTCGATAAATATTAGCTCGTTTCGGGTTTCGTTCCCCGAAATAATACATTTACAGTCGTTTTATACCGTGTACAAAATATGGTACCTAGTCTCATAAACAGATATGTAAAGAAATGTTTTACTAGTTTAAGCTAGTCACTAGAGTTCACTATACAACATAAGCTAAGCATTTATGCCGAAGATGCGTTCAACTCAACGTTTCTAGACAAAATCAAACCATACCACTTATTTTCCTTCCCATTCGGAAAATAATGTATTGTTAACTGAAACATTACGTACAGGCGGAATTAACGTCGAAATGTCAAACAATGATTATTATTAATTATACACTTGGCGAGCTTCGATCAAAGCGAGTCAATAACTCAATACTGAATTGGCAGAACGTCGTAAATATCTTCGTTAATCTATTTAATTGCTTATTACCCGTACACGTGTTTATGCCTGACTTAATGGGGAATGCCTTTGGCTTTGATCGCGAGAGTGAAGTTCAGGAGTTATATTCAATGTTACATGTGGCTTAGACGTGTTCTAGCACCGATTACTAAATGCTTTCGAAATTACGTAAAGAAAAGAAAGTTAACCGTATTTAATAAGGATTTGTATTTTGTAGACTCTCATGTTGTTGTAAGCAATGCCTAGTGATTGCAGTATTCCACATGATCACTTTTTTTTCAGGATAAAAGTTCAGAACGGTAGTTGCAGTAGGTGGTTTATCTAAAGTCTAGATTACTACTACGCCAAATTCGATAAGATTAATTCGTTCATATAATATGTTTTACGGGAATACAACATTTGTGATTTGACCCGCCAATAAACTTTAAAGTTTGGCGGGAAACTAGTTTAAGCCACTTTTGTATTTTTATTTGGCATAAACGATAAAAAAAATCTTAGTAATTTAGCGGGTCTGTCGCTCCGTGTGGTTTGTTTTTGTGACGGACGCTAAATCTAGTTTTGGCTTTTAAGTTTTAACACAAAAATATAGTATTAACAGTCTTAGCATAACAACATAGAGTATAGAGTATGATGACCACCTAAAATAATTTTATAAAACACCAAATTGCCTTTAACGAACACAATTAAGAGGGAACGCGGGTACAGTATAATTTAAACGAAGAAACTAATGCCATCACGCTTCACCCTGCGCCGTCAGTACGTCTATTGTGAGAGGGACAGATACAGTAAATCGAGGTAACATATTCTTCTGATCCTTCCTTCAAAATAAAAAGAAGAAGATTAAAAAGAAGGGTCATATTTTTATATATATTAATGAATTTAGAAAAATAATTAGAACGTAGAGACATAGCTTTAACAGATCTCAATATTGCATAAAAAATCATTTGTATAGACGCATTGTCCTGGAAGTAAATTGAGGAATACGTTTGAATGGAAAAACAGTGTTAGCGTATCCTCTTAAAGCAGACATCAAATAAAGTCGTATCGTATCTAACATCGTAAAACAGTACTCGTCATAAGTCGCGACATATTTCGGGAATTTGTCCCCTTGGGGAACACCTGCCGTAAAGATAAGCCTCGATGTCTCGTAATATTCCCCTAAAATAACTTCGTACTGCCTCCGGTGCCTGGCGACGCGCCCCACGTTGCTCCGGCGACCATGTACTTCCTATGTACTGTCTAAAATGAGATTGTAGGTAATGTTGTTTGATTGTCAATCTTTATGAGTTTGAGACCTTTTGAAACTGGTCAACGCAGTAAAGTGTAATTTATATTATGGTGTAAATAGTTCTAATTTAATACATTGCATATAATATATATAAACGTTTATTCTATTCTACATTGTAATGATTCTTATGGGTTTCCATAACTTAAACATCATCAATTACATATTATTATTAATTATTTTGTTTAGGGTAGGCAATGTGTATTCGATAATTTTTACAGCTTTGAACAATGTAGGGAATTTACATAACGCATCGCTAGTGTCATGGCAGTTGGCACTTGCGATGCCTTATAATTTCAAATCGCATACTAATTATTTCTAACTTCTCCATCGATAATCGAAATTATCGCATGCGGTTCAAGCGCTAAAATTTGTGGTTAAGTTATCACCACCTTTGAGTTTCGACACCTCGCGACTGCGTGCGGCGTCTTCAATATTGCGAATTAATTAAGGAAGTCATTACGCGCCGATAGCGCCACGGCCGGGCCCCACGCACGGAAATTGCGACACAAAGGATATATCCTGCGTTTTCCGAGATTTAAAGCAATTCGCGAATTCTGATTAAGCCCCCGCTGCTCCGAGATTATTCCCCTTTGAATGCAAAGAATGGTTTATTTGAACACCGTAAAATATAATCCCAAACAAACGTAAATTCTAATGTACATTGTTGCAGAGTAAGTCGGTTACTGAGTAGCCGTTTTAAACTGCAACCATCTTATAAAATCTTACAATATGAACTATTAAACAGGCATAAGTAGATGTATAACTATAAGTATGTATGTAAATGAATATTCATCTTGAAGAATGAAGCATAAGTTGAAATTTATAAGGCCTGTATTAGGGAAACTTTTTATTCTAAAAAACCTCAAGACTATAAGCTAGCGACGGAATAGTAGAGTACAGTGATAGCACATAAGATGATAGCTCCACAGATACAATAGAATTAAATTGAAATAGTCGAGTCATAAAACAGCGGATCGTGTTCATTAGGTCTTCGGCGCTGCCTCATCGCAACTATCGCCAACTCGCATTATACATTCCGCTCACCGCCACTATTCAGTAAGAAACGCTATTTCTCCTCGGTCAGATAAGGCGTTTGATTCCCCTATTTTCGCGTCCGACTTTAATTATGGCCTCCAGTTTTGTATAAAATAGTTGGGTAATTTAATCCCGGTATCAGTATGCGGGGCGCGCGCTAGGACGAGCGGAGGAAACCGATGGCCGAATGTGGGAGTCCAGATACGGCACACAATAAGAAAGTAACGTTCGATTTTAATTAGATCGCCGTAGGCGGTAGGACGTGTTAGCCTTATGAACTGTTAGACTTTAGAGAGAAATTTCTATTTCCCAATATTTCGTAAATCGTTCCTACTCTTAAGAAAAGTGCTTGTTAATTTAATGTCTAATTAATAATAATCATTCTCGCCTACTTTTCCATCTGCTCCCTATGGAGCAAGAGTTAAGCTGAACCCACTCTCGTTTCATTTTCAATTACACGTCAATGAGCAAATACAGCAACAACGACGTCGAGCTAAGTATTTTCATAAAGGATATAGTACTCCCTAAATCAGAACTGCAAACATGTTTTGTTTACCTCCTCGACCGCCCCCTCATTTCTTCAGTCGTTGAACTGCATAGCTACGGAGCCGGAGTACCATATAGCGCCGTAAAAAATAAGCGCACATCAGACTCGAGCATGTAATTCTAGCGCACTCTTCCGGCTCGAACAAAGGAGAGAGGGTAAAAACACGAGTTACTCGACACCCCGTACCTTACGCAGATTTGTTTCTTACCGTCTTACCCGGCCTCGTGCGAAACTGGACCCAAAAAACTTGCTAATAAACTACATTTTCCAACGCAACCATCACGCGCCATCGCACATTTCAGGGCCGCGAGACGCGGGAAATTTGTGATAGTCAAATTGTAGTCTTACGGGTGTGTAATATTAAATTATTACATTTGCGACTGTGTTCCGCGAGTATAAGGCACCATTTGCGTTACGTCTCCGTGAAATAGGGTCCTCGGAGTGCGGAGAACATGAGGACTGCAAAAGAAAAATGTACCTTTAACAACGTAAGCTTTCTTAGACGAGTGAAAAAATAAGCCGTATTTGAATGTTTAAAGGACAACGTTTATTTTATTTGAACAAGATGTCTACATCGTTACAAATCAAATTATTTTAATTGAACGGTTTTGTACACACTTAACGGACATTTCTACGTCTACGTTTAGACCCATAGGTACACGGATTAGCTTATAAGTGGATAATACAACGCACTGTTTTAGCGATATGATCAAAAAACTAAAAATATTGAAACTTGAGCCCCTCCCCCCACCTTAGGTGATATTGTTATAAATTTTATTTATAGCCTATGCGTTGCCCACCAATCACCCAACCTCTAAGTAATATTCGTGCAAAATTTGAAGTAAATCCATTCAGTACTTTCTGAGTTTATCCTGGACACACATACAGACAAACAGATAAACAGACAAACAGAAAAAAAATCTAAAAACAAGTGTTATTTTTCAAAAATATTCAATGTAAATAATTGGCTTTATTACGATTTTATTATATGTATAGATAATACACTTACCATGTTTTGTCGTTTAATCATAAACGACATGTGAATTGTGATATTGTGAAATGATTCTGGGAACTCTACTTCTCTACGCACGGTCTCTGAAAAACAGTCATGAAACTTATTGTTTTCGCAGCCAAAAACATGATACTGTTTACAATTATAATTATGTTGTTCATTATCTTTATTCTATAGGAAAACAAAAATATTTATTTGTAAATAATTGATTAAAGTTAAAATCAGAATAATTTTAGGCATATTATTCATTTTTACAAAGTACTAAATGAATAACAGTCTAGCTAGCCTGTAAGGTGCTGAAACCATCACCCATTCAGTAAACATAATAAATAGCAAACTAAAGGTTAAGTTACAAATGACCAGACGCTGTACATACGGCTAGACTGCACACAAACAAAGCGCAGGTAAAAAGTACGTGTGTGAGCCAACTCGTAGCTACTTATAGGCGAGTAGCTATCGCGAGTCTTTTGTTCTAGCAGCTGATTGGAGCCGGGGCCGGAAGTGCGTGTCTCCCCTCCCCCTCATTGGTCCGTTTCATTTTCTTAGCGGGAGCGAGACGGAAGCATCCTTAAGTGTAGTTAAGGATATCTGTGGAGCGGGTGTCTGTTTGTTGTGAACTATTCTAGCGCTTGCAAATTGTTTGGGCGAACTTCGCTGGCATTTTGATTTTATTATACAAGTTCGGCGGACGACCTCGGACTTGGTATAATGTTTGCAAATAGCGTTATTACTTATTAAATAACAGATTGTAGCTGAAAATTAGTTGTTTATAGAGTTTTAAATCAAGCGTAATATAATTTTAGTACTAACCCATCATAATATTAACTGTATTCTGTAGGTATTTACCACTTTGAATATTTAGAGCTAAAAAGTAGAAAATTTTCTTACCCATAATAATATTATTTCCAAATTTTATTACAAGGATATAATACAAAAATTACCGCTTAAGTTTATTGTAATTAACAACAAAAATATAGGTACATAGAACTTATAACTTATTTATGTATTTTTTACTCTACATTATTATAACAGTTATTAATTTCCGCAGAAGTTTTTAGTAGTAGGTATTATATTATTTATGTATTTTCATTTTACTGTCACCTGACAAACAATCGTGTAAAACAGCTGAAAATAAGGGTTCCTTTTTTGCCATTTTGGCTACGGAACCCTAAAAATGACACCACTCGCAAAATATATTGTAGTTTTCCTATCAATAACAAAAGTAGGTAACCCTAACGAATATCCCGTACCTTCGTTATTAGGTACTTATTAGTTATTACTCAGCAGCTCTACCATGAACTGAAAATAATCTCACATCAGTCCGTCTCCGTCGTAGCCTACGCATTAATAATAACAACGCAACTTACTAATAAGTAGGTACTGTAGGTATCTACATTCTACCTACACCTACTAGGGGTATCCCACTAGCCGTAGGTAGTAGGTAGTAGGTAGGCAGCGAGCGGCTAATCGGCACTCTATCACGGCGCGTCAGCGGCAGGCGGCCGCCACGCGTCTGCAGATTTATAATCTGTATTTGCATCGAAACAAAGGTGTACGTCGCTTACAGGCGCATTAATATTTTAATCACTCTATAATTGTTCGTCGGTTACATAATTAGCTGGCGACCTGGGTATAGCAAGGTGTCACAAACATTTTCCGTAATTTCACGCTCGTGGCTCTATGTCAGCCTTTCCCAAAGTGGGCGATAACGCCCCCTTGTGCGCTGAAGTTTTAAAGGGGGGCGCTGAAGGTCTAAAGGGACCTGGAAAAAATTGGAGCGTTGTGTAGATACTTGGGGGGGTAATTTGTAATTTCATAACATCTGGATGCATTTTAAATTGAAGCAATGGGTGGCGCTAAAACAATTTGTTCTCAAAGTGGGCAGCAAACAAAATAAGTTTGGGAACCCCTGCTCTATGTTCTGAAACTTTCAGGGTAATTGTTTTGGTACATAACTACGGTTACATAATAATTAGCGGGACAGGGTAAAGCAAGGTGTCACAAACATTTTCTCTAATTTCATGCTCGTAGCTCTAACTTCTAAAACTTTCAGGGCAAGTGTTTTGGTACACACCTACTTCCAGTACCTACCATAGATTTTGCATTAGCACTTTAGGTAAGTATATTTTGAAGCCTATAGTGTCTAAATTACTTGTTTTTTAAAGCAGTTACTTGAGTTTTCATCTTCAGAAGCAGTGTTCACATAACATTTTAATATCTCGAAGACTGGGTAATATTTGTTTTCATATTGTTAAGATCGTCGTTTTGTTAACCAGCTAAGTGTCAATTTTCAGTGTGCGGGCGGTCGGATAGATCCCACATAATCGATATTTGTACTCGATTGTGTACACACAATGGGGCCACGGAATTCGAAAAACAGGTGTCGTATGAAAATTTAGGTACTTAACAATGCCCTTTGATATGTTTATCAACCCTTTAGGGTAGTCTTTTGAACGTGGTGGGTTCGATGTGTATCGCGGGGTTGACGGGGTTGACAGGTGAGATGTCAGACAGTCGGCGCGGGCGGAGTCACGGTCGTAAGTCGAGCTGATATCATCATGTTTGGTAATTTTTTATGAGCTGTCAATTTCATCGTAATTTGGTTTTGAGGTGGGCGGGCTCTTAGGAGCGAATGAATTTGAGAATTATCTTCACGGAAAATAATACAGAAACACATGTAGAGCAGGATCCCCGAGGACATGAATGAGCGAATTTAGTTGAGGTTTTTTCATTCTATACAATTCCTAAATTGAAATAATTTTATAAAAAGAAATACATGCTTCAATTTATAGAAAAAAATATCACAAGTTTTCCGAGCTAAGCTGTACATTGTACAAGCACCTTTGTTGGTAACACTGCGACGTGTGGCTAAGCAGAGCAAGGTATTATAGCCAACAAAAACAAATTCAAAATACTTTAGCTTAAGTATTAAAACAAGTAGGAAGCACAAAAGCTATACTCTAAAAAATGCACTGGAAAATACATCGCGAAGTTTCTGTTGAAAGTGAGGTAACGCACGGAGCGTTGCAACTAACCAACCATACAGCTGAGGAAGCGGCGCAAACACAGGCGGGTAGCGGACGAAAAACTAAATGGCTTAATTTGTATACATTTTATAATAAAGAACGTTAATAAGCGGCAAAGGCAAAGCCTGTTATTGTCTAAATGTCAAGCTTTCTCTTGCGATTAAGAATCTTTTTAAAATTGATAATATATCATAATATTAATACGCGAGCGAGAAACATTGTAACCCTTTTTACGAAAAATGGGGAAACGTAGGTGCATGAAATTTCGCACAGTTATAGTTTATATTATGATGAAGGAGTGCATCGAGCTAATATTATTTTGAAATTATGCTTTTATCATAAATTTTTTTAACAAATAAAACATTACACACACAACAACACACACTAAGAACAGGCTTATATATACGAATTGTCTCTTTTATGGTTGAAGCATAAAGTTAATATACCTAGCGGAATAGAGCAACAAACTTGAGCTGTCAAACGAAACCGAAATTGGTTTTCATCTGTGTGAAAAATATGTGTAGGTACGTATACACTTACACAAGCATGATTGAACATGAATTCTATGAGATTAAATTTTCAACGGGCTGATACGGGCTGACTGGACGTCAAAAAAAGAGTGCTGCTGTCATGTATCACACGTCTCTTTTTACCACGCATGTTACTGATAGTGACATCTCGCTTGCTCAGGCCTTTGTTTCTCTATTCCGCTAGGTATATTAACATTATGGGTTGAAGTCTGTTGTCAAATTGAAATTATTATTTATCTGTGTTATAGATAGAGTTTCTTTTATCGAATCTTAAATATTGTTAGACAATTATTACACGGATATTCTGTCATCATTTGACTTTATTAATCTGAAACAAAAAAAAACATAAAGTCAATTTTTTGACAGTATCAAAAGAAAAGCGTTGAAATTTGAAACTTATAATTTATTTTTTATCAGAGGTCGAATTTCGACCATTGGGCGATCTCTAGCAGCTGGTAGCCCATCATTTACATTTAATATTATGTTTTCATTATTGTTACCTAAGTATGTTTAATCGAAATCAACATTTGAATATTTAAAATCGCTACAACGGTTGTCTCGCGTCGTCTTGAGCTTCAGCTGAATAGCTGGTGTCGGCAAGGCGAGCGCCTACCGCTGCATATTTATGAAGCGCCTCAAACACTATAAATAGTTGATACGAGCCTCGGCCTCGTCGGTAATGGTGTAAATACAACCGACAGTAATTTGTGCCCTGTCGAACCGCCGGGAACGTGGAGCGGCGTGCATAATGCATATCGCGCATTTTCAAAACCTTCCTAGTTAACTAAAAATGTTTTTCCCAATCTCGTGCCATCATTAAATTGAAACAAGCATATTCTTCCCGTGTAGCATACTCGCTTTTTGCTAGCCCGTTTTAAATATTGACAGCATTTATCTTCGCATTTGTTTTCGACTCGCTATCCGGTATATAAGATTTCACGACTATATAACTATTCAGCCTCCTTTTTCTTCTCAAACGTCCTAACTTCTTAGTTGCAAAATGCAAAGGTAACTTTAAAGTGAGGGCAGTAAGCGTGATTTTCCAACGTCGACTAGCCGGATAACCTCGGCCGCGTCTACACGGTCCACCATTAGCTGGGTACATACCTGGTGGGAACGCGAGGTGAATACGGTATGGACGTAACTAAAAAATTAAAGTCACCGGCGACACTTGGAATTCTAAATAGAGATTTGAATACGACATGTCGCCGGGTTAATTTTTTGTGGTTTGAAAGTCGGACGTGTCGCTGCTTACGGACCCAGTTTTATGTGGTACGGTCACATAACTGTTGGCTCACTTTTATTTACATACATTATTCCGGCCGACATCCTAATGATTGTGCCGGAATATTAATTACCTTGAACCTTTTCTCCCGAGCTCGTTTCGTTTTCGGTCAACAAGAATCTAGAAGTTTTCAGGATATTTTCAGCTTTTGTATACAACGAAATCTGTTGAAACATAAAGTCTATGTTTCAAGTCACATTTTAAACTACATACAAGCACATAATAATATGCATGAAACCCCCCGGAGCGACTATCGACATGTGACATTACCTTTGAACTCGCCATCAATATTCCCGACAACCCGGCGTGCGTTATCTGCGGAAGGTATTGGGTGTTCGGATTTCGGTTTCAATGGGGGCCGGATGAGTGTGAATTTTCGTTGTGCTGCGGTCTCGGGCCGGCCGTCGGTCGGTCGTCGGCGAGTCGGCCAGGAGTCGGCTAATCTGTGCCGGGTGTCGCGTGTGATTGGCCGACGGCTCCAATTTTCCGGTGGCGATGTGCGAGTTGCGACACAACGTCGGCTAAATGACAGCCTGCTTTATATCGCCGATCTATTCGCTAATCGCCGACTGAATACGCACTCTATGCGGTTATGTTTAAATGGCTTTGTACTGAAGTTTCTAGCACCTTTATAACTTCAACGACTTGAACTGAGTTATTGACATACGAAAGTTAAAAGGCATTACATTCTTGTTTTACACATATTTAACTGTAGATCGCGCCCTCTAACATCAAAAAGCCATTTTCATACACTATCGCATAAATATGCAGAATTAACGACGCATGAACTGAAAACACATCTTAATGTCAATTTGTATTCGCAAACAAATCTCGGGCGGCAAACAACTGCACTCGACTCTAATGATTGTTTACTCGGGGCGGGGCCGGGGCAGCGGTAATGCAATATTAATGCAATTCATTAAACCTGCAGTTCAAGAGTCCCCCCTGCCCCCGCCAGCCCCGAACCGCCCGCGGGAAAACTCTACTTTATTCGATTACACATTGATGGGGCGTATGTTATCTTAGATTGAGTGGAGTTTTTAAGTTAGTTTTTGGAGGTAAAATTTACGTGATTTTATGGGACGTAGAAGGGAATTTTTTAAATTGAAGTAACAGTCTCATATACTTATTTATTTCAATATAAGTATGAGTCATCCCCGTTACGTATAATATTATATCGTATGTTACTTCTCTATTCTGTTTTCTTACTCTACTGATAATGCTCATCACTAATAGCGGTAGAATAAACTTGAGTATAGACGGTAAAAATAAGATAATTTAAGCAATATCGAGGAGCAAAAAACGTAACAACGAAGCGGGGAAAATTAATTTGGACAAATCGAGGCTGCCTCGGGCCATATTACACAATCAAAATATATGAGGCAGAGGAAAAGAAAGCAAGCATATGCCGAGTAAATATTTGGTCTGGCGGGTCCCCTCGCCTCCCCCCCCCCCGGTTCCCTTCCCCCCTCGCACTCCATTACGTCACATTGTTCTGGCGATCGATTAGCCGTTTTCCATGACGTCGTTGTAAGAGTTGCGTCCAGTTTGCCAGTCGCTTGTGTGCTTTTGACACTCCTCAGTTCCACTCTTCACTTTTGTTCCGTGCAAAAAACTGTTTATGAAGGTTTTGTTAATTGAACGCAAATGATGATAGTTTAGGTTTCTTGGCTTTGAGTTACGTGATAGCAACTTTTATGTTGTAAACTACATTAATATATCATCTTAAAATCTATGCATTTCCTAATCTTAATCCTTTAAAGTCTAGTTATTTGTCTTTAATTTTTAAGGATCGTATTATTTTACACGAAGTCATACGTAGCGTAGTATATTTGCTGACAAACACACTCGGAACTCTCGGGGTTAAGGTAGCGTGTGAACCAATCGTCTCAGGAGCTACCTGAATCAGAAAAACATATTTCCGATAAAAAATAAAGCAATCGCGAGCGCTCGAGGGCGGACCTGTCAGCCCCATGTTAAGTGGTCGAAGCATTGTCCGCCATCAACATGTTTTCTCCGTAAACCCAATTGCTTTACAGTTTTGCCATAGTTTGTTGGTTTAGGAATTATGATTATCCTTTTTGTAGAACATATCTTGTCTGGAAAACAAACAAAGATATTATTAAAATGTTTTACTTAAGGCGCTCCCTTACCTTACCGGGAGCATTCGCTTGTAATATAACGTTAGAGAGTCGAGCATTAAAGCAGTGAGGGAGGAGAGCCGAGCATTACAATGTGCACCTTGTAATGATACAATGTGTAATATGTAGATTGTAGATTGTAGGTATCTTGAATCTTGATACAACTTGTAACATCAATGCTACGACACGACACGACAGTGAAGTCAATTTGTTATGTAATGCTCAAAGGTGAATCTGTAATGTTACATTACACGTGAATGCTCGTAAGTGTTGTAATGTAATGCTCAAAGTCGAATCTAAAAATGTTACATTGCACCTGAATGCTCGCGGTGAGGGAGCACCATCAGAGACACTGATGAAAGAATATAATTATATGCATGTAACTTAATATTAGGCATTTATGTAATATTTTATTATATTATTTTGATTGTTTACTAGATGACCTGGTAAACTTCGTATCACTTTCTTCCTAATATTTAAACCTTTCTAAGTTCCTTGGATATTTCAAAACTAAAATACGCCAAATCATTTCAGCCGATCTCCAGTTTTGGCGACAGTTACAAAATTTTAACTTTTATATTTTATATAACGTGTAACAAAATTAATTCATAACACTTTATGGTGTGTATAAGTCCACTGTATAGAATTCACTGTAAAAGTAGCAGCGCTGAAAGAGCAAATTTTTTTCATTGTATGGGGAAACTCGTGACGCTGGAGCGCTTGCCCATACAAATCACAAAAATAAATTTTGGTCTAGCAGCGCCGCTACATTCACAGTGAACTCTCTACAAGGGAGTAGGGACACAATATACATAGTACACACCCTAAAATATTATCACTTAGTTTCGTTTCACCCTTAATTTTTTTCACTCGACAGTAAACAGTGTCTTTTACAAAGTGCTTTAGCGCCAGATCCTAAATTGCTTAAGAAATTGCTTAGGTACCTACTTATAATATTATGTAGCTAATTCACAAACGATTTCAATTCCGAAGTCGCCACTATCGTTTGCATCTCTCAATAAAAATCTTATACTGTTTTACAGATACAACATATGAATTGGCAATAAATCATATTTGTAAAGCGGCACTCGGAGCGGGACCGCGCATGGTCCATTGTCCTCGCACAAAACTCTGTTTCACTAAACTCCTTGCATTGACCTATTGAGCGTTTGTTTGGGTGTCTGAAGCGCTGTAGCTTTTGTGATGATTCTTTGTTCGCTGAAGGTCAATGCTACGTCTTAACAGGTGTAACTTACAATTATATAACTGGAAAAGTTCATATTGTTATGATGGAGATGGAAATCTTTTTTATTTGGGGTGCGTCGAAAGTTGAAACCATTCCAAATGGATGGTTCGTGCATGGCCAGATTTACTTACTTACTATAATATACTTACTATATTTTAGGCATAGCATATAATAGATTAAAAATTGCTTACTATATACTTACCAGATTTACTTACATGTACTCACTAATTATTAATCACATATACTGGTGAACTTCATGTCACTTTAAAACCTTCTCTGGATATTATATTATACAGTGTGAACTTTTATTGGTTGTTTTCCCGCAGTAAAATGATTCTATCTTAGTAGTACAATAGTTTTGTAAAGTTTTTTTGTTCAAATCAAAAAAAAAATCGGTCGGGTCCATAGTAACTCGCGCCTATCGGCATAAAGTTTCCATAGTACGTCATACAAAATATTTTTTATTTTCAAAAAATAACATGCATGTTTCGATAGTACTACTATAAAATAAATCGTTCTGCTGCGGGAAAACAACCACTAAAATTTCACGTTGTAGATGTGATAGATTAAAAAAATACTTTTCTCAAACTTTAACGAATAACATACACAAACCTTTGTTTATACTCCTATTTTCTAATGGTTACTATAACGGATCCAATATTGCTTACCATATTGTTCCCCTTGAAATATGGCACTAAAGGAGCTCGAAGGGCATATAGCCATCGGAAGGTATAATAAAATGCTTCGTGGTTTGTTGCCGCTGTCGGTCGTGGCAGCAAATAGGCATGTAGATACTGATAAAAATATGGACCGATAAATCCTTACCAAAATTATAAATGCGAAACCGCTGAACTAATTCTTCTGGATTGTAGTATGAAGATACTTTAAATCCCGGGAAAGGACATAGGATACTTTTAATCCCGGAAAAATGTACGATTCCCGACGAAGCGGGTGGCGGGCAACGAAGTTTGGGGCGTCATCTATGATCTAGTAATAATAATAATTGACCGGCAAGTGCAGGCTTCTGTGAAAAGCAAAGCTCAACGCTGTGATGTAATATTGGCATACCATGTAATGCGTATACAATAACATTATATGTATATTCCCTATTAATTAATAGCTGCACGCTAATTATACTCTGAGTGCAGACTAGCACGGTCAGTAACACAAAAGCTGGTACATCTATGTACAATGTACATAATATGTACACAATACACATTCTGATTTCAACGCCTTATTATGTAACTTCGATTGTATGTGACAAGATTGATTTTTGATTGGATCAACGATTGGTCACATTTGATGTAGATCTGGTAAAAAGGGACCCTATTACTAAGACTTCGTTGTCTGTCCGTCTGCCCGTCTGTCTGTCTGTCTGTCTCCAGGCTGTAGCTCAAGAACCGCTATAGCCGCTATGAAAATTTTAGAAGTCTACTTCTGAAATTTTCACAGTTTTTGTATGTCTGTTGCCGCTATAACAACAAATACTGAAAATAAAATAAAGTTAATATTTAAGGGGGGCATTACAAGAAACAAAATATTAATAATAAAATTTAGATAAAATAAATAATTAAGAGGGGCTCCCATACAAAAACACAATTTTTTACTATTTTTGCTCTATAATGGTACGGAACACTCCGTGCGCGAGTCCTACTCGCACTTTGCCGATTATTTATATTATATTTTTATAATAAAACTTACTTTGATGAATAGCCTCTTCATTCCGCAAATACTCGAAATGGAATATAACACTCTGTATAACTAAAAGTATTATAAATACGCATGTAATATAATATATAAATAAATGCAATATTTAATTTCCTTGCAAGTTCCCGAACAAAGGCTCGGGGAGGCTCAGTAGATCATTAACAATTCATCCCGGCAAGACGAGGCGCGCCGCGCGTCAACAGCTAGTCACTTTAATTTATGTTCAGCCCGCTATACTATTCATATTATGTTTTTCCGCGGCTCGAGACGGCTCGGTCGCGGTTTTCGTATTAAGTATACTTGGATGTATCGGTTCTGATACTTTTAATTTTAAAATAATTTGATTTTATTGAGAAAATTGTTAAATTCACAATCTTAAAAAAACATTTTACTGTCACTATATCTGGCTCATAAAACTTGATTTCGATATATTTTGTGTAAATCAATTGTGGAATTTTAATACTTACGAATCTTTTTAATATGCGGAACATGGATGCAACATGTTAAGCTCCTTGCTTTGAAAATTTGGCATAATATATTGTGTTCTTTGAGTCAATTAGGCCCACTTGCGCCAATCTGGGTTAAAGTTAACTCTGAGTTAAACATCATGTCATATCTGTCACTCACCAAGTCAGTGATAGAGATGACATGATGTTTAACTCAGAGTTAACTTTAACCCAGATTGGCGCAAGTGGGCCTAAGTATTACATAGGTATTGCTGCTTTTCCCATAGCCTTGTCGATACAAAATTGGTTTTATTTATTTAATTAAACCTCTATTATATTTAAACTGTCTTGTAGAATTTTGAAAAAGCCTTTTTATGTATCAGATAAAAAAAATCCCAAAAAAAAACGCCATGATAAAACAGATAGAAAACACAAATTCTACGTACGATGTTAAATAAAAGTTTTACAAAAGTATTGAGCCAAAAATATGATAATTCTGAAATAATTTTAGTATCAAAATTTGCGGGTCGGATCACACGGGCCGGGTAACCCTCAGTTCGGCGAAAAATGGGAGCATTCGCGAGCTAACCCGTAATGTCTCCGGTTATTATCATAATAAAATGCACTACATAGACGCGGACAAAATGTTTAAAGCCGCAATTTCACGTGCACCTAGCTACCGCATCCCAAATAAAAGAACATTGATACAATGTATTTGTATGGCATACATTTTCATAATTATTGTGATTTCGTAATCGGAAAATTGAGTTGTTATGAGAAATTTTGTTAGGGTATCTCTCTTTTACGGCGTTGCGTAATCCATACTTATTACAATGCAAAATTGTGTCTGCATATCAGCTGTTTCAGGTAACCCTCTTCAGATATAAACCGCAGAATTTTTGTGAAAAGCATACACATTGAATCCCGGAAAAATATGAAGGATAATTTTAATCCCGGTTTCCACACAATAAACGAAGTAGCAGCTGTAACGTCTAGTTATATTATTAAAAATTTTACTAGTCTTTTAAATTATATCGAAATCATTTTTTAGACTTTTTCATTTCAAGAAGATTAATATGTTATCCATGCCTGCTGAAAAAAGGGATATTTCGTCACTGGCTTAGGCGAATTAAAGACTTCCCAAAATTATTTGATTGACTGATTAATACTCATTCCTTATACGCAGGAGTCGAACAATCGCAGCCGGATCGAGAATAATTAACTAATTTGTCATTTTAATGTCACATGCCATCACGTTCGGTGACTGGCGGGAAAAAAATATAATCCAATCCCATAAAAACCCAACATAACTTATGCTTTTGTGTGATTTAAAATAAAAAGACATAAAAATCATTAGTCGCGGGATCTGAGACGGATCCGTCATCCGCGCGTTGGCGACAGGGACACGTCTACGCATAACTTATAAGTTATAATAAACGCGGGCGCAACCAGAAACTTAGAGTAGGCTACTAGATTGAGGAGGACTGTAACATTACCCCAAATCTAAGTCTTTACACAAGTAGATAGATTTAGGCAAGTGTTGTATCACATAGATTTAGGTTGTAGGTTATATTCTTGTTTGAACAAAAACGAATCTTTACAATTTTGTGTAAAGTTCAAAATGATATAAAAATTGATAACGATAATAATATATATTTATTTTTTAAGCTTGATTAGTTTTTTGTCCATAAGGTAGCTATCGCTATACCTCAGGAATAATGGACCTGAATTATGGAGGGTACCTTATTTTTAAAAATATAATTGATATAATTGAAAGCCAGCTCAAAGTTGTAACCTGTTCTATTTAGGGTTACATTTTGGCACAACTAACCATAAAATACATATATTATTATTTATTACTAAGCCGAACTACATATTTACCAACATCCTGTGAAATTGTGCTGACAGGTGAAATTGATACTTTGGGGTCATTAAATGACCAGGGCTTGAATCATCCCACCAACGCTGACAGGGGGCGTCCGCGTCATGATGATTAATACCGACTCTCGAGTCATTAGCTGAAGGGCTTAAGGAACGCCGCAGCACTTAATCACCCGAACAAAGCACTACCTACTCGCGACTCGAAAGCATCATTCTTCGTCAGGAATGCGTTTGGGTGGCGCAAGCGACGAGCGGCCGCGGGGAGGTGGATATTGGACCATACGCTTTTGTGAAAGGTTGACTTTGAAACCGTGAGGCGAGTAATTTTTATTGTTATTAATTATTATTGACCAAAAATATGAATACATTTCTATGAAGTCCGATAGTTTTGGCTTTAGCATCTATATAATATAATCATATTAATTTTTGCAAAATTTCCATTAATTTTCAACAGTTTACAGTACTTATATATCTATTATTTGATAGAATGAAAATATGGATATATGTTTTTTGTCAGTCATTTTAACAAAATCGCTTAATTTTATGATGATTTCATTAATTATTATTTAGTACTAATATTTTTTTATTTCTATACAAAATGCTAAAGTTAAAATAAATTTTTAATTACATTATTTTTTGGGAAATTTCCCGTTGCGAAATGTAGACTGTAGAGCCGATATTAATTTTCTTATATTATCGAATAGTATTTAAATAATTTCTTTTTATTTACACGCTTTAAGACATTTTTGTTTGTTTGTATTTCAAAACGAGCAGCTACGTGACAACGCAATTTAAATAGGACATTATGTTGTCACTTATCGTTAATGCTCATTAAATCGTTTTTGAGGTTTTAGGTTGTTTATTATAATATTGTGTAGGTAAACGAATATGTTAATAGGTTGACTAAACCTGAGTCTTCTTGAAAATGAATAAAGGGGTAAGTAGGTTAAAACAATCTAGTAACTTGTACATAACTCATAAGCAACCAAAAACTCATACATTTAAACACTCATAATAGATTCCAAATTTTGGACGACACTTTAGCATGCAACCAAACAAAATTACTATAGCATAAAAATCCCCACATCCGTTGATCATTCCAGATACAACCGGTGCTGTACAAGTCACAGAATTGTGTAGAATTCGAAATTAGTAGAGGCACGTCCGCACTATATTAGGGTTTAATTATCATAATTAATTAGGTGGCGGGGCCGACGTGCACAGAATAGAGGATTGATGCCGGTAACATATCGACGCCATTACTGCGACGGTGACGGGTATCACGTTTTAAAAGCCTGTCATTAGGAAGTTTTCTGGGTATCATACCGCGCGCGATACATCATAGCGTTTTGTTCTTGGACCGTTACGAATCGCGGGAACGTTTGCCGTATGTTGTTTCCTGATGTGTAAATAAGAGTTATATTACGGTTCTATGTTTCAAGATTTTAAATTAGGTGTCAATTTATGCAAAGAAACCAACCGAAATTTGTTAATCGAACACAACCCAGAACCAAGGAACAAGTCCTATTCTATAGCTTAGTACATTTTTTAAATACTTTAGCTTTGACAGTATACTCATTACTTACGCTTTCGTTAGATACTTGATACGATCGAAGCTGGTTAGATCCCCAAGTATGAAAATATTTTTTCCGAAAAACAATGTACCATCTAGAAAATTGATTCCTAGGCAGTAGACGGATCTACGTTATTTGGTCGGCTTATGTCAATTCAATGTTAGCTGTGATCGGTCGGATGGGTTTGACTTAACGCGACTAAATTACTTAGGTCCGCCATCTACCTATAGAAATCAACTTCTCTGATAATACCTTATTATTAAAATCTCGCATCTCTGGACAATCTCCTTCGAAAATCCACTATCTCTTCATTGGAAATTCATGCTGTGCACTTTTTAACCCATTTCTAATTTCACACCCACAACTTTCCACATATCGGCCCGTCAAAACAACTCAACAATGATCAGGTGACTAGCGGCTAATTAGGTATACCCTGAGTGGTCCGTAATAAGCTGGGGCAGTCAATGGGGCAATTACAGACCGCAGCGGGCAGTGTTCTTGAGGGGCACGCGTCGCTCTCCCTAATTGTACTACTTTATTGCTTATTAGCACGTTTTGTCCGGCCTGCTACCTCGCCTAGTCGTGGGCGAGATTTGGTGCAAATTTGCGCTTGTAAGTTGTAGGTATATTTTTTGGTTTGGATTTTTCATTGGCGATTTTCAATTTACGTTGAAACGCGACGCACCTAAGTTTCAAGTCGTAATTGTTGAAAAATAAGATTAACTCCAAAATAATTATCATTGCATGAGCATCGCTGGAGTAATGCTTGATATCTGAAATAATTGCGTTTTTTGTTGTGTTTTAAACACACAAAAAACGCAATTCATTCATTTCCTACACACACACGCACACACACACACACACACACACACACACACACACACACACACACACACACACACACACACACACACGCGCACACACACACACACACACACACACACACACACACACACGCTATATATACCCCGCGTTCCGATAAAAACGCTCAAAATGCCTCCTATTTTGAGCGTTTTGATCGTTTTTAACATCAAATGGAACGCGGGGTGTTGGTTATCCTTTTAACCAGCCTTAAAAAGCCTGCACTCATAAGCAAATGAACATATTAATATTGGAAAAGTTTAATCAAACAAATCGTTTGATACGAGACGGACATTTTCAGAATATTAATCATGACAACATTGGCGAGTCACGCTCAAGGCACTGCGTGACACCTTACACTGTTTCATTCACCTGAAATTAATAACCGTCTCACCCTTTAGGCATAGGGAACTCTATAACATACATACATATTACATAGCTACATATTATATGGTTTAGGTACTACGCTATTGCTGTATGTTAGACTGATAGTCGTAGTTATAAGATGATAAAAGAGATGAAAAATCTTTATTTCGATCGATTAAGTTTTATTGAGTAGTAAAAGCTTAAGGTTACACAATGTTATTGGATTTTCTATTTAGTAACTTTCGTTTGCTAATTTAATTCTTAAGCCTTTTATAACTTTTATAGATCGTTTTAAAGACACTGAGATTCAAAAGGTTGCAAGATTTTGTCGTTTGGTTTGCACCCCTAAAGTTCGTCCAAGAATAAAGTGAGTACATATTCTTGTCTCATAGCGTTTGACCCGGTTTCACAAAACATACCTACACCTACACGGTACACCCGAGTATACGAAATCTTGCTCCTAAAAATACAGGCGTCTGATTAAAAAATAATCTTCGTGTTTTTGGGTCGCCGAGTTCCGTGGCTACAGCGATACATGCAGTTTTACGAACCCACAATTTTAAAAGTATATTTTTTAAATAAAATAAAACTTCCTAATTCTTGACATAATTAACTTATAAAACGTGTTCCAAACAAATAAGATATTGTGTTTAATTATATTTTATGGTTAATTGAACTTACCTTAAGTGAACTTCAACCAAAATTATACGAGTTGCTGCATCCGTAGAGATTTAATAAACCTGTAGTCCGAATTTTGTGGTACTGCATCATCACACGCCATTTAGATATTATTTATTTAATTTAAAACTGAAAAAAGACAATCAATTGGTTTTATAGTACTTCCGCCTTGCTTTCCTAGATGGCGGTGTTAGTTCGTCCGTCATTCTTTTTAGAGAGGATAATTCATAACATTTTATCATTCCGCAAGTAAAGAATAGGGGCAACAAACTAAGAGAAGTGGGTGGGGTGGGATCTTAAATCTCTACGGATGCAGCAACTCGTATAATTTTGGTTGAAGTTCACTTAAGGTAAGTTCAATTAACCATAAATTATACTTCGTTGCTGCATCCTATGAGATTTAATAAACCTGTAGATGTTCAGCGCGTAATTGCGGAATGATAAAATACCAGATTAATTATATTAAGTTAATTAATTACGGAATTTAAAATGATATAACATTATAGACATCATAACAATTTTTAGTTAATAAAGTATTGTACTTCTAAATAATAATACTACTTAATTAGTTTGGATATGCTATGAATCTGAATTTACATTAAAAATAGCTTCTGCGAAAGCTCTGTCTTGTGCTAAATCTGGTAAAGGTAAGTTATAAAACTTAGCAAAACAAAGTGATGAGCCGGCCCAGCCAGCGCATCGCTTGATAATGTCGACGGAGACTCCCGCGCAGCGCGCCGCCGACGTGGAGGCGTGTCGCGTGCTGTGCGCTGAATAAACGCCAATCTCTATGCCACTGTCCTTGAGGACACTCTTTATCCAGCGACTTATAGATTGGGAACTGGCATTATGAAAAGGCTTTCTAGTTGTTAAAATGAGCTTATCAGTAGCTGGGCCATTTCTCAGCTCTTTTGTCTTATCTAGGTAAATAAAGCTTTAGCTGGGGCTTGATGAATAATTATTAATAGTGATTACGATACGTGAATTTTCGGAATGAACGTCTTCTTTTCTTATGAGTGATAACGTCTGCACCCGTTGTCCCGTCGACAACGAGTTGAATTATTATATATAATTATTATAATATTAGAATGAGTTACAATTTTTTTTTTTTTTTTTTTTTTTTTTTTTTTTTTTTTTTTTTATATAAAATTTCTAATGATAATAAGTATAGAATCTTACGGATAAAATTTAGATACGTACTCCAAAAGTTTATAAGGTTCCCTTAAAAATGAATACTTTAGGAAGCTGGGCTTACTCCTAAAGACTCCTTTAAAAAATCTTAGGATCGTTATTGCAACGGGATTTACCAATGATTAGAGACAAACTAGAGTCTAGACCTATAACAATTTAACATTCCGCAACTTGCTTTTTCATTAAGTTTTTCTGTTAAAATTTAAGAATTCGTAATATTATATCAGCTACGAATCCTTAATACAAATCAATTATTATTATTAATTTGACAAAAATTAAACCAATGTTTTAATCCTGTATCATACTGATTAATTGTACCTCCCGATAACGGTTTTAGTATGATATTGTCAATAGACATCTCCGGTATTCGGCGTCTTAGGTAGACTTTCCGCACAATACTGCGCACGCCAGAAGGTTTTATCTGGCCTAAAATAAAAGGCATAGAAAAAATAATCGTGCCATGAAATTGTAAAAGCAAGGATGATGAAGGCACCTGGGTCTTGTTTCCAAGAGACATAATATCTTAGCAGATAATAATATAGCACTTATTACTAAAGCACAACGCGAGTAAGTACGGTATCAGCCATCAGGTTGTCAGGTTGACCGAAGCTCAATAAGATCTTTAGTAAGTTCCTATCGTTACGTTACGTACCTAGACGCCTGGTCAGCATCTGTGTTTTTATATAATCGATGTTGAACGGTTTGAACCCCTCATGGCCTCGATCTGTCTTGTTGTGTGACAAATTATAAGAAGCAAATAAATTATATATGCGTTGTTTCTCGCACTACTGCCATATATCTCTCGCGATTTCATTGAGATGATGAAATTGAATACTTCACATTATAATATTAATATAAGATAATATAATTATGGCAGTAGTATTATTTATTCTTAGTAAGACATTTAAAATATTATCACAACGATGAAATGAAAAATGATTTCAATCCCTAGGCAGCCAATAATTCGAGATAATTGATATGATGGCGAGCTTCATCCGCAGACCAATGGCATCTAGTTACTACTCCGTCGCACGCGACGCCCCAGCCAGTGAGTGACGAGTCTGTGAAGATCTCCAGCTCGTATAAACTTGTGTTTATTCTATTAAAAAGCTTACTTTATTCTATTAAAAATAATATTGCACCACCAACTGGTGGTACAAATAAGGTTTTACAGGCATGATGGAATCAAAATTATTATTACATTTTTGTGAAGCTAAAAACTCGTTCAAAGTATTTAGTACGCGGCCAGTTGTATCAAAGAATATACAACTACACGGCTGTATGCTATTGCTGGTCATGCTGAAATTAAAGTGCCAATGAACTTCGCGAAATCGCGCTTTGTTATGGATTTCGTTGGCTAGTTAGTTTCTGGAGTAACTGCATGACTTGAGTATTTAATATTATGTCAAAGCTAATATAATATCATTGGTCAAAGCCAATAAATCTACAAAGTTGTGAAGGCGTCATACTAGTTTTCTCAAAGTTGATAATAAAACCTAATTGTTTCAATTTTGACCTTAATATAATATTATAATATAGTAGCATAATCTTTAGATTTCGATTCGAATTTCGACCACTAGATGGCCCTGCTTTCTTGACCACATAAAAAGAGGCTTTTGAAGCTTTACAAATATAAATGGCACAGAACTTAAGCCGTACAGGAAGGCAGTTAAATTCACAAAGATTATCATGAAATCGAAATCTCAAAAAGAAATAAAATAATAAATTTATGTAATGTATGAATCGGCACACCGCACAAGCAATTCCTTGAGATCGATTGAGATTTGAGATTGAGATATGAGGAATATAGGCATTTGGAAAGACCAATTTTATAGCAGTGCGAATATCTTCCATTTTAAAAGTTGATTACGTGCAAATTAAAAATGTATTTAAGTAATTTTGAGTTGAATATAAATCTTAACCCACCGATACTTTTCGGTGTAAGAAAAATGTATGAAATAAATTGGTCTGGCAAATTTTCATTACATACTGAAATAGCACCTAATTGTTTGAGTTCACTTATTGCTTTGCTCATCTGACTCTTTGTAAAAGGTGGATTACTTGGTTCCACACGTTGGTAAGGTGGCTTACAGAAGGGACTTATAACTCAATGCAGAAGGGTATTTTATAATATCCTTTAGCATAAGACAGCCCTGCACCGTGCTGTCGGAGGTTATTAGAAGCCAATTGCGTAAAAAGAATTGGATGCGGCCAGCGTGAGGTACCTCTAGTAGCAGCGTCTCCTGTCGTTGCTCGGTCTGGCGCTCGCGTAGGGGCGGCCGCGGCGCGGGGGCTGCTGGGCCCTCCTCGCCGACGTGTCGACGGCTGCGGCTCGTGCGGGCGGGCCGGCGCTGCTGGCGCTGGCCTCGCGTACTGCTGACGAGGAGGAGCTCGGGAGTTGCCCGGCAGTGCTTGTTGCTAGCGCTTTTCACCGAAAAGGTAGACGTCGCTTTTTACAATTTACGCCTTGGATTGTATTATAAAAAAAAAAAATTACCGGTTTTTGCAGCCTGCTGTAGAACTGCGGCTACCTCTTGATTGAGTTTAGGCGCTTGTGCCAGCGAAAGGTTAGTCGGTATAAGAATGTTCGCCACAAGCGACTCCTTGTATTCCTTAGCCAAACCATCGACCAAGATTTTACCCCAACGTTCAGAGAGTTCGGTGGGAATGCGTTCGCCTAGGGCTTTCTCTGTTTTATTGGCCTTGCCAAGAATATTTAGTATTTCAAGTGGTAACCTGGGAGTAGATTCTTGGTTAGGATCTACTGGCACGGTGGCTTCTGGTTGGCTCAGCGGCGCTGATGTCGGCGGTGCGGCCTGCGGCGACGCCGGTGCAGGCGCGGCCGACTCCATATAATCCACGTCTTCGACGTCGGCTAAAGATTGTGGAGTTCCACAGCAAGATTGAGCCTCCCGCGCGTCGATGTCTTCATCGCGCCTTTTGTCGTCGGATGAGTGCTCGTTATCGCAGCGGCCTTCCCGGGAGGAAGACGCTGATGACTCGGATCTTGTCCGGTGTGAATAAGCAAAAGCATAAAGTTGCTTTCAGGATGATATCACGTATCATCACGACTCAGTTTGTAACCTGGATAATATCGCGTATTACCCCTTAAGGTACAAAAGGTTGACTATCTGGTTAATATCACGTATTAACCCGTTAAGATAGTCCTATTTTAACGTATCGTTACCATGCCATAGCTTTTCCTTTGTTGCAGCGTAATTTACTTTCCAATCGCCGTATTTTGCGGCGAATATGTTCGTAATCATCCTTATTCTTCCTTTTTCCAATATTATTCGGCGATTTACACTAATTATAACACTTTAACACTGTAGAAATTAGTTTAAAAAGGATAACGTGTTGACGATGCCGCACACGAAAAACGAAAATGACGGACGAACTAACACCGCCATCTAGGAAAGCAAGGCGGAAGTACTATAAAACCAATTGATTGTCTTTTTTCAGTTTTAAATTAAATAAATAATATCTAAATGGCGTGTGATGATGCAGTACCACAAAATTCGGACTACAGGTTTATTAAATCTCATAGGATGCAGCAACGAAGTATAATTTACTTTTTAGAGTAGGTACCTCAAACTCAATCTACAGAGATGAAAGCATTTAATTGCTACTTCTTAGGTCTGGCTCATCAGCTCTACGTCCTATTATCTAGGTACCCCTCTAGTCGCGGTCTGCCGTCTGAACCACTTGCCAGACGTGGTTAAATCATTCACGATGAATATTTCTCTTAAGTGACCTTTAACTAAGAGTTTCCGCAAAGAAGAAAAATAAATATACGTAAAATATAGTTACGTAGACTCTAGACTTGAGAGGTCGCGTCGTCAAGTCGTCTACAAGTCTCTAGACCTAGTTGAATGTTGTGCCAAAATTAAAAACCATGATATATTATGCAATACTATCTGACTCGGCAAAGGTTTTGCTATAATATTATACATTACCAAATATTAAAAATGTAGCATTGTAAGCTCTTCCTCCGTTCTTCCTAAACTTTATCTATTAAAAACTGAATCAATAGTTAGTATTTCGTTTCGTTAGGTAGTATAAAATATCTAAAGAACAGGCAGCAGAAAGCAACTTTGTTTTGTGCTATGTTCTGATTATTTCCTTATAAGTGAATAAAGTCATTTATAGTTCGTTCGTAGTAGCTCAAAATTCTTGATCATTCGCCCAGGAACTAGGGTTTCCGACGAACTAAATAAAGTCGGAATGTTAAAATAAATACCGTGGTTAATGGTCGGTAAATACGCGTCAATGAGGGGTGGCTATCTCCGACCATGATGTATAGCGTCCTGGCGACAAGTGAACTAATGTTGAGATTAGGGAAATGTCTAGACGAGAAAAACGAGACATAATTAGCTCGTAGCGCGAGCTATGACGAAATAGAAGTATCACGTGGTGATAAGATCATGATGAGAATAGTCTGTCAAGAAAGAGTAGACACTAATTTTGTAAACATAATCACTGCCGAATGTTAGAATTTACTGGGGGGTTTAGTGGGTCACCATAACGAGAATAACTGCGGCGTTCATTAAAAAGAACATTTTTTAAACTTAGTATTGCACTGTAAGGGTCAATTCAGACCGCAACGCAATGCGTAGATGCATTTATTTTGTATTGATTTGATAGACCTGCATGACGTCTCACGCAATTGAAATCTGTCAATTCAATACAAAAGAAATGCATTTACGCGTCGCGTTGCGGTCTGAATTGACCCTAAGTTTCAATTATTGGCTGGGTCATTAGAAAGTAGAAACACACATAAAACTAAATTACTGTAGAATCAGAATGTATGTCAACGACCCAGCTCTCCCGACTAATGTTAAAGTAAATTTTATTTCGCAGTGCGTTAGGGCGGGGCTGGGCGGGCCGGACGCGTATTACTCGCGGGCCGGACATCGGCAATATATTTCGGCCGGACCGGTCAGCGTAAGCACATAGATAACGCGGTTACTTCGACTACTTATGAGGGTAATAAAGTGCTCTCAAAGATATATTTCCACTCTTAAGTCTGAAGGGCTGAAATGTAAGTGAAGAAATTAAACAGTACCTACTTATTTGGTTAAAAATGGGAAATTGTAATATTTGTGTTGTCTATATTTCAAAGACTTGTCGGCAATAATATTTGTGAGTCACGCTTTATCAAATTTCTTGTTTCTTTAAAAACAAAACTATTTAAAGTGCACAGGCCTTAAAATGGCAACGCTTTTCTATGTAATATGTTTTATGGTAGTGCCCAAACTAATGTCAACATGATATCCTGGTTAACAAAGGTTGCAGTCTTAACTTTTTTATCATCCTCCAGTATTTTCTTGTGGAATATTTTCCCGCCATGTTAGTTTTGGTCTAATACTCGTATCATTAGACGGGCGGCGATGGACCGCGACATTTATTTTACGGCGTCCGGCCATAAAAGTGATCCACGGCCTGCATTCTGCAACGTTGTCCGGCTCCCGGACCGCTGGATATCTAGAAGAGACAGATTGGAATGAAGAGAGTTTCCTTATCTTACCTGTTTCCTGTAATTTTACCTGCAGTTTTACATTATTGCTTGCTTTAATACTATTGTTATAAGTTATAAGTAAAAGTTTTTAATCGGTCAAACGTATAAGAAATCCACTGAAAACAATGATTTATGAAATTAAAATACTACAGCAACTTTTCTTTTATTAATTCAAAACATTTTAAACGACATGCAAGTTATAATTCAATAACAATCAAAAGTCTACTGTATTAACTAAGTACTTTTAAGATAAAGTACATGCACAAAATTAAATATGTACTAAGTAGGTAGTATTAAGCATTTCATTGATTTAATAAGTTAAGGTCAAAAACCAAGATAAGGCAATACAACAAAACTATCAATAACATAATATTATGTGAGCCCTCTTACTCATATAACTGCAACCCAAGACTGGCGTAAGCCGACCTTAACACATCTAGTGATCTAAATCTGCGATCATTTGCCATGTCCACGTCCCCACGGAAGTGATAAAGCTTTTTGGCAAAAAAGCATTCGGACGGCAGCGGCGATGGCGCGGAAGCGGACCGAAAATTACAGCCAAGATTATCTCGACGTGGCCAAAACCGTAAAAATATTTTATCGTCAAACAATGCCGGATAAAATCATCGGATGCTGTGTCGGAATCTAACATTTACATCTCGGTTTTCGGAAAACCTTGAAAAATTATTGACAAACACCGTGCAGTAACGAGGACAACAAGCGTCTGCAGATATTTTGAACAGGTAGTAGCTACTTAATCATGCAGTTCAATTTTACTTTTAAAGCAGCTGTGAAATTAGGCACATAAACCAATAATACATTGTAAAAATACATTTAGAAGCTGATCTAGAATCTACATGTATAATTTTGACAATATTTTCGTGGCCTGAGTCACACGGCGCACATGTTCAGCGAGAGACAAAGATAACAATGAAGCCAGTAGTTGAATATTAAAAGCAATCGACAAATTGAAGGTCTCGGCGTCTCCGAAATTGACAAATGAACAGCAGCGGGTAAAAAGGAAATGAATCTGATTCACAGGAAATAGGACATTGATTCAATTGGCCGCCATTGAACCGTCACGGTTTTAACTGCCCTCCCGAGGATTTCCCATCGATATTCATAAATATTAGGCGCGCCTATCTTAGGGCGTTCATTACAATTATGTAAGGGAGTGACAATTTATAAGTAAAAAAAGTTTGTTTTAAAGTAGATTTTATATTTTTAAATATACTGCTATGTAGAGCCGATAATTTTAATGACACATTGATATAAAATAATTATAATAACACATACACAAAGAAAACGTATGCTACGTGTATCAATTACCAACACTAGAAAATATGAAATAATTATGTTATACGAATAAATTTCACATAATATAATATGTTATACAACAAATTACATGCACTACAACTATTTTATCGATAGCTTTTTAAGGTAACTTACGCATCGATTGCTCCAGGAACGATCACATTAATCTGCAAAAGAAAATACAGCATATTACAATATCATCATGAATATATTGTTAAAAATATTACAAGCTTAGTAAGCTATGTATCCGGTATTTATGTAGCGTATAATTATACAAGTTTAATGGCATATTGGATTGGATATTGAATTAGTAGTAGTAGCAATATCTAATAATAAATCTTGTTGTTGGTTTTCCGCATGAAATCGCAAATAATCATGTTGTGCAAATAAAATGGGATTATATTATTAGGAAATAATTGACTCCTGAGTCCTGGCCCCTTTCCCCACAATTAGTTGCGGCGAGAACAATGCGCAGTGATTTTTAAATGATCACCCCGCGCCCGCGCCATCTGGCGTCGCCGATTACTAAGTAATACCAGTAATTGCTCAATACTATAGCACATTCTCAAATATTTTACCCCTAACATGACCTTTATCGCGATTAGGTAAGGATCACTCCCATGGGTAAAATGATTCTGACCGGCCTGCATGCGAAGGGCGTGTTTGATTTACCTAAATTCGTACACATGCGTTGCTTTTAATACCATTTGGACAAATGGAATTTTAGTTGATTTGTTAGATGAAATTAAATGTAGTGCACATTCGAAAGAATAATGCAATCAATTATAGGAAAAGTAATGGTAAAACTGAAGAAAAATAATAAACATTGGGCTAGGTGAGACGGTTTTCAGAATAACATGAGATCAGTATTGTTGGAAAAAATTATATTCGTAGCTTTGAAAGTGCAGTTCTAATTTCTGTCACATCCCTCGCCGGCCATAGCGGATATCCGTCCCAAAGGGTTGAATCGTAAGAGAGAAAGTCACCCGAGTCTTCGGAACCGGTCGCCGTAACCGAAAGGGTTTAATCATTATTATATCATGTCGCGTAATACTGCTTAGACAATGCGTTCTTTGTCATCGACACTGCACCCACCTCCGCCCGGACGAACTAATGAAACTCTATATCAAAACACGAGCGTTATATCTAAGCTTTTCATCAAAATAAATTAGCTCTCCCATAATTTTCATCGACGCCTCTCCGAGGTAATATCGCTTTATAATTAAAATTTCCTACAAAATATTATTAAAGGCACTCAGCTTAATTTGCCGGCATTACGGACGCTCGGCTGTTTATTGGCGCTGAGAAATTAATATTTCGCGTCGATATCAAAAGTTCACGCTCAACTAGCCACCCCCGGGCGGGTCGCCCACGCCGGCACACGGCGCCGGCACGGACGGACGAATTGTCGCAGGTGAGCTTCCGATGCGCTTATATTATTATTTTTTCACCTCGCACCCGCGACATCAAACGTAGCCGTGGTTACCGGAGGCCGGAGGGCCGGGGCGGCCGTCTCCGGGCGACGGGGGGGCAGGGGGGAAGGATGATCGCGAATTATTCACGTGCCATAAAGCGCAAATTACATCGGCAGCACGCGGCGCCCCGCGGGACGCGATCTAAAACAATCGCCGCTGGGTGCCGAGCGCGCCTGAATTTAAAATATTGGAAAGCTCCCACTTTCCGATATTAAATTTTCTCGATACCTATTGAAAATCGACGGTACATTCACGTTCGTAAATTGCAATTAAAATATCCGCGCGAGGCGGACTGCGGATGAGGATTCGCATAATATTTTCCCGGCGATTATTTTTCGCTCGGCTAAACAAATAGTGTTATTGGGGCTCGCAGCTCGGAATAGGCGGGCGGGGCGCCTATTAAATTCTGAATGCGAGGTTAATCCGCAATTACCGCCTAGTTATCGCCGGAAGACGGCGGAGATAGTTAGGGCCCGGAAAATATTCCGTTCACTAATTATTCCGCGTAATTAAACGCGGGCATTATCGCGCGCCGCCGCCACCTGGCGCATTGTGCCCGTGATTTACTGCGGCCCGCGACTCCGCCGCGCCGCCCGCGCCGCTCGCCGCGCGCCCGCGCCCCGGCTCCCTCTTTTTGCACCGATTAATTATCGAATTGTTCATATATATTAATCCCTATAAAATTAATGCGAGGAGCGGTAAGTTATGGTTTGCCGAGTACACCTAATCCCGGCCGCGGCCCTCCGAAACCAATATGGCGGTAACAATTTTAATATCGTGATTAATATTCGGAAAACCGAATTTAATCGCCCGTTAAACGGCAGTTCGAATGCTTTAATTAGTAATCAGCATTAGTAGTGTGCTTAGTTAACGTTTCCGGTTAGGTGAAATAGCTCTCAATTACAATGTACGTAGAGCACAGCACTGAGCATTAAAACGAAGGAAATAATGTGGGTGCATATTTTTTGTTTATTTCAATTATTTGAAGGATAACACTGTCATCTTGGTGGAGGCAGGGGCGCAATAAGAGGGAAATACTCCAAGGCAAATTAGAGAGGCGCGCTTCCGCAGAGTGGACCCTGGCTGCCATTACCGAGGCCCATATTGTCGGTTTATTTTTATCTTCAACTTTCTTTGCATTATTTTTCGCAGTAAGTGTTTGTTAATTATCGTCTAAATACTTTTGGGAAACGAAAAATCAGAGGAGTAACGAAAAGGAATGAAATGAAAACGTATTATAAAAACTACTACTTACATTTTTTACATTTGCAATGTCCCTACTCCCTACATAATAATATGTGTTGTGATTTGTGTAGGTGTAGGCTTCATGGCTACAAATTAGAGTTAAGCGACTTAGTCGTGATTCGTGAAGAAGTAACAGACAGGCAAATGCACTTATTAAAAGATATTATCCATTTTGGTACTCTACAAAAACATAACATACTACATTCTCAAAGTTCGTTTTGGAAAAACCACGTAACTATAATATACAATTCGCTAAAAGAACTTCATTATTGCTAAAGAAAATAAAAATCTTGGCTCTTTTTTTAATCCCGGAGTGCAACTCGTTATTCTTTTTTCCCCATTATGAAAAGACATCAAAACATACTCGAGTAAGTTTCTTGCATTCATACTAAAAATATAAGCTCATTAGTAATTATAGAGGGCTGGTGCGGACGCGTGGCTAAATATTCTCCAGGCGGTCCGCCCCCGCTCCCGCGCCCGCTGCCGCCTATGCCTCCGCCCCGCGCCCGCGCCCGCCGCCGCCCGGCCGCAGTAATTAAAAGAACGGAGGTCGCCGCTCGGGGCGGAGAGAAATCAAAAATTATTGTCCACATATTTTCTTGAAAGAAAATATTTTCGTTGTAATAAGGCCGTCATTATGTGTGGCTTTTCGGAATGAGAATTTGTTTAAGCATTTCATTTTCACTGCGATTAATCGTTTACACGGTGTGTTTCATAATGTCACGTGGTAGATGCTAACATAGTAATATATACTTTATATCTTACCGCGATAAAAAGTAGCCTATTGCCCTGGCATGTCAGTCAACTGGTTGAAGTAGAAACGAAGTACAAACAAAACATGTCATATTAGTACTCCTAACATAAACTACTTAAATATAGAGCCCCCTCTCAAGGAGATTCTAGTACTGAAAATATTGCTATCTTTTAACAATTACTTTAAAAACTTAAGTAGCTTTAACTAGACCACAATATCATACTTTAGTTGACACAAAAAAACATCTATAAAAAATTTAAAAGTCATGTTATCACTTACAAATAATCGGGGAAGCGTTTTGTTAATGATGTTAAACCCGAGTAGACGGGAGAGGAAGCGGGCGCGGGCGCGGAAAGCGGAACTATAAAGCCTTAATGACACCTTGTGAAAAGGCGAGATGAGTTATTTTTGAGAGGAAAAGGCGAGTGTCGAGTGGCGCGGTTGTTTTACGTGGCGGTGGCGTTTTGTTCGAACTAACGAGGTCAATAGTTGAGCAGCATTCACGCCCGCCGCGTCGTGTCGCGTCGCCGTAACAACTCTCTTGTTAGTTCAAGATCGCCTCTCTAATTATTGTCAAACCAATTCTGATACTTTATAGGGTATATTATAAAATATACATATGCCTACAGTATACGGTAGTTGAATACGAACGTTACAGATTTAGTAATAAACAGGAAACACTTATTTATGTCTGATATCATAATTATTGTTCATTTATTAAAGTATAGTGTTTGGTACTACTAATATATATATATTCTGTGATAGTGTCCAGTAGTCAAATGAAGTAACCCAGAGATCATAATAGACATTTAAGAAGACTCTACAATTAAAGGTGATTTCAAGACGATCGTTGAGCTTTAAATGGTATAATTGACGTTTCATTGATAGTCATTGATAGCAAGTTTCATAATTCATAATTCATAATTCTTTTATTGCCAGAATGAAGTACAGGGTTGGTCTTAGTTCTATTATACAATTGGATCTTTCATTCTACCATACTAAAATGGTGTGCAATACAAAATTAAGTCCTAATTAATATCTGCTACTACTACAACTAATGCACTTTTTAAATAACGATACAATTAAAAGTCACCATATACTTATACAATATCATAATAATTAATAACAATTTATAGGTAATTATAAAATTTCTCGAGTCAAATTGCACATAATTAATAATAACTAATGTCAAACATAATTTATCAAAATAAAATTGTCAATAGTATAAAATTAAAATTATTGTAAAATTAATTAGCAAAAATTATACATATTATTGTGTCAAAAAATAAAATAAAATTATGCCTGAAATCAATTATTATTCTAAAAATTATACATCATTGTGTCAAAAAATAAAATAAAAATTATGCCTAAAAATAATTATTATTCTACCATAATATCATATAAATAAGATTAGTGCCATTTTTTACTATGTAGCATGAATTCATTTAAGTCATAAAAACAATTTTCCATAAGCCAAGATGTTAATTCCTTTTTAAATTTATTATTCGAGGGTAGTTCCTTAAATTGTTTAGGTATGTTATTAAATATGTGTATAGCCTGTATGTATGCATTATCTCTGTATATATTTAGATTACATCGAGGACGATAAAGTTTGAATTTATATCTCTCATTTTTCCGACCGACATCTGAACTGAGTTCAAAGTATTCTGGATGCAACCTAACGAACATGCAAACCTCTCGGATATACATACAGGCTAGCGGTAACAAGCGCAACTTCTTAAATAGTGGTCTACAGCTTTCCAAATACCACGAACCACAAATAGCTCGAACACATTTCTTTTGAACACGGAAAGCTTTATCTATATCCACTGAGTTACCCCACAACAACAGGCCGTACGAGAGGACCGAGGATACGTAGCCATGGTATGCGGTTAGGGCTGCCTCGCTACCTGCCGTTTGTCGCAGTCTACGCAAGGCATATACAAATCGATCAAGCCTATTACACACTTGTTCTATGTGGACCTTCCAGTTACAGTTCTTGTCAAGCATGAAACCTAAAAATTTTGCAGAGTTGGCTTCTAAAATGTAAGTATTATCATATTTTATACTCAAAGTTGGTTTTTTACTGTTATAATTTTGAAAATGGATTAGTTGAGTTTTAGTTATATTTAGTTTTAAATTATTATTTTTAAGCCAGTTAATAATTTTTAATAAAGTAGAATGTAGTTCCGCTTCAAAGGAGTTCCTGTCCTTGCATTTAACAATGATTGTTGTGTCATCTGCAAATAATATTGTCAGATATTGTGTTATCTTTGGTAGGTCATTTATATATAATAAAAATAGGAAAGGCCCGATAAGACTCCCTTGTGGTACACCAAATGTGTTTTTTCGTAGCTTAGACCGAGTGGTAACTTTAATTTTATTAATTATTCTACTTATTTCAACACATTGGTGTCTGTCAGACAAATAGGATTTTATCCATTTTTTAGCAATCCCCCTTATGCCATATTTTTCTAATTTATGTAATAGGAGAGCATGATCGACAAGGTCAAATGCTTTGCTCATGTCGAGAAATACCGCGGCAACCGGTATTCTATCATTTAGGGCTTCTGTGACTGCTTTTATAAGATTGAAACACGCTAAGGTAGTGTTGCTATTTTTCCGAAAGCCATATTGATTTTTAGTTAATATATTGTGACGGTATACAAAACTCTCAAGACGATTCAACATAACCTTTTCAAATATCTTAGAAAGAATTGGGATTAATGTGATTGGACGGTAGTTATTAGGGTTTGATCTGTCTCCACTTTTATGAAGTGGCTTAACAACCGAAGTTTTAAGGATATCAGGAAAAGAGCCCTCTTGTAAGGACATGTTAATGACGTAGCTTAAAGGTTTAGACAATAATTTTGATGAACTTTTCAATATTTTTGTGCTGATATTATCTGCTCCGACTGAGCTAGTGTTGTTCAGGCCATTAATAATTTTATGTATCTCTGAGGGATCAGTTGGTGTTAAAAATATTGAATCTGAAATATTATTATTTGAAGTCAAAGTATCTGATATGTCATGTGCATTAAATTTAAAGTCATTTTTATTAGTCATATTTATAAAATAATTATTAAAGAGATTGCTTATGTCAGTAGGGTTTGTATATATTTTATGGTTAATTGAACTTACCTTAAGTGAACTTCAACCAAAATTATACGAGTTGCTGCATCCGTAGAGATTTAATAAACCTGTAGTCCGAATTTTGTGGTACTGCATCATCACACGCCATTTAGATATTATTTATTTAATTTAAAACTGAAAAAAGACAATCAATTGGTTTTATAGTACTTCCGCCTTGCTTTCCTAGATGGCGGTGTTAGTTCGTCCGTCATTCTTTTTAGAGAGGATAATTCATAACATTTTATCATTCCGCAAGTAAAGAATAGGGGCAACAAACTAAGAGAAGTGGGTGGGGTGGGATCTTAAATCTCTACGGATGCAGCAACTCGTATAATTTTGGTTGAAGTTCACTTAAGGTAAGTTCAATTAACCATAAATTATACTTCGTTGCTGCATCCTATGAGATTTAATAAACCTGTAGATGTTCAGCGCGTAATTGCGGAATGATAAAATACCAGATTAATTATATTAAGTTAATTAATTACGGAATTTAAAATGATATAACATTATAGACATCATAACAATTTTTAGTTAATAAAGTATTGTACTTCTAAATAATAATACTACTTAATTAGTTTGGATATGCTATGAATCTGAATTTACATTAAAAATAGCTTCTGCGAAAGCTCTGTCTTGTGCTAAATCTGGTAAAGGTAAGTTATAAAACTTAGCAAAACAAAGTGATGAGCCGGCCCAGCCAGCGCATCGCTTGATAATGTCGACGGAGACTCCCGCGCAGCGCGCCGCCGACGTGGAGGCGTGTCGCGTGCTGTGCGCTGAATAAACGCCAATCTCTATGCCACTGTCCTTGAGGATACTCTTTATCCAGCGACTTATAGATTGGGAACTGGCATTATGAAAAGGCTTTCTAGTTGTTAAAATGAGCTTATCAGTAGCTGGGCCATTTCTCAGCTCTTTTGTCTTATCTAGGTAAATAAAGCTTTAGCTGGGGCTTGATGAATAATTATTAATAGTGATTACGATACGTGAATTTTCGGAATGAACGTCTTCTTTTCTTATGAGTGATAACGTCTGCACCCGTTGTCCCGTCGACAACGAGTTGAATTATTATATATAATTATTATAATATTAGAATGAGTTACAATTTTTTTTTTTTTTTTTTTTTTTTTTTTTTTATATATATAAAATTTCTAATGATAATAAGTATAGAATCTTACGGATAAAATTTAGATACGTACTCCAAAAGTTTATAAGGTTCCCTTAAAAATGAATACTTTAGGAAGCTGGGCTTACTCCTAAAGACTCCTTTAAAAAATCTTAGGATCGTTATTGCAACGGGATTTACCAATGATTAGAGACAAACTAGAGTCTAGACCTATAACAATTTAACATTCCGCAACTTGCTTTTTCATTAAGTTTTTCTGTTAAAATTTAAGAATTCGTAATATTATATCAGCTACGAATCCTTAATACAAATCAATTATTATTATTAATTTGACAAAAATTAAACCAATGTTTTAATCCTGTATCATACTGATTAATTGTACCTCCCGATAACGGTTTTAGTATGATATTGTCAATAGACATCTCCGGTATTCGGCGTCTTAGGTAGACTTTCCGCACAATACTGCGCACGCCAGAAGGTTTTATCTGGCCTAAAATAAATCTCGTCAGATTTGAGAAGCGATCAAAACAGTGGAAAACACGGCCGAGACATGACGGCCAGTACGGAACGACTAATTTACCAGTCGCTTCCTCTTCTATAATTTTCCTAAGACAGTATGAGCGCGAATGGCGGAAAGGCATAGAAAAAATAATCGTGCCATGAAATTGTAAAAGCAAGGATGATGAAGGCACCTGGGTCTTGTTTCCAAGAGACATAATATCTTAGCAGATAATAATATAGCACTTATTACTAAAGCACAACGCGAGTAAGTACGGTATCAGCCATCAGGTTGTCAGGTTGACCGAAGCTCAATAAGATCTTTAGTAAGTTCCTATCGTTACGTTACGTACCTAGACGCCTGGTCAGCATCTGTGTTTTTATATAATCGATGTTGAACGGTTTGAACCCCTCATGGCCTCGATCTGTCTTGTTGTGTGACAAATTATAAGAAGCAAATAAATTATATATGCGTTGTTTCTCGCACTACTGCCATATATCTCTCGCGATTTCATTGAGATGATGAAATTGAATACTTCACATTATAATATTAATATAAGATAATATAATTATGGCAGTAGTATTATTTATTCTTAGTAAGACATTTAAAATATTATCACAACGATGAAATGAAAAATGATTTCAATCCCTAGGCAGCCAATAATTCGAGATAATTGATATGATGGCGAGCTTCATCCGCAGACCAATGGCATCTAGTTACTACTCCGTCGCACGCGACGCCCCAGCCAGTGAGTGACGAGTCTGTGAAGATCTCCAGCTCGTATAAACTTGTGTTTATTCTATTAAAAAGCTTACTTTATTCTATTAAAAATAATATTGCACCACCAACTGGTGGTACAAATAAGGTTTTACAGGCATGATGGAATCAAAATTATTATTACATTTTTGTGAAGCTAAAAACTCGTTCAAAGTATTTAGTACGCGGCCAGTTGTATCAAAGAATATACAACTACACGGCTGTATGCTATTGCTGGTCATGCTGAAATTAAAGTGCCAATGAACTTCGCGAAATCGCGCTTTGTTATGGATTTCGTTGGCTAGTTAGTTTCTGGAGTAACTGCATGACTTGAGTATTTAATATTATGTCAAAGCTAATATAATATCATTGGTCAAAGCCAATAAATCTACAAAGTTGTGAAGGCGTCATACTAGTTTTCTCAAAGTTGATAATAAAACCTAATTGTTTCAATTTTGACCTTAATATAATATTATAATATAGTAGCATAATCTTTAGATTTCGATTCGAATTTCGACCACTAGATGGCCCTGCTTTCTTGACCACATAAAAAGAGGCTTTTGAAGCTTTACAAATATAAATGGCACAGAACTTAAGCCGTACAGGAAGGCAGTTAAATTCACAAAGATTATCATGAAATCGAAATCTCAAAAAGAAATAAAATAATAAATTTATGTAATGTATGAATCGGCACACCGCACAAGCAATTCCTTGAGATCGATTGAGATTTGAGATTGAGATATGAGGAATATAGGCATTTGGAAAGACCAATTTTATAGCAGTGCGAATATCTTCCATTTTAAAAGTTGATTACGTGCAAATTAAAAATGTATTTAAGTAATTTTGAGTTGAATATAAATCTTAACCCACCGATACTTTTCGGTGTAAGAAAAATGTATGAAATAAATTGGTCTGGCAAATTTTCATTACATACTGAAATAGCACCTAATTGTTTGAGTTCACTTATTGCTTTGCTCATCTGACTCTTTGTAAAAGGTGGATTACTTGGTTCCACACGTTGGTAAGGTGGCTTACAGAAGGGACTTATAACTCAATGCAGAAGGGTATTTTATAATATCCTTTAGCATAAGACAGCCCTGCACCGTGCTGTCGGAGGTTATTAGAAGCCAATTGCGTAAAAAGAATTGGATGCGGCCAGCGTGAGGTACCTCTAGTAGCAGCGTCTCCTGTCGTTGCTCGGTCTGGCGCTCGCGTAGGGGCGGCCGCGGCGCGGGGGCTGCTGGGCCCTCCTCGCCGACGTGTCGACGGCTGCGGCTCGTGCGGGCGGGCCGGCGCTGCTGGCGCTGGCCTCGCGTACTGCTGACGAGGAGGAGCTCGGGAGTTGCCCGGCAGTGCTTGTTGCTAGCGCGGTTTTTGCAGCCTGCTGTAGAACTGCGGCTACCTCTTGATTGAGTTTAGGCGCTTGTGCCAGCGAAAGGTTAGTGGGTATAAGAATGTTCGCCACAAGCGACTCCTTGTATTCCTTAGCCAAACCATCGACCAAGATTTTACCCCAACGTTCAGAGAGTTCGGTGGGAATGCGTTCGCCTAGGGCTTTCTCTGTTTTATTGGCCTTGCCAAGAATATTTAGTATTTCAAGTGGTAACCTGGGAGTAGATTCTTGGTTAGGATCTACTGGCACGGTGACTTCTGGTTGGCTCAGCGGCGCTGATGTCGGCGGTGCGGCCTGCGGCGACGCCGGTGCAGGCGCGGCCGACTCCATATAATCCACGTCTTCGACGTCGGCTAAAGATTGTGGAGTTCCACAGCAAGATTGAGCCTCCCGCGCGTCGATGTCTTCATCGCGCCTTTTGTCGTCGGATGAGTGCTCGTTATCGCAGCGGCCTTCCCGGGAGGAAGACGCTGATGACTCGGATCTTGTCCGGTGTGAATAAGCAAAAGCATAAAGTTGCTTTCAGGATGATATCACGTATCATCACGACTCAGTTTGTAACCTGGATAATATCGCGTATTACCCCTTAAGGTACAAAAGGTTGACTATCTGGTTAATATCACGTATTAACCCGTTAAGATAGTCCTTTTTTAACGTATCGTTACCATGCCATAGTTTCCAATCGCCGTATTTTGCGGCGAATATGTTCGTAATCATCCTTATTCTTCCTTTTTCCAATATTATTCGGCGATTTACACTAATTATAACACTTTAACACTGTAGAAATCAGTTTAAAAAGGATAACGTGTTGACGATGCCGCACACGAAAAACGAATGACGGACGAACTAACACCGCCATCTAGGAAAGCAAGGCGGAAGTACTATAAAACCAATTGATTGTCTTTTTTCAGTTTTAAATTAAATAAATAATATCTAAATGGCGTGTGATGATGCAGTACCACAAAATTCGGACTACAGGTTTATTAAATCTCATAGGATGCAGCAACGAAGTATAATTTATTGTCATGAATTATTTTATCTATACCTGCGTCCGAGTTTGTCTCATTGATATTATCATTTATAATTTGCCATACGGCTTTGCATTTATTTTTCTTATTTTCGACGTGTTTTTTATTTGCTAACTGTTTCGATTTAAATATGCATTGTTTTAGAATTTTTGAGTAATTTTTGTAGTTTTTGTCATTCTTTTTTTTCTCGGTTCCCATTAGTCTATATTTAAGGTAAAGTACCCTTTTTTTAATGCAACATTTTTTGAGTCCTTTAGTCAACCATGATGTAAGATTTTTTGATTTATTATATTTTTTTACTCTAACATTAGGAAAACACAAGTTAAAAAATAAACATAGTAAGCTATGAAACTCTTGAAATGACTCTTTTAAAGTATTTTTCTCATATACCTCTGAAAATGTAAGTGCCGATATACAATTGAGAAACTTGTTAATATTTGAAATACTATAATCCCTGATATATTCATACCAATAATTAGGTTTGATGTTTATTTTACTATTAATTGTAAGCGTTTGGCCGGTTTCGTGATCAGATAGGTTTAGATAGTGAACGTTAGCTTGAGCTTGTTTGATATTACTCGCGAATTGATCAAGACATGAATCACTTCGAGTGGGTACTTTAATATGCAGATCAATGTTAAAGTTTTTTAGAGTAGTCATAAGTTCAAAGCAGGATTTGTTAGGTTTCAAAGTGTTGAGATTCCAGTCCCCACATAAAATAATTTTTTTATTACGTTTTGATACTTTGAATAATAATTGTTCAATATTTGTTAAGAAAATTTGAGGATCACTGGAGGGAGTTCGATATATACATATGAGAATAATGTTTTGAGCAGCCAATTCAATCCCGCAACATTCAAACTCAAGATCACAAGCGAGGTTTAGTGCTAATGCTTTGCAACAAATGTCATTTTTTACTAGAATACAAGAGCCACCTCTGCGTGATTTACGGCAATAACTCGATGCTAATTTGTACCCAGGAATTTTAAGTAGATTTTCAGTTCCCTTTTTCATAAAGGTTTCGGTTAGGCATATAATATCAATAGTCTTAAAATTTTTAGATAGGTCAGTTAATGTAATGAATATCTCCTCGCTCTTATTTATGGCGCCAGCTATATTTTGATGAAAAATCGTGAGTTTAGATTTTTTAGGATCGAAAAAATGTATCGTTTATTTTAGCATTGGTCTGTTTTTTAAAGTAGTAAGGTATGGTACCTTTTCTGAGAAATGTGGAAGTACGATCAACTATTTTTGTTGGAGAATTTTCATGTATGTAATGAGACTTATTTTTGTTTTCAATTATTTGTTGTTTAATATCTGCTATAAATTTTGACTTATAATCGATGCTGTCTATTTCAATATTAATTTTTTCACAAATTTCTTTTAAAAACCATTTTTGATTTGTGCAATTTGTAATGTTGATAACCTTTACACTAGGAAATTTTATGAAGGTCGATGCTAATCTTGTTTGTATATTTTTTAAAATATAGTATCTGCTATTCATGGAATATGGAATGATAAGAACATTAGTTTGAGCTAATTTCACGAGCGTGTGTGTAATATGCGATATAAATGAATTTAAGTTCCTTTCGTTTACCCTTGCCGCTAAAACAACATAGTCTAAGTTTGTAAACAGGCTTGCTGATTCAGAAGAAATATTAAACAACTGCGAGTAGGTAGCATTTCGTTTTATAGTCCCTAATACTGAATATTTATCGTTCCACGTATTTTGTCTATATTTGTGTACAGCATTACTAAGACCTTTTACGTAATGATCGCCTACGATATGAATTTTTAATTGTTTAAGTGACTTTTCATCAGATTTTATTGCTGATTGTGTACACTGCAGTTCACAATTTTCATTTTTTTGGCAATTACTAATAGTATTATATGTGATTTTAAATATTAAAGTTTTAATTTCGAACCATAACTTGTGCAACAATTTCTCATCATATTTATTATAAATGGACATTAACTTTACTATTGATTTGTCAGGATGAATATAAAAACAATTATCATAATTTTTAACTAACGAACAAATTGTGTTATTAAGAAGCTTAGTGTTTAGGTAACGATTTAAGATAACTGCAATATCTAAATAACGATAAGTTATTTAGATATTGCAGTTCCTTGCACAAAAATAATATAAATAACCATTCAACATATTATTATAGACTTCGAGGTTTTATATTGAGATGCGATATAAAGAAAATCTTTACGAATTATCAATTCTTCGAATCTCCGTACCTCGAGGAGGTAAAACTAAAAGCATATTTAATGCGAAGGAGGACGAGGAGATATTATCATAACATCCCAACAAAGGAGCCCGAGACACGTCACTCATGTAAAACAGAGCTATCGCGTATCGCGCACGAACGCATCTCGATTTTCATTCCCAAAAAAAAATTAAAAAGTATAAGGTTGATCAGAGGCACCGATAGCGCTTGTGCTACCGTTTACGCTCTTTGTTCGGGATAATAATAAACCACAAACAATGAGGGCAGAATAAGAGACGCTCAACGCCCCACTCGACGGTAAAAAAAAATATGGTCTCTCGTTGCGTTCCCAAGCTCATCATGCGTGCTCTCTAATTTTTTTAAATACCTGCTCGCGAAACGCCGATATTAGTTTGGATGTTCGATTTTCAAAGGGCGACGGATACGAACGTCAAGCTTCCAATTTAATTCGTATTTCATTAGTAATAATGTATACCAAAATTATATGTCTGATACGCGAGTACGGACCAAAGTACACCAATATTTAAACCACGCTTAAACAATAATTTTATCAATAATTATTATTCGCAAGCTGCAGCCGACGTAAAGTAAATAAACGACATTATGTTTATCAAAGAACTTGCTTTACGTTGTAGTTTCAAGATTTTCATAAACTCTACATAATGTGAAAATCGAACACCTAGCTGTAGTAATTAAAAATTGAAAAAAAATTATTGCAATGTTCACAAATGATTATTATTGGATAATATGTATAATACAAATAGGTATTATCTGACTGATACTTTACTGGTGTAATCTAGCTAGACTAGCCGGTAATAAACTCTACACATTATTCAAATCGGATTTCCTACGCATTATTGGCCCGCACAAATGTAAGTAATAAACAACATTTGGCGACCCACGTTGAAAGTTTTATGAACCCACTAAATTCGATTCGGCCAACTTTAATTCGTATGCTAATGATATCGGACTAAAACTCAGTCGATTACAAACGGTCATCCATATTAATTTTTGCTAATTCCAGGTCGAAAAAAGATATCAAAAAGCGTGAGTCGGCCCGCGCACCTGGGTCGCCGGGGGCTCTCATTCAAATGCAAATCAAACGTTCCATTTTAAAAATCTACCATCTCGACTCACTTTGCTTCCGGAATGATATAAGCCTGATCGCTCCCAAGTGTGTCGCGGCGGCGATCGAAAGTCGATCTTATGTCGACGATCGCTGGTCGTGTTCGACGTCGCCGACCCCGTCGCATACGTCGTATCGACGTTGCTACGTGTGTCGTATAAGCCCTTTTAGGTTAAAATTCGAGTACCCAGGTGTGCTCCCGATCCGGTTAAGGGAAGCGTCCTTGTTAGGGATTCTCGTATGAAATGGTTTAATGGTTTGTTTTTAATTTCATTTTTATTTTCAACGATGCGATGTTGTAAATTAATGGCAATAAAATCCCGTTGTAACCTGAACAATACAATCTGCGCTTAGTATTTACATTGTACTTACCTACTCAAAAAACTAAAGTGTTAGTTTAGTTAGTTAGAATTAAACAATAAAAAATGTTCCAGAAGCGTTTCTTTAACCCACGTTAAATATAAGATATCGAAAAGTGACAAACACGATTTTAATTAAACACGAGTAAATGTAATGTAACTTACGCTTATTCTATTAGATTTTATCAACGACATAATAATTGTTAAAACATAAATGAAGTCTGCAATGTTTGATATTATTTTTTCTCTTCTTTTTCTTCATGATATTGTTAAAAGGATAATATAAAACAAAAAATAATTTTTAAAAATTAATAACTAAATCATCCAAAGAACGTATAATATTTAATTACAGACTAAACTTAGTGTGAAGTGTGAACATTATTTATGGGTCTGTCTTCGCGTCTATAAAACAAGCTGTAAAGGATTCCACGAAGCATATCAATAAAAAACGACATCGATCAAGGACCGCACAGACAGCCTGGCGGCACCATGAGGTCCGAATTAATGTAAATTCCGACCATTCCACAGATTTGGAGCAATGGATCATTTAGATAATCATTGTGGCGTGATCATGATGAATGTTCCTAGTTATGGACATTTCTGACTTTGACGTAATCTTATGAAATCGGACCTCACAGAATCTTATCACGATGTGATATGATTTGGGAAGGGGTTAAAAACTGTCAGTGAAATCTACGAAAGTTATAAAAAAGTTTAATTGGCAACCTATAATAATATATTTTTGATTTACAGTAATAAAATCATCACACAATAGTGTGTCTACTACAAGTCACGAATACTTGCTTAATAAAATCCACGGCAAAGTACATTTTGCCGCTATAAAAGTACCTTCTATAGTATATTATGTGGAACCTTATTTTTGTGTTAAACACAAGCAAACAATCAAATATTTCCTGACTTTAACAAAGTTTAGATATCATAAAGATGTTATTATAGGAATCAGATCTCGCTAATCAAAATATGAGACGAAAAACTCGCATCCATCGTGGACCACACAAAGGACGGTCGTAGTTCGCTAATAATAGTTAATAGTTTTCTCGAGTTCCATACAAAAGTGATTTACTACGCTCGAAAGTCGGACACTGGACAGTAAATCAATGATATCTCGTCCCGATACAGACACGTGCTTCATTATTTCACCTTTTAAAATAAATATGTTTTATTACTCCATCTGTCATACAGGAGATTAGCCCGGTAATGGGAACAGAGCGCGGACGCGTCATTCCGTCTTGACGTTAAGTGTCTATGAAACTTAAGTTACTGGTGCTTTAGGGTTATTGCTTCAGTCGTCGCTATGGTCGCAATATCTGTACAGATTGTAGAGCGATATTGACAACATCCGAGCTGCATCGCCATCCAGCTAAGGAACCGAGAGTATCCATGTAATGGAGCAATTTTCTGGTTTGAAGCTATAGTTAATGCTCCAATATAATTTAGTTGAAGAACTAATGTTACATGTATTTTCCTTTCTCTTTACTGCTATTAAGTTTGGTACTGGGTATTAATTTAGTAATGGGTGTCTACTGTATTGGCAAGACAATAGACACCCACTTTCGACAGTCAGTCTTTGAGTCTCTCTGTGCATTATATGACTGTAATAAATATTATTTTTTGTCTCTTTTTCTAACATCCCAATTCCACAGCAACACCATAAAATAAATACCTCGTGATTTACTACAGTACCGTGAACCTCTAACGCGCTGTGGAGATGTGCGCGCACGCGTCCCGAATCACTCCATATAGCCTTGAACTTCGTCATGGCGTTACTCACAAACGGCTCTAATTCACCTTGGTGTATTCAGAACAGGGCTTGCCCTCCACATGTAGTAATATATTATATTATGTATTAACTGTATTTCGTGACTATGCCCTCGGAGTGTACCTCGCAAAGCCATCGAGTAGTATAGAATATTATACAAGGTGGGGATCGAAAATATAACACAAATCGAAGATCAACATTTAAAATTCCTTTCAAAAGCTGGTCGAGAAGACGCACTCGAACCGTTCAACGTTTCTTGTGAATCCACCCTCGAAACAAATCGCCGGGCGCACATTCAATTAGTTCAATAACGTATAACAAATTATAAAAGCGGTCACCACTCGAAACTCATCCAGGTGAAATTAATTCATACACGAAAAGTATTAGCCGCGGGCATCAAAAGGCCTCGACTGTCCGCGCGGGCTTTCCTTTTAATTAGACCGTAAGTACTCGTTAAAAAACAGGATCTTCCCAAACGGACAAAGCGCTCCCGACAACGCGAGCGTATAAAAAAACGCGGGATAAATAAGTGGAAAAATACAGGTAAGTCCGAGGGGTTTTGTACGGCCCGGCCGGCCACTTAGGTCATCCTGCGAAATAAAGGACCGAGTTTTTTATATCGCTTTTAAATGCAAGCCTCGTACGGACCCGCCTCATCCCCTCGTGATGATGTGAAAGGAAACAAACGAAAGAAAATGTTTCCGTGCGCCCGCCCGCTCCATCGAACGGTTGTAAGTTTAAATTGCAAATAGTTCGTGTAATTCACTTAGCTCGTGAAACGAACAAAAACTTGACTCCGTCGGCCCGGAGTTTATCTCGAGCGTTTAGGATCAGCGAGACGCGTAATGACGTGGCGCTGTGCCGCTTTGTCGCATTGTTCGCGCGGCTCTAACAAAAATAATGATTGCGATAATTGTAGTGTGTTTTTAATTAAAATGGCCGACTTCATTACTAGGTTCGGGTGGGATTTCCCGAATTTAATTTCGAAATATCAATCTTGGCGGGCTCCCTTTGATAGAGTGGTCGTGCGAGCGATACGTTTTCCGTTCGGCCAACTCGGAGGGTCGGTGCGTAGGGCCGGAGTGTTTGAAGCGGTGATTAGTACTGCGGGGGCTTATGGCCAAATAATCTTAGTGAAGTCGATAATGAGAAAACATTTCACTTGCCACTCGCCGTAACACTCCAATATTCGTTTGTTGAATTAAATCTAAATTTTATGTAGAAATTTCGATCTCTATTAAATATAAAATAATAATATGTTTTGTCAATTTTACAGCAAGTTTGCTTTCCTGCACGCTAGCCTACTGACTTCAGAAATAGGGATTTGGGGTAACATAATAATTGTAGCTTGTTTACTGGAATTGATAACATATGAATATCATAACACGTGCAGGTATAAATCAAGCGAAAATTAGGGCAAAACAAGACAAAAGTCTACGGAAAAGAAAATAAATTGATTTTGTTCCAGATGAGCGCGAACGGCAAGCAAGGGTTGTCTTTTATTATTTAACCCGTGTTGTATTATGGTATACATTTGAAAGCGATATTATAATATTATTATAACTAATAATTATAAGCTGCATAGACAGACATGAGAACTTTTGCAGAGGTTTAAAATGACCAATAATTTGTTAAGTACAATCTAATCTATACATAAATGATAATATAATAAAACTGTAGAAATGAAAATTCTGTACATTAAAGATATTCAAAAAATAATAAGCGGGGGGTGTCACTACATCGATATAGAAGCCAAAAATGTGGTTACTTTTTTGTCTGTCTGTCTGTCTGTCTGTCTGTATGTTTGTTCCACTATCACACGAAAACTACTGATCCGATTTGAATGCAGTTTTCGCAGATATATTAATTGTCTTCTTCCAACTTAACATCTGGTGTAAAAAAAAAACCCCCCCACTCCTCTAAGGGGACAAAAGAGGGGGTCAGGTTTTGTATCAAACTTTTTTCTTTAACACGAAAACTACTGATCCGATTTGCATACGGTTTTCGCAGATATATTTGTCTTCTTCTAACCCAACATCTGGTGTATAAAATTTTCCCCTCCACCCCTCTAAGGGGACCAAAGAGGGGGTCAGGTTTTGTATCAAATTTTTTTCTTTAATGGACTTACTTCATATTTTGAACTGTGTTTTCCAACTTAACATTAGGTGTATAACATTTTTCTCTCCACCCCTCTTAGGGGATAAAAGAGGGGGTAAGATTTTGTATCAACTGATGAAGTAGAAATACTTTAAATGGCAAAACAACGTTTGCCGGGACAGCTAGTACATATATAAAATACTCATGTCATAGTGTTTGTGCGCGAACTCTTCCAAAACGGCTCAACCGATTTTAATGAAATTTTGTATGTATATCCGAGGAAATTGATTCCTAGGCAGTTGACAGACCAACGTCATTTGGTCGGATCATGTCAATTCAATGTTAAATGTGATCTGTCGGCTGGGTTTGACATAACGCGACCAAACTACGTAGGTCCCCCATCTACCTAGGAGTCAACTTCTCTGACAGTACATTCGTTAGGCCTGAGAATAGGTTTTAATCTACTTTTTATATCGATACTAGAAATAATTTATATTATGGCAAAACCACGTTTGCCGGGTCAGCTAGTTAATATAATATATCAATGTGTTCTTTATGTAATATTATAGCTAAGTATATTGAAAATTCAAATTTCGAAAGTTCTGTATCTATTGCTGATTTGTAAAATTATGTCGTTTCTTTTGGTGATATTTTGAAGTTGATTGTGATATTATTATCATATTATTATTATTATTATTATTATATATTAGAAAAAAAAAAGAAACCTCTTTAGCGTCCCACAATCCAGGACTTGTAATAGTAGTAACTCATTCTTAAGACGTTCTTGTAGTATGTATAATATCTATTTTGATGATTTAGATCTGTTTAATTGCTCTTTAAGTAAAATGAAACATGCTGTAAAAGAAAACATAGAAAGCCTAGTTTTAGACAATAATTAATGTGATATGTTGTTATACTTGTAAATTGTAACTTAAGTCTTTTTAAACACAATGTTACACTCATTTTCTTTTATGGAACTAAAGGTTTGTGTTTCCAATTAATGTGCTTAGTCTATAAGATTATTTTGTATTATAAAACTGTTTGTTCCTGAATAAAAAAAAAAAAAAATTATTATCTTAATTGAAAAAGGGTTAACAATAAATCGAATTCACATTAGTCCCAACAAAGAGTCAGCATCCTGTTCAGTCAACCATAGCAGGTATAAAAAAATAAAAGCAGTAAGAAGGAAAACAGATGGAGGTGCAATTAAAAATAAATAATTAGTATTGACTGACTGGGTACCTGGATGGTAAATATGGTGCTACCCGAAGGGTGCAATGGCTGAAGGTGGGTATTATGGGCCTACGGGTGAAGGTGGGTGCAATTGGTGAAGATGGGTGCTATGGGTGAAAATGGGTGCAACGGGCGAAGTGGGTGCTAACACCTAATTAGGTTAAACAGGGCAGTCGCGCGGATTCCCATTGTCACGTTATCGTCCGCGCCCACTCACTGCCCCGACTTACTCCAGACTCCGACTTCGCGAAATTTTAATTTAAATCTTCGACGTAGACGAGCGTTTTTTAGTTATGAAGGTTAAAAATTTATTTTAATTGCAAGTAATAAAATAAGTAGGCTATGTGTAAAGACTTAAGGGTCGCCCACAAATTGCAACATTTTTTTAAATTGCGCACACACCTTGGAGCACTCTATCCTTGTATAGAAATCACAAGAATATTGTCGTACAAGATACGTCTTCAGATGGACAATCCCCCATATTTTATGATTGATTACATTGACAATATGATCAAGGTCGAAATATTCGCCATCAACTTTCGCCATCGTTCCACGCGCAAATTTATATATCATCCTCAATCCTCATCACCTTGATGAGTGGCAGTCTTCCACTGTGCGTTTTTCGCGTAACTTTCTGCCGCGTACTGTAAAACTCTGAATGAACAGTCACCAGTAGTATTTCCGGACCAATACGACCTGCAAAGTGCAAACTTTCAAGAATAGAGCGTATTCCCTCTTAAAATACGGCAACGTACCTGAAGCTCTTCTGATATTGCGAGTGTCCATGGGCGACGGTAGTTGCTTTCCATCAGGTGACCCGTTAGTTTGATGTTTGCCCCTAATTTTATTAAAAAAATGTGTCAATAATACTCGTGGAAGTGGTCGAAGACACCTTTTTCGCCATATCCAACCATTTGGATCAAAAGATGTCGTCGAGAAACGCCAGTTCACCTTCTGTGTCAACACAACGACCTGTACTCCTCAAGATCAGCGATCAGAAATTCAATTACAGTATTGATAGAGCCAAGATGACGGCACGTGGTCGGCACACGCCGGCGACTCGCAATACGTACCCAATCAGGATTATACGTCCCGGGGGCTGGGGGAATCATTACGACTTAATCAAGTGCGCCGCAGAAAAATTCTAATATCCACTGATTAATTGTGATATTAATCGGAAAAGTGTCGATAGCTGCTGATGATGGAAAATGTTTTATAAAATGATATAGTAGAGATATAGTGTTTTTTTAACATACGTAGTTTCTCATGATTGGGGAATAATTCTACACGTCATTATATTAAGTTAGGTATCTCATCTAAACAGTCACTTGATTGTCAACATTTTATTAAATCAACATTCATCATTTTAAAAACTATGATTATTATCACACTCAATAATTATTCCTACAAGTTACATTACAGGCTACCATATATTATTTCAACCCGGCCTACACAGCATCACTAATGTATTAAACTATATACACGTACATAGGAAAATTAGCTGACAGAACATGAATACGCTTTGTTAACGAGCTATATTAGCCGGGTAATTGAGGTGTGATCAAATACGTAAGGTTTGTAGCCGCACACCGTGATACTACTTGCATTATGCCTACAACAATAATTGTTTCATAGTACAAAATTGTTTTAACATTTATATGATCCCAAAATTATGATCAAAACTTAATTTGTGATTTTACAGGAGTTTATATTTTCCATTGCATTGTTGATTGGTTTAATGGTAATTTATTTGACTAAAACAATCAAAAAAGCTAGTGTAGAGATCAAAACACTGAAACTGGGCAGTGTGCATAATGCTCATAGAGAAAGTTACCATAGCGCCTATATAAGTTTTTGGCACTGACTACATTTACAACTCAGTGCCTTTATCACTAGTAATTTATAGTTTCACGATTCATCAATTTACAGGTATAAAACTTTTAGACGCTATGGTACTAGTAACTCTATAGTTTTCTTTACTAGCATTTTGGTACTCCTTCTCCAGTCGTGTTCCTCATGTCTGAGGGTCGTGACCTCCCCCTTCTTTGACCTTCCTTCTAATGGTCTCACGCCAGCTGTTCCTTTCATGTTCATTTTATTTTGGAAGTATTCTGCTAATATATACGATAAATAGCGCTGAGTCTATAATTTCATTTTCACGCTCTTCCCTCTGCGCCAGTTCGGCTGCTCAAAGTATAATTGTCGCCCGAAGCTAATGCAGTGTGCAGCGACACGCGATGAACCGAACACATCACCGCCTGTGACCGAGCATGCGTCACCCAAACTGCTTTCCTGATGGAAAATAAAGGAACTAGGCAGTAAATGTGTATAACAGACCTTTTATAGCCATAGATTTTAGAAAGAAAGTTAACTAAACTGTCACTGATCGACCTTTAAAATGAATAATTACATCTTGACCAGCCTTTCAATACGAAGATTCTTAGATATGACTTAGTCGACCACCGTTGATATACAGAGGCGCTTTAAATTGCTTGCGATGTAATGGTGTAGTGGCCAAACCGCTCGATCGCGCGGACGCATGTAAATCGAGCCTAAATGGCGCTTTTCCTGGCATGCGTGTTGTCACCCGCGAGCGGATCAAATCCGCACTGGCATTACGCAGGAAAATATCCCTATGTCATGTCAAGTCTATATTCAAATTCAAAACGCTTATTTCAGACAATACATCTATAAAAAATGAAATTAGAATATGATACAGTTTACACACACACACACACTAATCCAAATAAACAACATGCTTATTTTAAAAAACTTTATATAATTAAATTATTCTTAAATTAAAGTAATTGAAACGATGTATTATACAATCTGTAAAATGTCCTTCATAAGAAAGTTAAAATGACAGTCAACTTAAAAATATAAAGTGAAGTAAATTGCAAGGCAAAAACTTTCATCATTTGGAATGAGGGAAACTTCGTAACGTGGGCCTTCACACCGAGTCTCTATGCGACGAGTGACATCTTTGTAAAGTACACGTAGTACGTGAAGTACTTTAAGTACTGTACTTAGGGAATTGAGGACTGAAATCTTGTCTGACGCGACGTAGCCTTTCGTAGCATACCTTCTACGAAATTGCTATTTTCGCAATTTAATTTCTAAGGCCTCTAATTCATGCTTTCATATTAATATTATAATAACATACTATTTATATGAAATTTGGTTTTTTGGTATGCCGATATTCTGAGTCTCTAAAAAGGATATAGAACAGTTTCTATTCCGGATTTTTACGAAATGTACGGTTTCCGTGCAACAAACTTTAATGATTTGCGCGGCCGCTGAACTAATTTTACTGGTTTTAAGATTGATACACGAGAAAGGGCAAAGGATAGTTTTGTTGCGGAAATATGTACCTACCACTCCCTCTCGATAAACTAATTTTGGCGCAATTACATTTCGTACAACCTAAAAGATAGACAACGTACAACATCCTACCATGAATGACAGATAAAATATTTTTTCGTATTCTATTAATACAAACTCTTTGATATAGAATAACTATGAACTACATTTCCAAGTAAAAAAAGGATTTATAAAAGTTGACAACCCTAATCGCAGTAGGGAAGCTCCAACCAATTACTCTGAAAGACTCGACGTGGAGGAGGTATTTCAATTTAGCTTATTGGCTCATGTGCGCCGGGATTTTGACAATTCCTTTCCTGGTCCGCGCGTCCTTTCCATCCCATCCATCAAACATTTACAAGATCATCCAATATTTAGTTATAAAACATTTATTTCGGTTATTATCTTTATTTACTATAATAAATACGTAAGTGACTCTGTCTATCTGTTACCCCCTTATCCTTAAACGGCTGAACCGGTTTATGATATTTGATGTGAAGATACTTTAAGGCCCGGGAAAGGATAGTTTTTATTGCAACAAAATACGATTTCCCGGACGAAAAACTAATTCCTGTGCAACGGAGTTGCAGGCAACATCTAGTATCTAGGTTTAAATTTAACATAAGCTGTATTAGTTATTACTTTCTAGCGCTTAAAGGGTTGTAGAAAAACGCTTTCTCCAGTGATCTTTGCTATACTACATTTAATTTTTTTGGTACAAACTATGGTTCGGATTATAGTGTTGACCTGTAATAGCTTCGGTAAACTGTAAAGGCACGTGCACACGGTCACGCTATCGTGTTCTGGTTCATTAGGCGCGACCCGCGAGCGCCGCGCGCCGCTATCGCCGCGGGCAGCTCATTTTTCACGCCACGTGCGAACCGCTGTATTATTTTCAATTTTCAAGTATAATTTAGTACTGCTTACTGAAATCCTAACTGGTATAATGTTAGTTACCACTGTAAATACTGGAGGCACAAGAATTCAGTGGTGGGAATGTGTGGTAAGCCAATTACCGCTAAAATAACATTGGTCTAATGCACGGCTTCTTTGACAGGAGTTTTATTTACTCAATAGCGCTTTTGTTTGGCTAACGTCTGTTAAATAGATAAACTAGTCTCAAAAGAATTTAGAATCATTCAGTCATAAAAATATTGTATGCTTTGATTCTGACTATACTCTTAATATATACTTCTGTCTTATGATAAGACAGTAGTAAATATTAAGACCCTTGACTCTCGCCCGGATGTCTTTGTTTCACTCGAAATTAAAAACTAAAAATGTTTGGTGTCCACCATAGACTTGAATTTTTGAATTTAAACTCTGATAGTTAAATTAACAAAATATATGGCTAGGAACCAACTTTGATAATGCAAAAATGGGCACAAAGTTGTGTAACTCCGATATATATTAAGTTATTTAAAGATCTTATTAAAGAAAAGTATAATATTAACTGACAATTAATAAAAACACACACAAGCTTACACATATTAATATTTATTGGTAAATACAGAGTGGATGAAAACTATTCCACCTAGTTTCCGTCCCCAAAACGTACCTTCAAAAACATTTGAATGTGATTGCCTGTTCATTGTTTATGTTCACTCTCGTACCTGCACAGACGGCAGATTTAATTTGCAGAGCCACCCGCTGATCGGGGACAATATTCAAATAAGGCTTCTTCTATTACCGAACCCTACGAACATGTGCCATTATCTATCAAATCCATCGCGAGACCCTCCCGATCGCTAGCCCTTCGCAAGATTTCCAAGTTAAATTAAAAATGACAATTAATAAAGCTCCCGTGATACAAATATAGCCTATTGAATTCACTTGTTGTGAATGAAAATAAAATTTCCCGTAACCGTAGGTATGTTGAAGTATCGTATCTGTCTTATATCAGCAAAACTAAAACTGTCTAAAAGCTAGTTTACGTTAGCCCGTTATGGATTACCATGATTTTAACAATTGCACAAGCTGTCTACAATCAACCTCGATTATGGACTAAAAGACGAATACGCATAGGCGTGCGTAATCCCCTACACTTCTCCATTGTGCACTATATCTTAAAAACTGTCCATACACCCTGTTCCATATTTTAGACACATCTCATTTACTTATGAGCTGATTCCGAGAACTCAACCCAAACGTATTAATTTATATTACATTAGTAGTGTTGATTGGACGCTCCCCCAATCTGGGCAAATGAGGCGGGTCGGTGGCATTTTTTCAACCCTTGAGGCGTCCCGCTGCGCTACTCAGACACATGACCCTGTCAATCTCAGAGCGTTATCGTTTGGTTGTGACAGTAGAATTTATTTATGCGGCTATGATATTTATATCGTACAGAATACGACTGTTTAATGCTCTTGTTTTCATATTTTGGGTGAGAGGTGGATGAGCGAGATTTGCTTGAGTCAACAACACAACTGTTCAATGTGATTAAGTAATACTTTAATTATTACATTCACATAATATTATGAATCTTCTTCACAGTAAATCCACATGTCCATGTAGAATTAGAGACGATTAGAACGGATACTATTTCCAATTTTAATTTTTCAGAGCCCCGTGATTTGATGGAGCGCTTTGTGCCGCAGAAATAATATCGCACGGATCATCGGAGGCTGCACTTTGCATTTTCATCTGCTGTAAACTCCACAATAGGGAGCGATTTAAAATATTGCATAGATTTAGTTTTCGATGCAACAGACTTGTTTTAATATCGGACTATGAAAATTCTATTTTGTACAACAATCTCGGATGGGAAATCAGTTTAATTCCGCGCTTTATTTATGGATTGAAATAATATTGTGCTATGTATTTTGTTTTCCAAAGTCTCACATGTTGAAAATTAAATTGTAAAATACTAATTTTCATACAACTTTAATAACATTAGTTTTAGGAACAAAATGTTTTGCTTATAAAGTTTTATGAAAGTATGAATAATGAAGTAATAAGTCAATTTTACATTTTAGGTGAAAAAAATATCACTAACATCAAGCCGAGCACAAAAATACATAAGATCCTAAAGGACATTAATGAATGTTAAAAAATGCAAAATTAGAGCTACTTATACAACTTTATATTTAAAAATATACTATATATCAGAAAATATACATTCATAAAATGTAGATCCACATCCGAATTTTGCATTTTAATCACGACGCTAATGATTTATGCGGGACGCACTGATGAATATTAATTAATTTAAATTTTATAACTTTCTTCCACTAATTTAATGTAAATTCACGATGATTATAGTAAATCATATATTAATTCGCGACGGAAGCGGGGGTTGGGGAGAGTGAAACAATGAGGCATCGCCCCTCGGCCACAGGAGAATATCATAAATGTCGGCTTAAACACTCGTCTCCGAGGAGAGTAAATAAAATCGTAATAAAATAATTCGACGCAACATATGCGCCGAGACGCATTGGGGACCGCACTTGTTTACGTAATATTGATATTAGTTTATTATCTGTTTGTGATGTTGATTTCCGATAAGGAGGCAACATTAATTGTGTTGGTAAGTCCCACTTCCCAAGTTTTGAATTAGAAACTTAGCAGAATCATTTGCAAAACCTTATGTATTTAGTTCATTAAATTCTAAATCTGAAAGTGGCAATGATTGCTGACAATTTCCTTTGAAATTTCCTGTACAAAAAATATTCAGCAAAGAGCATGCAAGGAGTCTAAAATAGTTTAAAGAATGTATCGGATGCGTCAACAAACGGAGAGTGATCCAAGTCGGAGTGACTCCCCGCGTGCATCGAGTGTGTATCGAGATCGAACTCGACTCATAATCGAACCCTCGCGACTCGGCGGTGTCCCACACTCAATCTGGGGATTTGTACGGGCTTAGTACGCCACTGAATATTCAGTTCCAGACAAATATCAACCCTATTTCAGCATAATAAAGTTTGAAGTCACTTAAAAGGTAGCAAGCTCCGGTGTAGGTATGGGGTGACAATCAAAAGAATTGTACAGACGGTTATTGAATTTCTTAGCATTTTTGATTTTCTTAGTTCACTTCGCTAAGATTATTGGACGAAATCAAATTACATAGTGACGTTTCCGCTGAGACTGAGGGTTTGGTAGAAATCAATTTTGCAATGTTCCTGAAAGTTCATTTGTAGAAATTACAATGAAAGTTTTCGAAATTTCATATTATTTGATCACTAAAGAGCTATGTATAAGAAAGCCATAGAGTTATTCGTATCACTTATTATGTCAAACAGACACATTATACAGGGTGTAACAAAACTAAGTGATAATAATTTAGGGTTTATACGTGTTCCTTGTAGAGAGTTTATTGTGAAAGTAGCAGCGCTGAAAGACCAATTTTTTTCACTTTTGTATGGGCGAGCGCCCCAGCGTCACGAGATTCCCCATGCAAAAGTGAAAAAAAAAGTTGGTCTTTCAGCGCTGCTACTTTCACAGTGGTTCAACTGTCTACAAGGAACACATACACATTCTAAAGTATAATTATCACTTTGTTTTGTTACAAGTTACAACTTACACCTGCTGTTATACATAACAGCTATATTCTGACGTGTGACGTATGACAGCTGTTTGACAGGACAATCGACACGGCAGACCCTATGGCCACATAGCTCCATCTGGTGACAAATAAAAATGTCGAAAACCCTCATTGTGATTTTTGCAAATGAACATTCTGGAAACATTTCAAATTTTGTTACGTACCAAACCCCAAGTCTTCAAAATATGTTTATCGAAAACCTCAATAATTGTAATTTACATTTCACAATGTACACATTTCATAAAGATAGTGAGCAGCATCTTCATAGTATTATATTAACACTAGGTGACGCCCGCAACTCCGTTGCGCCAAATTTGTTGAACGCACGGGAATCGTAAACTTTTCCGGAATAAAAATGTCCTATGTCCTTTCGCGGGACTCAAAGTATCTCCATACCAAATTACATCAAAAGCAGCGGTTAGGGCATGAAGAGGTAAGAGACAGACCGACACACTTTCGCATATTTGCACAGAATAATTTGTAATCAGAGCGAGCGAAGCGAGCTCAAGTATTTTTAAATTTTGTGGTACACTTTACGGAAAAAATATCATGCCCATTGATTTGTGCTTTAACATAGTAATTTTAAGTTTTATTTATATGTAGGTAGATGTGTTATCATCAGTCAGCCAAGGTGTGACGACGCGAGCCCCCACAAAGCTCGGCTTTTAGCTAGTATTAAGTAAGTATGGATATGGCTTAACCAACAAAATAATCACTTCAACGTACCCAAAACCCAGCCTAATTCGATCCCGTGACACATTTCGGATGTTCGACTTTTGCCCGTTTAATTTTAGAAGAATACGCAAATCGGAAGGGAAGCAGTTCGGTCGGACATCCTCGAGGGGAGACACGGTGCACTGGTGCGCGATGCTGAACACGTATGGGACATCACTTTTACCCACATTCTGCACTGCTTGGACGAATTGACGTACTTTCCATTAGGGAATATTTGAGTCCTTTTTTGTACCTGGATGTCATGGCTGTATAAGCAACTTGTAGTTGCTTATACCTCTAGAGCACCACTTACATAAGAAGGCATTCGGTAGGTATTTTTTGGTGTCCCTTGCTTCAATTTTTTAAATTGTTATAACTTCTATAAATATTTTATTCTATACCATGGCACTAGCACTACCTCTAGAATTATGTATTTATTAATAACTCTATTAAAAACATATTTTCTAGCAAAACATTATAAAAATATTAACTGTAAGTATAATATGAAACATCAAACGACAAAATCCTTTAACATTGATCAATACATTTTCAATTTTCTGATAAGCAAAGCCGATTAGCAGTCTATTTGCACTACCAATACAGCAATGAAGTCGAAATCCGAACTAGTCGCCATAGAGTAAACACAAAGAAGGGACAGTTAAAGCTACAATGAAAAATTATCCATTCTGGAGGGATCAGTTCAAAGTTTTGTCTTCTCTTCAACGATAATAATAATAAGCTTAATTTTGCTTTGGACCAACATTTCTACTATCAAAGAATTTAATCAGATGAAGAGTAAAAGAGCTTCTGTTCCGTTATTTGATCTTTGGTACAGCTTTAAGCGTTGTAATCGCAGGAGTGGTCTCGCGGTAATGGAGTGGTGCCCGGCGCGTGCCGCCCACCCGCCGGCCGCGAGCCCTGCGCCCGCGCCGCAGCCGCCGCCGCCCGCGCCGAGCGTGCGCGCACTCCCACCGATTATGCGACTACCCTCCGTCAAATTCCATTTTTATTTCCCAGCCGCGGTGAACGTCTCACACTTTTATGTATTCATACCCTCGTTCTCCGTGCTTGCGGATAAATATTAAAAGACCTCGCCAGGAAAATTGTCGTGCCAATAAACTTCGAGAGCACTCGCGCCGTTACGTAGCCGCAAAATGCCTCTATACAGTTCGCGTCCGGAGCCGAACGAAACGTAATATCTAGGTGTCAACTGCAGGCGATAATCGCGCGTTAAAAAATTGCTCCCCGACCTCCTCGCCGCTCCACCCTTTCTGGTATCGGGGCGTTCATCGGCGATAGTATCCGAGTGAGACATCGCCGGTGACGTTTGAAATATGATCGGAGGAGTCCCGGGGGCCCCGGCCGGGCGCGGGGCCGCGTGCGTCGCATATTCAAATGGGCACCGCACGCGGTGGGGCCCCCGTGTTGGCTAAATATGCCCCGCCGCGCGCCCGGCCCACCCACTTACCAAGGGTCGGCCCTATGTAATCGAATTTGAAAATTATTCTAAAACACTGAATAATGTATTCGGAGGGACCCGCGCCGGGCGCCGGCGGCGGCGTGCCCGAGCTGATTTTTAAAATAAATTAAACTTAATCAAGTGGGCTCGCGCACCTAAACGGATTAACTCGGCGCTGATATGACTTCGGCACTGTTTACACACTGTATCGGGGGTGCCGACTTAAATCTTATTTTAAATTGAATCTGGCACATGTATCGTATTTTCTATTGATGATTGTTTTCTTTTGTACTGTTTAAAATCATACTGCATTCATCACAAACTTAATATTATTATTATCATCTTCATTTTATTGTAATGTTGAGCCTTATCAAAATATGTTTCAGCTAGCGGAGCATTTTAATGAATACTATTCCATCTAACGCCTAATTACTGCATCTCATCTGAAAATGGACTAATAAAACAAAAAGACTAATTAAGTGAAATTGACAGTTAAATAAAATTAACCCACGTTATTAACGACTGCTAACAACATTCAAGTTTTAAACATAAGGAATATAGTTAAGGCTCGACCGAGATGGGTTTTTCGTTCTCGGCCGAGACCGAGACCGAGACCGAGAATAAAATAATATCTCGGCCGAGACCGAGAGCCGAGAACGAGAATAGAAAAAGCGTGAAATTTTTTTTTTATACTGTTTGCTTTTTAATACAATACTAATTGTTTAACAAAATTAATTGTTTTAATAATCAAAGTTAAATAACATTATATTATAACATAAAAAAAGCAATTTTTCGGCATTTTCGCCCTTCAAAGAATGTCGTCTCTCGTCATACAATTGTCCAGCTTTGCTAAAAAGTTGTTCACTTGCTACGCTAGTAGGCGGCGCAAATAAAAACTTATTTGCTGCGGACTTAAGCACCTTATAAGGCGACGAAAACCAATACTCAAAAATATTAGCATTTCTTTGCAGTCTTGGCTCTCTTAAGAAAGCTTTCTAGCGCTATTTCGATCACAGAGCTTGAACTGTATTCGTCATTGGTCATTGGCTCGTCTTCCAACTCTATCGAATCATGAGCTGCCCATAAGTTGGATTGACTTGTTGCATTGCAGCCATGTTTGACGAGTTAGTTGAAGATGCCCATGTCGTCTCACGAGAATCTGATCCTACATTTTCATTGAGAGTGAGAGTCTCGATAATATGAAGTTTGGCTGAGTTAACTTCGCTTTCAGTTAGATATTTAGTTTTAAACCGTGGATCGATCAGTGTTGCAGTAACTAGTGGCAAACAACTTTTAACAAATGAAAACCGCTGATTAAGTGCATCCAGTAGCTTGCTCTTCATCGTCTCTGCGTGATTTCCAATTTCATTATAACATAAACATAAACAATTACAAATACTGCTCGAATGGGGCGAAAGCGGCCGGCCGCAGTTCGCCAGCCGGGACTTCAACCAATCACAATTCAGCTCTCTCACGCACTTACACCAATCGACTACGCGCTGCGGCGCGTTGCCACGCACGGTAAAATTTGAATGCCGATCCGAACAATGTTACAATCTCGGTCATGACCGAGAATCTCGGCTATAATTAGCCGAGAACCGAGACAAGTTTCTCGGTTGGATTTGTAGCCGAGAATGCCGAGACCGAGACCGAGACCGAGATCTCGGTCGAGCCTTAAATATAGTACTTTCAAAAATATAAAAATCAAATTTTCTTTCTACACAAACGCATAATCTCAGCACACTCAACAGTCAATAAAATTTATGGATCGCGAAAATTGCCTAAATTGATATTTGAAAATTAAATATTGGATAAAACAATATTAGTTCACTCGCTACATTAAATTTTATTACGCCATGAATACATTCGCGATTCGGTACGCGCGGGGAGTCCGCCATTAGCTCCCGATATGAAATTAAAATTAAAATATAAAAAAATCTCCACCGAGTACACTCGACAGACCACTAAGGGGCAACCCTAAGATTAAAAAACTATGAAGTGGAATAGAGTCGCTCATTGTGTTACTATTTTTTTATAATTTAAGTAGACAAATTTTTATTACCTTTATTATTTTCTTATTTCTTTTATTTCTTTTATTATTTTCTGACACAGGATAAATAAAAATTCTGTAGCTTTAGATTTGGTTCGTTCTCAAAGACAATTATTATAATAAGTGAAATTAATGTAGATTGTAGAGTAGATCACGTCACGCCATGATGCAAGAGCTGCACTGAGAATTCATGTGGTTGTGTGACCACAGCGACATAGACAAGAAAGAACTACATAATTATTATACTTTCTGTTTTTAAAATATTATGTTAAATGTAATTCGCGATTCTTTGTCAGAGGTCTTATACAGATTTTCTTCAACTTAAACGTATGTTTTGATCACTTTATAGTACTTAAGAAGATATTTTCAAAGTCATTTACTTCGAATACTTTATAGAAGTAAAAGTACAAAACAAACAGGAAAACTAAATTACAAATTCGACTCCACAGTGTCCGTCATAAACTATCATGTAGCGGTGTAGTAGGGGTGCTACTCGATGATTTGGTTTTTCGATTCGTTACGCCGTCAAACTACCCTCAAAAGCGTACCCTCGAATATGTTCCCTCGCCTTGAATATTATTTATACGTTTGTTAAGTGGAGCTGTACGCGGCCGAGAGGATTATAGCCCGGAGCTCAGCACTTCAACAAACATCGGTTATGATTTCTATTATCGATCGTGCAATTTTAATGACTCTTATCAGTTAAGATGCTCCGCGAATAAATAACGACTATTCTGTTCGCGGACGTTCTCCGGGCTATATTTTGTGTACGTTTGCGTATTTAGCGTACGAGAATTTACATAAAGCTTTATTAAAATTCTCTTGCGTTATGACGGAAAACTCGAGAAAATGTGTTGTAAGTTGTAATTCGTAACGGGAGCGTATTTTGATAATGTTTTAAAATAATATAATATTTTAGTAAAAAGTCACAGGCGGTTCCAATTAATAGAAGAGGAAAAGTTTTACTTTAAAATGAGTGCAAGCCGCTTTCTTCATAGATATATTTTATTAAATAGCAGAATACGGGTAAATCTAAACAGGCGTATAGTGCACGAGCAGGCTGCATTCGGTATGCAAAGCAAACATATTTTCTCTTGAGACTAGAACGGTGAGCAAACAGACCCCAACAGGAGCGAAGGTTGGGCCGTGTTTGCTCGTGCCGCGCCGCGTCGCCGGCCTCATATTATATTAAACATGCCCGCTCCGCCTCCGCCGCCCGCGCCCGCGCCCGCTCTCGCTCGCACGCTAGCGGCCGGGCACGCGACGACCGCGACCTAAAAGGGCACAAATTTCGCTCTCATCTTGCGGAAACTCGCGACATAATGTTTCTCTTAACGTAATGAATCCGTTTTTCAGCGATTTAAACATCGGCATAAAATAAGGTCGCGGCAGTTAACACGTTTATCGGGCGCTCATTACGGCGGAGGGCGATCTCGCTTCGGAGTCGTTAAGCGCGCAATAGTTCGCGAGATCCTCGTAAAAAATATCTCGCAACCGACTTTACGAGCGCCCTTTGTGAATGCATCATTAAATTTCCATCTAAATTTAAATTACGAACGGCACGATTCGACGCGCTCTCACGTGTTTCTGTTTTCCTAGTCGGTGGAAATGTTATAATTGCCGCACAGAGAGACGCAGCCGAGTCGGGAATTCGAAAAAAAGATGACGTCAGTCGGAATTATCTTCAGCGCAGCGCAATTGAAACGGCTTTGCGACGGGGCTTAGTGAAAAAGTTGGCGTTCGTTTTAATAATTCCCAGCTCCGGCGCCTCGTCAGAATGCCGTTGTCACTTCGCGGATTAAACTCCGACACGGTTGAGTTGGGATTTGTGAGTTATTTTAATTTGCGTTTTTCGTGGAGTTACTAATCGTATAACGTTTTCGGAGTAGTTTTCCGTCGGACGGTCGTGTGTTTAGCATTCAGCGGGAGTCGGTAGATAAGAGGAGGCGAACAAGTTGGGAGCGGGTAGCGCACGTTTAGATAAGGTGGTACTGATGTGCCGCCGATCCTTGATGTGTTGACGATACACGTTACGTTATCTGAGGCGCTTTGAAGTGAGGGATTCAATTTACGGCCAATAGATAACCAAACTAGTCTATTTTCAAGATAAAGAGCTCAATTTCTCAATTTTCGCATGATGCTATATTCTTGCACAAGCAAACTAGTAGACTTTACTCGCTTTAGTTAGCTAGTAAGATCACTAAAAGCCAAAAAAGTAAGTGAAAATTAGAAAATATCAATTCTGTAAAAATATATTTCTATTTGACCAGGCTGCTTTGTAGAGATAACCTAAAGTTGCAAGTATAGTAGGTACATAATATTATAAGAAGAAAATGGATTTTGTCAACAACAGAAAAAGTTCAACATATGTTAAGCTATATTGGGATCTAGCTGGATCTATTTTTCTCCCTCAAAATCTCCTTTTACTCATAAAATTGTAGCTGCTTCCGATATTCTGAATGTAAATAGTAAATACAAACGAGTATTGCTCGATTAAAGTATATAGGGAAACAATTTTCCGCCACCAATTTATACCGAAAAACCATTTCCAGCCAACTTATGACTTTCGAATGGCAAATAAACCTTAAAAAATAAATCGTACTGGATAAAGCAATATTTGTTCCCCCGCCACGGCGCCCATTAGCGGGATGCAAATAACGTCTTGTCATTTTAACTTCTTTATTTTTCCTCATTGCCTCGAGCTTCGCTACTTGGCTTCCCCTCCCACGGATAGCATTAAATTTATTACAATAAAATTATTCTTACACTAAGCAAGCAAAACAAGTAACATACTAATTTTGTTGCTCTACATAGAGGCACGAATGCTCGACCAAGAGGTACTTTTTCCGGAATGACGAGTCTCATGTTCCGGTAGTGGTACCCCACTACTTTAATATATACAGGGTGTAATCATAAAAGAATGAGTAAACATTGACAATAATGTTGCCATATAAAATAATTGGAAAGGTCTAAAGGCTGGGCAAGTTTACGAGCCCATAAACGTTTCGCTACTGTCGTTACATTGTTTTATCTCCCGCCACATCTGTGGCTTTCAGCGATGCCAACTTTTGTTTTACGATAATAAAAAGTATTGCTCGTTATATTTGGTTGTAATGCTTAAAAGTATCGGATTTACACAACATTGTAATAAACGTTAAGGTTCCACATTATTATCTTTTTTTAGAGTAGGTACGATATTATAATGGTTGTATTATCGTATCGTAAATCGTTATTCGTTACTAGAAAGTGGAATACCTACCTTAGTAAAATAGACATACTATTTGGAAGCACATGAAGTGTACCTAATTTTGGCTAAAAATGGTTATTAATTAAAGCTCTTAGCTTCTTAAATGTACAAAGTACATCTCTGCCGTCATTCTTAAACATATTTTTCGGAATACACAATAACCGAAACCAAACACTCAGTGATGGTGCCACCGTTCAGAGCTATTTCACCTCAGACAAGACCTTTATGTCCACGAGTTAAGGACCACTATTATATTATAAATTCCGAGGTGAAATAATGTTGAACAGAGAGAAGTCTGGCGCCCGCGCACGGGCCTGTGGCGTGGGCGCGCCCATAACTCGCGCACAACGAGATGCATGCTGCGCTAACTACACTCAGGCCTGGTATACAGGGTGTGACTGTTTGATTTTAAACTTTTTTGTAGATTTATATGTATAAACAATAGAAAATATTATATCGGTTACAAAGGTTTTTTCTAACAAAATCTTACAACGTTTTTCGAAAATATTTTAATGCGTATTAGTATTTAAAATATATTAATAAAATAGAAGAAGTCATTGTTAATTGTTATAGTACATACACAGTCGCATCGTCAACGATATTGCGAAAGATTCGTCTGTTTTTTTTTAATCTTTATTTGAGCTGTTTTAGTTCTTACAAAATACTCAACTGAGATAAGCCATCGTAAATAATTCGCCAAAACACATACTAAATTTAAACCAAGTGAAAAAAAAGCTTTAAATTTTATTTTGTGATCACGCTGTACAGCCGCGGGCGAATCCAAATCATAACTATATCCGTTGGTAGTTGCACGCCACCGGATCACTCTTTATGGCCTATAAACGTGTAATTCACGCCACCTTAATCCGGACCCGACATAAATCTGGATTAGCGCGATTCTGCCTCCTGATTATGCCGTTAACAATCGTAATTGTAAACTACGCCTCATTACAACCTGCATTTTAGCTTTAAACTGGTTTTAAAATGTAATCTGGTTTCTTTTAGCTCCTGAGAGCTAAAAGAAACAAACAGCACACTAGACCGAGATTTTGACTGATCAAAATCTCGGTCTAGTGTGCTGTTTGTTTTTAGGTTTGTTAGTTAATCTATAATTTTATTGAAATCATGGTGCATCTACTATCTTCACTATTCACTACCTAATTCTATCTCTCTCTACCGATAGTATGCTGCTGTTCAACACCGCAAAAATACCACCTATTCATGTTGTTAAATACATTCTATTAAGTATGATGTAGGTATCTTTGCAGAAAACATGAAAATTGTAGCTTTCTTAGTACAAAGGTACATTTTAAGTACCTAGTGGTACTGTACACATAGGATTCGCCCCATAATTTGCAGGTGCAAACATCAGAAGCCAACTCTCGGTGGGCTTGTCGAGGCGGCTATAAATTAGCCAAAACAAGCGACAGATGTCTCCCCCCACCCCCCGCTCGCCGCCCGCTCCCGCCCGTCTCCGCCCGCCCCCGCGCCGGTAATGGCGGCATTAGTAGCACTAATGGCCCTGGACGGTGACGTTTCCCCATAAATTTATGTCAAATTTAGGATGCGGACTAAACTGCGGTACATGTATAACTTCCGAGTATAAATTATGTCAATACCGGATGTGATGGCTTGGAATTTTATAAGGCTTTCTGACCATAGAGTAGTTTTCATTAACATTATGTAAATGTCGTCAATTAAATATTTTAAAACATAATTAAATTATTGAGTAAATTTTAAACTTTAAAAAGAGATTTTTCGACTACTTCAAATTGTAATTTTATCAAAATTATAACTTACAATTGGAACTAAACAAAATCTAGAATAAGGACCTACAGAAATATAAATGTAGCTTAAAATTAATTCTAAAACAAATACAACATAAAACATTTAAATCCACAGTAAACATATTGAGCGCGTGAGAAAGTGAGCCCCTCTCACGCACCCCAAAACTAAGTTATCCTCCGCTGGGGCACTAAAAATTCCTCATAATTGAATGAATCAATTCTATCGCCATTAAATCGAGTTACCGAGCATATTGGGTGAGCAAATTTATTTAGCTAATAACCCCCGCCCTTGTCTACGTGAGCGGTGAGACGCTTCGCAGCATGATCGTTGCAGTCATTGATGCTAAGCTATACATTGTATATTATATTAATATTAACGGTTTATACATTATGGAAAGATAAGTCAAGAAATTAAAAAGTATTTTTTCAGTTGTATTACTTTTATAAAGAATATATTTTACACAAACCAGTTATTTATTTACACATCTTAAATTTCATAGAGATGAATAGTTTTATTCCCATCAATAACAGATTTAGGACTACTAAAATTACGCTTACTTTTGTGAGACCTAATATTATGCTTTATAGACGTTTTATGTAGTGTCTCCCGACTACCTAATAACCTTGGCCATAAATTTTATTGCCTCAGTAGACCACAAAAGTCGAAGCGATAAAATAGCTCCGACAATAGACACCTATCATTACGTAGTCGCTAGAACGGAGTGACGGTTCGAAATCGCTATATAATTCGACGGGAGATAAAACAGAGCATTAAACAATTCTCGGAGCCAGAAATTACATTGACAAGTTAGGCCGAAGTTTCCAACTCGGATAAATATTAAATCCACGCGAAGAAACCGTCACCGCCACGTTCGAACTACGGCAAAGTCGGGACAAACTCGGCGCTACAACTTACGTAAATTATTAATACCTGACATAAATTTGCCATAACACCGCAAAGTTTGCGGTCGGAGGCTCCGGCACTGCACCGGCTCGGGGACTACAAACGAGCTACAAATCGCAAGCCGGAAGAGCTTCGCCTAATGGCGGCGCGAAGCAGCGGGACTGCGACCCTTCCGCCCCCGACACTCGATCTTATCAATCCGCATGCAACAAATACCATCGTCTTCAGGACATTGTCATTTGTTAGATTAACTAAACGCTGGCCGGTTGAATTACAGATCACTTTGGAGGAGGAACTTTTATTTTTTTGTTTTGAAATTATTAAAATTACAAATTGGATGTTCAATAGTATGAATGTTTAGTTCCCTTTTACTTTTTAGTCTTGAATTTTTATTTATTATCTTATTGTTGGTATCTCATATAATATTTAACACCGATAGAAACTATATCAACCTTTAAAACATTTAAACAGTATAACGAATCTAAAACATTAGCATTTTAACTAAGCTCGATAATGCTTTTGTCACTGACATACTGCGAGCCATTTTGTGCGAGGTCCGCGTCGAGACTGTGACGTCACGGCATTGTGCGCGAACACAAATCAAACCTTCCCTTTCGCCGCATCAATCTTGTCGATATGATTTATAGGCCCAGTGAAACAGCTCTCATTAACCCGCTGCAGGTAAAAACGTCAAATAAATAGAGTTTATTAATAGGGAATATTACGCAAAGGTCGCAGCAGACGGCGCTACTATACAGGACCTGTTTCACCACTTCCTGAAATGTCGAATAGTCGGATCCACATAACTTGACAAATACAGTATGGAAAATATGTCAAATAAGTTGTGGATAACCTATCCGACACTTTATCAGGAAGTGGTGAAACAGGCCCATAATAAATAATCCGACATGTTGTATCTTAAGTTATATCAGAATATTGATATGAACTTTGTCAAATGTCGAACAAAACTTTTAGTTTACTGTCTAGGTTGGTGCTGCCGTCTAGCGTGAAAACATTTCAGAAATATGTATCCTATTCGTTTAAAGTTGGAGGCATTTTGGGCGTCGCCATGACGACGGAGGGGAGGCTGTGACATACATATGCCAGTGTCACGTAGCGTAGTACGTTATGTAACGCTTTGTTTATCTCGCCGCTGACACGCGTTTTAATTTGTGTTAACGTTTTAAAACTTTGTTGCTTATTTATTATTTTATAGAAGTAATTTCGTTTGAAATACTGATATATTTAATTATAATATTTCATAAATAATACATTTAAATGTTCGATTTCGCTAAACAATATTCACAGAATCCGAATTCAAAGTGAAAGCGGCTTATTGGCAATCTTCAATTTTAATACAGTAGCAGTGATTTGAATGAAAGGCGTTAATAGGAAAACTTGGAAGGTGCTAAGCGATTTCCATAAGCTCGGGACGGCTGACAGAAAAATATATAGCTCTAATAACTGGGATTGATCGACAGCTTGTAATTTGTTCTGTATCGAGAGAAAATGTCAAATGAGTGTGCACGGTTCTAGGATTGGATCGAACCTTTTCATGCGGGCAAATTGGTTTTCTTTTTTGGGCGTCGCCGACGGCCGTGGCCCGGCGAGGTGCTATTTTTTCCCAGTTGTGTTTCTGCCCGTTTTATGGGTCATGCGACTATGAGTGACTATTTTTAATGGCACGGCTATTCCATTTTTTCCCGCGATAAATTGACTTCGCTCGCCGGGGTGATCACCTTTTTACATTTTTTTTTCCAGTTACAATTAGTTTTAGTTAGGTGGATGAAAATACTTTTCTTTTGTTCGAGTTAAATTACATGAAAGATTTATTGAGCGGCAGGTCTAATTAAGTTTAATCGCAAAGCTAGTTAGTACTAATTTTATGGTTTCAAGTTTCTATGAGAAACCTACCAAATATCATAAAATCACCATTAAACAGTAATAATGCACTGTGAAATAAAAAAAAACTTATGAGAAAATGTACCATCTTTATAGTAAGTAATCCGATTGATATGCAGCCGTATGCGCCGGCGCCTGTATTAGTTTAGAGGTGATTGGACGGGAGTAGCACCACTCGCCCGGCACGTGACTCGATTGCCAACACGACAGACTAATGTCACACGTATCCTCCACGAGAACTCTTAAAAATGAGTCAACTAATCTCGTTCCCAGCCTGAGTGCGAATTTGAAAAAGTCTACATGGATTGAGCGCGTTATTTCACTGTCTTTTTATTTATGTGGGAAGAATTTTAATATTAAATTAGATGGATTTTCTCAGAACTAAAAATTGCACACTCATCTTAGTTAAAATTTAAATGACCATCTTTTTCTGAATCATGGGATTTAGTTCCTTAATGCAGTACCCAAACATTATATTATGTTAAGGGATAAAAGTAGTGACTAGCCAAGTCGTTACCACAGATTCAGACTTTGTCCCAGGTTGAAGATTAAGCTATGTACTTACTTTAGACCAGTAAATTTACGACATCTCTTGTGTAAATAATTAAAAATATATAAAGATTTATAACATATCAAATGTACAGACAATGCATGAGAAAATGATTTCGAGAAATTTCATTAAAATTCCGCTTCGTCAAATAAGGGTGCTTCCTTACAGGGCTGCCAAAAAAGACGTCTTGTTAATTTAATACGATAATACGTACAAGATTTTTTTATTAGTTCTAAATATGTACTCGGTTACAAAATCAGTTAAATGTTCAGTAAATGTGTTGTTGTTGAGTAAATGTTATGATTTTGTAAATAGAAATAAAGCAAACAAGACACTATAACTTAGAGAAGGAAACACGTTCAGTAAAACTTTTAAATGTTAACAACGAAAATTTCTTGAGAAGTAAACATTTTAAATCTGTATAAAATTATAAAAATATCTTAACCCGACAAAATTTCTTCTGAAAGAAAAATACTTATCAACGTAAACAATTACTAAATGACTAATTTACAAATGTATCCCTTTCTGGCGAAAATCTTTTGTTCTTGGCAGCCCTGAAGAAGGGCCCGTTGGGCGGGCGGGGCGGGGGCGGGTTCGGGCCGGAAACGGCGAGGAATTCATTTGGGCGTAATAGATTTCCTGAGCCGTCCGACGAGCCGTCCGGCCCGCTGGAGTCGCGTCCGGCACGCACCGGAAGTGCGTACGCTTACTTACGCCTCCTAACGATGTAGGTGATGTATTTCAGTTTTTAGTAGCTTACGACTTAGCAAGCGGTTATTTCAACATTTTTTTAGCCTTTAAGGACGCTATTACAAATATCAGCGATTTTCCGGTACCCTATTAAAGAATTAGGAGTCAAACTGCGAGGATATTTTGGTTTCAAATGAAAGATAATATTATATTCATCTCCACGACTGTACCATAAAAATTCTATAGCCGCATACAAAATTTTCACATAAAATACGTTTTAACTATCACAATAATCGCAAAATATGAAAAAAATGGGGTCTGATTAGGTACCTTAATATCTAAATACACTGAACTGAGGAAAATAAATATACAAAAAAATTGTTGCTTATTTAGTCCTCTATAAAGTCCGCTAAAAATTTTATATAAAAATAAACAACTTTTCCAGTTATAAGAAAAATAAGAAAATTTCTCAAATTTTTTCATACATTTTCGCCAAATTAAGAACGCGGCGAGCGTCGTAACCGCCACTGTACAAGGCGCGCTAATATGAATCTTATTTTAATATTTTTAACGTCGATATTCGTACTGACAGACATCCGACATGCTAATTCTCCGGTTGGAGCATTCTTAGTAAAAATACGTAATATCTGTCATTAATTAGCGTAAAATTAAAAGTAAAGCGATTAATCAGGAAAAAATAAATGTAATTAAATGTACAGCCAGCAATTTTTGGTACGATAGAAATAATACTTATAACAAACATACAATGTTAATTATCATATCACATTGAAATAATTTATAATAACTTTAAGTTAAAAACAAAATACCAAAACCATTTTCAATTTTTAATCCGACCATTTGGTTTTGACGTATCCACTCTTCGAATAACACTTAATTTCCTTTGAAACGAGACGAGAGGTTCTCATTAAAACTTGTGTGACGTGTCATTAAGTCCCGCGATTATTAATATTCAAAACATAATTCCGAGGGCGAAAAAGCCAAGACGTGCTCACTTGTGAATAACTTAAAAACTTTCCGAAGCGATACGTGAAAAGGTACGACACATCAAAGGGAAATTAAAAGATTACGCCACGAAAATACTCGAGCTGAGACGACTCCGAATACGCCGATTGTGTCTCGTGTCTGCGTATTCATAAATGTCGCATTTTATTCGATATCGATACCTCAAGTGATTCCTTTAAAGGAATTTATTAATAACCATATTTGTGAAAATCATATTTTGTAATGGTCACATTACTTTCAGATAAATCAAAGTACTAAATCATATCCAGCAATTATCGTAAAAATTACAACGCAAAATTGTTGGAATTCGACGCTTGCATTTTCGAATGTCGAGTTTCGATGGGAATACATACTCCCGCAATAATGACGCTAAAACATTTTTCATGAAATTTCAAACAAACATTATATTCGTTTGTCACGTACCCTTGGAGGTCCAATTTATGAATTCAACCGGCATTAACTTCGAAAACAAAACCCAACAACTCGTAAACCGGCATAAAAACAAAATACTAACACGATTTGTGTTCAAGAGAGCGCAAAATAAAATAACGCGGCGGGTGTAGGCTGCGCCCCAGGCCGCGTGCGTAATTTTTCTAGAATTTCATATTTTACCCGTAGGCCGTAGACGCCCGCCGGCTACGACGTAGACGCTCGTAGCACCGCTACGCCGTAGTCTTGCTGTGAGGGTACTTGATAATGACGTGTGCCTGTTTTGGTTTTTATACATTTTAAAGATTTTAAGATAGGTACTGGTGCATATTTTAAAACATATAATATTATTTATAATAAATATTACAGAAACACCAAAACTGATTCATAACAATGACATAATGGTTACAGTAACAGGTAACAGGTTCCAATTAGTTTTAACTTTTACCAATACTTTCCAAATACAATTCAAAAGTAAAGACAATATTTCTTTTAGTTTTGTCGCAATTTTGTTTAATACAATAGCAATTTTAGTGCCTTCAATAAAATATATCTATAGATCTAAAACACAACTTCACTACGCAAGAAATGTAAATAAAGGAGTACAATAATTCTTAATTTTATTCAACATGCATTTCTTTCAGTTTTCTCAGATAAAACATAAGATTTCACCTGTATTATTGCAAGTGTCGAGAGCGCATGAGGGTGTGGAGACATGTGTACTTGCTATCTCCCTCACTCTCGAAAGGAAGAGAGAGCAAGAAACATGTCGCCCGCGCCAGCGGCTTCAACCACTTCAAGAGTTGTTAAGACACTGCTCAAATTATATTTCTTAACACATTATACATGTGAAATTCATAATTTCTTTTGAAAAGGAAGAGTGTTTTTGGTTGCAAATTCGCAAGGGCCTCTTAAGGAAACAAAATATGTTATTTTACGATGATTCTTAGCGGTTTGTAAATAAACATACAAATATTTTCAGTAGTAATGCTTCGGCTTTGTCTGTATTTTAAATATTTATAAAACAAATTAATTACCTGCATTACCGGTGTAGAAAAACTTATATAAAATATCATAATTCATAATAAGAGCTTTGTTTTATAATAGCTGTAGAGTCATCTTAAAGCGACCGTCTAGCTTGAGTCTAGTCGTCCAGTCTAGTTTAGATATTTACTTCTATGTTCTAACTAGATTAATATGAATAATAAGCAGACGTCCAGAGTCGGTACTGTTGAGATCATAATTTAGCATTTGAAACAGGCTATTCAAATTAAAATATTTAATTTAAGATTTTCAACATTTTTACAGGACTAGTATTAAAGAAATCAAAATAAGTTTCAGAGTAGGTACTTTGAAATAAGATTATACAGCTAAACGGTCTAACCGGACCTCGTTCATTATAGAATTTATTTTTTATTACATGGCTGCAATATAAGCGGCGCTATGTAAGCGTACCCTCGGCAGCCGACTTGGCTGTAATTAATTAACGAGCTTAGTTTAAAAGCAGGGCCGTAAGACTCGGCTCGGGTGGGCCGCCCCCCGCGGGGGTTAAGAAAGGGAGGGGGGTCCACGAAGAAAATTTGGGGGAAAGTTTATCATATTTAGGCGCAAAATGGCGAATCCAGCGCTCGGATGCCGCCGAGAGATTAATATCTGGATTTAACTCGCTGAAATGAATTTCGTTTTGAATAATGTTGACATAACTTTACAGTTTTAATCTCGAACTGTCGCTCGCGTCGCTTATGTGACGCTTAAAGGATAACGTCAGGGCCCTAATTTAATTTAATGTTATCGCGTCTTTCACAGGATCCTGCAGGATATCGCGTGCTGAAAACTATTTGGGGTAGTTACAACCTACAAGCCATTGTACTAATTTGCAATAAACTGCGAAATAACGCCAAAATAGCCCACATCAGAGCTGAAAACTGGAATGTTGCCATGGACGGCGTTAGCTAACTCCAAGATACTAACTCACGAATAATAATAATATAATCAATGTACTAATAAGTAGGAGGTCTAACAAATTCTGAGCATAGAATTGTGTCTGTACCTTTTTTTGACTAGTTGTTAACTGTAAGTAGTTCTGTCGAAAAAACCTATTGAATTCAGTAAGTATTTTTACTTAATGTTGGAAATGCCAGTACAAAATTTTTTTACTCCCCAAACGCATATTTCTTCCACCTAAACTGGCACAAAGGGACTGGTACACGGCCGCGGGATCAGCGACAATTTCATCGCTCTATAATTAATTGCTACTAAATTCGCCCCAATTTGAATCCGGTTGCCGAGTCCGCGAAGAAACTTACGAGGTACATAAGACTTAAGGGCCGGGCCGGCCGGAAGGAGGGTAATGGCGGGGCGCGACCCTCCTGGGGGGGGGGAAGCGGGGAGCGCGGGCGGGAGGACGGCCGGGGGGAGGAAGGACGTGAGATTTACTCTAAGTAATTGCAGTAATAAACACGCAAATATATCACGGCCAGGGTAATGAGAGGAAGCGACGAAAATTACCGAAGCAAATTGCGTGTATGAGATAAGCTTTTTTTGTTGGAAACGTCGCTTATCTGCCAACACTTTTGACGGCTCCATTTTTTGATGGCGTTTGGTGTGGAGTTTGTTTTCGTTGATTTGCACAATTTTCATACTCGATTCATATTTAGCTGTTTGCGTAACAGATATGGTTTGAATAATATCATGGTATGGTTGCAACAAAAATATGAACTTAATAATTTCTAAAACTATCGTCTAGTCTAGCCTATTCTGTGTGTAAGTCTTCGTGGCAGCGGCCGCCGACGGACTCGTACTCACATAAATAACTCGGCATATCCGCTACAAATGATTGTCATCAATAAACAAAAAGGCCTGGTCAACAAAGCGTCATCCGATATTAAGGTACAGTCACCCCGTTGATTTACCCGATACAATATAGCCGTTAATTATTCTGGCCGAGAAAGGGCCCATTTCCAATATTTATGCGATGGCGATGACTGCGCGTATCGTCTTTTTAAAACGAAGAAAGGGCAAGAAAAGCCCAGAAAGGGCCGGGAAACGAGGCCTTAATGCACAAACAGCAGCTCACCTGCCCGCCCGCCCCCGCCCGCCCTGATTTATTGGGCGGCTTTGTTCGACGTTACAACGCGCTTGTTGCGTTTTTAATTTATTTCCACAGAATTTTGCACGTTCATATTTAGCGGGGAAATTATTATCACGCCATAAATTGGTTAAACATAAAAAAATATTGAAACAGTAGATATTTTATTACGTAAAAAATTCACTTACGTGATTCAATCATCCTGCTCAAGAAGATTGTAGGTTTTAATGTCTGCCTAAGTATTGAAATACAGAAAGAATATTAAGCTTGCACATCTGAGATGAAAGTTCCTTCATTATCAGTTCAAAAGTTATCAACAAACAATTGAAATTGAATATTACGGGCTACAATAATAGACTTGTTCATAAATTATGGCCATAATAATATGAATATAATTGAGATGTTTATTGATTAATCGGGTTAGGATTAATCTTACTGTGGCATTACGATCATCTCGTCGATGCCAGAATTATCTGCTAATTGAAGACGTAAGTGGATGAAGTGGATAACTAACATTTAACAACTTACAATTACTAATTTTTCGTCAACAAATCGTGTAACTTTCCTACTTTTTAACCGACTTCCAACCGGCTTTACTTTATGTATATAAGCCAGATATTTTTCATTAGAAATCGTTTCTCCGGTCCTATAAAGACTCCATTTATGAAAAAAAACATTTTCAAATTGTTATTTACCCACTTCATCTACTTAGATCTTCAACTATATTAGATTTCATAACGACTCGTGCACAATAATAACCTAGAACATTTGAAATCTTTTCTAAGATGTCAGTAAAAATATATCAATATTCAATAGTTGTATACCAAAAAATTTTAAATGTGCACAATTTTATAAAAGTCAAAACGTGTCTAAATTAATGATGATTTTACGATCAAGAATGTAAACCACCTGACTTTTACAATACACGATCGATGCCTTCAAATCTTTCGTTTACGAAACAACAATTGCGGAGCAAAGGTTACCTAAACCATCCGACTTTTACAGCACACGATCGATACGACTTCAAATGTACAATCTGGTATTCACGTGGCGTAGGCATTAACTACAGTGGTCTGAATGCAATTGGCGCCGCAAACGGCCGGCCCGATTGTCACTAGTCGTTGCAGCCGATCGCAAATTCGCCCACTGTCGCCTGCCGGCTGTCGGTCCAATCTTCGCCGTGATTGCACCTTGGACGTGGTTGCCCACGCCCAACAATTCCGACGTGTTTTATAAAACTATCCGCAGTCTGATTTCATTCACATTGTGTATGCTATCTTCCTGAAAATACTGATATACTATGTGCCATTTTATGTTCTAATTTTAGGAAATTTAATAAAACATAGTGTCGATATAATATTTTAGTTCATTAACGATCAAATCACAGTTGTTTTGGTTAAACTCGGTCTTTACTTTGGCAAAAGGTAACAATGAGATCCAGTGATTATATTTTATGAAAATACTTTTCCGTGCACTGTGACGTGTGAAATGTTGCAATTAGCCTCGTTGCTTGGAACATAATTTTATCTGCAGGATATAATCAAAGGAAGATTTCGGTGATGGTGGTCGGTTTCATTGAAACCGGGATAGTTACGCAGGAGTAATTTTATAGTGCCCAAGTATGTACGCAGTACACAAGAACACTATCTGTTCCTTAACCCAATGGGACGGAAGACCGACACGACTGGCGAGGGATCAGGCGCAGGATCGACTTTTACAATATGCCCATCCAACGCGTGGACGATCTTGCTTGTTATACAATCAGGTGATCAGCCTGCATTGTCCTAATCAAACTTGGAAACAACAATACATGTTTCCAACGCGGGATTCGAACCCACGACCTCCGAGTCAAGAGCCACGCTCTAAACCACTGGACCATGGAGGCGTCAAAGAAAGATAGATTAACTGAATAAAGAGTAACACCCGGATTCTGAAAGGCTGATCAACGCTAAAATCAACTAATCGGCTGTTAAATCTCTTGTCAAGTACCAATTGGGTTGCTAGAAGCATGATTAGTTAGTTTAATTTGATCAGAGTGTCAGTTGACATAGCTGTTAAATATTACTCGAGACTACCGCCATTTTGGGTTTCCGAAACGCTTGTCAAGCCGTGATCATAGATTAAAGGTTTGTCAAACGTTGTGTCAACTAATCGGTAGCTGTCGGCGAATTAACTTATTAATTCAATTAATTTTTTACCTGAATCTACTTTTTCCTTTTGAATCTATGTTACGATAAGGTTTGTTAACATATTTATACTTCGTTGCTGCATCCTATGAGATTTAATAAACCTGTAGTCCGAATTTTGTGGTACTGCATCATCACACGCCATTTAGATATTATTTATTTAATTTAAAACTGAAAAAAGACAATCAATTGGTTTTATAGTACTTCCGCCTTGCTTTCCTAGATGGCGGTGTTAGTTCGTCCGTCATTCGTTTTTCGTGTGCGGCATCGTCAACACGCTATCCTTTTTAAACTAATTTCTACAGTGTTAAAGTGTTATAATTAGTGTAAATCGCCGAATAATATTGGAAAAAGGAAGAATAAGGATGATTACGAACATATTCGCCGCAAAATACGGCGATTGGAAAGTAAATTACGCTGCAACAAAGGAAAAGGTACCAAACTACCCGCATTAATTTTTAAAAATATTATGAATTTTTTCTTTGTTCTCAGCTATGGCATGGTAACGATACGTTAAAAAAGGACTATCTTAACGGGTTAATACGTGATATTAACCAGATAGTCAACCTTTTGTACCTTAATGGGGTAATACGCGATATTATCCAGGTTACAAACTGAGTCGTGATGATACGTGATATCATCCTGAAAGCAACTTTATGCTTTTGCTTATTCACACCGGACAAGATCCGAGTCATCAGCGTCTTCCTCCCGGGAAGGCCGCTGCGATAACGAGCACTCATCCGACGACAAAAGGCGCGATGAAGACATCGACGCGCGGGAGGCTCAATCTTGCTGTGGAACTCCACAATCTTTAGCCGATGTCGAAGACGTGGATTATATGGAGTCGGCCGCGCCTGCACCGGCGTCGCCGCAGGCCGCACTGCCGACATCAGCGCCGCTGAGCCAACCAGAAGCCACCGTGACAGTAGATCCTAACCAAGAATCTACTCCCAGGTTACCACTTGAAATACTAAATATTCTTGGCAAGGCCAATAAAACAGAGAAAGCCCTAGGCGAACGCATTCCCACCGAACTCTCTGAACGTTGGGGTAAAATCTTGGTCGATGGTTTGGCTAAGGAATACAAGGAGTCGCTTGTGGCGAAGATTCTTATACCGACTAACCTTTCGCTGGCACAAGCGCCTAAACTCAATCAAGAGGTAGCCGCAGTTCTACAGCAGGCTGCAAAAACCGATAATTTTTTTTTTTATAATACAATCCAAGGCGTAAAAAGCGACGTCTACCTTTTCGGTGAAAAGCGCTAGCAACAAGCACTGCCGGGCAACTCCCGAGCTCCTCCTCGTCAGCAGTACGCGAGGCCAGCGCCAGCAGCGCCGGCCCGCCCGCACGAGCCGCAGCCGTCGACACGTCGGCGAGGAGGGCCCAGCAGCCCCCGCGCCGCGGCCGCCCCTACGCGAGCGCCAGACCGAGCAACGACAGGAGACGCCGCTACTAGAGGTACCTCACGCTGGCCGCATCCAATTCTTTTTACGCAATTGGCTTCTAATAACCTCCGACAGCACGGTGCAGTGCTGTCTTATGCTAAAGGATATTATAAAATACCCTTCTGCATTGAGTTATAAGTCCCTTCTGTAAGCCACCTTACCAACGTGTGGAACCAAGTAATCCACCTTTTACAAAGAGTCAGATGAGCAAAGCAATAAGTGAACTCAAACAATTAGGTGCTATTTCAGTATGTAATGAAAATTTGCCAGACCAATTTATTTCATACATTTTTCTTACACCGAAAAGTATCGGTGGGTTAAGATTTATATTCAACTCAAAATTACTTAAATACATTTTTAATTTGCACGTAATCAACTTTTAAAATGGAAGATATTCGCACTGCTATAAAATTGGTCTTTCCAAATGCCTATATTCCTCATATCTCAATCTCAAATCTCAATCGATCTCAAGGAATTGCTTGTGCGGTGTGCCGATTCATACATTACATAAATTTATTATTTTATTTCTTTTTGAGATTTCGATTTCATGATAATCTTTGTGAATTTAACTGCCTTCCTGTACGGCTTAAGTTCTGTGCCATTTATATTTGTAAAGCTTCAAAAGCCTCTTTTTATGTGGTCAAGAAAGCAGGGCCATCTAGTGGTCGAAATTCGAATCGAAATCTAAAGATTATGCTACTATATAATATATTAAGGTCAAAATTGAAACAATTAGGTTTTATTATCAACTTTGAGAAAACTAGTATGACGCCTTCACAACTTTGTAGATTTATTGGCTTTGACCAATGATATTATATTAGCTTTGACATAATATTAAATACTCAAGTCATGCAGTTACTCCAGAAATTTTCTAACTAGCCAACGAAATCCATAACAAAGCGCGATTTCGCGAAGTTCATTGGCACTTTAATTTCAGCATGACCAGCAATAGCATACAGCCGTGTAGTTGTATATTCTTTGATACAACTGGCCGCGTACTAAATACTTTGAACGAGATAAGTTTTTAGCTTCACAAAAATGTAATAATAATTTTGATTCCATCATGCCTGTAAAACCTTATTTGTATCACCAGTTGGTGGTGCAATATTATTTTTAATAGAATAAGTAAGCTTTTTAATAGAATAAACACAAGTTTATACGAGCTGGAGATCTTCACAGACTCGTCACTCACCGGCTGGGGCGCCGCGTGCGACGGAGTAGTAACTAGATGCCATTGGTCTGCGGATGAAGCTCGCCATCATATCAATTATCTCGAATTATTGGCTGCCTAGGGATTGAAATCATTTTTCATTTCATCGTTGTGATAATATTTTAAATGTCTTACTAAGAATAAATAATACTACTGCCATAATTATATTATCTTATATTAATATTATAATGTGAAGTATTCAATTTCATCATCTCAATGAAATCGCGAGAGATATATGGCAGTAGTGCGAGAAACAACGCATATATAATTTATTTGCTTCTTATAATTTGTCACACAACAAGACAGATCGAGGCCATGAGGGGTTCAAGCCGTTCAACATCGATTATATAAAAACACAGATGCTGACCAGGCGTCTAGGTACGTAACGTAACGATAGGAACTTACTAAAGATCTTATTGAGCTTCGGTCAACCTGACAACCTGATGGCTGATACCGTACTTACTCGCGTTGTGCTTTAGTAATAAGTGCTATATTATTATCTGCTAAGATATTATGTCTCTTGGAAACAAGACCCAGGTGCCTTCATCATCCTTGCTTTTACAATTTCATGGCACGATTATTTTTTCTATGCCTTTCCGCCATTCGCGCTCATACTGTCTTAGGAAAATTATAGAAGAGGAAGCGACTGGTAAATTAGTCGTTCCGTACTGGCCGTCGTGTCTCGGCCGTGTTTTCCATTGTTTTGATCGCTTCTCAAATCTGACGAGATTTATTTTAGGCCAGATAAAACCTTCTGGCGTGCGCAGTATTGTGCGGAAAGTCTACCTAAGGCGCCGAATACCGGAGATGTCTATTGACAATATCATACTAAAACCGTTTTCGGGAGGTACAATTAATCAGTATGATACAGGATTAAAACATTGGTTTAATTTTTGTCAAATTAATAATAATATTGATTTGTATTAAGGATTCGTAGCTGATATAATATTACGAATTCTTAAATTTTAACAGAAAAACTTAATGAAAAAGCAAGTTGCGGAATGTTAAATTGTTATAGGTCTAGACTCTAGTTTGTCTCTAATCATTGGTAAATCCCGTTGCAATAACGATCCTAAGATTTTTTAAAGGAGTTTTTAGGAGTAAGCCCAGCTATTCATTTTTAAGGGAACCTTATAAACTTTTGGAGTACGTATCTAAATTTTATTCGTAAGATTCTATACTTATTATCATTAGAAATTTTATAAAAAAAAAAAAAAAAATAATTGTAACTCTCATTCTAATATTATAATAATTTTAAATAATAATTCAACTCGTTGTCGACGGGACAACGGGTGCAGACGTTATCACTCATAAGAAAAGAAGACGTTCATTCCGAAAATTCACGTATCGTAATCACTATTAATAATAATTATTCATCAAGCCCCAGCTAAAGCTTTATCTACCTAGATAAGACAAAAGAGCTGAGAAATGGCCCAGCTACTGATAAGCTCATTTTAACAACTAGAAAGCCTTTTCATAATGCCAGTTCCCAATCTATAAGTCGCTGGATAAAGAGTGTCCTCAAGGACAGTGGCATAGAGATTGGCGTTTATTCAGCGCACAGCACGCGACACGCCTCCACGTCGGCGGCGCGCCGCGCGGGAGTCTCCGTCGACATCATCAAGCGATGCGCTGGCTGGGCCGGCTCATCACTTTGTTTTGCTAAGTTTTATAACTTACCTTTACCAGATTTAGCACAAGACAGAGCTTTCTCAGAAGCTATTTTTAATGTAAATTCAGATTCATAGCATATCCAAACTAATTAAGTAGTATTATTATTTAGAAGTACAATACTTTATTAAATAAAAATTGTTATGATGTCTATAATGTTATATCATTTTAGATTCCGTAATTAATTAACTTAATGTATAAATCTGGTATTTTATCATTCCGCAATTACGCGCTGAACATCTACAGGTTTATTAAATCTCATAGGATGCAGCAACGAAGTATAATTTATGGTTAATTGAACTTACCTTAAGTGAACTTCAACCAAAATTATACGAGTTGCTGCATCCGTAGAGATTTAAGATCCCACCCCACCCACTTCTCTTAGTTTGTTGCCCCTATTCTTTACTTGCGGAATGATAAAATGTTATGAATTATCCTCTCTAAAAAGAATGACGGACGAACTAACACCGCCATCTAGGAAAGCAAGGCGGAAGTACTATAAAACCAATTGATTGTCTTTTTTCAGTTTTAAATTAAATAAATAATATCTAAATGGCGTGTGATGATGCAGTACCACAAAATTCGGACTACAGGTTTATTAAATCTCTACGGATGCAGCAACTCGTATAATTTTGGTTGAAGTTCACTTAAGGTAAGTTCAATTAACCATAAATTATTGTGAAGTTTTAATAAAACTTTGTAATAAATATGTTGATAGTGCAAAGAAACTGTTTTATTTACATTACTTGTTTTATTTGCAAATAATGTATATTATAGTCAATATCATTTCTATAATGAAGAATAATTTAAGAATCGATACCGTCTGAAAAAATTAAACACGAAATTCTGACAAATCAACGAAAACAAACAAATCGCATGTCAAATCAAAATGATCACAGATTAGTTAATTTTCGTTTGATCAATGTTTTTGAAAGCATCAGATTTTACATTCCCAGAACATTTTTTAAAGCAATGACAGTCCGCAATCCCTTTTTTTGACATTTCATTGACATTTTTGATAGATAATAATGAACTAATGAACGAAAATAAACAAATCGCTGTTCAAATTAAAAATGATCATAGATTAGTTAAATTTTGGCTGATCAATGTTTCAGAAACTCAAATTGATTTGACATTCATGTTAAATTAACAGCAGTGTTAGTTGATCATTGATTTGACAGACCTTTCAGAAACCGGGCGTTAGTACACTTGGCTGATCTGGCCAAAGACAGCACCACACACATCCGGATTTCCGGATTGTGCCGGAGCAAGTTAAACTAAAAATGGTTGAACATTATGTATATCCGAGTAAATTGATTCTTAGGCAGTTGACAGACCAACGTCATTTGGTCGGATCATGTCAATTCAATGCTATATTTGCGATGTGTCGTCTGGGTTTGACATATAACGCGACCAAACTACGTAGGTCCCCCATCTGCTTAGGAATCAACTTCTCTGATAGTAAAATAAAAAAATATAATATCATAATGACCGTAAAGAAAATGCCAGAATAAACAAATCGGGCGGGAAAGTTCGATCGTGCGCATCTGTAATTTGCTCCCCGCAAGTGAAGTATAAATGTCTGTAGTCCAAGACGCGGCGGCGGATGTGCATTAGCATACACGGACGCGCTTAGCATCACAATGCCGGATTACGTGCACCAATCATTGGCCTGTGCCTAGGAATTTTCTACGTGAAATAACGCCTCTTTATGTTAATAAGATAAACAGGCGTTTTCACAATAACTATGTTACGTAATTACATATTTCAGTTTATGTAAATATTAATTAACATGTTATTTTCACAAGTTAAGTTACTAGCATAACTTTTGAATAATATTTAGTGTTATGCGCAACTTTTTTGGCCTCATTTATTCGTGCAGTTTCGTTCGAGAACAGTGCAATACAACAGCTTTATACCTACGTCCTTTCCCGATGTAAAAGTTATTTTAAACTAAATTTTTATCGGTTCAGCAGTTTAAGAGTGAACAGGTAAAATAGGCAGATTTTTATTTTTTATTTATTTATTTACTTATTATACATTCTTACAACTATCATTACAGACTGATATCCAATTCGATAGCGTAGTAAATAGCTTATAATTTATATTACTTTTTTTTGTATTACTATGCATAACATATAACCGATGGTGTCACTTTTGTGAACTCACTCAAAGGACATACGAATAAGTCCAATTTGATGCTCACTTTGTTAAGTATTCGGATTGCGTCTACAATGGGCGCGTATTTTAATAGACACATATAGGTATCTAAGTATAGATTTTTATAACAAGATTACACATATTATGAATACATAATAAACTTAACTCATAATGTAGCAAAACACGAAAATGATACACCAAAACCGCAATACAATACGGGGAGATATGCAAAATGTGGCGGGACGATGACAGGCTATGATCGGGCGATCTTCACCCTTCCCTCATCAGTCATGGCGGCCGTCAGACGGCTAAGCGGCCGCATTCAAATTGCCATGCGATGACGACGTGCTTTCGCGACCCTCGCCTTGCCTATGGACAACCGACAATGAGTAGGTAAGGTGTAGACTCAAGTTTAAGTCATTTCGTACCTATTTACGTGAGATTTTTTTGAATTAAGAAGTTGATCGTAAGATAACTAATGTTCCCGCTTATTCAGGAATTCTAAAGTGAGTTGAATGTTATAAATTTACTGAGAATCCCATGGTATAGACATGGAACTCTTCGTAAAATTAGGAAAGTATAAATTTTGTTAATAACTTTATGAAAATAAAAATTATATTATACACTTTTTACTCGGTTAACTTATTTACACAATCCATACAAGTTGCTTACGACTACATTACAAACATTTTATAAGTTCACAAAGAGCACGCATAAAAGTACCTATTCTGATACGCGTAGTATATGCATTGTATGTCCTTGACCACTCTATACATAAACTGCGCTATGCTGACCTCGGCCACCGAGCGGGGACATACTTTTTACGTCATTAGACATAGGTCGGATCATCGGGTGTTATGGCGGTTACTGTAAATCCATTATGAGGGACCGACCGACTGACATGACTTATAACTTTCGCAAGATATACATAACATTAATAAATTATGGGTGTTTCTTATTAGAATCTTGTAGGATTATGTTGAGAAACACTAGGGTGAAGATTTTGAAAAGGAGGGTAATGACATAGACCAATTATACAGTAATGATTTTGAACATCAACTATAAGCTTATGCAATCCAAAGTTAAAACAGAAAAATTAAAAAAATCCTCACGACTTCTTATAGATTAATAATTAACCTGACCATACCTCGCACTAATTTAAATAATTCCAACGCTTAAGGTGATATATTGAAAACAATAAACTGTTTTTTTTGACGTAATACTCAGAAATGTTACAAATCTGGTAATGAGATATACAATATCTTCATAGCCTTATCTAGGTTTGAAAAGAACTAGAAACACGATTAATGTATTTTGCCTCGATACATTTAAGTAAGAAGATGAACTAAAAGTGTAGTACAAAATGTTGATTTTTGATAATATTATGTACTTATATGCAAAGTGTTATCTCAAAATTTGTGCCAAAGATAAGCATATGCAACTGCATAGCTGTTTGTGCGACGTATAAAGCCCGTGTCTTACGGACTTAACATAAGCTCGTATTCCTAATCCAACGTCGACGCAAATCAGCTTTCGTTTAGCTTTTATCTCCTATATTTTATAGCTTAAACTGCGAAGATATTCAGTTCTGATTAATCAATATTTACCTATATTTTGTGAATTTGTTGAAAATATTAGCATTATATTCGGATATCACTGGTATGCAATATTTAATCAGTAATCACACTAATATTATAAATGTGAAAATTTGTGAGTGTGTAATTTTGTCACTTCGTATCTAAACGACTGGAGCTACTTTAATAAAATTTTGAATGGAGTTATATGATTACACATAATATGTAAGGTTTTGCTGCGGAAATATCAACATTTATTTTTCCTAATAAATAGTGACACCACGAGGCACCGCTAGTGTACAATAAATAAAAAGTACTTGAAATAATGACGTGCAATTATAATATCAATAAATAGAAAACAATTACTTTCCAATATACTTTAAATGTGATTTATTAATTAGCTAACAAATTGTCCATTACAAAATAATGTCGAACAAGTAACAACACCGCCGCAATACATTAACGCGATAGTTTCCACTCCACATCACGTAGCTACATCGGATTCACAAGGACGACACGGGCGGACATAAATACATACGCGGCCGGAACAAAACGGACGCGCCAATAAACAGTCATCCCGAAATTAAACACAATCTACCTGCGAGTTTACCATCGCGAAATCGCTAAATGAATAAAACAGCGAGGAATCGGACGCCGTAAATTCCGTTCGGAATATCAATTCGGGGAGGCGGGCCGATAAATAAAAATATATAATATACAGCGCCGCGCGATCGTGAATGGCACTCGTGAAAAATGGACTCGCCGCTCTTCCAGGGAAGCGATCATTCACGCCGTTGTCTGTTTGCGCCTCTGCTCTTTTTCGTCGGAAATTTTTTGCGATTTTTTTCGTCGGTGTCACTCGCAGCTCAGGTGGGACACGCGGCGAGGGACAAAAAAATATTAATATCTGACATTTTTTAAGGTCCCCGCGCAATCGCTCATTGTTGTCGATATTTCGTAAACGATTTAACTATGATGCTGCGTTTTTTGCGATATTAAAGCTCCCGAGGCGGGGCGCGCCGTTGTGTTTATTTAGGTGGTAATGGACAGGTAGCAGTAGCCGAGCTGAATAAATACCATTACGATGTATTACAAGAGAAAATCGCTGCGGGAATGTACATCAATATCGGCACTTTACATAAAAGAGTTCGGGAATAACACAGTCATCCTGCAAACAGGTGCGCTCTTTGTATAAAGTTAGAAACAACAAGGCACTTTCCTTATAAGTAACATTTCGCAACAAATTCTACATCAGGCTACGGCATATCCTTACTTATATTTTAAATGTAAATGTATGAATATTTGTCGACTTAAAATCGATTTGGATAAAAAATACAATAGAGAAACTTAGATTCCCAGGAAAGGAACAGCCTCGACTCTTGTGAGTTGTGGCAAATGAATCCCGCGCTATAAAAAAATTTGCAAAAGAATTTACGTGCAACATCTTGTTTTAGATAACTATCAAACTAAATTGTTATGACTTTTGACGCTCCATTTACAAACACAATACATAACCTCGCTACTGAAAGCGGTCTAAAAGTAGCAGCACTATACAAATCCGCAGCCTTTTCGCAGCTAATAATACTTTCCAGCTTCCCAACCGAAAACTTGTTTGTTTTATTCGGAGCCACTTTGAAAAGCTATTAGATATATTAGAGGTGGTCTTTGATTCGGCCCCTCGGTAGTGCATTAACATTTTTTCATAATTACAATAATGTCTTCCCGACTCCGGCCTTCCCGGCTTTCCCCCATTCATTTACCCAATGTGCTGTGGATAAACGTTGTTTGAGATCGTTCCCTTACAAATATGCCCGTTTTATCCCGATTAGGAAAACGAGGAAGAAATTATACGATTCTTTCAGATAAACATTTCTCTGTTTCCTGGAGTTTTTGTATTGTTCTCTTACCTACGTTTTCAATTTCATTACGCGGTATTTTTATAATATAAGGAGGTTCTTATTAGTGCTTCTTGAAATTGTTAAAGTGGAAGATAGTTGGTTAATAGTAATAGATTGTGTTATGTTTGCATTAAAGTAGTAAAAATATTTTATTAATTTATGCTCTTAACAAGTACACAAGGAGTAAAATAAACTCTTTAAACAAGGGTTTGTCTAGTAAACTTAATTATGAAATAACTAGTCGATCAGACTATTATAGACAAATTAGACATGATTATAATAGTTCTTAAACTGTGCATGATTATAACTACGATCAGTATATGATACATGAATTTGTAGACAATTGACATAAGGAAAACAAATTATAGACACAGGGAACGCTGTACAAGTGTACATAGGATATTTAAGAAAACATTTAATGATCTTCGGGCTTATATATACTATACACAAACATCTGCAATCTGTCGCCACTAGAAAATATTTCATATTTTTCTCGGCACTCGACATCTCGACCTGACATTTAACCCGAATTCCAGCAAACTGCATAATTTCGCCACTAATGAGAAGAGAGTCGGCGTCGTCTAATTAGCGAGAGTCGGTAAGACGCCTACTAAACAGAGGTGGGGGGGAAGTACGGGGGGAGCGGGGGGGTGTCGAGGGGGGCGGGGGCCTCCCTGCGCGGACGAGCGTCGCTCACCTAATGAAGTGTTTCGCTTTGACACGCGTGTTCGTTAGCAGACCACTTCACGATCCGCTGCTGTGTTCAGATGACAGCTTCCTCAAATTTACCACTTAAGTGGCGTGCAATGGCACTGCACGTGTTAACTAGTCTGATACGTTTCTGTTTTTAATCATGGCATTGTTGTGTATCAAGATTACGTAGCGCAGCTGCATTTCTACATTTACACTGAGGTATCCTCAGTCTATTAGCAATAGCAAGTATATAAGTATTAGCAACACTTACAGCTTTACGTTAATAAACATGTAGCCTTCACGTTGGAGCACGATGGTAATAATGATTACCACCATGATAGCGCAGCATACATGAAGTATGATTAAGATTAGTGTCATGTTTACAATACATACTGTAATAATGACTCAATCTTAATCTCACACTACTCGTACGATCGACACCATTATGGGCAAGTGAAGACGAATATTTCACACGTTCGTAATCACATGTATTTCTCCATCTTGGTCCAACATACAAAACCCTTCGATTTCATTTACCCTTTTCTGCCGAATGATGGAAATGCTGATTAAAGTCCTAACCCGTTACAAAGTTTCCTAATTGCAGCGAGATTACGCCCCGGATAAACTTTGTAGCGGAAAAAAAGCAATTATACTTTCAGTTCTATAGAGGTGAGAAAGCATATTAAAAAACTTGAGAGCGACAGCCCTCGCGAGTGGAGCAGACAGTGATGGCCATTAATTAGAAGGGTTAAGATTGCATCCCATTTTATACAGCCATAGCTACGTGGATTGTCTGATGTTTTTCAAATGGGTATTAACTTTTAACGTCTATCCGTCTTCTTTTATTTACGTTCGAATGTTTTGCTGATGTGTTTCTAGCTACATATAAATACAGTATAGTAAAAATTGAACGTCAACATCAACAAAAATTTTTGACTGATTTTATCTACAAAGACAAAGAGCCTTCTCTCGCGCTGCGCTCTACTGAATATTTAGTGTAACTATACGATGCTATTTGTTTCAAAGTGCAAAAAGTTTACTGCTGAAAACTTGCACAGTATAAGGAGTAAATAGCGCTACGTCTGCATCCGTGCCACCAATCACCATAATTATTATCAGCCTATCACCGTTCGTTGCTCTTGCCTCAGCAAGAGTTAAAAAGCTGAAAAAGCTGTATACAGTATAACCAAAATTTGGTTGATTTAATCATTACTACATTCTTAATTACTGTGTAATGTGTATAGTAATAGTTATAATAGAGTCTCTTCAACACATACATCGAAGAATATTGTAACTAATCGTTAACGATGGTAGGTATATACTCGTACTCTATATTCTGATAATGATTCGTTAGTAATTCTTGGGTAGTTAATGCGGACAATGCTGTCCAGTCGGTTAGCAAGTCATCTATGTGATTGTAATGTAATGTTAGTCACTACATCACTAACGCACTGAACGCCTCCGTGGTCTAGTGGTAATTGGTATAGAGCACGGCTATTGACTCGAAGGTCGTGGGTTCGATTCCCGCGTTGGAAACATGTTATTTCCAAGTTTTGGTTAGGACAATGTAGGCTAATCACCTGATTGTCTGACAAGTAAGAAGATCCATTCGTCAGATGGGCGTTTAAAAAGTCGGTCCATGTGCCTTATCTCTCGCCGGTCGTGTCGGTCTGCCGTCCCATTGGGTTATGAGAGTAAAGGAATACAGTGTGCACTTGTGTATTGCGCACACTCTTGGTGAAAAGGGTGTTTGTTTTAGGGGTAGAGTTTCTGGTGGTTTGGTTTGGTTCTTTGGTTTGTTATTGGTTCAGTTTATGGTTAACACACGCGTGGTTGGTAGACTTAAAAGATGCAAAACTGGTTAAATTATTTATTCACTAAAACACTGATTTACACTGGTTAATTATTACACTGGTAAAATGGTAGGTAAATGGTTATGGTTAAAATATGGTTGTACGAGCTGTCAAGGCAGCGAGTCGGACGGCGGACCGATTGGTTGACTACTGATCGACAACTGACTGACAACTGTCCTCGCAAATGCGAAGCGATTAATATATTATGTAAAAACGCTGATCTGTTCGATGTACCTCGAACATACTCCCGCGCCAGAGATGAAAGGATAATAAACGGTAAAGCTTAGACATTAGACAACTCGTAAACCATAATACATTAATAAGCAGTTACAAAACAAGGTTACTGCTAAAAATACATCAAGAAAATTTAAACAAAATTCAAAAGTACAATGGTAAAAATAATATGTATATAATGTGTATAAATTCAAAATAATATAGCAAAAATGGTAAAATAATAGAAATATAATATAAACTAAAACTATACACAATGGTTATGTAAATGGTAAAAAACAATAAAAGTTTGCGAATTAAAATTATGCACAATGAACCTTATGGTAAAATCTAAACTAAAGAATCCTCAAAACAAACTCGTTTTTTACGAATTGGTGACGTTTGCACGTCCCTTTTGCCCACACTAGCACTTGGACACCGTCTAGCAAGATGCTGTCGCACTCCGACACTACTATCACTTTCATCTTTCAAATCATCAACATTAAGTTGACGGAACACTTCACTGAACACTGGTGGAGGTGGTGACGGACTAGTGCCCGTCTGTTGACTGGAACCCTCCTCACGGCGGGAACGCGCGGCGGTCGCCTGCGCACAGCACCGGCGGCGTCTCCAACACCAGACCACGGCGACGACTAGTGCTACGGTCAGCAGCGCGTAGCTGGTAGAATAATGGTGAATGTCGTGCGACGATATATCGTCGACTTCTGCTTTGCTCATCTTTAAGTCCTTGATTTGGTCTCCGAGCATGGTCAGGGACGTATTGAGTTGCTGGTTATCAGATGAGTCCTGAGCATCCGAAACTGTCAGGTTTACGATATGGTTGATCTGGTCCAATCCTGGTATCGTAATAGCTGGTGAAAATCTCAGCTGATTAGATTGTTCTCGCAGGGAATACAAGGTGAAATCTTTTCCCTTAACGATGCAATTCTGATCTATGCTAATGACCCCGGAGCGACTCAGCTGTTTGATGGTAACCCGATCGTCACATATGATTTTAATTGTGTCAGTATAACAATAGAAATACAGGTATTGTCTTGGTGTATGTAATTCTGTCCATTTGTTTGTACACTTTGATTTCTTAACTCTGCATGCCGTCTGGTTATGCTCGCCTTTTTCGCAGAAACATTCATCTCGTTCTATTATCATTACAGGTTTAGGTAGCTGACACAAATAAGCTTCATTATGGTATATGCAAGTGTGTAATTCATTAATGGTTACAGGAAAGTATGTATTTTGCTTCAGATCAACAGCGACGTAATCGGATATGGGAACTATGGTGACCATATTACTTTCTATTTGGTGAGGTACTGGTAAAATTTTGTATAACTGATAGCTCTCTCTACTGACCAAAGGAAATGTTATTTCAAATATGATGTACTTCTCGGTGACTCTGGTTTTAACCTTCATTAACTTGTAGATGTAATGGAAATCTGAATCGACATTATTCACTGGTAGGGTAAGATCTTTAGGCATCTGGCCATAAATAGTACGTAACTCACTTTTCAGCTGCTCTGGTTTCAATAGATGAACACTAACTTGACCATGGTAAATATCAGTAATTGTATCTAATAACGCGTCTTGATGTCTATGTAAAGTTTGAAGCAGACTACTGCCGGCCATCGAACACAGGGTAAAGTCTTGGATGTAGGATATATTTTGAACTTCACGCTGGACGGTGTTGGTATTCATCTCCAAATCATTCAATTTTTTGTTAATAAATTTGTGTTGCTTATCAACTGATTCCTTCATCTGTTTCATAAAGTTAAATTGCGTTTCTATGACGGACGTCTGGTTTCTCCATAAATTAGATAAATGTTTTTCATTTTGTCGAATTATATCTATGTCCTTGGTATATTGTTCCGCGAAACGAGAGTCCAGTACGCCGAAGAGGTCATTGGCAATATACCCGACCCCATTGATAAGACCTCTTCGGCGCCGACGCCGTCTGGCGTGAGCGTCAAATTGCTGAGTTAACAACAGTTCATTGTAGTATTTTAGCTCCTGGAATTCGTTATGTAATTGTGTAGTTATCATATGGCAGTGCGATTGGTTTTCAATGGTAGTACATAATTTATCTAAGTAGGATTCGATTTTAGAGTAAGATTTTATGCCCTCCCAGTAGGACTCCATATCATAATATAACACTAGGGTCCACTTGTCTCGAATAAGCTGCATCTTGGCTATTGGGTCGAAATATAAAGTTTGGTTTAAAGACAGTTTGATATTGTGGAAAATAGCATTCGTTGGTAAAAATAGCGTCATAAAAAATAAAAGTGCATAGGCTACAGTAACAAATCTATTTGGTTTTCTCCTCACTCTTCTCTTTTTCTCCTCTTCTTTTTTAGGTTCATCATCTTCAGGTACCGTTACATCCGGGGGCGTGGTTTGGTCGATATCTGGTTGCTGGTTATTAATTGGTAAAACAGACAGTTTGACTATTGGCCGCTTTATGATACCATTCTTGGTTTTTAGGGTGACTACACGAATCAGCCCATCTTCTCCCGGATGCGTCTCTATTACTCGCCCCATGGCCCACTTTCCTGGAGGAATATTTTCTTCATGAATAACTACTAAATCTCCGATTTCTATATTGGTTTTGGCCTCCTTCCACTTATTTCTAGCTTGTAACATAGTTAAATATTCTACTTTCCACCTTTTCCATAAATCTAAAAATAATTTCGACGCTAAGTGCCACCTGGTTCTGGCATCCTGTTCGGTCTCGATAATGGTTAATCCTGGTCTGGCATTAAGAAAATGAGCTGGTGTCAAGAAATCAAGATCCTCTGTATCTTCTGTTAACGCACAAAGTGGGCGGGAGTTGAGGCAAGCTTCCACCCTTGATAATAATGTAGAGTACTCCTCGAATGTTAACTTCTGGTTGCCCACAACGCGTTTCAGGTGATATTTGAGGCTTCGGACGGCTCTCTCCCAAAGTCCACCAGCATTTGGCCAGGAAGGTGCTATAAAATGCCATTCGATGCCCATTCCAGCGATATCAGATAAGAAGTTACTGCCGTTGAAAAGTTGTAAAAGATGTTCGAACTCCTCCTGCAACATCCTATTAGCGCCGACGAAATTGGTTCCGTTATCGCTGTATAGATGGCGTGGGCTACCTCTTCTGGCCGACATTCGTTGAAGAGCCGCTAAGAAAGCTGAACTGGTTAGGTCGGAGACAATTTCTATGTGAACAGCCTTGGTCACCATACAAATAAATATAGCTATATAACCCTTATAGGTCTTTGTTCCTCGCCCTCTACTGGACTTCACATCTACGAAACCCGTGTAGTCCACACCACAATGGTAAAAAGCATGTTCGGGATTCACTCTCGCCTCAGGTAAATCTCCCATAAGTTGACATTGTTTCAATGGTTCTCGTTTCCTACATGTAACGCACTGTCTGGTACACTGTTTGGTTGCCTTATATCCACCTATTATCCAGTAATTATGCCTTAAGTGTGCTAGCGTAAGCCTGGCTCCACCGTGAAAAGTTAACTGGTGGGCCTCTTGAATTAATAAAGTGGTTAAACGATGGTTATGGGGAAGAATAATGGGGTATTTCATATTTTGGTTGATTTGAGCGTTACGTAACCTACCTCCTACGCGCAAAATACCGTTTTCATCAATAGTAGGGTTTAAATTTAAAAGTTTACTCTTACAATGTACTTTATTGTATTTATTTAAATATTCTATGTCGTCACTAAATACCGATTGTTGCACACATGTGACGATCAGCATTTTCGCGCGACGTAACTCATGTAACGTGAGATAGGGTTGATGAACCGATTTTCTGTAAGTAGGAATTCTTAATATCCACGATAATATACGTATGATTTTATTTATAGAACTAAATTTATTTAATAAGTAAGTTATAATATTAGATATAGTTTCATTATTTTGGTTTATAATTACTACATTAGCTTGCTTTAAAAATAAGGTCTTTAATTCTAAGTTAGTGTGATAAGTAATATTTTTAATGGTATTATCCTTATTAAATGATGACAGCCACGACGGGCCACGCCACCATAGCTCGTGTTTGACGAGCTGCTTTGCTGTTAAACCACGACTAGCACAGTCAGCCGAATTTTCCTTAGTTTTTAAGTAAAACCAATTGGTCGATGGTACTATAGTTGTAATTAATTTAACACGATTAGCCACAAACGGCTTCCACCGGGCTGGATCGCCTTGCAACCATCCTAGTACTGCTGTAGAGTCGATCCAGCAGTATACTTGAACATCATAATCTGGTAAACATTCTAAGACCTTTTTAAGTAAATTTGACAACAATACAGCACCCATTAACTCTAGTCGGGGTGTAGATTTGGTTTTAGATACGGATGCGAGCCTACTCTTAGCCGCAACTAAAGTAACATGGTTTTGGTTACTATGGTTAATCCTACAATAAATCACGCATGCATAGGCCTTATCCGACGCATCACAAAAGCCATGCAGTTGGATAGTCTGGCCCCTTTGTTCTATTCCTAGCCACCTTTTTATCTCAATAGTATTAATGGTATTTAAATCATCCCTCAGAGTCTCCCATTTAGATTTTATAAGTTCTGGTAAAGGCTCATCCCACTCGATTTTTGATAAATATACATCCCTAAATAATAATTTTAAGCTAGTACTTAATGGTGTAAGCCACCCTAAGGGATCAAACAATTTTGATATATCTGCTGTGTAAGCATACGGATACTGTCTCCATTTTAAAATTAACTGTTGTAAATTCTGATGCAATTTAGGTCCGGTATACATTATATCGTTAAGAGTTACTCCCGTTGATGACTTCGCGGAAGCGTTAAAAACAACCCTAAATTTATCTGCCTTGGTCCCTACTTTGGTCACGGCATGGTGAGGTAAATAACAGTCGAGCACGGTAACGGAGGGGGACATAATCATATGGTTTAAATCTAAATATTCTTTCATAAACTGCTGGTATTTAACTTTTATCTCACTATTGGTCTCTAGCTTCCTTTCCAAACTACGAAATTGCGCCATAGCTGTCGGTTTCGTAGCACCTAACTGGTTCTTGGCCTCTGGTTTAAATGGTAACCTAACTACATACCTTCCGTCCTCGAGTCTTTTGGTAGTCGACAAAAAATATTCTAAACACTCGTTATCCTCAATCGACATCTCTGCTGGCTGGTTAATATCCTCTGTCTCCCAAAACCTACGTAAGTCATCCGTGTTATGTAAGACGACATTACACGAATAATATGGTGTCATAGACCCACAGAGCAGCCACCCGAACTGCGTCTGCTGGGCTATAGGCTGGTTATCGCTATCCCCTCTCAATATACCTCCTAAAATAATCCTACTATATAAATCCGCTCCTAACAATAAATCTATTGGTCGACTCTCATTAAACTTAGGATCCGCTAAATTAATATTATTTATGTGTGACCACAATGGTTTAGAAAAGGTTTTATTTGGTAAGCTCTTAACTAAATTATTCATTATAAAAACTTTAGTTTTCACCGAAAAGTCACTATACATAGATTGAACCTCAATATCCATCGTTCCCTTACACTGGTTTTCCCTTTCTCCTACTCCAAATATTTTACCCCTACATTGATTTCTCTTAAGACCTAAAGTTTGAGCTGTATGCTCGTTTACTAAAGAAATTTGAGAGCCTTGGTCGATCAAAGCTCTCATGGTATGTTGTGAACCGTCTACCCCTATGACACGGACGACGGCCGTAGCTAGTAAAATCTCTGGTATATCATCCCCGGACACGTGGCTAGAAGTTGGCACGTGCTCGGCAGAAGGTAACTTATTGGCATACCTATTTCCTTTTGGTGACATGACAAATTGTTTCGGTTTAACGAACGCCTCATGCATTAAAGTATTATGAGCACCTAGACACTTACGGCATCGTTTACTCGAAAAACAAACTTTATTATTATGGTTCGTAAGGCAGTTGCAACATAAGTTATACTGGTTAATTGTTTTCAATTTTTGTTCGCTGGTCATTTGCAGAAAATTATTGCATTGCCATAATCCGTGGTCAGCATTACACAATATGCAGGTTATTGTTCGCGACGCGTGGCAAGTATTCAGGTTCGGTTTCATGTTACTTGCATTGTATCTGGTTAATGAACTATGGTTATTGTTTAAGTTAAATGGTTTTTTATAGCCCGATGATAAATTATTACGCGGATGATTATATGAAGTATTTAATCTTGGTTGACCTAAAGGCTCTTGTTTTCGACGAGAAGCTTCCAAGGCTGTAAATTTGCACTCTAAAAACGACAAAAAATCTTTTAAAATCGGTAGCTCGCGAGGATTATCTATGGACTCTATATATTCGGAAAAAGACTCGCTATCTAATTTTTGACCTAACAGATGTACCAGAAGTGGGTCCCATGTGGTAATATCCACTCCTAAGTTCTGTATAGCGTGTAAACTCTCTTTGGTAACATCATGTAATTTTTTTATCATGGCTGAGGATTGGTGTTGTATATTCGGCAGACCTAGCAAGGTATTGATGTGAGACGTAAATATTAGTCTCGTATTGCCGTAACGATGGTTCAGTATATCCCAACATACTTCGTAGTTATCGGAGCTAATCTGAAGATGGTGTATGAGTCGTTCGGCATCTCCCGTCACCCTACTCTTTAAAAACTGCATCTTCTGCGCGCTACTCAATGATGGATTTTTGTGGATGGCCTCACTGAAAAGATCTTTGAAAGAGACCCAATGGTGGTAATTGCCACTGAATACTGGGATATCCATTTGCGGCGTCGATTTTTCTCGATGAGATACCGACCACATTTTAGTGTTAATGGTTTTCTTTAAATCTAAATAAATTTTCTCATGTCTACTAAACTCCGCTTGGTACCATCCGTCTTCCTCATCACATTCTCCCTCGATCTGCCAATGTAAGCTGTCTATGGTAGCCCACCGAGCCTGAAGAGACTTTAGAGTGTCTTCAAACTCCCACCTATTCTCTAATCGTTCTACCTCTATCGCACTAACCGTACGCATAAACGCCTTAAAATTAATGGTTTGTTTCTTAATTAATTCATCCAGCTTGCTGAAGCCACCTGATGACCGATATGCAACTTCAGAAGAGGATGTGCCTGGTTGACTCCTTTCTGGTGCGGTTGGAGTACATCTCTCTTGATACATCTGCTGTTCCGTCCTACCTACATTCTGCCTGCCTACCAACTGGTCAATGGTTTTATTTATTAAATCTTTAGTTGTTAAATAAATTTCCTCCGTTGTTTCGAAACAACCACTGGTAAAATACACATGGTCAAGAACAGCATACTCCGAGAGCTTTCTATGGTTACGCTGAAACTCCGCCCAATACTCCTCTAACGTGTTCAATTTTCGTTTACAATAGTCAATGGTTTTTCTCTCAGCTCCATCTTTCTTAAAGTTACTTAAAAATTTAGATAGATATTCGCCTATTTCAATCTGGTTTGCGTACAACTTCTCCATCTCGATAACTGTTATTTGGTCAGTCAAAATAATAGGAAATAAATGGTTCGATCTCACCTGAGTATCTCCTTACACAGGTACTGCAGTACTCTCACCGGAACCCGATCTGATGCACAGCACAGGTCACTTATGGTCACTGGTCACTGGTTTTTATTAGTCCCGAAAACACGAAATACCTAATGGTCCAGTAAATCGCGTCCCGAACCTTACTCTTCTCGAAGGACCATGAAAAGGGTGTTTGTTTTAGGGGTAGAGTTTCTGGTGGTTTGGTTTGGTTCTTTGGTTTGTTATTGGTTCAGTTTATGGTTAACACACGCGTGGTTGGTAGACTTAAAAGATGCAAAACTGGTTAAATTATTTATTCACTAAAACACTGATTTACACTGGTTAATTATTACACTGGTAAAATGGTAGGTAAATGGTTATGGTTAAAATATGGTTGTACGAGCTGTCAAGGCAGCGAGTCGGACGGCGGACCGATTGGTTGACTACTGATCGACAACTGACTGACAACTGTCCTCGCAAATGCGAAGCGATTAATATATTATGTAAAAACGCTGATCTGTTCGATGTACCTCGAACACTTGGGAACTATAAAATTACTCCTGCGTAGCTGACCTGGTTTCAATGAAACCGGCCACCGTCGCCGAAACCGGTGTGGGAGCTATTATTATTGTTATTATGCTTATCTTAAACTTGAAATGAGAATATCTTGTATATTTATATGTATTATGTTAGCCGTTCGGCCTGCAAATGTTTCTATGAAGTAAGAGAAACCGCTCAATTTCGAGATAATATTTTTTTTGTTTGGCGTACCATTCAAACTTCGAGCAAAGCCTTTTTTTCCAAGTCTTAGGTTGTCGATGTTGTTGTACATTTTAGGCAATTATAAGCTATACTTAACAGTAGGAAGTAGGGCCAATAATAGTTGTTCACTTATTACAATCTTAAATAGATTGTAATAAGTGAACAACTTTTGTAAATTTTTGTCTGTCTGTCTGTCTGTCTGTCTGTCTGTCTGTCTGTCTGTCTGTCTGTCTGTCTGTATGTTTGTTCCACTATCACACGAAAACTACTGATCCGATTTGAATGCGGTTTTCGCAGATATATTTGTCTTCGTCCAACTTAACATCTGGTGTATAAAAATTGTCCCCCCCACCCCTCTAAGGGGACGAAAGAGGGGGTTAGATTTTGTATCAAACTTTTGCTTTAACACGAAAACTGCTGATCCGATTTGCATACGGTTTTCGCAGATATATTTGCCTTCTTCCAACTCAACATCTGGTGTTTAAGCATTCCCCCCCACCCCTCTAAGGGGACCCAAAAGGGGGTCAGATTTTGTATTAATTTTTTTCTTTAATGGACTTACGTCATGTTATTAACTGTTTTTCCAACTTAACATCAGTTTCCCCCCCCCACCCCTCTTAGGGGACAAAAGGGGGGGGGTAAGATTTTGTATCAATTACTGATGAAGTAGAAATACTTTAAATGGCAAAACAACGTTTGCCGGGTCAACTAGTTTATAATAGAGATATGAAAATTATTATGGCAACAAAAATTATACTTAGCTAGTTTTGAGATATTTTGTAAACAACATTATATTTTGAAAATAAATCATTAAGAGTAGGTAAATAAACTATACATATTGTTATAAACTTGAAATCAAAATCGGACTTCTCTACTGAACGAGGAACGGAAAATCGTTAATCCTAATAGTATCTGAAGAATAATTACCTAACAGTCGCAACAGTTTGTTAACAAGGTACTCCGGAATTTATGTAAACTGTTCCGCGCTTATCTGAGATTAAAATCTGGCTGCGCTGAGGTAGGCAGGAGACGATCACTCCGCAGGGACGCCGCTTTATTTTGCGGGATCTTATCGGGACTCGACACATCTGCATACATCAAATTACTGTAATTACTTTTTACTGTTATGATTACACTTTTGTTGGTGTTAGATGCCTTCCGAGTTCGAGAAACGAATAAAAAAGCTCGAAATAAAAAGTATGGTCCACATAATTTTATAGGCATCGCTTCGTAAATAGCTATGTCGCTCATGTAAGTAACTACTAACTATGTATAATATGCTCGTAGTAGTAAAATCAAACTGAGAGATTACTGTGTTCGTATTTAGCTGTTTGTCTATTCCGTTTCAATGATTTGTGATCCTACTAAGAGTCGCGAAATATAAAATTGAATAAGAATATTGTTGCAACGTAAATCAATGCAGCATCAATTATAGTTATTTTTGCAAAATCATACATAACAAGGATTATGGTTGGTGTAAAATAGTGTACCAGCAGATTATGAAATAGTTGTTGCAAATCGCATGAATGAAGTAGTATCACAATTGCGCCGTCAATAATTCACCTGCCCGCCCAATATCGATAAAAAATCTTTGTTTCACCGCCCATTCACGGCGCTCCATCATTGATTGTTTTAAAGAGACTTGGCGACGCCGGCCTGTTTCGAATGAGAATGAATTTTTCTGGGCATTGTGTTGCGAAATCACGACGGGCTTCTATCAATCAGGGTACTAGACCCCCGGGGCTCGTTTCCGACCAGGTGTCCTTTTGGAATGCATGCGCTTTAAGCTGGACGATAAAAAATTGACGGGCATTGTGCGCTTCTGCGTAGTGCGTCCTTGCGAATATCAGGTAGATGCCGGCTAGTTAGATCACTTGAGGTAATATTTCGCGTTTTTGTACGACGTAATTAATATATTTGATGATCAGCGATGCGTGATAATCCCCAGGGTGTAGTTTAAAACTTAAAGTCATCCTTGAACGTTCCGTGTTGGGTGAAAAATTCTATGTAAATTCAAGCGGTCTGAATATAATATATCTTGGGTATATTATATTAATTATATATTTTAAACTAATAATAACTTAGCTAATTAACAGACGTTTTATTTTTGATAGCAACCCAAGAATTTAAATTAATATTATTGTAGAAATTGTATAAACCTGACTGTCGAAATTGACTGTGCTATTTTCTCGTTATCCAAATTATGTTAAACTAAATTCTTTTCAAAACATAGTAGTATTTTCCTAATCTTTCAGATGTCTTTTTCAAACCTTTGAAGAATCATCCATAGCTTTATTATAATCCTTAGGGTCTGTTTCATCACTTCTAGAATAGGCTATTCACCACTTAACTTGACAGATGGAGTATGGAGAATCTGTCAAAAAAATTGTGGATAGCCTATCCGCCACTTTAAATCAGCAAGTTGTGAAACAGGCCCTTAGACTCTTTTACCTCTTGCATTATGCCTATGGATAATGGATATAGATAGAAGAGAATTTATTAAGCACCCGCGTTATTAAATCTGTTTTAGGATGAATTGTAATTAAAGCTATAAAAGCTTATACAAGTCTGAACACAATTTCCTAAGAACATAATCTACCAAATCTACTATTAATTCATGGAAAACGTGACCATGATCACATAACTAAACTAGAGGTGTGTCTATAAACGAAAATCGAAACCTCCTACCTTGACGGTCACAAAACTGTTAAAATATGGCCCGTCGTAAACCAGAATGAGTTACGACGCGCATACCGACAATTGTAAAGCAATTGTTGATAGTTCGTCCCATGGTTAATTTCGGCTTTCATGCACTCAAACGAATTTCAACTTTAATGTTCAGTTAAAAAAGTGCAATTCCAGTTGGTAGATAGTTCAGTAAATCTAAAACAGCAGGGAATGTCCCGATACCTTTACAGTTTTTGCTCGTTCTATGAATGACGGAGAGTATTAATGGGTCATTTGATTGCGTGAGCTTTGCCGATTGTGAAATGTGTTTAATTTATGTTCCAAGGAGCGTGACGTCATAAAATTTACAAAATATGCGAACTTACCTGAGAGAAAGTACCTATGACAAACATGCATTATCAAAATGGCCGTGCCGAGAAAGACACAAAATAAAAAAAAACTAGCGAGTAAAAAATTTGCATACCTACATCCAAACTTCCATACTAATATTACAAATCTGTTAGGTCTTCACGCCCGAGCCACTGAACTAATTTTGGTGAAATTTAGTATGGAGATACAATGAGTCCCGGAAAAGTACATAGTACTTATTAGTAGATACTTCTAATCCCGAAAAATGTACGGTTACCGCGTGATAAACTAAATTTTTAACTAATAACGCAGACGTAACGTCAGTACTTAGGTATGTAAATAAAAATTAACTAACGTAATTTAAGATTCAAAATAATTGACAACAAATTCGTGATTCCGAAAATACTCTGAAGCTGAAAATATCTCAATAAGCAAGTGGGTGTTAATAGAATTGTTTTCTTTTATTACATCAAATCCAATTTTAGTATAATTTTATCTGTCTGCAAAACTAGAGTAATAAATTAGCTTATAAAATTGAATTAATACGAAACTATTGAAAAAATAAGTGCAGTACCAGAATCACATAAACACACACACACACACACACACACACACACACACACACACACACACACACACACACACACAAATCAATACTGTGTAAAGTTTATATTTGGGATTGAGGCCTGGTATCCTGCTTCAGAAAGTATTTTTCGATTACATATTTTCTTTACGCTACGGTCGGTGTTATATTATATAACACCGTAGGCCCGTACCCCGATACCCTTGCGTAGCCAGCGACTGGGTGTGAAGAATTAAGTTTCAATTGGACATTCTTTTGTCTAATAAGAATATTAGACTTCATCAAATCCCGATTGCGCTAGGAGGGTTATAATTAGTATAACTTACATTTTTCAAGTATGTATTTTTATGTGATTATAAACGTTGAAATATTCTTTAAACTTGGCATACTTGAAAACACACGTGAGCTTATAATGATTGTCACAAAACTAAGTGATAATACTTTAGGGTGTATATAAGTCCCGTGTATAGAGTTCATTTTAAAAATAGCAGCGCAGAAAAAGCATTTTTTCACTTTTGTATGGGGAAACTCGTGACGCTGGGGCGCTCGCCCATACAAATCACAAAAAAAATCTGGTCTTTCAACGCTGCTACTTTCACAGTGAACTCTCTACAAGGAACTCATACACACCCTTAAGTATTATCTCTTAGTTTTGTTACACCCTGTATACCTATATAATAAGTATATAATAAGTCAAGTTCATGAAAGCTAGCAGTCCTGTTATTGTTTGTAAATACTTAATGTAATTGGTCATATTACTATTTTCATTTGTTTATTAACATTTTATCATGTCAGAATTATTTTAACCCCATTTTAATTTCTATTAATCGACCTAAGACAGTATTATTAAGTGGTCGAAGAACAGAAATTAAGACTTCAGTAAGTCTTATTTTAAGGGTCACGGAGTCCTCATAAGACTTCGGCACACAGCCGCGATGATGCTGCAGATGACACAGGTGTCGGACTCGTGCTTTACCTAACAATACTCACTAAATCAATAGTCTAGGATCCAGCAACAATAAGATCTTCGGACTCCTTTGTGTCCCTCGCAGGTGAGCCGCACGCGCGCAGCTGCCGGCGGCTTGCGTAAGATTTTAATCGATTTTTTCTTTTTTTCTAACGTTGACAGCTAGACGGAGATTTCGCGCCGATCCGACGCAGCTGCTGAATCGTGTATCATTTTTTTTCGATTTTATAGACTTAAATATTTTACGATTGGCATGCAATTCTTGAAAGTGGACTCAAATTTTGTAGCTTTAAGTAGCCGCCTCGTGATCAGTTTCTGGGGTTTTTGACAAGAGTTTTTAAATTTAATATTCTGTCGCAAAACAAGTAAGAGCCTGGTATCAGTCTTTTACAACTAGGTACAAAAGTACGACTATATTTTCAGACGATCCTTAAAATTCGCGTCTCACGGACCGAAACCTTAAGAGACCTCCTTAAAAACGTCATGTAACTCTTTATGCTCGTATAAAACGCAATAAAGCATTCCAAACACATCTCAATAAGCTCGTCGGGTGTTTGATTCTGATTGCTTTGAGTACCGGGTACCATGTAACCCCATTAGACGTACGCGGGAGGAATACGCACAATGCAGTACAAAACGATTACCCTCGCGACGAGAGCGTATTATAATGTCGTTTTTCCCTAACACTATTAGAAGTCTTGAACATCGATATGTGCTCCGCTCCTATACTTAAACTTAAAGGAGGATACTACTACCAATGTAATGTTGGTGAGCAGTAGATATATAAAACTTGACGACACGTTTATTGGTGAAATGAAAATCATTAACCTGCTAATGATAATATCGACGTATAATATATGAAAAACATACATATCGGTGGTATATACCTATGTTTTAAAATAGTTTTACTATGCTACAAAAGTATTTAAAAAATCTATACGAGTATTACTAACAAAATACTAACAGCCGCGGTACTCAGATAGGTACATTGATGATTCTACTTCAATTCAATGAAGAGTTTGACAGATAATGGAAGGGGGCTTAATGTCAGAATCTTCATTTAATTACAGTAACTAATATTCATCTCTGAGGCCCACTTGCGCCAATCTGGGTTAAAGTTAACTCTGAGTTAAACATCATGTCATCTCTATCACTGACTTGGTGAGTGACAGATGTGACATGATGTTTAACTCAGAGTTAACTTTAACCCAGATTGGCGCAAGTGGGCCTGAGTGCGGCATCGGCAGTAAGACATTCAATTAACATTCGACAAATAAAAACAAAGAATAGGACAGAAAATATAAAATGATTATGGAGCTTACATGAAATCTTATTTAAATTAAAGTTAAGTAATTATTAAATATCTTTAGAAGTAAAAAATTCTTCAAGCGTGTGTTTCACAAACCCTACGTAGTAAACAGGAATGAAATCTCGGCACATTGTGAGGTGCGTATAAGTGCTTTCGTGAAAATATTTCAAATCAGATCGGCAATAACGGGTGACGTGACACGCATGCCCCGCAGGTTGTCAAGTGAACACCTGAAAGGCCATTTACACCCGTGCTAATATTATACGATATTATATTAAACTATACAACATTAGCTCGAAGTACAATGAGCAAAATATGGTGTTGAGCGAAAGCCGCCAAAAAGTTATGCTCTCATTTAAATCTTTGTGACTTGAAGCTTGAAGTGGTTGAGATAATATTAGAAACTTTAAAAAGTGCCTAATCAAAATATTTTAACAAGTAAAAGGGCATGCCAAACATTATTGCTCTCGATCGAATTTATCAGCAACAATGTTCGTTGTAGTACCTACAAAAAAAATTCATACATTTAAATTTACATGCTGCTCCTATCTATGATGATATAAGAATCTCATTAGTGAGTTTTTGGAATGCCCGTGGCCACTATTTGCGAGGCCCCGCCCGCCCCCGCCGCCCGCCCTAACAAATATCTGAAACCGCGAATCCCGAATGCCAAAAAGCCGAATGGTCCCCGCTCGGTGACATATTGGAATGTGACTCCATTTATCCCCGCATCCTATTGGAATCCGGAGTGACGCGGCAAATTGAAAATTGCTCCTATTTTTGGCGCCATCGATAATGCCACTTGTAACATGCGGAATTTCGAAATAATCACCGTCATTACCGCATTTCGGGATATTTATTTGATTCCCGACAATCGTCCGAGCGTCCGCACGCATCACACGTCAAAGCGGCCCCTCGCGTGCGTTATTAAATCACATTTTGACAAGCGTACCGTGAAAAATTAATCGAGTGTCGTCGAGTGAGCGAGCAGCAGAAAAAATGAAAACGCGATGGCATTTCAGTCCCCGGCCGGAAAGGTCGGCGAGCAGCCGCTCGTGAAATGTCTCGCCCTGCGGCCAGCGGCTACCGGCTCCGCTGGGGATACTACACTACATCGCGCTACACTACACCACGCTACCGGCTACACTCGTCACCGCCGCTGACCCGAATACACCACTGCAACTCATGTTACGATGTAACGTCATCTCTAAAACGTATTTCCCTATTAAGTGAATACAATGGTTCTGTTTTCATAAAATTCTGAAAATGTAAACCTAATATTTCGACGTAAAATATCTAGGACTACCTCATCCTTTTGAATTCCTGAAGGATGTTCGTACACAAAATAAACGCACTGTAAAAAAATACCAATTTTATCGGCACAATTAATAACAATAATTAATCTAATAATTCGTAGCGATGATAAACGACGGCCGATAATTAGAAGGGTGATGCCCCTTATGCTTATCTAACACGAAATAATGCAATTAATACGGAGAACATTTCATAAGCAAATCGTGAGAACTGGCAAGTGATAAAAAACGTCGATAGTGGGAGAAGAGAGCGGGCATCCATCATGCAGGATTAATGTATGATACATCGCCGGGATGCGAAAAAAATTAGTTCTGTATTTCCAACGCCATTAGACGCCCGATTATATTAATGGTGTACATCTGTGTTGGATTCAAATTGCGTTTTAGTCAAAGCCGAATTCCGAAATACCTACTACTAAATACTTATTTATCTGTTGAACGCTTCAACCCCCAAAGTCATAAAAATGTTTTTGATTACCTATACTTTTATCTAATAAGCTTCCAAAGAATTTAATTCATAGGCATAGATGGCAACCAACATTTTTTCGTCGGATTATGGCAAGCTCATGCCGACAAATCACGACTACCGTTCACTTGGCATAGTCCGACAAACTAAAGTAGGTCCGCCATAGAGGCTTATAAATTAATTTCCCTAATATAATATTATTATAGGACGTTGTGAAGTTCATTTAAGCGCGTTAAAATATAATATAATATGGAATATAATATAACAAATATTGTATCACGTACATACGACGTAACTATAGAAACAATTAAACGAGGCCCCCGAGCAAAACTGTTAATTAATATCAATTAATTAGTATGTACGTAGTTCTGGGAAACCGGGGCCGGCGGGCGTTATAACCGGTATAATAAGCAAACTCTATGACCGCGGAGTTTCCACGCAAACGAACACATAACAATATCCGACACTAATAAAGGTCTCAATCCTTTCATCTGCGCACATTGTGCACTCTAATTGGTATTAAAATTCGACGAAAGAATTGAGGTAGCCCCGAGTAGCCCCAAACAAGCGCTTATCGCCACATCGGTGCGCTAAACCGGGGCAACGCGGGGCCCCGCGAGGGCACGCGGGGCGCGGGGCCATCCCCTGCTAATGAATATCATACAGCCCCAGGTATTATAGTGCGACCGCAGAACGACCGATACGGTTTAAGTCTGATAAATAGACACAATGTTTGTTTTCCCGTTACATCGAACAATAAAATCTAAATAGAATGTTATTCAAAACTGTTTTCATAAGATCTTTTGCTAATATAATATTTAATCTTCTTTAGAAAACAACAAATATAATATTGTAACACCTTTTATAAATCTACAAAATATAATGATAAGTAGTATACATTAGGCATGCGGCATGCCTAAAAATAGCCTAACAAACAAATACTAATTTGTTTGTTAGGGTTCCGTAGTTTTTCACCTAATATCAAGATTACATTATAGTAAAACAATAGCAAGCATCAAAGTGGAGTGGTCGCGGTATTATGCCGTCTGTCTGTAATGCTATACCTAACTGACGTAATCTTGATAATTGCCGTTTGTTGTGTATTAACCCTCCCGCGTCTCTCAATAGGCGCAGATTGGCTAAAATTTCACTAAACCTGTTTGATTTTTTTTCTATGAATTATAATAATTGCTACGTCGTAGAGCGGCTACGGCGTAGCTTAGCTACGAGTCATAAGAATTTTAATTATAAAAAAATATTAAATAATTTAAATTTTCTTCGAAAAAGGAGTTCTTAGTTTTATGTTTACTTTAATATTTAATAATAATAATATAAAATATTTTTTTAAGATGGGCAAGTCCATACAAAAAAACACAAATTTTGCCCTAATTTTTCTCTATAATGGTACGGTACCCTTCGTGCGCGAATCCGACTCGCACTTGGCCGATTATTTGTTTCTTGACGGTCATGGCATATTGCAACCACGAAAAGCTTTTGATAGCTCAAGGAGTCCGAGAGACAAGCTGAAACTGTTTCAAATAAAAAAAAAATCTTAAACAATGTATTTATTTCCAAAATCATAATAACGACGACAGACAGAAAGACAGACAAGAACACATTTAAAATATTAGTGTACCTACATTTTAACAAATAATAAACTAAAATATCCATTATTACACTATCGTACCCGGGGGAGACTCGGTGTATCTGCGCCGTCACTCGCGCGCAATAAATACCCAAATAAAGCGCAAATAATACCCAAATCGGCCCACCCTCCCCTAATTATCTGTAATCAGAGCACGCATGTATAAGCGGATTGATTACAATCGCTATGGGCTTAGACGTTTGATTAGCGATTTTTAGTTTCAACAGATTGTTAGGTCGTCCATGTGAAATAATTGGCTTTAACAATCAGGGCTCCATGATTTTTTGCGATGCCAAACTATTGTACATTGTATGATTAATAAATTAATTCAAGATATTTATAAGTCATAGTTTTTAATTTTAGCATAACACATTTTCTACATAATAATTATATTTCATTAATTATATTTAATCTATAAGACCAAAAATTTTGACGCAGTGATATAGCCGAGAAGAACTGACGGGCTTACTATACAGATAGAAAGACGACTTATACCTACATTTATAATATTAGTTTATAGTGTCGAACTATTAAGTTGCGGTTTAAATCATCGCCTATCTGTTTATAAATAACTTATCATTCATCAATTTCATTCGCCATTATTGTTTTTCACTAGACGACGCCCGCAACTCCGTTGCGCCAAAAAATTGTACACTTTTGTATTTGTGAAAAACTCAAAATATTTCTATACCAAATTTTAGCTAAACCGGTTCAACGGTTAGGACGTGAGGAGGTAACAGACAGATAGACAGACACACACTTTCGCATTTATAATATCAGTATGGATGGATATATTATATACTAGTTGACCCGGCAAACGTTGCTTTGCCATTTAAAGTATTTGTAGTTCATCAGTTGATACAAAATCTTACCCCCTCTTTTGTCTCCTAAGAGGGGTGGGGGGAAAAATTGTGTACTGTACACTTGATGTTAAGTTGGAAAATACAGTTAATAATATGAAGTAAGTCCATTAAAGAAAAAATTTGATACAAAATCTGACCCCCTTTTTGGTCATCTTAGAGGGAGGGGAGGGGTTTATACACCAAATGTTGAGTTGGAAGAAGACACATATTAATATATCTGCGAAAACCGTATGCAAATTGGATCAGTCGAAAACTACTGATCCAATTTGCATACGGTTTTATAAGTTGGAAAATACAGTTAATAATATGAAATAAGTCCATTATAGAAAAAATTTAATACAAAATCTGACCCCCTTTTTGGTCCCCTTAGAGGGGTGGGGGGAAAGTTTATACACCAGATGTTGAGTTGGTAGAAGACAAATATATCTGCGAAAACCGTATGCAAATCGGATCAGTAGTTTTCGTGTTAAAGAAAAAAGTTTGATACAAAATTTGACCCCTCATTTGTCCCCTTAGAGGGGTGGGGGGAAATTTTTTTATACACCAGATGTTAAGTTGGAAGAAGACAAATATATCTGCGAAAACCGCATTCAAATCGGATCAGTAGTTTTCGTATTATAGTGGAACAAACATACAGACAGACAGACAGAGAGACAGATAAAAAACTAACCACATTTTTGGCTTCTATAGCGATGTAGTGACACCCCCCGCTTATTATTTTTTTGAATATCTTTAATGTACAGAATTCACATTTCTACATTTTATTATATGTATATATTGTTTGTCCAAAATAGCAATATCGGCGTTTGGGCGTAATGTATGTAGCGACCCCGACCTCCAGTCGATTAACCATCGCCGGCTCTTCTTCAATTTCATATTTATAAACGGGGATTACGCAAAAATGCCAGCGTAATGGATCACCTATTACCCGCGATGTACTGCGCCTAGATGTAATAGGTTATAGTATAACTTTTATTGGATTTGTAGTAGTAGTAGAATAATAATTCACGATTATCTATTGAGGCTAAAACAGCTACGCGAATAGTTTAGACTTTAGAGTATAATATTGTGTAACACAATCAAAATTCTCTACTTAAAATATAATGTAATTTACATGTACAATTTACACGCAATAAATATACACATTATAAAATGTAATAATCATTAAAACTTTTCATTTTTGTTTTCATAAAAAACTACATTTCTAACATTTATCGCTTCGAATGATTTCGCTTCAATGTACTTAGATAATTTACTGCAGAAAGGGAGGTTTCACTTTTGGGTTTTCTTTTTAGAATCGTATTATAAAATTTAATTTCAATTTGAACCATATTTTATTTCGTTTCTGACTATGCTCTGTGACATTCAAATGTTTAATCTACTATATCTAGTCGTACATCGGCGCTAGGACTTTTCGGGTTTACGGTCCGGGCAGGGGGTCGAGGGGGACAGTGGGGCGGTGGGGGGAAGGCAAATTCGGCTCATCCATCACACGTGTGAACCCGGCCGTTTTATCTGTCGGCGGCCGGACCCGACGTCGCCCTCAAAACATCATGCGTAACGTCCTGGAAATTAACATTTACCTAGTATGCCCGTATTATATTATACGGTAATTATAATACTGTTAGATATGTGGGGGTAAACTACAGGTATTCCGAGCATATATCGAGCGAGGTCTACCAGAATCTGATGGCAAATTTTGACGGGAGATTTTAAAAAAATATCCTTGATCATTGGATAAAATATATTTGCATGTTTCACACACAGAATCAGCCGCTATAAGGAAAAAAAAGATCAAAATGTTTTATTCCAATTACACAAACGCCTGTCTGGTGCTGAAGTCTGGCAACATACTGCTGTACTTTTCAGAGTGGGGGGCGGGTGTTTTTTTTTTTTTTTTTTTTTTTTTTTTTTTTTTTTCCACAGGCCTAGGTGGCCCGTGCTCTTGTTCGGTTTGTATTTATTGTAATGTAATAAATGTAATATTTAAGTAACATCATTAGTGCGTCCAAATCAGTAATTGTATAGTATTTTGTTTCGCCCTGAGGGGGCTCTTTGTGTTAAGCCCTCTGATGTTATTGAGGGCTTAGTGCGATGGCCACCTGGTGGTGGCTGCTGTCATCTTCTCGGAAGTCATCTTCTTGACTGGGCTGTCATCGAAGTCTTGATCTTCCGAGGTGATGTCATCTTCTTCATTTGGGTTGGTTATGGGCCTCAGTAATTGGAGCCCAGTGGCTAGGTCCGACATTTTCCGCTTCCTCTAGGTTTTGCGTCCACCCTTTGCCTTTCGATGTTGTGGCATTGGCTCGGGTGTAGAGCGGTCACCCAAGCTGGGTGGAGTTTTGGGGATGTTCAAAGGTAGCGGTCCGTGCCGGTCCCGGCCGCTGGGTGAGGCCCTTGTTTGTGTCAGTCCGGTAATTTGTTGGTTGGTGGTTGATGTCTTCTTCTTGAATGACTGTTTTATTTCCATCATGGAACTTTCCCGGGACCAGTTTTTTGATGGTGTTATAGTCCCGGTTCTTGATTGCCATCTTGGCGTTGTGTTCCATGATGGCCTGTGCCGATGTTTCTAACACTCCCTTTATAAGTTTGCCCAGCGCGTCGTCCGTGTCGTCTGTGTAATACACGAGTTGTTCTGTATGACGCGTCAGGGCGACCACCGCATGTGATGCACTATCATGTAGTTGCAACTTCCTCTTCTGGTGTTTTATGACGTATACTCTCTTGTAGCACAATCCCTGGGCCTCGTGAATTGTAAGTATTTTTGAGGCCTCTCCAGTTCCGTAACCCGACTTCTTCAGCATTGTGGGGGGCGGGTGTTAGGTTAGGTTAGGTTGGTTAGGTTTTTTCGTTACGAAATTTCTTGATGCCCGCGATAAAAGCTATGCAATATCTTAGAAAAATTGTCATACTCTTCAAAAACTCCAGCGTAGAGCCAAAGGCAGCTCCAGCTTTCGTCATTTTATTAAGCTATATACATTACATTTTATTTTATAAAGCTTCTTTTTTTTTTGTTTATGACCCATATGGAGGCAAGTACGAACAGCAACGTCTAATACTTTAATTGTGTCAGGCAGTGGGGATTTGGAGAAGCAACTGTCAAAAATGTTCGGCAATGGAAAACGAGATTCCTACAGTTATCCCGAAGAAAATAGGAAAAAATGAGCTTTATATTTTATCAAAGGTTAGGTATCTATCCAACTTCAGACCTCAGACAAGTTTGCGTTGAGCGTAAAATCACCTATAGAGAATGTATTTTTCACATTAATTAAGCATCTTTTCGATAACGTTTAATTTTGGTCATGGACCCTACACACGTGGGTTTTCGTGACTGATGAAAAAAAACATGATATCAAATCATTATTTTAAATTTTATAGGGAATCACTAACTTATTATAACCGGTTTTTATTATTCCACTCCAGCGATCGTATCCAATCATTACTGGAATAATGCAAAGCCGTAGTACTTACGGTGCTAATTCATAGAGCATATTTTTTTACGTTACATCAAAGCGCACGGAGTGCGCGGCCAAGTTCCAGCAGGCCGCGCGCATGCCGTGCACTATTTACACGAACGGTTTCGACGCACTTTTGACCCCCTTGTATCTCAGTGCCTATTGCGAGAGCAAAGATAAAATTTTACCTACCTAATTATATACTAGTACTTACGCAATATACCAAATTTCATACATATAGATTTGTTAGATCCTGAAATATTTCCTTGTAAAAATAGCTAATTTTGGCACTGACTCACTGACCGGTAATCAAAATTTCTAGGCCACTTCCAGTTGTCGTAGCGTTATGAAATTTGGCACACAGGTTGTTTGTTATATGTAGATTAACAAAAAATTAAGAAATTTGAGAAATTGGTCAAGCGTGAGTCGGCTCATCTATGAATTTGAGATAAAAATCGGTAATCAAAACCTCTAGGCCACTTCCAGTTGTCGCAGCGTTATGAAATTTGGCACACAGGTTGTTTGTTATATGTAGATTAACAAAAAATTAAGAAATTTGAGAAATTGGTCAAGCGTGAGTCGGCTTCAAAACCTCTAGGCCACTTCCAGTTGTCGTAGCGTTATGAAATTTGGCACACAGGTTGTTTGTTATATGTAGATTAACAAAAAATTAAGAAATTCGAGAAATTCGTCAAGCGTGAGTCGGCTCATCTATGAATTTGAGATAAAAATCGGTAATCAAAACCTCTAGGTCACTTCCAGTTGTCGTAGCGTTATGAAATTTGGCACACAGGTTGTTTGTTATATGTAGATTAACAAAAAATTAAGAAATTTGAGAAATTGGTCAAGCGTGAGTCGGCTCATCTATGAATTTGAGATAAAAATTAATATGTACAAGTAAATACACTGAAATAAGATGAGGAGGAAAGAAACAAATTGGTATGATTCCTTAAAAAAAGTATTGAAATCTCACCAAAAACATACCTGTTAAAACGGGGCCAAGTTCCTATTCACTAATTGTTCGCCTTAAAAAAGAGTTGAAATCCAATTCAATGCCAAGTTTAGATGCACTTCCAAATCGATCATAATCATCTTCATCAACAGCCTGATCCTAAATACTTCTAAATTTGAACTTGGCAGGTATTCATGCTAGTAGCACTTGATAATTATTGTATAATTTTTAAATTTAAATATAAGATATCTATGTGATTAAATTAACCTGCCAAGTTCAAATTTAGAAGTATTTAGGATCAGGCTGTTGATGAAGATGATTATGATCGATTTGGAAGTGCATCTAAACTTGGCATTGAATTGGATTTCAACTCTTTTTTAAGGCGAACAATTAGTGAATAGGAACTTGGCCCCGTTTTAACAGGTATGTTTTTGGTGAGATTTTCTTAACGATGCCGATTCGTATAACACTCGTGACTTTACATAGACAAATGACCGCTACATGGTTCGTGTAAGTTTTCCTTTCAAAGAAAAATAGTTTTTAACGCCTTGGAAATACAACCCAAATTTACTCTTACATTTTTAAGTGAAATATCTTCATGTCACAGCTCCAATTGTATGCGTTCATTTACCTGTCATTTCGTCACGACTTGTGAAAATCACGGGCGTGTATTTCCCATACAAAGTTTTTATTTGTTTTCCTTAATCTTAAATTATTACACTTACCTACAGCTACGGATTGCAAAATTTTAAAGGAAATAATTTGTTTAAGTTACAATTTATGCCTATAATTGCTTGCTGTTAAGACTTGGTCCCATTCACCTTGGTTCTTGTTGAAATAGTACAAATTTCTTCACAGTGTCAATGACAGTTTTCACAGCAGCACTGTTGCAAGTTGCAACTAGAATAGTTACGTAATAATATTACGTAGTATACGTAATATTATTTATTTTCTGTGTGTGTGTGTGTGTGTGTAAATGTAGAGAGCATATTTCTCAAATAGAGCATCTTTAATCGATGTGCCCTTATTTTATTCCACTGTAGCTCTACGCTCTCCCAACTCTTAAAATCTCTGGCCATTCGAAGAAAAAACTGAAATATTGAAACGAATGCGTAAAACGTAACCAAAATGAGAATTGGCTATCTATACTATATAAGATCTTTACAAAATATTTAATGACTAGTTATTTCTATTAGACATAAGATAGATATAAGATAGAAATATTTAATGATTAGTCTACGTCTTTGCGAATCGCTACGAAAACGAATATTTTTAATAGTATCGAAGAAATTGATTTATAGGCAGATGACAGGCCTATGTCATTTGGTCGGGTTATGTCAATTCAGTGTTAACTGTTAACTGTTAGATGTCGGCTGGATTTGACTTACCGCGACCAAATTACATAGGTCTGCCATTTGCCTACGAATCAACTTCTCTGATAGTGCATCTGCGAAAACGCATACAACGTTCGACCGTGTGTTTCCAGTTTCGGCGGGAAGACGCCATTTTGCCAGCACTGAAGTGATCGACGGGACGTCAAGGACTTGTCATCGCGCTGCTCCACGGATATGCCTGATATTATGTATTTTACAGTAAACTGTATATTATATGGGGAACCCAGGCCATTCACACCCTCATCACTTAGTCTTGTTACACACAGTAGAGTTCACTGTGAAAGTAGCATCGCTGAAAGAGTAAAACATTTTTTGGGATTTGGATGGGCAAGCGACCCTGCGTCATGAAATTTTCCATACAAAGGTGAAAAAGTTACTCTTTCAGCGCTGCTACTTTTATAGTGAACTCAATATAGGGGACCCATAAACAAAATAAAATTTTATCACTTAGTTTTGTTACACCCTGTATATAAGCTTCTTGCGTTTTCTGTCCAACTCTTCATAAAATTAACATCAAAATATCCTTAGCAATTAAGTAACCTGATAGATAGATTTTCAAGATGTTGCAAAGTTTAATATCATGAAACTGAAACATAAACTTTAATATCATGCGTACAGATCAAAGTATATTTTAATCGTATAATATTATCAGATGATTGTAGCAACTCTGGGGTGGTACATAGTAGGTATGTAGCACCAACTCTGGTTGGTGGTATGTACTACATATCTACAATATGTAGGTACTCGTATAATGGGTAGCTGCTAAGTTTTCCTCTATACTTTATATCTTCACTACCACTGTACCTCTTGTGCACTGTGCAGCCAAGGTCGATGGCTATTGGCTTTATGAAGTATGACATATATTGCAATAGAGTTTTGCAGTAGGAATATCAAAGATCCTATAATGATCTTTGATATACCTACTGCAAAACTCTACTGCTAAAATATCTTCAAAACCAATGAGGATATGGAGGATTATTCAACAATACACTCGCGAATGATAAATAAATTTACTAGCTAGAACAAGTTTCTTTCCATAAGTCACAGATTGCTTTGTTTTCCCTCTAAGATTCAATATAATAATTAACAGGACATTGTAAGTAAGTAAACTTCCTCTAATCAAGAAAAGATTCTACAAACTACAACAACATATTACAAAATATACGAAAATGTCTATCTGTCTGTCCATTTGTTCCTTCTTATGCTTAAGTCGCTGATCTGATGAAATCTGTAATATGGAGATACTTTCCATGTCGAAAATGGACGTAGGATTTTTATTTATCGCGGAAAAATGTGCGACACTTGTAAATAAACGATTTTAATTTGTTTGATTATAAATAAACGAATTTTTGTGCTACATTAACGTTGCAGACAACATCTGCTTATTCATAAACTAGTTGACCCGGCAAAGTTGTTTTGCCATTTAAAGTATATTTTCTACTTCATCAGTTGATACAAAATCTTACCCCCTCTTTTGTCCTCTAAGAGGGGTGGGGGGAAAAATTGTGTACACCTGATGTTAAGTTGGAAAATACAGTTAATAATATGAAATAAGTCCATTATAGAAAAAATTTAATACAAAATCTGACCCCCTTATTGGTCCCCTTAGAGGGGTGGGGGAAAGTTTATACACCAGATGTTGAGTTGGTAGAAGACAAATATATCTGCGAAAACCGTATGCAAATCGGATCAGTAGTTTTCGTGTTAAAGAAAAAAGTTTGATACAAAATCTGACCCCACTTTTGTCGCCTTAGAGGGGTGGGGGGAAATTTTTTATACGCCAGATGCTAAGTTGGAAGAAGACAAATATATCTGCGAAAACCGCTTTCAAATCGGATCAGTAGTTTTCGTGTGATAGTGGAACAAACATACAGATAGACAGACAGATAGACAAAAAACTAACCACATTTTTGGCTTCTATAGCGATCTAGTGACACCCCCCGCTTATTATTTTTTGAATATCTTTAATGTACAGAATTCACATTTCTACAGTTTTATTATATGTATAGATGCCTAGATAGCCTGGGACTGAACGTGAAGTAGAGACTATCGCATGAAAAATAAGCCAGACCACCTATCGTCATTAAGCATTTATAGCATACCTAAATACAATAATATTACATTAGTCATAACTCATAACTCATAGCTAAACGTTTTGGTGTCAGAGACAAAATTTTTAGCAATTTTAAGACGAAAATTGTAGACGTATATTGTGTTTATTGTTGTGATGATAAACTGGGAGAGTCTACGATAGTCAAATAATTGTATTTTTATGACATTATATTAATGTCGTAATCGGCTCCCGTTTCAATGAACTTTAACCCCAAGTGTAAACAAACATTGAAGTTACGTTACAACGTAACCTCGTCAGCATCTAAAGAATTTGCCCTTTACTGTAATTGGACAAGTTTTTGTACGAGCCGAAGATTTAATTGAACGTTTCACACGATATTATCTAATAAGCGCTATCAAATAAAACATCTCGTTAGCGGCGACCTCGCAATTAAGAGTTGTCAGCTCATAATCGGCCGATGGGTGTCTGATCGACAAATAATTGACCCCGAGTCGGCCGAGGAGCGAGTGAGGTGCGACTGAGGTGCGAGCGAGGAGCGAACTGTCAGCGAGTGCAGGAGAGGAGAGCCGGTCCCCGGTGAGTCTGGGCCCGCAACCGCCCTTGAACTGCGGCGCGGCGGCGGCGGCGGCGGCGGAGGCTGCGACGTGCGGGGGCGGGGCCGGCCCGGCCAATCAGCGCCCCTTCACATTTTTCAACTCCCGCCCGCATCGCCGGACGCTGCCCAAAAACAAAAGGATCAAAGTCGGCGAAACCTATCTCTTTCTTTGTGAGGCCGGCGAGCGGGCTTCGATGAGAGGATAGATACAGTGTGTCGCGCGGGCGCAAATCGATAAGCTCGCCCCCCGCGCCGCCCCCGCCCGCCCCCCTCGGCCGTCGGGCCCCGCCGGCCATTTGCACGGATGTTTACTATTATTATTTTATTGAACGGACGCTATAAGTGGCAGAATAGGAGTATTTACCGACCATTAGAGCGGTCGCCGAGCCGCGGCCGCCGCGATCACCCGCATGCTAGACAACCAAAAAAAACCTTTGAAATTTTTATTCAAAACAATCCTTCAATTTTCTACTGAATTGTTAAATAAGTTGTCAAAAGCATAGGTATTGATAATGTTAGGTCAAAAAACTTACAATTTAATACTCACTCCAGTCATCTTCAGTTAAATCTAAGTCAACTGAAAGCAGAAAGAGTTCATGAAAACCCATGAAACTGCCGCCGACGGCGCTCCTATGTGGTTCAATTTATTTTCCTCTTTGCTGTTCGATATTTGGCTATTCACTATCCATATTAACTTAAATAGTAGGTACTTAAATGCTTATAAGTTAAAAGCTATTGACACAAAAAAATTAAGATCTTTAACCATTTATTTTTATTGCGACCTGTATATTTGAAGCTTGATCAAACTAAAAAAAATCTGATTGTCTGAATAACTTAATATTTTCTAAATCTTTATAGTTTTTTATCTAATTACTAATAATTGTAAGCATAGAATTATTAAACCTTTGAAAATGACTAAACGCATCAAATCCAGGCTAAAAACTTATTATTACTTACAGCTGGAACTTCGAATTGTAAAGAATCGTGCTGATATTTTGTTTTAGAGTTTTTCAGTTTTTGAGTTAGAAACATGAAACTTTATTTTCGGGCTACTAATTAAAAATTAATGGATACGTGTTCAAGCTTTTTGGAAATTCTACCCCCAAAGACGTTAAATTGGGGTTGAATGTTTGAATGAAAGTCCGTCATTTCATGAGAAACATGAAACTTTATTTTTGGGCTGCTGATTAAAAATAAATGGATACGTATTTAAGCGTTTCTGGAAAATCTACCCCCAATGGGGTGAAATTGGGGTAGAAAGTTTCAATGAAAGTCCGTCATTTTTTGAGTTAGAAACATGAAACTTAATTTTTGAGCCTCTGACTAAAAAGAAATGGATACTTACGTATTTAAGCGTTTCTGGAAAATCTAAACCCAAATATGTGGAATTGAGGTAGAAAGTTTCAATGAAAGTCCGTCATTTCTTGAGTTAGAAACATGAAGCTTTATTTTTGGGCTACTGTTAAAAATAAAAAGATATGTACTTATTTAAGCATTTCTGGAAAACCTACTACGCCTAAAGGGGTGAAATAGGGGTTGATAGTTTGAATGAAAGACAGTCATTTCATGAATTGATACGTATATAAGCGTATCTGGAAATTCTACCCCCAAGGGGGTGAAATTAGGTTAGAAAGCTTAAATGAAAGTCCTTCATTTCTTAAGTTAGAAACATGAATTTATTGACGTTTGCATTTTTACCCTTTGTATAAGGAACCACAATAAGGGGAAAATTATCCATCTGTTTTATTATGCGGACAAAGTCGCGGGCACCAGCTAGTATTTATATGGGCAGGCACCTCAGCGTCATGAATTTGCTCATACCAATCACAAAAAATATGCTCTTTCAGCGTAGCTACTTTCACAGTCAACTCAAGTCAAAGTAAGGGACACCATACACACACAGTGTTATCACTATTTTTTGTTACACCCTGTATAAAAGCTTAATAGTCAGGGTGCCCTAGAACAAATTTTTTTGTGATTACTAACAAGCTAATTTTTTGTGAGTTGAGCTACATTTTGATAAGACGAACAACATTTTTGTTTTCGAAAAATCTCGAAAGTGGTAGCTAACAGAGATAGAAAGGATTTCATACTTTGACTTGATGGTCCTAAAATATGGATTGTTTTCTTTGTAGGACAAGGTTACTCTTAAATAATATAACTATTAACCTACCAATATACAAAAAATCTGCTGGTTAGGGTTCCGTTTTAGGATTCTGTAATCAACAAAACTTGGTTGATTGAGATTTGAATCTACCTAGCATTAAGCATTAGCAGTTAGCACATTCTATATACTATATTTTGTAGTTAATGTACCTGGTAGTTTTATGATTTATAGCACATACACTATAAACCGACTTCATAAAAGGAGGTTTTAAATTCGTCCCGGATGCATGTAATTATTTCCAGAACTATACCCAGTTTTCCTATATAATTGTGATTCATAAATAAGTACTCAAAAGTATTATTAATTTGTGGTGTAGTCACAGTGAAGGACATAGGTTTTTTACCCGACTTCTTTATAAGTATACTGCGATATACTTTGAATACAAGGTGTAACAAGACTAAAGTAATAATTCTTTAGGGTACGTATGTGTCCCTTGTATAGAGTTTACTGTGAAAGCAGCAGCGCTAAAAGAGCATTTTTTTGTGATTAGGGCGCCCCAGCGTCATGACTCATGACTCATGAGTTTGCCCATACAAAAGTGAAAAAAGTTACTCTTTTAGCGCTGCTACTTCCACAGTAAACTGTATACAAGAGAGGGACTCATACACAGCCTAAAGTATTACCAGTACCAGCCTTGTATATTCGGATTGCGGACGGAGTCGCGCGGAAACTCTATAGAGACCAGTGTTATAACCACAGTTATAAATAACTCAACCTTTTTTCATACGGGCCACAAACATATTATTATAATATTATATTATAGTATTAGGTATGAATGTGGTCTTGGTGTCGCGACTGATGGGCCGCATCAACCAAAATTAATATTAATGGGTAAAAAATGAAGTTGTTCGAAGACCACTGAAAATATATCGGCGGGCCGCAACGCAAATTGACTATAACTGGTAGACTCTTATAAAAATAAAGAGTTTATTTGTTTGCTAGAACGTGCTTATATCAGGAACTACTGGTCCGAATTGGATTTTTTTTGTATAAGAATAAGAACGTTTATTTGCAAAAATTTGTCAATAAGATGGTACAATTTGAAATAGCGCTCATGTTTTGTCGGATACATCTCGAATAGTCGGATATCCATTTATCGAGGAAGGTTTCAGGCTATATTCAAACATCACCAATAGGACCAATACTCGTAGGAGTGAAAAATCTGAGGAAATAACGTAGAAAATTGTAATTAGAACACGCTAATCTCACGAACTACTGGACCGATTTTCATGATATTTGGCACAGACATAGAGTAGACCAGGAAGGAGATAGGCTTTTGTAACACCTTCATTTTTGTTTTTAGACCGTATAATAGCGTCAACTTCTGTTGAAAATACAGACTTCTGTTAGAACTAGAAATACTTATAATATAATTAATCTGTGAAAAGTTTAACTACTTATCGTAGGTACTATCGCGATTTTCGAGATACAGCCTGGAGACAAACAGACGGACAGACGTACAGCGAGGTCTCACCTAATAGGGTCCCGTTTTTACCCTTTGGATGTGGAACCCTAAAAAAGAAATCATAATTGGAGTTACAATATCTAGGATTCGACCAAGCAAAACAAATTATTTTCAAAAAGCGTAAATTTTTCATAATACATAATAATTATGAATTATTTGAAATCTCAAAAAATATGCATTTTTTTTATTTGAACTGTCTGTATGTACCGTGAAAATTAACGCCATCTATTGCACAATCAAGTAAACAGCTAGAAACCTTGCGGCTGGCTTTTATTTGTTTGCAGTGCCATCTACATTCCGGTAGAAGAAGCTTAAACAAGGCCCGTGACCATCCCGTGACGACAGCGTCAAGTAACACTGTTGAGCGTAGCAGCGCCATCTGTGTCCTGCTTTCTAAATAACACAAACACTGCATACACACTGCCATCTAGTAGGGAATTACTTAAACAGAACAGATTCAGAACTCAAACATAGGTGGCGCTCATAAGTAAATGCAAAGTTAATTACAGGTTTTGAAGAAAAACATCGTTTATCGGTTATGAAATATTTACTTGTAATGATAACAAAATATGTTATGAGGTTTTTAATTATATTTTAACAATATAATTACCAATACTTTGAGTTGTTAAACTGGATCTCATTGTTTGCTGCGTAATAGACTGTTTTACCATCAAGCCTAAACTTCCGCTTCACGCACGCAAACTCGAGTAACCAACTTCACTCAATAAATGTTCGATCTCTTTTCATCTACGTCGAGGCTTGTACGTTTTGAGGATTACGCTTTTCGGTAATTATCGTTTTATTCATATTCGAAGTGCTATTTTGGTTTGTGAATATTATTTTCTAGTCAAAGGTGAGTGTATCGATAATTGTTTAAAGTGTGAACAAAAGTTTTGGCGCGTTCGGCTGTCAACACTCAACACAGCCCAATACGACATAGTGAATTTGCACGTGTAATGTGAAATACAGCTCAATACTCCGTTTTTCAGACATGGCTTTAACCGTTGCACTACCTCTTGCTGGATTGGAAACAGAAAATTACAACTCGTACAGGCATATCATAGACATAGCGGGCCTGTCTCAGTCGCAGACGAGCCCGAGTCCATCTGTCTCTAGTGAATCCAGCGGGATCGGCTCTCTGAGCTCATTGAAATCTGAGTCGGTCGGCGATTCTCTGCCGTCAAGTCCTCAAACCACAGAGAAGGTGAGCTACTCGATACGATTATAAAATTTCGCATTATTTGTTTGCGTTCGTCCTGGCCTTGACCTCTCTTATTTTCATAATATTCCGTAATGGCGAATGCTTATGCTATCATGAGTTCAATTATTGACGTACAGTGCGGTGTGATAATGGAAAAATTTTGATCTCTGTAACTATATCGAAGTAATAATTTTGTAGCGAGTGTTTATGTACTTGCTAATTGATAAAACGTGACGTAAAGGAATCAAAATGTCTGCCATAATAAACAGTTATCAATATTGGCGTCGATGTAGAGACGATTTTGGTTGGTATTTTTATGTTCTATTTTTAGCCCTACCTGTTGGAAACTAACGACGAAATGTACACATCTTTGTTCAAATAAAATTATAAAGATTTTTATTTTACTGGTTTATACAGATGTGTTTTGCGATTCTAATACAAAGCTATCGTTTTGCAGAAAATATTCGAACCCGTGGTGCAACCTCAGCCGCGTCCGAAGGAGAACAAAGTTGATGATATTAAAATCGCTTATGGCGGACGTGATATTCTTAACTTGATGGGTAATCTGACGGATCCTCGATGGAACTACCGTGCCACGTTGCTGCCGCCGTCTAACCCGGCGCTGTTCTTCGCGAACCGCTCGCAGTACCACAGACTGGGCCCACACGGCACCTGCACGCAGTACGTAAAAGACACTTGCCAGATGTGTGGCTTTACATGGGTCGTGTCCGTCACAGATTGACGAGACAACTCTGCCGTGTAAACTCTGAACAAACGAAATCGAATGCAGTATAGCTGGGACACAACAGGGTTGCAAATCATATTTTAATACTTCTGTCACAGTTGTACCGTTAAACTTTCTAACCAATGACTTAAGTTCATGAATTTCCTAAGTTTTGTTGTACAATAATTCTACGAGCTGTATACAGATTGAAGATTATAATTTTTGAAGAGTGTACTATTTAAATGTTTTAATTGAACTTAAGCCAATGGTTTTGTGGCATTTTCCTAATAATTTAGTTATGGACGTGTTGATCTGTTGTGGCCCCTTTATACTAATGACTGTGGAATATGCCAACTAGTATATCATCCAGCATTCTCATAGAATAAATTTTAAATGTGACTTAATACTGTGATCTTAATTTAAACAAGGCAATTTTTGACGAGTTCTATGAAATGCTTGATGATGGTAATTTGTTTTAACTTATTTGTGTGATAATCTAAAGTAAGGTGCAATAATAATTTAAATGCTACAGTCTGAATAGACATACAAAATTGGCATTTATATTTCCAAAAATTAGTTGCTCTAACAAAATTCTCAAGTCCTTATTGACTCCGAAGCTCCTAAATAATCTTGCTTCGTTAAGGTTCCTTAATTTATTGTTAATTTATATCCAAAGATACAAATATCTTTAATTCTGATTTACTATTATTAATTTATTATAATATTATTGCCTTTCACATCAATGAACAAAAACCATGAAGTCTTTCCTAATTTGTTTCTGATCTTTGTCTGATATTATTATTATTTGAAAATTTTATATATGTTAATGTGTTTACCCACCCATTTAATTTAATTGTTAAAATAATAATTACAGTTATGTTGTAGTGCTAAGTTATAAATTTTAAGTGATATTCCACAGTCATATTTCAGCATAATTTGTCACTGTTAAAACCAAAAGGCTGCTTCTCGTTTTTTTTTCAAATACAATATTGACGAGGTGGCATCAATATAAAGCCAATTTTAGGTTATATTTATAAGGTCTAATTATGATGATTGTTGGATGTACCGTCCGAGCGTTACATAATAATAGTGATGACATAATATTGATTAGAAAATACAACACAACTCTGTTTCCTTCCTATTCAGTGTAAAAAGCTTGACAACTCACTTATTTATATGACACGCCCATAGAGAACATAGTTGTAATGGGTGATCAGTGCATATCATCACAAATTAATGCAGTGATTAGATATTGTAAGATATTAGTAGTGGTTACAGACGGTTTTAAATATTCAAGTCATTGATGTGCCCAGGTACTGGGTTTTCTAGTGAAATTATAGTAAGTGTCGTTAACAGACTGGCAATATCTCTATCTAAATACATATTTAAATTGTAATATCCGTGGTCTCTTAATTTTAGTCAAATATTTAATATAATAGTACGAGTCTCTTTGAATTATGTGTAAGTAATGTATAACATATAAACTGTAATGTGTAACTAACAATACTGTCCTACTGTGCAACTTTAGTTCTGCTATCTTGTGATCAGCTTTAATTGAAACTGGAGTATTGTACACTAATGTTGACATATTATATTTTCCACAAAGTTATTTTTTATAAAAAAAATGTTGATATGTGACAATACTGTTTGTACTTTTTCAAAGTCGGTTTATATAATTATGAATTTGGCTTCAGAGTTTGGCAATTTTCTGGAAGGGACCAACATCCAAATGTTACTTTATTTAAATTTTTATAAATTCCAGTAGCGTGTCCACAATCACAGTTGTTATGTTACTTGCATTTTATGATTTATGTCAGTCATCGCTACGATTAGTTTGCCAACAATTAAAAAGGGCTATGAACATAAGTCACGTAACAAATAGGAGTTATGAAATAATACAAAATTTATTTATAAAATAATTATGGTTCAGTGGGTTCCGACTGAACATATAGCATGGATCTCAGAATGCAGCTAGCTGATGCTTACGCCTAACAGTTGTCTCTGAATGCATTTCTAACCGTGCTTCGGCCTAAGGACATTAGAGGTGCATTCGCCCGGTGTGCTATATTCTCAGTCACACAAACTCACAAATGGTTGTTATGGTTATTTAAATCAAATGTTGCATTCAGATTAATCATAAGTTATTTTAATTATGACAAGTATCGATCGAATGTAGTTCAAAGAAAAGTATTTGGAGCGAAACGCACAGTTTTAAATAGTAGCTCTTGTTGTGAATGTCTCCTTAAGTTTAGTATAATATTATGAGTCCCTTTTGGCCCGCGTGCACAAGACCTGCGCCGGTCTGTCTGCCCGAGCGCCCGAGCGCCCGCGTCCAACCACAAACGAGAGGCCAAGGTTCGATGCAATATTTGCATTCCAATTTTGTGTTTAAGTTAGCAGCCAGAGTTGTAGTCGTTAATTATTTTAATCCACATTGCCAAATATTTTGGTTGTTGTGCTATTTATTTAATTGAATGAAATTTTTCTAATATATCAATTAGTACCTTCCATCGCTAAGTGTCTTCGTAAATGATTTTTAATAATGTTTAAATCATTTTCAATTGAATGCATTTTATTTTTAGTCAAATCATATAATCGATATTATACATGATAATATGTTGTATTTTATCTAATTGTTCATTCATATTTATAATTAATATTTTTTCTCATGAACTGTAGTCAAATGACAGTATTTTTATAACAAAAATTGTATAGGTACGAAGGGTTTATTGCCTCGACTGTGCGGGGGCCAGCGGACCACTGCCCCCTAATACGGGAGGGGTCAGGGGGGGGGGGGGGCAGGCCGGCCCCCGCGCGTCCAGTGTGTATTATGTATATCTGATAAGCATTATGTAGGTTTAGCATAATAGATTAACTCGGAGACACGACTCCAAGTACCAAAACTTATTGGTTTAATGTTGTTCTTGTATTATGGTGATATAGTGTGTCCTAGCGGCACTGAGCTCAATATTTTAGTAACCCTTAAGAAAATTAATACCTCTTTTGAAAAGAATTATAATATTTATTATATAATATATTCAATCCTTAATCACATATGTATTTCCCTGTTTATTTTGATGTGATATCATAAATGACTGATCTGAATTTAGTTTTTAAGTTGGTTATTGATATGCAGTGCTATTTCGTGAGTAATTAAGATTTAATATTGAAAGTGCCAATGCTCGTAATTTAATCTATGACTGTTCCTTTTATGTAGCTATTGTGAAGGCCCGACTGCGTCGGAGCGCCTGCCCATGCACTTCTGTAGCGACCATCGTCCGTAATGTTCTGTTGTCAGTTGTTGTTTCAGACGAATTCACTCGATGTGCACTCAATCTCAGTAACGCTTGCAATATTATGTGTAAATCAAATCCTCATTTTACGATTTTAATTCAACGTAATGTTAAGAGTACAATATGAGATGATTTAATATCATTCTAGTATCAAAATTAACCGAAGATAATATTATTAGTTAGGTAAAATTTTAACATAGCTTCGTATAATTGGGATGTTTTAGTATTTAGTAGTTGTGTAATTACGACGTAGTGGCAAGCATGTCTCGTGCGTGAAGTGAAATAATGTTAGTGGCAATAATACTCGATGTAAGTTCCCTGCCAAGAGACTGTACAGGGTCGCGCCGCCCCGCCCGCGCGGCTGCCGCGCGTCAGTCGCCGCGACTGTCGCGCCACCGGTCGCGCGACGGCGGGCCGGCGCACACTACTGAGCGATAACATTAGGCGTTTTCTTTGTTGTAATTATAATAATAGTTGTAGGTATTTTAACGTACTTAAATAATTATTCTTGCGATGCCTTAATTCTGGTTGTCAATTAGACATGTCTGCCTAGAGTGTTATCATTGTTTTTATTTATTTTAGTTTCTTGCTGTTCCGGCTTCCTCCGTGAACTTCCAGTCCAGGCTGTTCTTTTGAAATAATTTTGAAGTCGATTTATTTTTACCTAAGTGTTCTTATTAAATGTTACCAAAATGTTTTTAATAAAATATTTTTATATGTATGATGGTGTTTTAATATTTTCCATGAAAGTCTAGAAAATATATTTACCCTCTACCCTTACCAGTCTGTTCTACCTATCAATGGGCATTGGGCTCCCACACAAAACTGCAAATTAGTTTTCGTGTAATTGTTAATATATTTATGAAAATAGTGAATACATTTTAGTGAAGTAGTGGATTATTGTGTTTACTCATAATATTCTCCACTTTGTCTCCACTATAGGTAAATGGCGCCCAACGTGGGGCGCCATAGTGGAGATTGCGAAGGAAGAGAAAATATTAAAACTCGACAAACAAAAGAAAACACAATAATCTAGTACTTCACAAAAGTTAACTGTCATTTTATTATGAATTTTGTCGCAGATATTGCGATGTGAATTTGCAGTTGTGTGGGAGGCGGGAGTCCTAAGCTATTAGAAGCAAAGCCTTGATGAACTGGGATAGACTGTGCGGTGATAAATGCAAAGATGATCGTGATCCGTGAACTTTATGTACATTACATCGAACATCTATTATGAGACACAACCTCTCCCGTGGCTGTAAGAGAATAGCCTTTTAACAGTAAAACATCATCATCATCATATCCACAGGGATAGGTATGATGATGTAGAAATAAATATACTTACTATTATAGTGATAGAGCAACGAAATTTTTATGCAAACTCGCCGGCCATCGCCGGCATTATGGCCGGTATAAATAGTCAGTACTCAAGATGCATCTCGGTCTCAAGACGCGGTTCGGCTCTGTGATTGGTCCAAATTTTGACAGCCAACCAATCACAGAGCCTGAACCGTGTCTTGAGATCGAGATGCATCTTGAGTACTGACTATTTATACCGGCCTTAGAGTAAACACTAAACAATGTAAGCTGTTGCCTGTTTCCGTGCACCTAGGCACTGTAAATATAAACAATTCGTCATACTTACCTACGTTAAATCAGAATGACTTCTATTTTCAAAATTTTAAAGTTAATAACCCAAAATATATTTACTTCAGAGTTGAGAGACAGACGAGAGTAGCGCAGACGTTAGTACAATTTTTTCAGGAACGTTGTCAATCAGTACGCTGCGCTAGCGCCGCGGTGCCTTTTTTTTTGTTCATCAAAGGCATGCGTTAAAGCGCAGTCAACAGCGCACGTTAGGCAAGCCCGCAACGCATGCGCTCTGACCGTATCCAAAACTTTCGCTTTGTTCTTTTTAGGGTTCCGTACCCAAAGGGTAAAAACGGGACCCTATTCATGAGACTTCGACTGACTGTCCGTCTGTCTGTCTCCAGGGTGTATCTCAAGAACCGCTATAGCTAGAGTTCTGAAATTTTCACAGATTGTGTATTTCCGGTGCCGCTATAACAACAAATTATACTAAAATAAAAGGGGCTCCCATACAACAAACGTGATTTGGCCTTTTTTGCTCGTAATCAATAATGATAAGAGGTAAGCACTTGAAACTTTCACGAAGGCCTTAAATATAATTGTACTAAGTATAATAAATAATAATAATATTTAAATAAAATAAAAAATTAAGGGGGCTCCCATACAAAAACCACAATTTTTTGTCTACTTTCGCTCAATCCGGTACGGAACCCTTCGTGCGCGAGTCCGACTCGCACTTGGCCGATTATTTCTTGAATTTCTTATGACTAAATAAGCCGCACATATTCCACCCAGTAAAATGTTCTCGTCGCACATGTTACAAAGCTGACAGAATACAACTGAACAAAAATGACAATGATGGCGTTGCGTTCGTTAAAACATTTAATTATTGAAAGCGCCAAACAATAGTTGAATTGAATACAAAGAAGATGACAAAAATTATTGAAGATGAAAGTGCATAGTATGGACCATGGACATAGCTATTGACGACGACGCCAGTGTGAAGGCAGCCTAATGTCGGGCTTCTTGCCAATTGAATGAAAATTAAGCCCCCGATACATGCATAATCACAGAGTGTGTATAACTAATAGTACTTTACAATGTATTGGCTTAACTGTTAACAGAATAATTGAATAACAAGCCAAATTATAATTATTATTGTGGACTGATTGATTGATATCCGAGATAGCGTTAGCGAAATGTTATGCCAAAAGCCAAAGTTTTATGTATCAAAAATATACTAAGGGTGAATTATTGCACCAGTGAAGCGTAGAGAGAAAAATTAAGCAGTAATCATATTGTACATATTATACCTGCTTATACCTCAATGGCAGTAATAGATGTGCAGCGCATTCCACCATTTTTAGGGTTCCGTAGCCAAAATGGCAAAAAAGGAACCCTTATAGATTCGTCATGTCTGTCTGTCTGTCTGTCTGTCTGTGTCCGTCCGTCCGTCCGTCCGTCCGAGCTATACTATTGAAACTTGGTAAGTAGATGTAGTCTGTGAACCGCATTAAGATTTTGATGCAAAAATGGAAGAATTATTAAAAACTTTAGGGGTCCCCATAGGTACAACTGAAACAAAAAAAATTTTTTTCATCTAACCTATGCGTGTGGGGTATCTATAGATAGGTCTCCAAAAATCATATTGAGGTTTCTCATATCATTTTTTTCTAACCTGAATAGTTTGCGAGAGAGACTCTTCCAAAGTGGTAAAATGTGTGTCCCCCCCCCCCCCTCTAATTTCTAAAGTAGGTGCATGATAATTCTAAAAAAAAATATGATGTAGATTACTATAAAAACTACCAACGAAAATTGGTTTGAACGAGATCTAGCCAGTAGTTTTTTTTATACGTCATAAATGGTACACCTTAATCTAAATTTCATTAAATCGACTGAAATATAAAAATAAATCAAAAACCTTTTAATTTCATAAAAATAAACCTTATTGCTGCTGCGGAACCCTTCATGGGCGAGTCCAACTCGCACTTGGCCGCTTTTTATTAGATTTTGGTAACTTAGATAATATAACTTCTTAGTTAGTTCTTAGTTTCTAACTTAATTTAACTTCTTAGCCGTGATAGTTTTCCTTTTAAATTCACCATATTTCCTACTCCGGTGAATTTTTTCACATTTCCAGAAGCTACCGTTTAGCTGGTAGAAGGGGGGGACACTGGACTCTAACGATTTTTTCCACTTTAAAACTTAATATTTCACAAACGGATCCCTAAATCGGAAATTGATCTATGAATACTCATAATATTTTCAAAAACCTATCCAACGACACCCCACACGATGGAGTGGACGCGAAAAAAAATATTCATCCCCGCTGAATGTGTAGGATGGTATAGGGAAGGTACCATGAAAAAATATTTTTTTAAGATTTCATGTACCATTTTGTCGCCATCAATAATGCGCATTCATGCTAAATTATAGCTTTGTAGGTCCTATAGTCTCTGAGAAAAACCGCGGACAGACAGACAGACGGACGGACAGACCGAAACTATAAGGGTTCCTTGTTGACTACGGAACCCTAAAAATGCTCTCGTTGCGTTTCGTTGGTTTGTATCACTGAGCTTGCTCAAGATGTGTTTTGAGCTGCTGTCTTTATTTAAGGACAGCAGGTTAAGAATGCTCCAACTTTTTAATGCAGGTCGGATGTCTGTCAGTACGAATATCGACGTTAATGACATTATTATTTTGTATGCGGCTACAGAATTTTTATGGTACAGTCGTGGAGACGAATATATTATCTTTCATTTGAAACCAAAATATCCTCGCAGTTTGACTCCTAATTCTTTAATAGGGTACCGGAAAATCGCTGATAATTGTAATAGCGTCCTTAAGCATCATCTTGCTTTAAAACCGCATGATGAGAGTCGAAGACGCTCAATTTTTTAGGGTTCCGTAGCCAAAATGGCAAAAAACGGAACCCTTATAGATTCGTCATGTCTGTCTGTCTGTCTGTCTGTCTGTCTGTCTGTCCGTCCGTCCGTCCGTCCGTCCGTCCGTCCGTCCGTCCGTCCGTCCGTCCGTCCGTCCGTCCGTCCGTCCGTCCGTCCGTTAAAAATTTTAGGGGTCCCCATAGGTACAACTGAAACAAAAAAATTTTTTTTCATCTAACCTATGCGTGTGGGGTATCTATGGATAAGTCTCCAAAAATCATGTTGAGGTTTCTCATATAATTTTTTTATAACCTGATGCAAAGGTGCAGGCTTCGGGGAGACGAATAAAAGATGTTTTTGTTGTTAAAACTACTTAACCTACCTTATATAGGAGGGAGGTGTGACATACACTACACTGAATAGTTTGCGAGAGAGACTCTTCCAAACTGGTAAAATGTGTCCCCCCCCCTCTAATTGCAAAGACGCCCAATTGTTCTTTTCTCTTCTTGTCCTTCTTGCCCCTTTTCGTAACTCATATGAAACGGATGGTGGTCAGCGTTTTTTTAAAAGTGGTTACAACATCTTACAAGAAGTTTGTTATTGATGAGATAACATTGTTTACAAAGAAGCGAAGTAAGTAGATACGCAAGCATAACCTTATTATGCTACGACGTCAAAAGGTTACGTAACGTTGGATTGTAGTCAATCTACTGTATAAAATTTGTCATGCATTAAGTAAAAAATTACTAATTATTATTAAGGGACCGGGGTATATATATTTTTTAGTGTTTTTGTCTATTTTTTGATGTTTAAATATTTAGTAGTAAATTTACTAAAAAATATTTAAACACAAAAATTTTTTTTAGTATTTAAATATTTTGTAAAAAAAAATTGTTCAGGACCCTAGGTAATTACTATCTTAAGCTGAAAAATAACTCAAACATGTTAAATATGTTCGTATGAGAAAATGATTTTGGTATTAAGAATGTATGAAAATTTCGAGGGTACCCCGGCCTCTTAAGCCCCATAGCTAATGTGATCCTTACAGGGCCCCCGCTACCATAATATGTGCAATGTGTGCAATGCACACGGGCGCCGTCCTCTAGGGGCGCCAAATCATCATCTTTAGGGGCGCCATAACCAAGGACCCAAAAAATTTGCCTAAAGGGGCGCCAAAATCCTTTTTTTGCACACAGGTGCCAGTAGCCCTTACGGGGGCCCTGGATCCTTATAATATTATCTTTGTAATAAAGGTGTTGTTCAGAATAACTTGAAATGTAGACGGTCCACATTTCAAGTTATTCCTGAACGGACAACGGTGGACTCTTCACAACTCCTTCACTTCATGACAAAGGTAAAAAACTTTTAATGGCCTAGTGTAGGTACCTAAGATAACTAAATATTATAATTATACAAATTAAGGTGACGCCATGTTAAAGTAAAAAACCGTGTTGGATGTGTTTGAGATTGCTTGTTTTCTATGCGAGGCTGGCCCGGCCTCTCATAGAAAACAAGCAATGGAACAGCAAAAAATTGAAAGGGCGTAGCGACAAAATGGTTTTTGTCGCGTAATTTAAAAACTATAAATACATTTCATATAAGCTATGGACAAATTAAAGTGTATACTAGAACCAATTTATGTACAAATTTTGGAAGCTTATATCACTCTCCTCTGTTGGCAAAATAGGAATCCCTTTTTTTACAGAGGTCTTTTTGATTGATTATTCTGTGTTATAAAAGTTGGCCAATCGTGTTATGCTATGGGTAATTCAAAGACAAAGACATGATGAATACTGACAGTGAACTTTAATTTCTTAGCTTTAGTCATTGCTGAGAAAAATGGACATCGCTACAGCCAAATTATCAAGGCGTCACCTTAATATATTTTATTTTTAAATGAGCTATAAAAAAGTAATTCGCAGAATATGAATACTGAGGAAGTGCATCGCATCGCTTCACATCGCTTCATCACGAATTAAATTATATGACCATGCATCGTGATTCACGATGCATGGTCATATAATTATCATAATACTAGATGTCCCGTGCGGCTTCGCCCGCGTAAATTAGGAATTTTACGAAAACCGTACATTTTCCCGCAAAAAATAGTTATGAAAAAATGAGTTAACATGTCCCTTCACGTGGTCTACTCTATTATATCTGTGACAAATAATATAAAAAATGCTCCAGTACTTCGAGAGATAAACCCTTTCTAATAATTTTCCCGGTTTTTCCATATTTTCCTCTGATAATTTTTTTAATTGCTTGACAAACTCGAGTCTCTATCTAAAAGACTATGAAACGTATCATGGGACGATGCACGGTTGATGGTATAATATGGTAGTGATGATGATGATGATGATAACTAATGTAATTTGCATAGTAGCATCGGCTTTCCGATCTTAAATCAACGCCGAAACTCTCAAGCGTGTATCTATAAAGCGTCAGGAGTTCTATAGTAGCTTCCGAACCATGGGTGGGTGTCGCTGGGTCCAAAATCTTACTTGTTGTTAGCATATGCTCGGAATACTTCTCATGAAACCGAAGTCACCACATGTTTCCATATAAATTTTGAGGAGTTCCCTCGATTACCCATGGATTCCTTCTTCAGGTCACCATTTTTGTGAATGTGATACCAAATTGGGATAATCCTACTAAGAAAAATTTTGAAAATCGGTTCATAAACGGCGGAGTAATCGTTGATCATGAAAAAACGAACATAACACCTCCTCCAGTTTGAAAGTCGGTTAAAATTATAGCCTATGTGTTATTCTGATATATAAGCTATATTATTGTAAAGTTTCATTAAAATCCGTTCAGTAGTTCTTGCGTGAAAGAGTAACAAACATCCATACATCCAAACTTTCGCCTTTATAATATTAGTAGGACTAGTAGGATTATGTGACAGACCCTGACGGTGAAGATCTGGGAATTCTAAAAAACATGTTTGACCGTGGCGTGGTGGTAACAAGCTCACTAATATACTATGTTAGTCTACACGTCGTCGTTGAAAAATTAAGCAAACTAAAGCGATCGACAAGGCTTTACATTCAGAACGTGGGCGGGGGCGCTGCCATTAAAGGAGTTACGACACTGATCTCTAAACAATAAACAAAGATTCGAACTAATTATTAATTGCTTTGTAAATTGTAATAACTAATAAGCATAATATTATATTATTATGATAAATAATTATTGATTGCTAATGTTTTTCATACAAAGACATTTAATATGCAAATATAGCTAGGCTAGGTAATTGAAAATATCGGAGTAAAGATGGAGACGGATATGAGAAAAGCCGAATTATTGAGGTCTCGTCGCGTAACGCGTTGTAATGAGGCAATAATAACCGCAGTATCCGCATGATCAATAATAATTACTTGAAGAATGCTCCAACCGGAGAATTAGCAGGTCGGATGTCTGTCAGTATGAATATCGACGTTAATAACATTAAAATAAGATTCATATTAGCGCGCCTTGTACAGTAGCGGTTACGACGCTCGCCGCGTTCTTGATATGGCGAAAATGTATGAAAAAATTTGAGAAATTTTCTTATTTTTCTTATAACTGGAAAAGTTGTTTATTTTTATATAAAATTTTTAGCGGACTTTATAGAGGACTAAATAAGCGACAATTTTTTTGTATATTTATTTTCCTCAGTTCAGTATATTTAGATAATAGATATTAAGGTTTAAATAAATAAATAAATAAATAAATTTTTAAATAAATAACCTAATCAGACCCCATTTTTTCATATTTTGCGATTATTGTGATGGTTAAAACGTATTTTATGTGAAAATTTTGTATGCGGCTATAGAATTTTTATGGTACAGTCGTGGAGACGTGGAGTCGTGGGTACCGGAAAATCGCTGATATTTGTAATAGCGTCCTGATATCAAAGTTCTGACGACAGCATTAAATACATACATACCTACTTATTACAAATTTAAAATATCCTAATCAAAATAATAGGTATATTACGTACAATTTTTATTTAACGTTTCATTAATGATGTATTTAGTTAAAATAGAACAGATTTTACTGAATATCATTTTTTTATAAAATTTTATTACTTAAGTAGGTACTTAAATTAATAAACTAATAAGAACTTATTCTAAAAGACTAAGAAGGTACTTAATTTAATACTGTTCGAAAGGGTCTGGTTCTTCAATTTTTATACTTTCTGTATTCTCTAATCGTGAAAGTAATGCCTTATCTCTAAGCCTCCTTAGAAGCATAAGTTCCTCGTAGGATGCCTCATTCTCTTCGGCCCACTGCAGGCCCACCTCAAATGCCTTTATTGCTTCATCAACTGGTACTAGTGGCGAGCAGACCAACTCCTCGGCTTCTACCTCATTTACCGTGCCTGTAGTCGATTGTACCTGCTTCATAATTTCTTCATCCGACAATTTATGAAGCAAACTCTCCTCTTCTCTTCTTCCTTGAAACCAGTTTTCCAAAATTTTAGAGCTTATCTGTGTTCTGATTGCAAATTTATGTATTAAATCATAATCCACTACCAACTGTAGGGGTCTGTATTCGAAAACAATTTCGGGCCACAAGTTGTTCCACGAGGACGCAATGGCGGTGTCGGGCATTTCGTTCCAACACTCACAGAGTAAATAAAACAAATCTTTCATATTAATTTCATTTAAAGTGTCTTCGATAGCTTGATTTTTCGATAAAGCCATCGTCATGAGCTTTTTTTTGTAGTCTTGTTTGATGAACTGGATAACGCGTTGCTCCATCGGTTGGATGAGCGAGCTGCAGTTCGATGGAAGGAACATCGCTGCAATGTTTTTGTCTTCTGTCGTCAATTCCTCCTCGGATGGACGTCCGGGAGCATTGACTAACATGAGCAGTGCCTTTTGAGGAAGACAACGTTCTTTCAAAAAATTCTTGACCTCCGGCACGAAGCAATCGAAGAACCATTGTTTGAAAAGCTCCTTTGTCATCGAGCCTCTCTTTTGCACGCAGTAGTTCAGAGGTAAATCGATTTTCTTCAATGCTAGCGGCTTCTCCGATTTTCCGACTACCGTCATCTTGAGTTTATGCGTGCCCGACGCGTTAGCACAAGGTAGAAAAGTGACGAGCTCCTTGCTCAAGCACTGAACGGCCTTACATTCCCCGGCATCCGAATCGTCCGTCTCACAAGGTACCCGCCAATATAGCCGCGTCTCTTCCACGTTATAAACCTGAGAAGGGCTAAGATCCATCTCCTGCAGCTTTAGCAAAAATTTCTTCTTAAACGGTTCCACGTCCGATTTGCTCCCTTTTCCACATGTTAAGCGTATACCGTAACGAGTCTTGAATTTGTCCAGCCATCCACTACTAGCTATGAAGTCATTTTTCCCAGTTATTTTATTATAGAAAAACTTTGCTTTTTCCGTCAACATGGGCCCTGATATCGGGTTGTGCGCGTTAGTTTCCTGTTGAAACCACGTGTACAGGGCTTCCTCGACCTCAGGATGATACGCTTTCTTTAGTGATTTTCTTTTGTTCACATCACACTCCGACGTGCTAGATAGAAATTCTTCGATTTTGTGACGATTCTTTTTGATATCGAAAATTGTAGCGCGTCCAATGCCGTATTCTTGCGCTAATTTGCTCATTGTTTCACCGCGATCGATGCGCTGCAGAATCTCACATTTCTCTTTGATCGTAAGAGCTTTATGCTTCCTTTTTTGCGTTTGGGTAGCCATTGCGATTTTGCGGCACGTTTACAATCTTGCGCACATCACAGTTTAAATAACCTCGAAGCCGTCCGCACCAGTTGCCAGCTGTGCGATAACTGGAAATTGGAATGGAATGTGAACTGTGAAGCCATACTCTGGTCCCCGCCCGCGCCACCCGCCACCCTCAGTTATCCGCCGGTCGTGGGTCCGGACTCGACCGGACTTACCCGACGCGAAGTGAATGTACAGTCAACTCCATAAAGCGTAATTTTTCTGCTTTGTAAAATAACATGTTTTTATTCATTTAATATTGTCGTATGACCTAAACTTTCTTTGTAAATAGGCATTTGAATTTTGATTAGAATTTGAATTTCATGATGATGAAAATTTAGTTATTATTATTTCAGCTGAAAATCTTCGTGGTTTCTGACTTGAGCAGTTATTAAGTATATCAGATATTTTTTGTTGTTGTGAGTTATGGCTGATATCAGTGATAAGGATAACTGATAAGTCAACAAAATATTTTAAATAACTTGTCATTACCTGACCGGAGGGGTTAGTGCGAGTTTTATTCGATCATACGCATCGAGCACGTGTATGGGATCAAAGCGGTATCCACGTTAGCCAGTAGATGGCGCTGCTTTGATCCCATACAAATTCGCGTTAACGTGCTCGATGCGTATGATCGAATAAAACTCGCACTAACCCCTCTGTTAGCATAAGCCAGTCGTACTCACAGCTGGTCATCTGTGATCTGGCTAATTTGTGGCTAATAATCAATTTCTCTGATGGCAAAAGTGCAGTTTTGTAAAGTTTGTTTCTTTATAAACATAGATAGATAGATAGATAGATAGAAAATTCTTTATTTGTACAACAGTAAATTACAATTTAAAATAAAACAATAGAGGAATATGTACAAACGGGCGGTCTTACCGCTTATAGCGGTTTCTTCCAGAAACATACCTAAATAGATAAAATTGAATACTTTATCCACTGTCCACTTTATAATTTAATCACACTGCACACATAACCACAAATAAAACGATAGTTCACAATATAGGAAAATAATAATATTATGAGGAAAATACTAAATAGTAATAAAATTACGAGTACGACTGTACTGCGCTGCGTGACGGATTAAAAGGGTGTCGGATTAAATGGCGTCGGATTAAAAGGGGTGCGGTCGGTAGCACGGGAAGCGTAGCTGCCTCACTCTCGTGATTGTGATGTTGTGTTGTAAATTCTTGTAACTTGTACGGTGTACCCAAATGAAAGTAAAATATTTCATAATACATATTTCAATAATTAAAATGCAGAAATATCTAAGGTTGTAGCTATTAAAATTTTCTGGAAATACATATTATGTAAGTACTTATTATGTTTAATATGATATAGGTAGACGTAGTATAGAATATGAAGGAAGGAGGATGATATTGATCCGACTGCTGACTGCCGAGTGCCGAGTGCCGACATCAACAATATTTTGACGTCGATATGGTTATTATTTATTACCTTATTATAATTACGGTGCAGTAGAAGCATGTTCTGTCAATATTTAATTAGGTAGGTACATTGATAGTACTAAAATTAAAAATTATTTTAAGTGGTACGCCATCTAGACACTTAAACGAAAACTATTATAATATGCAGAAAAGCAGACCAAGGATAGCTCTAGTTTAGTTACATGCTAAGAGATGGCGCTAGTTAATAAAACGATGTCAAAGTCGTCAGCGAGCAGAGCACTGCCAACAGCATACAGAAACCTGCCCTCTAGGTAAAGGGAAGTGTACTGTTTATTTTGAGGTTTCAATTTTATGCCTCATAGATGGCGTTGCCAAGAACAAATTAGGACTCAAATGTGGGAATTAACTACGTTTTTAAACTTATTATATTATATTAAATATGTAATAGTAAGCGTTAAATGAAAAAATCCCCGAAAACCACCTTTTCGTAATTTTTTGGTTTTACATTATTTGTATCCTCTAAAGACCGAAGCTAATTTTTGCTGAGTACTAATAATAATTATCACCGAACGTACTTTCAGAAGAACGAACTTTTGATAGTTGGTAACGCCGAGCATTTCACATGAGGTTTTTTTTATGTTAGCTATTTTCTATCGTGCTAATATTTTTAGGGGTCTTATATAATAGTGTATAGAATATATTTTAAGCAAAAATACTAATATTTAAAATGACTTTTAAAAGAACACTCGGTATTTTCGACTTTAAAATGTAATAAACAAGAATATTGTTTTATTCTAGTTAAAAATCCAGTTCAAGTGTAAACATTTGAAAAAACCAATAGTTTAGATATACGATAATATTAGAGTAATAAACTCAATAAGTCTATGCAATTCAACAAAAGCAAAGGAATTATTTTAATTTTGACTTTCATGATTTGTTCTTCTCAGAGAACTGTCGGTCTTAAATTATAGAAATATGATTATTTTTATATATTTCATCGTGAACCGCGCGCAGCAACTGCACGCGGCAGTGTTGACTGTTGAAAAAGTTTCGGATTCAGATTGCTCTTTAAATAGCTTTCAACCTCTTCACTAGTTAGGTAAATACAAGTTGTAGACACTTAAAAGTTAAAACCGATAGTTCTTTGCAAGGAACAGTTAATTAGGCTCAAAATTCTAATTGCAATATCAAAATACTATGTCTAGATACGTTTAGTAATATAATAATCGGCCAAGTGCGAGTCGGAATCGCGCACGAAGGGTTGCGTACCATTATAGAGCAATATTAGGCCATAAATTGTGTTTTTTGTATGGGAGCCCCCCTTATTTTTTATTTTATTTTAATATTATTATTAAATATTAAAGTACCTACACATAATTATAACTAAGGATTTTGTGAAAAATTCAAGTACCTACCTGTTGCCATTTTTGATATAGAGCAAAAAAGGCCAAAAAATCACATTTGTTGTATGGGAGCCCCCCTTAAATATTCATTTTATTCTATTTTTAGTATTTGTTGTTATAGCGGCAACAGATATACATAATCTGTGAAAATATCAAATCTCTAGCTATTACCGTTCTTGAGTTACAGCCTGGAGACAGCAAAAAAGGCCAAAAAAATCACGTTTGTTGTATGGGAGCCCCCCTTAAATATTCATTTTATTTTATTTTTAGTATTTGTTGTTATAGCGGCAACAGATATACACAATCTGTGAAAATTACAGATCTCTAGCTATTACCGTTCTTGAGTTACAGCCTGGAGACAGACAGACGGACAGACAACGAAGTCTTATGATACAATTTTTTGGATTGAGGTTAAGTCGAGTGGAGGAAATCGTAAGGAAACGATTAAGAATATGGGTGTTAGTAATAGGGTCCCGTTTTTACCCTTTGGGTACGGAACCCTAAAAATGAAACCATTAATATTTCATATTTTAGAAAATAAAATAAAAGTAAATCTTACACAGTAAATACAGCTAACGCTCTTTGTAACGAACTATCAATTTTCAAATGAAAAAATAACTCACTCAACAACTTGTAATCAGATTTTTTTTATGCTAATATGTTTAGAGTAGTATTTAGCCTATTAAAACACAAAATAGATTCGCAAAAAAACAAGGGAAATTGCTTACCGCGTCGTCTCGTGCGCACCATCTTGACGGAGAGAAATTGTCATATTTCGTTTATAATTATGTTTTTTATGAAAACTGATTTTGGATACACAGCTTATTAAATTGAAGTCATAAACAATAACTTTTTATTTCACATGGTCCAAATTTTTGAATTCAAATCGATCGCTAAAAATTTTGTTCCTTCTGAGGCACGTCCGGTGTTTCTTCCAAGTTGCTTTCGTAAAAGTCTCGGCTGTGACGACTATAAAATAAATTTCCTTTAACACATTGAATGCCAAATATATTTAGAGGTCATTATTGGTTCCCACCATACAAATGGTCATCTACGTAACACTACGTACTCGGCACCCAGTTTAAAAATGGCATGTGTGGTGCCAATCTACGTAATATTGCGTATCGCAATATTACGTAGATTGGCACCACACATGCAATTTTTGAACGGGGTGCCGGAGTACGTCAACTACGTAGATGACCATTTCATCTTCTATCCCGAAAAAATCGAAAATGTGTAACGATAACACTGTTTGTAAATGGAAGGACAAAAGTGACGTTCTAGTAATTTCAAAAATACACCAACTTCAGCTTGTGAACGTTAGGAACAGAAATGGAAAAGTATCACTAAAACCTAACATTGTTGCGGACAATAATATAGGCATGTCTGGTATTGACAGAGGGGACCAGATGGTCATTATTCTTGCCTTAGAAAGTCACTCAGGTGTCACGAAAAACTTAGCACTGCCCATTTTTGAGGTTTACGTACAAAACTCGCATAGCATAGGTATACTGTTGCTACGTTTGAAACACCTACCACACTGTCCCTCGTTTTGCATAATTTTATATGAAAATTCTAAGTATTGATGTTCTTAGATGTTCCTGTTTTTTTGTATATAGTTATTATCGATCTCTTTAGTTATAAAACAAATTTTTGATCTCATTATAAAAGTGTACTTTGGGCCTTCAAAGTGCCTTATAAATTTTGTGATTAGAATAGTTTTGAAATAATAAAGTTACTTTTTTTTCCATGTCATATGTCTTATTTGAGATGCCAACGAACCTAAAAACTTCCTTTCCAGGAGGCCTAATAATGCAAATACCCATTTAAATTGTAAGAAAGTGCTACGTTGTATTACGTATTTGGCCCCTAGCATTACTAGTGCCTACGTAATATTGCGTAGTTGGCATTCAATGTGTTAAAGGAACATCCGGTCTTTAGAGGGTATACCAGAATACCGGGGCAGCGGGCTTGCTTGCTGCGCACCTAGGTATAGGCTATAGTTGTAGTGGAGTCGCCAGAGACCTCCGAAAATTGTAATAGTGAATGGATTTTTGTTTTTGAGGTGTCATTTTCTTTGTTACACTATAACTTGCAAAGTTTACCAAAAATTTTTTTGTACTTTTAATTTTTTAGTTACTTAATTAAAAATTAATATTTCACCATATAAAACCGGTCCAGAAAAAGAGAGGTACGCTCATCTACATACAAAAATACATATTAATTTTAAATCTAAACTATATATTTTTTCAACTTATTTTCTTTCTTTGGAATATAAGCAACGATACAAATCAAAAAAATAATAATACATTTTATTATTTTGCTATATATTTAAAAGAAATAAATATGCAAATTTTCTTCAAAATTTTTACAGTTTATGAGTTTACTTGAAGTGGAAGAGAATAATTTAAAAATCAAAAGCACAACTTTTTTTGGGGTTGACAGTTTGTATGAAACTTTCTCAATTTTAAACCGATTGGGCTGAGACTGTGTATGCATAAAGATACTATGACGTAGGCATCCCCTCAGAAAGGAATTTAATAAATTCCACCCCACTAGCTGTCCCGGCAAACGTTGTTTTGCCTGTTTTCCTGCTTTTCTCTTGAAGTTTTTCCTGAATTTTTTTTCTATAAACCTCACGGAGCCCGACACCATTCCAATGAATGCAAAACCGTCTAAATCGGTTCATGCGTTCTGGAGTTATAGCGTCAGCAAGGAAAACCCGACTTATTTTTATATAGTAGATTTGAGCTTCTATGATCAAGGCGTTCGCTTCAATAGGATTTGGGTTACTGAATAAAATCGTAGGAAAGTCAATTCCGTACATTGAATATTTTTGAAAAATAATATTTGGGACGTGACCTAACTATGCTAACGCGGACGAAGTCGCGGGCAACAGCTAGTTTATAATATATTTGTTTAGTCCTTTCAATCGTATTTGTATTTTGTAATGGCTGGTTCATAAAATTCGTTCTCTTATTTATGTGAAAGCTGATTCGAGAAACTTACCAAAAGTTCAAAACGTAATGTTGGTCGAGTTTATTGCTTATATGCCTTCCAGTGTAACTGACGTCATTGAAGGTTATACATATTTAACTAAGGTTATACATATTTGTTTAAAAAATATATAAGTAACTACCTAAATTCTAATGGGTATTTTTTATTTTATATACAGAACAACGATCACTGACCTTTTCCACGAAATGTTTTTGTAATGGGCACAATTAAAAAAATGGACAATCCCAATTTTTGCTGAGTGGCTAAAGACGTGTGAGGTCTAGCGTTATCATGGTGTAAAACCACACCCCTTCTGTTGATTAATTCCGGCCGCTTTCTCAATTCTCTCAACTCCTTGCTCATTTGCCACTTGTCTTGGGGGCAGTTGTTCGCAGTACAGTTCAGAATCGGTGGTCTTGCCTGGCGGTAACAGCTCATGATGAATAATGCCCTTCCAATCCCACCACATACACAGCATCACCTTGTTGCGAGTTAACCCGGGTTTCGCCACAGTCTGTGAAGCCTGACCGGCCTTTGACCACGATCTTTTTCGCACGTTCTTGTCGTACGTGATCCACTTTTCATGATTCATCAATCATCAGTCATCACCAGTTATCAGCTTCTTCAAAAATAGTTCATACATACTATAATGCGAAAAGACTTTTTCACCAACCTATTATTAACTATGGCACTGGTTCCCAACCCGTGGTCCGCATGAGCAAAATCCGCAAGATCCGGGAATGATTTCTAACACCACTCACACACTCAACAATTATTATTATTCTACTTATACTCAAAGCTCAGAAACCTAATTCTAAAGGTTTTCTTATTATGTAATTCCTATTTTATTTAAATTTAAGACTGATCATTACAGTTTATTTTATTATGCCTTCAAATTGGTGCCTGATCACTGATGAACTCAAGTTCAAGTGATCACAAGACAAATATGAAAGTGGTCCCCAGAACAAGAAACGGTTGGGAAACCTTGAGTAAAAATAAATAATAATTCTAAGGCCGGCTCTAAGCAACAAACACTGCGCATTGTAAACATTTTCAATGGCTGGCTGATTTCGAAAGGCTTTCATAACAAAACATTTAAAATAAAGACTTCGCAGTCGCGTCACGCGTTTGATTTTCGCGTTGAAAGCGAGGAACAGCTCAATGAGCAGCGCGGCGTTTAACATACTATTGATACAAGTCTTTAGAAAATCACCCCCGTTTTCAGTCCCGTTTCTACATTTTCCATATACAATTTGGAACTCGATATCGACCAAACCTATTCAATACTTACGGGAGTTGTGCCAATTCAGAAGCAAATTAACACTATTCACGGAAAGATGCCTTTGCGTATTATATTTAGTCGGCTTTCATAAATTGAGAATTTCGAATTATTATGATTAGATTATAATGTCACCAGTTTGTGCAGGTATTTATGATTTATGAACTGAATGTTCGGCGCAACTTTAATATCGCACGAAAAACATAAATTTTTCCGGGGTAAAATTTATCAATTTTCCTTATCTGGGACTCAAGTCTCAACGTTATCGATATCAAAATCGGTTCAGCGGTTTAAGGCCGGTATAAATAGTCAGTACTCAAGATGCATCTCGGTCTCGTCTCGTGTCTTGAGACCGAGATGCATCTTGAGTACTGACTATTTATACCGGCCTTAGAGTGGAGAGGAAACAGAAAAACCACATAAACATAAACATACTATTCTAATGTCTATCTGTAAATCAGTATGGATGAAAATGTTTTGAGCTGGAGACGCGAACCTTAAACTTTGTAAAAAAGTTTCTAGATAACGTTATGTAAGTACTTATTATTTAGTTAGACATACATTATAATCAATTCTTCAGCTATTTATTATTAATGCTATCAAATGCCGTATGAAACGCACTTACTATCTTATATATTATGACAACTTTTAAACACCGAACGCCGAAACCACTCAACCGTTTCCGACTGAAACAAATTCAAAGAGGTTCTCTTCAAAAAATTTTATTATTCGAAAATTTTCCATTGTATCCATTTTCCTATTTGGCGGTAGACAAAAACTGGCTAGTAATACAATTGGGCCATCTTTTGTTCCACGTCGCTCGGCGAGTTCTTTGTCGCCGCGACAACTGTTACTGGAGCGGCAGCCTCGACTCGTATTGTCGCGACTTAATTGTCGACTCGAGGACTCCAGGCCAGGTAATGGCTGTGTAATTTGGCATTACGCTGAAGTAGCAATTGTTTTACCATTGTTTATTATTTATGGCGCTCAAATTGGCGCTAAACAAATAGTAATTAAACATTCAATGATGCGTTAATTGGTGATGTGTTTCTATTCTAATCTGTTTTTGATATTTAAAAAGTACATTTTACAACCGAAGTCTGGAGTCTCGACGAACAATATGTGTAAGCGTTAAATAAACACACAATTTTGAAATGTATATGAAAGCTCAGGACGGCCTTCATCAGAATTTTCCATCATGTATCGTGGGTATGTGGGTATGTGGGTAGTCCAATTTGGGGTAGTTTGAAATAAAAATTAACGTTATCTTGGACACTTCAGCAATTTACTTAAAATAACAATCAGAATGTCTAAAAATAATCACCAGAACTTCACTTATCACTTAATCACTTTATAATGTCTTTTGATTAGGGCGATATTTAGCGATTTGTCGAAGGTGTGGTGCGCTTGCGACCGCTCTATAAGAACTGTCGTCCTAAGATGGCCGCCCCGCTACCATAGACTCGACACTCCGCTAGAGTGACAGTGACAAGCTGTCACTCTTGACATTGGCATCTTAAATGTGCGCCGACACGGCCAGACTGACATACGACCGTCCTCGGGCGTTATTGCATTCCTGGAACAAACAATGTTGAATCACCAAGAAGTCCGCTCGTCCATCCTGCTACAGTACTTTACATGGGTTTATATTGTTCAGTCAAACACAGAGCCAATCGCAATCAGCCTGCTACTTATCATTCAGCAGAAACACATCTGGACCGGACGAGTGCATCCCTTCAACCAACCCTCTATTGGGTGTGGCCCGGACGACACTGTCCTTTCGACCAGGATAGACTATACAGATGTTACTTCTGGATCGGACGAGTGCATCCCTTCAACCAACCCCACTGGGTATGGCCCGGACGACAGTCTCCGACCAGGATAGACTACAAAGGTACAAATTCTAGATCGGACGAGTGCATCCCTTCAACCAACCCTACTGGGTGTGGCTCGGACGACACTCGGTCAGGCAACTTTAGATTGAATAATGCTCGTAATAACCATTAACCAACGGACACATGCAAGACATAAACATACCTATGCTTACGGAATGTCTTGTTCATCCCCAATTTCGATTTCGGCATCTATATCCCATGTCTCGGGGTCAGAGTGCGCACTAAGAGTGTCTGAATTACCGGTAATAGTAGAAGAGCCGGCGGTTATAGTGTCAGAGCATGCAGTCAAGGTTTCACTGTCATTCGTCAAGTCATATCCGGCTTCTACATCTTCTGGCGCCGACTCGGCCTCATCATAATTTAATAGGTTAGAAGCTATTTCGAGCAAACCTTCGTGCCCGTGAGGTACTGAACGTAAATTCTCGTGGGCATACTTATAAATTCGATGAGAACTACCTAATCTTTTCAATTCGTACCGATCATTATTTAATACCGCCGTTATAACAAATGGACCCTTAAATTTTCTGTCTAATTTGGTCTGGTTTCGTTCGCTACTTTTAAGGAAAACGTAATCACCTTTTGAAAAAGCTTTAATTTTTGCACGGCCTTGATTAAATCGCTTAGTTTCGAGTTCTGCTGCCTTTTGGACATTAGCAGACGCGTCTTTCCGAACAACATCGAGGTTAAGACGTTCTGATTGACCATGGGCTTCTGAGTTTAACTTCGACATACCTAAGGACTGAGCACGAATACCTAACATAAGTTCTGTAGGGGAATACTTGGTTACGGATGATCGGGTACTGTTAAGCGCTAGTTGAATGTTTCCTATTTCATCTCGCCACGTCTTATTTGGGTCGTTTTCAACAATGGTTAACAAGCTTTTGAGAGTTCGCATAACCCTTTCGACCTGGCCATTAGCTCGGCTAGAGCCAGTTGCAATTAAATGAAGGTCAATCTTGTGTTCGTCACAAAAATTCTTAAAATCGGAACTTACGTAGCAACGACCCTGATCCGCTATAATCCGTCTAGGCGCACCGAAAAGATAGACTGCTTTCTGCAACGCGTGTACAGCGCTCCTAGCATCAAGAGAAGCAGTATGCTCTAGTAAAATATACTTTGTAAAACCGTCGATAATCACCGAACAATATTCTTTGCGATCACTTTTCCCGCTAAGCTTTCCCGTAAAATCAATATGTATGGTATGCCATGGTAATGAAGCTTTGGGGATCGGGTGAAGCTGAACGGGTTGGGCTCCAGATGGACCCTTTGATGCTTTACAAATAATGCACGAGTCGATAAATTTGCGCACACACTTTGACATTTCGGGGAACCAATACTGCTCATAGAGTTTATCTAAGGTTTTATCTTTTCCTAAATGCTGTAACTCATTATGAACGTGATTTATTAGTGTCCAAATTAAAGATCGGGGAACTACTGGCAACCAGGAGACTGTTTTATTACGAACGATTTTCCTATATAAGATACTATCCCTTACATCGTACGTTTGTGCCACCGTATCAGGGAAACTATTGCTTTCGTGCTTTGAGATAAGGTCTTGTATTTCGCTATCACGCTTTTGTTCGACCGAAAGCCAATCGTGATGTAACTCGACATACTGAACATTTTGAGTGGATAGGCTCTCGCAGGCCCTACCACCGTAACTATCATCAGGAAGAGGATTTCGCGAGAAAAAGTCCGCGTGCTCCATACCGCGACCTTCACGATAAATAATGTCAAAGTCATAAGCTTGCAAGATTGCCCACCACCTGTGCACGCGAGGAGTAAGATCTTTTTTTGATTTGGATGCCTTGAGCGAATTACAATCCGTATAGACCTCGAAATGGCGGCCGTAAAGGTAATGGCGAAAGTGCTCGACCGCTCGTACAACTGCCAACGTCTCCAGTTCGTACGAATGGTATCGAGACTCTACATCCGAGGTTCGACGACTAAAATACTCCACGACGTGCGGTGTGTTACCTATCCGTTGTATGAGAATCGCTCCGTACCCATCAGAGCTAGCATCGGTATGCAACTCCACTGGCAATTCCGGGTCAAAAATAGTTAAAACGGGTTCAGATGTGAGAATGCGTATTATGTCGTTCCGTATTTCTTCATGCTTTTGAGCCCATGTAATAGGTCCTCTGAGATTTGTTAGAGGGTATAATGGTCCTACAATACGCGTGAAATTAGGAATGAATTTTCTAAAATACGAGGCTAACCCCAGGAACTGTCGGACTTGAGTAGCAGTTTTTGGTTGAGGGGCATCTACCAGCGCTTGTATTTTCCTAGAATTAGGTCTTACCTCGCCAGATTGAAGGGAATATCCTAGATATTCTATTCTTTGGGTCATAAATTTACATTTCTGGAGGTTGAATGTAAATCCAGCCTCCGTTAAGGCACTTAAACTATCATCTAGACGCCGCAAACCTTCAGTAATGCCAGTCGAATAGCACAAAACATCATCAATATAAATGAGAGGTTTGTCTTTTAAATGGTTTAAAGCCCTAGTTATGCATCTCTGATACACTGAGGGAGCATTCCGCAAACCGAAGGGCATTGCGAGATACTCGTATTGCCCCTCGGGTGTAACGAATGCGGTCTTTTCAATGGAATCAGGGTGCATCAAAATTTGGTGAAACCCTGATGCCATATCCAGGGAGGAAAAGAAGTTAGCCCCAGAAAGCTGATCTATCTGCTCCTCAATACGTGGCAGGGGATAGTGTTCGGGTTGCGTATTGGAATTGAGTTCCCGATAGTCCACGCACATCCTATACGATTTGTCCTTTTTCTCAACTAATAGTATTGGACTAGCAAACGGGGAAGAGCTTTCGCGAATGACCCCAGCGTCAAGCAACTCCTGAACCTTTTCCCTGACTATAAGTTTTTCCGCTGGTGCCAGTCGATAGGGGCATCGTTGTACGGTTTTATGGGGGTCTATTAAATTTATTTGACATTCGCCTGTCGTTACTCTACGAGAGGGAACACCTTCGGTAAAATAATCAGAATATTTGTTTAAGATCGTTATTAACATTTCCCTATCCTGTCCTATTAAATCCGTGTTAATTTGAGTAAAATCCTGCTTATTTGATTTTAAATTACAAAAATGACTAGATTTTTTAGAAAAGAACATTAAATTATCATTATCAATTTTTACACATAAGCCTTGATCAAAAACATCCCTCCCGACTATAATCGGATCAGAAATAAGCCTCTCAGGAACTACGTGAAAAGTCAATTTAACATGAAATTTATCGATGATCACGTCACTTTGAATTTGAGTGGTACATTGAATATCTTCACCGCCTATGCCGCTCAGATAAACGAGGTTTTTACGCACAGTACCCATAAGTTTGTCACAAAAGTTTGCCTTTACAAGAGAACATGATGATCCACTATCAAATAAGAAAGGAACTCTCTCACCAGAAGATGTCTCCAAGGTGCTCCTGGAGGTGCGGTGCTGACACTGATGGACCTCCTTGACTGCAGCTTCACTGCCACTCTTCTTTCCTGGACACACAGTTGCCACGTGTCCAGGTTGACCACACTTGAAACAGGTAGGGTACATCTTTTTCTCTACGGCTCGCGATGAACTTGAAGTATCTTGCGCCTTCGTTCCAATTTCATCTCGACGTTTTCTACAATCGGCGATACGGTGTCCGGTTAACCCACAATAGTGACACTTTCCGGTGAATTTCTCTGCTATACGAGGACGTTTTGCTTCAGGTTCTTGAACTTCGGTATCCATGCGTCGCTTAAGCGATATCCCGCCAAGTACTCGAAATAATTGACCTCGAGTCGTTATCGTTTGTGCGCCTAACTCGCGACGTATCAAGTTGTCCTTCTGACTTAAAACGGATATCACAAATCCAGTAATTACCTTCTCAGGCATCATACTTTCAGGTATTCGTTCGATGAGATTCCATAACCGTAGAGCAGACTCAGACGCAGTCTCTTTAGCGCCTATTTGGAACCGTAACACTTCATCGAAATAGTCTTGCAGAAGTTTAGGTTTTGAAAATCTTGCAATTAGGATTTCTTTAACTGATTCCCATGAAATAGTGTCTAAATTAAGCTTCGTTAAACACGCTGCTGCACTGCCTTTTAATGCCTCCGTCAACGCCATCAATAAATTAACACCTTCCAGATTTTTATGTTGCACAATAAAATCAGTCAATTTGCACCATCCATCAATGTCTGAATCAGGGTCCTCGGGATCGAACTTCAAAAGAATCGGGCGATTTGTACTCTGCAACGGTGTTTGTTGGGCTGCCATAACCCGCGAAAGCAACGCTTCCATACTGCTCAACAGCTTCTCAGCAGTTTTATAATCTGACTGCGCTGCTTCATTTTGCTCCCCATCGTATCCCACTTCTGATGAAAGCTCAGGACGGCCTTCATCAGAATTTTCCATCATGTATCGTGGGTATGTGGGTATGTGGGTAGTCCAATTTGGGGTAGTTTGAAATAAAAATTAACGTTATCTTGGACACTTCAGCAATTTACTTAAAATAACAATCAGAATGTCTAAAAATAATCACCAGAACTTCACTTATCACTTAATCACTTTATAATGTCTTTTGATTAGGGCGATATTTAGCGATTTGTCGAAGGTGTGGTGCGCTTGCGACCGCTCTATAAGAACTGTCGTCCTAAGATGGCCGCCCCGCTACCATAGACTCGACACTCCGCTAGAGTGACAGTGACAAGCTGTCACTCTTGACATTGGCATCTTAAATGTGCGCCGACATATAATATTTCACTACATGATGGTGAGTGGTGACCGCAATTCAAAACACCATAATGAGTACACCTTTGTCAAAAAAGCGCATTAATGTTGTGACTTGTGCATCAAAACCACGTATGTAGAGCTCATGTACACACATCGACACGCGCAAAACAATAACATGCTAATGAAAGTCTTTGTCTTTTAACACACAAAAAAAGAAAAAACGTCAAAGTTACAATTGAAAAGCACTTCTCCGCACAACAGAACACCCTCGCGTGTCCCTTTCCTCGAAACTCTATTCAGTCCCCGACTTCCCGCGCTTTCCATACACAACGCGACTTTGTGAGGCTGCGCGCTCCTCGAGTCCCCGAATACTCTATTGACGAGCGTCGAGCAAAATTCGCTATAGCGAATTAACACTATTCAGAGAAGTTTTGAAAGAGGACTACTCTCATACAATTTGGTCGCATTCATAAAGATTCACTCCTTAGCTAGCTCGATGAATGGCTTTGTGGAAAATGTTCTATACTTCACCGAGTACTGAGTACACTCCGTGATCCAATTTCAAAGTTCATTCAAATTATTCTAGTGTTTACCACGTAATTACCCTATCCGCCAGTTTAGTTCGGCAATTTAATACTTGGAACCTTTTTTCTAGTATATTTCAACCTGTGGAGCTCGACCCTCTGGGGGGTCATATAATTACATAATACATTAAATACACGCAGTTTCAATGTAAGTATATTAGGGTTTTAACTTTAAATAAAATGGAGTGAATCTTTAGATAAATTTAGTACTTTTAAGTATTAAGCCCGGCTACACATTATCCGAAATTTCTGATCAGAAAAATTCGGACGTCGCCGGAACGCACTCTGTTCATACATTTTGTTGTAGACCCCGCATACCTACTATCAGAATTCTGACGTGTCAAAATATAATATAAGAGGGGCGGGGCGTCCGAATTTTACTGATCAGAAATTCGGATATTGTGCGGCCGGGCTTAGGTAGTCCGTACTCCGTAGTATAAACCGGTATATCCGGCAACTCCCAGGCGAATTAACGTAAAAACCCTGTAACAATTAGTAAGCAGCATAATTAGTCGTTAACCCCTGTAGTGCTGAGGAACCGGGGCGTGCCCGAACAAAGCGCGGATCACAATGGCCGCGAACAATGCGCCGAGCACTCGCAGATACATGTGACATCGATACTATCGCGGTCAACACCTTGTGAACGCGATATCCTTTTTATGATAATCTATGTTATAAAGATTCTTAACCTTCTTATGACCAAAACTTTACCCCATCCATACTATGTAACATACTTACTTACTAATACTTATTAACCACTTTTTCGAATGTATAATAACTTATTATAAATGCGAAAGTGTGTCTGTCTGTCTGTTTGTTTACTGTTACCTCTTCACGCTGAAACCACTGAACCGGTTTTGCTGAAATTTGGTACGGAGATACTTTGAGTCCCGAAAAACGACATAGAATACTTAAACGCACTGTAGATATCTTACGAGAATTGCAATTTTGAAATTATGTTTTTATGGGAGTTAGGGTCAATTCAGACCGCAACGCGACGCGTAGATGCATTTCTAAATTAGTATGGATTTGACAGATTCGCAAGACGTCTCACGCTGACGACATCTGTCAAATCCATACAAATTTAGGTCGCGTCGCGTCGCGCCTCGCCTCGTCACGTTGCGGTCTGAATTGACCCTTAAGGTGCCGGTTGGCAGCGGGCGACATGAAGCAACCGCAGACGACGTGTCGCAGCGACACTACTGGTTTGTATGTATTTCTAAGAAATACCCTCCGTAGCTAGCGACACGAAGCTTATTCATAGAAATACATAGAAATCAGTAGTGTCGCGACGACACGTCGTCTGCTGCCGCTTCATGTAGCCGGCTTCAAACTTGTATCTTAGTACAAATATTTTAACTCTTAATAAAAACTAATTATTATTGACCTATTAGCGTAAAAGGGCGCCTTTTACGCTGAAACCGAGTTTGATGAAATTCGACATTATAAATCTCGGGAATTAAGGAATGTAGCATATTTTACGTCGGATTTCTTAGCTCCAGTGTGGGAAGAAAGGATTTTTTGCCCGGACGAAGGTGTGGAAAATTTTTAACACCAAAAAATTTAAGTAATACGCAAATATGTATTGTTTTGTACTTTCAGTCTTTGAAGATTTTTTTAGGGTTCCGTAGTCAACAAGGAACCCTTATAGTTTCGGTCTGTCCGTCCGTCTGTCCGTCTGTCCGTCTGTCCGTCTGTCCGTCTGTCCGTCTGTCCGTCTGTCTGTCTGTCCGCGGTTTTGCTCAGAGACTATAGGACCTACAAAGCTGTAATTTGGCATGAATACACATATTAATAACGCCAACAAAATGGTACATAAAATATTTAAAAAATATTTTTTTTAATGGTACCTCCCCTACACATCAAGCGGGGTTAATTTTTTTTTCGCGCCCACCTCATCGTGTGGGGTGTCGTTGGATAGGTTTTTTAAAAATATTATGAGTATTCATAAATCATTTTCCGATTTAGGGATCCATTCGTGAAATATTAAGTTTTAAAGTGGAAAAAATCGTTAGAGTCCAGAGTTCCCCCCCTTCTACCAGCTAAACGGTTGCTTCTGGTAATGTGAAAAAATTCACGGGAGTAGGAAATATGCTGAATTTAAAAGGAAAACTATCACGGCTAAGAAGACTTCATAAGTTATTGAGTAATGGTCGATCAACTAAAAAAAATGTATTCGGCGAAGTATTTTACATTTGAAATGGATAGAGTCCGCGATGAATGTAAGTGTGTGGTCGGTGATGTAAGTACATTGTTTTGTAACACCATCCAAAGGAACACCCTGATTGTAGTTTCCATTACGAGAGATCGCAAAAACGAACCTTTGCAAGCGAAAACATCGGGAATAACACGCAATATCGTCGCGTCGTATTAAAATTCAAACGACACTTAGAACATTGCACATCCGCAAGCTCAGCACTAACAACGGACTCCACAACAATGTGCCCTCTGAAGAGCTCCGAACAATCGAATGAAGACAATAAGCAGCGATACTCCGAGACAAAAAGAGGCGAAATAAAGGCTCACTTGTTTCCTGGCCGCATTGTGAGGAACGGGAGAGGGCACAGACAAAAGCGTAATGTGCCACGGGCCCAAACAATGGGGACTGAGCCATTATTGTTACTGTAGCGGCGCTTTAGCGAAATATGTACGACGAACTTGACATGCTGACGGCCTTGCGGCTTTGTGCGCTGACGCACTGGGTCACACCGACCACGGCGCGATGAGGGTTAACTCCGCGGGATACGCGATACGGGTTAACTCCGCTAAAGTGCACAACAGAAGAATATACCCGTTACAGGTTAACCTGTACGCAACGCGGTTTTGCCACGCAGTAAGGTACTACGGGGTCTGTGATGAATCTGCATGTACCATCAAAGAAACTGATAGGCAGACCTACGTATTTTGGTCGCGTTTTGTCAAACCCAGCCGACTGATGACGACAGTTCACATAATTCAACCAAATGACGTGATCCGTCAAATATGAATCAATTTCTTCGAGGTACAATTGAGGTAGCACCTAAAACAGTTTTCCCCTTACTAATAAAATATTCATACACCCATAAGTTATATATACAAGGATTGCTTCCCTTTATCTGACACATTGAAAAAGTCACATCACAGACAAGGACAGCAAACTTTCAAATCAAACGACAAGACAGTAAAGCGCTGCGTAAATCTTTAATAATAATTACTTATTATTTTTTTTTAATAAAAACTAAAAAAGATTAAGGGCCTGTTTCACCACTACCTGATAGGTAACTTGACAAATAGAGTATGGAGAATTTGTCAAAAAAGTTGTGGATAGCCTATCCGGCACTTTATCAGGAAGTGGTGAAATAGGCCCTAAACAAATTATAAATCTTTAAGGCCCACTTGCGCCAATCTGGGTTAAAGTTAACTCTGAGTTAAACATCATGTCATCTCTATCACTGACTTGGTGAGTGACAGATATGACATGATGTTTAACTCAGAGTTAACTTTAACCCAGATTGGCGCAGAAATATGACGTAAATATTACTCCTTCCGTTAGGTTTCTAATAATTATATACCAAACTTTGTTGAGATTGAAATTTGAATGCAATTTACGTAGTGCAGAAATTTCAAATCAAGTCTTATTGTTATAATATATGCACTTGAGAACGGCATGCTTTGCAATCGTATTCAAAACCTATGTAGAGTCGGTATATTATTGTGGTCTCCGTTAAAGTTAAATATGTATGTTATAATATTTTTCCTATGAGGTGGGCATATAATTGGATAAAGTAGTCAGCTTACGATTTTGCACGTGTTAAAAATACACATAATGGAAAAATGCTCTCCCGAATTATTGTACAGTTGTGGTCAAATTAGAACAACCTATTCCACAAACAAATACCACAATTTTAAACGATAACATCGACCTATCTATTAACAGAACTTCAAAAGAATCCTATATCTAAAATATGATTCATTATTAAAATGAAATAACTAAATTGTATAGCAATTTGGGTAGTATTGGCATGCTTGGCCGACTGTGAATGCGGGGCTGCGCTGCCGGACAGTATCAAAAATCTTTTGCCATTGCGATATTAAAAATTGAATTTTTCTCTGTGGCTAGCTTTACTCCGGATTAGATGAGGTTAGAGTTTAGACTTCTACCGAATATTTTTGGAACTTTCATTTCCAAATTCGAATGCACGCGGTTTTTGCTATGTTTAGGAAGATTTAAAAGTTGTAGGAAATAAAATATTAAACTATCGCTATCAGAGATGTTTAGTGATTAATGATTAATTATCCTTTAAATTAATGAACAGTTTGATAGCAAATAAATGGAATTTATCATTTATGTCAAATCTTCATTTAATTTAAATTATTCGCTAAATCTGAGTGACGAGTGCATATTATGACGTTATTATCTAGATCGCGTTTATACACTTTATTTTTGTAAAAAAAAGAGTCCAAAAGCATGTATACATGTAATGTATTGTCCCAAAACTTATTATAACCGATTCACCGTGACGTCAATAAAATTGTTTTTGAACCCCATGCATTGTGACGATTAATAAAATTTGCGGGCCGAAGGGTGCTCTGTGCCGTTTGTTAACATTGGCTTTTTAAAAATTCAATGGTGCATGATTTATAAAAAGCGGCCAAGTGCGAGTTGGACTCGCCCATGGAGGGTTCCGCAGCAGCAATAAGGTTTATTTTTATGAAATTAAAATATTTTTGATTTATTTTTATATTTCAGTCGATTTAATGAAATTTAGATTAAGGTTTACTATTTATGACGTATAAAAAAAACTACTGGCTAGATCTCGTTCAAACCAATTTTCGTTGGTAGTTTTTATAGTAATCTACACATTATATATTTTTTTTAGAATTATCATGCCTCTACTTTAGAAATTAGAGGGGGGGGGGGGACACACATTTTTCCACTTTTGAAGAGTCTCTCTCGCAAACTATTCAGGTTAGAAAAAAATGATATGAGAAACCTCAATATGATTTTTGGAGACCTATCCATAGATACCCCACACGCATAGGTTAGATGAAAAAAATTTTTTTTTGTTTCAGTTGTACCTATGGGGACCCCTAAAATTTTTAATATTTTTTCCATTTTTGCATCAAAACCTTAATGCGGTTCACAGACTACATCTACTTACCAAGTTTCAATAGTACCTATAACTCTAATAGTTTCGGAGAAAAGTGGCTGTGACATACGGACAGACAGACGGACAGACAGACAGACATGACGAATCTATAAGGGTTCCTTTTTTGCCATTTTGGCTACGGAACCCTAAAAATGCAATGTGAAAATTTTTTATATTATGTCTCTTAAGTGGCTTAAAATGCTACAATACAGCATTATAGTACCTAACACTAAAAATCTTACTATATGCGGATGGCGTACTCCTCTGGGAGATTCGATTTTTGTAACTGCTGTTCTAAAAAGCTATTTGTACCTTTTCCAAACAACTGTCAATTTTTCAGCCTTCGCTCTATCCAACATATCTACCTAACAGACTTGTGGAAGCGAAGTCTGTTTCCTTATTAGAGGGAACTGAGGGATTCTCTAGTTAGCCCATATAATATAAGAATACAATATACATAAATATTATACCGTCCCGTACTCGTAATAGCTCAACATTTGATGCAGCTGTGTGCAGATCAAACTATGCTAAGGATCGCTTTATTGTGAGAGCGTGTGAAAAACATAATCTTAATTTTAATGAAATTGAAATAATATTCAACTTAAAATTTGAAACATTTGCTGCTACAATCAAAGAAATATAGTTGTTTTCTTGTAAAGTTGATACGTGCTAAAATGATGTTCGTTTTCCAATAAATAAATAATATGGATGACGAAAAAAACGTACTTGTACTTGAGGAAAGTCCTTAAACATAATAACTGAAATATAAACTATTTATTAACATGTTATAAATTGTTAACCCCACACAAACCTTTCACAAAGTTTGCTGTATCAAGGCATCACAAGGCATATATATTATAACGTCAATTATTCCAAAGGTCAGTACTGCCAATTCACCGGCGAAACAATGGCGTAGTGGCGCGCAGGTTCGCTTCTATTGTAATGAATTAATTTATAAAATAAAGGGAAGGCGAGGCTTTGTCCGGCCGGCGAGGATCTGATCTCATTACCCAGTCATTGTGATGTGAACAATGCTGTGGTCAACGGCGCCATTCATTCTACAATTTTCGTTCTACCCCCTTCGGTGGGGCATTAAGAACAAATTTTGGTTGTAAGGAACTATTTAGGAGAGCTTTATTTTAACGGGATGAAAGATTAATGTAACACACATCAGCAAAAATAAATTAATTTGAATATAGATTTAATTTTTTCCAGGACTCTATATCAAAATAGCGTCCCGGAAAAAAAATAGCCGCGAACAAAAGCAAGATTCATCACTTACTAGTTATGACTATAATATTATAATTGTAATTTTTTTCACATCTCATCTTGAGAAAATTGTAAAGCCAATTAATGCTCCTGCGATAATGTTCCTTATCATAATAAATAAATTGAAGACATGAGTGCATGAATGAGGTAAGTAACATTTTTGAAAATTTACGTTTTATTGCATAAATGTAGCTTTTAGGACTTGGAAAATGATTTGCAATCAAAAAATTTAAAATTTTACGTATACTTACAAAGTTAGCCAGATGATGAAGCAGGTAAGTTACAAGGTTCGTCCAAATGACTATGCAAGAAGCGGGTAATTACATCCCATACAAATCCCATATGCGTTGCAGTACGGGAGATCGCTTGAATATTTTACTTTTTATTTCATACATAATATTCCTTTAAATAAATATTCCTTATTTAAAGGAATATTATGTCGACTTTTTTATTGTTCTATTATTCAAAGGCATAGATAATTTAGTATATATTTTTTTTTGTTAGCGTTTGGCTCTGACACCGGGGGTGTACTTTGCCACATACAAAGGTATAGTCAGTCTTCTTCATAATAATAATTTTCATCAACGTTTTTGTTTTTACTATATTATCGTCATTTATGATCATATCTAAAGTCTAGTCAAAGTCTAAGTAAAAGTCAAGTCAAGCAGTCAAGGAGTCAAGTCGGTTGATACTCTATACTGAAACTTTTGACGGAGTTTTGGAGGGACACAAAAAGCACGTTCCTGGAAGTTGCAGCACGTGCATGATAACGAATATGTAATAATGGTTAATATTCTGCCAATTTTACACATTAAAATAAAACACAGTTAACAAAATAATTTAAGGAAAATAATACAAAAAAAATACAACAGTACTCTTTCACATTCTAGGCAAAACTCTAGTAGGTATATATTAATATTTATATTAATAATGACACATTATTAAGAAAATAATAATAACATCTATGGACGCTTCACATCACGTTAGTCTGGCCCCGTGCTAAGTACCTGAAGGACTTGTGTTACAGGTACCAGACAACGTTGTATATTTAAGATTTTTATTATATCATACACAATATGTCATATTTATACATATAATAATCAAAGCATATTTCATACACATCCATACTCTTTTATACCTACTACGATAGTTATTTTATTAAAGACTAGGCGCTTTTCGTTGTTTCCAAACAAATTAAAATTTTGGAAAAACCTATCGTAACTTAAATGGTACCTACGTATAAAATATTTTGTTTTTGTTTTTATTATAATATTAAATTGTTGGAAATATAAAAAAATATTTAGGCATCAGTTTGGCTGTTTGCATTTATCCTGTGCTAATACTTTATAGCGTCGCGTCGCGTACCTAGTGTATTTATTCTTTGGTCGCGTCGATACTTCATTCCAAATTCAAAATATTATGAGCGCGCGGGCCAAATTTGAAAATCGAACTAGCTATGCTCGACAAAGAATTTTTTATTGTAAGTACTTGACTGTTTTTTTTTTACTTATTATGACGTACAAGCCATAGTCGTGAAAACGCAGTTAAAAGTAAGTATAATAAAACACAATAAAAACTTGAATTAGTATATTGTTCTTTTAATTGTAACATTTGAATAGTGCATAATTTAAGTTATTATTATTAATATACTTAAATTTATTTATTAAGTAAGGGTTCATTTTAAACAATCTATAATATATCAACTTTGAGAAACCCAAGATATTTTAAAAAATTAATTGATCTTACTAGTAAACTATAAATTGGGAAATCGTGTTTGTATGATCTTAAATGCTTCTTAACACTTAAACGGCTGAACTGATTTCGACGAAATTTGCTTTGGAGATTATTACTTTCATCATCTCGTTTTCTCTACTTAATTCCTACTAGATGACGCCTATATGGGTAGCGGGGTGACAGTGTGAAGACGAGTGTTAGGCAGAATAAATAACTTAACACGATTCACTAAAACTTTAGTTTATTAGCGATTACACAGTTAATATGCGTATACAGTTCACACTTTTAACCACACACCATATTTTAAGAAGGAGAAAGATATAAGGATTTTAGTCTATTGATTAATAACTAACGCGGACCAAAAATACAAAGATCGCGTAAGAAATAAATGTCGCGGCGAGGCAGCAAGCGACACGGGTTCAACGTACGAAGGTAAATTTCCGACTAAAGTAGCAAGGTGACCGAACGCGGTGGCCGGCGCTCGCACATCTAGCGATAAGGATTCGCTAGGTACCTACTTAAGGGTGTGCGCAATACGGCGCGGCGCGGCGGTCCCGTGACGTAACGTGTTTACTATGCAAACGAAGTAAGTATATTAAAATATATTATTAATTTAAGTAATAGTTAATTTTAATGAATGCGTATTGATTTTGAGTTTTAATTAGTTTAATCTATTTTTAGTAACAAATGAACTTTGCAAATATTTTAATCTTAACTATTGTGTGTATATATTTAAATTAATTTTATTAAATAAATAAATAAGGGTGTGTACTGTATGATATATAGGGCATACACATGCCACATCACTCCCCCCCAGAGGCCGTCACTGCGGACGATAAAAATCAGGGAAGCGAACTACTCGACCAAATCTTGTACGTTTTGTAATTTGTTGATTCGGGATTAAATTTGCAGGATCCGGTGAGAAATCGTCACCAGGACTTGCAGAAGTTGCAGAGCTAGGAAGCTCGGAAGTAGGAAAGGTCGGAGGGTCAACCAGTGTATAGGCCGGTTTCAGGCGGTCAATACTCACTGTGACGCTCTTCCCTTTGACGAGTATCTTGAAAATTTTACTACCTCGTTGTAGTACTAAAAATGGGCCTAAATAAGGGGGCTGTAACGAACCACGCACTGTGTCATCTCGAATAAAAACATGACTGGCAGTGCTGAGGTCCCGATAAACAAAGATTTTATTCTTTGAATGGCGAGATGCTGGTGAGGGTCTCAATTTGGAGACGAATTGGTGAAGTCGAGATGTAAAATCTGATATATCTGTACTCTGATGTATCGAGGTTTGAAAAAACTCACCAGGTAATCTCAACGGTTCACCATAAACCAACTCAGCCGACGAGGATTTGAGATCGTCTTTAAATGCACTTCTTATGCCTAATAGCACAAGAGGTAAAGTGTCGACCCAATTTGCATCAGCGTGGCACATTATTGCCGCCTTTAACTGGCGGTGGAAACGTTCCACGAGGCCATTAGAAGCAGGATGATACGCGGTTGTTCTCCGATGCTTGAATCCAATCGCTTTTCCAAGATATTGGAAAAGCGAAGATTCAAACTGTCGGCCGCGATCAGTTACAATATCCATTGGACATCCAAACCTGGATATCCATGATATTAACGCCTTTCCTACTGTTTCTGCTGTGATGTCAGACATAGGTGTGACTTCTGGCCATCGTGTGAACCTATCCACCGCCGTTAAACAATAACGGTAACCCTGTGAAACAGGAAGAGGGCCAATAATGTCCACGTGAATAAATGCAAAACGTGTGCGAGGTATATCGAACATGCCCAATGGAGAAGACACGTGGCGATAAACCTTAGCTCGTTGACAGGACAAGCAATGACGGGTCCATTCACGGCAGTCTTTTCTGACACCCGGCCAAACGAAACGATCTGCTACAAGTTTGGCTGTGGCATTTGCGCCAGGGTGACTAAAACTGTGGAAACTGTCGAAAACTTGCCTCCTAAAAGATTTAGTGACAAAAGGCCTGGGACGAGAAATACTAACGTCACAATAAAGTTCTGTGTCACAATCAGGGATCTTAATCTTTTTAATGCGTAACGAAGATTCACCTCTCATATGTTTAGCAAGCTCTTCATCAGAAGCTTGAGATGCAGCTAGCGATTCAAAATCAATAGGTATCTGAATTTCCTCGATACGTGAAAGGGGATCGGCAACTATGTTGTCCTTTCCTTTTATAAAACGGATATCAGTTGTAAATTGCGAGATGAAATCTAAATGACGAAATTGTCTAGGCGAACAATTAACTTTTCTTTCCGAAAAAGCGAAGCTTAGAGGTTTATGGTCGGTGTATACGACAAAATGCCTTGCCTCAAGCATGTGACGAAAATATTTTATACTTTCGTATATCGCCAAAAGCTCGCGGTCGTATGGCGAATATTTTTGTTGAGCGGGGCTTAGCTTCCGCGAAAAGAAAGCAAGCGGCTGCCAAACATCATTTTTAAATTGCTGCAATACTGCACCCATTGCCTGGTCGGACGCGTCTGTTACTAGGGCGAGCTCGGCCCGACAATCCGGGTGAGCAAGTAATGCAGCATTGACTAGACTATCCTTGCATTTATTAAAAGCAATGAGAGACTCACCAGAAATATCGACTGCCTGAGAAGACTTGACAGAGCCAGTAAGTAAGGCATTTAAAGGTGCCTGAAAGTTAGCTGAATTTGGAAGAAAGCGTCTGTAGAAATTCAGCATTCCCAAAAATCTTCTGAGCTGTCTCACTGTTTTAGGTACTGGGAAATCCTTTATGGCTTGCACCTTGGACTCCAATGGCTTAGTACCTAAAGCAGAAATGGTGTAACCTAAAAATGAGACTTCGGAAGCTCCAAAAACGCATTTAGAAGTATTAATCACAACACCATACTCTTTCAGACGGCTAAATATTTGGTGAAGGTGTGCCTCGTGCTGCTCTTCGTTTTCTGAGAATATAAGGAAATCGTCGATGTAGCAATAACAGAAATCTAGGCCTCTAGTGACTTCATCAACGAATCTCTGAAAAGTTTGTCCCGCATTTCTGAGACCAAAAGTCATAAAGGGGAATTCATATAGTCCAAATGGTGTCGTTATAGCGGTTTTTTGAATATCAGGCTCAAAAACAGGGATCTGATTGTAGGCCTTCATCAAATCGATCTTGGAAAACACTTTACAACCAGAAATGCTATGTGTGAAATCGTGTATGTGCCTAATAGGATAACGGTCTGGTATCGTCCGCGCATTAAGCATGCGATAATCACCGCAGGGACGCCAGCCGTTATCCTTCTTAGGTGCAAGGTGCAGCGGGGAAGCCCAAGGACTTTCCGAAGGACGCGCTGTACCTTCACTAAGCATAAGTTCAAACTCACTCTTAGCAATTTTAAGTTTGTCCGGGGCCAGTCGCCTAGGAGTACATGAAATAGGTGGGCCCGGTGTAGTCCTAATGTGATGAACCGTATTATGTTTAGGGAATACCAGCGAGCCTGATGGGCGTGTAATTTCAGGATACCTACTTAATATTTCGTGGTATCGCGTGCTGCCTGTCGAGACCTTAACAGAAAAAATGTTAACATTTGCAATAGAAGCAATAGCAGACAGAGTAGTTGTATTGTCTATAAGACGTTGATGACGACAATCTACAATTAAATTAAAATGACATAAAAAATCAACGCCAATTATTGGCTTGGTAACATTAGCAACAACAAAGTTCCATACAAAATTTCGTCTTAAACCTAAGTTTAAACTAAGTTTAACAGTACCGAAAGTGTCTATTGCGGATCCATTAGCAGCACTGAGTTGGAAACCAGTTTTTGCACGGCGTTCCCGAAGCATAGAATGAGGGTACACGCACAAGTCACTACCAGTGTCTATCAAAAATTGTACCTTCAAGCAGCGGTCGGTCACGAAGAGGCGACTTGAAGCGGTCGGACAGTCGGTAGTCGCCATCACTGACTGCCGAAGGCGTTTCCCACCTTATCAGCAACAAAGTCACAAGGCTTTATGCATCTGTGAGCCTTCTTCCCAAATTTGGCATGGTACCAGCATAACGGATGCTTATTGTAGCTAGAAGAAGAACGCTGTCGTTGTCGTGAACTGGAACGGTTACGCTCGCGCGGTCTGGAGCGTGAGGTAGTACAGCATGAAGCTCTGGTATGGGACTCAAGTTTAAGTGTGAGCTCCTTGACCAACTTCTTCAACTCTGCAATCTCGTTACTGCTACTAGACTGCGAAGTACCGGTCGACATAGCAGCAACAGTATACGGTGAGGCCAACTCCTGGATACGGTCTGCCAGATCTGCCAATTGCTCCAAAGTATCGGAGTCCCGAGATATGAGAACGGTCTGGATATTGTGAGGTAACCGGTTAGTCCATATAGACTTCAATAATTCATCTGACACGGAGTGTCCACCAAGGTCCTGTAGATGGCGTAGGAATTGGGACGGTTTCCGGTCGCCAAGCTCCTCGTGAATCAGCAGCTGTTTTACCTTTTTCTCGTGGGACGCAGAAAGTCTCTTAATCAATTCTAGTTTCATTTTCTCGTAGCGGTCCGTTGAAGGAGGTGCCACGATAATATCTTTGACCGACTTAGCGTACTGTATGTCTAAATTTGTGACAACATTCGTGAATTTTATGTGGTCGTCCGTTATTTTATGTACGTCGAACTGACCTTCGATCATCGCGAACCACAGCTCCGGGTCATCGGGAGAAAATGGCGGAACTTTAATTTTAAAGTTCGATGACGTTGTCGTGTCGGATCCGTCACGTACCGTGTGATCGCGCGCCTTCTGTGCGCGTTGCGCCCGGTGCGTCACATTTTTGTCACCGTCACTATCACTCATGTTTAATAGTTTAAATAATCCTTAAAAGTGTTCTCGGGGTCACCAGTTATGGGTAGCGGGGTGACAGTGTGAAGACGAGTGTTAGGCAGAATAAATAACTTAACACGATTCACTAAAACTTTAGTTTATTAGCGATTACACAGTTAATATGCGTATACAGTTCACACTTTTAACCACACACCATATTTTAAGAAGGAGAAAGATATAAGGATTTTAGTCTATTGATTAATAACTAACGCGGACCAAAAATACAAAGATCGCGTAAGAAATAAATGTCGCGGCGAGGCAGCAAGCGACACGGGTTCAACGTACGAAGGTAAATTTCCGACTAAAGTAGCAAGGTGACCGAACGCGGTGGCCGGCGCTCGCACATCTAGCGATAAGGATTCGCTAGGTACCTACTTAAGGGTGTGCGCAATACGGCGCGGCGCGGCGGTCCCGTGACGTAACGTGTTTACTATGCAAACGAAGTAAGTATATTAAAATATATTATTAATTTAAGTAATAGTTAATTTTAATGAATGCGTATTGATTTTGAGTTTTAATTAGTTTAATCTATTTTTAGTAACAAATGAACTTTGCAAATATTTTAATCTTAACTATTGTGTGTATATATTTAAATTAATTTTATTAAATAAATAAATAAGGGTGTGTACTGTATGATATATAGGGCATACACATGCCACACCTACAACTCAGTTTTGTTTACATTTAGTTTTCTAATGCGGAATTCCCTTATAATCTTTCCCGTCTTTCAAAAGTATAATCCATTTTTGTTTAAATCTGTTTGGCCGTGAATTTATTGTCTTTTAAATTGAGTCTTGTTTCATCTCAATAAAAAAAAAGTGATTTATGTGTACTTCATGCATTGACAGTCTTTACAGATTTTGTTGCATTTAAAAGTGAAGAACCGAGTAACTTCACATTTTTCCTAATTTATCCTAGAATGGAGATTTTTTTATATATTTTTTAACATAACAATAAAAACGGAAGATATTTACACCTCCTGATACAATTAACAAAAGCCATTACTTGATTTGTGATGAAAAATCACAAAAAGTTTTTTCAAAACTTTAAACGCGATTTACTCGAAATTCGAAATGTGTTACATACCTCATTCATGCACTCACGTCTTTTTATTATTATTAACCCCACATTTTCTTCCACAGGTCTCTATTCTCTCTCGCTGTATAGCTGCAGCTCTACTTTATCTGCAGTTACATAAGTAAACAAAAAAAATCACTACATAAGCAACATATTATATTAGTTTAGACTAGCTTATAATAGGCAGCGTACGCAAAATAAGTAACTTTTCTAGCTGATTTTTTACACCTTGCGTCCGAAAAACTCAAATATCTTACGGAACCCTACTTTTTTCCAAAATAAAATGTAGCCTATGTTCAGCAGAAATAATGTAAGATTCCAATAGCAAAAGAATTTTTCAAATCGGTCCAGTAGTTTCGGAGCCTATTCGACTCAAACAAACAAACAAACAAAAAATCTAATCTTTCCTCTTTATAATAGTAGTGTAGATATATCATATTTAATATTATATAATGTACCATCGAGGAAATTGATTCCTAGGCAGTTGACAGACCAACGTCATTTGGTCGGATCATGTCAACTTAATGTTTATTATGATCTGTCGACTGGATTTGACGTAACGCGACTAAACTACGTAGCTTATAGGTCCGCCATCTGCCTAGAAATCAATTTCTCTGATAGTACATAATGAAAAGCAAATCTGGAATGAACTGTCACCAGCAGTATTTCCGGACCAATACGACTTGCAAACCTTTAAGAGAGCGTATTTCCTCTTAAAAGGCCGGCAACGCACCTGCAGCTCTTCTAATGTTGCGAGTGTCCATGGGCAATGGTAGTTGCTTTCCATCAGGTGACCCGTTTGCTCGTTTGCTCCCTTTTTAATAAAAAACGAGATCAGTGACAGTGCAAAATAAAAGATTATATTTGTTTCGTAGCGTCTGCGTAGCGTTCTCGTAGGCCCTCTACGAACTTTCGTAGACTGTTGCTTTTGAGGTTAACTTGTGTTTTAATTTAAGATCGATTGTTAAAAAGTTTATTACTCATAAAAATGGGGAACAGCAGACAAAATGTTCACAAAAAATCCCGGGTTGTACTCTCTGGGAGTGCCGGCAGAATTGCAATGAAAATCTGCAATAGGGATGATGACAAGGTCAAAGATTAGCGAATTTTGTTAATAAAATGAAGAAATCACGGTAAAAAATAAGTGTTCCCAAAATTTTAGCTTGATAGCATTTGTATTTTTTTTGTTATGAGCCTTCAAAGTTGGATGATCAAGTCGAATTTTTTTTCAATTAAATTTCTTAATATTTGTATACCATTCGATAACTTATGCAATTATAAGCAACTTTTGTTATGAAACCACTTTCATAAACGCAATATTTAATATACCTATCGAACAAAGTTCTCTCCCGGTGCGTACAAACTAAGAAAGAGTGACGTCAGTCTTTCGTAGCACTTTGTATGGAGCGTTTCGGGCAGGTATATTTTATGAGATGTTTGAATTGTCATATCTTGGTGAATTTTTAAGCTATCAGAGTCATTCTTTCAGCGATGTTTCTATTTTTTAAGGGTCTTTCAATTGCCAATAAGAAAGAAAAATAGTCATCTAGCCTATTTTGGCGGGCAATAGGCATACATTTCCATCGCACGGTAAAAACATAATATTAAAAACATTAATTATTTATCTTACGCTGCTTAAGCATTTTTGATCAGGTCACATGTTCTAACACGAGTTTCTCTTAATCTCAAAAGTGCTTAACTTCGCTAACGAACTTTTTACTTTTACAATTTCCAAAATACAATCAGATCGTCCCACACAATGATTGAAATGTTGAAATAAAAAACGATACTTAATACGATACTTAATGGAATGTCAAGAAGTCAACCACTCAACAGCCTATTGCCGTCCACTGCTGAACGTAGGCCTCCCGCAACGAGCGCCAACCATCCGATCTCGGGCAGGCGGCAGCCCTCATCCATCCGCTGCATTATTTTAAGTAGGTACACGCACGTATTATGTCGGATCGCATTTTCATAAATTTTCACCCCTGCCTTGCTGATAGACATAATGTTCGCGCACCTTATTCCTACGCCTTTATTCGTCTTACTACCGGACAATAGATGGCGCTCGATCGCGATAACGATATGTTAACATTGTCACAATGGAGGCGGTAATGGCGCGATTGTACTTCTTAGCAACAATGCTTTTAGATGTCACAACCAACAATAGAATCGGTCGATATCTGCTCCCGTTGTGCTCACTCAGACGTCCCGATACGACGAAAATATTGTTGTATTTAGTTAGGGTTAATATAATATATACACTAGACTTAGTTACTAAGGGCCTGTTTCACCACTTCCTGATAATTATTGCCGGATAGGATATCCACGACTTAACTTGACAGATAGAGTATGGAGAATCTGTCAAAAGTTGTGGATATAGGCTATCCGGCACTTTATCAGGAAGTGGTGAAACAGGCTCTGTATCCGTAGCAACGCCTAGCTAGTGTGCTTTGATCACGTTTTGCCTACTTAAGGTGACGCCTTGATAATTTGTCTGTAGCGATGTCCATTTTTCTCAGCAATGACTAAAGCTAAGAAATTAAAGTTCATTGTCAGTATTCATCATGTCTTTGTCTTTGAATTACCCATAGCATAACACGATTGGTCAACTTTTATAACACAGAATAATCAATCAAAAAGGCCTCTGTAAAAAAAGGGATTCCTATTTTGCCAACAGAGGAGAGTGATATTAGCTTCCAAAATTTGTACATAAATTGGTTCTAGCATACACTTTAATTTGCCCATAGCTTATATGAAATGTATTTATGGCTTTTAAATTACGCGACAAAAACCATTTTGTCGCTACGCCCTTTCCATTTTTTGCTGTTCCATTGCTTGTTTTCTATGAGAGGCCGGGCCGGCCTCGCATAGAAAACAAGCAATCTAAAACACATCCAACACGGTTTTTTACTATATCGTGGCGTCACCTTAAGCAATAAACACTGCCATAAAAGCTGCCACAAGTTTTAAAGTGAAGAAAGTTATGGAAAATGTTACGAAACTCTGAAATACTTATTAAAGTAATTATTCATTGCTATAAATTTATCTGAATTTAATTATGTATAATATTGATTAATTTAACAAACTCGTGATACGATTAAAAATGGTGTAATTTACATTAAAAAAATTAGAAGGTTTAAAAATTTTAACTTTTTTCATCTGGTTTAATTGCAATTTGTGCGCAAATAAAAAAATACCCGCCAATACAATGTGAAAAAGCTTTAAGAAAAATGTTGCGAAACCCTGCATATCTCATTAGTCATTACACTCATTACTCATTACAGAGGAACTCTAGTCGCGGTATGATCACAAATCAGGTGAGTTCCAAACAAAAATGGAATCCCTAAATAAATTAAAATTCAAAAATGGAACTCCCGATTCACTGTAGCGATCAATAAATTAAAACTCACTGACCAATTTCCACAGTTCCGTCGCTCGTACGTCAAAACTCAAGTACCGAGGTTGAGTTATGGTCCGCTTATAGTACCTAGTCCTTACCCCGTTGTGTTAAGGGTGATATATGAGGTAATATAACTATGTACGCCGGAACAAACACACGTGAGGGATGACCACTAATGGGGAGACGAGGGCTCTCCATCCGGTATCGATGTTGTCACACTTGACAATCATCACAAATTTTGTAAAACAGCATCATCGAGCTTATGAAAATTTAATCTGCTGGCGAAGATTGCTTAATAATTAAAATAAAATAACCCTCTTACTAATAAAAACTTCTTAATTAAACTTGCGTTCAACGTGTGAATAGTTAGACAGGAGTTTTTAAGTTACACACATGACACACGTGACACGACACAGAGTCTATACAGAGAAATTAGTATGGAAATGACAGCATCGTTATATGTCAAAAAATTATTATTAGTAGAAAAAATCTTATGCACTCTGTGTAACTTTTTATTAGTAAGAGGGCTAGATTATAAGCAAAGTAAACGTGATATTATTATTGTTTGAATTCAAGAGTTTTTAAACCTCAAAACAACAATGTAGACACGAAATACAATAAATTATGCACGGAGTCAAGAATTCAATTATTTCTGTAGGCGTTCAATATTAATGTATTACGAGTGTTCCTGTATAGACAGACATGGGTGTTTTGGCACATTTTTTCACAACGATGACATTGGCATAGTATAGGCGACTGGATGCGAAACAAGCTGCCAATCATAATTGTGCTTTTATTTCTCTGCAAATAAATACTTTAATAACTTGAGAAAATAGAAAAACAGATGTGTTTCTTTTCATATTATTTTACAATATGGCGGCTTTAGTGTGGCCACGCGCCAAAACAGCCTTGTGATTGTGTAGGATAATGGGAAAATCTGTCAACACTGAACACGGATCAGTCATTGTGCGAGTACAATGGCCCGCGACAGCCTCGTTAGATAACATTACTATTTCATATAAGTTGGGCAAAACAATAGACTATCGCTTGATAGATAACTTACATACGGGTGAAAGAGGCAAAGGACTGGTACACGTAGGCCATTCTAGGGTTTTATTATTTTATGAAAAGGTGAAAGGATGTAGATTGTAGGTATATAATATATAATTATGTATATGCCAAATTATTATTATGCAGCTAGAAACTGAAGCTTCCTTCTTGTTTAGAAAACTATGTTATGACTGATGTTATGGTTCTAAAGTCGTTGAATTCAGTTTAATTGTAAGTTTAGGTTTAGTCAGATTATGATAAGTATTTTTTTTATTGTAAAGGTAAAAGTAAAAGCTGAACCTCAGTAAATACGTTATAATATTACTTATTAGCAACATTTCTAAGGAAATATAATGAACAATATGCCTGGACTGATGATAAGCGTAACGGCACCCGTTCACATATGCAGCAATGGGATCGGGCAAATAATCATAATAAAACATAATATCTGGACCCAGCCATACGTGCTAAATACTCTAAACAGGGCCTATAGCCGAAACGTTTTCGTTTTCGCTTCGTTATAGAATCGCCGATCAAAATGTATGGAATTGACATAAGACGAGTCGAACGTCAACGTCATATTAACGAACGCTAATGTCAATTCCATACATTTTCATCAGCGATTCTATAACGAAGCGAAAACGAAAACATTTTGGCTCACCCCCCAGTACTCTAAATTCGTCATTTATACATTTACGTAATCGAACTAAGTAAAATTAACTAGACCTGTCTATCAATGAAACCTGAAAATTTCTTCGCTCAGAAATTAGCATAGTTACATATATGTAATAATAATAATAATAATAAATAATTTATTTCCATAAGCAACAGTTAACAGCAACTTAACATTTCTAGCCCCCACGCTAGGCGAAGCCTGTCCTGTGGGGGAGTGTATATACACATTCACAGATTCCACAAGGATACATTGTTGCGTATTACAGCATTACAAAGTACCTAAGACAATATGAAGTTTATTATTACACATTTATATTAACAGGGCAATTTAATCTAGAGCTAAGTACATGCAGGAACAAACATCACAATCTCAACTTTATTATTTAGAGAATTGTCTGTAACAAGTTTTCTGTTTCATTGTACGATAAATTTAGTAAATTTTCAAATAATATAATCTTGGTTTCTTTAAGAGAGTTGAACTGAAATTTATATCGATGAACTAGTTTATTATACAAATACGGAGAAAGAAAATTGGAGAAACGACGTGCAAAGGTAGTTTTAGTGGTAGTGATTGGGATTTTAAAGATTCTTTCATTGAGCCAGTTTTTATAGTTGCTAGAGTTCAAAACTTTCTTGTGCATGTCAACTGCTGATCTCTGTAGAAACAATTTCCTTACACTGAGGACCTTGGCTTCCTTATATAGAGCTGTGGTTGGATATCGAAAGGGCTTGAAAAATGCAGTTTTTAATACTGATCTCTGTGCCCTTTCTAGCTTTATAAGAACTGTTTGGGAAGCACTACCCCAGGCCAAGATGCAGTAATTAAGTATGGACTGACATAGTACCAGATACACCATTTTTATACTTTTCGTGTCCATGCAATCTCGTAGATTTCTCATGACATTTATTAATTTTCTTACACGGGAAGAAGTAACAGAGATATGATCTTTAAAATTCAGTTTATTATATGTAATTGATTGTACTGTCGGTTCTTGGTGGAAATTCATTTTAGACACAAATGAAAACTCGGTAATACCACAGAATATATATTAGTAGGTAATACGTGCACTTTTTCCACTATATTCATTAATTACAAATTTCACTTAATCACGACCGGTTTTGAAAAATCATCTTCAGGATCGTCCATCGTCAATCGTCCTAAGGAGTGTTTAGGACACTAAACTGTACACCTGAAGATGATTTTTCGAAACCGGTCGTGATTAAATGAAATTTGTAACAATTAATGATTATAGTGGAAAAAGTGCAAGTATTACTGAATTTTTATTTGTGTCTAGCATAGTTACTTTTTGCTACACGACTGCCGACAGTTATAAGTGAGGGTGGCAAAATTCTTAAATGAAACCATTGACAAATTAATGAGTTCCTTTCACATGGAATCTGGAACCCCAACTTGTGTTAAACTCCATTAAGTATCGCAGACCGCAGCGCCCCTCGTCTATTATGTCTATATTTGCTTAGCAATTCGTTTGGAAAGCTTCCTGCCGTGTGATGTGCAGCACTCCTCTTCCCTTTGTGCAAGTAAATCCATACAAATATTATGAATGCGATGTGTGGACGTCTGAACCTCTCTGCGCTGAAGCGATATTTATAAATTTGGTAGGAAGATATTTTCTACCCTGGATAAGGATTATTCCAATAAATTTTTATCCAGACAAAATGTACGGTTTCTACTTGATAAGCTTTGCGCGAGCTTAGGCGGTGAGAAACGGCGCACTTAAGCCAACGGCAGATACAAAAGCAGCCGTTGACAAGTGTCTGTAAAAAGCCTTAGTTTAAGGGCAACATACTGGCTAAGTTCTATGTCAAGTATCTCAGTTCGGCTAGTACCGACTTCAAACGAATGAAAATTGAGTACAGAATTCGTTGAGATTTAGTCGAATTTTGAAAAAGGCACTAATGAAGAATAAGAATTATTTTATTCTTTTAAGCTCATTTAAAAATATTGTTTTTTCAAATTGGAAGTCGGGTTCAATTTTTTGTTAAAAAAATCAAAATAAGTGTAGCTCTTGCTAGGATATGCCTTAGCAAATTCTACAGCATACTCTGACTACCTTTAGAGCTTAAGTTATATTTTTCACGATTTTTTCACGAAGTTTTCGTGCTATACGTAAAACTTGATTAATTGTATAATTATAATAATTATTTATATAATTAAATCAACCTGCTAAGTTCAAATTACAAGTATTATGGATCATGCTGTTGATGAAGATGATTACGATCGATGAAGTGCATCTAAACTTGGCATTGGATTGGATTTCAACTCTTTTTTTAGGCCAAAATTAGCCGATAGGAACTTGGCCCCATTTTAACACGTATGTTTTTGGTGGGATTTTCAAACTACAAAAAATATCTATGCGAAGATTTATGCGGCCTTGTTAGGACAAAACGCTGTATCCTGTAACATGTCAACTTGCAAAAAATGAGTTTAAAACTTTTTAGCTCAAAGCACGTCTTAGGGGGACAGCGAAATATAATGTTACGTGCTAAGGTTCGATGATTCGGAGAAAAAGACCTGGTGACTCTCTTGAAGACTTTTATTTACACTACATTTAACACTTACACTACACTTACACACACTAGATCACTATGTCTAAACACTAAGCACTAGGTCCAAACACTATGCACTAACTCACAAACACTAAGCACTATCACTGGTTCACTCACTAAGTCACTTGTTTCTCACTTCCGAAGTCGCTTTGATTATCGCTCACTCGAAAACATTCGAAGACTGACTGGCCGGCTCGTCTAGCCGCGTATTTATACGGGTCGGGGCGAGCTCTAGACCTTACGAGAATATTCCACAACATGTAAACAACCGTGGGAAAATTCTCGAGCAGGTAAGCGCAGGTAACAAAAACATACAAGTAGCGGCATCTGGTATTGAATAGGGGATTTACGCTGTCTGTGATGGTTTCGCCGGTTGCCGCTAGATGACACTACGTGTCCGCATTCGTAACACTACTCCCCTCTTAGAGATGCTCGTCCCGAGCATCATTGTTACTGCCATGGTAACGCGCCAGACGGTCTATGTGTACCACTTTGAATGTCCCTCTTGGTTGCTTTTGAATCCTATAAGTCACATCATTCAATCGGGTAACCACTTTGTATGGGCCGTCCCACTTGGTCTGCAACTTTGGAGATTTCCCTTTTCGACGAGTTGGGTTATGCAGCCACACCAGTGTCCCTTCTTCGAAGCCGCTCGTGTTCGATTTCCGGTCGTATCTGGTCTTCATGTTCTCACTTGAATGTAACCCATTCTCCCGAACCATGGCGTGTATATAGCGCATCTTTTCCCTCAAATCGCAGACATAGTCTTGTACGGTCTTTGGTTCCTCCGGTGACCCTCCTGTCAAGAGGTCTACTGGTACTCGTAGTTCTCTACCGTAATTGACATATGCCGGGGTAGCCTTTATGCTCTCATGCTCGGCGGTACGGTACGACAGAAGGAAGAGCGGTATGTACTTGTCCCAATCCTTTTGTTTTTCATCTACCAATTTCGCCAAATGCCTCTCAAGGGTCTGGTTAAATCTCTCAACCATTCCATCAGACTGTGGATGGTACGCGGTGGTCCTCGTTTTATGCATTCCCAAGATTCTGCACACTTCCTGGAAGACCTGCGATTCGAAATTCCTGCCCTGATCGGAATGGATTTCCAGAGGCACACCAAAGCGAGATATCACTTCTTCCACTAGCTTAGAAGCAATTGTTGTAGCTTCTTGGTTTGGTATGGCGAACACTTCAGGCCACTTGGTGAAGTAGTCCATGACGACCATGAAATACTTGTTTCCCGACTCCGTTACAGGAAATGGCCCAGCTACGTCAACTGCAATTCGTTCCCACGGTGCACCAACGTTATACAACCGCAGGTTCCCACGGCTCCTGGTCTGTGGTCCCTTCACTGCAGCGCAAGTAGTACATTTGCGGCACCAATCCTGCACATCATCTCGACAATGCAACCAGTAGAATCGTTCTCGCACTTTTGTCAACGTCCTCTTGACACCCAGATGACCTCCTGATACGCCATCGTGCATTTCCCGGAGAATATCTGGTACTCTCGCTCTTGGGACGACTATCTGAAGATGGAACTCTCTGCCGTTAGTCTTCTCCCATTTCCGGTAGAGTATTCCGTTTTGAAGTACCAGACTCTCCCATTGCGCCCAGTACGCCTTAGTGACAGCGCCAGTGGGTGCAACCTCACTCCAGATTGGTTTTACGTCACCCCGTTTCTTCCATGTGATAATGTGCCGAAGGTCGTCATCTTTTTCTTGGGCCTCCCTCATGGCATCATTCTCCCATGGACCCAAAGGACTTGTTCTCGTTAACTTTAACGTCACTTCATTAGATTCCTGTTTAACACAATGTTTGCAATCTTCCGAACACGGCCTTCGTGAGAGTGCGTCGGCGTTCCCATGCGACTTTCCGCTGCGGTGTTCGGTCTTGAAGTCGTACTCCTGGAGCTGCTCAATCCATCGTGCTACTTGACCTTCTGGGTTCTTGAATTGCAGTAGCCACTTCAAGGCTGCGTGATCAGTTCGCAGTAAAAACTGTCTGCCGATGAGATATTTGCTGAAATGTTGTAGCGTCTTTACAACAGCCAAGAGTTCTCTTCTTGTCACACAGTAGTTTCTCTCTGGCTTGGATAAAGATTTGCTGAAATACGCAATCACAACTTCTCTTTCACCCTGTTTTTGAGATAACACCCCTCCAATGGCCGTGTTGCTTGCGTCCGTGTCGACTATAAACTGACCTTCAGGTTGTGGATACCCCAGGATTGGTGCTTCACACAGATGTTTCTTCAGTTTCTGAAAAGAATCTTCAGTAGTCTCGTCCCAAATAAACTGTCGTTTATCTTCTGTCAGCCGATGTAATGGCTTGGCTATCTCCGAGAATCCCTTAACAAAACGCCTGTAGTAGGAGCATAGGCCGAGAAATGCTCGCACTTCAGTTTTGTTCTTAGGGGTTGGCCAATTTTGAACTGCTTCCAGTTTCTCCGGGTCCGTCTGGATTCCATCACTGGAGATAACATGGCCGAGATAATTGACCTTACTCCTGAATAAACGACACTTTTTCGGATTCAACTTTAACTTGGCCCCCTCTATTTTGGCGAAAACTCGTTCTAAGTTTCGCAGATGGTCCTCGAAGTCACGGCCAACAATGATGACGTCGTCCAAGTAGACTAAGCAAGCCTCTCCAACTAAGCCTGCCAGTACACACTCCATGAGTCGCTCAAATGTGGCAGGTGCGTTGCACAATCCAAAGGGCATGACGTTAAACTGCCATAAACCTTTACCGGTGGAGAAAGCTGTCTTCTCCTTGTCTTTTGGATGAATTTCCACCTGCCAGTATCCAGATTTCAGGTCCAGGGTCGAAAACCATTTCATGCCACTCAAGGTATCCAGAGTGTCGTCGATCCGAGGTAATGGGTAGCTGTCCTTCTTAGTGACATCATTGAGACGCCTGTAGTCCACACAAAATCTTGTGCTGCCATCTTTCTTCTTCACTAACACAACAGGCGAGCACCACGGACTTGCAGACGGTTCAATAATTTTATGCCTTCTCATGTCCTCCAGAAGGCCTTCCACTTCCTTCTCCTTTGCAATTGGTATCCGTCTTGCTCGTTGACGAATTGGGTTCTCGTTTCCGGTATCTATCCTGTGCTGAACCACCGACGTTCTTCCAAGGTCGCCTTCTTGACTGGAGAAGATATTCGCGTGGCGCTGTAAAAACTTCTTAGCTTTCATCCTCTGCGAATAAGTCAGATTACTCTTGCAGTCATCGAGTAGCTCAGTCACTAATCCATTGTTGCTGCTGTTTGCTGGGTCTGCGTCTGTTGTCGAACTGCACTTTCTCATCCAGACAACTTCCTCGCACTTTCCAATGACGTCACCTTTGTTCAAGCAGATCTCGCGTTCACCAAGATTCAAAACCCGGACCACAGCGTGACTGCTTCCACTAACAAGGGTTCTTGCCGTCATCAGTTTTCGTGCTGATGTCTTGGTGGGTGTGTCTTCGATCAACACGCATCTGTTAGACTTGTTCTTTCTAGCTGGCGGTAGTTTCACCAGCACCCGGGCTTCCGCTCGTCCAGGTATAATGACTTCCTTTACACATGCGACTTTCCCGCAGGCGCCTCCAAGGATGAAAATTTCTTCTTCGCCACACTTGAAAACTCCGTCAGCGACATTAATCCTGCAGTTATGCTTCTTCATGAAATCCAAGCCCAAGATGCAATCATCCATTATTTCAGCCACGATAACGTCATGAGGGTATGAGGACCCCCCTACATTAATCATAACTGACATTTCTCCGAGGACGGGTATTGGCTGACCGGAGGCAGTAAGAAGCCGACAATTAATTCTCCTCTTATGTCCCCTTGCGGCCTTTACCAGATTTGGGTTCACTATTGTTCTAGAGGCTCCTGTGTCTAGAGTCATTTTGCAATCCATCCTGTTAATAGTCCCCTGAATCACAAGACTATTCCCGCTGCTTGCTTGGGAGACAACAGTTATTGGGGCTTCCTCCGCGTCGGCCAGTACTCGCCCCTTAGTCCTGGCTGAAGCCCCCTGTTTCTCCAGCTCCTCTACTTGTTCAATGCGTTCCTCGAGTCTCTTCATTCTTGCCATCTGAGTCTCCTTCTGCGGGCAGTTGAGCTGAAGATGGCCCCTCTCGCCGCACTTGTAGCACATGGCTCCAAAACTTCTCTTCGTAGGAGCCTTGACCTCCTTGACTTCCTCCGAGACCTCGCGGATCTTATAGGACTGCCGTATGTCACGCCGGACAGCCTCGACCTCTAGAGCATGCGCCAACGCTTCCTTTAGCGAGGTGTGGTGACGTAGCCTTACTGCAGCTCTGACTTCCAGGTCCCTGATTCCGTCGACAAAGGCTTGAATAATGTTCGAGTCAACCATCTTGGAGTCTGCTCCTGGATGTGCCTTCTTGACCAGTTTTTCAATCTCCAACGCCCATTGTTGTAGTCCCTCTCCTGAGCGTTGGACTCTGTCACGAAGTTGGGCACGGAACACGTGCTCCAGGTGTCGCTCCCCGTATCTGGATTCAAGCGCCTCCATCAGATCTTGGAACCCATTTCCTGTGTGTGCTTCCAGGACCGACAAAGCTTGCCCTCTGAGCGCAACAGTGAGAGCGGTCAGGCATTGGTCTTCAGTCCATCCGTTGGCAGTAGCAACCGTCTGGAATTGCTGACGATAAGCGTTCCAAGAAGTAGTACCGTCGTATGGTGGCACTTTAACTTTTGGTCCTTGTACCACTACTCCGGTAGTTCCACTCGACGTCGCGACTCCTGTGGTTTCCAGGCGCACTTTCCACTTCTGAAGTTCTGTGAGGCCACTTTTCACATTTTCCATATCCACTCCTAGCCCGGTAATGCGTTCTTCCATTATGTCGACATCTTTCCGGAGCTTGGTCACCGTGTCACTAACATCCTTTATTGCCAGAAGCGCCTTTTCTTGAAGGTCCTTTTGTTGCTTTTGTGACTCTTGCAAAGCGCCGAGTTTGCGGTCTTGTGCCTCCATCATTGCCCTTTGAGAATCTTGCAAAGCCTGACTTTCAGCTCTTTGGGACTCCTGCAAAGCGCCGAGCTTGCGGTCTTGTGACTCCATTAATTTAATTAAACTTTCTAAATGAAGAGCCATTTGCGGTGCTGTAGAAGCTACAGACGAGGCATGGTGGCTGGAGCCAGTTGACGGGGCTTGAGCAGACGGGGCCTGGTGGGCGGGGCCAGTGGGCGTGGCCTGAGTGGGCGTGGCCTGGTGGGCGGAGCCAGTGGGCGTGGCCACACCCAAAGTGGGCGGGGCCTGAGGGGCGTGGCCAGTGGGCGGGTCCCGGTGGGCGGGGCCAGTGGGTGGGGCCTGCCCCGCAGTGGGCGGAGCTTGGTCCCCAGTGGGTGTGGCCTCCGCAGCCCGTTGCGCCCTTGTCCCGACACTTCCCTCGAAGTCTTCTCCCGGAGTCAATGGCACTGCGCCGTTGTCCTCACGCTCCCCTTGAACTCCTCTCTTGGAGTCAATGGCAGCAGCTCGCTGTGCCCTTGTCCTGACACTCCCCTTGAAGTCCTCTCTCGGAGTCAATGGCATCTCCAAATCTCACTTCCGACACCAGTTGTTACGTGCTAAGGTTCGATGATTCGGAGAAAAAGACCTGGTGACTCTCTTGAAGACTTTTATTTACACTACATTTAACACTTACACTTACACACACTAGATCACTATGTCTAAACACTAAGCACTAGGTCCAAACACTATGCACTAACTCACAAACACTAAGCACTATCACTGGTTCACTCACTAAGTCACTTGTTTCTCACTTCCGAAGTCGCTTTGATTATCGCTCACTCGAAAACATTCGAAGACTGACTGGCCGGCTCGTCTAGCCGCGTATTTATACGGGTCGGGGCGAGCTCTAGACCTTACGAGAATATTCCACAACATGTAAACAACCGTGGGAAAATTCTCGAGCAGGTAAGCGCAGGTAACAAAAACATACAAGTAGCGGCATCTGGTATTGAATAGGGGATTTACGCTGTCTGTGATGGTTTCGCCGGTTGCCGCTAGATGACACTACGTGTCCGCATTCGTAACAATAATATATTACATTTCGACCAAATTTTGCAACCCGGGTTACATCGTTTTGTAAAAATATAGTCTAAATTAATCTACTTATATACCAAATACCATACCATACCATACCATTATATACCAAAATATTCCATATATGGAATATTTTGGTCGAAAATTTGCACTGAATTTTGTGGGTTCAGTCACTACAAAGCTTACATCAAGTAGATTAATTTAGACTATATTGTTACAAAACGATGTAACCCGGGTTGCATTGTTTTGTCGTAACAGCCTAGGGCCACATACTTGTACTAGCTTGTAAGTTACTTATAAAAATAAAGAAATAAAGAAAAATATTTGATCCTTAAAGATTGGCTTGAAAGGATTTTCTGTCTCGAATTTCCGCATTTCACTCCACGTAACGCGGACAACGTCTAGACATAAACAAATCCATTCACGCACGTTTTAATTAAACAAGTATCTGGTGTCTATTGTACACGATGTGGCGGATAAACGCTTATCCGTCGCCGGCGTGAACGGACCGCGGCAATAGAATATACGCCGCAAAGTTCTTTTGTCACGATTATCGAGGAAAGTCCGATCGGGGAGTGTGGCGCAAACTGCATTATGAGTTATCTGCCGGGGAGTGTAACTATATAGTGTTGGGACATACAATAGATGGTACATAATACAATAGATGGATAGTATGGATGGTACCTACCACGTACTCGTACGTGTAGATGGAATGCAGGAAACGATTTCTTACGAGTTGGTTTGGTTGATCAAACGTAATTCACAATCAACTTCAAAAACAAGTTATACAGAGTAGAATAGACAATCAAATACAAGCATTAAGAGGATACACCAAGGGCTAGAGAAATGAATAAAAGCGGCCAAGTGCGAGTTGGACTCGCCTACAAAGGGTTCCGCAGCAGCAATATGGTTTATTTTTATGAAATTAAAAGGTTTTTGATTTATTTATATATTTCAGTCGATTTAATGAAATTTAGATTAAGGTTTACCATTTATGACGTATAAAAAAAACTACTGGCTAGATCTCGTTCTAACCAATTTTCGTTGGTAGTTTTTATAGTAATCTACATCATATATTTTTTTAGAATTATCATGCTCCTACTTTATAAATTAGAGGGGGGGACACACATTTTACCACTTTGGAAGATCTCTCTCGTAAACTATTCAGGTTAGAAAAAAATTATATGAGAAACCTCAATATGATTTTTGGAGACTTATCCATAGATACCCCACACGCATAGGTTAGATGAAAAATTTTTTTTTTGTTTCAGTTATACCTATGGGGTTGGGGACCCCTCAAATTTTTAATAATTTTTCATTTTTGCATCAGAATCTTAATGCGGTTCACAGACTACATCTACTTACCAAGTTTCAATAGTATAGCTCTAATAGTTTCGGAGAAAAGTGGCTGTGACATACGGACGGACAGAGAGACAGACAGACAGATATTATTATGACGAATCTATAAGGGTTCCATTTTTTGCCATTTTGGCTATGGAACCTAAAAAGTACTTGTAATATCTATTGCTGTCTCCCTTACCTCAAGCCTCTCCCCCAGAACGCGATAGATACAACTGCAGAAAATCAACGATTCGTTGTCCCCTGATTTCTTCTCCAAAACTTAACCTATTTAGGTACTTTTTTCATTTGAAAATTAAAGCAAGGCTTGAGCTGTGTTCCTATGTTTTTTTTGTACAATCTAGCCAAATTTGTTTTCTGGAATCTGGATGCTTGAACACAGCGGAAAATCTGGCCATTTTTTGGGTTTTTGAACGTTCATATCTTTTTTAATAATTATATTATGAAAAAAAAGAAAACATAGGGATATGCTAATAGTGGCCATAGATATTTAAGAAAAAAATTATAGCTCTACCGGCATTATCCAGGGAGGAAACAGAGGACAACGGAAAAACGGCTCTGGTGTATCCTCTTAAGTTTTTGAGTTTCTGTATGACTTCGTTTGGAGTTATACGTTGGCATACACAATTTATTCAATGATCACTTAGATTTGAACAATAGAATTGGAAAAAAATATGCTATTAATTATAAGAACTTCTAAAACGACTATAACGAGATTCTTAGATTAATTCTTTACATACGCGTCTGACGTCGAGCATACATACTTCAAGCTACAGCTCGAGACCAGCGCTTTTGAGACACCGATTGACAAAGCAAATCCAGATTATGGGGATCCATTAAAAATATCCATAAAAGTCGAACATTAACCGAAACAATAGGGGAGGGCCGGGTATTAGGTGCTGCCTCCATTCAACAACTTTCCATTGTGTCGTCCACTAGAGGGGGCGAGAGGGGGCGAGAGGGGACGCACAAAGACGCGCAGACAGACCGAAATTCATCAGCAACACGATTGTTTGCCACATAAAGGCTGCCATTGTACGCCGATGTATAGAATGTCGTAATTACACTCATAACTAAGTAAATTGAAAGGCTAACGTGATACTGTGTTAAGGGAAATGTTAAAAGAGGTTATACTAAAGAACTATACAAGTAGTGACAAAACCAAGTTATAATACCTTACAGTTTGGAGTTTACTGTGAAAATATCAGCGTTCAATGACTTCGCCTTTTTAGTCCAAAATTGTACATATAACATAGCAAAATTCATGCGGGCCGGGGCATCCGCGCGTTTTTCACAGAAACAAAGAACTCAAAAGTTACTCTTTCAGCGCTGCTACTTTTACAGTGAACTCTATATCAGGGACACAATATAATATACATTATACAAGAAAGGGACAGCTCGCACCGAAACGAGACGAAAGGAAGTGCGAAACGTTAAATAGAGATTCATTTATAAAAGTGTAATGGCAAATAGTGTGACAACGCAGTCGTCACTCGTGCCATATTTTATTAAGCATCTTCGTCTTGTCTTGTTTCGGTGTAGGACTTTTACAAAGTACTTTATTATTATTTTTTAACATAATATTTATTATTTGCATATTATTAGTTACAAAAAAATGGCCACCATGCAGCTACTATACGGTATTTATTTATTCAGCAAAATAAAATAATAATATGTAATATAAACTTTTATCAGTAAATTACCATAAATAATAATTACCATAAAAACCAAAATAATAATATTATAATTTAAATTGTACTAAATTCAATAAAATATATTATATTATATACTACGTCATAATATTCAATTCGATAATATGTACTTCGTATATATTATATCACTACTTCGCGCTACGCGGCGCTACGCGAATCCGTAGCACGCTACGCTCGCTCTGCCCCCTACTCCCCGCCTAGTGCCTACACTCGCTATCGAATTGTAAAACTATTTTTAACCGACTTCAAAAAAAGGAGGTTAGCAATTCGACGCGTATATATGTAATATTTCTAGAACTGCCCAGTTTTCGTATATTATGTTGGTCTATATCAGCATCTGAACAAATGTAAAAAAATTCAAAAGTGTATGTATGTAAATGTACATATTATGTATGTATGCATGACGCATGTATGTATGATTTTATGGCTGCGTTCGCGTATCTCCGAAACTACAAGTCCGATTTTAATCTTTTTTCTCAACTTAGGGAATGCTGCAAGTTTCATCGAAATCGGTTCGGTAGTTTTTGAGATAGGGAATTTTAATTCTCACTTTCATACAATTTTGAAGTCGATTTTATCTTTTTAAAATAAACCATAATTAACAAAAATACAAAAAAATCAGTAATTGAATTGTTTACAAAATAAATAAATACATAATATATTACATAATTCAATAATATTTAAAACAGTGTTCGTTAATTTTATATTATCATGAACGCTATATATTCTGTTACAACAATACATAACATTATAAGGTTTCTTATAATATGTTTTTCATATAATCACATTTTAGAGTTTATATTATAAGAATGCATGTACATCCTGTAACTGCGGACAAGCAACGGTCTAATGAGATATTTTTAAGACGCTATATTGATAAAAACGTCCTTTTTGAAGTAATACTATAGGACCCTCAGAAATGTTACAAATCTGGTAATGAGATATACATATCTTCATAGCCTTATCTAGGTTTGAGAAGAACCAGAAACACGATTAATGTATTTGCTTCGATACATTTCTCGATCGAAATGACATCTTAAAAATACGAAATTTGAAGATTATTTTTAAACGAGAATAGATGTATTGTAGGAAATTAGTCTAATTAATAGACACCTTTGCAACCCAAATTCGTATAGAAGCGTTTTGCTTAAATCCTCCTAGTTATTGTTTAAATAAACAAAATTACGTTTTTTCGCATGTTTTCCGAGCGAGCCGATATAAAATTGCCCTTGCGGTAAAATTACTATCAATATAGCGTCTTAAATCTCTTCACGTCTTAATTTTTCCACTACAGCCCTAGTTTCCATGATAATAGTGACGTAATGTATAAGGTTTGATCCCCGAGCACAGGGTTGTCGCCTGCCTAATCTACCATCGCATGTCATTCAATTCTATTGTGTTTCGACGCGCTGCCATTGTTTGGCCATTCGATAAAAAGACTCTTTGGCTATATTCCAAGCAGGGAATTCGATACTGCGTTAATAGAAAATATATTATGGGCTACTAATATTACCGATACATCCTTTGTTACATATTATTAAGCTAATGTTAACTTTATAAGAACACGTGTATCATGGAAAAATAGTAGGCTGCAAGGTTGATTGAAAAATACGAGTACAATGAATATTGAATATACCTTCAAATGTTTTTATTAATTTGAAAATTAAGGGCCTGTTTTACCACTTCCTGATAAGTGCTGAATAGGCTATCCACAACTTTTTGACAGATTATCCATACTTTATCTGGTGGTGACACAGGCCCTAAGCCACATAATATAAACTGTCGCATTTTATTACTGAATAAGTAGGAGATCATTTTTAAAATACGCTTTTATTAGCTTCACTTGTATCTAAGTTCTAACTACTTATACAATATGTATACATAATATTATACAATACATATTATTATATTATGTAAGAAAATTTTGGAATCTTAATTTAACCCACTTCCCGGTCTTCAATTAGGATTGAATTTTGCACACGCTCAAGTTCTAATGACAATACATGACTAGTTAAGAAACGTCATTACAAATCCAATATGGCGGCCTCCCCAAGATGGCGGACTGGCTATTGAAAATGCAACCCCATGATATCGGTATCAAATGAAAGGGTTTGCTGTTAGGAATACGAAAGAAATAGTCACGTGACTTAGGTCCAACATGGCGGACAACCGAGATGGCGGATTGGCTATAAAGCGTGTTTTTAGTTTTTACTTTTTAGGGTTTGTACCCAAAGGGTAAAAACGGGACCCTATTACTAAGACTTCGATGTCTGTCTGTCTGTCTGTCTGTCTGTGTGTCTCCAGGCTGTAACTCAAGAACCGCTATAACTAGACTTCTGAAATTTTCACAGATTGTGTAAGTATATTTGCTGCCGCTGTAACAACAAGTACTAAAGTCAAAATAAATGTGATATATACCTACATTATCCATAAGTCATGACAGTGACGTTACCATGGTACCACGGTTTTTTACTAGACTTCATAGAGATATCTCTATGAATAAAACTACATGAACTAACATTGCGTTTTTAATAGACAATAAAATGTAATAGTTAAGGGGGCTCCCACACAACAAACTTAATTTTTTTGCTATTTTTATATAACAATAAAAATTTGATATCAATAACGGCAATACACCACTACTACTATAGTTCATATTTATTTGTATTTTAGTAATTTAAATAAATGAAATAATTAAGGGGGGCTCCCATACAAAAACACAATTTTCGGCCTATTTTTGCTCTACGGAACCCTACGTGCACGAGTCCAACTCGCACTTGGCAGATTTTTTAAACTATTAAAATATTATTAATACTTATTTCAACTTATAATATTATAATATTTTATAAGTATTGTAATTGTAAATATTGTATTCATTCATGGGTAATATAAAAACAAGCAAATAAATTTATTTGAGTCTTGAAATAAGTATATTCAGTATTTCATAGTTGAACTTCAAAGAGTGTCATTAGTCATTACCTAAATATTGAGTAACAGCCCTACACGAGCGTGAACAAACCTCGATAACAAGTCGCCATTCGCTTAATTCTGTTATTTAGACTTTCGACACACTCCAATACCTACATTTTTGCTTTGCAAAATAACAAATAATAAGAAGTTTAATTATACTTTTGTGTACGTTGGAGGTTCTGTTAAATACGGCTGTTGTTTAAGCAAAACAGGTTTTTTTCCTTCTGTAAGTACAATTTTCTTTTTGTTTTTTTGAAATATTGTTATTCGTTTTACAAGATGAAATTAAAGTAAGTATACAATAAATTAAATTAAACATTAAATGCATTATGTTTACTTTAATTTGATGACGATAGATAAATAGTATCTCAGAGATTTGAAACTCTCACAAACATGAAAGCCACAGCTAATCCTTTTAATTTTTAGCAAGAAATTGTATATCTAAATTTAGCCTAGTTTGGTATAAACAGCTCCGTCGTTGAGCATCTCGTGCGATACAAAGAGATCGACTCAATAAACCGCAGATAAATCACAGAAGCGCTCTATAGAGCCGGGCTTTTTAAATGCTTTTATACTACTACATGTTGCCTGCAACTTCGTGCGCGGAAAGTGAGGAAAATCTGCACTTTTTCGAGATAAAAGTAGTATTTGTTGAGATAAATATTATGTCTCTAATGTCTTATGTGTATGTCTCTAATTAACTCAACCAGCGGTCTCCCGGGACTTTATCAGTGGCCCGCGTGAAGTTAAACCATTTTGAAATTCACGCAAATCAACAAATAGTGTAAAAGTCAAGTCGTAGTGAAAGTCGTAAAAATATGTCTAATTTTAAATCGCTAATTTTAAAAAACGTTATTTTTAACCCAAAAATTTTGGTTGCGACCCGCGACACCAAGACCAAAACGTGTTTGTGGCCCGTTTAAAAAAGGTAATTCTGTAGTTGTAATTAGGCTCTACAATCTATATTATCAGTGGTACTCACTAGTTCAGAACCATAATTACTTCTACAGAATCGAATTTTAAGAAACACGTAGATACATTAGTTACGTACGACAGTGGCCGGGTCAGCTCTGTCGCGGTAGTGGACTAACGTAAGTTACTGGCTCAATGATCTGCCTTTATTTCATACATTTCCTGACTGTCAGCACGATAATTTAAAATTAATAGCCTCGCTCTGTAATTATTACATAATCAACATAAATAAATGAAGTATATCAAACGTAACACTCTCGATCGACGTCCCGATAAATTCCGGTTTACGTTCGGCGGGGTCTTTGTGGTTCTACTTTCAGCTACACAATGGGGACAAAAGTTATTCAACGACAATGCGAGCACCAAATACCGATCGCCAGCCCCCACTCCCCCTAACCCCCATCCGAGGTGTCTAACCATTGTTTATTTTAATACAGTTCTTTTATATATTGTTATCAAAAACATCTCTATTATCGACAAATTGGATGAATAAGGCTATAGTTTATTATTTGTTTTGGAAAGACATTATATTATCTTATGATTCTAGATATTTTATTTAAAAAATATGTCGGAAGTAAATTATTGCTTAATGAGGTCGAATACTGAACAAGTTTAAAATTAAGAGCCCTTCTACAGACTACACTGTCACTGCTTATGACTAGGATGAATTATTAAAAAATTGTTTAGGCTTCAAAAATTTATATGCGTCCGCGCGACTTAGCGGTTTGGCCGCTACATCTAACACCAACATTGCAAGTAATTGTATGTAACGATTTATTTCAATAGCGGCGCAACAATTGCTTGTGATCACGTGGTGTACCGGCCAAACTGCACGGTCGCGCGGATGCAAACCTTATTGGTGCTACGGCGTAGCACTATCGTATTGCTAATTTGCTACGCAGAAAACTCTAATATCGTACAATTTCGTCCCTTTAAATAAATTATTACTTTGATGTACCATTTTTTTTCAATAATAATTAAATACTCAATGCTCGTTTTACACAAAACAGTTCAAGTTCAATACGTATGTATGACACGGAATTCGTATTGTACAAACAACAGTAACTTCCCTATAGATTTACAGTTCCAAACAAAAGTATCAAAGAGACGATATCACGCTTAACAATATTTCGTCAGGTGCTATTCAGACGGCAGCTCCGTTACAAAAAGCCGAACGCTCGTACAAAAGCAAAGAATGAATGGGAGTTCCCCCCTCCCCGTTCAATGGGAGAAAAGAGAATGTGTTATGTAAGTGTGTTTTGTATGGAAGGACTACGTCTTGTATCATTTCGGATTTTAAACGTTTAGAAAATATTTTCGAGCGCATAGAAACGAGCACTTGAAGTACTTATCAGAGAAGTTGGAGCACTTGAAGTACTTATCAGAGAAGTTGATTCCTAGGCAGATGGTATACCTACGTAGTTTGGTCGCGTTACGTCAATCCTAGCCGACAGATCACAGTTAATAACTGCCTAGAAATTATTATTTTTTATGGTACATTTTACTATAATGTTTTAATTAAAACTTTCACTTGTAGAGAAACTTAGTGATATTCTTTGATTTTTCTTCAAGTATTTTCACAATACTCACTATACCTAGCCTTCGAGGCGAGTTAACATAACGTTCTATTACATTCTCAAATAAGCATGACTAATGAGTTCTTAACAAATAGGTTCTTTTAGTCCCCATACAAAGGTCGCTGGCGGTTTCACGAGCAACTTTGAGTGTGACCCCACAAAGCCAGGAACGTCATTTAAATGCACACGTTTCATTGGCTCTGAATGCTTCAGGGAAGTAGAAAAAGAACGGGCCAATTACGACGCTTTTTGAGGCGACGCGGCCTCTCGAAGTCCCGGGTGTAACTGTGTGGGGATCCCCGTTTCTTTGCGATCTTTCATATTTTCTCTATTATGATTTCAAAACAAGTTTTCGAATGCTCACCGACGCGACGATTGAGGATCCTCAATGATGACCAAATAATTATAATTAGGTACTAAAGGTTTCGTAGATAATTACTTTTAATTTTATTATACCAGATTTCAGTTTGTTTATTTATCAATTACGATGAATTGTAAAGCAGGTGCTGCGCCGCTCCATATTGTCGTAAATATTTTCCGCGCTCGCACTCGCACTTGGGTGAGTTGCACCAGAGGCGTAGTGGTTATAGTTACAGTTATGGTCAAAGTTATGGTTATAGTTAAGGCTAACTTAACTTTGACCACAGAATTTGATCGATGTCTGTTTCTGGTCCGACAAAGCTTTAAATGAACGTGGGCGTGGGCGCTGCTGGTAAAGGATGGCAGCGTTAGTTCCTTTTTTCGCCACGTTCATTTAAAGCCTTGTCGAGCTCTATGGTTATGGTTAAATAAGGCGTCCATTTTTGACTTTAACCAAGGATTGCACATTTTGCATTGTAGTTATAGTTAAAGTAAGTTGGTGCAACTCACCCTAAACCAATAATATAAATCTATACATACAATAAAACTGTAGAAATAAAAATTCTGCACATAAAAGATATTCAAAAAATAATAAGCGGAGGGTGTCACTACATTGCTATAGAAGCCAAAAATGTGGTTAGTTTTTTGTTTGTCTGTCTGTATGTTTGTTCCAGCATCACACGAAAACTACTGATCCGATTTAAATGCGGTTTTCGCAGATACATAATATATTTGTCTTCTTAAAACTTAACATCTGGTGTATACATTTTTTTCCCCCCACCCCTCTAAGGGGACATTAAACTTTTTTCTTTAACACGAAAACTACTGATCCGATTTGCATACGGTTTTCGCAGATATATAATTTGTCTTATTCCAACTGTATAAAACGTTTTCCACCCACCCCTCTTAGACAAAAGAGATGATAAGATTTTGTATCAACTGATGAAATATAAATACTTTATATGGCAAAACAACATTTAACGGGACAGCTAGTTACTTATTTCAATCTATAACAAAAGTTTGCTATTTATTTCCATATTAATTTCTACCGAGCTATAATAAAAATGCACTAATGAATTCGAAATAGGAAATGAAAAGGCGTCATATTCATACGCCGTAAAAGGGGATTAAACAATTTTTCTTAAACCTAAAGCTACACGAGTTCTTTTAAAATTTCGAGCAAAAGAGCTCGCAATCCATTGGCCAAGCAACGAGCGGCGCAAAGCTTTCGCGGTTACCTTCCCGTCTCTGTGCCTTTGAGAGGGAATCTTTTATTGAAAACCAAGAAATTATTTCTCGAAATTGTAGCTGCGGATTATTTTGATGCGGTTTCATATTTCTTTTATATTAAGTAATGTTTAGTATTAAGTAAGTAATTCTGGAAAATTAATAATGTATATGGAATTCAATCTACCTACCTAATAAGTTTCTGATGAAATGAAAAGCAGTCCTTCTTCCTACTCGAAAGTCGAAGACATGAGAGATAGTTTAATAGAATACCAAAATTAAAGTGCCCTAGAGAAGATGTTTCAACAATCTCTAATGTCCATTTCATGAGTAGCGAGAGTTTTGAGTCAACACAGAACATTGAGTACATTTTAAATTCTTTCTTCTTCTTTTTTAGGATAGAAGAAATGGATCAATCTTTTTAAATTCTTTCTTCTTTTTATTTTTTTAGGAAAGAAGAAATGGATCAATCATAACTTAAAATGAATCGCTAGTCGAATTGCTCATTCAGTCTGATCAATGCTCTGCCAACTGACAGCGCGCGGCGCGGCATTATCGTGGTAGTGTGGCGTCGCGGATCCGGTTGGAATAGGTCAGCACCACGCCGGCCACGCGGGCGTCTCCGGCCTCGCCGCCGGCCGTCCGTCAATGGCCGCCATAAATCCCGTATCGGGCGGACACAACAAAGCGCGTTTTGTCTTGCAAATGAAAACGCGCACATTTCGCGGCATTGTGCGCGGTCGTTTCGGCGCTCGCCATTATTAACGGCGTACATGAAAGACAAAAGGTTCGTCTGCAGCACTGAGGCTGGCCTAGATAGCGGATTATTGTACTAACACAATAGAAGCGTTAATTCCCCGACTCTACCATTATTTTGTTGTTTCCGAGTTTATCGCGTCAATCGATTCGGCCGCGATCGGCTTTTGTTTTGACCGCTCCGCCCGCGCCGAATAATGCATTTATTAAGTGACAAAAGCGGGTAAATAATAAATTGTGGAGCTTTTAAACGTCGCTCGTCCGATACGTAAAAATATGGTTCATTAAACTCGTATTTATGGGTGGCATAGCGAGCTGATCGATGAGCAGTCACAGCCGTCGATGGTCTTTCACGTGTAATAATGCTTGACTGTTAAAGTTAGATCTAGACATGCATAGCTGACCTTACCTCTGAGTCCTCCAAGGTCCTCACGTGTGGTACGCACTCCAGTCAGCCGGTAAGACGCAATTGACGCAGTTGCTTTATAGTCAGACAGTGTATGTAGTGCTTGCTTTCCGTAAGACACGACATCATTCCGATTGAGAAGGTATCTCTATTTCTTGGTTCCGTAGCCATGCCGGCTTCGTAGCACTACATAAAATCTTGTTGAAAATAATGTCGCTACTTTTTTACTAAGATGATCCGATTCTCATTATAGGAGACTATTTAAAATTTATCTTACTTTTAAGATGCAATCTGTATTTTATACAAAACTAAATGCACCGTTTTGTAAACTAACTTAACCAAACTGTTATTATTTTATTTATACTGCCAATTTTCGGGCCGGTGAAAAGCTACAAAAAAAGCACTTACCATTTCATTACAGCATCGGCATCACCATCCAATAGCAATCACATCACACTCATCACAATACAATTAATCACATCACTCACACATCCAGGGAAAAGTTGGCGGGAGGACGGAAAAGTTGCAGCGGGATTTGCCGCGCGACGCCATGTTGCGGGCGCCCTCCGCGGGAAACTGTCGCCGACTGACAGCCGGGAGATTTCCGCGCCGAATCCTTGCGCACGCGGGGGCGGACAGGAGACGGACTTGCAGGAAGTTTTCTGAATATGTGGAAAATTATTATGTGGAAATTAGACTTGTGCCGATTGGTGCGATAATCGCTACTATGGAAGTTAGTATATGTTCCAATAAGAATTCCAAAATAAAAGGTACGTTTATAAAAAGTAAAAATTGTTTTTTTAATGTTTAGTAAGTACCAAATTTTTATAGAAATTTTGGTATTTGACATTAATAGGTAAGGAAACACCTAATAGCAAATTTAACGATTTTCTTAAAAACTGACAAAAAAAGGGTAAATAAGAATATTGAAACTACCCCTACTTTTCCGACCGTAAACTATTTTTCCAATCGATTTTGGTACGTACTAGGAAAAATACAATAATATTATATAGAGATAAAACTGGAATTAAATCGCTTAAACTCATATATTATGAAAACACCTAAAAGCGTTCCCGGCTGTTTTCAAAAGAAAAGACAGTAGAAGCTGATATAATGTACGCTGGTAATATGTCGGATGACAATGGTGCGAATGCGGCACAAAGCGAGTATTGTGTGAGCACAATACACCTTGCATGTACAAACAACTAATTTACTTTTGTATTCAATAAAAAATTGACGCACCATTAACAATCCCATACAATTCTAATAGGACTCCACTATAGCCCGTATGTAAATTCTATTGGATACAATACGTTTTGATTTCTATGTTTTATGTTGTTTCATAAAAGGTTTTAGGGATTGTTTGCTTGGTGAAAATTAAACTAGAAATATTGGAAAGAGAATCATAATAAACGCTTGATCGGGCACAATAATACATAATAATTGTTATAATGCTCGATGAAAAATGATGCGTGTAGGAAGAAATAATATTTTCCTTCGAAGATACAACTTACTGTTACATGATAGATTATCTGCAAATCCTGCAATATTATAATATTATGTATTATGAAGTTTCAATATTAAGGATCAGTTCACATTGCTACTTGACGAGGCGATGCTTTATATTATGTGGTTCGCCATAAACTCTCGCACGACGTCGGGCTTCCTATTCCAATTTTGAATAGCCAAAAACCCATCGTTTCGCCTCGTAACCTTGCAATGTGATCTGACCCTAAAGGATTTTCTTTTAAGCTCCATGTCGCTAAATGTACCTAACTGAAAATAAAATATAGAGTGTTGAAAATAAAAGTTTCGCAGTCCACCATTGTGCGGAGGACCGCCTTCTAGTCCAAACAGTACTTCTATTGTGTCTGCATTACCTAGCCCTCTTTTCGTCTTTTGTATTCGTCTTCTCAAATGAAGTGAGACCTTCCGAATAATGCTTTATGGCTTTGAAGTATGCAAGATATACTTATCTCGATTCTTGAAATACGATCGAAAAACCTTTAGGTTGCTTTCAAATTTCCTATTGTGTTATAGGTGAGCAGTCAGGGAACGATTATAATGTAGGTACTATAGGATTTAAATTTTAATTTTTGGGCGATTACTTTTAAGAATATTACTTTTGTTTTTACCTTGGAAGTCGGTTTTAATTTTTTGTTAAAAAATGATAATTTTACCCTTTTTGGTTACCTATGAGAATTATTGAGACCACAAGGCTAATGGCTAATTACTTATAGCCTTGTTGTGTAGTCTGTGAACCGCAGATAACCGCGGATTTTGATGCAATAATTGTATTTTAAAAAGATAAAACCGACTTCAAAATTGTACGTAATTGAGAATTAAAACTTCCTATCTCCAAAACTACTGAACCGATTTTGATGAAACTTGCACTATTCGCTAAGTTGAACAATACTTACCTAGTACAATAAATAAAGAATCACTTTAACCGGACTTGTAGTAGTTAATAGAATCAGGCGTTACTTTGCGGAAATCCATAGCTTAAAATTTAGTTTGTTATTATTTTTAACAATATTCCGCGACTATGAATAAAGTAAATGAGTGAGTGCACGCATAGCACAACGCATAGGCATGCGTACAGCACCTCCCTCCTCTCCCACACTGCCTATGCGTACACTCGCATGCAAGAACCTGCAAACACCACCACCACACAAGCAATAATGTTGGCAAATCCGTGCAAGGCCCCTCACCACCATGCAGGTCGAAAACCTCGACGCGCGTTTCGCCCCAACACCGGAGCATCCTCAGGATGTGGACTCTACGAACAACGTTCGTCAAGTGACGGACTTGTAGTTCCGGAGATATGCGCGAACAAACATAAAAAGATACATACATACATACATACACACATACATACACTTTTGAAATTTGGCACATTTGTTCAGAAGCTGTTATAGATTATCAATTTAACATAATATACAAAAACTGGGCAGTTCTGGAAATATTACATACATACGCGTCGAATTGATAACCTCCTTTTTTTGAAGTTGGTTAAAAATGGAAAAATTATTAAAAATTTTAGGGGTCCCCATAGACGTACAACTGAAACAAAAAAAAAATTTTTAGGAAAAATTAAAAAAACACGTCAAATAAAGTTTTTTTGCCATAAACCACGTTCCTAATGTTTTTTTACTGTTTTAAAATTGCTTGAGCGCCACAAGTCACAATAACTAATCGAGGTCGAGATTCGAGATGTTGAAAAGATTAGGAATAAAAGCCACAAGTAACAAAATGTAGCAATAATAAAGTTTATAGTTCGACAAGGCTCTATAATATGAATGTGGCGAGAAAAGGAACTAAACGCTATCCTGACAAGTATTATTACCTCAATGATCCTGACGCTATCATACAAAAACGTCATTTTTGACATGTGTTTAACAGTTCTCCCATTGAGGTAGTTCTCCTTTACCAGCAGCGCCCATTGACATCTTTGACACATTCATATAAAGCCTTGTCGGACTATAGTAATATATTTTTATATGAATATTAAAAGAAAAAGTACCGTAATCTAGGGGATTTCTGGGGGGAAATCAAATTAGTTTAGGGGTACGTCGCCGAGACCATCTGGCACAAGTATAGTATTCGTTGATCTGGCAAGTGGCAACACTGGTCGGCGCCATCTTTTTTGGGGGCCATTTTAACTTTCGCTTTTATGTCGCGCGGTGTGTGGTGTAATGGTGTGGTTGCAAATGTAAATGAAATAAAATAATTATATTACGTGTTGTTAGGTAAGTCATTTCAAATAAAATCAAAATATTTCCATTGCTATAGTAATCGCGTATAACATAATAATTAACTTATCCATTCATACCTCAAAATGGCGGAGGCCGGAGGCCCACCTACGAATTGATCTAATCAACGAAATTTCTTTTAGTATGTACAAAAAGTAGTAATATAGTGCAACTATAAAATTGTTTTCAGTCGTTACAATGGATTCAACGTTGGACGTGTCGTTAGTGGCACAGTCCATAAACTTTCATGGACAACAACTCCAAAAAACTTGGGAGGCCGAAAGGGGAGAGGATGACCTCGCTAAAATCGGCGTGGACTCGCGGGCCCTCAACTTTGAGGTGTACCAATCGAGGCACAAACACTTAACTTTCCAAGACCGAAGCAAAAGATTAAAATTACATCAGTTCATCGCAAAGGAAGCCAATGCCTTGTTTGACTCGTCCCTACTGGATGAAGCACCTTCATCTTCTAGCTTAGAAATTGATTCTACAACACCAGAAGATAGTAAGTACTAAATATGTTTTGTACATTTAAGATTTTTGTTTCACAATATTATGAAATCATGTTAAAACAATGATTTCATCTAGTAGAAAGTATTATGTGTGGGCTAAATAGTGTAGGAGGATTTCATATTGTGTCCGTGGATTCTCTAAAAGATTACTTTTACATCTACAGCTTTTGGATAGGTCACCTTAAAGTTATTATATTTTTAATTTATTAACATTTTCTTTCAGATTTATATGCACTGATGCCACCATTTGAGACATTTTTAAATGTGGACAAATCGGCAAGACTGAGACATTTTTTTGATGTGAGTATTCCTGCTCAGGGTAATACCTAAATTTTACTTACTAATGCTAAGCACTCACATACGGTTTTGCTCGATAGTATCGGATTGATGGAACTGGATCGAGTCGTATTGATGGAATGAAATATTATATCGATTTAGAATAAAACAATGCTGCATAGTTGAAGCAGCCCGAGCCGCGGGTTTTGCTCGACGTTATTGCTCAATTGAGCAAAACCGTATGTGAGTACTTGGCTTATAAGGTGATGATATTGACCTTATGTAAATTAATGCCAAGTAATAGTGATTTAAAATGCACAATTTAACAAAAAACATTACAAGCCCGAAGTTGAGGTTTTGATAATAATTATCATGGTCTTTCGACTGAGACTATTGAATTATGAAATTGTTTTGGTAAATATTTATAGAAGGTTAATAAGACTATTTATAAATCTTTAGGATTTTAAATATTTTGTAGTACATGTTGCTCACAACTTTTTCTAGGAATTGTTTATAATCTGAAGACTAATTTAGGGACCATTCAATTTTCACACAATGTTCATGTTTTTTAGAACTTTTTGAGTGTATAAGAACTAGAAGTTTTTGAGTGAGAAATATCTGGAGCAATTTGAAGCAGTATCGCCGTTAATTACCGCAATTTATTGAAATTGCTCAATATTGCCTCATATTTGCTCCTGATCTGTCCATTTATGTCGCCGAGCAATTATTGCTTGTGTAAGCGCATCTTTAGTTTAGCAATTTAAGCCTAGACAATAGCTAGCCTTCCCATATATAATTTTTAGTGTTGATAACAGTAACATTGATGATGTTGTTTTTAGAATGATTATTCACTGATATCTTATTTATTATATATTTTTTTATTTCTTAGAATGTGAAGAGAGGGGAGCTAATAATAGGAGCAGTTATCAACCGGACAGCTGCTGGCATGATGCTCAAAGTTTTGTGCATTGCTGGCCCAACTGCTAGATATGTTGCAGATATTAATGTTAAGGTATTACAAGATGTTTTTCTTGTAATCTATGTTTAATTAAAACACTTGAATTGAACCATTTCCTTTACCAATTTTAAAATATTTTTTTTTTATTAAACTGTCTTCATCTCCCCAGGCCTTTTTGCCAGTTACGAATATCATACCCGCTGTGGACAAGAAAAATGTGTCAAGAAACTACCTGATGAATGACACAGTGTGCTGCGAAGTCATTGAAGTAATCCCTGACACTGACAAAATGGTGTGCGGCATGAAGGGTGTCACTCGGGGACCGGACGACCCACCTCCAAAACCAGCTTTAGGACTCCTGAGCACAGATGACTTTCCTCTAGTATACAAGTATGTAAACACTCACTCTCCGACACAAGTAAACCTCAATGTTTCTACACTTTACAGGTTGACTCACACTTACACTTGTCAATTATTGTTTTTTTCATATTCTTTTAATATGATTTTTTTTGGAATCTTCAAATATTGGAAATGAAGCCCTTTCGAGGAAGAGTACATGAAGATAATTATTCAGAAGTATGAAATAATGAACGAAAATCAAAGATGTTTTATAAATTCAAGTGACAATATGGACATATCCCGGTTGGAAATTCTGAGGAAGCTCTGTTAGGACGATGAACAGACAGGACTGCATAATGGCATCATGCCTTGTCAAATATGATAATTGATAAAAAACCTAACAGGACTTGTCCCAAAGCATTAAGATAGAAATTGATCTGATTGAATGTGGGCAATATTTTGAAATTTGGATAAAATATGTTCTCACTGCTTTATCATCACTTTTCAGTAAAAATTACACACATCACTTTGTGAAAGTTTGCACAGTATTGTTGAGTTGAGTAAATAGAGGTTGGAATAACCGGGACGATAAAAACTATATTTGGATAATATGTAGTTTTCTTTGAGGATGTTTTTCTAATTTTTACCATCTCTATTGTTTTGCTGTTAAAACAAAGGTCAGTACAATCTCTAGGTTCAACCCATTCTGATGTGTCAGACAATGTTATATCTGTATTAAAACTTTATTTAATATTCCAGCATTAATCAAAACCTTGATTGGATTTAAATATTAACGAACATGTTTTGTACGGATGTCGGCGTCGTTAATTTATAAATAAACTGGACTAGACGACACTTACTGTTTAGACGATATAAGGCTCTAGCGATGACGATAGCTGCTGCAGCTCCTAACCTATTTTGGACACCTCCGCTACGAACGAGACTTGTTCTGTTACTTTAGGGTGTTTTTTTCTAGGTTAGCACCAACCCCCCAGGATTTGTTTCCAATGACCACAATTACATTGACCGTAGCAGAGATTCTTGGTAATATAATAATGACGTTGTCGAAGCAGCCTCAAATAATATATAATATGATGTTATATTTGTGTATGAAAGAAATAAAATACAAGTTATATAAAATTTTTTGAACAGCTCCAATGGAAAAGGTGAGGATGAGTATGTGTGACATTAAGAACATCCTGTTTATTCGGAAATCTAACTTTAACAAAAATATTGAATAACTGACTTTTAACAGTCATTACATGGAATCATAACGTCAAATACTAAGGATAAAAATTTACAACTTTACTCAAATACTTTTTACTTAGGCTGCTTTTCCCAACAGGAAAACTATGGAAATGAAAGGAGAAAGTTATGAAGCAATATTGGAGAAGAGTCCAGGCTTCAATAATCCAAACTGCATTCAATACCTATCGGAGCGACTTGGTATTGCCAACATGCACTGCTCAAACTTCCCTTCACTTAGGTAAGTTTACTATTTAGATTATGATTTTCAGTAAAGTGTTTTTATGATTTCAATTCTTAAGATCAGTTACTGTCACTTGTGATCTTTAATCATTAATATATTTTGTTTTTGACAGGGGTGGATTCTTCCAAACGGATTATGCAGATGAACTGAGGCAAGCACAAGCAAGTAAATGGGCATTCAGGTCAGTCGCTGAAGGAATAGAACACTTTAAAGCTGGACGTCATTCGGAAGCATTCCAATGTTTAAACAAAGCCTTGAGTATAGATCCAAGAAATGTGGAAGGATTAGTGGCAAGAGGGGCACTCTACGCAAACAGTGGAACATTCAAGAAAGCAATAGAAGATTTTGAGACCTCGTTGAAGCTAAACCCCAACCATGCAAATGCAAGGAAATATTTGGGTGAAACATTAGTGGCCCTAGGTAGAAGTTATGAGGACGAAAACAAGATTACAGAAGCGCAGAAAGCTTATGAAGACTGTTTGGCAATCATACCGCTACATGAGGAGGCGCAAAACTCGTTAAACTTCCTCAAGAGTAAAACCTCAACCACAAAGCCACTGGTTGAGCCAGCCGAGCTGCTCCTGCCGGGACTGACTGGAGCAAAGTCGTTCGAAATGAAAGAAACCCTAAAGCAGTTATTGAACTTGACTGAAAAGAAAGATAAGAAGAAAAAGAAGAAGCGTGGCAAGGGAAAGAAGAAGAGATCTAGCAGCTCCTCATCATCCTCCAGTGATTCCTCCAGTTCCAGCTCATCATCAGAGTCTTCATCTTCATCATCCGAATCAAGTGGTAAGTTATTCTAAAATTCATATTATGCCAAATGGCTACTAATGAAGCTATTTAAAAAAAATCTCAAAATTGAAAAAAAAAACATACCATAAGTGACAAAGGTTATATCAGACCGCAACGCGACGCGTAGATGCATGTTTCTAAAGTATGTATTTGACTGATTTGTTGTGCACAAATTTGAATTATATACCTCAGTAGATTTTTAATAATACTACATCTTTTAATGGTCTTAACTATAGAATATAGATTACACTAGCTAAAAGCCAAGGCCCAAGCTTTGTGAGGGCTCGCGTTGTCACTCGTCACACCTTGGCTGACTGATGATAACACATCTACATAATATAAATAAAAATTATTCTATCTACATAATATAAATAAAAATGTTAAAGCACAAATCAATAGGCGTGATTTTTTGTGAAGATTGAGAGTTTTTCCGTAAAGTGTACCACGAAATGTAAAGGTTGTGGGCAATACTAGGGCTCGCTTCGCTGGCCCTGATTATTCTTTTGAATTGTCTTAAACCGTCGATCGCGGATTCTAGGAATTGCTATTGTATTCTATTGTTGTCTCGGTCGCATGCGACCACTTGGGGCTTGATAGGTTAAAAAACCATTTCAGACTCTGAAGGGCCAACGCGCAAGAAGAAGCGTCGCTCGGCGTCCCGCAAGCGGCAGCGGTCGTTGTCGCCGCTCAGCAAGCGAATGGCGCAGCTCGGCGAGGACCAGTCGCGCACGCACAACTCGCAGTTCAACCACCCGTACGGCTACCAGCCGCCGCCTCCGGCCGACGAGCCGCCGCCGCCGCAGCGTTCGCAGGCCGATATCGACTATGAGCTCAAGGTACAAATAACTATAATATATGTATAATCGTAACTCAAAGGTGACTGACTGAGTGACTGACTGACATAGTGATCTATCAACGCATAGCCCAAACTACTGGACGAATCAGGCTGAAATTTGGCATGCAGGTAGATGTTATGACGTAGGCATCCGCTAAGAAAGGATTTTGGTCAATTCCTACACCCAAGGGTTAACCTAGGGCATGAAAGTTTGTACATACATAAAAGAAATAACAGACAGACGTTTTCTGATATATTTTATAATAATATTTGTATTGTATTAATTTACAACTCAATCCACGATTACATACGATCTTAAAGTGTGGTGACTAAAATCACACATTTTGATTTTTTAATAATAATTAATGGCTGAAGCTCAAGATGATAAAAATCACTTCACATATTTTATGTTATTTGTTAAGTGAGTCTATGCTACTTTTAAATCTAAAAAGTTCATAAGGTTTTCACGAGATTCCACTCTTGTTTTAGGTCCGTAAATTCATTGAAATGACCAAAGAAGATTCAGATTACGAAGAGAAGGTGCGCAGCTTTTTGGAGGAGACGGCGCAGTACAAGCGCAACCGTAAGATGCAGGAGCTCGGTCAGCAAACTCAGCCTGGGGGAGAACACGACAAAAAGAAGAAGAAAAAGAAGGACAAGTAAGTTTTTTTTAATAATAATATCTATGGAGCCTTTCACACCACGTCAATCTGGCCACATGCTAAGTATCTGAAGTACTTGTGTTACAGATACCAGACAACGAAAATATATTTAATACTTTTATAGTAACATAATATTATTATATTTAAGATTTTTATTATATCAGCTTTTGCCCGCGGCTTCGCTCGCGCTAAAAAGTATTATTTTATACAAACTTTCATCCCCTATTTTAACCCTTTAGGGTGGGAATTTATCAAAATCCTTTCTTAGCGGATGCCTTTGTCATAACATCTACCTGCATGCCAAATTTCAGCCCGATCCGTCCAGTGGTTTGGGCTGTGCGTTGATAGATCACCATGTCAGTCAGTCACCATTGAGTTTTATATTTATTTATAGATTTATAGATCACATATTTAATACACATCCATGACCCAGGAACTTTTGAAAACTTTTTGTTCCGTCGGCGGGATTCAGACCCGTGACCCCCGGCTTGAGCTACTAACAGCCCACCAACTGAGCCACAGAGGTCGTCAAGTGAAATATTATTACCCCTTACGAGTTTTCTATCAAGAGCTTTTTCGTAACAGACAAGGACATGACTTTTGATTAATATAAATGTATCTTGACAGGAAAAAGAAGAAAGAATCTAAGCGAAAGAGGAAAGAGCAAGAGCGAGAAGAAAAGAGAAAAGCGAAATTATCTCGCATGTCTAACAACTCTGATTATAACACATTACGTGAAATTGAAAACTTGGGTGACAAAAAATTAAGAGACGCTATTAGGTAAGATATTAAATGATATAATTATCTTTTGGATTACATATTACGTGTTTATAATCATTTCTGGAATAAATTTAGCATAATATACGGAAGGATACAAATGAATATTAATGTAATTATATATTTTGTTTGCAATAGGAAAGAACTTAAGGGCAAATCTAAGCGAGATCTAAGCTCAGATGGGGAGTATGATAGAAAACATGGCGACAAGAGGTAATTCATTATTATAAATTTGGTGTCCCATGTTTGAGTATTACAGTAGTTTAATTATGCTCGCTATATTTGATGATTAGTTGAAGTCTGCCCAGGAAATCAAAACATTATCATGGATGTGATTAGTTAAACTTCGGAGATTAATTTTGTAAATTTTCGAACGACGACGAGGTTTGGTCTCCACTCACCGCGAAAAAGCTAACTCCAATTTTAATGGTATCAAAAGAGCGCAATGATAAAATATGGTAACTGATATGTCATACAAAATCAAGTAACTTCTTCACGGTGAGTACAAAAACTCGCGCACTAATACACTATTAGCAGTCGGTGAATTGTCGCCTTCCGCAGAGCGTTCGACGAAATGCACGGCCTCGAAGAATTGCAGTCGAAGCTGAGCGCCTACAAGGTGATGGTAGAGAAGAGCAAGCGAGACGGGAGATCGCTCAGCCCCGCGGACCAGGAGCCGCCGCCGCCGCTAGAGAAGCCCAAGTGGAAGATGTCCATGAGTGCCGTCAAAGAGCCGTGAGTAATTCTAATTGTTGCTCTGTAAAGAAGATTGAAGACTATTATTTATTCAAAGAACCAGATGACGCCCGCGTCGTTTATCGCCCGGGAACAAAAGTATCCTATGTCCTTTCCCGGGACTCAAATTAGTATATTCATACCAAATTTCAGCTAAACCGGTTCGGGTTTGGGCGTGAGGAGCTAACAGACAGACACTTTTGCATTTAATATAATATTAGTATGAATTTTTTATCACCAGAACTATGTTACAACTGTTGTCATTTTACTGATCTACATCAAAAGGCGGTTAGAGTCGTTTGCATGCATCAGATGTTCATAGTTATTTTAATAAAACTAATGTTATATTTTTTTAAAACAGAAACAAGAAGAAAGAGAACTCTATTCCCAAAGGGTACAAGGATCGATATGCATTTGATAGCTCAGACGACTCACAGGATCATAACAAGGTAATCATCACATTACACCATAATATGTTAAATTTTTTTAAAGGTTCGTGACATCCAATGATGCTTTACACGACAAAGACACGATTGATGCAACAGAATTGCTTACTACCATTACTACCAGCAAGTGGTAGATCTGGAAAGTTTTGGAGAACTCTGGTATTGATACCACGAAGCCACCAGACGGCGCTACGTGTGAGTCGGATCTACCCCCTAGCGTAAAACAGAAAACTCCCTAGACCTAGAGATGAAATAATGGACAACGCCAGTACTGGAGTACTCTTTCGAAAAAAAAACATGGAGATACCAAGGTATACCTAATAACAAAATATATATGTTTAACGGCACAGCGCTCGCGCTCGCCAGCCAGCGGCGACAAGAACGTGTCGGTGCGGCGCGCCATGGCAATGAAGGAGCCCCCGCCGCTGCCGTCCGCGCCCCCGCCGCACAAGCGCGAGCCAGACCCGCCCGGCGTCGACCCGCCGCACCCGGTATACTACACCCCATTGTCATAACTTAGAGCCAGTACACACGGCGCGTTGCGTCAGCGTTGCGTTGTTTTACATACAAATAACCAAGGTGTTCACACGACGCGCTGCATCGTCGCAACGCACACAGCAGCCTCCGAGACGAAGCGGGAGGTGTTGATGTTAAGACTGCTTCGTAGTAAGTAATAACGCTGCGATGACGCAGCGCCCGTGTGGCCGGCTATGCGTCAAACGCCAACGCTGCGTCGATGCAACGCGCCGTGTGGACTGGCTCTAGTTACACATCAAATAATATGTTACAATCGTTACATTGACCCCACAGTATATTATATTACTCAGCGCGAGCTTCGGGGAATCGTGGGTGAAGAGCGGGGAGGCGCTGGTCGGGCTCGACTATTACCAACACCGCACTTCCCATAACATTTTTAAAGAGCCTCGGAGCTCGCGTATGTTATATAACAAAACTAACTGGCGACTGTATAGTTCTATGCCATTTGAGCCACCCTTTTCCAAGTGTGCACGCACTAAAACAGTAACCCTACTGTCTTCACTTGTATTTATAATAAAAAAAATTGTAAATAATATTATAACCTATGTGTTTTATTTCAGCCGGTGCGCAAAGGCAACATAGTGCTGGACAAGTTCGGGTCGTTCCGGCTGGCGCAGGAGGGTGAGACGCCGGTGTCGGTGGGCGACGGGCGGCCGGAGCAGTTCGTGACGCGCATCAAGCCGCCCTCGCCGTCCAGCCGCCGCCCTCGCTCGCCGCCCTCGCTCCGGCGACGCTCCTCAAACTCATCGGACGACGACAGGAGGTCACCGAAACGCTCGCGTAGCAGGTTTTTAAATGTTGAAAGAGAGATTGGTTAAAAAATAATATACCAGTTGTACAATAAAAAATAAGTGAACTGGAGAGTGGAGACCAATCTCGGATTTTAAGATTTAACGATGCTTCCTTTACATTAGCTTTTAAATATTTATTACTATCAATGGTTGCTGACGCAGCGGGGAATATTGTGAACTACAACTATGTTCTTCGTGCAGGCGGCGCAAGGGTCGTTCGCGCTCGGATTCGCGGTCGCGGTCGGCGTCGAGCGGCAGCGGGTCGGCAGTGTCGCGGCGCCGGCGCTCCGTATCCCCGCGCTCGCGCTCCCGGTCCCGCTCCGACGCCAGCCGCTCCTACTACACGCGCAGTCGCTCGCGTTCCCGCTCCATGTCGCGCGACCGGTGAGTTGCGACATTATGTCTCGTGGAGGAAAGGGTATCATGGAATATTGAAATAGTGGCGAGAGCGGATGCTCTTGAAATTTTCTCGTATGTGACTAAACTGTCTACTTTATTTTAGGAAGGTGCACAGTTAAGTCTGAGAATTAAAACTATTGGATATATTTTTGCCTTCACAAATATTATTGCAAGATTTTGAATTTTTTCATAACATTGACTTCATTTTCAACTTTAGTTAGCAATCGTTTGCCTTAACATCCGCATTATTTTAATTCTATCTTTAAAAAAATTACAGTATTATTTAATGTGATAAAGTGGCAGGCGGATGAACACTCGGCGCGGCAACTGGCGCGGGCGTGGCGGGTACGAGCGCGGCACGTATTATCGGCCGCGTTTCCACGCATACAACGGCGGCGGCGGTCGTGGGCGAGGTCGCGGCGACTTCCGGCGCGACGACGGCCGACGGTTCCAGCCGGAGTGGCGCGACAACCGGTCGCGCGGAGGCCGGCCATTCCGCCCGCGCAGGGGCGGCGGCGGACGCGGCAGACCGTTCAAGTAATTATTATCGCTATTTTTGTCAAAATGAAATGGTGATTATGATAATTCATGGATACACAAAGATGAAAAACGAATTTAATGAATTGCACTGAAGCTGTTGATTAAAAGAGAAAAAAGGTTACTTAGACAATAATATGATAATTTCAGCAATTTCCGAGGAGGCTTCAGAGACTTCAGGGACAGACGTGGCGGCAGGCACTCGAGATCGAGGAGTCCGGACAGGACGCGCCGCTCGCGCTCCTACAGCCCCGAGAGGCGAGACAAGGATAGAGATAGGTAAGAATATAAACATGCGAGTTCTCCTCTAAGTTTTGAGTTATTATACAAATTTAGTTAAATTGTATGTCGGCCTAATCACTCTTTTCACCCTACGCCCGAGCTTCAGGAGCAGGTATAAGGTTTAAGAAGTTAGTTTAAGGCGAACAATATATGAGGGAATAATTACAGCTACTCTCGTTATTCCGAACGCGATAGCCACCGCAGCGAGGGCGAGTACGAGGAGGGCGAGCGGTACGTCGACCGGAAGGAGTACGACGGCAAGTGGGCCGACGGCAACGAGCAGGAGCCGCGCACACAGGACGACAAGCCGCAGGACGCGCCGCCCAAGGAGTAGTATAACACACCACAGTATTCGTGTGTAGTGTCCTATGAATAATAAAAATTAAGGAAGAGTATTGTCTAAAAATCTGTTCCGTATATCTACATAATATGACCTGCATACATGCAAGAATTTTGCGTAATACTAATTATAGAAGTGATAATTATTGTCAACGGCTTTGTTTTGTCAATTTGAGTTTAGATAAGTGTTTTGTAGCTATTGCCATATTATTTTAATAGTGTGCAAAAAGAAACAAATATTCAAAACGATTGAACTATGGGAGTTACGTTTCCTTAGTTTTTGTTATTCATAGGTAGTATCACAATTCACAACTAGTCTATTCCAGGATTAACCTGTAGGTACCCGTATCGTTTGCCGTTTCTGAATTATTGCACGTTTTCTGAGTCATCGCGATTTGATTATGCCACTGGAATGGACTAATGCTTAATGTTAGTAATAATTGTATGTAAATAATTTTCAAATTGTAGACTTAACCCATTATTTTAGTTTTACAATATTATGTTCATCGACTCTTGGATTACTTAGTTACTCCATAATGACCAAAAATCCATTCCACAATTGATAAGGACAAAAGTTTGTAGTTCCTGTTCGGTGTCAATGTGAATAAATAATAACAACACAATGGTTTTTTTATTTTTGCTAGTATTGATAGTACCTATTACTGCTTTGAATTTTTTTTATAATGATAAATTAAAAAACCAATAAAAATAATTCGACTTGAGTGAAAGAACACGATAACTAACAGTAAAACTTACCGTCTTTTTGCACAAATGGAGGCTTCCTAAAGCCTGTGCAAAAAGACGGTAAGTTCCTTCAGGCTCCTGTTCCTCCAGTTCCTTGAGGCCTCCTAAAGCCTCCATTTGTGCAAAAAGACGGTAAGTTCCTTCAGGCTCCTGTTCCTCCAGTTCCTTAAGGCCTCCTAAAGCCTCTATTTGTGCAAAAAGACGGTAAGTTTTATTGTTAGTTACCGTGTTCTTCCGCCCCTAGGCGGAAAAATGTTTTGAAATAAAAAAACTGAAAAACTGTTTACATTTTATGTGTAGCCAGATATATTAGCCAGGTGATGAAATAGATAAGTTACAAGGTTTGTTCAAATTATTATAAGGGAAAAAAGCGGCCAAGTGTGAGTTGGACTCGCCCATGAAGGGTTCCGCAGCAGCAATAAGGTTTATTTTTATGAAATTAAAAGGTTTTTGATTTATTTTTATATTTCAGTCAATTTAATGAAATTTAGATTAAGGTTTACCATAATAAAACTGTAGAAATGTGAATTCTGTACATTAAAGATATTCAAAAAATAATAAGCGGGGGGTGTCACTAGATCGCTATAGAAGCCAAAAATGTAGTTAGTTTTTTGTCTGTCTGTCTGTATGTTTGTTCCACTATCACACGAAAACTACTGATCCGATTTGAAAGCGGTTTTCGCAGATACATTTGTCTTCTTCCAACTTAACATCTGGTGTATAAAAAAATTTCCCCCCACCCCTCTAAGGGGACAAAAGAGGGGTCAGATTTTGTATCAAACTTTTTTCTTTAACACGAAAATTACTGATCCGATTTGCATACGGTTTTCGCAGATATATTTCCCTTCTTCCAACTCAACATCTGGTGTATAAACCCCCCCCCCCCCCTCCACCCCTCTAAGGGAACCAAAAAGGGGGTCAGATTTTGTATAAATTTTTTTCTTTAATGGACTTACGTCATATTATTAACTGTATTTTCCAACTTAACATCAGGTATACACAATCCTCCCCCCACCCCTCTTAGGGGACAAAAGGGGGGGGGTAAGATTTTGTATCAATTACTGATGAAGTAGAAATACTTTAAATGGCAAAACAACGTTGCCGGGTCAACTAGTGACGTATAAAAAAAACTACTGGCTAGATCTCGTTCAAACCAATTTTTGTTGGTAGTTTTGTAGTAATCTACATATATTTTTTTTAGAATTATCATGCCCTACTTTAGAAATTAGAGGGGGGGGGGACATTTTACCATTTTGGAAGTCTCTCTCGCAAACTATTCAGGTTAGAAAAAAATGATATTAGAAACCTCAATATGATTTTTGGAGACTTATCCATAGATTACCACACGTGCATAGGTTAGATGAAAAAAATTTTTTTTTCAGTTGTACCTATGGGGAACCCTAAATTTTTAATATTTTTTTCATTTTTGCATCAAAATCTTGATGCGGTTCACAGACTACATCTGCTTACCAAGTTTCAATAGTATAGCTCTAATAGTTTCGGAGAAAAGTGGCTGTGACATACGGACGAACAGACAGACAGACATGACGAATCTACAAGGGTTCCGTTTTTTGCCATTTTGGCTACGGAACCCTAAAAAGGAATAAATGTCCGTATGTTACAAAATGTTAGTTATCGTGTTCTTCAACTCGCGTCTTGTGAGCAAACTTCAATTTGAGTTTACACTTGCAAATTGCAATTTTATGGGCCTGTTTCACCACTTCCTGATAAGTGCCGGATAGGTTTTCCACCACTTAACTTGACAGATGAAGTATGGAGAATCTGTCAAAAAAAGTTGTGGATAGCCTATCCGACACTTTATCAGCAAGTTGTGAAATAGGCTCTAAATGTAGTTTAAAATATAGTAATCCTACACCGGTTCCGCTGACAGAGAACACAAGAGCTCTATCTTTTTCTCTCATAATCCAGGAGAAAGAGCCTGATAGGCGATGACCATGTCAACTAGCACATTACACGCAGGACCGAATTTTCATCCACCCATCCAACAAAAAAACACTAGATAGAGTATTATACTGTATAGGTAATAATATCAAGGTAATAATATGCATTGTCCTAACTGCTAACCAAACAGAAACAAATATTTTCTAACTCGTGAATCAAACCCACAACCTCGTGAGTTAGAGCGACACTTGAAAAATTGACCACGTATTTTTATTAATATAGGTAAAGTACAAAATGGCCATTTATTTTTTATATAATACCACAGAATAGGTATATAATATTAGTATCAAGTAATACTAGATGACGCCCGCAACTCAGTTGCGCCGAAATTCGTTGATCGCGCGGGAACCGGTATCTTCTGAGTTAAAAACCTTCCTATGACCTTTCCCGGGACTCAAAATATATTATTATCTATACCAAATTTCATCAGTCGATTCAGCAGGATTATAAGGCAAAATATGAGTATATTTTATATGTTTCACACCACGTCAGTCTGGCCCCGTGCTAAGTACCTGTAGGACTTGTGTTACGGGTACCAGACACAGAAATATATTTAATACTAGGTAGGTATACATAATTATAATATTTAAGATTTTTATTATTAACATACACAGTCATATAACATACTAGCTGTCCCGGCAAACGTTGTTTTGCCATGGCCATATAAAGTATTTCTACTTCATCAGTTGATACAAAATCTTACCCCCTCTTTTGACCTTAAGAGGGGTGGGGGGGGGGGGGTTTATACACCAGATGTTTAGTTGGAAAACACAATAATGTCCAAGAAAAATGTTTGATACAAAATCTGACCCCCTTTTTGGTCCCCTTAGAGGGGTGGGGAGGGGAATTTTATACACCAGATGTTAAGTTGGAAGCAGACAAATAGATCTGCGAAAACCGTATGCAAATCGGAAAAGTAGTTTTCGTGTTATACAAAAGTTTGATACAAATTCTGACCCCTCTTTTGTCGCCCTAGAGGCGTAGGGGGAATTTTTTTTATACACCAGATGTTAAGTTGGAAGAAGACAAATATAACTGCGAAAACCGCATTCAAATCGGATCAGTAGTTTTCGTGTGATGCTGGAACAAACATACAGACAGACAGACAAAAAACTAACCACAGTTTTGGCTTCTATAGCGATGTAGTAACACCCCCTGCTTATTATTTTTTGAATATCTTTAATGTACAGAATTTTCATTTCTACAGTTTTATTATATTATGTATATAGATTTAATACACATCTATGACCCAGGAACATTGAAAACTTTGTTCCGTCGTCGGCGCGGCGCCCGGTGGGATTCGAATCCGCGACCCCTGGCTTGAGCTGCCACACACTCTTAAACCATTAATAATTAATAATTTTACTGAAATTTTAACAATTTTACTGTTCAAGCCCTAAACGGTCACATGGCGTCCAAGACATAAGTAAATGATAATTGATAATACATATACATTATACTCGTAACAGTCGTAACACATGATTTTATAAGAAAACATTAAATTCGTCTAGAACCTTTATTTAATTTATCTTTGGTTTAACAAAGTACTTATGTGCGCTTCTTCTTCTTTTTATTCTTGTTCTTGTTTGTTGTATCAACATTCCAGTACCAGAACAGTTGCAATACAATTGCTCCGTTAGCCAATGTGGACACACAGTATGTGAGGATGATTATAAAGTCGCCAGTCTCCTGTATTGACGTAAATATTCTAGCAATACTTCCACCAAACAACAGCAAACATGTTATGGCAGACAGCTGACCGGTACTTCCGTTTTTGTAATTGGTTATAACTTGGATGGACTGAAAATAAATAATGTTAGTCGTAGGACCATATTTGCAAACTAATGCAAACAGTGAAGAGAATAGTAACTTTTATATCAAGTTCTAGAAGCATATTGAGACTTACCTTCTTCTTCTGATTGCCATAATACAAGTTTTACTTAGTATGGGATTAGACGACGTGATGTACGCTACCTTGCTTTTATACTATTGTATATTATTGAATGATTAATAAAGAATTTACCTTTGCAGCAACAATGATAGGGACATTGACTGCTTGCATAGTCCATAGGATATCCTTAGGTGTAAATCCACTTATCAACGTAGACACAAGTCCTACATAAGTAGCCAAAAATGCTGCAGCTTTCCCTGGTGATCCTCCATAGTGCAGCACTAAGGCAGCAATAATTGCAGTTTGAATAGCCAAAAATGTGCCCTCACCCCAAGCACTGCAACAGTAAATAAAGATTTATAAAAACAATAAAAGCCAGTGATTAATATATAATTATTATCAAGTTTAATCACAATACAACACTGTGAAGATAAAAGTTTATCTAAACTCTAAAGCTATTTGCAGTAAAATGTAGTCTAAATTTTAAATTATTTAATATAACATATAAGTAAAAAAAAATATTGCACTCCACAGTCTACTCCAAAAAGTTTTCCTACCAATTATTGGATTAAATAATTAAGTATTTTCAACTAAGCAAAATTAGTGCTAGTTAACTAACCAGTTACATTTGTATCAATTCAAACTGTTATATAAAAATATAGCAATTCTAATATAAATACTTTCCAAAAATAAAACTGACCTGAAAGGGAAGTCCATGACATAACTGTATGCAAAATTTGCTGTGATGGCAAATAGTTCCAAGCAAACTCCATAAATACTAATACCCGCTGCGCTTTTGTTACTAAGTATTTTTAATATTTGCGGTATTTTAACTAATATTGATCCAGCAATTATTCCAAAGCCGAGCCCCTTACTTAAAGTTGACTTGAAACAGGGCTCTGAAAAGAAAAAGTTTTACAGTTTAATTTAATGGTTATACTTATATGCATGGTAATGACTTCACAATTTAAGACAGTTTATTAGCCTGTGTACAAACCATCAAGGAAATTAAATTTGATGAAATATTCATTGTAGCATTTTTCTGTGAGTAATTGAGTTAAAATTGGTTTTAACTTTTCCATGTTTACTGCTCCCTGTAAAGCCTAAATCTGCAGGAATGTATCACTTGAAATTTAAAACACAAAACACTCGCTTTCTTAATACTTGTATAATTTAATTTAAATAAAAAATAAATAAAACTGTGTACGTTCTAAGCCAACCGAATGCAACCGAAAACCACGTACACAGACTACGTAGTGATTATATTCTCTTTGCAGAAAACCACAAAACCTCCGATAGATATGACGTGTGAACATTGACCTTTGCAGGGTTACCAATTCTAATTTGTCTAATTTCCTAAATATAAGGACAAAAATAGGTTTTTAAAAATGATACTTTTTTTAATAAGTAATTAAATTATAGAAAATAATAATTATTTTAATTTTTGATTCTTCCGTCAAAAGTCACAGTAAAAAAACGTATATTGTCAATCAGTAATCAGTTTAAGATTTTTAGAGTTCCGTACCCAAAGGGTAAAAACGGGACCCTATTAATAAGACTTCGTTGTCTATCCGTCTGTGCGTCTGTCCGTCTGTCTGTCTCCAGGCTGTAACTCAAAAACGGTAATAGCTAGTTAATTGCACAGATTATATTGTATACTGCGTGACTGGTGAGACATGTTCAATACTCGAGGACGTGATATTTGGCTATTATATTAGTTGGAAAAAAATAATATAAAAAAATAATATCAATTGATCACTGAGTAATTGTAGCTTAAAGTTAAATAATTATTTACCCAACGCATGGACACCGCGAGCGGGAGGGGTGGTTGTGTGGTGTTTCTTTGGTAGCGCACGCCTCTGCATCGGCCGCATAGTATGCCTACTTGCCTAGCCGCGTAATTTACTTAGTATCCATGATTCATTTATTTTTGGGAAATTCGGAAAAAAATTAAGAACCTAATTTTATTACATAATTATAATAAGAATCGAGTACAGAGTACTCTCCATAAGTATCGGTATTGTCTCACCAGTCATGTTGTATATTCTGTTGCCGCTATAACAACAAAAATAATGAAAACAAAAATATAAAATTTAATATTTACAACAAACGTCATTTTTTTACCTTTTATGCTCTATATCAATAATGGAAAAAAGTAGGTACTTAATTTTTTCTCAAATTCCTAAATTATATGTGTACTTTAATATTTAATAATAATATTAAAATAAAATAAAAATTAAGGGGGCTCTCATACAAAAAACACAATTTTTGGCCTAATTTTGCTCTATAATGGTACGGAACCCTTCGTGCGCGAGTCCGACTCGCACTCGGCCGATTATTTTCTTTTTATTTATCTTAGATTAGAATTACTTTTACCGTAAATGTTTTACGTGACAATAGATACCAAAAGTAGGCATAAAAAATCCACCCCTTATCCCCTACAGTCTACACTCTTATCTTCATTACGCACCTTTCTTTCTCAGCAAGTCAGCATGCTGCACTGATGTACTTTATACAATCGAGTTATTCTCGAAAAGCGGGACTAAGCTTATTTAATTTTGATTTAAAAATCGGGATCTCCCGCCAAAATTAGGACGTGCAGCAACGATGCTACTGTATACCGATTTTTATAATGCTGGAAAAGTTTTGCATCTAATAAATCCCTAATCAAAATGAGAATCTCCGCAGTTTGGGTTATTCTTTATGAATTGGCAACCCTGAACCTTTGGTTGTTTGACGTACGTGGTACAAGTTTGACATTTGTGACATTAAACTTTTTTTTTCTTATTATGGCACTTCGGCTATAAAACCATGGCCAGTGTCAAGTAATGGCGGGAAAACAATATTCTTTTATGTATTATTATAATTTTCGGCGTCGTTTTTCTATTTCGTCAGTTCCAAAGTCTAGTCAAAGTCTAAGTAAAAGTCAATACAGTCAAAGAGTCAAGTCGGTCGATTCAGTAAAGTGGTAGACGCTTTACTGAAACCAGAGAGTACTTTAACTGAAACTTTCGATGGAGTTTTGGGGGGATTTTGTGTTCCCCCGGGGAACACAAAATATGTAGCACGTTTCTGGATATTGCATCACTTTCCTACACTTGTGCACCATAACGAATATCTAATGGCTAATATTCTACCGATATTACACATTAAAAACCCAGTTAACACAATTTTAGGAAAATAATACAAAAACACAACATCACTCTTTCACATTCCCGGCAAAACTCCGACAATATACTTTTTAAGGCAGAGGTTAGACGATCAGTATTTCATCAATCTGATCCATCAATCTGTCGATTGACGGAATACCACTGAATACTGATCTCCGGAATACTGATAGTTATAAAAAAGTTCATACTAAAAAAATGATCAATCCATCAATCCGGACGTCAATCTGATCAGGATTGATGGATCAGATTGATGAAATACTGATCGTCTAACCATGGTCTAACCTCAGTCTGGTAGAGGTTACACGGTCAGTATTTCATCAATCTGATCCATCAATCTGATTGACGGAATACGGTTATAAAAAAGTTCATAATATTAAATAATCGGCCAAGTGCGAGTTGGACTCGCGCACGAAAGGTTCCGTACCGGTATAGAGTGAAAGTAGACAAAAAATATGTTTTTGGTATGGGAGCTGCCCCCATGGGCGTAGCGAGGTACAGGTAGCAGCTGCCCCCCCCCTACAAGAGCGATCAGTCGCTAAGGGTCAATTTATATTTGCGCAGTGTCGAAGCGCATCGAAACGAAGTATCAAAACCGAACATAGCAAATCATAATACGTTCTGGAGTTAAGGTTTAATTTTCTGTGTTCAGTTTTTGGGAATTCGCTTCTCTGCGCTTCGACTCTGCTCTATTATAAATTGACCCTAATGCTCACGAGTTTCATACCTAAACGTGGAGCGGAGAGAGTTGCGGGGTGAGAGGGAAGGCATTCAATCCCAGTTCGCTTGCTCATAGATATTTTGTTTTTAATTTTTACCTCACCTTCAATACTATTGTTATAATATATTATGTTAAATATCGCGAATTCGAAGTTTAGGATTTTCTAAATCTACCCCCCCCCCCCCCAAAGCCCTATGGTCCCCCCCTATATAGAATCCTGGCTACGCCCATGGCTGCCCCCCTTAAATAATTTACTTTATTTTAATTTTATTATTAGTTATTAAAGTACAAAATATATAAGTAAGGATTTAGTGAAAATTTCAAGTGCCTAACTGTTACCATTATTGATTACGAGCAAAAAAGGCAAAAAAATCACGTTTCTTGTATGGGAGCCCCCCTTAAATTTATAATTTTGTTTTTTAATATTTGTTGTTATAGCGGCAACAGATCTGTGAAATGTGTCAAATCTGTGAAAATTTCAGAAGTCTAGCTACAGCGGTTCTCGAGTTACAGCCTGATGACATACAGACAGACAGACAGACAGACAGACAGACAGACGGACAGACGGACAAATATCGAAGTCTTAGTAATAGGGTCCCGTTTTTAACCGACTTCAAAAAAGAAGGTTATTACCCTTTGGGTACGGAACCCTAAAAAATGATTGATCATTGACCAGTAGGTTACACTCGAAAGTATATTATAAGTCTATGGTTACACTATCAATTTTTCGCCAATCTGGATCGGATTGATGGATCAGTGCCTGTAGACAAGTGGCGAAACGCTAACGCTAACGCTTAACTCTAACGTTACAAAATGTATGCGATTTGACATAACTCACATAAGTCATCGCTTCGCGAATACTAATGTCAAATCCCATACATTTGTAACGTTAGCGTTAGCGTTTTGCCACTTGTCTACAGGCACAGATTGATGAAATACTGACCGTGTAACCTCTGCCAGAGGATGCGGTTATTAAGGCGTTATCATAAAGTAAGCCCGCTATGCACATTGGACCAGAGTACAGTATTGGGCGGCCCACCGCGCGCCCAGTTTATTCTAGCAAGTTGACCTCTACAGTCTACACGTTGGCCCAATTATTACGAATACTACACTCACAAGGACCTTGTGACTGTGAGCATAGCATTCGTATTCGTACTAATTGGTTGGTGCAAATTATTGTTGAGAAGAGGTCAGAGGACGTGCCCGATACGAAAGACTTGGGAGTTTTAATATTAATCACAGAACACAATATTTACTCCATATTAATTTTTAAAGCCTTCATGGGTCTTGCCATATTTGGTTAATAGGTATTGATTTTGGGAAAAAATATAATAAAGAAGTATGGGGTACCAGGGGTTCCCAAACTTATTTTGTCTACCGCCCACTTTGAGAAAAAAAATTTTTTTGGCGCCCCCTTTGTATTACTTAACTTTTAAATTAAAGCCCACACAATGCTTTTTCTGGGTCCCACACCGCCCCCTTTCAGGATTTCAGTGCCCACATGGGGGCGTTATCGCCCACTTTCGGAAAGGCTGGTATAGACTGTAGACGGGCGTTTTGGCTCGTTGCCGATGGCCGTGGCGTACAATGTAGGTACATGTTTCCTTATTCGTTGGCGTGGCGTAGGTGTTTCAGTGATAAAATCCGTCCAACATTCTTGAAAACTGGTATTTAAATGAAACAGAAAAACGTACTTATATTATTATTTATTTTCTGAAAATTTTTGTAAGCTACTATAATATTATGTATAAAAACAGTCGAATGTAGTTTAATTGGCTTTAGAACAAGGCTTAAATTAAGTCACAGTGGACGCTGAAATGTTCTAACTTTATGGAATTCTCCACTTTTTCTCGTTACATTCATCTGGTTTACTTATAGGTTTATGGCCGTTCCCTATATTCAATCTATCTCTAGTTTGACATACAACCGATCGCAGCTGACATAGAATTGACATAAAATATATGGAGCTAATGTCTAATGTGAGCTATTCCTATCTCAAGTAAGAGATAGATCAAATATTGGGAACGGCCGTTAATGCCCGATTTTCGAGGTTTTTCGATAGGAGGTTATTTTTCACTAGCGCTTTTGCGCTATCGCCTAAAAGTGGACCAACCAACATGCTTGAATAGTGAAACTCCTTTCAAAAACCTCGGAAAACAGGCTTAACTACCGTATCACACTGGTGATTTCAATGATGGGTGGTCTTGATCGCGGCGATGCTCTTTGATCTTTCTAAGTTCTAACTCACTAGTGCGATAAAGACGGTCCTAAATACATAATATATTAAGAAAGAAGGACCTCTATAATATTGGGCAGCACATTACAGTAAGGGCCCGTCCCCATCAGACACGGCGCGGCACGGCACGGTGCGTCCCTATTCAGTCGATATTTGCGCTCGAACGAGAGTGCTTGTCTGGATATGTATCGGTCGAGCGATCGATGGAGCGATCCTTATCCAGACAAGCACTCTCGTTCGAGCGCAAATATCGACTGAATAGGGACGCACGCAAAGTGCAACAAATGCGAATAATAAGTATACATTATAATTAAAACATAAAAAAATAGGTAAAGTATATGTGGGCGCTTGGAACTACAATAATATTGAACAATATCACGTTTTGCGTAATATTATTGTTCGTCTAGGGTTGATATTGAACATCGCGCGTCTTCATAGTTCATACCACACTCCACAGTCAAGTTATATACATTTGAGGTTGCATAAATTCGCACCAAGCTGAAAATCGGTAAAATTATTTATAACATGTTAAAAAATTAAATTTGAAAGTTCCCTATGATTCCCTTGTGTGGAAAAAAAATACCCAAACGACGATTACAACTTTAACTACAAGGGAAAAAATATTAGTACACTTTTTGTAGATAATTTTGTGACTTACAATTTTGTTTCAGGCTTTTTTATAACGTTGACGACCTCTGTGGCTCAGTTGGTGGGCTGTTGGCAGCTCAAGCCGGAGGTCGCGGGTTCGAATCCCGCCGACGGAACAAAAAAGTTTTCAAAAGTTCCTGGGTCATGGATGTGTATTAAATATCATATAGTAAAAATCTTAAATATATGTATAGTATAAACGTATTAAATATATTTCCGCTGTCTGGTACCCGTAACACAAGTCCTTCAGTCCTTCCACTTACCATGGGGCCAGACTGACGTGGTGTGAAGCATCCATAGATATTATGAAAAACCTTACAGTTTTGCTAAAAATCGTGAAAAACTATTTTTTTGGATCTTTGGCAAAAACCAAAGAAGGGGGCTTTCAAATATCATAATATTTTGTTATAAGTATATACAATATTATCGATTTCCAGCTTGATGCAAACTTATGGGATCTCAAATGTCTAACTTGACTGGGTATGGGTTCAATAAAATTAAAGCGTGATATTGACAATAAAATTGCTTGTCTAGGGGGCCGGTAATTACTAATACCTATATTTTTATGGGTCACAATATCTATCATGTCTTAGGTTTTAAATCTAAGTATGTCTTAAATATTTGTGTATTGTCCTTAACCAAATATAACACTCCTCAGTAAAAATATGATGTTGTTTTCGAGTAATTATTTGTTTCAAACAGTATATCTAATGTTTCTTAATTTTTGCAACAAGACTTATATTATAGTATATTTTATTTAAAACTGAGTGTAGTAATATTAAAATTTAAGCTAAGCAACTAGCAGTACTTAAGGTGACGCCTTGATAATTTGGCTGTAGCGATGTCCATTTTTCTCAGCAATGACTAAAGCTAAGAAATTAAAGTTCACTGTCAGTATTCATCATGTCTTTGTCTTTGAATTACCCATAGCATAACACGATTGGTCAACTTTCATAACACAGAATAATCAATCAAAAACACCTCTGTAAAAAAAGGGATTCCTATTTTGCCAATAGAGGAGAGTGATATAAGCTTCCAAAATTTGTACATAAATTGATTCTAGTACGCGACAAAAACCATTTTGTCGCTACGCCCTTTCCATTTTTCGCTGTTCCATTGCTTGTTTTCTATGAGAGGCCGGGCCAGCCTCGCATAGAAAACAAGCAATCTCAAACACATCCAACACGGTTTTTTACTTTAACATGGCGTCACCTTAAGAACGACTTAACAAATGAATTTGAAAATGAGTTTTGTTGAATAAACTAGCATTAGTGACTATAACTCATGTCATAATGTGACTATATTATTATGTGTACATAATTATAAGTAACCAGTTCCCCTAAATGATAACAATGTAGGTACCTACTGGGATTTGAGGCGAGCGATGTATTGACTAATTCATCTAATTAGATTTATAAGTAACAAAAATTATTATAAAACATTTCTTACTTTTGACTCTATTGATAATTTTCGTCGAAACCAGTTGAAATAATTTTCCTATGGAAATATATTGTACTGTAAAAATAAATTGGAGTTTAATCTTACATGGCTGTTGATTTACTTAAGATTAAAATTTAAAGTACATGACAATACAATTTGGACAGGGTCTATCATGTTGTCAATACACAAATTTGGGTCTAGAAATATGGGTAATATTGTATTTTGTTTTGTGTACCTATATGTCGGTCAAACCCGATTTTAGGCCAAACTAGTTTTGCCTAGGCTAAACTAGTTCTTCCTATACACGATAGGATAAACTAGTATAGCCTAGTCCAAACTAATTTCCCCCCGATGGTTGCTCGCCTTGTCGAGGCGGTGGGGCTCTAGTAACCGCGGCTTGGACAACCGCGGTGAAGCAAAGAGGCAACCAGGGCCGGCCGGTGTCGCCGCCTGGCCCGAGGAGGGCGCTCCCAGCGGACTGGAGGAGTCCGCTGCGGATGCGCACCTAGGTGGGGCCGCAGAGGAAGAGGCAAGTAGGTATTACGGTGCGCCGCTTGCCCTATCCTCTGCGGCCGAGGACGGATCGCGGGGGGGAGGGGCATTGTGGTAGGTTGCCGCTCTCCCTACCCCCCCTGCGAGCTGGCGGGGCCGTTCCGTTTGAACGGCATTGGTGGGGCCGCAGAGGAAGAGGCAAGTAGGTATTACGGTGCGCCGCTTGCCCTATCCTCTGCGGCCGAGGTGTGGTCGGTGGCAGAGCTACAGACCTGATCTGCCACATGGCCTCCAAGTAGCAGACTCGGGGGGCGTCTGCTACAGCCCTGGTGGGGGCCGAGGAGGTGGGCGCACGTGTTGTGCGCTCATCGTGGAGTCTTCGGACCGCTGGCGGGGTCGCGAATGTGTGTATCGTTCCCGTGGCCCCGTCAAAAGGCGGCGTGGCGGAAGATGGGGGGGGGGTTTAGTGGGTATACCGTGGTCTCATTAGCTACGGGAGTCCCACATCACCGCTCGGGCCGCCCCCTGCGCCTTGGTGGTATGCGTAATGCATTTCCCCCTCCGGAAAAAAAAAAGTCCAAACTAATTTGTCCTAAGCCCGATAGGATAAACCAGTTTAGCCTAGGCCAAACTAGTTGATCCTGATATAAATACGCACACTTTAGGATAAACTAGTACGGCCTAGTCCGTTAGCTCTTCAGTGTTCACGCTGCTCACAAGCAGCGTAAACACTGAAGAGTTTTTTATGTAGTTGTTTGAGTTAGAGCTAACGGACTAGGCCATACTACTTTATCCTATAGTGTATTTAGATCAGGATCAACTAGTTTGGCCTAAGCTAAACTGGTTTATCCTATCGGGCTTAGGACAAATTAGTTTGGACTAGGATATACTAGTTTATCCTATCGTGTATAGGAAGAACTAGTTTAGCCTAGGCAAAACTAGTTTGGCCTGAAATCGGGTTTGGCCGGTAACATAATATTATATAATTATAAAGAACGAAATATATAAACTAAGGTTTAACTTTAATCTAGACCAGAGCCAGTAAATGAATAAGTATTATTCGATTAATTGACTGAGAAGTTTTGTTGAAAATCATAATTCATAGTTTTAATTCAACTAACCATAATAGTTGTTACTGATATTCAGATTGTTTCATTTAATTTTTAATACTTGTGTGCAAAATTGTGAAGATGATACTTTAAAATAATGATGACATACTCTTACTAATTTGTCTCATAACAATATTATAATATACAATAATTACACATCAGAGTGGCTTCAGGGAAAACGATAATTTAGGTCTTGAGTTGTTTTTGCCTAATATTTTCTTTTGTTCTTCTTTTATGCGTTTTTCCTGTTCTTTCTTTAACTTTTGCCTTTCTTCGTCCATTTTTCTTTGTTCTTCTATCATTGCCAACCTTTCTTCGGCCTGAAATTGAGAAAGTAATAATAATGAATCATAAATCAATAGCTTATCATCATTGCAACATAAGTACACAATAATTAATCTTGTCATTTTACATTTTTTTATTGATATAGGATGTAACAAAACTAAGTGACAATACTTTAGGATATGTATATGTTTCTTACATAGAATTAATTGTGAAAGTAGCAGCGCTGAAAGAGAAAAAATTTTTTTGTGATTTGTATGGACTATGGGCAAGCGCTCGCGCGTCATGAATTTTTCCATACAAAGGTTAAAAAAGTTACTCTTTCAAAGCTGCTACTTTCGCAGCAAACTATATAATAGGGGACACCTTGAAGTATTAGATTATCACTAAGTTTTGTTACACCTGTATAATAATATATATATATATATATATATATATATATATATATATATATATATATATATATATATATTATAATCAATAAAAAATGTAAACTATGTGTGATATTCTTACCAATTTCCTTTGAGCCTCCTCAATCTTTTTATTGTTTTCGGCCATGATATCCTCCAGCTCTTTTCTCTTACGAGCCTCTTCCTCCTGTATAAAGAAGATAGATGTTAATCATTTGGTAAACAACTGTTTATGAAAATTTACGTAAATAAATCATATGGTTGTATATTAATAAACATTCATAAACAGTTTTTAACAAGGGAATAACATTTTTTACAAATAAATAAAATAATAGGATAATAATTATGCAATGAATACAATACTAGTTTAAACATATAAAGTGCAATTTTGCCTCACACTAAAACATTAACTACATCCATAATAGAATATTTTCATAAATATTTTGTTCATGTCATTCTTCCTTGGTATTGGTGGTAAGATATAATCTTGGAGCCTACCTAGATAAAACAGAAATACTTGTATACAAAAAATAGATTCAAACAATACCTTCAGCTTTCACCGCTGGCCCCCAAGCTGCAACTCCTTTAATTCTTAGGCTTCGGGATCTTGATCAGTCGCCTGACCTGACTTATAGACTACGTGACTGCCGAGGACAGTCAAGTGAACAGTTTTAAAATGCTTGCCGATTTACCCTTGCGGCATCACAAAGTGCTAATGTAATATGCCTCATAAGGTGCTTATGACATGCAATATGTTATTCGAATGGAGGATGTAGTAAAGATTCTAAGTCTCTCGTATAATATTATTTTACAAATTACGAAATTCAAGAACAAATTCTTGTATGCACTCGAACTACACCTGACCGGACCTTTAACAGATATGATCGAAATAATACTTTATTAGTCTTTTTAAGCATATTATGTTTATATCATAAACATTGAAGTATGTGTAAGCCGCCGAGCGAACAGGCTCAGCTGTTGTGTGTGGGGGTCACATGTAAAAGCAAGTATAGCCCGTATTGCTTTTACACATGACTGAAGGTTTGGTATAATAATTACCTGTCTGGCCGCCTCTTCTTTCCGCTGTCGTTCCCTTTGCCTTTCCAACTCCTCCATCATCTCCTTCTCCATTTTTCGTTTAGCTTCTTCCACCCTCTTTGCTACTTCTTGTTCTATTTCATCTTTTCTTTTTTCCAATTCTTCCTCCACTCTTTTCTTTACCAATAATTCTATTCTTTTGGCTGCTTCCTCTTCAACTACCTATGGTTAGGTTATATCATAATAATAAACGAAATGGTATTGAGGTAATAAAAAATTAACAAAAAAATTGCATGTTCATTTGCACCTTTTGTTCCGCCTCTCTGACACGTCTTTGCCTCTCCATCTCGGCCAAGCGATCCACTTCATCCATTTTATTACGACTTTTGGATTTCTTCCTATTATTTTTACTGCCATCGTATGATGCATCGCTACTTGTGCATGAAGACGCGGAATGGGATCTTTTTCTGCGAAAAATTATGTCAATAATTATGATACATAAAACCACTAATCGCCGCGCAATAATACTATTTGTTACTTATTAAATTTACCTGGACTTCGAACTACGTTCTCTAGATTTCTCAATATGTTTCGAGCTTCTGCTTCTAGACGAGGAACGATCCTTGGAGCGGCTCTTCTTCCTCGAATGTTTGCTACTTTTATGATGTCGCCGAGGAGTTTTACTCCGTGATCGCGATCTACCCATTATTTATGAAAGGCGTAACTAGATCACTAATATATGGATTGCAATGTGATATGGTTCACAAAAAATCATCAGGAGACAGGATTTTTTAACCAAGCTTGCTTGAGTTTTGACAAAATACAAATTGACATTTGACAACGCCATTTTTTAAATTTTTTTACAAACTTACAAAGCACGTCAAACGGCAAAGACATTTTAATGTGTGGGCTGTGGCTTGCACTGATCTCTATACAAGTAATACAACAATGATGTTAAAAAACCCTTATTATTACAACTTACAAATTACAAGTACGCTGGATCACTGATACCAGCTGATACCCTTTGAAATGACAGCTATTTCTTGTGCCTTATAGAGTGTAGATGGAGGAGAACTATCTCTGTTAACAATATGTAAAAAGTGTCCGCTGAAATGCGTTAAATTAGGGCACAGTATATATAATAGTACTTAGGGTGGCGCTACAGTAGCAACAAGGTAAATTTTAAATCATTTAGCAGCTTTTATTTCAGCTATTTTAGGTTATATTTTTCAAAATATATTAGTATTAACCCAGTAATTCTATGACTCGGCTATTCGGCTAACTTCAATTTATATTTTGTACATTCATTCCATACCCTTAGCTGCAGCTAGCGCCACTATCGGGGGATTTTTCGACTGTTGTTTACTGCGTACAGCTGGACACTGGTTCACCACTAAAAAGTCACCAATGGTCGTATATCCTCGTTTCGAGGGCACATCTTTAACCATCTCCCTAGCATTGAGATACTTGGCGTCAACATATCGAGCGAAGTCCAGTTCCGATATCATCTAGAGGGTAAGGCCAAGTTAGCCTCGAAGAAGCTTGGTGTTCTTAACTGAGCGAGACAGTACTTCATTCCCGACCAACGCCTACAACTCTACAAGGCGCAGGTTCGGCCTCATATGGAATATTATTCTCATCTCTGGGCAGGGGCGCCAAAATACCAACTGCTCCCTCTTGATCGTATCCAACGAAGGGCCGCTCGAATTGTTGATTGCCATAGTGTTTCAAACAGCTTGGACCCCTTGGAATTACGCCGAGATGTGGCTTCACTCTGCATCCTCTATCGGTTGTATCACGGGGAGTGCTCTGAGGAATTGTTCGGAATCATACCATCCTGCAACTTTTCGCCATCGTCCCACGCGAAAAACATACCATCCTCATCACCTTGATGAGATGAGTGGCAGTCTTCCACAGTGCGTTTTTCGCGTAACTTCCTGTCGCGCACTGTAAAACTCTGGAACGAACTGTCACCAGCAGCAGTACCTGTACGACCTGCAAACCTTCAAGAAAAGAGCGTATTCCCTCTTAAAAGGCCGGCAACGCACCTGCAGCTCTTCTGATGTTGCGAGTGTCCATGGGCGACGGTAGTTGCTTACCATCAGGTGACCAGTTTGCTCGTTTGCCCCCTTATTTAATAAAAAAAAATGTATGGTCTTACCACAAAACATCTGTTGAACAGTTGTTTTGACACCATTTTGTACTGAATTTTTTTCTAATCAACTGTTCAACAGGTGTTTAAATCTTTTGTGGTAAGACCGTTATTATTGCCAACATTTATGCTAAACTTAGAATAATTATTAACTTTTATTTTTATACGTCAAAACTATATTTATTATTAAACTTTAAATAAACATTTATTTTGAAACTAAAAATATGTAATCATTTTTTACGAATTCACATTTCTTTCAAAAAATTATACCGAGTTAACATAAGTTAATATTCTCAAAATAATAAATAATAAAAAATCTATTTTTCAAACTTAAATCAACTTAATTGAACCATATGAGGCCGAACCTGCGCCTTGTAGAGTTGTAGGCGTTGGTCCAGACTGAAGTACTGTCTCGCTCTGTTAAGAATACCAAGATTCTTCGAGGCTAACTTGGCCTTACCGTCTAGAATCTAGATGATATCGGAACTGGACTTCGCTCGATATGTTGACGCCAATTATCTTAATGCTAGGGGAGATGGTTAAGATGTACCCTCGAAACGAGGATGTACGACCATTGGTGACTTTTTAGTGGTGAACGCGCAGACTTGTGTCTTGGCGGGGTTGAATTGGACTAAGTTACGTCTACCCTGTGGTCGGTGGCAGAGCCACAGACCTGATCTGCCACATGGCCTCCAAGTAGCAGACTCGGGGGGCGTCTGCTACAGCCCTGGTGGGGGCCGAGGAGGAGGGCGCACGTGTTGTGCGCCCATCGTGGAGTCTTCGGACCGCTGGCGGGGTCGCGGATGTGTGTATCGTTCCCGTGGCCCCGTCAAAAGGCGGCGTGGCGGAAGATGGGGGAGGGGGGGTTTGGTGGGTATACCGTGGTCTCATTAGCTACGGGAGTCCCACATCACCGCTCGGGTCGCCCCCTGCGCCTGGGTGGTAATTATGCGTAATGCATTTCCCCCTCCGGGGAAAAAAAACGTCTACCCTATTCAGAGACTTTCTCCAATGAATTCTCTATTAAGACACAAGTTCCTTTCGACTCTCAATGACATTTGGCCGAGAAATATTGGGGGAGCCGGTATATACAACATCACCTGTACTATCATCCGCATAGCAATGAATGCCGTTGGTCTGTAACATGTCATTGATATGCAGTATGAATAGGGTAGGCGATAGCACACAGCCCTGATGGACACCAGCATCAACAGACTGAGTTTCCAAGCATTCGCCGTCAACTACGACCCTTATGCTTCTATCTGCTAAGAAACTAGTGACCCACTTATATAATTTCTCGGGTAGCCCGTATGATGGAAGCTTTGAAAGCAGCGCTTTATGCCAAACCCGATCAAAGGCCTTCGCGATGTCCAAACTAACAGCCAATGCCTCTCCCTTCGACTCAATTGCCTGAGCCCAACGATGAGTCAGGTACGCCAAGAGATCACCAGTCGAGCGACCCTTACGGAACCTGTATTGTTTGTCGCTTAGCAATCCCTTGGCATCCAAGTATCGAAGAAGCTGGCTATTGATAATGGATTCCATTATCTTCGAGAAGAGAGGAGTTGGAAGGATTTGAGCGGTCACCTTTTTTGGGGATCGGGTGCACCAAGGCTGTCTTCCAAGAAGCCGGGACGATGCCAGTGGAATAGGAGAGCCGAAAAAGATGCGTCAAGACCGGAGCCAACTCTGGAGCACACTTTTTCAACACAATAGGAGGGACTTTTCGGTTTCTGCCCCCCGTCATCCAGGGTCGAGTTTGACGCAAAGAGCTTGCCCAGAAGATCGGCTTTGTCTTTTGCGTCCTGCGCCAACGATCCATTTCCTACGTGTAGGGATGGTAGGGTTGGCTTGCAGAAATTTCCTTCAATAGCTTTGGCCAGTAACCAGAATGCACGGGTTCCCGAGGGGAGGCGCTCAAGTCTCTTGCCAATTCTATTGACGTGCTGTTGCTTTGCCCGAGTGATCTCTTTCTTGAGGGACCTAGAGGCAAGGTTGTACTCCTTTTTATATGAGCTGGTATTTAAATCCCGAGCAGACACTGCGTTGGCCAAAGATTGGTAAGCCTCCTGCTTCCGGCGAGAAGCTTTTTTGGAGGATGAACCAAACCAGGGACGAGATCTGCCACCGGTTGCCACTACAGAGGACGGAATGAAAAGTTCCATCCCCTGCATCACCACATCGGCAACAGAGTTGGCAGTGTTGTCGGGATCATCCGGCGAGAAGCACACGTGCCCCCAAGGATAGGACGCAAAAAACGACCGCATCCCATCCCAGTCTGCTGACTTGTAGTGCCACACACGACGGTATTTAACAGCACGCTGTCTTAACACCGTCGTAAGTGGCACAGAACTCCTAACAAGGCAATGATCCGATGTACCAAGTGGAGCGGTTACGGATATTTGGTAGCCGTCAGGATTTGAAGTCAGCAGGAGGTCCAACAAGGAAGGATTCTGACCATCCACATCTGGGATTCGCGTAGGCGTAGTAACCAGTTGTGTCAGGTAGTTCGCAAGGGCAAAGTTGCAGACAGATCTCCCCGCATGATCAGTTTTACTGGAATTGAGCCAGTCGGCGTGGTGGGCATTAAAGTCGCCAAGTATTATGATCTCTGCGGATGGGATCTGCTGCTGCACAAAATCTGAAGCATCTTGCAGGTGCTCCAAGAGTCGGTCCGTCTCGGGGTCACCACTATGGGACCTATATAGGCACGCATAGACGCGAGGGTGGTCGTCGCAATCTATGCGGAGCCATAAGGTTGACAGGTCCCTGACCTCAAGATTGCTGAGGCGGCGAGAGCTGATATCATCTCTGATATACACACACACTCCAGCTTTAGGCAGAAAGGAGTGCTCGAGATAATACCTTGGGTGGGAAAGGTATGATGTGTCACTCGGAGATGATATTATCTGCGTCTCGGTTAAAAAGAGCAAAGCCGGCTTTGCCGTCTCAAGGTGGTAATGGACGGCATTAAGGTTGGAGTGTAATCCCCTGATATTACAAAAGTCCATGTTTAATATCGAGGGGGGTGCCTTTGTGTGTTTGCTCTTGCCCCGAGCAGATTGGAGCGCAGTTTTGCCCTCCCCAGAATACGAGGGGCAGCCTGGACGTCCACGCTCAGTTCCAGGGGTTCCTGAGCATGGACGTCCAGAGAGGGATTCTCCAACGCAGTTGGTACCCTCCTGGGGTAACAAATTGCTTTTCAACTGCGGCATTTCTAGGGGGGTAGGGATTGGGCCTCCGGTAAACTCACTCACTTGGCGATACACAGCGCAAGCGCTGTTTCACGCCGGTTTTCTGTGAGGACGTGGTATTTCTCCGTTCGAGCCGGCCCATTCGTGCCGAAGCATGGCTCTCCCACGTCAAAATATAAATAACTATAGTTTAAGAAATAATTATGTTTTGTTTGACTTTTAATAAAAAAAAAATCTTTCATTATATGAAGCTGTCTTTTTAACCCCCGACCAAAAAGAGGGGTGTTATAAGTTTGACGTGTCTGTCTGTCTGTCTGTGGCATCGTAGCATCCAAACGGGTGGACCGATTTTGATCTAGTTTTTTTTGTTTGAAAGCTGACATGACGGTGAGTGTTCTTAGCTATAGTTCATCATCATCAGCCTGCTCATTGCTGAAATATCACGGTATATCTGGTTCGTGATAGGACGATTAGCAACTTGCAGTCGTTTGATGGGTTTTATATTTTGCATCCTGGTTCGAGACACTTATGAATATATACACATTATTGGAAAGTTGACCTGGTGGTGCAGCATCACCTGGTAATCAATAGGATACCCAACTCCTCACCAACTTAGAGCAGAGGTTTCGTGTTTGGGCTCATTGTAATTGCGACAACCAGTAAGACGTAGATAAATAGTAAATATTTGCATGCTGCTGCTGCAGCATCACCTGGATTTTATAGGAGCCATCAGCCAAGCTCCGTATGAACCTAAAGTGGAGGTTTCATGTTTGGGCTCATATTGATGGCCTCATCCAAGAGGACATATTTTATAGATGGTATTCATTGGGATATGACCAGTTGATAGGAATTATTCTGCACAAGTTTAAAAAGCATAAAATAAAATTAAATTAAGAAATTTAAAAAAACCCCCGCCAAAAAACTTTAAAAAGTAATAAAATAACATTTCCTGACTTTAAGTTTAAATCATTCCTAAGAGTAAAGTAATATTTTAGTCCATAATTGTTGTCAAGGTGTGTCGGGGGACCGCTAATGTAGATGTTTGATTTCACATAACAATATATATAAATTAAGGGTCTGTTCACAGCGACCCGAATCGAGAGAATCAGCGACTATTATGGCGATACAAAATGCAAAAGTCGCTGTTGTGGTGGTTTACTTAGCGGTCCCCCGACACACCTTGACAACAATTATGGACTAAAATATTACTTTACTCTTAGGAATGATTTAAACTTAAAGTCAGGAAATGTTATTTCATTACTTTTTAAAGTTTTTTGGCGGGGGTTTTTTTAAATTTCTTAATTTAATTTTATAATTATTCTACTCCATTTCATATACAAAGCCATGATTTGTTTGTAATGGATAAACTCAAAAACTACTGGGCTGATTTTAAAAATTCTTTTACTATTAGACAAGTATGTTATTCCTGAGTGACATAGGCTATGTATGTCCCACGGGCGAAGCCGGGGCGGGTCTAGTTTTTAATATAAAAAAAAAAAACCGAATATATTCGGCAACTGAGCCGAATAATTCTGCCGAATACAAATAGTGGAAGAGATGCCGAATACGCCGAATACCGAATACGAAACGAATATTCGGGTAGTGTTGCCAGATCAGGGGATTTCCCCCTAGATTTAGGGGATTTTTGACTAAGACAGGGGCAAAATAGAGGCAAAATATTGGGATTTCCCACTAGATTTAGCTAAATTTAGGGGGTTTTAATTGACCAAGATAGGGTCAAAATAGGGTATTTCTAGGGGGAAATCAAATAAGTTCAGAGGGAAGTCGCCGAGACCATCTGGCATCGGCGCATCTCTAGTATTTATATAATTTAGACTAGGAGGTCTAGAAATCTCTTAATAATAATAAAAGTTGAAGGAATTATGTAAAAAGAAATAAAAGTAGCAAATGTAGCGAAAATAAATTTATTGAGCATAAAATATGAATTAAATAACAAGTAACTAGTTAACTATAGCAACTACCACAGCATTATATTATTGTGTAGTAGTATGCAGTTGTGTAGTTGTGTAGTATTATATTTATATGTAATACCCATTTTTTAAGTTTTTATTAATAAATAAAAATATAAGTTTGTAACTTTTGAACACCTTTTGGAAAATTTTGCCACAAAATTTTAAAATAAGTCATACGATACTGATCTTCAAATACCTATATCTTGTCCCCTATCTGTGTGACAGCCATTCTAAACGGCGTGTACTCTGCTGTGCGAGGAGCTAGCCCAGAGAAAACTACAGATTTGTGTTTTCTACTCTCCGTTGGATTCTTTTCATTTAAGTTCGTTATACCTTTACCTATGGCCCTTAGCTTTTTAATGGCGTCATCTATTGGACCCCGGGAACTCAACGGCTCTAGCAGAGGCTTACGCAAACTTGTATTGACTATTCCTGACCTAGTTTGCCGAAAACCTGTATCAGATTTACTAGTCAGTTTGTTCTGAACGGATATCGTGGAACGCAAAATACTAGTGGTTTCACGTTCCCATTCTATGGGGTCTATGTAACAACGTTTGTTACCTACAGATCTATCGATATTGGGTTTTGTGATTTTACTCGCTGACTCAGTCCTGTATTTGACGGATTGGATTTCATTTTTATTTTCCTCTGGCTGGTAGCAGGAGTGCGGTACGATACGTCGTTTATAATCTGAGCTTTTTTCTCGTCTTCCTCGATGAGTCCTAGAAGATAGCGCAGACGTTTTATGCTTCTTAATACTACTTTTATTAGTCGAACTACATTTTACCACTGAAACGGCCGGTCGTACCGTAAAGGACACCGTCGGCCCGAGTACAATACCATCCTTATCGGCCAGTAAGTTATCGTAAGGGTTGAGCCAGGATAGGAAATCAGTTATGATAGGTCCGTTGTACTCATTAGGCACTGGCATGTCATCGTGTACAGGCGTCGCACCGGATGAAACTTGAGAAATCGTAGGGGTGGCACTTTTTATTTCTTGTTTCTTCTCCTTTGGTCTCTTATTGACGATACGTTTCCCGTTGATGCAAAGAGACAGACCGAGATACGCGGGTGCCTTTGGAATTACTTGCTTGTAAACTAGCTCAAACGTCCCAACATCTGCATCAGGATTTTGTCGACGATCTAAAACCACTGGAAGCATGGAATCCGTTTTATTATTCAATGACCATAGACAATTATTAAAATTAAAACAATCCATGAAGTTTACCTTTTATGACATCCTCCAGACATTGTGGGCAGAGACGAGCCGTAACGGAAGTCGTTGGTGCTAAGTCTGGGCTCGAATTTATTTCTATGAGCCACGGTGTGAAATCTTCAGTAAGCATAAAATCGGCACCATACAATTCGAAGCTGTTCTGCCTCTTGTCCATCGCCTCTTGGCAGGCTAGCATCGCTCCTACCAAGGATTGTTTGATTTCCGGATAAATCTTCGTGTCCCACATTTCGTATTTGCCTATCTGTCTTAAATGTTTTTCCACGTATTAAATTTTACCTATACTTACCTACTTAGTATAATAATTAATATAATAATATTTTATTTAGTTACCTCAAGTACGCTTTGAACGTGTGACAGTCCCACATATTTTCATCTGGTAGTGCTTTATCTCGTTCGCAATTTTTGTATTTTGTTTGTACAGCGTTATTTGTGAGGTGAACTGATTCATGGTAGTTCGAAAGGCTGAACATCTGCGAGCTGAACCTTAAGTAGCTATCTCTTGAACAAAATCCACGTCATTATTAAAATACGCCACAAAATAAATTAAAACTACTTCAGGATCAGATTTGTGTAATAAATTAAATTTCACGATCTAAACTTACTTGTAGACCCAAATAGTTAGCGGCTGGCAGTTCGTGATCAGAAACCATTGACGGATATCAAATTTCGTGCCATAAATAATCAGCGGGTTTTCTGAAATTTTGTAGTACAGAATGGAGTTAAGAGTTAAAACTTAGGAACTTTATTAAAATTTGTCAAATTTTTGCATGAAATTTTTAGACTCACCAATATACTTTTGTACGACATATCGAGACTTCTGTGCTGGAACGTTGATAAGACTGACAATGTCTTTAATATTATTCATGAGGTATATGCCCTTTCCCCTACATTTGTTGCCAGGTTTGACGATCCAGATATTGTAGACGCCATCAATATCCATCTGTGGCCAGTATCTCGATATTACCGAAAGGACCTTAGCTCCTTTTCTCTCCATGTTTCTGGATAGTAAATATTAAGTAAGTAATAAAATAGTTCATTAAAGTTACTTAGGTGCTTCATTTTTTATTATCTATGTTTCCTAATGTAAACGATTACAATTACAAATAGGTTGGTAATTAATATTCAAGTCATTATAATATTGTTTAACGACTTACTAATAAGAATTACGATAATATCTTGAATCGCGATCAATCACGAATGTTTCCTTATAGCTTTCTCAAATAGTATCTAACTAAAGGTTTTAGATTTCAAACCAAATAACAAGGCTGTCCAAAGGGATTAAACTGCCTGGTAACTGGTTATTATATAAATAGATATTAGATGTGTCAAAAAAACATGGTAAAAATCGGACCTTAAATTTAGGTTCTTGTCTTCCACAAATTTCGCTCCCTCGTGAACAAGAAGATAGTGGTGGGTTAAGAATATGTCCCATTCGTGCTCCCATACATGCTGCGCTTCTTCCGTGTCGTCAATATCTTTGTGGGTAAAGAAGGTGATGTATTCGTTTAATCTCGAAATAGAGAATTCTATTGCCGTTAAAGGTACTTTCCCATTGGACGACATCAAATTGTTTTCATCTTCATTCTGCATTACGCTACTAAGCCATTTCAATAGGCTGATGCAAGCTGTGATCCTGAAGTCATCGATGAATTCTTCTAGACTTTCTGGGCTGTGAATATTATAACATCTAGGAAATTTCGTCATCGCAACTCCTGGTTCTGTGTACCAGTGCATTTGATTTAGAGAAGACGTTAAACCTTCTTTTGTTGTAAAAATGGATCTGCAAAACCTACGTAAAAACATGAAAAGAAATGTGAAACATGAAAAAAACAAGTACTTACTTAAAGAAAAAACATGACAATTGGGTCAACAAGCAAAAGTCCCAATTAATTCATTTTATTTTTATTAATTACTTACAAAAGGTAAGAAAATGATGTCGCTAAATTTTTTTAATAAAGACTGAATTATTCATAATTATTATCTTTTACATTTTGTTTTTGGGCTTCGTCTGTAGTAGCTTATTAAAAAAACTAGCTGTTGCCCGCGACTTCGTCCGCGTTAGTATAGTAGATCACGTCCCAAGTATTATTTTTCAAAAATATTCAATGTACAGAATTGACTTTCTTACGATTTTATTACAATATGTATAGATGACTTAGTTTGTTCCTACAAAGGATAATTAAGACGCAATACAAACTCCACGATACCTTTTAATTATGAACAAAAGTTTCATGAGGAATAAGGGGGGGGGGGGTGTGGGGGGGCGCAGCCCCACCAAAACAAACGACACTGGAAAACCGTATGTGTAGTTTAGTTTTTAACTTTGTTCTTAAAAAAGATGTATAACGCCGCAACACCGCTTTGTTTGAAGCAAAATTTGGGAAGGTGGGGGGGGGTTTGGGGGGGAAAAGCCTCCCCCCCAAAGAAAAGACCGATGCCAAAGCTCCCAGCATGTTAATCAAACGACACTCGAAATTTGTATAGAAAAGATAGACAAAAGCTCATAGCATGGCAAGGAGTGAAGATAGATACAAAGTGTGAAGGAGAAATTTGTAGGAAATTTTATCTTTCATTACGTACAGGACATTTTTTCTCTACAACGCACCGTTTTAGCGATATGAGCAAAAAACTAAAAATATTGAAACTTGAGCCCCTCCCCCCGCCCTAGGTGATATCGTCATAATATATAGCCTATGTGTTGACCCGACCTCTATATAACATTCGTGCAAAATTTGAAGTAAATCCATTCAGTACTTTCTGAGTTTATCCCGGACATACATACAGACAAACAGACAAACCGACAAACAGACAAACAGACAAACAGACAAAAATTCTAAAAACTATATTTTTGGCTTCCATATCGATTGTAGATCACGTCCCAAGTATTATTTTTCAAAAATATTCAATGTACAGAATTGACTTTCTTACGATTTTATTACAATATGTATGTATGTATAGATGACTTAGTTTGTTCCTACAAAGGATAATTAAGACGCAATACAAACTCCACGATACCTTTTAATTCTGAACAAAAGTTTCATGAGGAATAAGGGGGGGGGGGGGTTTGGGGGGGGGCAGCCCCCCCAAAACAAACGACACTGGAAAACCGTATGTGTAGTTTAGTTTTTAACTTTGTTCTTAAAAAAGATGTATAACGCCGCAACACCGCTTTGTTTGAAGCAAAATTTGGGGAGGTGGGGGGGGGGGTTTGGGGGGGGCGAAGCCCCCCCCCCCCCAAGAAAAGACCGATGCCAAAGCTCCCAGCATGTTAATCAAACGACACTCGAAATTTGTATAGAAAAGATAGACAAAAGCTCATAGCATGGCAAGGAGTGAAGATAGATACAAAGTGTGAAGGAAAAATTTGTAGGAAATTTCATGGGCTTTCATTACGTACAGGACATTTTTTCTCTACAACGCACCGTTTTAGCGATATGAGCAAAAAACTAAAAATATTGAAACTTGAGCCCCTCCCCCCGCCCTAGGTGATATCGTCATAATATATAGCCTATGTGTTGACCCGACCTCTATATAACATTCGTGCAAAATTTGAAGTAAATCCATTCAGTACTTTCTGAGTTTATCCCGGACATACATACAGACAAACAGACAAACCGACAAACAGACAAACAGACAAACAGACAAAAATTCTAAAAACTATATTTTTGGCTTCCATATCGATTGTAGATCACGTCCCAAGTATTATTTTTCAAAAATATTCAATGTACAGAATTGACTTTCCTACGATTTTATTATATGTATAGATAATAATTAGTTACACCTTTTGACCTCGTTTTGTAGGTATATAAGTAGTAATTTTCTACATTCACCTGCTAATTAAAACATCCTTGTTGCTAAGAAGCCAATCGTATTTGTCTCTTTTTGTTGTCCAGAGAAAGTCCACCGCATGGTGTTCCATAAATTTGAACAATATCATTCTTTCCACTTTACTTAACTCTTTGCCCGAAGCGTTTTTTGGATCTAAGTTTGTAGGTGGATGTCGGGCCTGAAATGCGACTGCAACTTCATTTTAAATATTCTCGTTTTTTCCTAATCAAAACAGCATTTAAAGGCACTAATTTCCGTATCAGCCTGTCTACATCTTTAAACCTACTTTCACAATAACTCATAAATTGCTCGTGTACAGTGTATTAATACCTATTTATAAAACGTAGGTATTTATAAAGTACCTTGTGTGACTCGTATTTTTCTACCCATCCTCTTTCGATAAGTGCCCGTCGTACTGCTGGGAAACCTCCTCCCTTTATCATGAATACCTTTCGTTGCTTCATTGCTGTCTCAGCAACTTTTTTGAGTTCATTCCACCTTTCGTTGGTCACCCAACTTTTGTATTGTTTTAGTTGGTCTATTGAAGACGATTCACCTTAAACAGAGCATGTTTTGGAAATCACCGAATCTTTTTATTCAAATTATAGGTAAGTACCTACTTACTATGTAAGATGCTAAAGGTGATCTATGATGATTGTCGATCGATGAATGATGATGATATTATAAATACGTACGGTACGTGATTACTTTAAAGATTTTAAAATAGGTACCTGGGCCATGCTCGGATTTAGAAATGGATACAGCGCTCGACGGACGCAGCTCCTTTTTTGATAAACTCTCCTTGTGCAGCTTAGAGTCCGAGGCACTTTCTTCTAGAGCCATAGTTACTGCCATACGTTACCCTTCCAATTTAAAAAGTTCCTATAAAGTGCGTAAGGCTGTAACATATTATTAAACTTTAAGTACACGAACTACCCGTTTGCCAGCCGCCGCGAGAGTGGGACTACCATACCCCGCTTGGGGTTACGGACTACGGTGCAATAACCTACTTATGCTGCGAAATGCGACCTAGTTGCGGAGTTTCCTGATCATCAAGGCCGCGTCTCCACCTGGTACTGGGGAAATGACGTCATACCTCGGCCTTCACTGACCCTAATGCTGACGAGTTAATGAAGCTAAATTATCCTTACCTATTTCGTGGCCGTTAGCAAATGATTATAGTTACGAAACTGATATATTATTATTACAATTAGGTACCTAATTGATCTATTTTTTTATACAAAGGCAAACCAAAACAAATAATTTTGAAACATAACTGTCAAATTGTAATCAAACTGCTCGGTGGTACTGTCCAAGTACTGTCTAATAATTTCTCTATGCTGCGTACGGTATGTTTAATGTTTCCCTTATTATGTTTCCTTATTTAACTTTAAGTTTGCATATCGCCAGATTGTAGTTTGTGTAAGAAGCGGGAAGATCTTTACCATGCTTTGGTGGAGTGTGCCCGGGTGGAGTCAGAGAGGCGCAGGTTTGAGGCTGATGCGGGGGTAGCGTTGATACAGCTCGGTTGTGTGAGCGCTATTCTCGCTCAGCCGAAAGATCCTGTTTGCTGGGGGCTAGTGAATTTTTATTTAAATTTTATTAAGTGTAGAGCTAATTAGTATCTTTTTGCAAATTGTTAGTAATGAAGTTTATAATTTTGATGTATTCTATGAGGCTGGCATTGTCGGATTCGACACAAGCCTAATAAATAAGAAAAAAAAAAAAAAAACTTTATAGTACCTACTACCTACCTGTCTACTCTGCTAATCAATTTTTAATTAGGGTGGATAATGGATATAATGGATTGCACCAGAGGCGTAGGTAGGTAGTTAAAGTTAAGGTTATCGTCAAATATTGCGTCCTTAATTGACTTTTACTAGGGATTTAAATCCCCCCCCCACCCCTCATAGGGGACAAAAGAGGGGGTAAGATTTTGTATCAACTGATGAAGTAGAAATACTTTAAATGGCAAAACAATGTTGCCGGAACAGCTAGTCTATACATATTGTAATAAAACTGTAGAAATGAAAATTCAGAGATTCAAAACCTAATGTCACTACATCGCTATAGAAGCCAAAAATGTGGTTACTTTTTTGTCTGTCTGACTGTCTGTCTGTCTGTATGTTTGTTCCACTATCACACGAAAACTACTGATCCGATTTGAATGCGGTTTTCGCAGATATATTTGTCTTCTACCAACTTAACATCGTGTATAAAAAAAATTCCCCCCACCCCTCTAAGGGGCCAAAAGAGGGGGGTCACATTTTGTATCAAACTTTTTTCTTTAACACGAAAACTACTGATCCTATTTGCATGCGGTTTTCGCAGATATAATATTTGTCTTCTTCCAACTCAATATCTGGTGTATAAAATTTTCGCCCCACCACTCGAAGGGGACCAAAGAGGGGGATTTTGTATCATTTTTTTTTTCTTTGGACTTACATCATATTATTAACTATGTTTTCCAACTTAACATCAGGTGTATATAATTTTTCCCCCCACTCCTCAGGGAACAAAAGATAAGGTTTTGTGTCAACTGATGAAATAGAAAACTACTCTAAAAGGCAAAACAACGTTGCCGGGATAGCTAGTTATTTATATTTTTGCCTGGCCGCGATCGACTGGACTAACAGTCAACTGGTTGGCAACCCCGTCTATAATAATACCATAGACTTATAATATACTGACGTAAATAATACAATAATACTCTTTAGATAGTCTATACTTGAGCGCTTATTCCATTTGACTAAATTTAGAAGTTCTGGATCCTAAAAAGAAGACTAATTAGAAGCTTCTAATTCCACTTATCCTAATTTAGTAAGTAACTAAAATCTAAATCAGTTGTGACCACGCGGCGATTTCGGCCAGACGTCTTCTTAATGGCCCCAGTTCTGTCAAAGCAACAAAAATTACTCTCCTCATAGGCTTAGCTGTTGAGTGTTGGGTCAATGAAAATAAAAATAAATAAAAGGCGAAAAAGATGGTTGAAAGAATTTTTGCCCCACGAAAAATTATCAAACATGAACTTTCTGTACTACTTGGAACCAGCAGACCTTAGAAATACCGAATGGATTCCCGAGGGACCGTGCAGAGCGACGACACTGCCACAAGTGGCGAATAGCCGAAACTTTTACGAAAATTTTACTGTCAAGCTGTAGTCAAGCTACGGAAAATTATAACATTTCTTGAAAAATTTTAGTATTTTCAAGAATTGAAATGCATTGTTGTATTCCCGGATGTTCTAATACATACAAGAAATATAAAGGCAAATCGAACGATGTCAAATTTTACTATTTTTCTGCCAAAGTATTCACATGCCTTTGCTTATTGAAAAACGAAAGAAATGGATAAAAAGCGGTAAAAACATACGTAAGAATTTAAAAAGTTCCATGAATGTTATGTGTAGACTCGTAAAAACACTGAATTTTGTAGATTATAACCGTAAATTCATTTTTTATGAACACAATATGAACATAACATAACCTATAATGGATAACCTTATGAACACAATATGAACATGCCTATAACCAACGATATCTAAATACTCCTATAACCGTTGCTTCTTTCAGTAAACATCCAAACTGGCTTCAATCTAAATTGATATACATACATAGGCACCGCTCATTTAATTGGCATAAAGTTGCATCAAAAGTAAGGATATTTTGGAGAAGTCCTGCCAGGAATTCAACACTGAGGATAGTATTGATACTATTGAACTTGAACCATCTTGTCAAAGTGTTGGTTCCCAAAAGGATGATTCTTCAAGTAGGAAAAAGATTAGTAGTGCAGTCTTTGTGTGTTATTTAAAGGATACATAAATGGTGTTTGCACTGATGAGGTCCAGACTGAAATTAGTTAAAAATAGTGACAGACAAAAGTTGTGAAAATGGTATCTTTTGAATCGCAGAAGGTTGATGAAATAAAAGCATTTATTTTAGTGAACTTGTTTTATTTTATTAATCCACATGCATTTTCAGTAAGATTATAAGTATTTTTGCATAGCTTCATTATTTTATTGCAATATTTATCAAGTTTTTACTTTATATGCTGATGGATGCTATTAATTACTTTTTCAGATATTTTCTTAGTTAACTAGATAAGCTTTATACATTTTTATTCACTCTTTCGTTCTTTGTTTACGGGTAGAAAGTAGAAACCCTTAATATTATACTTAATATTATAAAAATATACTTAATATTATAAAATGCGAAAGTGTGTCTGTCTGTTAGCACTTCACGTCCAAACCGCTAAACCAATTTTGCTGAAATTTGGTATGAATTTACTTTGAGCCCCGGGAAAGGACATAGGATACTTTTTATCCCGGGAAAATGTACGGTTCTCGCGCGATAATATGATTTTTACGGAGTTACGGGCGTCATCTAGTCTTTAACTTTATATCATTTTATAGTGTAAAACATTGAGGGTGTAAAACATAAAAAAACACTTAAAAAGTAGCCAGGGTGAAGGAGAATGCGAAGCCGAAGTCACTCACAAGTTACGTCTTTTGTTCGCATCGTGTCGCTGCTGTCGAATTACGACGCCCTCTATAAGTTTCTGCACGGTCCCTCTTGATATTGCCACACCTGACTTTATTTGACAGATGCTGTCGTCAAACTTCAACATCTTAAGGTTGGCACTAGTGATTGTGACATAAAGCAAGAGCCAAGATGGCGAGTTCATCTCCGGTAGATCGTTCGTTCCGTGTTACTTCATCATACATTCGATGACTTTTTAGTTTATTTCATGAACTCATAGCTAATAAATTATTATAAAATATCTAAAATAGTGTGTAAGTGTTTGTTATCGAATTGTAGCGGACTTTATCTCAATTCAGATGTGCATCTATCCCACCTGAGGAATGTTGGTTTTTTTCAGTGATTTGTGATTCGGTCAGGTGTTTTCGTTTTAGAAATAAAAATTTTGTCCTTGCGCAGTGAGTGAATTTACTGAATTTAAATGTATTTGTGTTGTGGGGATGTTAGATGTCGGGACTGTTTTCAATGTTGGGAAACAAAAGCTTGAACTATTTGTTTTGATAATAGAACGATAAAATAAATTGAATAGATTGGACGGAGATTACCCCGGCCTGAGTGATGGCCTTCAGTGAGGTGAGTGTTATGTCTTTATTCTAATAATTACAATCCGTTACAATGCATCACTTTTTGTATGCGGCCCAGTACAAGTCTTCTCAAAATAACCACATCAGAATGTAATACCAAGTTATCGATGACACGTCTACAGCTTATTATAAGGAAGTAAAAAGTTTTTTGTATTATTTATTTAAATTTAGTTGAAGTTGCTATCGTAAAGGTACATAGATAAATTGTAACCTAAAAACTTGACATGAAATCCTATTTTGCCTATTCTAACCTATTCACATAATATTTTTGTATTATGGCTAAGATAGACAGGTATTTGTGTATTTTGGTTAAATTACCAGTTACCACTGGTGCTAACCTTTAATTCAATTTGCATAAAATAAAGTTAGTTAACTCTGGAGTTAAGTTATGAATATTGAGTCTGAAGTAATTTCAATAAGGTTTCATGACTTAAATATATTACAAACTCCTTTTTATATCATCAACTTAAAAAAATATGTTAAAAAAAGTTGTATTGTCCCAAGAAAAGGATCAGTTGTACATTATAATGACTGATTTTGTAACAAGAATTATTATATTTTCACATTGAGATAATAACATTAGTTACTTCTCTTCTTATGTAAAAATAATACAATAATGATTAATGACCAACGGCTGATGATATTTACAATATGAAAGCAAAAGGATCTATCACAAATGTATGTACTTTGTACATAATATTGTACTGTCAATCTATAATTCTATACATCTTAATTCTTGAATCACTGAATATACAGTCAAAATCTGTTATAACGACATTGAAGGGACTACTCATATTTAGTCGTAAAAACCGATAGTTGTAATAACCAGTGACAGGTGGTCAATAGCGTTCAGCCGGGACCTTTGATTTTGTTCAATTTAACAGGTATGTTGTTATTTAAAACAATGTCGCCATAAACGGTTTTGACTGTATTTAGAATATAATATTATTACATTTTGGTATGGAGATATTTTCAGTGAGAGAAATGAAGAATATGATAACGGAAAAATTGGAAAAATGTAAGCTATAACAGTGGACCCCTCATAATCCCTGTGACATATTAGTGCAGAATTTTTTATAATTGTTTTGGGTAGCAAGGTTATAAACATTTTTTTTAAAGATTGACTTATTAAACAGGTACAAATATTTAAAAAATAATATCATCTTATATACAGCACAACAATAAAGATGGATTGCAAGAATATTGTTGCTTAACTTAAGACGGCTAGAGAAAGACTTTATTTGATCTTAAATTTGACTTGATCTTAAATTGGTTTTGGAAAAGTTTAAACTATAAAAAATGTTTGGAAAATGTTATCATTATCTGTTACAACTAAGCTAGCTTACAACTAAGAAACTTACACTGGCTAATGTCCCGAAAATCCCAAGTATCGCTAGAAAGCAAACTCTTACTTTACAAAAGTATTCTAAAGCCAATATGGTCATATTATGGTGTTGAGCTATGGGGAACTGCAGCCAAATCTAATATTGAAATCCTCCAACGTTTTCAATCAAAAGTTCTTCGTATAATAACAGACACACCTTGGTATATATAACCAACAAACAACTACACAGTGACCTCAAAATGCCTCTGGTTCAGCAGGAGATCTCAAAAAGACTAAAATCTTACGCCAAGCTCATTGAAAATCACCCAAACCCACTAGCAAACCATCTAATGCAAAATCAGATAAAAACTTTTAATAGAATAAAGAGGAAAGCACCCCAAGATCTAATATAATAGAAAATATAAATATTGAACTAGTCGAAGGGCTAGATTCATTCAAGATAAATTAAAATTTCATAACCTCTAGCTAAATGCCCTGAACCAGGCAGATTGCAAGAAAATAAAACAGCCTTAAAAAAATTATCTGTTAAAACTTGGAGCAACATTAATAATGAGTGTAGGAGGTGGTAGGAGTAACAATTTATCAATTAAAAAATAATTATGAATCTTAATGCTTAACCCAAAAACATTTTAATTCAGTATTACAACTTTATTTTTAACCTATTAGCTATGGTAAAATAAATGACACGACACACATTTTATTTTGCCCCTAATTACCAATGTGTCAAAATAATATTTTATATGTAGAATTTTGTGAGTGGAGTGTAGACCCAATTAGTCAATACTGCACTTTCTTTAAAACATATATTTTATTACATGTGCCATGAATATGTAGATATCGAATATCAACCATTCTGTTACTAAGTTACTTGGGAGTTAAATGGGTTTAATTCACATTTACTTAATTAATAACTATGTTAGGTTAGAGCAGCTCTTGTTACATAATATTGTAATAGTGCCAATTTGCTTAAGGCATTTTTATAGTTTCAGAATGGTAACATTACAATGTAAATTAAAAAACTAAAACCCGACTACTGAAACACGCTCAAAAAGTACGAAATAAGAAAATAGTAAAGGAAGTTTGAAGGATAGCCGTGGTCGTATGCCACCTACTGTAGCAAAACAGAATAATAATAAAGTTAAAAGGGCATTGCCTATAACCAGCAGACGATCAAGAGGCTTCCAATGACACCTCATTTGTCCAAATCTGATTAGTAGTTTTAAAGTTACGAGGGAACAGATGAACATCCATACATACATACATACATACATACAGGTCAAAAAAATTAATAGGGATGATGACAAGGTCAAAGATTAGCGAATTTTGTTAATAAAATAAAGAAATAACGGTAAAAAATAAATGTTCCCAAAATTTCAGCCCAATAGCATTTGTATTTTTTTTTGTTATGAGCCTTCAAAGTTGGATAATTTATTTATTTATTTATACTTTTTGCACAATTTTGGTACATAGGCGGACTTAATGCCAAATAGCATTCTCTACCAGTCAACCTTTAGGTGTTCAGAAACAAAATTGTGTAGGTGCCAATAGTGCGAAAGGATGGGGAAAAAAAAATAAATATATATATGAAGAGCAATCTAAATATAACTAAAACTAACATTATATTATATTATATAATATATATCTAATTTAAATACAAATTGCATAAAATATCATACTTAATATAATTAATGAATACTAGTAGTTACATTTACATATATAATATTACAATACTTTATATAATAATAAATATTTATAATATAATAATAATTATATAAAACTAGTCGATAATCAAGTCGATTTTTTTAAATTAAATTTCTTAATAATTGTATACCATTCGATAACTTATGCAATTTAAAGCAACTTTTGTTATGACACCACTTTCATAAACGCATTATTTAATATACCTATCGAACAAAGTTCTCTCCCGATGCGTACAAACTAAGAAAGAGTGACGTCAGTCTTTCGTAGCACGTTTCGGGCAGGTCTATTTTATGAGATGTTTGAATTGTCATAACTTGGTGAATTTTGAAGCTATCAGAGTCATTCTTTCACCGATGTTTCTATTTTTTAAGGGTCTTTCAATTACCAATTAAAAAAAAAATTATAGTCATCATGCCTATAATTGTTATATGGACTGTGGGTAACATTCATGGCAATACTCATTGGAATTGTTCTTATGCATTGGAGCAGTGTTTCCCAACGTTTTTCAGCCAAGGACCCCTGGGAAGTCGAGCACAGTTTTCACGGACTCCCTTAACAGCAAAAAAATCGGATTACCTTTGGTCTATAGATAACACCTCGGAATCCCATACAATATACTTGTGGACCCTCACCAAGGATTCATGGACCACTGGTTGGGAAATCCTGCATTAGAGGTACATGATATTATATTTTGGCTACATAATGCAGGACGCGACCTATTGCCACAGTATAATATTATATTATGCAGTACCTACACCGTTTTCGTTCTAGAATAAAGAATCAGATAACCTTAAATACCTAAGCAATGCAGGATCACGTCGCGCACAATATGTCTAAGAACTTGTCTTTTTTTGTTTTTTTATTACTTCAATAAAACGCCTGATTTACGATTCTAAGGGCCTGTTTCACCACTTTCTGATAAAGTGCCGAATAGGCTATTTACAACCTTTTTGACAGATTCTCCATACTTGGGGCCTGTTTCACCACTCCCTAATAAAGTGCTGAATAGGCTATTCACAACTTTTTTGATTTTGACAGATTCTCCATACTCGATCTGTCAAGTTAATTGGCTCCTAGCGGATACGGGATAGCCTATTCGACACTTATCAGGAAGTGGTGAAACAGGCCTTCGATCTGTCAAGTTAATTGGTGGATAGCGTATTCGGCACTTATCAGGAAGTGGTGAAACAGATCGTAAGTACAATTTAAGAATATATTTTCTTGCTATGAGACTTAATATGTACCTTTTATAATTTCCAAGTTTTACCATCGATCGTTAGCCGCCCACGAAAATCACGTATATAATATTACTAGCTGTCCCGGCAAACGTTGTTTTGCCATTTAAAGTATATTTTCTACATCATCAGTTGATACATGTTTTACCCCCTCTTTTGTCCCCTAAGAGGGTGTGGGGGGGAAGGTCATACACCAGATGTTAAGTTGAAAAACACAGTTAATACCTAATATGAAGTAAGTCCACTAAAGAAAAAAGTTGTATACAAAATCTGACCCCTCTTTGGTCCCCAGAGAGGGTTGAGAGGGGAGGGGGGGGAGGATTTTTATACACCAGATGTTGAGTTGGAAGAAGACAAACATAATGTGAAAACCGTATGGAAATCGGATCAGTAGTTTTCGTGTTAAAGAAAAAGTTTGATACAAAATCTGACCCCCTCTTTTGTCCCCTTAGAGGGGTGGGGAAAAAAAATTTTATACACCAAATGTTAAGCTGGAAGAAGATAAATATATCTGCGAAAACCACATTCAAATCGGATCAGTATTTTTCGTGTGATGCTGGAACAAACATACAGACAGACAGAAAGAGTGACAGACAGACAGACAGACATAAAACTAACCACATTTTTGGCTTCTCTAGCGATGTAGTGACAAAGGTGTAATTTCGGGTGTCATTTCATATCTTTTATGTACAGAATTTTCATTTCTACAACAGAATATTGTATTCCTCCCGCACGCGCTTTGGTGACGCCTACTATCGTAATATTTTAATTTCGCCATAATTTCAAAACCAAACGTCCAATTTTAATCATTCAAAGACCAAATATTATCTACATAAACTGTACTTAGTGATAAAATAATTTATTTTGATAAGGATTAATAGCGTGAGTAAAATATATCCGTTTCAATTTAGTCAAAAAAAAAAATCAGGATTTTTAAATAAATAAATGGTTATTGTGCCTCACTCGACATAGATAGGTATAGTGTGTCGCGGACTTTTTTGTAGATATTTATAAGATCTACAATTACTTAGAACATTTTATGGTTCTATCTTTTATAGTTTAGGCAGCGTACGCAAAATAAGTAACTTTTCTAGCTGATTTTTTACACCTTGCGTCCGAAAAACTCAAAATATCTTACGGAACCCTACTTTTTTCCAAAATAAAATGTAGCCTATGTTCAGCAGAAATAATGTAAGATTCCAATAGCAAAAGAATTTTTCAAATCGGTCCAGTAGTTTCGGAGCCTATTCGACTCAAACAAACAAATCTTTCCTCTTTATAATAGTAGTATAGATATTCGGAGCGAAACTGTATCGTATCAAGGTCATAATATTATAACCGCGAAAACAACACCATTATTATCTAATCCTTATATTATGCTAATTTATTTTAATGAATTAAAAATATTATGTACGTACGTTATTATACGTGTATTTGTTGGAAGAGAGTGTGGGATTTGGGAACTTGCTGGTTATTTGTTTTCACCACCGTCTGCTGTTGTACCTGGTACTTACCTGGCGGCCATATAATATGTATATTATAATTTATAATGTATTACAGTATTATATTATAGCATGGGCGCCAGGTACGGAGTTAACTCGACCAAGTTGTAACTCCAAAGAACAGGCGTTTGACGCCCGAGGTGATACCTACTACAGTTGCTTGATTTAGCTAAATAATCATATAAAATATGAGCAGTTTCGATATGGTTTCAATGAAGTCTTGCAATATAAAAAATTACAAAACGCTACAATTAATCTTAAGTTAAATCGAGAATTAGGTTCTGATAGTACCTTGAGCCTTGGTATTAAACCTACAGTTCAATATTTTACTATTTGAATAGGTGGTTGTTAGTGTTTTTAGGGTTCCGTAGCCAAAATGGCAAAAAAGGAACCCTTATAGATTCGTCATGTCTGTTTGTCTGTCTGTCTGTCTGTCTGTCTTTATTTTAGGGGTCCCCATAGGTACAACTGAAACAAAAAAATATTTTTTCATCTAACCTATGCGTGTGGGGTATCTATGGATAAGTCTCCAAAAATCATATTAAGGTTTCTCATATCATTTTTTTCTAACCTGAATAGTTTGCGAGTGAGACTCTTCCAAAGTGGTAAAATGTGTGTCCCCCCCCTCTAATTTCTAAAGTAGGGGCATGATAATTCTAAAAAAAAATATATGATGTAGATTACTATAAAAACTACCAACGAAAATTGGTTTGAACGAGATCTAGCCAGTAGTTTTTTTATACGTCATAAAAATGGTAGACCTTAATCAAAATTTCATTAAATCGACTGAAATATAAAAATAAATCAAAAACCTTTTAATTTCATAAAAATAAACCTTATTGCTGCTGCGGAACCCTTCATGGGCGAGTCCAACTCGCACTTGGCCGGTTTTTTTTTGAAGTCTACACGACGCGCGACGCGACGGTCGAGTCTTTAAATTTTTTAAACTTTATTTTATGTTACAACTATGTAATGAAAAAAAAATACAAATATGTAATGTTTAACCTACAGTTTTTGTACAAGTGCAGTTGTGTTATCTATATGGGTTGTGGTTTCCTCGTATTAATAATGTTCGCACGACTGCCGAGTGCCGTACCTACTGCCTTTTACATTTACAATTACCTAATTGTAATTTGTAGGAAATTGTTTAAGGCTCTATGTTAGTTTCATTAGTTTCATACATGGTATAATAATAGTACGGGAGCCCTAGAACAATTTTTTTTGTGATTACTAACAGGCTAATTTTTTGTGAGTAGCTCTACATTTTGATAAGACGAACAACATTTTTATTTTCGATAAATCTCGAAAGTGGTAGCTAACAGAGATAGTAAGGATTTCATACTTTGACTTGATAGTCCTAAAATATGGATTGTTTTATTTGTAGGACAAGGTTACTCTTATATTATATAACTATTAAGTATTAACCTAACAATATACAAAAAATCAGCTGGTTAGGGTTCCGTTTTAGGGTTCTGTAATCAACAAAACTTGATTGAAAATATTGTTCGTCTTATCAAAATGTAGCTCTACTCACAAAAAAATTAGCTTGTTAGTAGTGATGGGCCGAATATGGTTTGAACCGAATACGAACTTCGGCCGAACATTCGGTAAAAATTAAAAATTCGACCGAAGTACGGATATGGCCTATGGGTGACCATGACAGGCCAAGCAACTTACTGTAACTTCGACTACCCATTTATTTTAAAGTTTTATAGTAGGTACCGTTCAACGACATAGTAGTTCACCATTTAGTCGTTGTCATGGCAACCATAAACAGTTTTTGTGTGAGCGTTTTCGTCGGTGACCGTGTCGATCGAGATTCGCAGTCGTCGCGGGTACGTTGAACCGGACTTATCAAAATATGCTCTAACCTGCGGCGGCGTATTGCATATTGCACTACTAATATAATATATATTCTGTGAAATTGCCCAATACGCGCACTGTGAACGGTGACGTCGCATATTATGCGCACCGAAAAATGTGCCTCGTGGGTAAGTGAGATCTGAACTCTGAAGTTTTATGAAATTATGACTAATTGTAATATTTTTTAGTTTATATACGAAGATGTGAACATTTTAAAATAATGTAATAGTTATTTGCACTGACTAATAATAATTATACTGTTTATATAATATCAATGCGACGGTTTAACAAGCATGAAGCAGTGATTACCGATACGTTGGTTTACGATACGTAGAAACTAGCAGCCTATGCGTAGGTATGATTCAATGAAGATTTGAAGACTATATTATTGTCTGTGTTAAAATGGTTCTGACGAATTTCCATCCATTACAACTATTTCGCTGAAATATCTTCGTAATAATGCGCTTGACACAGTATAGCAATATAATATCCCTACAGTAGTGAAACGAATGTACTTGCGCAGAGCAACGGAGGGGTACCCGCGGGGAAGCGGGCGGCGCGGGCCCAGTCCGCCAAAGTCCGCGAGTTTGAACGACTTCGCGCGCAGGTGTGACGTTGGCGCGTTTTGTGTTTTGTGTTGTAAAACGATAGCCTGTAACATCTTATTTTATAAACAATGGGATATAACAAGTGTTCAGTGTACAGAATATGTAAATCTGATTCAAAAAACAAAAAGGATTTAATTGTCATAAAATATAATATCGACTCACAGTTCACACTAAATTGTGTTGGCCTTGGTGGCATTTATTTGCAATTTGCATCTCTGTTTTATTGTTTACGTTGTAAGAAGTGTAACAAGGAGAGAAACAATTTATAGAATAAAAATAAAAAAAACTGTCAAATACCCTGTTACATACTAATTAGTACCTACCTAGCTAGGTACATAGGGCCACACATCAAGTGTAACATTTTGACCTTTGGACCGCCCTTACCGCGCACGTAATAAGAGCGAGTTTTGAAGTGCTTCTGTTACACCTGACGTGTGGCCTACCGTACCTACCAATTGTTATAATATGATAATTAATTATTGTTGGATATTTTATATATCCGAATGCGTCTTCATTATTTTAATAAAATTTTTAAATCCATACTAATTAGAAATTACTAATATTATAAATGCGAAAGTGTGTCTGTCTGTCTGTCTGTTACCTCTTCACGCCCAAACCGCTGGACAGATTTTGCTGAAATTTGGCATGGAGATACTTTGAGTCCCGGGAAAAGACAAAGGATACTTTTTGTCCTGGAAAAATGTACGGTTTCCGTGCGATTAACGAGTTTTGGCACAACGGAGTTGCGCGCATCATCTAGTAAAGAACTCAAATCATCTAAAAATAAAGTTTCACGTAAATATCTGGCAGTACGACATAACATGTAAATATAACACGCTGATTAATTACAAGCACAATATTTTATTTTTATTTTATTTCCCGTTTCGTGGCAAGTGGCAACCCTGGCATATCTGCTTGGTACTTACACCGGTGGCGGCATCGTGCGACATCAAAGGCGTTTCGTTACTGTAGGGATATTATATTGCTATACTGTGGCGCTTGACGCTTGTTATATTATTTATCTTTTTAACCCCCGACCAAAAAGAGGGGTGTTATAAGTTTGACGTGTCTGTCTGTCTGTCTGTCTGTCTGTCTGTCTGTCTGTCTGTCTGTCTGTCTGTCTGTCTGTCTGTGGCATCGTAGCATCCAAACGGGTGGACCGATTTTGATCAAATTTTTTTTGTTTGAAAGCTGACATGACGGTGAGTGTTCTTAGCTATAGTTCATCATCATCAGCCTGCTCATTGCTGAAATATCACGGTATATCTGGTTCGTGATAGGACGATTAGCAACTTGCAGTCGTTTGATGGGTTTTATATTTTGCATCCTGGTTCGAGACACTTATGAATATATACACATTATTGGAAAGTTGACCTGGTGGTGCAGCATCACCTGGTAATCAATAGGATACCCAACTCCTCACCAACTTAGAGCAGAGGTTTCGTGTTTGGGCTCATTTTAATTGCGACAACCAGTAAGACGTAGATAAACAGTAAATATTTGCATGCTGCTGCTGCAGCATCACCTGGATTCTATAGGAGCCAAGCTCCGTATGAACCTAAAGTGGAGGTTTCATGTTTGGGCTCATATTGATGGCCTCATCCAAGAGGACATATTTTATAGATGGTATTCATTGGGATATGATCCAGTTGATAGGAATTATTCTGCACAAGTTTAAAAAGCATAAAATAAAATTAAATTAAGAAATTTAAAAAAACCCCCGCCAAAAAACTTTAAAAAGTAATGAAATAACATTTCCTGACTTTAAGTTTAAATCATTCCTAAGAGTAAAGTAATATTTTAGTCCATAATTGTTGTCAAGGTGTGTCGGGGGACCGCTAATGTAGATGTTTGATTTCACATAACAATATAAATTAAGGGTCTGTTCACAGCGACCCGAATCGAGAGAATCAGCGACTTACTTAGCGGTCCCCAGACACACCTTGACAACAATTATGGACTATTATTATTTTTAACAAAAAATTAAAACCGACTTCCAGGGTAAAAACAATAATAATTTGTAATGAACAAAAAAGTGTTAAATAATTCTTACTCTTTAAAGTGCCTTATGCATAATTCTCCTAAACCTCAACTATTTCTGTACACAATCTTCATTACTTTGAAGACGGTACCAGATAAGAATGCTGAGTTCTATGACAAAATATTTTTAATATTTAAGACTGGTACCGACTTCAAAATAATGTAGATTGTGTACAGAAATAGTTGAGGTTTAGGAGAATTATGCATAAGGCACTTTAAAGAGTAAGAATTATTTAACACTTTTTTGTTCATTACAAATTATTATTGTTTTTACCCTGGAAGTCGGTTTTAATTTTTTGTTAAAAATAATAATTTCACTCTTCTAAGTGATTTATAAGCTGGTTTTCTGCACAGACTAATGTGTTATGCTTAGTGACTTTGGATCCAGGATACACTTTCATGATATTATGAGAACTCATTGTCTGATGTCACTACTTCAGAATTGCTTAAGCAACTCCAAGCATATACCACTGTGTACCTAATGTATGTATATGCTTATTGCTTGGCGTTAATCAAGCAATGATAAAATTAATGTTCATACGCCTGTCTTTAAAGGCTCTAAAGTTCTGTTCAGTGACTTTCTTTCTATCATTACACTCATCACTCATGAAAACAACTCAACATTACTAGATGACGCCCGTAACTTCGTTGCGCCAAAATTCGTTTATCGCGCGGAAACTTTAAATTTTTCCGGGATAAAAACTATCCTATGTCCTTTCTCGGGACTCAAAGTATCTCCATGCCAAATTTCAGCAAAATCGGTTCAGCGGTTCGAGCGTGAAGAGGTAACAAACAGACAGACTGATAGACAGACAGACAGACACACTTTCGCATTTATAATATTAGTATGGATGCTCAAATAATATAACTAAAATCGTCCTTATAAATTTTAAGAATAACTTACCTCATAGATCTTATGATCAAATTGCTAACTTGGTAACCTAAACACCAAGGTTGAGTCATTTACATTGAAACAACATTATAATTTTTTAAATCGTTCGACAAATTCGGGCTTTGTTCTTAAAGACTGAAGAATGTGTAGTGTGATTGTGTGTGTGAATGTGAGAATAATATATATTAGGATAAAATTGTTCGGCGTGCATCCGTTTTCTGATTGCCATAATACAAGTTTTACTTAGTTTGGGATTAGACGACGTGATGTACGCTACCTTGCTTTTATACTATTGTATATTATTGAATGATTAATAAAGAATTTGAAAGAATTTGAATTTGAATTTGAAAGACGATTAAAAGTAACAATAATAGGGTCATAATTAGATAATTCATGGTGTGGTGACCGGTAGTAGTGATGATGATGATGATGAATGTAACTTGCATAGAAGCATAATATGCTTTCAGTTCTTAAACCAACTCCGAAACCCCCATACTTGCTTTTTGGTAGCACATGCTTAGGATACTTCTCATAAAATCGAAATCCATATAAATTTGGAGGAGTTCCCTCAATTACTCACGGATGTATGTTGGAATGGTGGTGATGATGATGATGATAAATTAAATTTGCATAGTAGTATATGCTTTCAGTTCTTAAGACAACGCCGAAACCCCCAAACATGTATCTATAAGGAGTAAGGAGTTCTGTTCACCAACTTCGAACCATGGTATATCCTGGTGCAAAATCTTACTTTTTAGTTTTGGTAACATATGCCTGGAATACTTCCTATGAAACCAAAAAAACATATGTTTCCATTTGAATTTTGAGGAGTTCCCTCGATTACTCATGGATCCCATCATCAGGTCACCACTTTTCTGAACATTGCTTTTTGGTAGCATATGCTTAGGATACTTCTCATAAAATCGAAATCATTATAAGTTTCCATATAAATTTGGAGGAGTTCCCTCGATTACTCACGGATGTATGGTGGAATGATGGTGATGATGATGATGATTAATTAAATTTGCATAGTAGTATATGCTTTCAGTTCTTAAGACAACGCCGAAACCCCCAAACATGTATCTATAAGGAGTAAGGAGTTCTGTTCACCACCTTCGAACCATAGTAAATCCTGGTGCAAATCTTACTTTTTGGTAACATATGCCTGGAATACTTCATATGAAACCAAAAAAAACATATGTTTCCATTTGAATTTTGAGGAGTTCCCTCGATTACTCATGGATCCCATCATCAGATCACCACTTTTGTCAAAATGGGACCAAATTGGAGTGAAACCTATTATAACAAAAGAAAAATTTTGAAAATCGGTTCATAAACGGCGGAGTAATCGTTGAACATACATAAAAAAAAAAAAAAAAAAAAAAAAAAAAAAAATATCCACAGACGAACGTATAACCTCCTCGTTTTTGGAAGTCGGTTAAAAATATTACTTTACTCTTAGGAATGATTTAAACTTAAAGTCAGGAAATGTTATTTCATTACTTTTTAAAGTTTTTTGGCGGGGGTTTTTTTAAATTTCTTAATTTAATTTTTGTATTTACGTGCGCAGGAACAGAATGTGTTCCACATTTGAATTTGAAATTATTGTTCCATAATCACATCGTTCGGTCGTTGTTTGAGTTTGATAGTAATGTTAACTCGACGGGCGGTTGGACGACTTCCAAGGGAACGTTTAGTAGTATGGTTACATTGTAATGTTTGTCCTACATACACGTCATAGTAAACACGGAACAGAGGTGTTTGACTTATCTCAGTGTCGAAATAGCGCATCACTTTGATCCCGGCTATTAAAAGTGTCGTATTCTTTATCCGAGCAAACACTGTAATGTAATGTAAAGTAAAATGTGCCAGGTTTATAGTTTATTATACATTGTCTTGCGCCGATATAAAATGTTTAATGTGCAATGTCGTAAATGTAATGTTTTGTTAGAAATTTTAAAACAATTTCTATGGACCATTTCAACTGATAGATTTGCTAGCTAATCAAAAACTAAGGCTTGTACCGTTACGTGCACGTCTCTATCAGAGACTCTCTGGGTTAAATACCTAACATGTTGTCACTTTCATAAAAACGAATAACGATAGTGACAACTTTATATGACCAAGAGTATCTAACCCAGGCTTACGCAAGTTGACTTATTATTATGTAGAGTCCTGTTATAGAGCCATAATAGCTAGTTAGTAGTAAGTAGTAATTATTTGTTTTCGTATTGTATTTGTTAAGTGTGTCGAAGTATAATACACCTCTGACCCCGGCGTGATTCATGTGGACTATTGGGCCACGGGTGAAAGGTGGGGTACTGTGTTTAGTACAAGCGCCAAAACAGATCATTTCGACCTTAAAACTATAGCCGTAAGGTTCAAAAGTGGCACACTACAGTTGACCGTGACTGTGCCGACTTTATTTAGCCGTATTCATTGTTGTATGTTAGGTATTATGGAGGTGAATTATTAGTTTTATTTGTTTAATTACTAGGTATAGTAACTAATACTGCTTTGACCCCGTTACATGTCCTATATTCCCCACTAAATGTCGTCCGCAACTCCGTTGGGACAAAATTAGTTTATCGCGCAGGAACTGTACATTTTTCCGGGATAAAAAGTATCCTTAGATGTCCTTTTCCGTGACTCAAAGTATCCCCATACTAAATTTCATCAGAAAAAGCGTTTTGGGCGTGAACAGGTAACAGACCGACAGATACTCTTTCGCATTTATAATAATATTAGTATGGATTGCTGGCTGCTGCTCGTGTATTTTCATTAATGCATTTCATTTAAATAGTGTATTGAATCCAGTCGAAAGTTTACTATTACTTACTGTGTACGGTTATTGTATGTTTACCTTACAATAACTGGTTAACAACGGTTATATGACCCCACATTGTATGGCAGAAATGTGCTTATGATTTAAACTGAACAATTATTATTTATTTCATTGTGGAAATGTTTGGTTGCTGTAAAGTAAAATTTTGGTGTCTGTTACAAGCTTCTTTTTTCGCTTCTTTATTTATATAGCTAATGTTGTAATTTCGTTCGAAAGAGAAGAAATCACGCAAAGATGTTTTCTAAACCTAATCAGTACTATTATAATTATATTCTGTGACCTAATTCAAGACGTGAGTGGAAGAATAAGGTAAGTAACATGAAAAAACTTCCCGTTTTTTTGCCTTTAGGGCCGGAAAAGTTATTTTAAATAGAAAAACTATGGATTGTATGTGTAGCCAGATATATTAACTAGGTTATGAAGTAGATAAGTTACAAGTTTTATTGAAATAATTAGGGAAAAAATGTGTTATTGTCCGTATGTTACGAAATGTTACTTATTCGATTCTTCCACTCACGTCTTCAATTATCAAAAATTATTAAAATTGGCCCAGTACGAAGCCTGCTCAGGCAGAAAAGGAGATAGACAAATAATGATAGAAGTAGTAATATGATGTGAGACTTGAGACTTGAAGAGTAATATCTATTAGATAGAGCTTGTGAACGAGACAGGCAGGTTGCAGAGCACAGGAGGCCTACCACAACCTCTTAAAGCAGTATTATTTTAATATTACTTCATGATTTCGTACCATCACCTCTTAAAAGTAAGATTATTTTAGGCATATTTTAAGGTTGTTTCATCAAGAAGTTTTGTGACGTCATCTCAATATCATTCGCTCTATTCGTACCACGAGCTCCATTTTGACACCGTTTGACAGATAGCATGATTACTTATAACGTCAAACTAGCAATCATAAAAAAGTTGATATTTCGCAGCGGATTTAACATTACTTTGCATTTTTTACAGTTTTTATGTAAGATTATAATTGAAAAGTGAGTGTTTCTCTAAAGTTATGTAATTCTTTTTTCAAGAAATGTCTTTTTTATTAAAGTTTACAGTGTGTAAATAATATAACATAAAAAACGGCGTTGGTTTCTAGATGGCCAATGAATTGGAGATTCTTGAATTCCTGCAAGAGTTGCATGCATCTGCTAGCACATCAGCGATGCAGCGCAGAAGAAGATTGCGTTCACAATTTAATCCTTTCGATTTAGAGGATGCCGAGTTCGTCAAACGGTACCGGTTGACTAAAAGTTTAACCCGGAGTTTGTGTGATGAACTCACGCCAATGCTAAAGCGTCCCACAAAATCGACCGATTTATCTGTAGAGACTAAGGTACTTACATAAGTAATATTATATTCACGTTGTTGTTACACAAAATGTGCCATACCAAGCCAATACCTTTAACCAAAAATGTTTCAGGTGCTGACTGCATTGTCGTTTTATGCAACTGGGTCATATCAACGTCCTACTGGGAATATTGAAGGACATTCCATGGCCCAGCAGACAGTTTCTTCTTGCATAAAACAAGTCACTGCCTGTCTCAACTCTACAGAAATGAGGCAAAAGTATATTGTATTTCCAGCTACAGACCAAGAAAGGAATAGAATAAAGACTGAGTAACTATGGCCATATAATATATAAAATACTTTATTAATAATAATTAATAACACTGAATTTCTTTTACATATTTTAAAAACTTTAAAATTTATTTCAGATTCTACAACAAATTCAAAATTCCCGGAGTTCTAGGCTGCATAGACTGCACCCATGTTGCTATAGTTCGCCCGGTGGAAAACGAAGAGCGGTATTATTGCCGCAAACATTACCATTCGCTAAATGTTCAAATAGTGAGTTGTTACCTCGTCATGAGGATCTAATTTAAAAGTTTATTTGTAAATATTTGTTACCAGAAATATGTAGTAAAAAAATTGTTCATAGAAGTTTTTATTGAGTTATTTAAATCTATAATAATGATTTTCTTACATAAATAATACATAAAATTATAATTTTAACATTAAACTATACTAAAAATAACAGTTAAAGCTACAAATCACTATAAATGATTTTTAATGTTTTAGGTTTGTGATGCAAAAATGAATATAACTAGTGTGGACGCAAGTTATGGTGGTGCTTCTCACGACTCATTTATATGGGCCAGTCACCCATTGAAGGCACATCTTGAAAACCTCAGCGAGACAGAAAGTATTTGGTTTCTAGGTAATAATGTTTTATTGAGCATTGAATTTATATTAAACAATATTATTTTAATAAAAGCTATTTATATAAATATAATTATATATTATTATATTATTTTAAGGTGATTCTGGTTACCCGCTGAGGAAGACAATGATGACTCCGATATTAGATGCAGCCTCTAATACACCCGAAGCACATTACACAAATATGCATGTTCGCACTAGAAACACTGTGGAGCGAACCATTGGGCTTCTTAAAGCACGTTTTCGTTGCTTACTTGTGCACCGAGTCTTACACTACTCCCCAAGAGTAGCGGGCTCTATTGTGAATGCTTGTGTTATATTACATAACATTTGCAATAGGGCTAATACTCCTGTGCAACAATTAACCCACGAAGAGGTGACACAAGAAGCCCAATTACAGTTGACCCTAAGTAGGGCTGAAGAACTCCCAGGCACTGCAAACATTGAGCTGCAGCAGGGTCACGCCACAAGGCAAGCTCTTATTCAGCGTCTCTGGGAAAGGCGGCACTTACGGTCCTGAAACAATTTTTTCTGTTTATTTTTAATTATTATGATTTTCTCTTATAAATTGATGCTATTATTTACCAACATGTTAAAATTATTTTATTAAAAGTTAAGCATACTATTTAAAAATAATGTTTAATATTATATTGTATATTATAATATCTCTATTAATAAGTCTGTTAAAATCTACAGTCAGAGACTGTTGTGCACACCTTGACAGTAAGAAATTCAGTAAAATAAGTTTATATGTTTAGGAAATCTGTTGTTATATTTTAATTTTCTCACAATTAATTTAAAATAAGTGTAAATGTATAGTTATGGTAGTCAGTATTAAGTAATATCATAAATCATAATATTATCATTGATTAATAATAGTTGTTAAGAAATTAAAATAGACAATTCTTTGATCTTTGTTTAACAAACAAAATACACATAAATACATATTTTGTATGCAATATTTTGATTTCTATGAAGTTTAAGTTAATTCTGTGTACATAGTGACAAAACTACTACCTTTTTCATTATTTAGCCGTGTTAAATATAAAAACATGTTCTTAAAGTACTTGCCTCTCAATCTGCTGGAGACTGCTGCATATTCCTAGTAGAGCTCCCTTCATCTCTATCAGAGTATCTCCAATTTTTTCTAGATGTTGGCTACTACTTATAGTAGCCTGAGCCCTTCTCTCTGACGACTGTATGAGAGACCGGCTTATTGCTTGCATAGTAAGTGGAACCTCTCGCCTGCGACGTCGACGCCGGGGCGAAAGCACCGTTGTGGGTTCGTCCTGTGCAGATGAGGCGATGGGAGGAGTCCGGCTAGGAGGTGGAGTTGCAGGTGCCTGTTGGACAAGGGTTTGGCGGGACGAGGATGGTGCTAATAATATGGACTCTGAGGCAGGAGAATCTTGTTGTTCCTGTATGAGGCACTCAGGAAATGGAATGTTTATAACTTCCATGTCCATGGACTCCACCGCCACAGCCGGAGTGCTTTCGACAGGCTGCAAAATATAGCAAATATTACAAACCAATTTTGCGAAATATGAAAATAAATATAACATTTACTATATCTTGTCTTATTTAAACATAAAAATTTTGAGTTAAGTACAATGCAGGTTGACAATAAACTCCAAAACTACTGAACCGATTTTCAATCAAATTTCACATAAGTATACCCGTACTTTGGTCTAAGAGCGACCGCAGACTTACAATTTCAAGTTGTACAACTACTACAGTCTGTCAAGAAAGTCATGACAGGCGGGAAAATTTTCTAAACGTAATCACGCTTAAAAGAGGTATTGTTTTCTTTGTATTTTTACAGAGAATGCTTATTACATTTTAAATATTGTCACCTTGCACATTTTTATCTCGAATTTATAAAGCTCATATTATTTTTTCATTTAAAAATTGTAGTTGACTGTAGTTGGCCAACTGCAAATTGTATATCTGCGGGGGCCCTAACTTACTAGATAAGATAGTTATCATCTCAATTATTCGCTTATATCGTGAATGTAAACAAATAAAATGCATCAATTAATAATTATTTCAGCTAGTTGCAAATACACTCGATACATGGCGCTGTGTTCTGTTTCTTAGAATACAATTTTATTAATTTAGCTAATTCGATTTTACTCAGTTGCAATTGAGGAATAAACTATAATGGCGGTACAAAGCTATTATTGTATTTGACTTTTGATAAAATATAATATTATAATAAACTAAAATAATTACATAATGGACTTTTAATTTCCATCTGTTTTCAGGCAATAAAAATGATGTATTTTTAATAATACATATCTTATAAAATAGATAATTATAATTTATCTCTCACCGGGAATGGTTCCACTCGCACACCACTCAACCCCTGTCCGTAGTCTTCCCCCAGAATCTGGAGGAACTTGTTCTCAATATCGGACAGAGGTTGCTCATTTGATGGCCCTCCCCCAGTCCTGTGTTGGGACAATCTTAAGGCCGCTACCCTCCTCTTTAATTTAGCCTTATAATCTATCCAATACTGTAAATAAAACACAGCAGTGAGTTTATGGTCTTAGTAATATTACAGATTGAATAATTTAAACGTAAAATAATTAATAAAACAATATTTTTGAGTTACTTTGGACCAGCTTTTCCAATCTTTGTGTACGCCGGTGCCTTGAGCATTCAGTATCTCTGCAACCTCCTGCCATTTTCGTTTGGAGTACTCTTTTGCTTGTAATGATCGGTTGAAGGAAACAGCGATATCTCTATGAGAATTTAGGTGTTCCCATAGGATATCGAGCTGTTGCCCAGAAACCCGACGATTACCAACGCTGCAAACGAAATCATGAACACTTGAACCACTTGAAATTCCATTGAAAGCATTTTTAACTTTTGCTTTGGTGTTTTAAGTACCTAATTAAAATTATAACTAAACAAAAGACTATATACGATCACTAAACAATTAATTCATCGAACACTTTTTTGGATGTTTACTTACTTTCTATTTGACATAGTTATGAGTAAGAAATAAGAATATTAAAACTGAAAAACTCTTTTAAAGTTATAACTCTCACACCACTTGAAACTTTTTATATTTAGCGCGTCCGCGTCAGTCGTCACAACAACACTTCAAGTCTTCATGTATGTTCAATGCTAGAAAACGGAACGCGTTTTTCAGCATTGCTATTAGTATTTTGTAACAATTTCACTGTTTGATTTCTTATTGTAAACAATTTAACGCTGTTACATTTAATTTGTTAAATATTAATTGAGTTTAACATAAAACCTTTCAAATTTTCTATATGCTCTTGTGAATTTTTCTACTTTCATTTTAAACAATACCGTAAAGCGGAACGCAATTCGTAACGTCAACGTCAATGTCGTAAACGTAATGTCACAGCGTAATGTCATTCGTGCGAAAGGGACAAAGCGGGTGCTATCTCGCTTCCACTTATAGCAAAAGGACATACAATAATTTGATAACGTTCGTTCTTTCCCATCACTAAGCAGGCATAAAACAATATTGTTTTCATACACTATAAAAAGCTCATGGTACGAATCAAAGTAATCTTATTGTAATCTTACTATAAAGTGTTCTGGAAACATGATAGTTTTAGAAAAGGTTGTGGTAGGCCTGCAGTTCGATAGGCGAATATCTTCGTGTTCGGCCACCGGGTAATAGACAAACACGATTTATTTCTATTGCTACAATGAAAATAGCAATATGTCTGTAACATATACGACATGATTTCCACCTGCTGCCACAGTGGCTGTTCTACTTAGGTATCATTAACGTGTCGACTATATTATGGTTTATAGCCGGGTAAAAATACATCGAGGGGGACCTTTATTGACCCCGTTTGTTATAACAGCAGTAACTATTTTAACATTCAACAGACTAATCGGGGGTACTTGTACTATTATCTATTCTGTGTCGGGGGTAAATAGAAATGCGGTTGTTGTAGACGATTATTTTCTTATTGGATGTTGTCCGCTACTTCCTTGCAACTTGCATAGGAATTAGTTTATTTTTTTTGTGATAAAATATATATTATTATATTAGTATTTTATAATTTTCCCGGATAATTTCATACAAATTGATCCAGTTTAAGCCTTATGAGGTAGATTTCGCATTTACCACACAGCCGCTATAAAATCAATAATCTACAAGGCGAAATCATAATTTACAACGAATTATTTAATTATTTTAAAATAAGTGTAGCATATAATATTATTTTCGTCTGCCAATAAATGAGACAAACAGCAATATTTAGATGATGACTGTGCGAATTTTGGTAGTATTTCCTTTGGTTCGTGATTTCCTCATACTCATCACATTGCTGCATTGTATTGAGGCTAATATCCATGGGAAGTGAGAACGGTCGGTTATGAATTATGATGATGATGTGATTGTGTGTTCTTCAATTCTAAACAGTTTGCCAGTGCGTTCTGACGTCTCGGTAGTAAATAATTTACGTCGATTGTGTGTGCTAATGACAGCTTCCCAAGGCCACCCCGGCCTAGAAAAGCCACTAGAAAGCTCACTGTGATGAGCCTGTGAGACGCGGACAACCGCTGGTAAAGTTGCGGTGGGTTAACAGTGCCCGGAATTTTGCCTAATCGGGGAGGGGAGCACCATGGGGCTTCAATGGATGGATCGCACGTCCGGGGAGTCCCACATACCCATGCCGAAATCCGCCGGAGCTGCGCAAAGCAGGCCGTAGCCCTTCGTGGAAAGCCTCGAGAAAACATAATCATGATTTTACTGTTTATTATCAAAGCATTGCAAAAACATGATGACGTGTTTTTCATGACTAAATACCCTCTGATAACGATAAGTTACTTGTAGATTGCATAGATAGTGTAGGTACGCCAGTCACTGTCCTGGATTGTAATTCACAAGGCTGCCATCCATATTTATAACGTTGCCGATAGAAAATCGCTTCCGTCGTAAATCGCGAAATTGTATTTATATGTCTGTCCATGCTCTATTTGTTGCGGTTTATAGATGGGATTCTTTAACTTATTAATGAGGTGTGGAAAGTGGGTGAAAGTATGTAGGGTAGTAGATGGTATCAGGTGTGTTGTGCAAACTGTTAGGACTAGGAAAACCAATGTTTTAAATATGGAAATATATTGACTGCAGTGCTAATGGACAAGTGTAGTGTAGCGGCGTGGGGTCCTTAAGAGCATACGCTAACACTTTTTTTCCATACAAACGTATTCCCCAATTTCCTCCCTGGATAATGCGTCTAGACAAATGATTTTTTGATACAATAATGGGATCTGTGAAAGCTATACCTCTACGTTCGATATTTTTTTATTTTAATACTAATAATTAAAAAATATGACCCTTCAAAAATCGCAAAAAATGAATTTTTCGTACCCCGCCAATCAACCGACCATAAAACAAATTTGAAAGATCTTTAAGATAAAATAAAAACGTAGAGGCATAGACTCATCCTTTCTGAAGATATTTAAAAATAAATTAATTAGATAGGCTCTATTTTGAAGGAGGAATCAGAGGAATACGTTACCTCGATTTACTATATCTGTCTCTATCACAATGCACGTGCCAGGCCAGCGCAGGGTGAAGCGTGATGGCAATAGTTTCATCGTTCAAATTTGGCCGTAACCGCGTTCCCTCTTAATAATTATACTATTCACATAGGCTTCTCTTCACATTTACATTTTAAAGAGAGTCATCCAAATTAATACAGGCCTAGCCTAAGCAAGATAATTTTCGTCTGAAGCAAAAGCCAGCATCCGCTACTAATAGCACTGATGCTATTAGAAAATAGAAACAAAAACTGTATGACATTTAACTTGGCTGTTTTTGTTGTTTTCTTTAACCTTTTAAGTTACACCATTGTGTTTATCATTCAAATATGTTATGTAAGGCTTTTTAATGAAATATTCGGTGTGTGTGGGCCATCCTTCGGTAGAGATAGGGCAAAGGAATCGGAAAATAAAATATCTGATATGGTTCATAACATCGAAATGACGACCTCTGTGGCTCAGTGGATAGCACGTTGGTAGCTAAAGCCGGAGGTCGCGGGTTCGAATCCCGCCGACGGAACAATAAGTTTTCAATGTTCCTGGGTCATGGATGTGTATTAAATATATTTATCATATAATAAAAATCTTAAATATATGTATAGTATAAAAGTATTAAATATATTTCCGTTGTCTGGTACCTGTAACACAAGTCCATCAGGTACTTACCATGGGGCCAGACTGACGTGATGTGAAGCGTCCATAGATATTATTATATTATTATATTGAAAGAATGTAAGAGAGATAAACATGTATTTTAGTTAACTACATATACATAATAGATGATAGAAACTGTAACGTTTAGATAAAAGATTAATGTATGAAGCAAAACGGTTGAAAAGTTTGTTTATGACGATTGACGATAAACAAACACAGGCGGTAAACCGCCATCTTCGAGTTTCTAAAACTTAATTAGGAGTTATGACATCCAAACTTGAATCTGGAGCCGCGGAGTTGGGCGCAAGAATGTTGTTACCAAAGTTTTGTACGAAATTCGCTTGCAACAAGTACGCAACTAACTAATAACGATCCCGCAGAAAACTGGAGCGCGCGAGGACGTAGTTTACATAATATTTTGTTCACGACCAAACGCTGGTATTTACAAAACCTTATTAGGTTTTTCGTGGGCGGAATATAGAGCCAAAAGTGTGAAGATTGGGGCGTTATCTCTTCGATAGTACTTACGTTTAATTATGAATCAGCCAGTACCCTGATGTAACAGAATTTAATAAAACAACATTATTTCGGAGTTGCACAATAAACATGTCGTCAATGCATTTCATAACCGTGTGGGTGTATGAGCATTACCGTGCAGTTACACGTCGCTCGAGCGGTTGTAATTCATGCTAATTGCAAGTGTTGCAATGACCTTGGACCGATAGTTCCTAGTGTTTGCTCAACGTCTCTAAGGTATGCATTGTGAAAATTGCATTTTCATCACACGCTCGCTACGGCTCGACGCGGAAAACCCTGCAGGCTGCAAACGACGAAGTAATCGCACCCTAACGAGCATTTTCTCGCTGATGAAATTTGGCTACTGCGACGCGTTATTTCTGAGAAAATATCAAAGGTTTTGATGATTACTAGAAATGGTTACAGTTTACACAGAACTTGCGGTGAAGGGAATGTGTAGATCGGCAAAACCTTTCTAGAGGTGGCGCATAACTTTAAGTTCATCAATTGTAGGGTTCCGTACCCAAAGGGTAAAAACGGGACCCTATTACTGAGACTTCGGTGTCTGTCCGTCTGTCTGTCCATCTGTCTGTCTGTCTCCAGGCTGTAACCTAAAGAACCGCTATAGCTAGACTTCTGAAATTTTCACAGATTATGTATTTCTGGTGCCGCTATAACAACGAATACCTACGAAAAATAAAATAAAGTTAATATATAGGGGGGGCTCCCATACAACAAACATTATTTTTTAATCTTTTTGGCTCGTAATCCATAATGGCAACATATTATAGGCACTTGAAATTTTCACTAAATCCTTAATTATATGTGTACTTTAATATTAAATAATACAATTAAAATTAATAATTAAGGGGGGCTTCCATACAAAAAACACAACCTATTTTCACTCTATAATGGTACGGAACCCTTCGTGCGCGGGTCCAACTCGCACTTGGCGCATTATTTTTTCATTTAAAGTTGCACTGTTCTACCAATAGCTTGTTCATTGATTGCGAACCCGCCTCGCTTACACTTCGCCACACCAAACAGATTTAAAAATCGTAAATTGCTTAATTGCTCCCTTTCCTCCATTTTTGCCGAGCTGTTTTGAAGTTGCGGGCGGCCTATACCTACGACACATATGACATAGGGCGTATTTGTTACGTTTTTACTGGCTCGATGACGGCGAACGGTTGAATGGTTGTTTTGGAAAGTGCCCCCGGCTAAGCCGAACGGTCACGCAACGTACGTACGATTTAATGAACGCAACACTCGTTTATTACGGCCCACACTTATCGCGATCATATTTAATTGTATTTTTATATAATTATTGGGTCATTACTGTGTGATGTATTAATATATTTTGTAGTTAAGGGGTTTCTTATAATACTAGGGCAGAGTACTTAAATCACGAGGATCTCAGGTAGGAGCGAATAAAGATTACTAATAGGCATTCCTAGCTTAATGAGGCTTTTGAAATGGTAGTGCTCCGCATGGTATCCCACAGAGCAATAAAACAGGAGATACATATTCTTAAACGGCCGCAATACACGATGGGATTAAAGGATAAGCGCGAAAGCTAACGCTCCTTATCGGCGCACAGAGTCCGTAATACAGACATTATTCTCGCATTCAAGTAGGGAACATAATCTCGAACACTCGCCGAAGATTTATTACACGAATCCCAGGCCAGGTCTCGATCTGAATACGAACAATCAGTCACTGACATTATAGCTGGTGTACTTAGTTATAACTCAATTTAAATGCCAGGATCAGTGCAGATTAACTTGATACAGTAGCGAGCGAGATTACGGAGCTGCAGCAATGTGAGCTATGGATAGTTGGATACTCCGTACTCGTTTTCTTTACTGGATTTATATAGTGCCGAATTTCAGAGATTTGCTAACAGATTCACATATAATACACATAAAGTGTGAATTCCATGCCCCTATTATAAATTTATTTTCAAGTGGCTTTTCGAACGTATCAGACAAAGTCAGCAACATTGATTAGCATAATCGTGGAGTAAATTATACTACTTGTACTAAGGGGTCCGCGATGTCCCTAAGCTCGAGTCATCGATACCTGTCCCTTTATACATGCCAACATTATGCAAGCGCGCTTTTTATAGGAGATAGCGCTTATGGTCACCGGCACGTTAGCCATCTCTCGCTGTTTGTGCTCTTAGGTAATATCGAAAGCGAGTCGATTAACACACTTATATCGCGCACGGTAACGACTTAACACCATGGTACCTACTGCAATTTATTACGTTCTAAATTTCTGATAGCTTTTACGTGAGATCTTTCGATAAGATTTTAAGTTTGGATGTTCCCTTTTCTTTGTGCGCCAGTTGAATCTACATTGTTTAGTTGGCCAAGGCTGGCTCTTCTTGAGAGTTGAGACGAAAGCCCTAGCTTTTAAGGGTTAGGAATTGGGATAATGATCTGTAAAATGTTAGCTAAAGACTTGAGATAAGGGATGCAGAAATGAATAGTTAAAACTTAAAGGGATTCAGAAAGCACATATAATCTGCGTTGTATCACAAAATACATATTAGTACAAGTATATTAAGATAATGTATCCTAAAAATGTTTTTGACGAATGAAGCCTATGAGACCAGTACAACTGTTACTACCTTATCCAAAGTTAGGAAGAAATAAGAATAACATTAGTAGTGTTAAATTGTTCTTAAGTTACTATACATTTTTACCTTGTTAGTTACTTGCCTTAATGTCAATCAATTTGCATATTATGCTAATAGCATCTTGGCAGAAAATAATAGATTATGTTTCTATGAAACACACGCGCATAACGCAATATAATATATGTACATTACATAAATTGCATAAATAGCATCAACCACATAGACCGAGCCGCTTTCTACCTACTTGTGCGTAATTGGATATAGTGTGAACTTCCCTATTCATTAACTCTCATAAGTCGTACAATTTCATCCAACCTCGGATTATATTATGCGAGAGACGCTTTCAATTATAGCTGCCTGTTTGTTATGTTTGAGTTTGTTGAAGGCGTTTATCCCAAATATTCAGACTTAGCTCAACATACAACATAGATAAGTACTAGTACAAGTTTCATACAAACTGACCGACAGATTGATCTAGGACAACTTGTCATATGCGGATGGAAAAATACATAAAACATTTATAGCATGTGGCTGCTGCTGGTACAGTCTGCCTTTTTCAAACTCTGAATATAAAAATTTATATTCAGAGTTTGAAAAAGGTTTTTCTTACAGAGATAAGATATTCGCTTTGGTACGTCCGTCCGAGCGCGAAGACAAAAAATTTATTAAATAAAATATAGTAATTTAAATACATATAAGTAATGTATTATGTATTTATTTGCATAAAAATTGTAAGGTAAGTATTTCTATGGCTTACTATACAAAGGCCGCGCACACATTTTTGTGTTCTCACGATTTCGTTTATTTCACGCAATTAGGACTTACGCAAACTTTTAGTTTTATATTTTCCCAATCGGTTTCAATTCACAAGGGCATCACGTTTTGACAAGCGTTAAAATTGTACCGAAACGATTTCAAGGCGTGTATTAGAAATATTTACGATCAAGTTCATAACGATTGCTATGATTTAGCTAAAATAATTAACAGAATAACGAGTCTAACTTCTAGGATCCAGCTCTATACGAGCATATTTCTAGCTTGTTTTATCGGAGCTTTTACAGCTTTACAAGAAAATTTCTTAGTTCCATTTGGAAGTTTCCTAAACGATACAAGAAACGAGCGCAAACTCCAAGTGCAAGGAGGTGGCAGGCGGGCCAATTTATTTGGTCTCGGGTTGTTGAGTTCTAAAATATAGCTGAGCGATCGGTCCCATCGATTTTCTCCAGCTCGAGGTGGAAATAGCTCTTTTCGGACCATCGCCGCTGCGCTCACTGCACACGACTCTGTTCGCGTTAAATAATCGAGAGCTCTTAAGGTGACGCCTTGATAATTTGGCTGTAGCGATGTCCATTTTTTTCAGCAATGACTAAAGCTAAGAAATTAAAGTTCACTGTCAGTATTCATCATGTCTTTGTCTTTGAATTACCCATAGCATAACACGATTGGTCAACTTTTATAACACAGAATAATCAATCAAAAAGACCTCTGTAAAAAAAGGGATTCCTATTTTGCCAACAGAGGAGAGTGAGAGCTTCCAAAATTTGTACATAAATTGGTTCTAGTATATACTTTACCATAGCTTATATGAAATGTATTTATAGTTTTCAAATTACGCGACAAAAACCATTTTGTCGCTACGCCCTTTCCATTTTTTGCTGTTCCATTGCTTGTTTTCTATGAGAGGACGGGCGAGCCTCGCATACTAAACAAGCAATCTAAAACACATCCAACACGGTTTTTTACTTTAACATGGCGTCACCTTAAATAAGACGCCTTTTCCGTTATACATTTTATTCAATGCTAGTACTTCTCGTGAGTGCTTATGATACTTCAATATTTTCCATGCGAGGACGTGATAAATAGTTTACTCGTGTCATAAAGAAAAGATTAGGTTTACATTTCAGACTCTGTCTCTATCTCTCAACGTTTTCTTTATCATAAATAGCTCTACTTAAGTGGTAGGTTGGAAAGTGGCGGGAAATTCTTATTTTCTTTTGTCAATTTTCGAAAACACGAGTCCACCAGACGCTTCGTATGTGTCTGCACTCTGCCCCCTAGTGGCAATGAAATATCAAAAAAGCTTGTAATGATCTTATTTTAGACAATTTACTTTAAACTGATAAAAAGTCTGTTATGACTTATGAGCAATTAAAAACGAGTGTTTTATGTAATGTTTTTACAGCACGAAACCTTAAACACTGACCTCAATACATATATGAGAGTTAAGCGACTTTGTGCTAGATCGAATTACGAGCTTAGCGACAGTATCGATTATATTGCAGCGTTTGTGTTTTGCACCGCCGCCGTATGTAATGGAATGATTGGAAATGTAGCCTTTCACAATGCTAAACGATGATAACACATTCTTAATATGGAGTTTAGAAACGTTTTTTGGAAATTAATATTCGTCATCGGTATAATATATGGCCAAATTAAAAATTCCTCTCTCCACTTCGAGCTGTGGTGGATGATTGCCGCTGGCCAGTATGATTGTGAAGATGTGTATAGCGTGCACACTGCACAGTATACATTGCACAATCGATATCGAACATGGGCAAGACACGACGAATGTCCATTTCGTATGTCTATGATTCCATCATAATATGCCCATACACACGTCTCCACGTTGGCCGCAGGCCGCGTAATAAAATATTTTATCAATTATCAGATTCTTCCGATTCGTACGTTTTAAATTTCACAGTCAAGACGTGTAGTCAAGAAAATGGTACAGCAATAACGCCCTATATTTTTACTGGCTCCATCCACTTTGGCGGAGTTTTCGCAGCGAAAACGGTTTTGCTGTTAGATAAATTGTGTTAACATAAGCGGGCGTCGGATATTGCTCGGCTATGGATTTGCGGCGAATGGTTTCCGCTGCGGTGGCGGGCGTGTATTAGCGCAGGTGTATTTGCTCTATTGCTGTCTGTTATGCCATCGGCCTAGGTACCTTGTGTTAGGTAATTGATAAGTGATAACATTAAGCGAGTTAAAGTCGTTCCCGCAAGGTGCGTCCAGACGCGATTTATTATTTTTGACCGTAACTTTTTTATGTATGCCAAAGTATGTCATAGAATTCATAGATCACAAAATACGATTTCCGAACGATCCATCCCGAGACCATGTCCGGTTATAGTCATGTCGCTTTATTCTAGAGTCTAGAATCTAGATGCACCTTTACACTGCTCTACTGCATGGAGCCCGATCTCGTCTTCTTTGATTATACCTTCGCGTTTATCCGTGTATCATCTCTTTGAGTATTTAAATGTCCTTTAAGTTTTAAAGACATTCTCTCTAATAAAGTATAATAATTGGCACGTGTGAATTAGGATAACATTTTATTGGTAGCCGTTGCCCTATTAAAGTACACAGCGGTTAACACTTCGGGCCGTAAATTCGGGATTGAATGTGTTTAGACTGTTTAGGACAATTTATGGCGCCGTTTGAATGTTCGGTCACCAGTGCTGTATGTGTTACTGCTTATTGCGTTCAAAATAGCCCTCTCCACAATGCTGGGACTGTTTACCTTTTAAAGTGTTTGAGAATGCCCTTAGGCGTTACATCAGCATTTCACAGCATGGTAGAGTATAGTCGAAGTGAAAATAGTCAAGTTCCACGGAGGCAGACGTTTATTTTCATTCTTGTAGTTGTTTAATCGAACTAAAATTAAAACTGAAAAGAGCGATTTTCAAGAATTCACTGCCAAATAATTACTGTATCGCGTGCGATTAAACATGCCATATATTATAAAGTTCCTTGAAGTTTTCTTATTGTAGAGTAGGTACGGACCATGTATTTGAAAAAGGAGTTTAGAATTTGAAGATTCGTGTAGTTTTCAAGAGCAATTTTTCAAGAATTCAATGCTAAAAGTAATTACTGTATCGTGTGCGATTAAACATGCCATATATAAAGTTCCTTGAAGTTTTCTTATTGTAGAGTACGGACCGTGTATTTAAAAGAGGAGCTTAGAATTTGTAGATTCGTGTAGTTTTTATTTCTCGAGAGTCATCGACTAGTAGATGTAGAGTGTATCCAGTCCAAGAAAAAATTCCAATTCCATTTTCTCCTTTCTTACAAAAGTTTTTTGGTATCGGCCAAGTAAAGCATGAGGAGATTAGACGTGACTGAGATCGAACTACGCACATTTTCCTGTAAAATGTAACGCGAGTTCCTGACAATTTATTCTGGATGCACGCAATAATAATAATTATCACGTGACAACATTTTTGTACTTACCATAAATTATTGCAGTAATTAATTATAGAGATAGGATTACTATTGACTAATCACCTATTAGTGGGCTGGTGTACATACAAAATATTGGTCCCCAGTACTGTTTGTACTTTGTAGGGCCAACGGAGATAGAGGCGCGAGCGTTTATTTACACAATCTACCACCCAAGTACTTGCTAATGCTTTTAAAGTGCCATGTCTTGGTATTCGTAGCTCATTAAACTCTTGTAGAAACGTATTACTCGTATCATTCAAGGATATCCTAGAATTTCTGATATTCCAGAGCCTTAACTTCATGAAAATCGGTCATGTTTTCCTTGATTCGTTGTTCGAAAACGCTTGTTTATTGTGAAGGTGTATTCGGAAATTAAATCATGTTATAGGCCGTCACAGACTTAGCTATAATATATATTAATATGTTTATAGCTAGGCATATTACTATATATTTTGTATACAACTAGCTGTCCCGGCAAACGTTGTTTTGCCATTTAAAGTATATTTTCTATATCATCAGTTGATACATGTTTTACCCCCTCTTTTGTCCCCTAAGAGGGTGTGGGGGGGGGGAAGGTCATACACCAGATGTTAAGTTGAAAAACACAGTTAATACCTAATATGAAGTAAGTCCACTAAAGAAAAAAGTTGTATACAAAATCTGAGAGGGGAGGGGGGAGGATTTTTATACACCAGATGTTGAGTTGGAAGAAGACAAATATATTATATCTGTGAAAACCGTATGCAAATCTGTGAAAACCGTATGCAAATCGGATCAGTAGTTTTCGTGTTAAAGAAAAAAGTTTGATACAAAATCTGACCCCCTCTTTTGTCCCCTTAGAGGGGTGGGGGGAAAAAATTTTATACACCAGATGTTAAGTTGGAAGAAGATAAATATATCTGCGAAAACCACATTCAAATCGGATCAGTATTTTTCGTGTGATGCTGGAACAAACATACAGACAGAAAGAGTGACAGACAGACAAAAAACTAACCACATTTTTGGCTTCTATAGCGATGTAGTGACAAAGGTGTAATTTCGGGTGTCATTTCATATCTTTTATGTACAGAATTTTCATTTCTACAACAGAATATTGTCTTCCCCCCGCACGCGCTTTGGTGACGCCCACTATCGTAATATTTTAATTTCGCCATAATTTCAAAACCAAACGTCCAATTTTAATCATTCAAAGACCAAATATTATCTACATAAACTGTACTTAGTGATAAAATAATTTATTTTGATAAGGATTAATAGCGTGAGTAAAATATATCCGTTTAAATAAAGTCCAAAAAAAATTTAGGATTTTTAAATAAATAAATGGTTATTGTGCCTCACTCGACATAGATAGGTATAGTGTGTCGCGGACTTTTTTGTAGATATTTATAAGATCTACAATTACTTAGAACATTTTATGGTTCTATCTTTTATAGTTTAGGCAGCGTACGCAAAGTAAGTAACTTTTCTAGCTGATTTTTTACACATTGCGTCCGAAAAACTCAAATATCTTACGGAACCCTACTTTTTTCCAAAATAAAATGTAGCCTATGTTCAGCAGAAATAATGTAAGATTCCAATAGCAAAAGAATTTTTCAAATCGGTCCAGTAGTTTCGGAGCCTATTCGACTCAAACAAACAAACAAACAAAAAATCAAATCTTTCCTCTTTATAATAGTAGTGTAGATTTTCGCGTGACCACACACTCAGCTATAATATATATTTTTGGTCTCAGCGGAGTACTATTATTTATTCTGTGGTCTCAGTGTGTTTAGTACGGTATATTAACCTTTCAATCCCCGTAAGGCCGGATCCGGCCGCTGTCACTGTCAACAACTGTCAAAACCCATTCCGTCAAGAACCGTAAGGCCGGATGTGGCCGCGCTCTTTCATTCGATTAAATTACGTATTTCGTCGACTTAGAGTCTACTTTTGTATGAAGAGTTTGGTTAGTTACGATCTATGATAAATTTGCCACATTCTGAATGCAAAATGTTATACAATCTGTGGTCGACGACATATTTTTCAGTCATTTGAAAGTCGTGATTTTTTCGTGTGTGTTCTGCCATGTTGTGTAACAATTGTGTAATTTGTTTTAATTATTTGATGTGTTTATCAAATGTAAGTAGTAAAATAGTTTAATTTAATAAATAAAAATAGTTTTAGATAATAATTTGAAAGAAAAACATCGTATGAATTTTTAGGTTACACTCGAAAAGTTGGTTTCTTTTTTGGTGATTTTTACGCGATTTGCGTAATATGTTTGTAAATTACTCACGTGAAACGTTAAAAAGAAGTAATTACAGCTAGTTAGAATGTCTACACAACTATTTATCGCAATTATTTTTGTATGAAATATGAGTGAAATTGAGTGAAATATGAGACGGTATAACGGTTTTCGGCGGCCGCGGGCCACTTTGAACTTTGTTTGTGTAGCACTAAGGTCGAAGTTTGCTTGTGGGTAATACGAAACGTTTTTTTACTATCCAATTTTAAGTGCTTACACAAAGCATGTGGAGATTGTTATTGTTTATTGTTTTTATGTATATAGTTTGTCTAGCCCTGTGTTATTGAAATAAGAACAATGTATTCATTACTTGTGGCGAAAAAAAAATCACTTAAAAAGATTTCAAAGTTTATAGTAGTGAGATGAAAATCACATCGGGCTAAATACTATAATTATGATGCTTATTAGATATAAAATTTAACATAGCTGTTTAATGCTTTTCACAGAAGCATAAAATATGGTTTCGTCATAAATTTATTATTAATTTTACAAGAGGGTAGGCGGGTCAAGGCCGGGCGCCATCTTGTCTTGGACTTACGTCTACCTAGATTTTTGCCTAGATTTTTTTTCCGCGATCGAAGGGTTAATATATATTATAGCTAAGTCTGTGACGGCCTTAATTGACAAGTGTGCAGCTGAACACGAAAATTTAAAATAATTTAAATTTCATATAGGGAATGTAATAAAAGTTGTGTAAATAGGAATTTCACAATTGAAATGAACATGGCTGGCAGTTTGTTACGTTCCCTGCTCAATTGTTTGTGTTTATTTCGTGCAATATCAGTTGCTGGTTATTTGAAATTTTTATTGCCAATAAACTGAAAACTTGATATTGTAAAAATATTTACCGATCATTGACCAAGCACAATTTGAGAGAGTTGTAACTTCATACATACATACAATGCTGTTATAAATAATGAAATTTTATGTTAAAATTTTACTTATTATTGAAGTGCAGGACTGATTTCAACCCTACAACAATTATTATAATATCTTCAATATAAATTATGTACCTATATATTATATGCAAAGAACAATATTATTTTAACATAACTGCTAATGTAGAGTGGTACCTAATGTATTTGTATATTGTATAATTTTTTTGCTAATTAGTTCACGTTATGCTTACAAAAGCTTAAAAATAACATGTTGAAATAATAATCTGTCATTTTGTGCGTAAAACAAGTGTGTTAAGTGATTTAAAAGGAAGCGATTGAGTCATTCCGCATTGTTTGAAGATAAGGATTTTATGCTCCATCCATCGGTTAAGATAACGGTTTTCGTAATAATATTTTTTCTATATTTAGTATGCCAGGTAGGTACAAGATAAGTAATATTTTACCAAAGCATATTAGCACGTATTGGACGTTCAGGCGGGCGTAATATGTGGGCCACGTCGTCCAATGTCGTTAGCTCGGGAGGCGTGCAGCTGGGCACGTCTGCCGGTCGGTATTCAGTCCGCACTCCGCAGTCGACGACGCCCGGAACGGTGCCACCGCTGCTGCTCCTCACGTGCGGAATACTAATGTCGCCCATTGTGCGGTGTGCCCCGGACCGCGTGCCGTCGCGACTCGCGGCCCAACGAGACTTTCGTAATGCCTTTGTCTTGCTGACTTTCGTGTTCGCCGAGCGGAACGCCTCCGGCAAGACTCGTCGGAGTACCGAATGAGGTCTCTGTTATATCACTCGAGAGGTAATTTGTTTTACGTCACACAATGAAGTACGAAGGTGTTGCGTTACGAATATTTTTTTAGACGCGAACCCAGCGGCGCCCGCGAAAATATATGCGTACGGCGAAGTACTTACTTACCGTTCCGTTATTTTTATGAAGAGTTTCAGATTTTACAATTTGAATGTTATCTGATGTGCCCGCGCACCGTGCGTTTTAGGGCCGCGGTCGCCCACCACCGCTCGCGCCGTTGGCGTACCGCGCCGCTGCGTCGGCGGCGCGCGGGGCTGTCGGTGATGCACGGTTCGCCGACGCCGCCGCCCGCGCTCGCCCCCGCTCTCCCTTGCGAAAAATCATGCAACTGCCAGGACGGTCGAAGTGGAACGCTTCGCGACCGCTGCCATCACGCGAGCAGTCTGCACTGAAATGCGTCGTTACTCACACGCAGCCCGTCGGCACGGATTAGTTGCGTCGCCGATTTCTACGCGCGGTCGTCGGAGTGTGGAGCAGTGATAGTTCGAGTTGCCATTGGATAGCCTGCAGCAAAATTATTCAGTGATGTTAACTTTTACGTATCGACTCTGCTCGCTCGTAGCGCCCGCTCGGCTACCCTCATTTTCGAGACGATCTTAAATTATCGAGCCGCGTCACCTTCACATTTCGAGCACTCGCGTACATAATAAACGAGATGTCCTTATTATTTTCGATACGTCGCTAGCCTTTTTCGTCGACGAAACGACCGTCCATAATATACCAATTAATTCACGGTGCGTCGCAATCGCGTCCGGTAGTTCTCGCTTTCCAAGTGCTCATGTTTCCAAACAGTCTTTCCATCGCAAACCGCAGCCTAGCTCGCTCGCATCGATCGCGGAGCTCGATTTATCAATAAATTCAATTTTAAACAGTAGTAATCTATCGTTTATCGGATTCGGGACGATAAGGTGGTGCGGAAATCGAGCGGGAATGTCGTTTCAGTGCTCGACCGTTCTCGGTGTTATGAGGTGAAGTGTGATCTCGGAGTGTGAGTGCCTGTGTCGCGATGTGGGGAGCCGCCGTGTCGAACCCTCCGCACTACCACTACGTCCCGGGCATGGGCGGGCCGCCGCTGCCACAGCGCGGGCCGGCAGGGCCCGTCCTGTCGGGGCCGAGCCCGCGCCATCTGAGGCCGCAGTCGTCGTACTCGCTACCGCACGGCGCCAGCGGGCCTGGCCGGTGGAGCTGGTCCGGCAGTAACGTGTCCTCGTTCGATAGGAGACAGTCCAAACTGCCGCCGCAACCGGCCCGCCCGGCGCCCGTCAGGCCGTCGTATACCCGAAATGCGGCTGACTATGTGAGTTACTGGTAGAGTGGAACGAACGTGTAGCTTCCCAAACTGTACTAAAAACAAGTGCCCACCGGCTCGTAATAAAGTTTTGAATACGTCAAAAATCTTAGGGTGAATTGCACCAGAAGCGTAGTTAAAGTTAAGGTGAAGGTTATCGTCAATATGGTGACTTTTGCTAGGGATTTGACAGCTCATTTCACATTTTGTTATGGTTAAAGTTAAAGTTTTAGTTAAATTAAGCCGGTGCAACCCACTCTAATATTGAATTGACATTTAACCCTATCAAATAACGTGGGTCCGGCATCTGCCTATGAATCAATATCTTCGATGGTACCATTTGTGTAAGTATTTCATTTAGGTTTAATAAAAACTAAAATGATAATACATACATAATATTAACAATGAAAATAGTGGTCATCGTTGATAGAGCTTGATTTCTAACGTTTCCGTTTATTCAGTTTAGATTTAGAGTGGAAAATCTTTTTACCTCGAATCCGGATGAAAAATATTTGACGGTCTGAAAATTGACAGGCGAGATTTCTTGTTTAGACAGCCGCATTCTCTGTGCCATGGATTTTTCTGTGCTCCACATTTCGTAGACAAATGCATTACTTTACTTGCCGAAACATTGAGCAAAAGTGTCGTAAATACGTCTCTATTGTCTTCTGAGGTTTTTTGACAAGAGTTATTCACTAGCGCTTGTCAAAAACTAACAACTCTTGAACTCCTCTCAAAAAACCAGAGAATATGGGAATCAAGAGTATAAGCTGAAAGCATTTTTTTAAAATCTATTCAGAAATAAAACAATTTTTTTTTTATTTATTAAGGGCCTGTTTTACCTCCATACTTCATCTGTCAACTTAAGTGGTAGATAGCCTATTCGGCACTTATCAGGAAGTGGTGAAACAGGCCCTAAATATATCATAATTTTGACAGCTTCTCGACTAACTTACGATTATTACGATAAATTTGGGCTTAAGTTATCTCTGGAATATAGAGATTCTATAATCTAGATCCAGGACAACAGTTTGAATCAGCTAGTTAACAATGACAACATAATATTCCCGTGTTTTCTCTGTGGCCGGCACCGTGACTACACAACACAGGACACTCAATATAGTATAACAGTTTCACGTATTTCCGCGTCGCGTACTGCGTGTCAGATGTCGTTCACAGACCACAGCAGAACAGAGGCTTCATGTAGAAAACATACAACCATTGCAATTATCTTTCATGAACTAGTTTTTCATGCAAAAATTGTAGTAGGAACTTTAAACACTGATTTTAGGTGAATGTTGGCTAAATGTAGAGTCATTATGGACCTAGCTAAACTTAACAATTGCATACGCAGGGAAGTAGGCACATAACATGATAATAATAATTGTGTAATATTTTGTAAAATTCCTCGTTTCTCGGTACGATGCAGTTTCTAATATTTTCTGAGGCATGCGGGTATGTTACAGTGTAGCACACCCACACATACTCTTACGTTGCGTCACGTCACGTTGAAATCAAAACGACACTTTCGTCGAAACTAGTTTAGTGCGTGCGGAGTGCGGACAGCAGTACCAATTAAACGTTATTACTTATTAATAGAAACTGGCTATATCGGTACGGAAAATTGGCGCTTATGCAGTTACGCTTCAGCTGCATGGTAATTGCGTGTGTTTAAATATCGCAATGTGCTATTAATGTGACGGTACATCACTTTTAAATGCCGCTGCGACATCTTAACCGGGTTTTAAATTTTAATGCTATCTTTGAGGTCGACATGCCTATTATATTGTTTAAAACAAAAAAAAAATCTTGGTCTAACCTGGGGCCGTACAACGAAAACGTTTTAAGACTCAATCGAACGAATCGGAATGTCGCGTCCTACTCTAACAAACGTGAAATAACGTAGATAGAGTAGGACGCGGCGTTCTGATTCGATTGTTTGAGTCTCAAAATGGTTTCGTTAATAGGCCTCCTGTGCCCTGATTCTATTATTTTACTGCAACATTAACACAGCTTTGTTATTTCTTATCTATTTTTAGGGTCCCGTACCCAAAGGGTGAAAACGGGACCCTATTCATGAGACTTCGATGTCTGTCTGTCCGTCTGTCGGTCCGTCTGTCCGTCTGTCTGTCTCCAGGCTGTATCTCAAGAACCGCTATAGCTAGAATTCTGTTACAGATTGTGTATATCTGTTGCCGCTATAACAACAAATAAAATAAAATAAATATTTATAGGGGGCTCCCTTATAACAAACGTGATTTTTTGGCCTTTTTTGCTCTATATCAATAATGGCACCAGGTAGACATCATATTTTCACAAAAGCCTTAATTACATGTCTACTTCAATATTTATTAATAATATTGAAAAAAAATCGGCCAAGTGCGAGTCGGACTCGCGCACGAAGGGTTCCGTACCGGTATAGAGCGAAAGTAGACAATAAATTGTGTTTTTTGTATGGGAGCCCCCCTTAAATATTTACTTTATTTTAATTTTATTATTAACTAGCTGTCCCGGCAAACGTTGTTTTGCCATTTAAAGTATATTTTCTACATCATCAGTTGATACATGTTTTACCCCCTCTTTTGTTCCCTAAGAGGGTGTGGGGGGGAAGGTCATACACCAGATGTTAAGTTGAAAAACACAGTTAATACATAATATGAAGTAAGAAAAAAGTTGTATACAAAATCTGACCCCTCTTTGGTCCCCAGAGAGGGTTGAGAGGGGAGGGGGGGGAGGATTTTTATACACCAGATGTTGAGTTGGAAGAAGACAAATATAATATATCTGTGAAAACCGTATGCAAATCTGTGATAACCGTATGCAAATCGGATCAGTAGTTTTCGTGTGAAAGAAAAAAGTTTGATACAAAATCTGACCCCCTCTTTTGTCCCCTTAGAGGGGTGGGGGAAAAAATGTTATACACCAGATGTTAAGTTGGAAGAAGATAAATATATCTGCGAAAACCACATTCAAATCGGATCAGTATTTTTCGTGTGATGCTGGAACAAACATACAGACAGACAGAAAGAGTGACAGACAGACAGACAGACAAAAAACTAACCACATTTTTGGCTTCTATAGCGATGTAGTGACAAAGGTGTAATTTCGGGTGTCATTTCATATCTTTTATGTACAGAATTTTCATTTCTACAACAGAATATTATAGTCTTCCTCCCGCACGCGCTTTGGTGACGCCCACTATCGTAATATTTTAATTTCGCCATAATTTCAAAACCAAACGTCCAATTTTAATCATTCAAAGACCAAATATTATCTACACAAACTGTACTTAGTGATAAAATAATTTATTTTGATAAGGATTAATAGCGTGAGTAAAATATATCCGTTTAAATGTAGTCCAAAAAAAATTCAGGATTTTTAAATAAATAAATGGTTATTGTGCCTCACTCGACATAGATAGGTATAGTGTGTCGCGGACTTTTTTGTAGATATTTATAAGGTCTACAATTACTTAGAACATTTTATGGTTCTATCTTTTATAGTTTAGGCAGCGTACGCAAAATAAGTAACTTTTCTAGCTGATTTTTTACACCTTGCGTCCGAAAAAACTCAAATATCTTACGGAACCCTACTTTTTTCCAAAATAAAATGTAGCCTATGTTCAGCAGAAATAATGTAAGATTCCAATAGCAAAAGAATTTTTCAAATCGGTCCAGTAGTTTCGGAGCCTATTCGACTCAAACAAACAAACAAACAAACAAACAAACAAACAAAAAATCAAATCTTTCCTCTTTATAATAGTAGTATAGTAATTACTAAAGTACAAATATAATTAAGGATTTTGTGAAAATTTCAAGTACCTAGCTGTTACCATTATTGATTACGAGCAAAAAAGGCCAAAAAAAATCACGTTTCTTGTATGGGAGCCCCCCTTAAATATTAACTTTATTTTATTTTCAGTATTTTTTGTTATAGCGGCAACAGATATACATAATCTGTGAAAATTTCAGAAGTCTAGCTACAGCGGTTCTTGAGTTACAGCCTGGAGACAGACAGACGGACGGACATACGGACAGACGGACAGACATCGAAGTCTCAGTAATAGGGTCCCGTTTTCACCCTTTAGGTACGGAACCCTAATTAGGGAGCTCAAATACAAAAAACACAATTTTTGGCCTAATTTTGCTCTATAATTGTACGGAACCCTTCGTGCGCGAGTCCGACTCGCACTTGGCCGATTATTGTTGCATTAAGGGGTACTGACTTATGTTTACAGGTTTTTGGTGTATAGCATTTATCACTGACGCATGTGCATTGATAAGATAAATCAATACATGGCGTCATTAACAATTTAATTAAATGCTCTGATTCATTAGTGTTTAGTGTAATTCGATAGGTAAACTGCGCTATCGCCCTAAATTCAGTAATAGAAATTACTTGTAAAATTATTATAGACAAACTAAAATAACATTTAAGACAGTAATTTATTTATGTATACGTCTGTCATTTATTATTATGCCAACCTTAAGTTGTGTTCAAAATTATCCAAACATTGCTTCAAGGAACTCGGAAAGAAAAAGAATCTGCATTCATCCCATGGGCCCATGGGCAGAGTTATAATTTTGTAATTTAACTTTGTTACTGATATGATACTTTGCAATATTTTTGCCGAAATTGAGAGTTTTTTACTCATGCACTCAGAAACAGAATGTAGAGGTATTTTTGTGGCAATAAGAGTAAAAATATTCTACGTTCTAAATGACCAAGAAAAGAATAATGAGCGTCGCATTCAAAGGAAATTGCCAGCGTTTTTTATTGAGCCGCTTTACATCCGATTACTTAACTGGGACACACGAGTTCATTGAAAAACGTTACTTTGTTTTAGTGCTTAAATGGTATTACGGTAGTCGGAGTCCCTGCTAGGTAACGACGCGGCCTTTGTGCCGGTTCGTTTGTGAAATTGGCTGGCTAAACTCAATAAACGTTTTGTCGCGATGAGCCTCTCATTTTAGCGCTCTTTTTAAGAGCCCCCGAGGGCTGCAATTTAAAGAGGGACTAACATTGTACGTTCAATATTTTATATCATACCTGGCTGGGTGGGCTCTTTACGAGCTGATTGTGATATTGTGAAATTGTAGCGCATTTGGGCGGGCACGCTAAAAAATATTGAAGCGCATTTTGGTTCTTGGCTGCTTTATATTATACTTTTGTAAAATTAGTATAGGATTGAATTTCACCAGGAAATGATCTATCGCGTTTTCTGCCTTTAAAATATTATTTTCTGAAATTCCGTTTAGCTTTGTAATTGACTGTACTTGCATGCTGTTCTATATTTAGAACTTTCGTGAAATTAAAAAGTGAAATGTAATTTAATTTTAACACGGGCATGAATGTGAAATGTTAATAAATGGAATAAAGCTCGAGATTTAAATAACGTAATGCCAAGGAAAATGTTTTCATAGTTGTAGCGATAAGCTTCCATTTTAATTGTTAATTCAAGCACGAACCGGCTTAAATCCGTGAAGCAATGTGTTCCAATATTATCATCGTTCTATTCATATTATCATATTTCTTACACAACTATTTGCAAGGAGCTTCAAGCTAGGTACCTACTAGCGCGGCCCGGCGAAAGCCGAAGCCTAAGGGCGCACGGGCTCCGCCCGTCTCTGCCGCTATGGAGACGGAGGCCTAGACCCGCGGGCGGCGATCGGGGGATCCCGCCCGCATCAAGGGTCCCGAGACGAAAAGCCCCCCTATGGCCCGGGGGGCTCTCGGTGAGGTCAGCGGCTCAAGCCGCTTGAAGAAAGTGCCGGTTGCGGCAGCGCGCGGGAAGGGGCGGAGTTGAAGTCGCTCTGTGGTACCCGTCCCTCCCGCACTAGGCGCATGACGGAGGGCTGGGGGGGTTTTAGTGGGTAGACCTCTTGAGGGAGTCCCACATACCCCCGCCCCTTCCCCCGAGGGGGTGGGGGATACGTTAAGTATTTCCCCTCCAAAACAAAAAAAAAAGGTACCTACTAGCGCCCGAAATCGGCCGAAAGTTGTGGTGATAACCGATTAATGGTCTTCGCCTTGTCCAAAAATGGAGCTTCGGTATGATCGAAGTATTGAACGCAAGTACCAAAACATTCTCTCAGAAGAGCTCTTTGTAATGTTTAAAGTTCACAAATTGGCTGATATTTGCACTTGCCTTTTGCGCGTGTGTTTGGTTTTTGCACATTACAATAACAATGAGTGAGAGCAAAGCAGGCGTTTAGCACGAGCGTCACGTACGGGCTGACCGCGGAGCCTTGACTCCGCAATGTCAGCCCGCAGCCAGGCGAAGGGCTGACTCAGCGTGGAAATGCCTAAGGTGTCATAACCCTTTGTTAGCTCTCGCACCGCGAATATGTTTCTATGACCTTTTCGCAGTGACTCAGGAGCTCAGTACCGCGTTGCAACATATTATAATTTATGAGCATACTCGTTTACAGCATCCGAATGCAATTAGGTTTTGAACCTAAGATTCAAATAAACCAATCAAACATGAGTTTTATTCAAATTTCAAACTGTAAGTAGGTTTCTGGGAAACTTTTAATTTGCAAGTCGTGAAAAGTAACAGTCGAGGAAGTAGATAGTCAAGAGTAGTACCCAAGTGTGTCGTGTCTTATTTACTGTATAATATGACGTGATGGTTATAGTTTAACGATTATATTGCTATTAATAATATTGATAACTTTAAGGTGGTAGGATTATCGACAGGTAATTCCCGTTTATAATCCTTCTTAGATAAATGCTATCTTTCAAATAGTTTTACTATCTTCAGATATACAGGTACCTTTGAGTCAATTATGCAAAATCTATTAGACTTGACTCTTGAGTGTAATAATTAATAATAGATAGTATAGATTGTTTAGTTATTGGATTAAATAATAGTTAATCATTTTAATTTAGTTAAACAAGAAATTATATTTTATTTTAGGCATAGGAAAAACTTATAGCAGCAAACAATAATATTTATTACTTAAGAATTTGAAAGCTGATTACAAGTTTCCACTTATGAATTTTATCCCACCTAATATGGAAAAAATATAATTATTATTATTTATCATGGTTGGAGCAATAAAGCAATCGGTTAGCACTTAGCAAGCACTAATGATGTGTGTATATGTATATTTCAATAATTGTCCTATAATTGCTGCAATCAAGGAGCAGTCATGCGTTATAGAATAGATTGATTTGTCACTAGTCGCTACTGTAGCATAATAAAATTTCATACTCATCAACCATTCACCCCTCGCCAATAGTTCTATTGCGTTTAGGAGAGGACAAAAATGCAATTTGTCTTCTAAATCTGCTCAAAGGATTAACGATGCGACGTTGGAAAGGAATAAAAACAATTAACCGGTCAAGATTCGAGCTTTAGACGTTTGGCGAGATACCAAACCATTCCCTTTTCTCTCATTCGGTTTCCATTGCAAGATTGCAATGAGCGAGTAAGCGATTGAATTTTCAGAGGCTAATTATTGTGGTGTATTCCCTTTTGATATCTCGATATCGAGCAGGGAGAGCTGGGACCCCGCGCTACCTTCGGTGAACTAATTAATTCCTGTATCCAATTCACTGGGGAGGGTTTGTGACCAAGTGCCTATTAGACTTCTGGTTTCATCGCTTAAATCTGGCGGGGGAGTTAAAGAGTCCTATAAATCTTTAATTCATGAAGATACGAATTATGCCTATGATTTTCGTTATTTAGTTTTAGAACTTGAGAATTGAGGAGATCTTTGATGCAAAAGGTTTATCTTTGTTTTTGTAACAGAAAGGCCTAGTTAATGAAACATATAGATATTATGTTAAGTAGATATTTAGCTGCTTAAAAATCTTTTGGCTGCCTCTAAATCTGATGGCAAAAGTTTGATTTCCGAAATGACCATGGGAGGCAAGGGCACGCTAATAAAGAATTTGACATTGAATATTAAAATATTACGGATTAGTTTGGCGGCCTATCATCATATTATTATATTCCTATCTTGATCCGATTTTATTATTTTTATACAAATCGTGTATTTCGCATATATTTAGCTGGATTGTTATCACATAAATACGCGCTATCGGATTCCAAGACGGTTACGTCGAACGATTTATCATTTTGTTAGGACACTTCTGCAAACAACTCGAACGTGAAATTAGCTGGATTTGGGCATGCATGTTGATTGTAAACATTCTGATCTTGACTCTCTAACAAAATAAATAAAAATGCAAAAAAAAAACCTCCTAATGCTTCGACAATTTTAGGAAGGCAATAAGTTTCAAAACACACGGTGTAACTGAAATTAATGCAATAGATTCTTTTACCACAACAGATATAAGCTTTTTCCACTAATGTTTCTATTCTTATGTTAGCTTGTTTGTTGTCCACAGAAGGTCGACCCGGAGCTGATCTTCACGAAACAAGAGAAGATCGGCAAGGGGTCCTTCGGCGAGGTGTTCAAAGGCGTCGACAACAGGACGCAGCAAGTCGTCGCCATCAAAATCATCGACTTAGAGGAGGCCGAAGATGAAATCGAGGACATACAGCAGGAGATCATGGTGCTGTCACAGTGTGATAGCCCGTACGTCACCAAATATTACGGATCATACTTAAAGGTAAGCGTACTGCTTAACTTTTGCATTATATTTATTTGCATTATACTTGGTGACCCGAATATTTCCTCGAACTTACAGGATCTGACACTCTTCTGTCACAGCAAATGTTTGAACGCTTTCCCTAGGAAGCTTTTTGGTTAATCTCTCGTCTCCAGAGTGAACTGCCACCCATGTCTCCTTTACCTACGTTATTAGACACACTAGAGAAAATATACTAGAGATAAACGGCCAAGTTCTGGAAACGAAGTATCAGCGATCAATCACTGTCTTGTCTACCCCCGCTTGTTGCCGAAAGTTTTTTCACACATAATGGCATTGCACCCTTTTCGTACTTCGACTGACGTTAGCCTGAGAGTATATTTATCACCTATTTAACAATAGAGACCGACAGCTAATAAGTCTTCGTAAATTTTGTGGAATGGATATTGTGTGCGCACAATTTATTCCATTAAGCTGCCACGATAATTTACTACGAGAATTTCTTGCTTAGTTTATTACCTTATTAAGCCAAATTGTTTTAGTACTTTTGAGATTTTTAACTTCATTAACGAAACAATTTATTATATTTTGGTATGATTTGTACCCATTACGAAATAACGAGTCAACCCAACTAACTTGTGAAGTGCAAGCCGATCGTACAAATGTAGAGTACAAAAGTCTCGCCATAGAGACCGCGGTCATTGCTTAGAATCACGACACGATTGCGATAATATCTATTGTCTCAAAAACTTTTGCTCCGGTACTGTTCGACCCAACCTTTAGCAGCTTATCATCTAATCATCATCATTGCGCGTTCTATTTGCGGCGTGACATTTCGTAGTACATTCACAGCGAAACGTTCACCTATGGCAATCGCGTGCTCCGCGGTAACGTACCGTCACGACTCGATCTAACACTGAAATTGCGTAACATAAATTTAGCAACAATAACAATGTGAATTATATTTTATATGCGGTAGTTACGAAACGTTTTTAATTAAAAGTCTTCGACGACGGTGCTGGCCAGGTGATTAAGCTCTTTGTAATGAAAAAGGAGATTAGAGCATTTTAAAATTTTACATCGGCACCGCTCCGGAGCCGGATTAAAGCAAATTGGCAGATACTTCGTAGTACGAATCTAGGGCACCGGGCACAATACCTTAGGGCTTAGATCACAGCTTAACAAAGACTTAACCTATCAATGACCCGCATAGACTCTCGCACAATAGACATACTAAATCCTCTTATAGACCCCACACGCGTTCAGACTGCTTTCTTTGTGGTGGGAAATTTCGAGGAAATTAGGTTCAATAAAATTAAAATGACATAAAATTGTAGGAGTCATCAGCATACACGAAGTACGAACTCAAGTTACAGTAGGACTTCCAGCTTGTGTTGGTTATTTTGGGCAGACGATGTAGATGTTTACATGTCAATTCATTTCGTACTCTGTACAATCGAGCTTGGTGATTCATGTGGTCTGCATTATTTGGTTGGGTTTTTTTAACAATGCACCCGATGGTTTATGCGCTCCTCTTTCAAAGCACGAATGGCATCCCGCCAGGCCCGCCGATGTCTGTTATGGATGTCTGAGCGAACATAATTTGAATTTTTATATTAATTTTGCGACCCTTTTCCATTGATTAAAAATTTTTATTGTATTATTCCACAAAAGGGTCCTTTGTATCAGTAATTTCGAGACCCAAGATTTAGGCTGAGATTTATAAATACATATTATTTGAACAAAATATGTATCTATACTTACCCTTTTCAGTGGGGAGTTAGTAATTTGTTGCAATAAAAAACTCTACATCGCCTTTCTAGAGTAAAGCACATAACTATTTTATTTTGCGTTTAGATGATGTGTTTTCTTTTTCTAAATATACCCACATCATGATGTAGAGCTATTTATTTAATACTCCCTAGCACGCTAGCAGCCTCGTATTTCTTTCTAGAATTTGAATAAAAATGAAACAAATTCCTCTGTTATTCACAAGGAACTAACTCCGCACAATGCTTTGAGAAGTTGCATTTCCCTTATTCCTAAATCGCTATGAAATGCATGCCATTACAGTCTTGACACACTTTCGAAAGGCGTTGTTATACGTTTGTTGAGACATATGACTCTGCAATCAGCAAACCAGCTTATTAGCGTAAGCGGTTTTTAGAATGATCGTTTATCTTGAGGCTGTTATAGGATTGGAGCAACCTAAAATGAGATTTCTTATTTTAGGGATTGACTTCTCTTTTGAAAGTATTTTTAAATAAATTCCATTCTTTTCCTTAGGATTTTCTGAATATTCTATTATACAAGCAGTCGGAAGTTTGGAGAGCAAAACGCTCGCCTTCTAAGTGATGTTGACGTCCATCTCTTGAGCGACGCGAAGTTCAATTAGGGAGCGGAGTTGATGTGTCGTGAACTCGTGACAGCGGCTGTAGGTTGTCGTCTGTCGACTCTGTTGACACTTATTGGTCTGCTGTTCATTGATTTATTTGGATGTTGATGAGTTTAGAAGCTGGGCGTAGGCCTATGTTTATGTTGTGCAATTTGGGTAGTTACGCTCAAGTGAACGTCTTACTAATGATTGCAGGGGCTACTAGCTGTGCAGAAGACTGGTTCTTCAGAGGGTCTTAGCAGATAGCAATTAAGTTAAAGGCCCCTTAGCTTCCTTCACTCCAAATTACAGCCGTTGTCAAAAATATCGCGTAGCTACCTTCCATTTCTGTATAGCTGTCCCCCGTTACACGCGACACCTAAACGCCGATAGTATAAAACAATCCGGTGCTCGTTTGTGCGTACATCCGCATTGGGAGCGTCAGTTCCTATACATTTGTCGCGGTAATTGCGATTCGCCAGGTGAAAGTAAAATAATGCCGCTTTCGTGTCGCCCGCGTATTGTTGGCGGCTGATGTGGTTTTTTTCTAATAAATAAATATTATTCAGCGTGACGTTTTCTCTAATTAACATGCCACATGCTATTGGTCACTTAGTCTACGTGTTTATTGTTTCCTCGACAGCTGGCGGAGTAATGTTGATGGTTGGAAATCGAGTAGCTTAGAAATTAAAAGTATTCTGAAATCTGCTAGCAGTAGTGGCAGAAACTCAAACAAATATTTACGCTACTGCTAAGTTAGCAATGTGCTCAATCCTTTTCCGTAAAGACATCTCGCATAAATAAAATGTTGTAGATAAAGTTCTGTTTAAATATGGATGTAGAAGCATTAAAATAAAAATACAAAACCGTTATCATCAAATAAGTGCCACCAATCACACTTCTTTTGCACATTGTTTTAGGTATAATTGACTAACGGTTTTGAAAAGTAGTATCACAAGTTGTAGTAAACTGGCTAGAGAAGTAGGTAATATATAATTATAACAAGCTAGAAAGGAAATATTGGTTAACTTACTTCCTGTAATGATAGATTTAATTAATACCCACGATATTTCCTCCGTAGCGTTGTTGTAATCATGTGATTTCATTGCTGACGCTCACTAACTCGAGTTCTTCTGATGCTTTTCTATTATAGAAAATTGTTATTTTTTTTACATAACGTGCCATTCTTACAAAAACAAACGCGTGTTTCAAGAAAAAATCCCACCGAAAACAATGTATCAAACCGAATGATATAACAAATCTTTGGTGATGAGAAAAGGTCAAAGTCGAAATGTTTGGCCATAGTAGGCGAGGACGAACCTCCATGTTATGTCCATGTCGTAAAGCCTTGACCCCACCTGGCCGCGTGTCAAGGCGCCGTTTATTGATGATTTCACACTCACCGCCCATTGTCTCTCGACTCGATTGGAAATGGACACCAGACTTCTGGCCGGTGGGCAGCGCGGTGGAGTGATTACGTCCGCTGCACCGATATTACTACTATACTGCAGCTCTACAGAACACTTTCTTACGCAGCATTCTAAACGTTCCATTACGTTATTGCTAAGTAAAACGTGTGCCTTCTATTCGACCTTTACATTGTACAAATCGTTGAACCTTCTTTTCGATCTTAATACGCACAAGGATTGAATTGTATAAATCTAAAGTGGAATGATACCACTTTACACGGCTTTCTCACAACTTAAGCTTAATGTTATGTGAGAGAGCTTACAGCGAATCTTTGCAATCCGAGAGATTTTATTTAAGTTGCTTCCTCGCTTTTTGCCCCCGAAACAAGCCTCGAACCCCAGGGGTTGGCGCACAAGGTTTTGTGCTCCGCAATTAGATACCATTTGGCACGCGACCAACTTTTGTGGGACCGCTTGGCATGCTAACGAAATGATTTACCCATTATGTATGAATCCAGTGACCCCGATTTCTGCTATATTAAGACACAATTCTATTATTATCCTGCATTTCCGATATAATATGTACTTTCTCATTGTTGCAGTGCAGTGGTGTTTTGTTTCTAAGCAAAATATTAAATCTCGAATGCCGAATGACAATAAAGTGTGAGTTCTGGAGAAAAATGTAACCTAACTTGAGGCTTGAAACGAAAACATAAAAACTGTTACGTCATAACTCATAAAGCTGAAATGTACTTGGCAAAAATAAAAGTGCCTTTTTTGTGACGGCCTACATGGAATCTTTTTTATATTGTCAGCAGGCTGAACGGCCAAAAATAAACGGCACGAGCGCTGTACAGTACAGGTCCCATGTTCCGTTGTAATTTTTAGTGTCGTTCGGTTTAACTGCAATGCGGATTTGTTCGAAGGTCAGAGGAGAAGATAGCGGATAGACCGGCTGTCGAATTTGATGTAGCGTTTGTAACTGCGCGGTCTTGGCGCAAAATGGCCGAATCGAAACGTATTTTAAATGTTTATGTGAAACTGTTTCCTTCCTTTTTATATCGTTGCTCGCAATTCAAGGTTATTATTCATTCATTCATTATTTATTATTGTGTGCGAATATGTATTAAAGTAATGTTCACGTCGTGATAAAAATTGCTAATTGGACATTGCCACCATTATAATTAAGGTTTTCATAAACATTCTGTCACCAACAAACTGCTGCGCAGTTTGGCAAATTTCAATGTGTATTGTAAAATGTTAATTCACTGAATAAATAATAATAATAAAAAAAATATATATAATTGATGTGAAATTTTAAATTAGAGAAACGGGGACACGCATGTAACACAATTTCTTAACGTTTTATAAGAGTGATTTTTGTAATTTACATAATTTTTTACATAATAAGCTTGTTATGTTCCTCGGTGGGCCAATACAGTTAATGCAGGTCATCCGTATTCCGTCATACTTTGTGGTCATACAAAGGGACCAAATAGGCGCTTAAAAGGATTTCAGGAACTATCAGAAACCGGTTACTGCAATATTGCTTCTGATAACACCTGCCGGGCCGGCCGAACTTTTTTGTATATTTTCCGCTTCGATAACGGGATGAATGGTACGGTAGCGGTTGTGAAGCGACACCTCGCACCAGCGCCATTGATTTAAATGTAATCTTTTTATCAGATTTTATCTCGAGCACGGAACGAGGCCATCTGTTTGTGTATCGCTGTGCGCATACCTGAGATTATTACACGATACGCTTTACGTTGTGCATTTCCGTTAATAATGCTGAAAACGCTGGGAATTGTGATGCTGCCATTATCATTATAATTGATATTTTTAGCTGGCTTCGACAATCCTTTACATAATACAGGGCCCCCGTAAGGGCTACTGGCGCCTGTGTGCAAACAAAAGGATTTTACTCTTTATAATATAGAAATGTAAAAACTTGATCAGTTGAAACTTGGAGATTATGATGACGATGATTATTGGGTAGTACTATTTTATAAGCAAAGACGTTCTCATATAGGTTTATTGCACGCCAGTACATACTTATGTTGGTACGCTCATTCGCAACCTTTTCAGGTCCGCTCGCCCTTCCGGTAGGGCTTGCCTTGAACTTTATACAAATTTTTCTTATCGCAATAATTAACCTTTTGACTTTCGTGCTCAAAACAACAAGGATAGGATCTATAAACGTGACCACTTTCAGTGTAATACGGAATAACTAAGATTTTTACAGCTTTCATCATTCATGTAATGTGATATCCTAGTCAGTGCAGATTTTTTCTGTGATGGACACAATCCTAATATTAGTAATTGTCAATTTACAATTATTGACATTCTCTTTTGATTGCTTCTATGTAACATCTCCGGTATGTTGTATAGGTAGTTTTTCAACCGATTTCCCACATAGTATACCGCCATTAGTTATTATCACTATGTAAATTGTGCAATTGACATCGAGGCGAAGACCCGTTCTTGCGTCACGTATGTTTATGTTATGATGTATTATGTATTTATATTGGTGATGTATGTTATGTAAGTATGTTTACGAAGTACCCATGATACACTGATACACACATGTTCGAACGCAACGTTTGACAGCCTACTTGTAATTTCTCAGTAGCTGGATCCTGCTAAATATGACCAATAATAGAGTCTACCGATCAAGAGCATATTTTGTTCATAACTCAGTTTGACTATTTTAAATGTTTTGTATAAAGGCTCCATTCCACCGCGGCACACGCTGTACACGGGCCACGGCTACGCGCGCGCGTGGACGTGCACGGATTTATTTCTTTGACTTGAGTCAATTCGTGCGTAGCGTGTCCGTGGGTTGCAGTGGACACAGTCACATATATTTTCTTACAAAGCGAAGCTTGACGCACGTGCGTACTGCGTAGTCTCTCCGTGCGCCGCGGTGGAATGGAGCCCTAAATAGGAGAATTGTGATTTTGGTGTTGTCACTGTGTCATTTGTGTCTCTATGTCTCTAGGATGTTGATCATCACTGATCTCTAATCGTAGTAGGTATATCATACTTTAATTTACGTTTCAGATGTTATAAATATGAAGTAATTGGTGATGTTGTAAGCCTGTAAAGATAGTGAGTTTTTATCTCGGTCCAGAATCCCCATCTCTTAACCTCGTTACTCGTACTCGTGGACGCGTTGCCCGATTTCTTTTGTTTACATTGACACAAGAGGAGCCCGATCCTTTCCCTGCGGAACGCCGAGTAATTTTTTACTCCATTTCACTATTTTACTTGTACATATTGTATAAGCACAAGTAAAATAGTACTCTTATTACTACTTACGTACTCTATTTAGTACTCTCTAGAGGTGAGTCCTTGCCAATTAAGAATAGTTTTCAATTTATTTATTTGCAAGAATATTATTGTACAGTAAAGATCTTGTAAGGAAAAAATAATATTAGTTTCGTACATATAAAGTTTTTAACATGGGCGTTTTCTAATGGTAGTACCTACTTCGCACACAATGGTCTTTAATTCAAATTCAAATTCTTTATTAATCATTCAATAATATACAATAGTATAAAAGCAAGGTAGCGTACATCACGTCGTCTAATCCCATACTAAGTAAAACTTGTATTATGGCAATCAGAAAACGGATGCACGCCGAACAATTTTATCCTAATATATATTATTCTCACATTCACACACACAATCACACTACACTTTATCACGTTAAAGTCTCTTTCGGCGACGTGATGCGCGCTTCGTTCGGGAGCCTCCCCCGAAACCTCCGGTAAACTACACCGGCGGGCCAGAACTCCTCCACCTCGAAGATGGATAAAACTTGAGTCGGCACTTTCACCACAAAGGAACTAAAATTCACTTTGTGGCGAGAGTGCAGACGCTCCACCCTCAAGGTGTAGGTGGTCTTCTCGCGGATGTAGTTTACGACGTCTTCGACCGTCATGGTCCAGTGCAGGCGCGACACATAGAGCGGTGTCGCGGGCACCTCGCTGCGCAGGCGCAGCTCGGGCACATAAGGTGCGGTGCCGCGGTGGTTGCGGACGGTGGGCTTCCTCTTCTTCCTCCTCTCCACCAGAACGAAGCCCTCCTCATCGCACCTCCTGCTCTCGTCCCTGCCGAGTCGAAGATGTTCAGCCTTGCGGCCCTCCTTTGCACCCCTCGCCTTTACCCGTGGGGGCGGTGCGGGGCAAGCAGCGACGCTTGCATAATTTTTCTTTTGAGTCGATGGCCTCAATTTCGTGTCGACGTCACGCGGTGACGGCGAGCTGACGGCGGCGGCTGTTGCTGACCCACTCGATTTCGCTGACGTGCAAAACGGCGAGCCGCGCTGAGCTCCGCGACGCATATTTATCGAGTCGATCGGATGCTCGGGTGACCTACATAGTGAATTATTACATTTTAATTGTAATAATTCACTACGCAACTCACTGATGGTAGATTCCGAGGCATCCAATCTACCTCGCATCTCGTCCTCGCATCTCGTCTTAATCTCTACATACCGTGACGGACATCTCAAACGCTCGCCCTCTGTCACCGTTTGATATCATAATACATGAGTCACGCTCACCTGCAGGTCCCTGAATAATATATGGCGGAGGTACCTGTTAGATACCGGTGCACGACTCTCTCATTACACAGGTGCCGTGTTCGTAATGTATTCAGCGTTGTTGCCTCGACGAGCCTCTATATGTTCCCCGCACACCGTCATTTCTAATGCGCCTGAAGGGAATCAAACCTGGATACGCCATTATGTTTGAGAATAGACTGATAGGAATATTTATATATTTATTCGTACTACTACGTACTGTACTTTCAAGTTAGACTGGTTTATTGGACTCCTGTCAAACTTGGACTTATCTCTCGGACACATTTATTCAGCGTTATGTTACCTCGACTAGCCTCTACATTCTCTATACGCGGTGACTTCTAAGTTGAATTCGCCATTTTGTTTAACAGTAGAGACAGTATAGAGAATATAATTATTATGTTATGTTTATCCGTAGAATACTTTCAAGTTGGATGGGAAATCTGTAGGATTCCTGTCAAACTTGGACTTATCTCTCGGACGAAATTAATTCTTGTTTAGTCCGACGCGCCCAGGATCTCCTTTCAGGCTAGGCAGCTGTCAAAGTTTTCGGTTACCGTGAAGATGGAGGAAAATATTGAAAAAGTTTTGTTAGACCCCAGTTCGGTTAGCTTAAGTTATTACTAACAGAAGTTGATATTGCTTGAGCGTTTTTAAATTTATCAAAAGAAAAAGGAATTTCAATTTGTACATTCATTAAGGTTGCTTTTATTTATGAACAATTGCACCGAGCGAGTCGTTAAGAGCCGAATGACCTCGGCGGAGTTTTGTTGCATTTTGTGCGGCACATTGTTAAGGTCAGGGCCCTAGGAGCTGTTAACACTCGTACACTGCTCCCAGGGCTTAGAGAGTGGAGCTTTGACGGCGCGGCGGAGCTCAATGAGAATTTTAATGTTATTGTTGCGCTGAACAAACACGAGCTCGTGTTCAAATTGTTTCTTTTAAAATTATTCGTTTTGCGTTTGTTTAAATATTTCATCTTCGGTACACAAATAAGCAGAAATATATCGTGTTTTGACATAGTATTTTGCCATGTAGTCTGTACATATTATTATAGTACGTGAATTCAAAACTGCAATTGCGTCAAATACCTACTACATAGATACCGCGGCCATTTTCCACGAAGCCCGCTGGGCATATTTGCCAGGAGATGATTGTCGCTGATTGCGGACCCACCGATATGACAGATTTGTTGCATAGTATTATAATCATTTCTTAACTGTAAAATGCAGATATTCGAAAATTCAACGGCAAAGGCTGACTTGAGAAAGTAAAGTAAAAATACTATTTTTGACATGTAAGAGGGAACTGAAGTCGATAGGACATTGCGAAACCTCTTCCACAAAAGGTGGTAGTTAGGTAAGAAGAACCAAATTAAGAATTAGGTTATCGTGGTGGTCTTATCAAATCCCTTCGTAGATTTAAATCAAATAATGAAAAAATGCCATCACGGAACTGAGCATAAGCGGCTAAGCGGGGCCGGTAAGACCCTTCAGTCGGTTTAGCGGAGGTTACGCGGGTCGCATGGCGGTTAATCCCATTACGGCGTAGCGACGAGGCTTCCTTAATAACTTAAACGTAGTCTCTAATTCCGGACTCGTGACGACCTGCGAAGCGGTCAATTTCCCAGTTGTGGTATTTGCCTTAAAGTAGCGCCGTCACGAATAACTTGATGCACGATGAAAGCCCAAGATCGGGAAAAAGGAGCCAACGCCAACAATTTTATGTATTGTAATTGCGTTTACGTTCAATAGAATTCGCTTCTACCCAAGTATGTTTTGGCCCATAATAACTTTCTACTTAAAAAGGTCTGATACGCCATTTTATAAAACAAGCTTCAGTTATAGTATAACACTCAAGATCGACAAATCCTACATGATCATGGTCCTGTAGACAGCACTTGATTTATTCACTGGCTATCCATACTGGATTGAAAGTAATGTTACAGCTTTATACCTTAACTCGATAACAAGGCCTCGTCAGATTAATGCGGCGAGAGCGAGGTCCTGGCCGGTTATACCTGATCTCGAGTACTTTGCATCATGGCGAACTTATTTGATTATGACTCAAAGAGATTTTACTGATTTTAGTCTCCGACCGCGCTTGCATCGTCGGAGCGATAGTTCGAGAAACGAGATGCATAAAATAGGAGGATGCGTTTTTTAATTATGCGTTGCTGTCAGCGTAGATGTTTAATACATTTTGGTGTCAGCGCCGACGGTCGGCGTGCGGTCAAGGCGACACTAAAATCAGACTAAAATTTTGGCCTGACAATGACTTAATCTATGATTCTATGCTGGCGAATGCCGTAGGTATTTAGGCTAGATTCTAGACTCATGAATAAACACTTAAAATATTATTATTAACTTGCTTAAACCATGAATAGTGAATGCTCTTTTTCATCTAAATATTAATTCGCTTGTAATTTTTTCTTTTTTCTTTTTGTGTGCTTGATTAACTACGCAAAAATGTTTGTACACTTTAATTTTAAACTATTTGCGAAAACTTTTAAATGGCTAATAGTTATGATTTAGTTAAGTTAATTTATAATAGCAGCTGTAAGTTTTCCTAAGAAATAAAAATAAATAAAAAAATAAAATAAAAACAATTTGTAATCGTTAAAAAAAGGAAAAAGTGGCAGACCAAACCGGGTATGTTACAAACATTTTTATTTGTTACTAGTTGTTCCGGCAACGTTGTTTTGCCATTTAAAGTAATTCTACTTCATCAGTTGATACAAAATCTTACCCCCTCTTTTGTCCCCTAAGAGGGGTGGGGGGGGGGGGATTTTATCAACAGATGTTAAGTCGGAAAACACAGTTAATAATATGAAGTAAGTCCAAGAAAAAAGTTTGATACAAAATCTGACCCCCTCTTTGGTCCCCTTAGAGGGGTGGGAGGGGGGATTTTTATACACCAGATGTTGAGTTAGAAGAAGACAAATATATCTGCGAAAACCGTATGCAAATCGAATCAGTAGTTTTCGTGTTAAAGAAAAAAGTTTGATACAAAATCTGACCCCTCTTTCGTCCCCTTAGAGGGGTGAGGGAAAAATTTTTTATACACCAGATGTTAAGTTGGAAGAAGACAAATATATCTGCGAAAACCGCATTCAAATCGGATCAGTAGTTTTCGTGTGATAGTGGAACAAACATACAGACAGACAGACAGACAGACAGACAAAAAACTAACCACATTTTTGGCTTCTATAGCGATGTAGTGACACCCCCCGCTTATTAGTTTTTAAATATCTTTAATGTACAGAATTTTCATTTCTACAGTTTTATTATTTATTTATTTATTTATTTATTTATTGGACTCACCAACAGAAAAGCATTTGTTACAATTTGAATTTATACATAAAATTTGTTTACAGATAAAATGAATTCTAATAACAGGTGAAGTACAGCGTGCGTATGCGACAAAAATTAGACGAGATGAAATGAAGTGAATATGGTGATTATATGTATAGAAAAGCTTACTCAGAGCGGTTCAATTATTTCTATTGATTGTTAATGTTTTTAAAACGTAGGTATTGAATAGTTTTTGCCATGCACCCAATGCTTTGTGTGAAAAAGCATAACGTCATGTCTATTGATTGATTCATCTATTTTTTCTGAGGTCTTATTAATTAATTGATCTTAAAAATACTCGTGACCATCGGTACTTCCTTCAAGCATACAGATACAATATTTTAGTTTTCCTCATCATAACAACTGCATACTATATTTTTTAATAACAAAATACTTAAATAAAAAATTATTTGCGTTTAACCATATAAGAATTCATATTATATCTCCTGAGTGGACGTGACTAAAATCTTAATCCTTTTCTAGTCTGTGTAAAATTTACTCATTTGTGACGCATATCACGTTGAAGTTTAGGGGAATCCTTACGAGTTACGAGTTACGAGTTTTTCTGAACTTCAGATTTATGAGTTAAAGCATTCGGAGGATCTTATTATGATAATCGCTACATTAAGTATCAATTTATTGTCAATTTAGAATTTTTATGAAGTTTCATGCATGGAAATTTTCTGGGCTTACCGACAAAACAGGTCAAAATACCCAATTCGCAATTGATACGGTGTAACGGCGGGAACCACCAACATTTTTATAACGTTTCCATATAAAATTCATTACCAACCTCAATACGGTATGTATTTTAATGAGGTAATGACATCATATCTGCAGATTTTGAGCTAACGGTCCCGCGAGCGTGATTACGGAATACGGGCCTCGCAAGACAGGTTCTTGTACTCGGCCGACCTTGCTTATGTACTACAAATTGTGTAAATTGACCGATGCCGAATGAAGCGCATGCGTCAGTGGGGGACGATGATCTCACTTGCATTCTATATTTTGTATTATGTATGTTACATATTGTATAGCGTTAAGGTTCATCCAAGTTTTTACGTTCGCGTAGAGGGTCCTTGCAATTTTTTAAAAAGGTAAAATTATACTTAAAAAAAGTACTTGTAATATCTATTGCTGTCTCCCTTACCTCAAGCCTATACCGCAGAGCGCGATAGAGACAACTGCAGAAAATCGACGATTCGTTGTGCCCTGATTTCTTCTCCAAAACTTAACCGATTTAAGTTCTTTTTTCATTTAAAAATTAAAGCAAGGCTTGAACTGTGTTCCTGTTTTATTTTTTTTATTGTAGACTATAGCTAAATTTGTTTTCTGGATGTTTGAACACATCTGAAAATCTGGCCATTTTTTTGAGATTTTAAACGTTCATATTATCTTTTTTAATAATTAAATTATGAAAAAAAAATAATAGGGGCCTGGGACATGCTAATAGTGGCCATAGATATTCAGGAAAAAATTTATAACTCTACCGGCAATATCCAGGGGAGGAAACAGGGGACAACGTTTGTATGGAAAAACGGCTCTAGTATATCCTCAGGTATAGTAGAATAACGTAGCCTCAAAAATAATATTTTCTTATGACTTATGACTACATTGGAAAGCAACGGCTGAAGCAGCAATTTAAAACTTGATTGATTTCAAATTATAGGACATCATTCCAAGGAAAAGGGTGCGAAAATCCTAGCTTATTATAATAGCTTTGTATGCTATTGTGACCATAATTTACTTGTTTGAAATAATACCCATCGAGTTTATTCTCAGTTGCAAAACTGTATTGAAACAGTCTATTAAACTGGATTCCGTCGGAGACTACCGGCGAGTGCTGGTCCAACGTGCGATGAACGTCCATCAATGCTATTGTAGTTGATCGGTGTGGGAGAACCGGTCAGCTTCTCCTCACCTGTTGCTCGCCTAGTTTTTACAGCATCGACTGTTACTTTGATGTATGTACGCATTACTTCACGATTATGAACCGGTCGAGAGGTACTCTTATTTATAGCCTCGAATACTTGCAATTGCAGACATATTTAAATTGCATTAGTACGGCCGTAGGCGTAGATTAATGAGCTAGAGTAACGTTAAGTCTATGGGTCTGTTTCACAACTTCCTGATAAGTGCCGAATAGGCTATCCACCAATTAACTTGACAGATCGAGTATAGAGAATCTGTCAAAAAAGTTGTGAATAGCCGGCACTTTATCAGGAAGTGGTAAAACAGGCCCTAAGATAACTTTGCCGGGCAGAATATTGTGTTATTGGGTAAACTGAGGCTTGACCCTTCCTATTCCTTGCTCAATTTTGTCGACAGGCGGTGAAGATATTGACATTTCTGTTCACCTATTTCCAGCGCCACGCGACCCATTCTTAATTCGAAATTGAGAGTGATCTGACCCAAGAAGCCGCAAGCGTTTGCATATTTAAATAGAGACGCTATTTTCATGAGCGACTCAAAATTGGAACTAACAGCCTAGAACATGAGCCTGCAATTCAATGGAATATAATTTGAATTCAAAATTCAAATTATATTTTAATGGATTTAGAAGTACATACAGCACGAATCGCATCTTCTCGATGCAGTGTAAAGTGTAAACTGACCCTAGGGTCGGTCGTTTGTGTCGTCGACGTCGGAGCGGAGTGGTCGTACTCGTATCTAAACAAAGGCTGCTCAGCTCTCTCTCCGCCTTGTTCCGGATCATTGTTTGACTCGGTGAAAAATACAAACGACATCTTGCCCCCGCCTTCCTCCGTCTCACCTCACCTACTCTACGTCTTCGTTCTACGCATCTAGAGCAGATACAATAATATTATTATCGCTGTGGAACAGTCACAGTTGTGTAGCTCTTTTAAAATAAATAATTCTTCACAGAGGGATTATACTGAGAATGATGTTTAACTGATAGCATAATATTATAAGTCATAACCTTATAGGTAATTTGGAGGTAGCAACAGTAATAAGCAATTTTCCCCGTTCGCCGGTGAACAAAATTATTCATGAGAATTATTCAATAAACTACGCATCTCTCTGCTTCGTGTGCCTAAATAAACTATTTGCTCCGAAACGAGAAATATGTGAGGTATTATATGAACGTACATAAAGCGTTATGCCACTTACTAAATACCGTCTGTATATATTACTCACTGTGTACATAATTTAGCGCAAATGCCTCGGAATAAGAGATGAGCCTTAATACGTGTTTGGCATTTTAATCAACGTTTCGGGTGCTAAAATGTTATTTGTGTTATATCAATTTGTTTCGCTCGGCAACAGGAACTTAATTCCATTGGCACCTACATAGCTAATAGCTATGCTTAGTTGCTGCAAAATTAAGGCTTTTCGCGTCATGGTCAGGTGTTATTTGGACGGCAATTATCATAAACACGTTATACGCTTTTACATTGAAGAATGTGACATTATTTTGGTTGGCAAACGGAGCGGGTGCGACAGTTTTCAATGCCACGAATTTTGTAAGAGCATGTAATTGTGTTGTGTCATCAGCGCGGGAGCAACGACCGTCGATCGTCGCGATCTGATTGCGATTTGCATGCGCCGGCGCTGCTGGCCGAGCCCCGCTCCACATAACCACTGTTATCGATCCAGTGCCTGGCTGCAGTAGTGTAGAATTTCTACGGCTATACCATTGAGACCACAGAAATGACCCACCTAGAAGAGTAGTAAGTAGTAACCCTAGCAACATTTGAAATGAAGTTTCCAATTTCCATTCGCTGTTGTTTCCTGTGCGATGTGCATATAAGTCGATTTTGATTGTGGTGCAAAGTCCGTAGGTATTGGGTCATCAACGGCCAGCCCGTACACATCGCTCATTACCATTCAATGGTTTCAGGTCACCGGGGTCTTAACAACCCTGATTGCTAACTTTTTACATGCTAATTGGAGAGAGTCGCTGAATTACTATAATGATAGTATCATCACTATCCAGTAATGATTGGCAATAAAGCCGAAGTTTTCGAATAAAGGGAAAGTACACAATGTGTAATTTAATTGTTTAAATATAAATTACACACACATGAACACGAGTATGGATGTAAACAACAAGTAAAAAGGTCAGAAATAAAGCAAAAGATGTTTCTTCTGTTTCATATAATGTAATCCCCGGCTAGACTGCATAATAAATGTATCGGGAAGGGAATATTTGGGTTACACCGAGGAAAGAGCCAATTGACTCGTCCGATTGACAGGGGATTCTCTGATCATTTGTTTTCCTTCGAGATATAATAAAGGCAATATCTTTCAGAATATACGGCCGGACGGATTTAGTGGATCAATATTTTATTTCTCATGTCGCGGGCTAACGAAATGTTATCTCTACCACGTGACCGCTTCGGGGTAAATCGGTTTTTATTTTTGATTGATTAAGCTATTTTTATAACGTGCGCAAAAAATCAGCTCAGAAAAAATACAGCGAATAATCACATAATATCAGACTCAATCATAGAAACAGACACAAAACATAGCCACTGGCAGATTCGATTATATGGCCATTATCAACAGTTGCCGCCGGTGGAATACCAGCTAGGTGTACTGTTACATACATTTAGTAGCAGCGATTCACTCGATAAGACAGCAATTTGTCTTGTGTCGAGTCCCGACGGCGGAGGAGCTGGAGCGATTACGAGCGATTTGTCCGGACCTCTCATTACTCGACGAAGGCTGTATTTAATTACGGAATCTGTGCCGCGTTCCACTTTCAGCTGCAATTTTATTTCCTGCCTCATTTTTTCCCTCATTTTTTCCGATTGATTGCAGTCTGTCGAGGAGTCGCTCGCAGGTGTGTTTGTTTGCTTGTTTAGCGACTGTACACTGCACACTGCACTGTGCACAGAGCAGATTGCGTGACTCAGCCGGGTCATCCTACATGTGCAGTATGAATTGTGAATACGCGTAGGCTTATGTAGACGAGTTGAAGTACTTTTACTTGTTATATGTGTTGAAATATATTTTTGTGTCAACATATTTTTAGATTAAAATCTTGAAAATTAGGGTATGTATGCTCTACCTGTGATATTTATGTAAAAATAATGTGATATATTTTATTACTGTTGTTTCTAAGGAAAACAAATTTTCACTAAAGATGCCGTCACATTATCCTAATCGAATCTATTCATTTATTCATAGACGTAATAATATGATAATTTATGATTAGTTTTGGACGTAATATAACTACACAGGTAGCAACAGATGAATCATAGAGCGCCAATAGGCAATAGGTTATAATCGCGATATATTCAGTAAGGCCCAATTTCACGTAAGTGGGTTAATAATTAATATTTACTCTGGGCCTTAGCCCTAGAATTAATCAAGTTGACTCTCTCTTTCATCGTATTTATAAAAGAGACAACAGCATATTTAGCCGTGGGTTAACTTTAACCCAGATTTGTGGAAGTAGGTCTAAGGAGATTACCGTGATATTGCCTCATCAGGTCCCGTTCTGTTCCGTCCCTAAGTTATTTCCACTGGTATCCGAGTGAATAGTGGTCGCAATACAGAAATTGTTTCTAGTAATTGAACATTCTTTAAATGTCGCGCTGATCGCATAGTAATTTACATTCGAAGGTATTTCTTGTGGCTTAGTTCGATTTTAGGTTTCTGATACAATTACGATCTTTCTGCTGTACTGAGAGACATCAAATTAATGATTTCTTAACTTTAATTTAATGAAGATTTTGAAATAAGCTCTATTTAAATATATTATATGTGTAATATCGTTTGTGAAACTTTTCATTATGTTAAAGTTAAGTAATAATCAAATGTCTCTAAGTGCGGCTGATTTGGACTGTAAACTAATATTTATATTCGAATGCCATTTAGTATTTACTAAATTTATTATTGTAGTTAAGAAGCAGGCAGCATCATAACATGATAGGTGCAAGTAATCCGCCAACGCGGGTGGTAATGATTCATAGTGGTGTAATCAAAGAACCCCCACGGCCTTATTATTTCATAAAACATAATAGTATTCCTGCTCTTTCTCTTTTTATATACGTCACTCATTTGCAGAACATTTTCTTAGAAATACATTACGGTGCTCTTCTACGGATGAAAAAAATTATTATACAGCAACAGAAATACTTACAAGGTTAGATGTAGAATGTAGAATATTGTCTTCGCTATTGAACCATCCGCGAATTAGTTATGTACTAATAACGTTTAATTAGCTTTAAATGTTTAAAATTTAAATACTCTAACAATTACACGTATAAATGTCTATTTAATACAAAAGCCTTGTACGGTTGATCGGTTGTTAATTATTTAGCGAGTTGAGGCCGTTTACAAACGATTAGGTGTTATTATAGCTGATGTGATTTCTTTGCGTAGTGACATCATCGCAGGACGGAGGAGTTACCTCACTGTAACATTCCTCTTTAAAATTAAGTACATAAAAATATTCATTTGAATGTCTTGTGCGTATCAAAATGTTTATATTTTTGTTATTTAAACGCGTAATGCGATATAAGAGCATTAGCTTTGATAAGATGGAAAATACTTTGATGTAAAGCATTTGGTCCATAAGACAGGGAATTACGTTGAAACTAGTGCGCATGACAGTGTATAATTAGCCGGGCTTTTCTCTTTATAGCATTTATGCAAATATTAATGCCGAGTGTACCTACACAATGTTCTTGCGTATCTAAGCTCGTGTCTTTTCTTGAGCTACTTACAGGCACAGCGGATCGATAGATGACGCATACCCGCATTCACGCTATCTCCTCTATCAGCCTAAGTTAATTATGCCGCGCTCTATCGAAAATACGCCGATAACGGCCGGCTCTATTCATACAGCCTTCGAGATCTTTATCTGGAAATCTTTGCTATTTATGTAAGCTGTAAATAACGAGAGTACACGGATTTAGCTGGACGATGACGTTGGAAAGTGGCAGTGACATGGCAGTTTACTTGATAGGATTAAGGTCGTTAATGAGGCGACCTCTCTGTAAATTAATAAGTATTTAATAATATTCACCTACGTTGAGGGCAGCTAAATCGGATTTACGATTAAAGCGACTGTTTTTAGGGTTCCGTATCCAAAGGGTAAAAAACGGGACCCTATTACTGAGACTTAGATGTCTGTCTGTCTATCTGTCTCCAGGCTGTAACTCAAGAACGGTAGTAGCTAGAGAGTTGAAATTTTCACAGATTGTGTATATCTGTTGCCGCTATAACAAAATACTGAAAATAAAATAAAGTTAATATTTAAGGGGGGCTCCCATAGAAGAAACGTGTTTTTCTTGGCCTTTTTTGCTCTATATTAAAAATAGCAACAGGTAGGTACTTGAATTTTTCACAAAATCCTTAGTTATATGTGTACTTTAATATTTAATAATAATATTAAAATAAAATAAAAAATAAGGGGGGCTTCCCATACAAAAACACAATTTATGGCCTAATTTTGCTCTATAATGGCACGGAACCCTTCGTGCGCAATTCCGACTCGCACTTGGCCGATTATTTTGTTCTCGTCTTTGCGAGTTTCAGTCATACGTTTTGCCGTCCAAGTTACGAGTTCAATCGCAATTCGCACTCTACAAACAATTTGGATGTCCGCCACCGGCCCGACTCCAGCGAGTCTACGGAGAGACATTTCACAAACAACAGCTGTAAAATGTTCACGTGGAGCGCTATAATTAGAGGCGGATTTATGTGGGGATGCGGTGTCGGCCTTCGGCGGCCTTGCCGGCGAGTGCGGAGTGCCGACTGCCGACCTACATCATTAATTCACGTGGGCCGTTCGCGACGAAAAGCCTGATTATGTAACCTCGTTGTTTCAGTCACTGATGCATGGAGTTTGCGAGGGCTTCCCAGTACCCAATGCATTTGTCCAATGGCGATTTCCTTTAAGTTTTAGGAATGGATGGGAGGATTTTCGCCCTCGCCGTCCATACATTTTTAACGTGAAACGTGTTCTTTGGGTGTGTTGTGGTTTTTATACGATTTTATACCCAGCGCGTCGGATTTTTTTACTTCATTGAGTACTCAATGACCTTCTAAGCTTATAATATATACTGCAGAGTGTAGCTATATGAAGAATAAAAAATTAAACAATTTTCCGCTTTGGTTGTTGTGTGACTCAAGCGTTTTTGTGTCGGCTCGTGCCCGCAACTCCTTTTTTTTTTTTTTTTTTTTTTTTTTTTTTTCCCGGAGGGGGAAATGCATTACGCATACCACCCAGGCGCAGGGGGCGACCCGAGCGGTGATGTGGGACTCCCGTAGCTAATGAGACCACGGTATACCCACTAAAACCCCCCCCATCTTCCGCCACGCCGCCTTTTGACGGGGCTACGGGAACGATACACACATCCGCGACCCCGCCAGCGGTCCGAAGACTCCACGATGGGCGCACAACACGTGCGCCCTCCTCCTCGGCCCCCACCAGGGCTGTAGCAGACGCCCCCCGAGTCTGCTACTTGGAGGCCATGTGGCAGATCAGGTCTGTGGCTCTGCCACCGACCACACCTCGGCCGCAGAGGATAGGGCAAGCGGCGCATCGTAATACCTACTTGCCTCTTCCTCTGCAGCCCCACCTCGGTGCGCATCCGCAGCGGACTCCTCCAGTCCGCTGGGAGCGCCCTCCTCGGGCCAGGCGGCGACACCGGCCGGCCCTGGTTGCCTCTTCGCTTCACCGCGGTTGTCCAAGCCGCGGTTACTAGAGCCCCACCGCCACGACAAGGCGAGCAACCATCGGGGGGTGCCCGCAACTCCTAGGCGAATCCTATCCATTGTGCTTTGACGATAATGGGCACAGTGCTCGTTCAAGGACGCCGCCCATTGTCCCCCGTGCCGCTCCCGAGTTACGCCATTGTGTTTATACATCAATCTCGCTATCTAATTTTATACTTCAATACAAATAGCCTTTGAATTTTGATACGAATCGATGACTTTGATATAATGAAAAGGTTTATTCGAAGAAAATTGCTTTAACTCTCTATTAAATGAATTATAATAGAATGATGAAAAAAAATGTTTCACTGGTTAATATTGCTTTATATCTTACTTTTTTCCAATAATATACATCGTCAAAGTCGCATAAAATTTGACTTCGTAATTCGTATGTTTTATGCGCCCGCGCCGCTAAAAAGTGAAATTACATTCGCAGAATATGACATTTTGCCATCAGCAAAAAAATGCGTTTCGATCCACGGAGAAGTAGGTGATATAGGAGTGAATTTTTTTATCCATGCTTATTACAATAAAGGCAGAAAAATTGTTTAATCTGAAGAGCCATAAATGGCTTCATATGCAGTAAATGTTTAAGACGCCTAGCAATTACGATGATCTGTGTTATGCTATGTGTAAGATAGAAATAATTATGACTTCATTTGAATGTTAATGTTTTGAAATATGACTTTCATACTTGCTTGAATAAGTATGTGCATCTTGAACAATATTTCACGTCCAAAAATACGAAATAGTTTGCTTGTGCAATGTAACTTGCAAGAGCCAACACCGCTTCTACAACGCTAGAGCGGTTCCAGTTGCCTTTGTGGAGACATGATTTACGGGCACATTAATTTCCGTGGAGCTGCGCTCCAGGGTAAAATCGACCTTATTATTATCATGTTATGGGTCAAAAGTGGATCGCTACAGGTGTCCGCGAATGTGCGCTTCCGTATAATGTTATGATCGTTTGTTTATGAACTCCGCTCCTGAAAGTTCCATGTGCAAACAATACATTTCAATGACAATGTATTTTTAAATGGCCGAAATAAAGGAACTATTGTCCTACAGTTGCTAGTTAAATAGAAATAGAAAAACCCAAGTCCTTTTAGCGTTTAAGCTTTTAATTTTCTCCTAGTCATCCTTTAACGTAATAAAGTATCATCTAAATTAAGATCTTCGCTCCTTAATTTACCATTAAACAATTCATCCAATCTACACGAAAAAACTTCGCGCCTTTTCTCTAAATATTTTATTGTTAAAACTTTGTCGAAATGATACCGCCGGCCGTTAATCACAATTTTGATGTAATTCCTCTTCTTTAAGTCCATTTGGATTAATTTCGACTTCGATTTGTGAGATGTTGATGTTTTATAGCTGCGAGAGTGGAGACGGTGATTAGCGCGGGGTTTAACGATAGAAGTTGTTTGTTAGTCGTTCGCCGGGGAAGGTGAACGTTACTACTGAGAGATAAAGGCGCTGAGAACTCGCAAGTATTGTAGTTTGTTGGATATCTTTACTTGGGAAAACGCAGGTAGCTCCTGTAGGTGATAGGTTGATATTTTTCAGGTGATGAAAGCGGATACATCATCGTTATTGTCCAGTTTATTTGCTAGCTGAGAAGTCAGTGCAGTCATTTAGAACAACAATACACAATAACAATAAATATTGTACTTACTAATATCAAATACTATAATTATAAATCACTGCTATTTGAACATCCGCAAGATTTTATGCGGAGTAAAATTTTTACTATTGTAAAAGCAGCTGAAGCCTACAAATACTTTCGCGAAATTAAACGGAGTATGTGTATTGGTCCTAATACGGGCATATCTAAAAATACCTCGGCGGGGCATCGAACAGCTGCACGGGCGTCGGGCAATTGACGGCGGCTGACATTGACGTCCATTGAGCGTGTTTATGTCCGCGCTCAGTGGCTCGCGTGCACCCGCTCCGGGGACCAGTGGCGAGCCTGAACATGGAGATAATGTGTTTTACCTTTACACAGTCTGGTAAACAGCTGATGGATGAGTTGGTTTGCCTTCAGACTTTTATTTCATCTAAAAAATCCGCGGTCGCAAAATTAAATTGGAAGAGTCACGAATAGTCAGCAATTGCCTAAATTTTTTTCATGTCACCTTCCATCAGACTGGACAATATTGTGCTTGCGCAGAAATTTACTACCACAGACAGAACTGATTGTTGTAAATGGTACTTCCGAAGCAGTCGAATAAGATTCACCAAAAGTTATCCTAAGTAAATAATCTTCAAAGGTATTAGCGATTTAATTTCAACGAAATATAATCGAGATTAATTTAGTCGGCCGAAAGCGGCTTAACGCAATAATCTCGGTTTGAAATTAGATAAAGTTTTCACTGTTGTAGTTAAATTGATAAAGTGAACAAAGACAAATATCTTTAGGCAATTACTTGATAGTTGCGAGTGGACTGTGAACAGGATTAATTATTGTGCAAGTTTCGTCACTACTCTCTGAATAGTTTTGGTGACAGCTTGATTTATCCCTTCTCCCCAGTGTAGCAGGACCGCAGAAATGCGTTTTGTCTACACAAGAAAGTGACTGATTGTAGCCGTAGGAATAAAACGATAAATTTGCTTTGTAAACCTGTCGTATTATTGTTGTATTTTCTTTATAATTCCTTCTAAGATTCTTATCATTATTTTTTTTGTTTCAGGTAAAACATATCCAAAAAACAAAAAGAAACAGGAGTAAGTTGGATCCCTTTTGCCAGTGTTTGTGTATGTGCCTCAACGATCCGCCTCCCCGAGCACAAAGCTTTTTATGGAGCCATATAAAGTGATTCGGTTAGCGCTCGGTTAATACAGAGTTTGTTCGAGTCGATGCTCGAAATACTCGAGTCTCGAGCCCGTATATTGTTTACGTCACCCTAAGGGCTCAAGCTCTTGATATAGTATAACTATTTCTTCAACATGTTTTCTCAGAATAAATTATATAATAATTGTGATATGAAGGCTAAGAGGCTTTAGGCATTCTCTACCTAACTGGAGATAATTGAAAATCGAATAAAATAAAGGTTGCCGAACAGAGTAAAGTCTTTGACCTAAATATTCGGCTCGGCTAAAACTCACTAAAATATTTAATTTGCTCTTCAGAGTAATCGCGTTTTGTAGGTTAATCGCGTATTGATGAAATCAAGAGTCAAAGGTGAACTCTTATAATTAATTTTTGATGAATAAATAACTTATTTCTCGCTTAAATATTTTTTAAATCATGTTGGAATTTCAAATAAATTAACTTCATAGTGAACAGGTCGTTCAAACCGTTAGGTGGTATTTAATTTCAATAAAATGTATTTCATATTTACGTGCTGTTTCTATTTAAGATGACGCCTTGATAATTTGGCTGTAGCGATGTCCATTTTTCTCAGCAATGGCTAAAGCTAAGAAATTAAAGTTCATTGTCAGTATTCATCATGTCTTTATCTTTGAATTATCCATAGCATAACACGATTGGTCAACTTTTATAACACAGAATAATCAATCAAAAAGATCTCTGTAAAAAAAGGGATTCCTATTTTGCCAACAGAGGAGAGTGATTTATGCTTCCAAAATTTGTACATAAATTGGTTCTAGTATACACTTTAATTTGTCCATAGCTTATATGAAATGTATTTATGGTTTTTAAATTACGCGACAAAAACCATTTTGTCGCTACGCCCTTTCAATTTTTTGCTGTTCCATTGCTTGTTTTCTATGAGAGGCCCGGCCAGCCTCGCATAGAAAACAAGCAATCTCAAACACATCCAACACGGTTGTTCACTTTAACATGGCGTCACCTTAAGTTACTGAAGTTAGAACTCTAGACCAGCAGCTGCATTATACAACGGGAAAAAGAGAAGTCTGTTTGTATAGAAATTGAAGTTTCGATAGTATAACTGTTTTAAAACTGGAGGGTGTGGTAATAATAAACATTGATGTCAAAGTCCAACTCAATCTCTAGTCTTATTGGAGTTATAGTTCTTTAATTAAGTGATTAGTGCTGATAATGATGCTATAACAAGCGAGACGATACATCGAGACGAACGGGTTTTGTAACTATGTTAATATCATTGACACGATGTATTATATTAATAATTTGATAGACGATTATAACAGTGAGAACACCGGTAATCGCCGCGTACTCGAGAACTACGACCGCGACAGTACGAGTTAGAATTGACAGAACTGAGTAGTCAGAACTCAGAACTGTCATTACCTAGTATTTACCACTACTGAGTACTGAGTACCTACATGCCCCGTTATGTTGCGGTCGGACGCGAATCGCGATATACGTGTGAATTGTATCTAGTTGGCCTTTGAGTTGGCCCATATCTCTATGTTACTTGTACCAGTGTAGGAAGTAGGAATAGGGCTTTTGGATGCACTTTTAGTCTGCCGTGATACGGAAGGCGGCTGTATGACATTTATACAAAGATGAGTTATAAACACTAACATACTAAATTCTTATATTTTCCTTAAAAATGTCGTAATACCTGCCTTCTTCCATGTCACAGCCGTAATGACTTTTAAGTACCAAGAAAACTGTAGTTTCATGATTTGAGGCCGTCACAGACTTAGCTATAATATATATTAATATACCGTACTAAACACACTGAGACCAGAAATATATATTGTAGCTGAGTGTGTGGTCACGCGAAAATTGTATAGAAAATATATATTAAGGTGACGCCTTGATAATTTGGCTGTAGCGATGTCCATTTTTCTCAGCAATGACTAAAGCTAAGAAATTAAAGTTCACTGTCAGTATTCATCATGTCTTTGTCTTTGAATTACCCATAGCATAACACGATTGGTCAACTTTTATAACACAGAATAATCAATCAAAAAGACCTCTGTAAAAAAAGGGATTCCTATTTTGCCAACAGAGGAGAGTGATATAAGCTTCCAAAATTTGTACATAAATTGGTTCTAGTATACACTTTAATTTGTCCATAGCTTATATGAAATGTATTTATGGTTTTTAAATTACGCGACAAAAACCATTTTGTCGCTACGCCCTTTCAATTTTTTGCTGTTCCATTGCTTGTTTTCTATGAGAGGCCGGGCCAGCCTCGCATAGAAAACAAGCAATCTCAAACACATCCAACACGGTTTTTTACTTTAACATGGCGTCACCTTAATATGCCTAGCTATAAATATATTAATATATATTATAGCTAAGTCTGTGACGGCCTTTAAGAAGTTAAATTCCCAATTTAAAGTTCTGTCGAAACGAGATTTGAGGAATGAGGATGTATAGGGCCCGATAGGCCCACCATCATACGCTACCGATGCCGTGTGTTAAAATGAGTCTCTAAACGAAAATGTAGAGTTCTTTGCACAGACAAACAATGAAACATTATTTGCTCTGTGTCGACACTTTTTTTATCTATTTCCAATTTGAAATACGTTTTCCACTTGCTCACGGTTGAGGAACTGTATCGAAGCGAAGCTGTGTTATATCGTATTGGATGTCCACCGCTTTGACCGTCTCTGATAGCGACATGAGACTCCTATTTCGTATTGTATTGAAAATTGTTATTGACTAAAATAAAATTTGAAACACACTGAATTATATAAATCATTTATTTGGTGAGATTAGGGCAAGGGTAGTTTTGAGAGTAGCACTTTCCGTTGTGATACTGAAGGTACAAAAATAAATTATAAGTAGCTTGTTCAAAAATATGGTCCTAATTCATCAGGACTTTCACTCATTTTCGCTGGTGATTTTTAGCGGTCTTCCAAATTGAAGTTTCTTTTTGATCAGGGGCGTAGTTGATAATATTTGCTGACCAAAAATTGCTCATTTCTATGTCCGGACAACGGATTACGATCAAGGCGATTGCAAATCAAATAACGAAGAAAAATTAATAACTTCTGCGGAAATTCACCGCTGCGTCGTTTTGGTTATTAAACCGCAAACTATGACGGACGATAATGTAACGTTGTTTTTACAGCGACATAATAATTGACGACCGAGTTGTAAAGCCCCGATACAAGATTGACCTTTTTACGACCTTATTGATCGTAAACGAAATGTTAACAGTCTTCAATATGGCCCGGTCCTCGCTCTTGAAGTATATTTATGAATATGAGGAATAGTTTATATGAAATTGAAAAAGCCAATTCCGACATTTATCCTGCAACTTTTTCTTATTAATATACGCAATAAGCTTTCATTCATGGTAGGAGCCGATGATGTATGGAAGACGAAGATAGAGTTTAACCATCAATTTTAATTCGAGATTCTGTATAATGTTATTATTTGGTCGCCCCAAACACGTGTCTTTTGCTAGTCTATTTGCGAAGAAAGTATTAATAAGGCATTGTTTGAACTTATCGTCTAGATTGGTATCAGCAGGATGTGCAAAAATGGTCGATAACAAAACATGTATTTAAACTGTTGTACAACTTACAAGTTATCTTATCGAGATTAAAATAATATTAAAAGTAAAAAAACTAGAAACACGCCTTTTATATAAAACCAAACTAAACTGGCCGTTTAAAGTGGGTCAAAATCGAACCCAAAGAAGTCGGTTACAAACAAACATACAAATTGAAAAATGGAATAATTATATCAAATTAGTGTATTGTCATCGTTCCTCGATAAATCTACAAAGTTTGAACGAAATCTGGCCGTTTAAAGTGGGTCAAAATCGCGCCCAAAGAAGTCGGTTACAAACAAATTAATATACAGGTGAAGCTAATAAAAAGCGTATAAAAAATAGGAAACATTATACGATAAAATCCTTGTAGAAAATTTACTCTTCCGTTTGAAAATTTAATTTTATTATTGAAGACGTTAGTGGATGACGTGGATACCAAACAATCTATAACATATAGGGCAAAACAAATTTTTTACCTTATAAATTGCACAAATCTTGTAACCATGCTTGTAACTTACCTACTTAATCATCTGGCTATACATAAAAATCTTCATTTTTTTCATTTCAAATAATTTTCCCGGTCCTGAAGCCTCTATATTTAATGCAAAAAAACGAAAATTTTAAAATCGTTACTTAGCCTCTTCATCAACTTACGTCTTCAATTATTATTTACGAAGGAAGCGCGTTGATAGACTTTCAGAAGTCTTTGCATAAAATAACAACAAAAAAAGTTGAAGGAAACTTTGGGCGGTCGCGGCTCGGTCGCCAGGGATTTGATTAAAAGATGCTCAAATGGAATATTAAATACACTTCAAAGTTGAAGATTTTATCGCGAAATGTAATTAACTAAGTCGATTCGACTTTTTACATTTTTATAACTTTCGTCGTTTTGATCGTTATGACCGCGGGCGCTTTAATGAAATTAGTAACTACATGAGTCTGATACGCTGTTAAATGTTTAATCCTAAATACCTGCACGCTTATCATAATAATTTGTAATCGTAGAAATGAGTTTTGTCTACTAATAGACATAGTGACAAAATGCAAAAGCAAAATGACATAATATTTTCTATATCAATTTGTCTTTTGTCTTTTCTACAGAAATAAACTATTTCTATGTACTATAATATTACGCATGTGTAACTGTTAACGTAGCCTAGGCACGAATTTGATCGATCTAACCATGCTTTTCCGATTAACATGCTAGCGATCATGTATGTAGGGCAAACGGCCCATAGCTACACAAGATAATATAGGTAATATTATGTTTGTATCAGTTATTATGGTATTCAGTGATGCATCCTTCATCTACACTACTATTATAAAGAGGAAAGATTTGATTTTTTGTTTGTTTGTTTGTTTGTTTGTTTGTTTGAGTCGAATAGGCTCCGAAACTACTGGACCGATTTGAAAAATTCTTTTGCTATTGGAATCTTACATTATTTCTGCTGAACATAGGCTACATTTTATTTTGGAAAAAAGTAGGGTTCCGTAAGTTATTTGAGTTTTTCGGACGCAAGGTGTAAAAAATCTGCTAGAAAAGTTACTTATTTTGCGTACGCTGCCTAAACTATAAAAGATAGAACCATAAAATGTTCTAAGTAATTGTAGATCTTATAAATATCTACAAAAAAGTCCGCGACACACTATACCTATCTATGTCGAGTGAGGCACAATAACCATTTATTTATTTAAAAATCCTGAATTTTTTTTGGACTACAATAAAACGGATATATTTTACTCACGCTATTAATCCTTATCAAAATAAATTCTTTTATCACTAAGTACAGTTTATGTAGATAATATTTGATCTTTGAATGATTAAAATTGGACGTTTGGTTTTGAAATTATGGCGAAATTAAAATATTACGATAGTGGGCGTCAACAAAGCGCGTGCGGGGAAGACAATATTCTGTTGTAGAAATGAAAATTCTGTACTTAGAAGATATGAAATGACACCCGAATTTACACCTTTGTCACTACATCGCTATAGAAGCCAAAAATGTGGTTAGTTTTTGGTCTGTCTGTCTGTCTGTATGTTTGTTCCAGCATCACACGCAAAATACTGATCCGATTTGAATGTGGTTTTCGCAGATATATTTATCTTCTTCCAACTTAACATAATATGGTGTATAAAAATTTTTCCCCCCACCCCTCTAAGGGGACCAAAGAGGGGTCAGATTTTGTATACAACTTTTCTTTAGTGGACTTACTTCATATTAGGTATTAACTGTGTTTTTCAACTTAACATCTGGTGTATGACCTTCCCCCCCCACACCCTCTTAGGGGACAAAAGAGGGGGTAAAACATGTATCAACTGATGATGTAGAAAATATACTTTAAATGGCAAAACAACGTTTGCCGGGACAGCTAGTATAATAATAAATTTAAAAGTGTCTCTATATCTGTTTGTTACCTCTTCACACAATCCTCTGGGTATTAACCGATTTTCATTTTTTTAAATTTACTATGAAGATGCTTTAATATTCTCAGATATATTATAATACTTTTTAAAGATAGAAAGAGAGAGAGCGAGATAGAGAAGTGTAGGTTTCTACGCAAACTAAGATGCGGGGGCTGGGGTCCGTGGAGCATACAATTTATAAATGGACACTAGAGGCACGTCGCGTTGGTGGTCATAATATTATTATCTAAACATAAAATTTCCTCGCAAAATCTAAAATATTGCGCAATATACTCAATAACTTATAAAATAAATGTTAATAATGCAATACCTACTTCCTACCTATTAGGTGCCCTATTGCAGTAAACGTTCTCAACCAGGGATGCAATATTCTTTGAAAGGTCAGCAACTTGTACTTGATAAAACAATGATTTATACTTTATAGTTTATGGCAGAGAATTTAATAGCTCATAAGTCATAACGTTCGATAAAGAGGAAGTAACGTCCGCTGAGAACAGCACCCGTGACCCGATTCTACGATTTTAGTTCGACATTAATGCAGCTTCGTTCTTGGTTCGATCTAGTTCGTTTCGTATCGAACAGGAAAATGGGGTATCACATGATTTCAAACGCGTGATGATTGGTCAAAACTGTAAAATACAGTCGTTCGATGTATGTATTATGTTAAACTTATTTGCTGTACATAATAGAATTTAGGAAGCGGAGTAGATCAAAGAAGTAACGAAGCTGCATTAATAACGCATTGAGAAAGTAGAATCAGGGCACCGGCGTCCCGTCACCGTCACATTAGAAAGTCCTGTCGTCACTAGTCTCGTCTCAAATGGATGTTTCGTGTATACCGATTACCGACATCACACCCACTTGCTACTTATGCCGAACAATTTTCATGGACATGTAAATGAATATTTATTATCTTCGAATTTTGAGTGAAAAATCAAGCAATATAGATTTCCCATAAAAATACACATCAATGTTTAGAAAGAGATATTAATTATTGTGCATTGTAAAGTCACTATCGTAGAATGTACTCTAGAACAATTTTCCGACGTTTTCCCTACAATGAATATAGATTTTCAGTAATTTGTGGTAAGTAGTAACTATTAACAAGGTCAACAATAATACATTAATATAATGTATTTACAATAGTACAGTTACAGTATTCTATTCACTATAATATATTATAGTGAATAGAATACTGTAGGTATGATGATACCTCCCGTGGCGATAAAAATCAAGTCCATAAATCCAACCCCTACCAAATTCGGCTTTATCAAGTCAGTGCATTCTTATTCTGCGAAATATTTTATCGCTTAACCAGCTGTCGCTGAGCCGTCAGGCAGCCATCATTGACGCATGATTTACGATGATAAGGCGGGGGAATCCTCTCTTCAAATTATTATTTAAGTATCCCAATATTTCTTTCTCCGCCTTTGAAATGAGAAGGTAAATCCACTTGGGGATGTTAGTTTTTTACATTGCTACGATCTCGTAGACCCTCTACGAGTCACAGGAATATTTTAAAGTAATACTAGATTATAATTTAAAGGTAATCGCGCCATCCAATTGCAATAGCTTCAATATCAACGTATGTATGAATATTGAAGATACTAAATGAATCAGCCAAAGAATCTGCAGTGCTACTTAAGTACCTACTACCCAGGATCCAGACTAGCATTTCTTGTATCGATTCCGCTATTTGGCGACTGTTCTAAGGCCCGCTGTACACATTGGGCCAACCCATTTTGCGAGACATTGGACCAACTTGTAGAGTACGGAATGTCGCTCCCAACTTACCGCCAAGTAGGTAGGCCTCCGACACGTTGGCCCAATGCGGTGGCTCCGTGCGTTGGCCCAATGTGTACAGCGAGCTTAAATATCAGGGTTTCTCAAACTTTCGGCTCCACGAACCCCTGTTAGAATTTCCAGGTGACAGCGAACACCAAGCAAGAAAAATGAAAACCAAGAAAATAATAAAATTGACTGTTGAAGAAAATAAGGTTTTTATTTGAACAAAAGGTAACACATATAAAATGCCAAAAGAGTGCCGCGCGTGCCTGCCAGTTATAAAGCCACCATTACGTAAAACTTGTCGCGAACCCCCCGCCGTCGAATGGGGAACCCCTAGGGGTTCGCGTACCCCACTTTGAGAAACCCTGAACTATATCATTAGGCCTTGATCACTCTCACACGTTTCCTCCGCTATCTATCGCAGCTGGTACATGTGTGTGAAAGTACAAGGCTACAGTCTACACCGTATGTACCATTGTCTGCGTGGGAGCACCCACTCAACATACACGTTATGTTGATTAGGTGTATCTTGAATACTTTATACTACTTACGCATATTAGGTGTTATGTAATTTACCGAGAATTGCTTGAAATATCTACGTGTGTATCATTTTTAAGAAGGCCTTTGTAACGCATAATTCACACATGAGTACACTGCTCAAGTCACCGACATCGGCGTATCTTTATTTTGAATGGTTTATGATATTAAGGGCAATGGGCATGTTTCACTACTTTCTGATAAGTGCCGGATAGGCTATCTACCACTGGACTTGACAGAATATGAAGTATGGAGAATCTGTCAAAAATCTGTGGATAGCATATCCGGCACTTTATCAGGTAGTGGTGAAACAGACCCTAAGTATCGCTTTATAAATCCTTCTCAACTCTCAATTTCCTTTACAATGAATTGTGCTACGCTAGACTGACTGAAACACAATTTTTTTTATTGAATTTAAAACTCATTTCAGTATTTTCAATATTCCATGCGCCACTGGCATAATTATTACGAAACGTATTGTATCCCCAAAGGGTACGTCACGACTACGCGTGAGGTTGATATTTCGTGATAGCTACACTGTTCGTAGTTATTTTACATTGCAGTTTCTGTAAGACTGCGCCTTATGTCGTTGGCATAACGGTCCTGTTAAAATGAGTTTGAACTCTGAAGCCGGATTCTCATACTTCGGATATTATCTCATCATAGCTTCGATCGCAGGCTGCATTACTGGCGTGCACTTATTCCGTCTCGCTAGTGAGTCAATCAGAGACCGAAGTGACATTCGATCACTGAGAATCGAGCTCCTGCACGCGGGTCACGTCACGTGTCCAGGCAGCGGCGGCTTTGTCGGGCGAGTGATTCAGATCGAATTAGTAAAAGTGCACGGACCGGATTGCAATGTGTCAAGGTTCGCGCTTTGTGTGCGGCCCTCGTTCGCGTGCACGGCCTAATAGGTTCTATTCTATTGTCGTTTCCGAGTGCTCGACAAACTGATTGCACAGAGTTCTATACTATACGTACTGTGTGTGTGTGTCTGTAATCTGTATAGTCGTATTTTTAGTAAACATTTACCTCGAAATTTGGAACAATGTACCTAGATTTTAGTTCGTCGCGTCGCCTACAGTTTACGAATGGCGCAAATGACGTTCCTATTACTACTAAAGTGCTCGTACCTGTACTTTTAGAATATGAAGCAGGTCATAACGCAGATAGGTTGTCAAGCTATGTAATATGAAGTAGGCTATCGCTGGTCTAAGTTTAATAGCGGGCTGAAGCCTGAATCTCCGGGGAGAAGGCCGCCGAGTCTATGCAAATATGCAGTAGCAATCATTGTTAATACTTCAGCTGGAGTACTGGAGAGTTGAGGTTAAACTTGAATAAGTTGATTATGGTCCAAGCCGTGAGTCAGCCAACTTTATATTAAATGGCAAAAGTTGTGTTGATTTTTGGGACTAACCTCGTGAATCGTGATACATACATAAGGTTAGTTTAAAACTTTCTGTGTATGTACTTTTGTGCAATGGAAAATAGTGTTAATTTCAATACGTACATTTCCTTAACCCTAACCTTAAATACGACAAGTTCGATGGAGCTGATTGAATCTTTAAAATTTTGCTATTCAAAATTTGCGAAACACCACCTCGCTACAACTACAAAATCACGTTACGATTTACTAATTTGGTCGGTATGCGGATCTTGATTCTTGATGTTTGCGGACCAAATCCGCCTTGTAAGTGTCGAATAGATGTAAATACCTACGTTTGTTTGTACGACCGCCTCGTATCATTTTATTGTATTTTTCTCCTACGGACGTCCTTCAAAACGTTAACCTCAAGTTACTTCTGAGTAATGACTTGAATTGAAATTTATAATTATTATTGTGTGATTTCGATTGTAAAATAATAAAAAAAATATTATGTAGGTAATTTTATTGCTGAATTTATTTAAAACAAAATTTCGGGAACTAATCAGGTTTGATTAAGAAACGTTTTAGCAATAAAATTGGAAAGTGTTCTATTATGCAAAAAATTATATTCTCATATTATGTATTTTTAGATATTACTAGCTGTCCCGGTGAACTTCGTGTCACTTTAAAACCTTCCCCGGACTTCTACGAATATTTTAAGACTAAAATCAGCCCAATCCGTTCAGCCGTTTTCAAGTTTTAGCGCGACTAACACATTTAAAAATCCATTTTTAGGGTTCCGTACCCAAATGATAAAAACGGGACCCTATTACTAAGACTTCGATGTCTGTCCGTCTGTCCGTCCGCCCGTCTGTATGTCGCCAGGCTGTATCTCAAGAACCGCTATAGCTAGACTTCTGAAATTTTCAGATTGTGTATATATCTGTTGCCGTTATAACAACAAATACTAAAAATAAAATAAAGTTTATTTTTAAGGGGGGCTCCCATACAAGAAACGTGATATTTTTGGCCTTTTTTGCTCGTAATCAATAATAGTAACAGCTACGCACTTGAAACTTTTACAAAATCCTTAATTGTATTTGTACTTTAATAATTAACAATGAAATTAAAATAAAGTAAACATTTAAGGGGGCTCCCATACAAAAAACAATTTTTTGTCTACTTTCGCTCTATACCGGTACGGAACCCTTCGTGCGCGAGTCCGACTCGCACTTGGCCGATTATTATATATAAGATAAGCAAAATTTTATTTCGGCTTTGAGGGTCTTAGGGCCTGTTTCACCACTTCCTGATAAAGTGCCGGATAGGCTATCTACCACTTAACTTGACATATAGAGTATGGAGGCTCTGTCAAATAAGTTTTGGATAGCCTGTCCGGCACTTATCAGGAAGTGGTAAAACAGGCTCTTAATTTGTTATTAACGATTCCTCCAGCGTCCGCGGTCGCGCGGGGCATCGGCTACGAGGGCGAAATGAGCGCAATTCCATTATAATTTTGTTCGCAATTTACCGAGATACTGTAGGCCTCTCTCCGAGGGTCAATCGAGCCTGATGGAGATCGCCAGGCGCGGGACGAATGACGATGAGCTTCCGAATAATATATTTTATTCATAACAGAGAGTTGAGAGTTGTGGTGGTCTTAAAAGGATGGCATTATGCCATGGTGATCTAGGTTCGAGATGATCCAATGGTCATCGAAATCCTAGATCACTAAAGGCCGTCACAGACCTAGCTATAATATATATTAATATATTTATAGCTAGGCATATTAATATATATTTTCTATACAATTTTCGCGTGACCACACACTTAGCTATAATATATATTTCTGGTCTCAGTGTGTTTAGTACGGTATATTATGGTATATTAATATATATTATAGCTAAGTCTGTGACGGCCTTAAAGGTTCAACGATCAGTCAATTTTTCCAAGCTATAAAGTAATATGAGAAACTCTAGTCGACAAATTGGATTTACTGTATATTTACGAGCGCAGCTGCTGCTGAGGCGTATTAGACAAAGTGCCTGAAGTCTAACTTTCTGAAAATTCGATAAAAACTTCTAAGGGTTTCATAAGCTTTCAAGGCTCTCAGCAGTCGGCACGTTTGTCATATGCGGTAATAAAAAACTGCTTTTTATATTGCCAATAGGAATTTTCCCATTTCTCCACCCGTCGCGTTGGCTCGATTCTCATAACTTGAATGTTGCTCACTTGCACGCTCACAATCACGTCTTACCCGCAAGCGAGACAACCTTCGATCGAAGCGCCATTCGAGAAACGAGAATCTGGCCCCAGGGGTGGAGAAATAGTCCTATTTGCACGTGGGTCGTGAATCGCTTTTTTACGCGACTGTGACTCAGCGGAGTCCATTTCGGGCTGAACATGATCACGGGGATTTGCATTCCTGCGATATCCGGAGTCTTATGAAAAACGTGGGATGGCTGTTCCGCTACCGTGCTATTAGCATTTAATCCACCCTCCCATTTGTATATCCTCCGAGATTTTCCTCCCAATGTATTTTCTTCCATTTGATGGAATATTGTAACGATTTAATTCCGCTAGATTACAAGCATAATGCAGATTTTGTAATGTGCTTACCATGTAAATATGCGTTATTGTTATTCAAAATTATTCAATTATGAAATGAGCACTGTAGGTAGTTGGGTAGTAGTAATTTGCATGACACAATAACGCAACAGCAGCTACTCGCCGGGACGCGGATTCGTGTAGAACTTGGTCTAATTTGAATTGACGTGTCCCACCACTTCACTAGTTGATATAAAATATAATTATATAAACAATTTTGTACTGTGAATACGAGGGAGGGGCGCGTCATTTTAGGTTAGACAAGCCCTAGTTGTATGTGGTCAAGTCATTTCCTGACTATGCCAAGATATCAATTATAATGCCTCTAACACCGGTTTCGGTGAATGTTATTGAGTTATTGAAACCAGGTTAGCTACGCAGGAGTATTTTGTAGTCACAGTAATACACACTTTTCATGCACTTTTTCCACATTTATTAATTTAATTTACTACAATTATATCTCACACGACCGGTTTCGTTAACATCATCATCAGGTGTGTGTATTACTGTGAAACATGAATTTCCACCAAGAAGTTACAGTACATTCAATATCATATATATTTTGTAGTCTCTCTTCCTTTACTGTCGGAACTCAGTCAAAAGGATGATCGTCACGACTGTCGAGAGTGATGTAAGTTGTAACCAAACTTGGAAACATTTTTACAAACCGGGATTGAACCCACAACCACTGGACCGCGGAGGAGTTTCAACTAGGTAAAGTATTACTGTAAATGGTAGAGTATAAAAATGGTAGAGTATAATGTAAGTAGTAACCGTAGATCATAAGCGTTACAGAATACTTTGGCAACGCACCTTTTAAAGAAAATGGGAATGTCTGCCCGAAACCGCGCCGCCTTACATATTTAAACGGAGGCAGTATTTCTCTGATTTGATGCGAGTTATATCCTCTCATCATGACCCCATAAATTTCCCTCCTCCCATCAAAAGAGTGATAAAGCCGAATGTTATTCGTGAGGGTTCCTCGATGGTGTACTATGAAACGAGGATTTTCAGGCCTCCTCGAATACGTTGTAAACGAAATGATAAATTGCACTGAATTGGAATTGCCTTTGAGCGAAGTATACGTAAGAAAATAAATGTATTAAATATTCATAGATATAGGGAGGTGTTTTGTTAGGTACTTACGGTATTATGATAAACTATGAGCGCTACGCAGCTACGAATTTGCTACGCCGCGCTACGTACGGTTATAGAAACAGGCTTTAAGTTCTGTAGGGTCTACGATTGTTTAAATTACATACCAGCCGTTTTCGGTTAGATACTCTCGATGTTATGATTGCATTAGCTGAGTATATTACATAAAGCAAATAGACTATCAAGACGAATCCTATGATCGAGTTGAAAATGCTGTCGAAGCTTTGACTCAGCGTACCGTCGAACTCTATTGGATTTGTTTAAGTGCACTTCACATAAATATTTTGAAGCAACACATCCATTAAAATGTATCGAGGGCACGAGGTGACGAGCTCCTTCGGCGGGAGATGAGTTTCTAATTATATCTTGATGATATTAACGAACGTGTAGATTATAGGTCTATGTAAATATGTCAGGAAGGAAGGAATGTGTTACAGAAAATATGTACTTTTTGTAAAAACTTAGTAAATTCATTTAATCCATTATGTTCTCACTACTTCTTACATAGCTCCTAGTTCTTAGTTTAGATTTGTTATCTCAAAGGAATTTCGGTTGGAACTTGGAACAACAACTTATATTACTTCTGTCTCAAGCTTAAGGAAAATTATGTTAATAATATGTTAGAGTTGCTCGTGTCCCAGGTTATTAAATGTTGCAAGATAAAGTGAATATATCACACAAAGGTTGCCAGAAGCCAGACACATTAATTCTGTTACAATTACGATGCAACGCCCCCGCCTTATCTATAATAGTCCTGTGTTCTTACTTAAACCAGTAGCTTTATTTATATTGAATTAAGAATATAATTAAATTTCTCTTGCAAACAGAATGATATAAAAACATTTTGTTCTGTCTAGAGAGGAAAGACTCTTCCTTACTGTTTTGTTCTTAGTAGACAAGAGGGATTTTGATCAATGATTTGTGGGAAGCGTCGAAAAGACTCGAGAGATTCAACATTACGTTAAAACATAATATGAGGCACACAACCGCCTAAAGTACGTATAACATGGTATGACGTAAAGCTCACGGGAAAATAAGCTCATAATTAAATACGCACAACGTACTGGGAGTCATTTGTTTCGTTCAGTATCACATGTGAGATGGGCTTCCTCTCCCTCAAGTATAACTAAATCCGCGCGTGTTTACAGACGAAACGTGCCCCCTCAAAGACGTGTGTAAGTTGTAACCCAAGAACCCCTTAAAGTTCCTTAAAGTTTTAGGGTTTGAGGTGGTCTGGCAGTGGGAAGCCACTGTTAAAAATATCCGGCAGGACAAGACGAGATTCCTACAGTTATCCCGAAGAATATTGTGGGATAATGCGTGGAGGCCCAAAGGAAGATCTTCCGACCAAGCGAGGTGGTATGCTCGGTCAGGCCGGAGCCCACGTGATACATCTCAGCTGTCGTATATATATACCGCCGCGCTCAGAAAACTTCGATAGCGCGATGCAGGAATGTTAGGCGAATGTGAGTACCGCCACATCACTCCCCCCCGAAGACCGGAGGTCGAATCTTGAAGTCTTGTTCGCTTGAGTCGCCAGTGCCAGTGAGTCCCAGTGAGTCGGAACTGTAAGCTGCTGCACGGGATCCAGTGAGTCGGATAGCTGCCGTGCGGGGCCGATGCTACGTGCTGACCAGGAGAGATGTGCTCTGCTTGCTGACCGGTCGGTGTAGTGAGGAAGCCCGATGATGCCGATGCGGAGTCGCCCAGGCCGCGGTACCTTGCAGCGGCTAGTGGACGATGTAACCGATGAGGCGATGCTGGCTGGCGCGGTGCGGAGGGGCGGGGAGTGATGATAATGAAGGAGGCGTGTTCTGTCGAGGGTCACCAATGTGGGATAATGCGTGGAGGCCCAAAGGAAGATCTTCCGACCAAGCGAGGTGGTATGCTCGGTCAGGCCGGAGCCCACGTGATACATCTCAGCTGTCGTATATATACCGCCGCGCTCAGAAAACTTCGATAGCGCGATGCAGGAATGTTAGGCGAATGTGAGTACCGCCACAATATAAAATAAAAAATGAGCTTTACTCTTTATAGAATGTCATGTAGACACTTAGAATTGGATGCCTTCTAAAGTAACTGCGACTGAAATACCATAGTTGCCGATCGTCCTCACCTCTGTAAGGGTATAAACAGGTAAACTTTCAACTTTTATAAAATAACGAAGGTCTGGCTGTCGCTGACTCTTGGGTTAAGTAAAAACGGCGACAGATAGTCCAAAGGTGCACAGATAAGATCTCGATCGATAACGAGTTTTTTTCAGTTCCCTCGCTCAAATGTAATTGATTTCAGCGCGGCAGAGTGGTGTAGATTGGAGTGAATTGAATTAATTTGGTCCCTGATTGAAAAGTTGGACTGCCCGACTCCGTGCACACCGGCCACCGCGGAGCGCCGGATAGTGCTCGCCGTTTGGCGTCATGATCTGGCAAATTGGTTTTAGTGTGTTTGGAGTTGGAGCACATAACTGTGTTTTAAATGCGCAACTTCATTGTGCAGCAATTCGTCTATTGCACTGGAAGGGAGCAAGTCCTCTGGGATAAAAGTATGTTTAGTTTTGGGGTAAAGACTTAAGTGTCAAGACTCAAGAAACACAGGTGACAGGTCCTTCGCATTTATTAATCCTCATTCATGATTATTGATTACCTATCCTCAAATATATATTATATCGTGAAGTTTCCATACAGTATTACTTGAAAGAGTAATTAGTAACAATCACGATTGATGATGATGATGTTGCATTTCATCCTTCCTTAATATGTTTAGCCCGCCCGGTTCATACAAAATATCTCCAACAATACCTTTGATATAATATTTCTCCCTGTCGTCAGCATAATTATAATATAAATATTACGTTTCACACTTGCCAAAAGTAAACGCAGACACCATTAATCTCGGCCCATCCCGCCCGGCCCCGACCCCCGGCCCTCGAGTCACGAAGACGACAAAAAAGTAAATTGCTTCTTTTGAAGAACGTGATTTACTTACTACTTAGCGTTGCCGTTGTTTATGGAAAAATTGTCTGATAAAATTGTCTACGAGTCCGTTAAGACGTCTCAGTTGTTCGCGAAACTTTTGTTTGCTTATTTTCATCTTGTCTGAAATTGTTGGTCATTCGTTTAGCGCTAAGTTTTCGTAGTTGATAAGCGGATTTCGTTGCTTTGGGGTTGAGAGGTTTTTCGATCGGATTACAAGATATCTTGTCAAACTAAAAGGGCGCATCGCTCGCAGCCAAAAACAAGTAGTCCTTTAATCTTTTAGAGGTTCCGCAAGGAACAAATTCTTATCTTACGGGTCACGAGATTTGTACCAACTACCAGGATATCATAGAATGTCAACAAAATACGAAAATTATTATAAGTTATCGAGATCGTACTCGCGCGAGATTACTGTGCCCTATCGGCAGGGTTCCAATAAAAGTTGGACGTGATTTGGAAAACTAACGGGGTTTTCATTAAAATACCAGACATATACCGCTAATGCTTTTGTCATGAGTCATGACTCATCGTTTGTATCTCATGGGCCTAACGATTTCGATTGTATCGTTTCGTTTGCAATGTTAAAAATAAACATCATCCATCATTAAATTTACTGTCATGACTGATGACACTCATGAATCTTAATTTGCTGGGCCACCATAATCAATATTACAAATTACCCGATGCCGCGATGTTTACTTTTACTACACTAATTTACTACCCAGTACTTTTACTACACAATCTCTTTCGTTTATCTGTCGGACGGGCCAATTATAATGAAGACGTGATAACCGCTCGGGCTAATAGATTGTGTCCGTTCTGACGCAAATTCTAATTGATGGGGTGACGCTATCTCCCCGACTCCCGAGACACGCCGTCACGTCACGTGTCATTTTTACGTCTATCGTTTGTTGTGATGCGTAGAAATTAATTAATTGTGACCTCGGACGTTATCTCTTTGACTGACTTTTCTTTTGGAAAGTAAAAAGGGATTTAGATTCATAGGATAAAAATTCTTTTTCAGTTGTTATCTAATATCTGTTTTACAATCTATTGACAATCTACTTATTTATTTATCCAGAAACGTTTTTTTTTCCTTCGTGACAAATGAATACTATAAGCTTTTGTTTTAAAACACTCGTATAAAAGTCGAGTGGAGCACTAAACTAGTTCGATTTAATTTTAAGTGCCGAACGTCTAAGAGGCGTCTGAGTCTATTAGGTCTGGCAGACACCCCCTAGTTGAACCCGTCTAGAATACTAGTTCGGTCTTTTTCTGCTCTCTGTCGAGACAGTGGGGTCAATGCACGCGGTGACATTGTCATGAGCATGCTGTATGTTGATAATGAAACAATTACATATCGAAAAGTTAGATCTTGAGATAAAAAGAATCTTAGGATTTGGTGAGCCTGCTGTTTGGTGAATACAATAATATTTTAAAGTTACTGCGGAAAGTGTAACAGCCGCACTCAGTTAATTTTATTATCGATTACTTATATGTAATGTACATACTTGTACTATTATCTATTCTGTGATATTAGTGGGAGGGTTTAATATACGATCATTTTCTGTCAATCTTTATTAGATAACCACTTCAGAGTTCAGAAATCAATATTACAAGGCGTTTGTTGAGTAAGTCTCCATCAGGGATAGCTGTAATTTCGGTTCCCATACCGGTATCAGTTAATTAAATTTATTCTCTCAATGCAAATATTCTCATTACGGAGCGTCATGTGGGAGGCGCGATTTAATTAACTGCAACGTGTACTGTCGTGGATGCCTCTGGTGCCTTATAAGGGTTATTCCTGGATGGAAACTGGAAAGGGGTTGGACAGCTCCTGTAGATATCGGGCCGGCCGTTATGCGCCACTAATCAATTTTATACGGCGGGACATGGCTTCGGTGATGAGTGATGAGTGATGACGAGTCAATACGTATGGACTATGGAGTAGCCCGCAGAGTGTGGATCTACGTCATCAATCATCATTATGTAAACAAAAGTGATAGGTGGGGATTTACCCTATATACAAAAATTTAACCACAGACAAAATTGATATGACTGAGGTATACCTGTTGTTGAAATTGCTACAGTGGATGTTTTGTTGTTTGGCCAAAATGTTTCATTGCTCGTTTTTAGGGTTCCGTACCCAAAGGGTAAAAACGGGACCCTATTGCTAAGAGTTAAGACTTCAATGTCTGTCCGTCTGTCTGTATGTATGGCTGTAACTCAAGAATCGCTATAGCTAGACTTCTGAAATTGTCACAGATTGTGTATATCTGTTGCCGCTATAACAACAAAATATACTAAAATCAAAATAAAGTTAATATTTAAGGGGGGCTCCCATACAACAAACGTGATTTTTTTGCCTTTTTTGCTCTATATCAATAATGGTAACAACAATGGTAGGTAATAGAATTTTTCACAAAATCTTAAGTTATAATATGTACGTATTTTAATATTTAATAATAATGTTAAAATAAATTTAAAAAATTAATGAGGGCTCCCATACAAAAACACAATTTATGGACTAATTTTGCTCTATAATGGTACGGAACCCTATGTGCGCGAGTCTGACTCGCACTTGGCCGATTTTTAATCCATTGTTGTTCTTTCGAACTTGTCCCAATGTTTAATGCTGATCGCTGTTGCACCGACTTTATTGTCAGCTGACAAAAATCCATTGTCGGCGACGCATCCATATTCAATGGCGCAAACGTCTCTTATGAATATTCCTCACAGGCGGTCCGTGCCGTTCGACGTGAATTATGAAAATGTGGCGTTACCCGATGGCGCATGAAGCGGAGCCGTGGTCGGATGCACCCATTGTCCCCTGCCGGATGGCGGATGGTGCAGATCATATCCATCATGGCAGACAATGCCCATACCCTGGTCTATAGCTTCATAGGTGAATTGCTCGACTTTAACAAACTGGCGTATAAGAAGAGCTGAATATAGTGGACATTGTTGATAGGGCTGCGATCTTCGTGCGGCCTACGTTTACGACGGGGATATGATCGAACTCCATTGTGCATTACTTACTGTGCACAACTGCGCCGCTATGGTCGGAAAAGAGCTTGTTGTATGACAATAATATTAATTATTATCTTTTATTATAACATTTTTTTATTAAGTAAAATAAAAAAAATTGTCGCTTTTCTTCTCAGTATTTAATTCAAATGGTCGTGTATCGTGAACAAGAATTCACACGATAATTTTTCTTCCTTTTTTATTGGATTGGAAAATGTCTCAACTTCTTACAAGTTTTAAATCGAGAATGGGATGAAAAAAGAAAAGTTTCTAGAACTTTTGATGTCACGAGATTGTACTAATCAGACGGCGACACCGCCTTGTACAACTTTTAACTGAATAAAAGATGGGGAGTTTTTCTTATTCTTTATTTATAAACGTACTCTACATTCACGCGTCACTGCGCATTTCTTTAAACAAATATTTGTTCACTCAACTAAAAAACTCGGTGAAAGTAGCAATAATTATGATGCAAGTAAAAATAAGAAAGTTATTTTGAACACAACGTAAATATATTGTCGTCACAGCAAAACTTCCGGTGCCCGAGTAAATCAATCCAAATCCAATATTGCGTCCGCTGGGCAAGAAAAAAATGATAGATGTTATTGTTATTGCTCCTAAATCGGCGTCTAATAATAAAAGTGGGTGATTAATTAACGTGGTAGCTGCAACTCCTGGCGGGTCGCCAACGCGGAACACGCTGGTATATATTTATTAATAAAGATCACTTTTGGATACTCATTGGGTTGTGCTTTGATGAATTTCTTCATGGAATGGTAAAGTTTTGTAGTTGTCTACATCGGCATTAGGACTCAGGAGCCATGCTACTGATGTCCTTGATGTGTTTTTGATTCGTAGGGACAGAAGCAGACTGACATACTATGGCCAGGAGACGAAATACGAAAAAATCGAAACAGATTTTGGAGACGAAATAACAGATTTGTCACTTCGTCTATTTTACCGTAGCAAGATATGATACAAACCTTTTCTAAGTTCAGCGTGAAATAATAAATAAGTCTTAGTTTGTTTAGTGGTGTCGCTTCTACTGCAGGATCTGTCTTCTGCAAATTGCTTCTTAACTTTGAACAAAGTTTGTCTCGGAGCTTATCCTACAGAATGCAATATAATCCTTCGTCGGGTTGTAACTTGTAAGTATAGGTCTTCCGCTCTCGGGTTTTGATTACAAAAGAGGATTACCTGAATACTTGTTTTAGATTGTCATAGTTCGGATATTTTACGATTACTATGTAATTTTTTTTATTCTACTTTATTTATAGGACCTTTATAAAAATTACATGTCGGTCCTATAATTATTATAATTTAGTAACGCTTTTAAAGCAGATGTAACATGACTAATGTTCCTTACAGTTTTAATGCGTTCCTGCCAAAATATTTGTTTCTAGTTTGATAAATGGACGTATGTCTACGTTCTAAATTCTAATGTTTTAATTTATGTTAACGTTTGTATGTCCTAGATTAAATTTGGAATGCTGGAATGTTGTAAATCTTTCTGTCTCATGATAAAATAGAGTTGCAACGAAACATTTACCAGGCGGGTTTTTGTCAACCTGTCACAGTTTTTTCTTTTGGGAGCGTGGTATATTTTGCGTCATATATTAAGCTAAATGTTAGTATTTTATTTGGGTCGAAAGGTATTTTACTGTACAGGTAAAGGAGAACTGTCAAAAATGCCGTTTCTGTATGATGGCGGTGGTTTATTTTTTCGCCACGTTAATTAAATTTAAAAGCCTTTTCGCACTAGTTATATGAAATATGAATATTCTAGCCCCAGCCTTTTTTAACTCCATGTAAAATTTGCCTGATACAAAAGTTATTTAGGTACATCTCACTCCAACCCCCATGCTGCTACCTGCATTGGATCGTCAATAACGCAATTTTTCCTCTTTTCCAGGGAACAAAACTATGGATCATAATGGAGTACCTGGGCGGGGGGTCGGCGCTGGACCTGATGAAGGCCGGCAGCTTCGAGGAGATGCACATAGCGGTGATCCTCCGGGAGGTGCTGCGGGGGCTGGACTACCTCCACTCGGAGAGGAAGCTGCACCGGGATATCAAGGCGGCGAACGTGCTACTGAGCGAGATGGGTGACGTCAAGTTGGCGGATTTCGGTGAGTTGTACTCGATTGGAGGTTAACGATATTTTTTGAGCAGAGGTGGGAAACTTTCGGTAGGCTAGGGATGATTTTTTTGGGCAGATATCTACGCGTAAGCATGATTTAGAATTATTATTATTAGTGTTGTAATCAGTTTACTATATGAATGTATAAGTATATGAAGAAGTCACACGTAACATACATACTTTCTTTTAATCGAGGATGTGATTGTTATAAATGCCTCCCTACTTCATTGTGCTTTACTACCACATTTTAAGTTTTAACTAAGGATATAAAAGTCAAACAACTGAACCGAGTATGAATTATAAAGCGAACGGAATCGGCGTTGTAACAAGGATGCTGTTTGTGGGGAATGGGAAATGGGGATTGGCGGGGATTGGGGGAGTATCATCGAGATTGCAACGGCTAACGGAACGGCCGTACGTGCCCGCGCCCGTGTGATACGTGAGCCGCCGCGGTAGGGAAAGGCAACCAGTGGTGTAATGCGCTAAATGATGACTCGTGTCACGTGTGTTATTAATTATTATTAACAAAATGTCATTTTGTTCACATAATATTACGTTACGTACGTTAGTAGAAACTTAGGAATGAATATGCTAGCCTGCATCAAACCCCGATTTCAAGAAAGAAAGCGCACTGCGCACACCAATCACTAATTTATTTTGCTCCCTTTCCTTCTTTTTGCTATGAAATCTTCAAAGCAGTTAGTATGTAGAGTGTAGACATAAGCAGTGTTGGCGTGTCTCGACGGTACAGCCTGAGCTATACTGCAGTAACAACTCAGATTCTGGCTCGTGGTCTGTGGTTTTGTGTGCCAATAGCTTTTTGGTAGCCACTTAAAAAGTGGGCTCATTTCAGTAGGCTTGAACAGAAATGTTGGGAACTCCTGTCGTACGGTATTATATATATTTACGTGGCGCAATCTTCACATTTTTACCTCAGTCACGATTAGATAACGCCAGCTATCTACAGATGTTTGTTTAGCTGTTTGTGTACCAGCTGACGAACTTATCACTTCTAAGTTGGTTTACTTCGCAATTTGAAAAGTACGCCTTAGGGCGTTAGCATGAAGGTCGTTTCAGAGGTAAAAACATCCTGAACAGTTAACTCTACCAAGAGCGAAAACACCGATCTCAATTATTATTGTTGTCTCGTGACGTCGTCGAATTTGTTATTATAATTGTAATTTATTACACGAATGCTAATTTTATGCTGTGTTTGTTGTTTAAATTATGATGTAAGTACACATAATTGAATTTTAGATATTATGTGAAAATGTTACTTGTTTGGATTTTAAGTGAATTGAAGTAAAGTTTGGGTTGAATAATGTTAATAATTATTATTATCAATTCACTTCGAAATAGGTTATAATCGATATTGTAAATTGTTAACTCCAGCATATTATAGGCTATGAAAAATTGTTCGCAAGGGGACACAAGATCGATATCTTTGAATAGGATTAGCCAATCATAAACGCTTGTATACGAGGTCAAAGAGAAGCAATATTTTCTTCTATTGTGACTCGTGTCTCTTCTACGGCTAGAGATATTATTACCTAATACCTTTATGTATTTTTTCTTAGCTAGCTGATCCTAGGATTCCTAGGTTTACCAAATATCTGTTGATAAAAGCAACCTTTTTGTATTCTTCTGATCTAGAAATAAGTTTTCTTAAAGACTTTGTTGTACCTTTCGAAAAAGGTCTGTAGTCCAAACGTCCAAACTTAGCCGGGGCCCGTGATTCAAAATTTGTATGAACTATTGTGACAATTGGTTTGGATTATGATACGATTATTATTTATCCTATTGTGATTCAGGACAATATCGTTATTGTCTCGCATTATAATGACATGATGTCATAGGAGTATCACAACAATAACAGTAAATATGGAGTAAACAACTCACTTGGGGCACAGCAACAATAGTTATTGTGTATTAATATAATAATAATACCCCCGACACCGGTTTCGTTGACAGTGGCCGGTTTCATACAAAGCAGGCCAGTTACACGGGTGTAATTATTTTATAGTATTCAAGTGTGTGCGCAGTACATAAGAGCACTCTCTATTCCTTTTCTCTGGTAACCCAGTGCCAGTGGGACGAACGTCCGACACGACTGTCGAGAGATCATGCGTAGGACCGACATTTACATGACCGTAGGGATTGAAAGCGGCACCGCTATAAAGGGTATATACCGGTATAAAATTACGGTATTGCTTTGATTTAAAGGTAGAGTCAAAACGGTTGAACTTCACCACTGTGATACCGCAAAATAATGAAATATACCTTTATTTTTATGGTATCGATATATCACTATTTTATCGGTACCCCAACCGAAATTATTTCGGTACCAAAAAAATGTATGGGCGCGGGCGCGGCGTTGCCAATACGAAAATTGGCAACGCCGCAACTTATAATGTCAAGACTTGGACAATCGGGGATAATCGATATTTTTTAGGTAAAGATACCTAAAAAAATATCGATACCGTAATTTTTCAATACTGATATATAACGGTACCGTTATTTAAAGGTTACCATAATTTAAAGGTATGACGTCATACCGTTAAAAAAAGGTACCTATATTATCCGGTTATTCAACCCCTGCATGACCGACGCATGCATGCATTACTTGTCAGACAATCAGGTGATCAGCCTGCATTGTTCTTACCAAACTTGGAAATAACATGTTTCCAACGCGAGAATCTAACCTCCGAGTCAAGAGCCACACTCTAAACCACTGGACCACCGAGGCGTTCGTATAGTTCTCTGCGTATTGATATGTTAATTCTGATTCTGGACTATTGATAGAAGTTTCAGGCGCTGGGACGATGCCAAACGTGTGTAGATTCAGCTATAAACAAAATATTAATTAGTTTTGTAGACAGCTTTCAATATGTTCTTATGACACAATATTATCTATAATTTATTTTTTCACTAGCGTCCCGCCCCGGCTTCGCACGGGTATAAAATATAATTATAGCCTATGTCACTCACTAAAAAAATGATAAAAATAACATTAAAATTGATTCAGTAGTTTTGATTTTAAATATTCATTAGTACCCGTGGCCCGCATTAACGGCCGGTACCGCCGCAAAAGCTATGTCCCGCAATTTTTAAATCTTTGATATCTTCGAAAATATTCATTTAAATCATATACTGTAAAGGGCCTAAGTTGCATTAAGTGTGCAAGTAAAAGAATGTTTAGAGTTTAGACGAAGATGTCACAGACACCGTCAGAGTTCCTTAGGGACTAAAATTGCCTTTCACTTATGATGAAATTGTTAAAAAAGATTATTTTTTTTACATGGAGTAAAAAAATCTAATAGGAGTTCTTACAATTTGTAGTTATTTTATTAATATAATATATTTACCTCCTTTGTAGTTTGTAGTCTATTGATACACAGTCGTAGCCGCAGGCGGTTCGTCTTTTTGTCAAAGTAGCGGAAGAGGCTAAAAAGTTTAGTCGCCGAAAGGTTAATGCTAAAGTTTTGAACTATCTCCACCCTATGTAAAAGAGTAGATAGGAACTGTTTAGGTAAATCTGAATTTATATCTTATGCCATAAATTCAAAATCTATAGACTTAAAGTAATATCGCTAATGCTCGTAAAATAATATAAACCAGCGAAGCGTTTATGCGTAATAAATAAATAATATTATTATAGGTGCTTTGTGCGGGGCGGGGTCTTCGTAATGTCTGTGAGTTATGTGCCGTATCTCAGCCTTACGGCCAAATCATAGCTGTGTCAGGTTATAATAGAATAGGAAATGTAGTCTAGGTGTATTATTATGATCTATGGATAGTTATCAGAATTCAGACAGGAGCGATTATAGAAAAATTGTGTGTTAAGTGTTTAATTCACACCTTAAATTAAGGTATTGCTACTTCATCAACAAAACATTGTATTGCCAACCGTACTCAAAGTTACTCGAGAATGTTTTTGTCAGTCATTTCCATGTACCGAAAAGGCTAATGCGGGCGAGAGGATGACGAGTGTGCGATTGTTATCGCCGGCGGGCACCTGTACCATACGGGTGTTTAGGCGTAATTAAACCCTTCACACACACCCACAATGCTCGGGCTCATGGCTGTCTGATGTGGCTTACCCCCCATGTTTATTAATTCAAAGAGATAATTTTGTATTTGTCTTGGGTTCGTTGTGTTTACAACTTTATACGTCATACCTGTAAGCGATGTAGGCAGCGGAATGTATGGTCTAAATGAGACGAGTTACAAAACTTTTTCTTCACGTCTCGTGTTTTAGTGCATATACTACTGTACACTATGTATATTGTTTTATCGGTATTTTGACCGGTTTTTGTACAGTCGTGGTAATACCTTATATATTAGGTAAACATTGATTTTATATATTAGGTGAACATGACATTGTTAATATGATTGCGATCGGTTTTTAGTGTATCACTACTTTTCTTTTTTATAATTCGGGGATATTATTTATTAACAAAACCATATTTATCTTTCAGGTGTGGCCGGTCAGCTAACGAATACCACCAGTAAACGGAACACGTTCGTCGGAACTCCGTTCTGGATGGCGCCGGAAGTCATTAAGCAGTCATGCTACGACAGCAAGGCGGACATCTGGTCGCTCGGTATCACAGCCATCGAGCTGGCCAAGGGCGAGCCGCCCAACTCTGAGCTCCACCCCATGAGAGTGCTCTTCCTCATACCCAAGAACAACCCCCCACAACTCACAGGGAACTACTCGAAACCGTTCAAAGAGTTCGTCGAAGCGTGCTTGAATAAGGACCCCGAAAATGTGAGTGTATTGGTACCTGCAGGCGTAGCATGGCTACCATAGAAACGGTTTCTTCCTATGGAAGAATAGACAAAGTGACAGTTAGATAATGAAAATTCGCCATATTTCGATAAAATTTGCCAGTATGTCGATTCTTTCCCATTTCTACTGTTGTTATGCTAAGCCTGCTGCTGATTTAAAGCAGCGTTATAACAGAAGCCGAGCTAAGCTGCGTTGCGAAGAATGCGTTTGTTAAGATCCAATATAAACGAGGTAAGGCAAATTAAGCGATTCACTTGGTTTTCGAAAACACATTCCTCGTAACATTAAGTTTACCTCCGATGAAAACTTATCTTTAGGGTTCATAATATTATATTATGTCAGGAACCCTTGCCATACTACTCGTGCCAGTCCATCAGTCCAGCATTAGAGATACTAAAAAGAGTAAGTAAGGGGTTAAGTCGAAATGTTGTGTAAAGTATTATGAGGAGGGCTTGAGGCAATATAATCCGTAGCAGGAATGAGGAAGTTTGTAAGTAGTTATCGTCATTGTATGGTGCCTCAGGCTGCGGCTTACAGAGATTAGGGTCAGGTGCGATCTTCCGGAGCGAGAGGCGTTACATCCGTAGCCTCGTGTGAAGGAGACGTTTCCGTGGGTCATGAAGTGCCCTAAAAGTGTAAAAGAATATGTGACAATAGGGGTTGTTTCACAGTAGGCTAAGTGACAAATAGCTTATTTGGAAGCTTGTAGCGTAGGTACTATTGAACTGAACGCTAGTGACGCTAACAATTAACTTCAACAGTCACTTTAATTAGTGGGATTGTGGAACGAGGTACTTGCGACATAACAGCCAAAAGCGAAATTCAAGCGCTATGTTAGTACCAAGCGTTGCGTAGTGACAAATCTCATACATTATTGATTTCTAACTTCGCTTTCAAAAGTATCGAATGTAATAATTTGACTAAGTTTTCAAGCCCTTATTATACAGCCACTACTATTATTAATGCGAAAGTGTGTCTGTTTTTCTGTTACCTCTTTACGCCCAAACCGCTGAATAGATTTTGCTGAGTATGGAGATACTTTGAGTCCCGGGAAAGGACATAGGATAGTTTTTATCCCGGAAAAATGTACGGTTCCCGCGCGATAAACGAGTTTTGGCGAAACTGAGTTGCGGGTTAAAATAAATTACTTAACGTAAAATTTCTCAAATTCCAGAGGCCGACGGCAAAAGAGTTATTAAAATTCCAATTCATCAGAAAGGCAAAGAAGAATTCGTATCTAATGGACTTAATAGACAGGTATAAGAAATGGAAGGCGCAGAGGAGTGAAGAGAGCGAAACAGAATCGGAAAATTCAGATTCGTGAGTATTCATAATCATAACGATTGTTAGGGCGTTTGTGCACTACACGGAATTTTACCATCCGGCGCGGGCGTCCCGATTTCTTACGTTTTGATATGGCAAACGTGAAAATTATGAATGCCGAACGGTAAAATTCCGTGTAGTGCACAAACGCCCTTATTCAGAATCATTATTAATATTGTATGATACATAATATAATGATTAATGACATTTATATTATACTTCAGCTGGGTTTTTCCGGGTTTAAAGAGACTAATCTTTTGCTCGAAAAATATACAAATGATGATGACAATGAGATGATCATAATACCTAATGTAAATATTGTTACGTGCTAAGGTTCGATGATTCGGAGGAAAAGACCTGGTGACTCTCTTGAAGACTTTTATTTGCACTACACTTAACACTTACACTACACTTACACACACTAGATCACTATGTCTAAACACTAAGCACTAGGTTCAAACACTATGCACTAAGTTCAAACACTAAGCACTATCACTGGTTCACTCACTAAGTCACTTGTTTCTCACTTCCGAAGTCGCTTTGATTATCGCTCACTCGAAAACATTCGAAGACTGACTGGCCGGCTCGTCTAGCCGCGTATTTATACGGGACGGGGCGAGCTCTAGACCTTACGAGAATATTCCACAACATGTAAACAACCGTGGGAAAATTCTCGAGCGAGTACGCGCAAGTAAACAAAAACATGCAAGTAGCGGCATCTGGTATTGAATAGGGGATTTACGCTGTCTGTGATGCTTTCGCCTGGTTGCCGCTAGATGACACTACGTGTCCGCATTCGTAACACTACTCCCCTCTTAGAGGTGCTCGTCCCGAGCATCATTGTTACTGCCATGGTAACGTGCCAGACGGTCTATGTGTACCACCTTGAATGTCCCTCTTGGTTGCTTTTGAATCCTATAAGTCACATCATTCAATCGGGTAACCACTTTGTATGGGCCGTCCCACTTGGTCTGCAACTTTGGAGATTTCCCTTTTCGACGAGTTGGGTTATGCAACCACACCAGTGTCCCTTCTTCGAAGCCGCTCGTGTTCGATTTCCGGTCGTATCTGGTCTTCATGTTCTCACTTGAATGTAACCCATTCTCCCGAACCATGGCGTGTATATAGCGCATCTTTTCCCTCAAATCGCTGACATAGTCTTGTACGGTCTTTGGTTCCTCCGGTGACCCTCCTGTCAAGAGGTCTACTGGTACTCGCAGTTCTCTACCGTAATTGACATACGCCGGGGTAGCTTTTATGCTCTCATGCTCGGCGGTACGGTACGACAGAAGGAATAGCGGTATGTACTTGTCCCAATCCTTTTGTTTGTCATCTACCAATTTCGCCAAATGCCTCTCAAGGGTCTGATTAAATCTCTCAACCATTCCATCAGACTGTGGATGGTACGCGGTGGTCCTCGTTTTATGCATTCCCAAGATTCTGCACACTTCTTGGAAGACCTGCGATTCGAAATTCCTGCCCTGATCGGAATGGATTTCCAGAGGCACGCCAAAGCGAGATATCACTTCTTCCACAAGCTTAGAAGCAACTGTCGTAGCTTCTTGGTTTGGTATGGCGAACACTTCAGGCCACTTGGTGAAGTAGTCCATGACGACCATGAAATACTTGTTTCCCGACTCCGTTACAGGAAATGGCCCAGCTACATCAACTGCAATTCGTTCCCACGGTGCGCCAACGTTATACAACCGCAGGTTCCCACGGCTCCTGGTCTGTGGTCCCTTCACTGCAGCGCAAGTAGTACATTTGCGGCACCAATCCTGCACGTCATCTCGACAATGCAACCAGTAGAATCGTTCTCGCACTTTTGTTAACGTCCTCTTGACACCTAGATGACCTCCTGATACGCCATCGTGCATTTCACGGAGAATATCTGGTACTCTCGCTCTTGGGACAACTATCTGAAGATGGAACTCTCTGCCGTTAGTCTTCTCCCATTTCCGGTAGAGTATTCCGTTTTGAAGTACCAGACTCTCCCATTGCGCCCAGTACGCCTTAGTGACAGCGCCCGTGGGTGCAACCTCACTCCAGATTGGTTTTACATCACCCCGTTTCTTCCATGTGATGATGTGCCGAAGGTCGTCATCTGTTTCTTGAGCCTCTCTCATAGCGTCATTCTCCCATGGGCCCAAAGGACTTGTTCTCGTTAACTTTATTGTCACTTCATTAGATTCCTGCTTAACACAATGTTTGCAGTCTTCTGAACACGGCCTTCGTGAGAGTGCATCGGCGTTCCCATGTGACTTTCCGCTGCGGTGTTCGGTCTTGAAGTCGTACTCCTGGAGCTGCTCAATCCATCGTGCTACTTGACCTTCTGGGTTCTTGAATTGCAGTAGCCACTTCAAGGCTGCGTGATCAGTTCGCAGTAAAAACTGTCTGCCGATGAGGTATTTGCTGAAATGTTGTAGCGTCTTTACAACAGCCAAGAGTTCTCTTCTTGTCACACAGTAGTTTCTCTCTGGCTTGGATAAAGATTTGCTGAAATACGCAATCACAACTTCTCTTTCACCCTGTTTTTGAGATAACACCCCTCCAATGGCCGTGTTGCTTGCGTCCGTGTCGACTATAAACTGACCTTCAGGTTGTGGATACCCCAGGATTGGTGTTTCACACAGATGTTTCTTCAGTTTCTGAAAAGAATCTTCAGTAGTCTCGTCCCAAATAAACTGTCGTTTATCTTCTGTCAGCCGATGTAATGGCTTGGCTATCTCCGAGAATCCCTTAACAAAACGCCTGTAGTAGGAGCATAGGCCGAGAAATGCTCGCACTTCGGTTTTGTTCTTAGGAGTTGGCCAATTTTGAACTGCTTCCAGTTTTTCCGGGTCCGTCTGGATTCCATCACTGGAGATAACATGGCCGAGATAATTGACCTTACTCCTGAATAAACGACACTTTTTCGGATTCAACTTTAACTTGGCCCCCTCTATTTTGGCGAAAACCCGTTCTAAGTTTCGCAAATGGTCCTCGAAGTCGCGGCCAACAATGATGACGTCGTCCAAGTAGACTAAGCAAGCTTCTCCAACTAAGCCTGCCAGTACACACTCCATGAGTCGCTCAAATGTGGCAGGTGCGTTGCACAATCCAAAGGGCATGACGTTAAACTGCCATAAACCTTTACCGGTGGAAAAAGCTGTCTTCTCCTTGTCTTTTGGATGAATTTCCACCTGCCAGTATCCAGATTTCAGGTCCAGGGTCGAAAACCATTTCATGCCACTCAAGGTATCCAGAGTGTCGTCGATCCGAGGTAATGGGTAGCTGTCCTTCTTAGTGACATCATTGAGACGCCTGTAGTCCACACAAAATCTTGTGCTGCCATCTTTCTTCTTCACTAATACCACAGGTGAGCACCACGGACTTGCAGACGGTTCAATTATTTTATGCCTTCTCATGTCCTCCAAAAGGCCTTCCACTTCCTTCTCCTTTGCAATTGGTATCCGTCTTGCTCGTTGACGAATCGGGTTCTCGTTTCCGGTATCTATCCTGTGCTGAACCATCGACGTTCTTCCAAGGTCACCTTCCTGACTGGAGAAGATATTCGCGTGGCGCTGTAAAAACTTCTTAGCTTTCATCCTCTGCGAATAAGTCAGATTACTCTTGCAGTCATCGAGTAGCTCAGTCACTAATCCATTGTTGCTGCTGTTTGCTGGGTCTGCGTCTGTCGTCGAACTGCACTTTCTCATCCAGACAACTTCCTCGCACTTTCCAATGACGTCACCTTTGTTCAAGCAGATATCGCGTTCACCAAGATTCAAAACCCGGACCACAGCGTGACTGCTTCCACTAACAAGGGTTCTTGCCGTCATCAGTTTTCGTGCTGATGTCTTGGTGGGTGTGTCTTCGATCAACACGCATCTGTTAGACTTGTTCTTTCCAGCTGGCGGTAGTTTCACCAGCACCCGGGCTTCCGCTCGTCCAGGTATAATGACTTCCTTTACACATGCGACTTTCCCGCAGGCGCCTCCAAGGATGAAAATTTCTTCTTCGCCACACTGGAAAACTCCGTCAGCGACATTAATCCTGCAGTTGTGCTTCTTCATGAAATCCAAGCCCAAGATGCAATCATCCATTATTTCAGCCACGATAACGTCATGAGGGTATGAGGACCCCCCTACATTAATCGTAACTGACATTTCTCCCAGGACGGGTATTGGCTGACCGGAGGCAGTAAGGAGCCGACAGTTAATTCTCCTCTTGTGTCGTCTTGCGGCTTTTACCAGATTTGGGTTCACTATCGTTCTAGAGGCTCCTGTGTCTAGAGTCATTTTGCAATCCGTCCTGTTAATAGTCCCCTGAATCACAAGACTATTCCCGCTGCATGCTTGGGAGATAACGGTTATCGGGGCTCCCTCCGCATCAGCCAGTACTCGCCCCTCAGTCCTGGCTTTTATTCGTTTCCCTGCTCCCGGGCAGGGGACGAAGCCCTTTGCTTCTTCAGCTCCTCCATCTGTTTCTCAAGCCTTTTCATTCTTGCCATCTGGGTATCCTTCTGCGGGCAGTTGAGCTGAAGATGGCCCCTTTCGCCGCACTTGTAGCACATGGCTCCAAAACTTCTCTTCGTAGGAGCCTTGACCTCCTTCACTTCCTCCGAGACCTCGCGGATTTTATAGGTCTGCCGTATGTCACGCCGGACAGCCTCGACCTCTAGAGCATGCGCCAACGCTTCCTTTAGCGAGGTGTGGTGACGTAGCCTTACTGCAGCTCGGACTTCCAGATCCCTGATTCCGTCGACAAAGGCCTGAATAGTGTTTGAGTCAACCATCTTGGAGTCTGCTCCTGGATGTGCCTTCTTGACCAGTTTTTCAATTTCCAACGCCCATTGTTGTAGTCCCTCTCCTGAGCGTTGGACTCTGTCACGAAGTTGGGCACGGAACACGTGCTCCAGGTGTCGCTCCCCGTATCTGGATTCAAGCGCCTCCATCAGATCTTGGAACCCATTTCCTGTGTGTGCTTCCAGGACCGACAAAGCTTGCCCTCTGAGCGCAACAGTGAGAGCGGTCAGGCATTGGTCTTCAGTCCATCCGTTGGCAGTAGCAACCGTCTGGAATTGCTGACGATAAGCGTTCCAAGAAGTAGTACCGTCGTATGGTGGCACTTTAACTTTTGGCCCTTGTGCCACTACTCCGGTAGTTCCACTCGACGTCGCGACTCCTGTGGTTTCCAGGCGCACTTTCCACTTCTGTAGTTCTGTGAGGCCACTTTTCACATTTTCCATATCCACTCCTAGCCCGGTAATGCGTTCTTCCATTATGTCGACATCTTTCCGAAGCTTGGTCACCGTGTCACCAACATCCTTTATTGCCAGAAGCGCCTTTTCTTGAAGGTCCTTTTGTTGCTTCTGTGACTCTTGCAAAACGCCGAGCTTGCGGTCTTGTGCCTCCATCATTGCCTGAATGTCAGCCCTTTGAGAATCTTGCAGAGCGCCGAGCTTGCGATCTTGGGCCTCTTGCAAAGCCTGAATATCAGCCCTTTGCAGCTCCATCAATTTAATTAAACTTTCTAAATGAAGAGCCATTTGCGGTGCTGTAGAAGCTACAGACGAGGCATGGTGGCTGGAGCCAGTTGACGGGGCTTGAGCAGACGGGGCCTGGTGGGCGGGGCCAGTGGGCGTGGCCTGAGTGGGCGTGGCCACACCCAAAGTGGGCGGGGCCTGAGGGGCGTGGCCAGTGGGCGGGTCCCGGTGGGCGGGGCCAGTGGGTGAGGCCTGCCCCACAGTGGGCGGAGCTTGGTCCCCAGTGGGTGTGGCCTCCGCAGCCCGTTGCGCCCTTGTCCCGACACTTCCCTCGAAGTCCTCTCTCGGAGTCAATGGCATCTCCAAATCTCACTTCCGACACCAGTTGTTACGTGCTGAGGTTCGATGATTCGGAGGAAAAGACCTGGTGACTCTCTTGAAGACTTTTATTTGCACTACACTTAACACTTACACTACACTTACACACACTAGATCACTATGTCTAAACACTAAGCACTAGGTTCAAACACTATGCACTAAGTTCAAACACTAAGCACTATCACTGGTTCACTCACTAAGTCACTTGTTTCTCACTTCCGAAGTCGCTTTGATTATCGCTCACTCGAAAACATTCGAAGACTGACTGGCCGGCTCGTCTAGCCGCGTATTTATACGGGACGGGGCGAGCTCTAGACCTTACGAGAATATTCCACAACATGTAAACAACCGTGGGAAAATTCTCGAGCGAGTACGCGCAAGTAAACAAAAACATGCAAGTAGCGGCATCTGGTATTGAATAGGGGATTTACGCTGTCTGTGATGCTTTCGCCTGGTTGCCGCTAGATGACACTACGTGTCCGCATTCGTAACAATATGAAATGTAGATTTAGCATTATCTTAAACAAGCAAACCTCTTATGAGTTTAATAAACCTGGCGTTATATTTTTGGTAAGTATTTTAGAAAATCCCTCATACTTAATCAAAATAATTTAAAAATGTTTTGGTATATTATATTTAAATAAATAAATTATGTATCTTCCGTAACCGTTGTAAGAGAGTGAGACTGATGTCTGTGCCAAGCTCCTTCGACAAACTATTTTTAGTTATGTAATTGGCAAATAAAGACAACATAAATGTGTATTACTCCTATCCGTACATAATACAATATTGATGGATTTGTTACACAAATAAAATAAAATAAATTCATAGTCAGAGACCTACTTTTAAAAGGCTCACAATAAAAATCACTTTCTCCCCGCCCACAGGGTAGAATCTAATACGAAAATCGTAAGTGAGACACAATAGAAAGATGATTTATTATTCCTCTTGTCTCCGAACTAAAACGCTTCAACATTAGTGGCACGAGTCACACTTTTGACCGGATAAATTGCCTCTTGACTCACTATCGGGCCTTGATTACGAGCAATAAGTGCAACAGTGTAACGAAGCGTTGGCCTCAAAACTATGATTGCAGTTCAGTAGAATATTGTTGGGTCAGGGTTCTGATTCTTAGTCCTCGAATGTCGCTTTGATCTCAGTCTGCCAGATATACTCTGCCAGATAGCTACGTAATTAAGGTTTATTGCCCTACTTAAAATGCAGAATACTGCTATTTTCAATAGCCAGTAGTTACGCCACACAGAAATTCATTTTATTTATTTCACACAGAAAACTGTGTGCTGTCTTATCGAAGACAAAGCTACACGCAAGTTAGCCTTTTAATCTAGACCATGTTGGGATTGATGTGTGAGTCGAAAGTTAACCAGCACCCGTAGCATGGCTACAGTAGAAATACGAAAGTACAGATAAACAGCGGAGATAAACTGAAGGAGCTGTTCCTATCTTTACCGCGGCTAGTGCTGGTGTACTTTTTCATTGGAAAAAAAGACTGAAATGACATAATTGAAATAAATGAAAAAAATGTGTTTGTAACAGGAACTCTCGAGCTGTTATCGTAATACAATCAGTAGCTCAGCAGCTTATGCCCAGTCTTCCTTCTCTTTCCCTCCCTAGCTCTATCTCCCTCTAAAGTATATTCATACATCTGTTTTCAGAGAGGAGGGCAGCCGCGGTTCTGGCGAGGCGGACGAGCCGTGGATAATGACGGTGAAGGGCGGGGCGGCGGCGCGTGCGCTGCAGCTGCCCGTCGACGACAAGCGCCGGACCATTATTGAGGAACCTGGTATGTGAATAAAGCTTTAGTGTGGTCGCGTTAAGCAGAGAGTTATGTGTAAAAAACGAGCGTGTGTTCTGTACACACGCTCGTTTTTTGAGTCCACGTGTTAAAAGTGAAACTTCTATAATAAAATACCCCTGTAAAAAAAACAGAAACTGGGAAATACTTACACTCATTTTGCAAGTATGATTGTGCTATACATATATTATAATATATTATATTGATTAGTTTGTAATTTGTATGTGTATTTCCAGCGCTCGGTTCGCCGACGTCTCCGGTGTCGCCGAAGCAGAACGGTTCGCTGACGCGCGCCGACGACACGCCCGCCGACGTCGCGCCGCCGCTGCCCGACACGCCACCGGTCAGTACACACCTTTACTATTTTTTTTTTCTTTATTTTAAGGCTTGTGTCGACACCGACAATGCGAGCCTTACATCTTTACTATTGTATTAATCCTTTTAAGCTGGGCTTACATTTCTGGCGTAATCGCTCACTGAGTATCTAATATATAAAATTCTCGTGTCACAGCATTATTTGTGCGCGAACTCCTTCAAAACGGCTTAACCGATTGAGAATAGGTTTTTGTCTACTTTGGTACTAGAAATAATTTGTATGGCAAAACAATGTTTGCCGGGTCAGCTCAGCTAGTACATTATATTATTCATACATACATTTCAGTGTGCACAACATCTAAATTGCATTAGACTACAAATGCATGTGGGTCGATGAGCGAATACCCACATTCTAACTTCGATCATTGTGCCTGATTCTTAAACTATCCTTTTACTTTTTAACCCCCGACCAAAAAGAGGGGTGTTGTAATTAATAATTTTATTATTATTAGTTTTATAAGGTCCTATTTTGATACGATCGGAAATGCGTTACTGTATACATAGTAATATTTATATAATATTTTAATAACTGTATTTTAAAAAGATAAAACCGACTTCAAAATTGTACGTAATTGAGAATGAAAACTTCCTATCTCCAAAACTACTGAACCGATTTTGATGAAACTTGCACTATTCCCTAAGTTGAACAATACCTAGTACAATAAAAAAAGAATCACTCAAATCGGACTTGTAGTTCCGGAGATATGCGTGAACAAACATAAAAACATACATACATACATACATACATACATACATACATACATACATACATACATACATACATACATACATACATACATACATACATACATACATACATACATACATACATACATACACTTTTGAAATTTGGCACATTTGTTCAGAAGCTGTTATAGATTAACATGTGCAAAAACTGGGCAGTTCTGGAAATATTACATACATACGCGTCGAATTGATAACCTCCTTTTTTTGAAGTCGGTTAAAAATGTTATAACCGATCCCGATAAGCTATTACAATATCGATAGCGCGGTACGTGACTATATTGCAAAACCGCTACCGAAATATCACGTTCCAACGTAGAACGAAATGTGTCACATACACCACAATAGCTGTAGCAAAATGAAGAAGTTCAGTTATAACGGTGGCTTATTGTATCAGGTGTTTATCGAACATTTAAATACAAATAGTGCATCGACATTGTGTAGGGAAATATATATTTTTTTTAACCGTCCGTTGTATGTGGTGTGTTTTACGAGAGAAAAAATATAGTTTACTGTGTGTTATTAATAGTTTGTTGTCATGTGCAAAGTATTCTGTACAAGACAATTATAGACATAAGTGTATGTGTTGCTCAGTGATCTATAATAATAATCAATACTCAGGGCCTGTTTCACCACTTCCTGATAAGTGACGAATAGGCTATCCACCGATGAAGTATGGAGAATCTGTTAAAAAAAGTTGTAAATAGCCTATTCGGCACTTTATCAGAAAGTGGTGAAACAGGCCCTTCATCTATACGGTATACCTGTATTTAACATAACAATTGTTGTATTCCAGCCCCGACAGACGACGCTAGTGTCGGCACCCTCGGAGGCGCGGAGCGGCAAGGAGCGCGAGCGGGACAGGGAGCGGGAGCGCGAGCGGGAGAGAGAAAGAGAGAGGGAGCGGGTCGAGGAGCGAGAGAGAAAGGAGAGAGAGCACCAGACCAGCCGTGACAGCGTAGTGTATAATAAAGCGGTCAGTACATTATTATTACACTATATTGGTTTTTTTATCCAGTTTGGTAAAAATATAATTCTGCCTATAGTTTCTACTGTCTGAGTTATTATATTGTAATATAACTTCCGTGAAAATAAAGTTAAAAGCTCTTTGGAGCTCTTTGCAGGAAGATCTTCCGGCGAGGCGCAGTGCTATGTTCGTTCGGACATACCGGCTTATGTTACGTCGTGCTGACTTCAGAAATTTCTAACCTAATGCAAAATCAAAATACTTTTATTTAGAATTAGTTTTACACAAAATCTTTCCGAAAACGCTAACTCCACAAAATGTATGGGATTTGACATTAGTATTCGCCAGCGAAGCGATGACTTATGTCAATCCCATACATTTTGTGGCGTTAGCGTTTACGATAATCGCTTGCCGCTTATCTACTAGGGCTGGACGTCTACTGATGTCTACATACGGTTCAGGAACTAACCCGGTGGATCCTGAATCGAGTATACAGTTCGTAATATATGTAATACATATAGTAATATCCCATTGTCTGTACTTGCAGGCTTCACCGCTGGACCACAGAGGGCCGAGCGGCGAGGACAAGCAGGTGCGGCGGCACGCCTACCTCCACCAGCTCATATACCCGCTACTCAACGAGGTACGTACTTAACAACAACAACAAATATACTTTATTGTGCACAAACATAAAAATAACACAATAACACAAAAAGAGGGGGACTGACACGATTTATACACTTGTGGTGGAGTGGAAAATGGAGTGTAAATAGATATTGTTCTCGTACTCCTAGCGGTCATTGACATCCTGTAAACAAAACTTGTCACATTTAATCTTTTTCTATACTAACCGCGATTGACAATGAAGTAACAGATGTTTCTAGTCTAAGGGCGGTAAAGTATTTTGCATACTCGATGAGAACAGAATATCAATGAGAGGTCAATGACCGCTGCAGATACCTTACTTCAATTTGACCATAGCCATTAGTCAGACACACATTGCATTCATAATATTTTTATTTAATTATTAATGTAAACTGTAAAGAGTGTTTTCTAGATGGACTGTTGCTTTCCAGGCATAAATTACTGAGACGCTTTTAAAGTGGGTATAGACATCGACTGACTTCAACACACCATACGAAATGCACTGTCATTAATAAAAAAATAAAAATGCATGAGCAGTAATCCATACTAATACTATAAATGCGAATATTATGTATCTGTCTGTCCGTTACCTCTTCACGCCCAAACCATAATATAACATTAGGACATAATATTATGTTAAACGAGTCTAATTTTAGAATATAATTTATTTAGAATTTATTTATTTCCAAGAAATTTGTTCACGGCGCGGTGGTACAAATTGTTTTTTGTGGTACAAAATTTCTCCCTCTCAGGCGTGGAAATAGTGTCAGCTTTGCAAATTTAAAATCGTAATTTTAGGCAGGCACAGTAGGTACTGAGCGACGCTTCTGTATAATATATTATACACTTCAATAGTAATAAATTGTGATATGAGTACTATTCAAGTAGGGAGTAAAACATATTTTTTTTCAGCTGTCGCGCAAGCACGGACCGAGCAGCGCGCAAGCCATCGAGGAGTTGCGGCGCGCGTTTGAAATGGCCGAACGCGGCGCGCCGCACCTCACACGCGCTTTTGTGCAACAGGTACGACATAATGTGTCTCTTTGTAAGACTTTGTCAAGAGTTAATAACTAAAAGCCAGTCAAAATATCTTGAGAGTTGGCTGGTATGCGAATATATGGCCGGGCCGAAATGACGTCTTAAAATCGAGTTTCAAGTTATTGCGATCGGGTTGTACTACCTCAAATGATTTCTTGATGAAATCTGTTTTAGAGACTCATATTTATAGTTTAGTCACATTTTATTTATACACTAATAAAAGTTGTTTAATACACATAATGATATTGTAATTAATTGTGTTTTGTAGGTGGTACAGAGGGTAGCCTCGCAGTCGCATCCGCCCGCGCAGCACCAGCCCTGGACTAGGTAGGTACGGTCGCTACCTCTTTATACAATTTTTACAATTTTTAAAAGTTTATTTTGTTTATGATCTATGATCTGTCGTATACTCTTATATCTACTTATCTGTTTATTACCGAAGTAGATACCGTTTACATTACTTTGATAAATAATAATTTTAAATTTAGCTTCTAACATTATTTCTAACATTATTATGTCTTATTTTTACAGGGACGTATAGACGGCGTGACGTGTCGTGTCGCGGCGCGGCGCCGCAGCAGGGACTCGGGTCGCTCCGTGCGTCGCGCCGCGCGTCGGACCCCGGCCCACACCACGTGTTCAATAGCCTATCGCCTATCGCAAATTACTAAATATATCCACAAGTGTCTTAAATGGCCAATATTAAGTAATATTTTGTTAATCTCTTAATTCACGTAACGTCGAATCGCCCGTTCTAATTGTCGAAAGCAATAAAAAAGTTTTATATTTCTAAAGTGTAATTTATAAATATCTTAGTTCGCGATGACGTCGCGTTATGTGAATTGAGAATATCCAAATACGAATTTAATGTCCAATCCCACAGCCACTCTATGGCGTAGTCCATTTAGCCTTAACGCCTCAGAAAGTTTATTTGTGACATTATAATATTATGTGTTTGCTGTGTTTGCCTGGTCTGAACTCGGTGCGAATTTCGGCATGGTGCATTCTCACGCAACTAACTTCAGACCAGAACAAATATCTTATATCTGGATTGTTGTAAATCAATGTATGTTACTCGGAACCCACCTCTACATTAGAACGGCTGATTATTACATTTGGACACCGCATCGTATTCTCCCGGGGCTGTTTTACTCTGCCTTGCAATGCCTTCTCTAATACGCTTTAAATGTAAAACTTACGTGTAAAAGAACGTTTTCGACGTATTTTGTTTGGGGTCATTTTGTAAAACGTTACTCCATCGTGCATCGGTATAGAAAGGCTCATTTCATTCAGTCATTGTAGAGTAATTTGACGCGTGTTTGTTGCGTAACTGTACTTGATCTTTTAATTTATAAATATTCGTGGATAACTAATGCGTTATGTTTCGCCAATATTTTGCCATATTTTATTCTAAAATCATTCATTTGTGTCGTTTAGTCGTCATACTCATTTCGGTCATGTGGCGCGATTTTGAGAAGCGATTAGCGATAAGTACTCGTTACTAGGAAGAGAATAGGGCATCAAGAATAAACCTAGCGAATTTGCGTATCGCTAATGGCTACAACATCTCAGCGTATTGCGTCCTGATATTATAATTCCGTAGATTCTATAGTGTCATTCCAGACAAAAGACAACATTGTCAGCATTTATAGATTAAAATCGTTGTTTGCATACTTGTTCTAACTTCGCCGCGCGCAGGCGGCAGTTAGCGTGTTTAGAAGTCGATCGTCGTTTCATATTATCTGTAATTAATCAGTAATCACTAATTATTCTAAATACTATAATATATGTTGCAAAATTTATTTAGTTCTCTTTCGTAGGATAATAGAGGGAGGCGATTCTAAGTAATGATAGTTTCGTGAATTCTAAATACCGCGACACGGCAGCGCTCGTGTCCATATAAATAAAACATGCTTAAGATACGACAATATTTAGCGATCGGGAGTAAATAGAGTATAATATTATAATGAAGACTAATAAATAAACGATTATTATTCCTGTGTAAAAATGTAAACCTACTATAAATGTGTAAATTATGTAGTATAATATGAAGCTGTTTATCGAAGTGTTCTTACAGGCGGACGACGGACGACGCCCCGCGCGCCCGCCCGCGAACTCGAGCGCCGCTCTAGACACGAATATGTATATAAATAGCGGTTGTATTATAAAATTGTCTGTTGAAGTCTCGTTTTAAGCGCTATATTATGATATCGATAAAATCTACAAAAATATTGTAATATGCATGCTAGTGTAATTTAAAATGTATATATTTCCTTCCGAGTGTCGGACGACCTCTTGAGTTCGGGGGCGGGGGCTCGAGCGGGGAGCCCCGATGTTACTGTAGAGCGTAGCCCAGAATGTTTCTCCTTACTGTAGGACAGTCGCCTCGGCCGGCGAGCGGGCCGCGCTCTAGGGTCGGTCCGGCCTTCCACGCGGCCGGGACGTCGGTTTCGATGGATAATTGAAAAAAATATTTTTTCACTCGACGGTATCGTAATATTGCGTGTAGTTTTTAGATTCGAACGGTAATTGTTGATTATTGATAAAATTAGAGGTTCGAGGCGTCGCCGTCGCGGTGCGAGCGGCCGCGGACGCCGACCGCTCGCACCGCGCGAGCGAATGGCCGCGGTGGCGCGGGACACGATGTATTATCGGTGAGATTGATTCGTAGGCAGGTGGTGGGCCTACGTAATTTGGTCGACTTATGTCAAATCAATATTAGTGGCGATCTGTCGCCTGAGCAATAGCCCGACCGAATTAGGTCCGCCATGTGCCTACAGACCGATTTCTATGATGGTGCCAAGTTCGCGCCGCCGCGACTGTCGCCGTAGTGGTTCGTAGTTGTTACCTTTGAGCGAATTCGGGATCGTTCGGTTCATGGGATTGTGTGATCTTGATAATGAGTAAATATATAATATTAAATTATAATCCGGACGGGCGGTCGCGCGGCGGCGGCGTGGGTGGACGCCAGTAACGAGGAACTGTGATACACGGCCGGCTCGGGAGTATAAGAATCGCCGTGTTGCATGAACTATATCGCAATGTGGTTGTAAACCTCCTTTTTAACGAATCACAGGAGTTGTTGCAGTTTTGTTGCAAGTTTTAGCGGCATCTGTGCAGGTGTTGTATATTCCCGACTCGGCCGCGCGCCGCCGCCGCGTCCGCTGTTGTAGCGGCGCGTACCATTAGTTCCGCGGTCGATTAATGTTACGCCGTCGACCTAACACGTCTATGTAGGAAGAAATTTGACTCTGAAATAAAAGAAATTATTTAATTTTGGATGTTTTTGTTTTATTTTTACCCGCGAAAGAATGGATAATTCATGTTATTTCCATATTATACCACTTAATGTTGCAAGTTGCAACACAGCTCTAAAAGTTAATAAAAAAATATAATTCATTGTGAGGTAATATAAGATATTTAAATGCTAATTAATTTTCTCATTTATTTGCCATAATTATATAATGTGGGCAAATTTTAAATATGAGTAGGTTAATAACAAGTAAATGTTTAAAAGCAACTAAGCATTACAAGGCGTTTTGTCGTATAAGTTTAATTATCTCCCTTGTCAGTTGAATTGAACTGTACATAATAAAGCCTTCAAATTAACACACAAAGAGGTCTTATTAATACACCTATGAAAAAATACACTTATGAATATAGATTATAGAAAGTCAATCTTTGTTTCGTTATGTGATCACTGATCACGGATGCAGCAAGATCAACGTAATGGTAAAATTATGGTAAGCTCTGGTTTATTATTTTATTTATTTATTTATTAATATATTTCATTTGATCTTATAATATACTTACATTAGAGTTTTACACTGCACCTGCAAAACTGCTTACGCAGTATTTTCTTTAAATGTTTAAATATCTAATATTATATAATATATTATTAGATATTATCAAATATCCTACTAAAAATCTGCTCCTTACCCTTCCGTAACGAACTATATACTTACCTATCTAAATAATTTTTTATCCATATTCGTAGGTCCTCAATATAATATTATTATCCCGTTATACTTAACTCGTACTATCTGAGTGAGGTATTTCCGCCGGTTTCTCCGGGCGAGTGGCACTACCTCCGCCCACACCGGAATAACAAACACAATGCCTCACTAATATTATTCCGGTCGATGTGTTGGAAATTATATCCGAGTCAGGTTTTATTGTTGTACAGCAATAAACCATCTCTATTCTCTACAACCATCGCTCTCTTTCCAAAATGTTAATCCACGGTGGCATATTCTGTGACGGTGGGCTAAGACTTATAACCCTTAACTACCTGACCGGAGTCTCTCAGACTCCAGCAGTTCTATTTTTGTTCATATCTTTACAAGCAAGGTCCATTGACGGTCGTGCGTCTGTGTACCTTCGCTTCTCTACCTGGAGTACCGCTTTTCAGCTCGTCGAGGTCGCACGCGCATTTGGTGCATTTTGGTGAGTAAAAAACTATGTCGTGGAGTCTGAGAGACTCCAGGTAGGTAGTTACGTGACTTTTTCAAGAACCTTTTTCTTTTTTGTTTTAGTTGAAAATGACGTCAAATAATAAAAATATTGAGCGTTGGTTGAAGAAAGACCTTTCTTCGAATGAAGAGGAATATTTTGATGAACAATGCAGCGAAAACGAGCCAGATATCGATGAAAATGTTGTCCTTTCTTGTGATTCTGCATCGGATACAGAGATCGAAGATGGTGAAATCGTAGAAGAGAGTGCTTCATCGCAACCCTTAGGCTCGATCCTAGATTCTTCTTCGTCAGACGACAATACAATATTTTGCTTCATATGTAAGAAGCCTACCTGCCTGGAGTGCAGTACACGACGTGCTCAATATGCCGTGAAAAATTGTAAAGTTCGAGCCTTGCAATTTTATTTAAAAAAATCTTTTTTACCAAATATGAATGTCACATTATGTTGATTAGTCACTAATCTTTAAATAATTTATAAAGAAAGTTCCTATTTTTTTGTTAATATTTTTTAAATATTTCGTTTAGCAAAACTGTAAGAATTTTGAAAAAATTTTGTTCATTTTGAGAAAATGTGTACTTTTTAAGTATAAGACATAAGGTTTTAGTGTTTTTATTATTTTTAATAAATAAAGAAGTATTTAAGCTATAACAAGTTTCTTTTAATTGATTTTCATATAGCATACTTTTTGTATATTAAGAGTTCAAAATACGGGAGTCTGAGAGACTCCGGGTAGGTAGTTACGTATGAGAAATAAGGGTCAGGTAGTAGAGGGATAATATAATGTATAGGTATTATGTACTATCAGAGAAGTTGATTCCTACGCAGATGGCGGGCCTAATTAATTTGGTTGCGTTAAGTCAAACCCATAAAGCAAAATATGTAATACATCGGATGGTCAAACCCATCCGAGTACCGATCACAATTCACAGCTAACATTGAATTGACATAGGTTATAGGTAACTCATAAGTCATAAGTCGACCGAACGACGTAAGTAGGTCCATCAACTGACTACATAATTTATATAGGTCTATGTCTATTGTGCTAGGTCCTAGGAATCAATTTCCTCGATGTACATGGGCCGGGTTCAACTATTTTTCGCAATTTTAATGCAGCTGAAATCCTTGTAGCCTTGAGGCCGCTTCCTATCAAACTACATAGACACATTACGCCGCCCTAGTGCTTGAATGGCCAATCGACCAGTGAGCAAATTTTACAGGAGACGTTTTTTTTAAATTACTTATGGATATTATTAGAAATTTATTAAACTTTTGCTGAGTTAGAAAAATGTAGTATTTCTTTATATGTACAGAAATAGTAATTGAAAATAATAACCATAGCACTCATTATATTTCAATTAATTATTGGATATTGGCCAAAATTCTTCCGACATAAATATATTATGAAGATTGAGCACAACGACATGGAGATAGTTCTCTAAAATAACGTGCCAGTTTAGTGCTTGTTTGTCCAAAATACATGTTCCACACCACTGAGGTCAGTGCATGGTGTTACGTAGACATACTAAGCTTCATTTGTCTACACTCTAAGTCTTTACTTACGGTAAGTAACTTACCTCGGAGATACAGTGTAGTCGTGGACAATAATATGCCGTACGTACGATACCTACACAACGCCTCCATGGTCCAGTGGTTAAGAGCGTGGCTCTTGACTCGGAGGTCGTTGGTTCGATTCCCGCGTTGGAAACATGTTATTTCCATGTTTGGTTAGGACAATGCAGGCTGATCACCTGATTGCCTGACAAGTTAGATGATCCATGCGTCGGATGGGCATGTAAAAAGTCGGTCCTGCACCTGATCTCTCGCCGGTCGTGTCGGTCGTCCGTCCCACTGTATTATGAGAGTAAAAGGAATAGAGAGTGCTCTTGTGTACTGCGCACACACTCGGGCACTATAAAAATTACTAATGCGTAACTGGCCTGGTTTCAATTAAAACCCGCCACCGTCACCGAAAGCGGTGTGGTGGGAGTTATTGTGCCTGGTGCCATTTTAATAATATAGAAAATAGAAATAATACCTAGGATAGTTAGAATATGAATAAAAAACAACGAATTCATAGTAATTTTGTTTATTTTTTATTAAATATCTAATTGTAACCAATGACTTAACTAATCAGACCTTGATCTAGAAAAATTGTGTTATTACCAGAGATATCTAAACTTAACAGTTATTTTTAAATGGTATCTATAATTAACGGTTATAAATACATAAATTAAATTAATAAGAATTCGAAAGTTACAATTTACAAAAGCCTCTTATTAGTAATGATATAATATCTACAAATTAATAATGTACGCAGGGCCGGCTCTACCTTGCAGTGGCCTCAAGTCAAGGCGCCAAGTCCTAGGGGGCGCCTCTTTACACTTTTATCTGGCCAACACTGTACGAATAATATACTCGGAGTATTTTCAATAAATTATAATTTATAACTAATTTTGAGTTATAGGTAAATCCTTGTTTGCAGAAATTTCAGTGTAAAACCCGCTATAAATGGTTAAATGCTTTTTGATTATCATTCCGAACTCTTTCGTAAGACAGCCACATATTGCACTGTCGTCGATTTATTTATTATTCGATATAACATTATTAACTAACGCAAAAGTATACACGAGATTCAAGTTCAAAATAATGAACACACAACATACAAAATTACAAGACAAAACATCAATCAAAAATCTTCGTTACATATTATTGAAACTCTGAGGTCTCATAAATCCTATAAAATCTCAATTAAATAGTAAATACCAAAGTATTTCGAGCACAAACCAAACTTGAGAATTTGCAATAGCCGTCGTCTGTCGAAAATTAACAATCGGAACAAAAGTTAGTGCTAGGGCTATTGACTTTCCTTTATAACATACAACTAATTTCCAATATTTATGAATTATTCAAAGCACCGATTAACTAATCACGTCATGAATCACTACGTAAACTATTAAAATATCACAGAGGTATTACATAAACTATTACTAACTATATACATTCGCTACTGGGTACTTAGTCAAATTGCATCCATAGCTTTGATATCAAATATCAAAAATATTATATTATTATGGGATTTAACAATACGCATCCTAAAAAAACATGGCGCTAGCAATGCTATTTGTCAAATCCCAAGAATTGTTTCCTAAATCCTAATTTCGCTGTCAATACTATCGAATGCAATTTGACTAAGCGCCCTGATTAGGCATGGAACATTACGAAACCGTTTACCCTCTTAGGGCTATGTCATAAACAGATTTTGTGATTAAAAGTAACATTATCATGGTACACATGTATTATTTTTATTACAAACATACAAAAAAGTACGAACTCTACTGAGAGTCACAACGTGTAGAAGAGACAAACAATGTTAACTAATTTGATGCCATACATATTATATTGGTACTTCAACGAGTGATATAATCTTCAACTCGGCACATTAAGAACCTCTCATTTAACTTAGTAGCATAGTAAATACCTATGTTGTTTACATTATTATTGGTCTTTTAGCTCTACATATTGTTTTACAAATCATACATTTGAATATTCCATGAATACTTATTGAGTAAACAGTAGATTGTGTTTAGTTATGTAACACAGAATACAAGCATTTGTAGAGATCACATTGCTGATTATAGAGGTCTCTAAGCAATGATAACTCATTGCTAAATTCGAGAATCCACAGACTTTCAGGCTCAGAATGAACACCATAGAAATGATTTCTTTCTAAGGAAGATAGATACAAGGCTTTCATTTGCTCTGTTTGAGTTAATTTAAGATTTAAATATCTATTGTTTTTACAGGTCTTCGTATTTATGTAAGAGCTAATGTCAGGTCAGTTCTCCCTGATCCCTGCAAGTCAGCCTTATACTCTTATAGAATCAAGCCAAACTTGTCGTTAACCTATATCTTACCTTAAATAATCTGTAAGTTAATTCTTGTACTTACAAAAAAAAAATACTATGGCGATCACGCTAATCGTGTTTAGAGTATGCCTCCATGCTGTCTCTATGTTCCAGTTTCCATGCCTAGAGTCTACCATGAGGTCGCGCAGGCAGTGTTGGGTAGTCACCGATGATTCAGGTAGCATCTGCAAAGAAAGGTCATGTTAACACGTGAGCTGACTCATACAGGATTTTTGTGACGCACGCGCGTGTGACTCAATATTAGTGGCATTATGTGGCATTCCACTTGTTTATATGAAAGTTAGACTAAAGCTGTGAGTTGTGACCATAAGGAAATGAAATGAAAATATACTTTATTGTGCACAATCATTACAATCAATTACATGAGATACAAAGTTTAAAAGAAATAATATGAATATAAGAAGAAAGCACACAAATGCGGCCTTATAATAAGGCCCTTATTACTTAGCAGCAATCTCCTCCAGGCAACTTTTGAGCGAGAGGATTAGAAATTAGAATGCTGGATTCGGCTATAGTGCTAATAAAAGTATAAAATTGAAATAATAAAAGCTAATGATTAAAGAATAATTATTAATATTTTCCGTCTATATAATATTTAAATTGCGATATTACAAAGTAAAGCAACTTTGCAATAGTTGAGTAGATCTGCAATCTGCAAATAGACGACAGCTGTCAAATTGACAGTTTTCAAATCGTCGGCTCGACTTTTTCTACAACTTATTATTAAGTATATAATTATATATAGAGCTTTTACGACGCTCTTTTTACAGTTTGTAAGGATTTCGGACGATGTTCTTACTTTTATAGCAACAAGTTGAATAGCGGTAATGAAACAGTACCTATGCGCCAAAATATTTTAGATAAATAAATGAAAAGGGAAAAGTACAGTGTATATGTAGTGCGTAGTGTGCGTATATTTTGTTAGGTAGTTGTAACTTCTAAAGTCAACGTTCACAAGTGACATTGACACAAATTAACACAAAATATGACTTCATTATAGACTGCTACACATTAGGGGAAGCAATAAGCATTAAGGATGTGTCGTCATTGAACTAATTTCGCATCTGAGCCATATTCAATTGAGTATCGTTAATTGATCAGGATGTAGTCATTGGCTAAGGAACAGACATCTGTTAAATTAATTAATGCTCATTTAACGTAGGTTATTATTTAATTATATGGGCAATTAATAATTACTGAGAAAATATTATTTGATAGTGAATAAATCATTCAGATTTTTTGTACCTTATCAGTAAAAACTCGTGTTGACAGGAAGAACATTGGCAGATGGCGGACCCACGGTTACCCGGTCGGGTTATGTGAAATCAACGTTAGACGAGATTTGTTGGCTGAGCTTGACATAACCCGACAAAGTTAGGTAAATACTTAGGCCAACCATCTGCCTATGAAACAATTTCTTTAATGGTACATAAATTTATTACTCTATGATAAAGGCAAATAAATCTAATGCCGATAAGATTTATACTTCTAGGCTCTACCTCATTTTGGCCTTCGAATTTATTAATCAATCCTCAATATTTATTAAATAATGAGGTAATTTTACCAGTTTGTTGTGATAGTAACTAGACATTATTAAATTTTCCTGTTTTTGCGTCATACAGCAATCATTATGGTTCTCTATCATAATAATTTTCCGTTAACAGTAACTATATTTAGTTGGGCCAACAATAGCTAAAAATAAATAAAGAGTTATCCTATCATCATAACTTTGAAGTATACAGCATAACATAAGCTTTTGCAACGTAACTGTAAATATTGTTATGATTCATAAGTAAATGAGAATATCACTGCATTTAATGAAAACTAGATTGCACTAAGCGCCGCTAGGTTATTAAACTTGTAGATTACCTAATATCTGAGCTACAATCAAGTTCAGTCTCGCCTCCCCCATGCGGTGCGTAATACTATGATTCACAGATTTCCGAATAATTCGGCATCAAATATTTATATAGAGTTGACGAATAAAATATACGAAAATGTTTGAACGTTTTTGCGTTCTGAATCACCGTAACTTATGGATTGGCAGTGGTTATTGACCCTCAGACCCTTCGTTAATTCCCCTGCACTGTCAATTTGGAAGTCGAAATGTAGAGTTCTGAGGCCCATTTGCAGTTATTTAAGTGACGATCGAATAAGGACAATAATTAAAGAAATTCTTTTTGTTTTTCTGTGCATATTTCTTTGTAATTCTTAACATAAGTTAGTACTAACTTAAGTATTACTAAGTTATTATACTTGCTAAGTTATTATATTTTATTTCCATCTGCCCATATAATATAAACTTTAAACAATAATTATAATAAATGAATGACTCGATTCAGTGTTTCACATTTTATCATGGTGTTATCGCCTTTGAGTCAATGGTTTAATTATTATAACCAGCGATATTGAGGGCTGTATATAAGTCAGCTGTTGTATAAGAATATTGCTCATAGCATGTGCATTTCCGCGACGCATTCGACAATTGCCGCTTCCTATCGCGAGGGTATTAAGATTGACAGTTGTGGTAAGGTTACGATGAGAATTTTTCGCTAGACACATATATCGAGTCTACTGTCTAACGGTTCCATTGAGATACATTTAATAATAAGATAACTTTAATCATATGAAGCTTCTGACGTAAGCTATAATATACTTACCTACATTTTCTACCAAACTCTACATTAAGTTGAAGTTTATAATCGTCAAAAATCCCTGAGTGTGGCTATAAGCCGTGAGACATGACACGGAGATTCAGGTAGAATCTTTGTGTGTCAATATTATGAGCTTTTGTGGCTTTTCTTAAAACTATATACTTATATTATGTCGCAGTCCAACAACTTGGCTGTTTATTAGTTTTATATCTAAACAAAATACGTTAAAAGAAATAAGAACTAAAACGAGTTACGACCAAGAGTAATATTAATACCTTAATACCTTGACGACCATTTAATTAAAATAAGACGATGAAATAAGATGAACGAAATATAATTTGTTAGACATTTGGTGACCAATTTTTTAGACGCTGATTAGCGTCCAATTGGCTATCTTATTTACTAAATAGCTACAAACCTACGACTCAAAACCTTTTCTATATAGATGAACAGAAGACTCTGTGCAAAGCCTCTTCTCCGAATGGCAGACGCGATGGGACTGTTCCTCCAAAGGGCGTCATCTATACAACTTTTTCCCTGATATTCGAGAACGGCTTTCCAAACATTGGTTGGATGTTGATCACTGCGTTTCTCAATTCCTGACCGGTCATGGAAATTTTAAGGCTAAGCTTTATGGTTTTAAACTTGTAGAATCACCTATGTGCGAGTGCTCGACCGAAGGCAACATGTTCGAACAAACCGCTCATCATGTTCTCTGGGAGTGTGGTCTCTGGCAGGAGGAAAGAACAGCAATGCTAAACAACCTACTCTGTACATCGGGAGTCGCATACTACGGTGATCTTGTGGACAGCGCCAGGAACTTCCGTGCCTTCAAGCGTTTTTGTCACAGTTATTATTGGCAACAATCCAACACATAAAATTGCAATATTAATTTAGCTATAGCGTAGTCAATTATTAACTTTTATTCCCGTGGTGCTTCCCCTTCAGTTCTTTGACTTTTGGTCATTGTAACTTTGTGCTGTCTCCCGCTTTGTATGGGGAGGGAATCTGGAATCTTCCTACTCCTCCTATTTTTCTTCTGATTAAATTCGTTGCGGGTCCCAAGACAGTTTAGCATGTCCCTCGGGCTCCCTGAGATCATATCAAAGGGTTTTCGTGGTTGGATACCGCTGTCGATCCTGGCGACACAGGAGATACAGTGGTGGGAATGTGTGGTGGGCCAAAGCCCGTTATAAAAAAATATAGATGAACGAGCTTTTGCCCGCAGCTTCGCTCGCGCTAAGAAGTATTATTATATACAAACTTTCATCCCCTATTTGAACCCCATGGGGTGGGAATTTATCAAAATCCTTTCTTACGGCCGTTCCCAATATTTGATCTATCTCTTACTTGAGATAGGAATAGCTCACATTAGACATTAGCTCCATATATTTTATGTCAAGTCTATGTCAGCTGCGATCGGTTGTATGTCAAACTAGAGATAGATTGATATATATATATATATATATATATATACCCTTGATACCTTTCAATAAATCATAGAGACAAAAGAACGAGCTTTCTACTGCACACAAAAGCTAAAATTCAATACGTTTTTCTTGCGCTATAAAATATGGAGGTTGGTGGGAGTTATTCAAAACATAATCGCTGGATAAATCAACACTGTCAACACTCATTTCAATAATTCCTGGACTTCGGGAAAGCTCCAAATTATTGTTATGGCGTAAAGTATCGTAAATTTTATAAAAAAATCCGTCGGAATAAGAACTCAATTCGAAAGGAGTCAGTTTTACGACCACAGAGAAGATGTGTTAGGGTCTTCTGTCATATTTATAGATATTATGACTATAACTTAGAATTTTTATTTATCCAGCCCACGTAATGCGGTAAACCGACATCGCAGAAGACGCTTTATGCATGCAGAAATGCACAATCGCTTAGCTACCTTACCAGATAGCAGATACCTATAAACAAACTTTCAGTGCAATATATTTAACCCGTCGATCGTGAAAAAACGAGACACAATAGCTTATCTATTCTTCTCGCGGTTGCATGCGACCGCTCGGGGCTTGATGAATTAATACGAATACTGCGAATTACAACATTATTTACTAAATTAATATACTGTATACTGCGCTTTAGGCATAATACTATACAGTACGGTGTACTCTGCTGATCTAACAATAAGAAAAAATCTGTACAGAAATTGACGTCCAGTTAATTCTGTATATTTCGAACCAATATTACACCTACAACAGTTTCTTGTTATAGCTATCGAGTATCGACACTAAAATACGATAGGCGACGAACAACGCATCATAATAATTGTGGCATCCTTATTACTGTGGGGAGCTACAGACAGGCATGTCCTTTGATACCGGAGTCTTGACCTTTTATCGGTGAGCGGTGACCACAGACTTATTGAAATGTGGTTCCTCACTTTAGTTTAAGTTCCTTAACATTCTGTTATATATGTAAAAAGGTGCTGGTAGGTTACTAAACTTTGTCATTTTTGGGGTTCCGTACCCAAAGGGTAAAAACGGGACCCTATTACTAAGACTTTGTTGTCTGTCCGTCTGTCTGTCTCTAGGCTGTATCTCAAGAACCGCTGTAGCTATACTTTTGAAATTTTCGTTGATTGTGTATATCTATTGCCGCTATAACAACAAATACTAAAAACAAAATAATATTAATATTTAAGGGGGCTCCCATACAAAAAAACACAAATTTTGATTTGACTGATACCGCGTAATGTGAGTAATGAGACTAGTGAGTGCCGTACCTAAATGCGAAAGAGTTGAGGTCGGTTACTCTTTAGATACTATTATAATAATTTATTATTTCACGCAGCAATTACTATAAATTGGACGCTGAACTGATAAAGATATTTAGTATAATTTAGTATAATGCTCGGGACTATATTATATAGGTATATTATAGTCCCGAGGAAGGACGTGGGACGTTTTAACACGTGTGGCTCCTGCGATAAACGAATTTCTGCCTAATGAAGTAACAGGGAATATAAAATAGTAAGAGGTAAGGTACAGACTGCTGACTACTGGGCAAGAACTGGGCAGTCCAATTACTCAATTGTTTTTAGGCTACCATTAGCATGCCCAAACATTACATTAATGACTTATGACTATGAACCACAGGTTACTTACAACCACCATTAATAAACCTGACATATCTGATTAGTCCAATTACCAGAGTAAGGCCTTTACATTAATCTTGTATTGTACCATATTATAATTGGGCTGATATCTTAAAATAACTGCCACACAGTAAGCGCAAACAGAAGTCAATTGTCATTACAAAATATGGTCTCAGAACGGATGCTAGTTATCTGAAATACTGACTTATGTATCCTCTGTATTCTATGAGGATTGAGGACCATAAAGAGTTCGTTGTTGCTTAAAATAAGGCTGAAGTGTGTTACTTAAGGTGACGCCGCGTTAAAGTAAAAAACCGTGTTGGATATGTTTTAGATTGCTTGTTTTTTTATGAGAGGCCGGCACAGCTTCTCATAGAAAACAAGAAATGGAACAGAAAAAAATGGAAAAGGCGTAAGCGACAAAATGGTTTTTGTCGCGTAGTTTAAAAACCATAAATATATTTCATATAAGCTATGGGCAAATTAAAGTGTATGCTTGAACTAATCTATGTATACATTTTGGAAGCTTAAATCACACAATCTCCTCTGTTGGCAAAATTAGAATCCCCTTTTTTTACAGAGGTCTTTCTGATTGATTTGACCAATCGTGTTATGCCATACCCATAGGTAAATCAAAGACAAAGACATGATGAATACTGACAATGAACTTTAATTTCTTAGCTTTCGCTAAGATCTAATCGATATCGCTACCAGCCAAAACTATCAAGGCGTGCGTCGCCTTAAGCAAGCCTTTGAAAGAGTCAGATTGAGTCTTGAGTGTATTAAATTAATAGTAGAGTTATTCAACAAGATTTTTTACAATGAAATAATCTAAATATTTGAGTTTATATAGACTAGAGTTGAAATTGTTGGAATACTAGGAAGTTTTGGTAAGAACTAAGATGTTGGAATGCAATGCAATTTATAAAACAAAATAAATATATTGTTATGACTTAAATAATATATTATTTGGTCGTTAAAAATTATGTTTTTGAAGGACTTTAAGAAGTGCGTAGGAAGATAAAAATATTTCTAAAAAATATTTCTCGAGGTACTCCATTATGATAACTAGCTCCAAGTATGGAGGTAGAGATTGTAAAAATGATAATATTACTATCTATCCCCTATGTTATTATAAAAACGAGTTATAATAGTAGGCGCCGTTCATAACAAACAGGACGGTAATAATATACTCGACGTGTCCTTGGCATGTATTAATGTTCGTTATTGATTGTTGTTTATAATAATTTGAATATTAATTCATCAATTATCCTTTTAATATAAAAAGCTATTTTTAATAAAATATAACATTTTACGGATGGACCTAAGGCTTAAATATTTAGTAGGTATTCAGTGTATGAATGAGTACCGTATTTAAAAACACTTATATTTCACTATTCCATCTTTGTTCTATGTAAATTCAACACAAACAAGTGGTAAAACAAAAGAGCGATTCTGCTATAGATAGACATGTTAAAATTAACTTCTTGGAAAATACCCGCGGTTTCAATAAAGGTGCAGTCCAAACCACGTGTTTTTAATAGCAACTTTTGAGTGGTGAGTTTATTGTTACCTCATATTATTAGTAGTTAAAAAACTTCCGTATAACTGCATTGAGTACAATGTAAGCAAGAAAAGGTATAATTTGGGCCTGAGTCAAGACGAATTCGTAATCGCTTCGTTATAGAATCGCCGATCAAAATGTATGGAATTGACATAAGCGTTCGTTAATATGACGTTGACGTTCGACTCGTCTTATGTCAATTCCATACATTTTGAGCGGCGATTCTATAACGAAGCGATTACGAATTCGTCTTGACTCAGGCCCCAGGACAACTAATAAATATTAAGGGCTCTAAAATAGAGTTTACTATTTTTTAAGAAGCATAGGCTTTTATCGTCTTTTTTTATCACGAAAATCGTGAAGGGAAGCATCCATGTATTCCTAACAAGCAGAGCCGATAATAACAGTTTGGAGGAAAACCTGAAATACTGTTTGTGAAACTCAGCCTTATCTTATTTAAAAGTCATACAAATGCGCCAGCCCTGTCTCTTAACACCACGACCACATAAATCACTGTAATCTGTATCAAATCTAGACCGCGGTGCCCCACAAATTGGATGTCAGCGGCTAAAATTGGTTAATTTAATGTATCTAGGACTTAGGAGTCAGTCAATCAGCCAGGCCATACCGAAGTCCTGACGTCACACCTACGTCATCCCGATCTGAACTTGTGAGAACAGAAATACAGAATAAAACGATATGCACAGGAAACCTGGGACGAGGAATCGCAAATGACGTCAACCATCAGCCGCATGACACACGAGGGTTTGTGGTGAATATTACAAGAAAAGGTGGGGAGAAAACAATGTGGTTTATCCACATAAAACTTAGGTTACTGCTACTTTAAAGCGACCAATGTGGCCAAAAATGTTACTCGTGCATTAGACTTTTTTACACTGCTGCTGCAAGACTACTACCCTCTTACTAATAAAAACTTCTTAAACATGACGTGTTCAACGTGTGAATAGTTAAACAGGAGTTTTTAAGTTATATGGTTATACACACGTTACACAGAGTCTATACATGGTCTATACAGAGAAATTTGTATGGAAATGACAGCATCGTTATACAAGCCTTATGTCAAAAAATGATTATTAGTAGAAAAAATCTTATGCACCCTCTATACACGCTGTGTAACTTTTTATTAGTAAGAGGGCTACTGTTTACTACTGCAAGTAAATGGGAATTATTATTCGGGGAATTTGTCCACCTTCCCATTTCCCACCACTGCAACTTCTGTGTCGGCAGGATGAACAGTGGTAACTAACTACGTAAGCCCTTTGATATGATCTCAGAGGTGCCCGTGGGTCGAGGGACAAGTTAAATCTGTCTTGAGACCCGAAACGATATTAATCAGAAGAAAGGTAAGAGGAGTTGGAGATAGAGTAAGTAAATGAGAATCACAAATGCTAAACATCTAGTTAGGATTTGTTTAATAATCTTTATTCTGATAGCACTACTCAAATACCGCGGAACTCGCGAATTACCAAATAGCTGATGAGTCACACTCACTATAGTTCGTTGTGAGGTCAAATCAAGCCGCAGTCATCGCCACTAATATAATACCACAGTATAGCAATATATTATATGCTGCTATACTGTGATAATACTCACCTTAACGGTTAACATATACTATCTTTATGACTCAAAATGGACGTTCAAAGAATCAAAGCAAATGTTTGTCTTCGCAGCTCGTGCATCTTCAAATGTTGTCTTACGGAAAATAAACATTACATACCGCAATCGATATTGTGTTGATTGTGAGAATTTTGAACTTGTAAGTGCGATTTATTGGTTTATTTAAGGCCGTCACAGACTTAGCTATAATATATATTAATATACCGTACTAAACACACTGAGACCAGAAATATATATTATAGCTAAGTGTGTGGTCACGTGAAAATTGTATAGAAAATATATATTAATATGCCTAGCTATAAACATATTAATATATGTTATAGCTAAGTCTGTGACGGCCTTTATAAATAAAACAAGATTGTAGGCAATTGAATAATATTCCCTTTACAGTCTTTCTTAATTATTTATTCAACAATATACATTGTTGACATTTGCTACCCTGATGTAAAGATTAATAGAAGTGTATAAGAAGAAGGGTATAGATACGTATTTATATTTTGTTGTTTAATAAGCAAGTAGGCATAATATAGTAGGCGCTGAATTAATGCTTGGCATTTACTGACCTATATAAAATGAAAGTACACGCAAGTATGTAATCTAAGATTTTACACTATCAAGATTGTTACTAGCACGTAGGTCGTAGGATACCCGCGTAGGAGGTAGGTCCTCCCACGCAGGTCAAAACCAGTACCGCGGTAAACGTTCATTTTCGTATTACTTAAGTTACGGAAATCTAGTTAGAAATTTACGTGGGCGTACTAACATAACTTATTACTATCGAGTAATAGAGCGAACTACATTACACAAACTATTTGAGAATATAAATTTACGCCAATTTTAGCAAGTGAATTGATAACTAATAGATTTCATTTGTGCAACAAGAAAATTGTGTAATGCGTACCTACCTATTGGTGTGGTTGAAGTAGTTTAAAAGATGTGGAAATAGCCAAATAATGTTTGAAAAGGTTAAACAGGAAAAGGCTACAAGCAGAGTTCTCATCAATATAATATTATATTGTAGTTACAGACTGTACATGGACAGTCTGTAACTACAATATAATATTATATTATTCTATATTACAAGAAGCTCAGAATTATAATAATATCCACAACATGCACTTTAGCAAATTCATAGCAGAATTCAATAATAATTCCACGAAAATGTTATAAGGAGGACGTTGGAGCAAATTCCTTTGAAAGCAAACCACAAGCCAAACTGAGCTGATTAAGAGGCAGTAATATGACTAACAAGACCATATGCATCGAAAACAGATAATAAGGGGTCGACTTAGGTTATTGCCTGACCCCTGCTTATCTCGGTCGAGAATGGCTGACCGGCGAGATTTAAGAAATTATTAAGTAAAAACAGTTGGACTAAATATTTGCTTTTGATGCATGATTAAAGCAAATTCAAAGACATATTATAATGCCCTTGAAAAGCGTTATAAAATATTTCAAAAAAATATTATAGTCTTGTATGGCTTGCCGCTTGAGTAAAGCTCGATGGCTCGCGTCGATGTAATTTCGAAGGAAAATTGATTTATTTAATGCCATCGAGCCGGCTCGATGCGAGCCTTCGAGCTGTGAGTTTTGCGGTCCACACGGTAATTTTTACTCGATTTGGAGTAAAACTATCGAGTAAACCCGTATGTGAGCACTTAGCATTATAAACATTCAAAACCACTCATATTTTTAGAAGTATTTTTACATCTCTACATGCTCTTCATTGCCAAACAAACACGTTGTGGACTCTTTTCAGCCGGGAACTGTACATATTGTTTTGTTGTTGAAAGGATGTGGGTAAGTAAGACTCATGATGTTATTGCAATATTCCAAAGGATGTTTTGATGTTTTCAGTTACTCACGAATTTGAAACAACGTGAACTGTTATGTGCATTATTTTATAGCGTTTTAACTGTCAATATATATTTTTAATAAAAAGGAGAGTTGAGTCAATTTTATTATCATTTACTGTACTATAAATGTAATATTACTTACTGTAAATGACTTACATTAATATAATATTGGTGCTTTGATTCATTTATATGGGTTTTGTTTTTATTTCTATTTATAGAGTCTACGTCACGGTAGAGCGGCATGTCTATAAGAATGTTGAGTTGGGTATCTTAGGTCCCTGTTATGATTAAAATAATTCAAAATCATATTATTTTAAATAATAATATAAATATAAATAACGTAAGCCTATTTAGTTTTAAAATGGAATATGTCAAAAGTCAACTAACGTGGGCTAATAAGATAATATTCATTGATTTACGACGTCAAAGCATGTTTATGCTATTCATCTTTAATGGATTAATATTATGTAGGTTAAGTTGCGGTTGATATCACAACAGTAGCGGTCGTGCTTACCAGTTACCACTCAATATTGTCGTCTTATATTCTAGTTAGGTACATTTAAATACGTGATATTACTGTTTGTTGTTTAACTACACAATATGTTTTCTTAAACATACGGTATCTTCACTATTTTAGGTACGTTTGTGGTGTTGAATAATTGACTGATTTCCCTTTAATAGCAATTCAAAACGGTGACAGTTATAGTTTCGCGATCACATATTTTAATAATATTTTTTGTTGTAATAAAACGCGACTTTACTTTAACAATATAAGTTATCCTTCCAGGATAACCACAAACAAAAACAACAATAGAAGTATAATATATTTTCAAGACTAGTCAACCGTATAGGTACGGTTCACACTTTTTAATGTGATCTTAAGGAGCTCTAGCCCCTAGGGGCAGGGGCGCCGAAATTGCAACAAAATTAATCAAGACAGAAAACAAAACTCGAAAAAGCACAAAATTGCAATGACCGAAAAGTCAAAGAAAATTTTCTTTAATAAATAAAGGGGAAGCATCATGGAATGCAATGCAATTTATATGATGTAGTCTTATGCAGTATGCCTGTATAAGGACGAAAATGTCTAGGAAATAAAATGCTTATAAATCTTGTTAAGTTTTTTTCCGAGTACGTCGAGTCATTAGTGAAGTTCTACTTATGTACCAGCTCTACTCGATAACCATATACAGCGTGTCCTTAATTATGAAGAAGATTACACTATCGCTTGACTTATGTGTATAATTTATTTTTTATTGCTCTTCAATAATAATTTCGCTGGTTTGTTTACAAAATTCAAAGAAAACACATTTTTTACATATTTTAGCATAGATACAGCAGGTTAATAGTTCACTTTAGTGTAAACTATGTATTTGATAACTTTCTGCTGAATTTAATGTAGGGTATCAAATGAGTTCCCAGTATTGAACACTTTTAAGAATAATAACATATATATTTTTTTTTCAATTGGGGTCATTGTATTTCAAGAATTTGGCAAAATATAGCATTACGAGCAGACAACATAATAAGGATACATGTGGGCTCAGTGCTCGGAGTAATAAAATTAATCAGCGAGTGGCCGGCTCGAGTAGCCGGTGTGCCCTTGGCATTAAACAGCTGACTGACACTTTCCTTTAAAACAATTAAGTTAGCAAAATATGCGTTTGGCAACCAGATTTGGTTTCTGAGTTCGAATTAAGAGCTTAAGCTATGTTTGATCGTTATTTAGCATGAGTAAATTGGGTTTTATATTATGTTTAGACAAAATAAGTAAATTAATTTTATCTTTTAAGTTGTAACTATCTAAGAAACAATAGAACTCTACAATAATAATTAACGTTAGGTTTAAGTATGTAGTTGCTTTGCATGAATATAGTAAAAACGATTAGAATTGTCAGGTTTTTGAAATAACAAATACATTATTTGTTCCACACTAAAATTAAGTATAATTTATTACGGAACCCAAAGAGAGTTCAAGTGAGGTTGTCAACAAGGACCAAACTATAAAATTATTGACTTTACCTCTGAACGGCAATTGCCCTACTTAAGATTTTTTACTGCTTTAGTTAAGGCCTGGTGCCACCTTTTATGTAAAGTTTTGAAATAACCACGTTAAATTAATAGGTGTATTGAATTTCAAACCAATCTGGCGCACAGAAAAAAAATTCAGAAATAAATTCAAGTAGGTACCTACATACAAGTATTTTATTACAACAAGTAAGTACACAAAATATACAATAAATTATACAGACGATTGCTATTTTTAAGCGACTTCTAAAAAGATGCTTTGTAGGCTGTGAATACATTTTGGTACGTCCATTAGGAATAAACCTATTATTGAGAATTAGATCTTTACGATTTACGAACAAAGTCTAAGTCGTCAGACTAAACTAGTATTCTAATATAATACAAGCCGATCTCCGTAGAAGATACTGATTGAGCAACAAAGATGGAAGAGCCACAAAGGCGCGTCGATAACGCGACGACATTCTATACGTAATTGATTTATAATGAGCTATAAATTAAATTCATATCAATCCCTTGACGTACTATGATAATTAAAAATTAAATTAAAATGTTACATTTCTTCTCAAACAGATGAAAATATATCCCCATTATGGACAAGTAAGATTTGGATTTGATGCTTTTTAGGGTTCCGTACCAAAAGGGTAAAAACGGGACCCTATTTCTAAGACTTCGATGTCTTTCCGTCTGTCCGTCTGTCCGTCTGTCTGTATGTCTCCAGGCTGTATCTCAAGAATCCCTATAGCTAGATTTCTGAAATTTTCACAGATTGTGTATATCTGTTGCCGCTATAACAACAAATACTAAAAATAAAATAAAGTTTATTTTTAAGGGGGGAGGGGTCCCATACAAGAAACGTGATTTTTTTGGCCTTTTTTGCTCGTAATCAATAATGGTAACAGCTACGCACTTGAAATTTTCACTATTTTTGTCTACTTTCGCTCTACACTGGTACGGAACCCTTCGTGCGCGAGTCCGACTCTCACTTGGCCGATTATCTAAAATATCAGATAATTATTATGCCTCTCGCCATTTTCTGTAAAGGATAGAATGAAATATTTAACCGACTTCTGAGGAATCCTCTTCTGTCATAAAATCCACATCTTCTATCATACAAATAATTCTGAACTGTTGTTCAGAAATAGATTATCTCATCTTTAAAGAAATTCAAAGGCGATACACCTATCAGTATTCATTAGGATAAATCTCGTGACATGACGTGAGTGTGTAGTGTGTGCTCAAACAAGTGTGGAGTCACGTAGCGAACCGTGCTGCGGTGTAAACTGGTCGACTGACAAGGTCACAACTCACAATCAGTAATGCAACTCTAGCGGCTTTTCTGGAAGCCATTTTTAATTTGCATACCTTACACCTGGCACATTTGTGGTGCTGTCAGATTTGAATACAAAAACTTATGTCTTTCGTACACTAGTAAGTAATTTGTAATTCCTGCTTTCAAATAGATAAATATACTACCTATAGTTGTCTGATGTCTCACCATATAAGTCACGTGTTATGCGAAAATGCATCTTTTGGATTAATCCGTGACAAGTCACCGCATTTAGAACCTAATGGGACTACATGTAACCTTACTATGTCTAATGCAAACTTCATTTCTTTAAATAAGTAATTAGACTCACCATCACTGCCATTTCCCATAAGTAGGGTTCTTGAAGGATGACGTGGGGGGTTTGTACAGTGGGTTCTCGCCCGTGCAGTCCTCAGCATCGATGTTCTGGTACTCGGGGTCCGTGAGAGGGAGAGGGGGTGTTCGGTTCTTCCACAAGTAGAACCCAGCTGCTGCCAGCACGGCCACCAGAGGTAGCAGCACCCCGAGAAGTATGGGGACGGTTACTGTGGGAGAAAAGACATAATACACTATATGAAAAAAAAAATTTAAGAGATGTTCTGGTAAAATGAGGAATGGACGATTGACAATCTGTTAAAAAAAAGTTATATAAACTAAATAAAATGGAAGAAAATTTAAATGTCGGACTTTCCTTATTCCTACAGAGTATCACAATACCAGTTGAAAAAACCCGTAAACTGGAAAGTCCGGGAAACGATTCTAGAAAAGCAATAAAAATAAAACAATAACACTCAGTTAATAAACGATAAAAGTCATTTGATAGTGACCCCGGCGGACCTCGTTCCCAACGAACTCTTATCGAACTCTGATAACTATCTTTATTTAAGAACCTTTCTTTTACTACAGTTTAATTTACAGTTTTAAAATACATAGTTACTAACATTAAAAATAACACAAAAACTTAGTTAAACCAAGAGAATCTATTTTAGGTTTATCCGTTTATATCCTCAATATTAGGTATACGGATATTATAATAATTTACTCTCTATTAATAGTGTTGTATAATTCGACTGTTATTTAAGTAAACTGTGAAAGGGATGTGACATATTAATGATGATGACAGATGTAATTAGGAGTTAAGAACATAAATAGAACTTTGTAATGGAGATAAAACGTTTATGTGAATATTAATTTCCGCCCAATTAGTCATAATTCAAACAAACAATAGACTCCTAAACGCCACGAACGAGTGTATATCAAAGAACAAACAAATAAGAATGGAGAGAAAGAGACGGGCTTACGGTTGAGCTGGTTGAGTGAAAAAGACAAATATATTGATATAAAACATCTGGCCGTCACTGTCTGATCACTGAGTCAATACAACTGAATAAACCGAAGCTATAATAATATTATCATAATATACCACAAAATGGCAAATCACATTCGTATTAATTTATCTAAAAGTACATGAGAGAATATGACAAGGACTGCGGGTTTTTTAAAACCTTGATTTGTTCATGAAATTGTACACTTCCGGTACTTATCAGGAAAAAAAGGAAGTTAATATGATTCGACCAGCACAACACATTATATTAATCTTAATATTATTATAGCCTTGAATGTTGTGAACTTAATCATCAAAGTTTACAAATGTCAGAAGAGAGCTCGACCTCTTAAAAGGCCGGCAACCCGTAACGCACCTGCATCTCTTCTAATGTTGCGAGTGTCCATGAGCGACGCTAGTTGCTTTCCATCACGTGACCCGTTTGCTCGTTTGCCCCCTTATCTTATAATATAAAAAAATTGAATCTTACCAGCGACTGCTCCGGTAGCGGCATCCTTGATGGGATCACAGGACTTCACGATCATGATGAAGGTCTCGCCAGTGTCGTCCCTCATCGCCACATACTCCACGGTGCAGCCGTCGAGGGTTTCGTTGCACCTCACCCACATGTCCCGGTTCAGCTCGTCTCTCTCCTCCAGCCTGGACTCGACATACGGCTGGCGCGTGAGGGGGCACTTGCACTCGTCGCATCGCCCCGGCTTGGAGATGAACGCGCGCGTGACGTCGCAGTCGTAGCTGATGGCCATGCACAGGTCCTCGCAATAGTTGTTGTGGTCGAAGTAGCGGGAGCCGATCGTGTTGTTGAAGCACACGCAGCCGCACTCGCCGCAGGTCCCGTGGCCGGAGCAATCAGCCTGAGCAAAATGAGTCTTGACTTGAGTATGGGTCTGTCGATGTTAATGTGATGTGCGAAATATAGAGAGTTTGGACGCATCACGAGTCTTTATTGGGTACTAAATTTATACCTTTTTATTACTAAACTTATTATTACATGGGAGAGCCATGCTTCGGTGTACTATTATCTATTCTGTGGCGGTACGCGGTTTCGGAAAGAGGATCTAGCGGTGTCGGATATTGGAATACGGTTTCGAAATAGAGACATAAATCCCTATTGTTCCCACTTGTGCTTAATACATAATATATTCCTACCACCGAGTTGTAAACTCGACGATATCAATAAATTCGTGAATTAACGATGCCCTATCATTCCCCTTATCACCGGAATGTGATCCGACTGGCCTTCAGAATGCGATCGCGTTTCCAAATCGTATGATAATGTGACGGAATTTGAATAAACAATGCACCTGAATTTTAGAAATTCGTGTTCAGCATCGTCTGGTTAAATTAAATACCAATTTGTATTTAAATGATCGTCAAATTAATTAATGCGTAAACAAACTTTTGAATCTGACACGTTTCGACGTAGTGGGTATTTACTATTTTTAGGTACGAAAGCTCATTTGTTATACTTTAAAATAGTGATAGCTGCTTATTTTGTTTGTTTGGACATTATAGTATTTAAACTTCTCGTGCTGGTTAACGAAAAAAAAAAGTCAACAAAATATGATAAAGTAAATGAATGAATAAATGAACCCAAAATGAATGAATGAAGAAAGAGTGAACTTACGTCATCAATGCGGCCGCTGCAGACGGCGGTGTCCCCCCGCGTGTTGCACGTGTCGCAGAACTCCCCACTCCTGAGAACGAACTATTTTCGTCATTTGCACACACTGCTGTACACGTGAATAAAGTTTTAGCTAAAGACAAAGTTATAGTTAATAATGTTAAATTCCTAGATGTTTTGTGTCGATGTTAAAATTTGTCTAATGTATAAATAACAAATTCAATATTATTATATTAAGTATACATTATTTTACACACAAGTACACATAGATTTGAAATGAAAAAGACGTGGACGGTGGACGTCGGCGGCGTCATGGAAAACACTTGTAGTATAGTAATTTAGTACGAAACAATAAACATAATAATTTACCAGTGTCCATAGCATTGGCACTTGCCGTCGCTCCAGATGCCGTGTCCCTTGCATCTGTAGTCGAACTTCGTGTCTCGCTGCTGGCAGAAGTCGCCGTGCCTGAGTGACATATACTTTCATCAGAAAAGAATGACGGGACAGAAGTTATTACATTATAGGAGAGAAGGTGTGTAGATTTACAAGGCCATTTTAGCGCGTGGACAAAAATTTGGATTCGTGAGTATGAGAGCCAGCTAATCATACTATCCATGACGATGTGTCATCCATTTGCTGAAACCCCTTGATAGATCATTATAATATTATGCCTTGAATCATCAAGTATAAAGTCAGGAATTAAGTATAGAGACAAACTGTATTACTTACCAGGGTTCGTTGCATTGGCACTTGCTATTAATCCAGACGCCATGGATACACGCGTGGCCAGCTCCTGCTGTTGATCCTTTAGTTCCATCTGTTGCTTCGTCTCGCAGCTCGCAAGTCACGCCGTGCCTACGATTATTGAAATCATCATTAGTATAATATCTAATCCATTGTGTTACTTAAATTCCATTTCCCGATTGTTTGTCAACTTGAAAGCGTTTTGTAATATTGCTGAGAAATATCCGAGTTCTAGGAGTCAGTTAAGCACTTTAAATGTACAATGTTGTTCATAAATAAATCATGCAATTGATAAAACGTGGTTGATAACACTGACACGCTCGGCGCCTACATTTTCTGACATTATTGTTCCCGCACCGTGCAACAATTTAAATTTAATTGAAATAAGAGAGAAAACTGTAGGTACTCGTATAACGTATTATAACATGACGAAAGTAAAGACTAAAATAATATAATACAACTCAATTGTTATAATAATATATAACAGTTGAGATGTAAATTTTGATTGAAGTTCTAGGTTCGATACAGAATACAGAAAATTGATAGTGGTAATAATTTATGAGTATGACATAATATCAATAATAATAATAATAATAATTTATTCATGCGTTAAGACAATACACGTTAAAAACTAACAATTTTACAAAATTTTGACACGCGCCCTTAGCGCAAACACCACTACAATAATTTTTATAACATTTTTTGCTACAACTAAACAATACAATAAAACGACGAATACAAAAGAGAAAAAAAAAACAAGAACGGCATAAGCAGGCAGTGTATTGCTTAACACAGAAATGGAATACCACTCAGGTGTATCACCGCAGCGCAGAAACACCACGGTACCTGGTCTTCCGTGGTTCCTTAAACGTATGACGTATGACAAACTCAACAACAACTAATTAAATAATAATAACAATACAATAATAATATAATATATAATATGATTTATGACATAAGCTATCTATAAGTAAGTATCACCATTCACCATAATCAAAACAAATCAAAATAATATGATACATTAGCGGGTGCCAGTATCCCTAGATTCCCGTTGTGGATAGAGAAAGTTTTTGTTTCCCGAAGCTTATAAAATGTAATGTTAAGTACTTATAGTACTAATGCTAGCATGTTTGAAACGTTCATAAACGAGTCCTTACCATCCCTTCTCACAATCGCAGGTGCCGCAGGAGAAGTTTCCTCGCCCGCTACACTTCGTGGATCGCACTTCCACGTGGAGGCTGCACTCGCACGCGCACGGCACGTGATTCCTCATCACCACCTCCTCATCACTCTCCTTCACCTTCATCACGATCGTGTAGAACTCCTCCACTCCACCGTCATTCCTGCAGAAGCCGGTGTCGGGTTGGGACTCGATCGACACGGTGCAGACGCCGGCCTCGCAGGACGTCCTGTTGAAGGCTTCAACGGGCTCTTGCGTGGAGTTGGAGGAAAAGGTCACCTGAAAATAGTTTTGTTTTTATTGACAGTTCCATTGTGTTATGTATGTGACGGATTTAGGAGCTAAAAAAACTTGGTGCGACAAAAGTAGACCGTAAGTAGTTAGGAGGCACAATTTGATACAGCTTGGTCCAGTGGTTTGGCTCCTGACTCTTTTCTTCGAAGGTCATATAAGTTGTTGTTAAGTCTGATCAGCAGTCCTACTAGACAAGTGGCAAGCGATTATCGTAAACGCCAACAAAATGTATGCGATTTGACATTCAAGTCATCGCTTCGCTAGCGAATACTAAATTGTCAAATCCCATACATTTTGTTGGCGTTTACGACAATCGCTTGCCACTAAAACAAAGACGATCAATGCGTTGCATACGTTTATTAATTAAAAGTTAAAAGGCCTATAAGTATTGGACACTCTTCCCACATTTTAATTGTTGTGCTATTAAGCATAATTTAGCTCACAACATACAATCAAGGCGGGCATCAGTTACATAACTGTACCTGAGTGGTGTACATAATTTGTGTGATTATATTGTTACAGCAATTGGGTCACAATGTGACTTGACGTGATGGACATCATTACCGAATAAGTGCTAGCTGCGTTGTACTAGTACATCTATTAGAAATCTCTTTAATGCCCCATGGGCCATGATACTAGCGCGAGCGCTGTGATACTAGACTCATTTTGTGCACTCACACACTCGACTTGCGATCTGCGCGAACGAAACGATCGGCCTCCCAGTATAAAGGGGCCTTTATGGTAAACTGTGACTAAGAACATCTAATTCCGCAACTTTTTAAAGCCAAAATAATTAGTTTTTAAGTTTTAAGCGCCAAAAGCCGTTAATTTCGCCGGGATAAAAACTTTACAATTATTTTCACAGTATTTTAATTATCATAGAAGTATCCAATCTTATTTAAGTAAATTTAAAGTGTGTTTTACGATACACATATTAATGTTTTGGAATTGAATATTAGAGCCTAATAAAAATGTTGATATTCGGTTTCCGATTACTAATTATAGTTAAGATTAACTTTACGACATCTCATAAGCCATTTATTAAAGAGCCACAACATCCTAAACGATCCCCAAGTTGCAGTTAAGACACCGTAGTTTTATTAAAAACAAAAAATAAAAATTTCTTTATTTGTGATTCTTTAACCAACGTTTTTTTTAATATTAATTCACGAAAGACTCAGTTGAATTTGTACTTTAAATAATCAATAATAAAATTTAAATAAATTAAATAATTAAGGGGCTCCTATGCAAAACAATACACAATTTTCAGACTATTTTTGCTCTATTGTGGTACGGAAACCTTCGTGCGCGAGTCCTAACTGCCTAATGGCCAATATTTTCGTTTTATCCCAACCACACCTATTGCTAGAGTCAATTTACCTTCTCACTTTTTGCCGTCAGATTCTGGTAGACCTATAGTTAGTTTTGTTACACCCTGTATACTCCTAGATCGTTAGGGAGAAATACATTAGATTTCGATTGGAATAATTTATTGTAGAGTAGTTAAGATTAAAACAATTATTATGCTATCACTTTTTCAAACTTTATGGATCAATTAATTCAAAACGTGATCGTTTACCGTATAGTATTCCGTATCATCACAGAAAACATATTAGTACAAGGTATCATCGAGAATACTCACTGTTTGTTTATAAACATTTTCAACGTCTATTCATACAAAAAATTTAAAAATTTAAGAATTTGATAGAATAAATTTTAGAATTAAGAATATTAGCGAGCCCTATCGATCTTAGGTTTTAACAACTTATAATATAATTAATATATTATATTAATTTATCAAATCTTTTTGCCACAAGACATCTAATATACATATTTATACAAGTACACTAATATACATTTTTATTAAAAATAATACAGCTTTATATTATGATAACATTAAATTCGCTATCCAATAGCCACTAAAACGTTTGTCTGCGAAAACTACTTTAATTTATTCTGTCTAGACAGGAGAGTGCAGACCGAACTTTATACGAGAGAAGTTTAGGTCAATACTCAGTAAATAGAAGAGGTACGGTCTGAAACTGCTATCTAATTTTCTTCCAGCAATGAAGCAATACAGGGTTCACCCTGTTAAATATTCATATTATACATTCTGTATCCAGATTACAGACTTTAAATTGAATTTTTATAGACCCTAATTCACTCTATTACTAATTATTCAGTTTTCCAAAACTTAATTTTGGGATTTTTAAAATATTTATGTTAGAAGTAGGCCTTATTCTGAGAGTCGTTTTGTATTCCGTTTCGAAAAAGATATGGCAAGTTTTTTTTACCATAAACCACAAATACATCTAGGTATGTGCCATGTTTCGCTCATTCAGAATAGGAAATAACTATGTTATATAACTTGTACCTTAAACCTATAAAATAGTTACAAAAATAAGTGTGTAAGTAACATATTATACACTTATTTTTGTAATGTAGAGAATCGTTAGGTATAATATTTTTAAATATTAAGCTTACCTTGGCCTCCCCCTTGGAGGGGAAGGTGACCTTGAACAAGTCCGTCTCGGAGTGGACCGTTGTGGTCCTGAATTTTCGGCTGAAGAAGATCCCGGGGTCCTCCGCGTCCCTGAAGTTGGGCACTAGCTCCTGGTGGTCAACGCACCAGTCGTCGTTGTTCGTCGCCACGCAGCGGTAAGGCTGGAACAACAGAATAGACTGAGAAATAGTTTACAGTGCCAAAAGTTGGGAACATCTTCCTTGGTAAGCTTCATTTTGAAAATGGGATGTCTTTTTACCAGGCTGAATGCCATGGCTTAAGCCTTAAACGATTGAGGTTTGTTTGTAGTTGAATTCTGTATAGGTATCTGTATCCCACCAAGAACATTAATTCATGTAAAATGTTACCTCGACGACCACAAAAGTTTTGCCTTGTGAAAAATACATCAGATAATATAATGTAGAGCCAAGCTCATTCCCTATGTGTGGGCTGGCAAAAGGCTGGCAAGTAATTATTTTGTCTGTACGAGTGCAGTGTCACGAGCGAGCCGCACTTAGTGTCTCTCGGTGTCACTTAGTGTCAAAGGCTTAGCATTCTAAACTTAGCTTTTAATTTAAATATTTCATAGCAAATTGTATAAGGAATGCCAAAATGATGATTGCAGAGATTACTCATGGGAACAAAGATCATTTAGCGGAGAAACAAAGTGCCTATTACTGCATGCCGCGTGAGTTCTATATAATTATGGCCTTAACTAAGTAGTGGTTTTAAAAAGTTTACCTTATCCAGCTACAGGGGTTAATTAGGCGCATATTATAGTGTTTATGTAGGTTATAAGTATCCAACTACAAATGTAGAGATTTGTAGTTGGATAATGTTGAAAATACAGATTATTATTAGGTGATTTCAATTGATTTCCTATGTCCTTTCCTAAGACTTCAGCGGTTGGAGCGTGAAGAGGTAACAGACAGACAGACAGAGACACATTCGCATTTTTAATATTAGTATGGATTCGCCTTAGACAAGGAAAAGTTTTGAAGCTTGACTGCCAACCTTCAGTGATTGGAGAGGCACTAGAAGAAGTTAGAAGAAGTAATAATTCCATCATACATGATTTTTGTTTTCGTTTAGATTAAATTGTCTTAAAACGAAGTTTATTAAGGGATATAGTAACATTGAAATTCGAAACGTTATATTTTGGGCTTAAGATTGTTACATTGCTAGATGTAAGATGAAGGTGAACTTTTGTTCAAGCCTTGTTTTATTTTATAAACTGCTTTTATATTTTGATTATGTAAACGATATCGGTGATGTAAATCTAATCTAAATAGTTAATATAAACCCATTAGCATTAATGACATATTTATTGCATAAACCGTTTATGAGTTTACTATTTTGAGATGTTAATCTATTTAGAAACAGCATAAGATTAAAGTAATTTAACCAAACATCACCAATTTAGAAATGTAGATGAAGTGGCTTACTATAATTTTTAAGTATTCGTTTTTTTCTCACAAATAGAGGCTTTAGGACCAATAAAATGATTTGCAATAAAAAATATGGATGCGATAATGCTAAAGTATAGAAAAATATAATCCGTAATTTTATATTTCCGGCCTCTATTTATGAAAACAAAAACGCATTTTTAAAAAATGTTATACAATATAGGCACTAAATTCACTAACGTCTTCAATAACGGTAAGGTATCAAGTCATAATGATAATATGCGTATTTTATTACGTCTCTGAATTGAATGACTTAATTGAACCAAACGTAGTTATGGCTGTAAAGTGATAAGGCATGTCTTCAGCAAACAAAGACTAAGAGGGAACGGTAAAATTTGAACGAAGAAACTATTGCCATCGCGCTTCACCCTTTTTTTTTTTCCCGGAGGGGGAAATGCATTACGCATACCACCCAGGCGCAGGGGGCGACCCGAGCGGTGATGTGGGACTCCCGTGACTCCTCCTCGGCCCCCACCAGGGCTGTAGCAGACGCCCCCCGAGTCTGCTACTTGGAGGCCATGTGGCAGATCAGGTCTGTGGCTCTGCCACCGACCACACCTCGGCCGCAGAGGATAGGGCAAGCGGCGCACCGCAATACCTACTTGCCTCTTCCTCTGTGGCCCCACCAATGCCGTTCAAACGGAACGGCCAGCTCGCAGGGGGGGTAGGGAAAGCGGCAACCTACCACAATGCCTCTCCCCCGCGATCCGTCCTCGGCCGCAGAGGATAGGGCAAGCGGCGCACCGTAATACCTACTTGCCTCTTCCTCTGCGGCCCCAACTCGGTGCGCATCCGCAGCGGACTCCTCCAGTCCGCTGGGAGCGCCCTCCTCGGGCCAGGCGGCGACACCGGCCGGCCCTGGTTGCCTCTTCGCTTCACCGCGGTTGTCCAAGCCGCGGTTACTAGAGCCCCACCGGCACGACAAGGCGAGCAACCATCGGGGGATCGCGCTTCACCCTGCGCTGGCACGTGTATTGTGATAGAGACAAATACAGAAAATCGAGGTAACGTCTTCCTCTGATTCCTCCTTCAAAATAGAGCCTATCAAATTAATTTCTTTTTAAATATCTTCAGAAAGGATGAGTCTATGCCTCTACGTTTTTATTTTACCTTAAAGATCTTTCAAATTTGTTTTATGATCGGTTGATTGGCGGGGTACGGAACATTCATTTTTTGCGATTTTTTAAGGGTCATATTTTTTTAATTATTAGTAAATAAAAAAATATCGAACGTAGAGGCATAGCTTTCACAGATCCCAATATTGTATCAAAAATCTTTTGTCTAGACGCATTATCCAGGGAGGAAATTGAGGAATACGTTCGTATGGAAAAAAAGTGTTAGCGTATGCGCTTAAATATGCTATAAACGTAATATAGAGCAGGTACCTACTCCTAAAGTTGGTAAAAAACGAAGTTTTTCATTATTCATTAAGTTTAAATGCATTACTTTTATTATAAATGCGAAATATATCTGCCTGTCTGATCACTCTGATTGTCTATTATTTCTTCACGCCCAATCCGATTTTGCCGAAATTCTGTTTGGGGATACTTTGAGTAAAAAAGTAAGGTTTCCGCGTGATAAAAGAATTTTGGTTTTTTTTAATGAAAAAAGGGGGCAAACGAGCAAACGGGTCACCTGATGGAAAGCAACTTCCGTCGCCCATGGACACTCGCAGCATCAGAAGAGCTGCAGGTAGTTTGCCGGCCTTTTACGAGGGAATAGGGTAATAGCACTAATATGGTAGGGCAGGGTAGGGAAGGGAATAGGGGAGGGTAAGGAAGGAAATAAGGTAGGGTAGAGAAGGGAAAAGGGTAGAGGATTGGGCCTCCGGTAAACTCACTCACTCGACGAAACACAGCGCAAGCGCTGTTTCACGCCGGTTTTCTGTGAGCCCGTGGTATTTCTCCGGTCGAGCCGGCCCATTCGTGCCGAATGGACGGTAAAACAAGCATTTATGTTATGGAATAATTTTTAAGAGCCCTTTAAACTTTCCTCAAATCTTTCTCATAATAGGACCCCTAACTTTTTTGTGTAAGGGGAATATAAAATATTGATTGTAAACAGACCAATACAGGGTCATGGCCCCCTTGCCCTCCATACGTAGTTCCTCAAAACAAAAGGTGTTTTGGGATAGATGTAGTCTGTAGATTGTGGAGTATGAAATCATATAATTATCTAGAATCAGCCACATGCTTCAACTGCAGCAATAAACTATAATAATAAATAAATAAATAAATAAATAAAAATTGTTTTATTTCTGAATAGATTTTAAAAAAATGCTTTCAGAACGTTGATACTACTGGTGCCTACCACCGGTTCGGGAACTAGCCCGGCGAGAAGAACCGGCGTAAGAAACTCGCACGGGGCCCACTTTTTTACCAAAAAAAGTGAGGAAAAATTTATCTTTTAAAATGAAATTTACAATGCTGTAAACTTAAAAATATACAATGTCAAGATACATACATAATAATAATTGTAAGTCAATACAATAGTGTAGAAGTAGCCTTGCAAGAAGCCATCCTACTCCCAAGATGTGCCATCGTTTATGAAATCATTGACCTTATAATAGGCTTTGGCACACAAACGTTCTTTGACTACTTTTTTAAATTTATTAATGGAAAGATTTTGAACGTTTTCTGGGATTTTATTGTATAGGCGTACACATTGACCTTTAAAGGATTTACTGACCTTACTAAGTCTGATCACCGGCATATCTAGCTTATGCTTATTTCTAGTATTTCTACAGTGAGTGTCACTTTTAACTTTAAATTTACTTATATTTTTTCTAACGTATATTACATTGTCTAAAATGTATTGAGAAGCAACAGTTAGAATACCAATTTCTTTAAATTTATCTCTCAGAGATTCTAAAGCAGACATTTTATAAATAGATCGTATGGCTCGCTTCTGCAGCACAAATATTGTATTAATGTCGGCAGCGTTTCCCCATAAAAGGATTCCATAGGACATCCTACTATGAAAATAACTAAAATATACTAATCGTGCCGTGTCTTCATCAGAAATTTCTCTAATTTTTCTGACTGCATATGCTGCAGAACTGAGCCTAGCTGCAAGATTAGCAATGTGAGGACCCCACTGTAATTTACTATCAAGGGTAATACCTAGGAATACAGTGTTATCTACCAAATCCATCTTCTCATCATTTAATAGTACATTGGTTTGGACTTGCCTAACATTGGGCAAAGTAAACTTTATACATTTAGTTTTACTAGAATTTAAAAGTAAGTTATTAACATTAAACCAATGTACTATTTTTGAGAGAGCACTGTTTACCTCGTCATAGTTCGACTGTTGTCGCTTCACCTTAAAAATAAGTGAAGTGTCATCAGCAAAAAGCACTATCTCATTATTATTATCCTTTACTAGATAAGGTAAGTCATTTATATAGATGAGAAAAAGAAATGGGCCTAATATAGATCCCTGTGGGACACCTAATTCTATTTTGGTTCCATTTGACCTTTTACCATTTACCTCAACCCTTTGAGTCCTATTTTTTAGGTAAGAAGTCAAAAGGCTGAGAGCAGAGTCCTTTATGCCGTAGTGGCGCAGTTTCCTGATCAATGTAGCATGCTCAACACAATCGAAAGCTTTGGAGAGATCGCAAAACACACCTAAGGCATCCCGCGACTCTTCCCAAGCTTCAAAAATACTACAAAGAAGTCCTATACCTGCATCCGTTGTGGATCGACCCTTAGTAAATCCGAATTGGTTATTATGTAGCAAATTATTTGAATTAAAATGTACTAGTAATTGTTTTAAAATAATTTTCTCAAATATTTTACTAAAGGTCGGTAGAATCGATATAGGCCTGAAATTCGTGGGATCCGATTTAGTTCCGGCTTTGAATAAAGGAACAATCTTGCTATGCTTCATCAAGTCAGGAAAAACACCATTTTTTATGCAGTCATTAAAAATCATTGCTAGATGAGGAGCTACGATGTCAATTATTGATTTAATAATTTTTGTAGACATGCCCCAGAGATCAGCAGTATTTTTAATATTCAGCAATTTAAAGGTATCAACAATATCTCTGGGGTTAATTTCTCTAAATTTGAAATTGACATCACACTCCTTTACATTGTCTCTGAGTAGCTTTTCGGCAGCTTCAGGTGAAGAATTTAAATTTTTAGTAGTAGAGACCGGAATGTCAGCAAAAAACTTTTCGAAAACCGTCGCAACTTCTTGATCATTAGTAATCTTTTTATTTTCAAAGTATAGTTCAAAATCAGAGCTGCGACAGGATACATTTCCAGTCTCACCAGCTATTACCTGCCATGTTGTTTTTATTTTATTTTTAGAGTTTTTAATTTTATTTTTTATGTACAGGGCTTTAGCAACTTTACAAACTTTTTTAAAGGTTTTTGAGTAGTTTTTAACATAAGCTTTAAATAATTCACTATTGTTAATACACCTTTCATCATATAGTTCATATAACCTTTTCCTACTAATTTTAATTCCTTTTGTTGCCCATTCAATAAATTTAGTTTTTTTATTACTGTTTCTAACCGTTTTAGAAGTAAATATTGAATTGAATTGAGTTTTTATCACCTTGAATAATTTATTAAAAGCTTCATCACTCCAACTCCTTTTGGAAGTCGGTTAAAATGTTATAACAAGCTGGGTTGACAGAGGTCGAGTATGGTGCTGTCTCAAGTTTCCGAGCATGGTGTTCCAGAACATTTGGCCCGGGGCTACCGTAATATTTAACTTGGAACCGGTTCCTGTCACCACTTGGTTCAGATCCGTTCTACCTACTTGTATAAATATAATTTAAGATTTTTAAGTTGATCTTTTAAGATTAAGTTACCTAATTAACTCTCTGTCTTTCTCTTTATCTAAGTAGATAATATTATGTGCTATATTATAATATGAAATGAACTCTATGCCTATCTCTAGGACCAACATACATACAAAATATAATAGTAATATGATGTTAATGACGAAACAATCATCGGTTAGCAATTGCATCGGTCATACCAGTTAGACTTATTGATATACTAGCTGTCCCGGCAAGCGTTGTTTTGCCATTTAAAGTATATTTTCTACATCATCAGTTAATACAATATGTTTTACCCCCTCTTTTGTCCCCTAAGAGGGTGTGGGGGGGAAGGTCATACACCAGATGTTAAGTTGAAAAACACAGCTAATACCTAATATGAAGTAAGTCCACTAAAGAAAAAAGTTGTATACAAAATCTGACCCCTCTTTGGTCCCCAGAGAGGGTTGAGAGGGGAGGGCGGGGGGATTTTTATACACCAGATGTTAAGTTGGAAGAAGATAAATATATCTGCGAAAACCACATTCAAATCGGATCAGTATTTTTCGTGTGATGCTGGAACAAACATACAGACAGACAGAAAGAGTGACAGACAGACAGACAGACAAAAAACTAACCACATTTTTGTATTCTATAGCGATGTAGTGACAAAGGTGTAATTTCGGGTGTCATTTCATATCTTTTATGTACAGAATTTTCATTTCTACAACAGAATATTGTCTTCCTCCGCACGCGCTTTGGTGACGCCCACTATCGTAATTTTTTAATTTCGCCATAATTTCAAAACCAAACGTCCAATTTTAATCATTCAAAGACCAAATATTATCTACATAAACTGTACTTAGTGATAAAATAATTTATTTTGATAAGGATTAATAGCGTGAGTAAAATATATCCGTTTTAATGTAGTCCAAAAAAAATTCAGGATTTTTAAATAAATAAATGGTTATTGTGCCTCACTCGACATAGATAGGTATAGTGTGTCGCGGACTTTTTTGTAGATATTTATAAGATCTACAATTACTTAGAACATTTTATGGTTCTATCTTTTATAGTTTAGGCAGCGTACGCAAAATAAGTAACTTTTCTAGCTGATTTTTTACACCTTGCGTCCGAAAAACTCAAATATCTTACGGAACCCTAATTTTTTCCAAAATAGAATGTAGCCTATGTTCAGCAGAAATAATGTAAGATTCCAATAGCAAAAGAATTTTTCAAATCGGTCCAGTAGTTTCGGAGCCTATTCGACTCAAACAAACAAACAAATCTTTCCTCTTTATAATAGTAGTGTAGATATTCTAAACATGCGGCAGGCGCCATGTTGGACTGTCAGCAAAAAATATTAATCTTTATTGCCATGAATTAAATCATATTTTATGACAATTAAAAGTAATTGTATGTGATTTAATATACTCTAACGACAATATAAACATACACATTAAATACACAAATATGTATATCAGTTTATATTATTCTCAAGCGATTAACATTGGCGCCGCTGATCTCTCTAGTGTACATACAGACGTAACAGACTAATTGTCGTGTTTATATTGTAGTGTGGACATAGCTGTGATAAATGTGTTTATTTTTTTATCTCTTCACGACTAACATTCCTCTACAGACTACAAGATATTTTGTCTAGACTCTAGACGCTAGACAAAGCCAGGATTATTACAAAAATGTCAACGTCTGTTTAAATTACGTTCTCTAATAATTGATCGACTGACGAGTGACGAGAAAAGCGAACGACGGGTCTATTTCGAATCAGGAACAATCGTGAAATTAGTTAATTAACACTCATCACATTAAAATACCGCGCGTGATGAATAGAGATGTCACGAGGCGCAGGCGCAGCATGCATGACATCTCGCATGCATAAAGATACACTCGCTGCATCATGCGTCTCACTCTTCATGCCTGCCGCTGCAGGCTGCTGACGGCGTAACCGAAAAAATATTATAATTATACAGCTGAATATATAACCTCCTGCTTCTTAGAAGTTGGGTAAAAATAGAAAAACATGACTAAGTTATATAGGAAACTCGATGACGATGATTGCAACTCTCGTAGATCAATCTCCATACCAAATTTCATCAAAGTCGTTTCGGTGGTTTCAACGTAAATAAGTAACATAGAGACACACCGTATTTATAACATTAGTATGGAAGTAAGGCTGGATAGCTGTATATTTTTACCCCACATAGATTTTACTGAGTTTTGCATGTCCAGGATCCTCAGGTGCATGTTCTGGACTTTATTACCATATGAATAAAATCGAAAAATGTACCAAGTTCGTCAGCGACCGTACATCGTAGTGTGTATAGCCAGCATAACACTGAGCTCCAACTTGCTCTTAAATTAGATCGCGTATCTAGCATATGACGTATTTGGTAAGATATTCTCAAGTGCAAGTTACATTTTGCCGCATAAGCTTTGGTCTAATTTTGTTTGTCGTCTCTACCGCAGTTTGTATTCAACTAGTAAACGAAGAGTTCTTCCTTTTTTAGTTGAGAAAAATACAAGTCTTTAGCAAGATACTGGTTTCATTACCCTCGATAATTTCACTGCTACCTCAAGATACAGTTACTCAGTTTATCTAAGTATCTCATTATAAGATTGTAACGCTCAGATTGTCAATTAATGCCAAGGTTTTAGACAGGAGCGGAGCCGATGCTTTTTATATCACCTTCACAATCTAATCGGCTGCAGCATTCAAATTCAGTCAAGTAAAAAGTATACATAAATTTTGGTGAAGAAGAGTTTGACAATTTTCCTGGACCGATTCTTTGCTTTACTTATTTTTTCCTTGAATTTTTCTTTGAGATTGTGGTGCATTCTAAAATAGGGTGTAATAAAAGAGAGATTGCAATTCACGTAAAGTTTTATGAAGCTGTTGGGGCATTGACCCGGCGGGGTGCGTGGGCAGACACAACACAACAGATGATTACTCTCCCCACCGCTTACTGAGCTGTCGATTATTATCATAGGACGATATAATAATAATAATATCTATGGACGCTTTACACCACGTCAGTCTGGCCCCGTGCTAAGTACCTAAAGGACTTGTGTTACAGGTACCAGACAACGGAAACATATTTAATACTTTTATACTATACATATATTTAAGATTTTTATTATATCATACACATATTTAATACACATCCAGACCCGGGAACATTGAAAATTTTTGTTCCGTCGGCGGGATTCGAACCCGCGACCCCCGGCTTGAGCTACCGACGCGCTCACCACTGAGCCACAGAGGTCGTCTAATATAAAATGTCATTTCTAATATTATATTGGTAAGTGTAGATCCGGCGTATTCGAAATTCGAATATTGATAGCTTCCAAGTTCCAGCAGCGCACTACCTTTAGAGTTGAGCCTTTGGAGGGACCCGTATTGCTTTTATGCTTTTAGCTAGTGAGCCGAAAATTTCAGCCATATTTATTTCTTAAGGCTCAAAACTTTGAATAGAAAATAATCACCGTTTTTACGCCAGTAATAAAATTGATACGGGTGATGGTAGGCGATTACTAATTACACACTAAAATGGGTACTTATAAAATAATTCTACGTCAGAGATAAAATGTAGTGAATAAGAAGCTAAACTTAGAGCTAAGCTTTTATCACAATATAGTAATTAATTAATAAAAGTACGTTGACAATAGCTAATAATTCAGGCATAGTAGACATTGTTGTTCAGACATCTCTTATTAGGGTCAATTCAGACCTCATCGTGACGCGTAGAATGTAGATGCGTATATACTGACGACACGATGACGTACTGAATTGACAGATTTCGTGAGCGTGACTCGTGAGTCGTGACTCGTGAGACGTCTTGCAAATCTGTCAAATTTAGAAAATCATTTACGCGTCGCGTTACGGTCTGAATTAACCTTTATAATACAATATACTTCTTTACATACCCGTATGTAGAGCTGTACTACTCAAAACTAGTATGTCAAGAATAAGGCTGTTGGATGTGGGACGTGGGTGGATGAAGAGCCCCGTTGCGACACTACGCTACGTGAGAGTAGAACCAGTTCGGCGCATACCGGCGCACGCGCAACGGGTTCCAGGATTAACTGATCTCCAAATTTTACGAGACCGATAGTTATAATATATAGGTTTGACGGTATTGAAGTATCGGATAAGGTTTTTTAACTGCAGCATTAAAAAAGATAATTTTGAAATCTTTAGGTCTTATTACATCATCTGTGTTAACAGCTTGTCATGTCTTCCCTTTTCATTCATTTGAGAACCTGAAGAGATAATAATTATGATACTACATAATATTTCGAGCTTAAACTTTTAAACAGTCGACGTTGGTGGAATTAGGCCTAAGCGTAAAAAACCTAACGAATCCACTCGATCGGATAAGTATCACGGCCTTATAGAAAAAACGTGCAACTGAACAATATTGAAATATCCGATATATACTTTTTAATTGCACCATTAAACATACTTTTGAAAATTTTAACAGCAAATGTAGATTAATAGAGAAAATGCAAGAGACGAACGAATTCTACACGACTAAGTATTAGGATCAAACAGAAAACCGGTGTGAAATGATGGCGTTTTATACGTGAGTCATGTAATGTAAAAATGTTGGAAAATTCAAAATCAATGGTAATAAAAATATATATTGTTTTAAAACATGATTTGTGTATTGGGAATTTCCGAAAACAAAAGCGTGTCAGCGTCACGTCACTCACGTCTTGTTAATATTTTCCTCATCACAATATGTGGAGCGACATATTATTACATAGAGTAATTGTATGATATTATCATTTCGTCAGAAGAGAGTATTTTCCGCGAGTCACTAAACAGTATGAAGCTTAGTAGATTTCCGCTAAATGGGTATAAAAATTACGCAATGGTTTTTATTTATTTTTAATTAATCATAATTAATTATGACATTATTGAATAATAATGTAATAATAATTAATTATGATTAATACACGATACAGTAGCTTTGTGGAATAATTTTCTTTATTCCAGAATTTCCAGGATCTAGGATTATTTTACTGGTGATTGCTAACCTAGCCGGGCTAGAATTAAATAAATAGAATTAAAATTTTTAAACGTGCTACGTTTAAAATTTTTAATTCATTGGTAGAGGCTTTTTATGTTCGATCGAGTTAGAAGCGGAAAAATGTCTTTTATTGTATTTTTAATCTCTTGCTATAAAGCTGACCTATATAATGTCTAACTATGCTAGGGCGATAACAATAAAAATAAGGATATGAAAACATTTAACATTATATTTTTTATTATTATTAAGGTTTATTGTTAAAGCGGCGTGATAAAGTCTGAGATCACCCGCATGTTCAACAGTAACTCCATACTGTTGACTCAGATGTTTTGTTCCTATTTTCATAATAAACTCATTTTAATAATGAATAATATTGATTAAAAATAAATGACAAAGATGATATTAATAGCGCTTATTAACTAACTATCGTGGTTATATTATTAAAATATAACCAATTACCAAACATTTCTTTTTCAATTTCCATATTGCTGAAAGTTAAAGTAGTTGTCATCTTATGTAAAATATGTGGAGGGAGTCCCGTGTTTGTTAGATCCGGGATATCCCTCCTTTATACGGCTGAAGGCGAACCGCAGGTGGTTTTAGTGAGTAGGAGTCTCACATACCCCCGGGGTGCTGAGCACATACCCAACCCGGGGGACCCATGATGGGTTTCCCCTGCGCATCAAAAAAAAAAGTAAAACATTTATAAAAATTCAACATGGAAAGATTAATAACCCAAATGTAGTATGTTTCGGTTCCGCTCACAATCCGTCTTGGGAGCTCGGACAGAAATAGCGGGGCATAAATTTTTCGCCATTCGTTTTGAACGTCGTCCGTCGGTGACACAAAAAATGACTTAGATATTTACAGCAAAGCAATACTGAACAAATAGCTAGGTCAACGTCCCGGCTGTAGACACTTGTAAATCTTCGGGAAAAGTTTGCGTTGTTTTGGACACATTCCAAAGTCTCAAACAGTTTCGGTGCAGTTGCAAGTTCCTTTGTTGCAGGGAATCAGATGCGTGGGCGGGTGGGCAAGGCATAGGATGATTAGACTGATGTTTATTTACACTGTCTCCTGCGTTGAGTGTCCTGCGGCTACGATCACCTATCTCTTCAGATTTATTTCACGATTAAATGTAGAATGAATGATACCTTAATCGCTAGAGCATAAGGGAGACGCACAGGTGTTTTTGTAAACCACTCTATCTTAAAAGATACATGACCCTAAAAGACAATTAAGCTAGTTCATTGGGTATTATATTTCTTCAAATCCTAGATATTTAAAAAATATATAAACACGTTATAGGTGTATCAGAGAGTTACTACCATGTAGAGTTATCATCCTATGAAGTTTGAGCGGTTGTAGTTATAGTTAATAACTAGGCCAAATATTTACTTGGATATAATACAATTGAACCTATTGATGATTCTTATAGCTGTTAAAGTTAATGACGGTGTAGTACGGGGAAATCCCGTGTTTGTCTGAGTTTGTTAACCGCAAATAATTCGTTCATAAGAACATCGGTTTCTGAAAAATCGCTGAAAACTAGCTCTGTTTTCTATAGGCTATAGTATAAATATGCAATATAAAGTTCAACGTATTAAGAGATTTGTAAACTGTTTCCTTCAGTCTTTCAAGTTATTCAACACGAAAACTGCCAATGGACCTACTTGTTGACGAAAACAATGATTCTGACGAATGATGACAGATAAAAACAAAAATCAACGCAGACCCAAAAATTACCACAACTACACGGAGCGTTTGACTTGGACCAAAGCCCGGTTGCATTAAACTCAACGGGATAGACAGATTGTGTTGCAAACGACTAGGGCATTAAAAGTCCTTCCTACACTCGACTTAAAGGTGAATATTGCGAAACGAACCCCCGCGGCCCCGGGTCCCAGCGAAATTGCGCAAATATAATAACTGACGTGTTAAAATATTATGATATTTATAATCGGTTTCGATCTCCACGCTTTAATGGCATGAAATTTAAGTGATTTAAGGGTTTTCATATAAATGTCGCCGGGGAGGTATTACGTATCTCATTAGGCGAGTATCAAGGTGCGCTGAAAGGTTACAATGGAGTAATCTTAATAGTTGAGCCTGACATTTGATTATAGAAATGCCGATATTGTGTCAAAAACGATATATAAGAACACCATCCCAAGCCAACACTAAACTGAAATATTTTCCTGTTTATTCCAATACTGTACCTACGATTGTTATAGGTCTAGGGTTCTAAATACATACACAGACTTGACACACTATACAATTACACTTTCAAACTCTACATACAGGACCAAACTAGGATTCATCCATCTAAGGCCCACTTGCGCCAATCTGGGTTAAAGTTAACTCTGAGTTAAACATCATGTCATATCTGCCACTCACCAAGTCAGTGATAGAGATGACATGATGTTTAACTCAGAGTTAACTTTAACCCAGATTGGCGCAAGTGGGCCTAAAATCTAAATAGTTATTACTCATTAGCTATTATCCTTTATTCTAAAATATTTTATGTACTACTGCACTGCAGTGTTCTAAAAAAATAATAAGTAATAATGTAAGGCAGACACAAAACAAGTAGAGACTAATACATTCAAAATAAAGACACATACCTACCTAATGTTTATATTGAATATCCATAATCCACTAGTATCGACTTTTTGCTTCCAATTGAATATAAAGTCACGTAGTGCAAATCAAGGAAACATTCCGAACATACATCGTCATTCAGTATTTTTTATCTTTAGCCTTTCGAATAATATTACCATCTTATAATATTTGTTATTGGCAATGTATTTTTTCCATTTAATTACAATATTGATAGCCTATATTGTTACCTATGATAGGTACATAACTAACATCTACAATGCTTTGTTTTTGCTATGCATGCTTATAAAATAAATAAGCTCTCTACGCGTTATCTTAAAATTGTATTACCTATTTTTAGACGAGTTATACACTAAATTTATATTACTATGTACTAGATAATATAGTTGCGGAATCGTGCTATATTTGAAACTTTTTAAAAGTTGTTGCTAAATAAATTTCAAATAGGTGTATTGGAATTTTGTAGATACTTATATTGACTTATATCAGTTCTGCAGAAGTGGTGGCTCAGAAGCCAGACAATCGACGATTTAGTTCTCCAATTACACACACCTTCAGTTGAACGCCCGGATCATACGTTCTATGACTTAAGTACTAACTAGATTTAGGGCTTACTTGGGCTAAATCTGAGATCTGAGAATACTCAAGGCTTATTATTATTTGCTTGTTACTTATTAGTTATTACTGAATACTGATGTAAGTTCTATTAATCACCGCCACCGTCACCGAAATCGGTGTGGGGAGTATTATTATTACGTTCTATTAGTACTTACTAGGTTTGTTTGATGTAGACATCCTTACATGTCTAACGTCAATGGCTAACTGGAAAATATAGCCAAGTTGTTATAAACTATATTAATGCTTACAATAAACTTAATTAAACATGCAATTATGCTTGTTGGTTTGTAGAAAATACTGAGAACTTATTTCATTGTAATGATTATGTGACCACACCTATGACCTAGTCCGCTATTTAGTTTAATTATCAGTTAGCAATATCATAACCTAATTATTAATTAATTGTATATTAAAGTAAACAAAAAATATATATTCGTTTTGAAGTGACATTGACCTGTGTTAAGTCTTGCTTGAGGCTTGAGTCTTGACCATTTCGCAACTAGTTTTGTTAATGGCTTTGCTTCAAAAAAACCTGCTAACCACTCTTCGGAGATTGACGATGTTTGTTACACGGTACATTAAATTAATCATTCTTTTTAGTTTTTATACGATGTACCATAGTGGCCTCAAATTCAAATCTCCATCAGTATATTTTTACTAACGCAAGCATAAATCAGAGCTTAATAATTCAATATTTAAAAGTTATAGTTCCAAACCAAAATATTTAAATATATTTTGAGACTTTCTTACTTTTTATAGAATATAAGCATAAAGTTATAGGTATGTTTTCAGACGCAATATACACAGATTTCAGAGCTGTCTCCATTTTAAATATTTAGCTGGATCCAATTAAAAGTTAGCAGCAGTTTCTTTGATGTTAGTTCTTTCATATTAACTTTTGATCGAGCATAAAATTAGTTATTATATTTTATCGCTGATGTTAAGGTTATGTTAAAAAATTTATAAAAAATACTCTCAATAGGTGTTAAATTTTCTATTAGGTGTGATGATGCGATGAAGATTATTGTGATCAAAATGATGATGGTGAAAATCATGATGATGATCAATAATGATGAAAGTAATAACAGAATCGATCACACCGTGAGGGAATCATTACGTTAATACAGTCATGACGAAACTAAAGTTCAGTTGTGTTGACACAACACTCAATTCCGACGATGTATGACCTGCTTCAGCCCTTGATGCTTTAATTGTTGGGTTTGAGAAATTGCCGGGTTTTGTAACCAAGATGGCGGAGACAGTTGGGAGTTGTAAGAATTGTTGCCTTTAGGGTTTTATTTCTGGCTCAGCTAAAGCCCTATGCAGTAGTTTAAGTAAAAGCAATCTAAAATATGGAGAGCTAAATTATAAATATTAAATATGGAAATATTTCCCGTTGTCATGTAGTGTTCGATTGCTAATAATACAGTTATCGTAGTTGTCAATAATTGTTTGTGAGAGGTTGTAGATTATGAATCAGCAAATAAGTGATCTTAGTGGCTGCAAGAACTGTGTTCCAAATTTCTGTCACGGTTACTTTTTATGTAATGGTATTCGGACAGCAAGATTGATATCGTTCAAGTATAAATTACAGACAGATATCCAATCATTTGTAATGAAATAACAGTAGTAATTTAACGAGTAGGTACTTATCTTTAGTGTAGGCGAGTAAAACGACAAAAATTTTTTAAAGAAAATTTCCACACTAAAACCAAACTAGATTTTATGTGAATAATGTGTTAAGAAAACTCGATGGCTGCGATAACCAGCGCGTTCGATCAATTTAACCGACCGTAAAAAGGTGAATTATAACTTTTATTGATTGTGATTTATAAACATGTAATTACAACATTGGGCAACGTTTATATCCCAGATATAGGTTGCGGCCTACTTGGGCCTGTAACTTCTCGGTACGACTGTACGGTTGCAGAAGTGTACCACATTTAAGACTTTAACACTATCGTAATAAGGTCTACGCGTGGTACAGTAGCGACCGTACGGACTACGGATGTTTTAACCGCACACGATGTGTTAAATGAAAATGTAATCTTTAATTACATTGTACCTTTGTTTGCTTATTAAGTTGTGCTGGGAATGAGGTTTTTTTGGGAAAGTTGGAATTTTGTAATATTTTAAACCAATGTTTATTAGTTGAAGATGGTTTAGTTAGCCCTAAAGCTGTGCTAGAGCTAACAACATAGGTAAAAAGTCTTCGGTTTTGCGAGTATTGTGTTGATTCTCATTTTACTAATTTAGTAGATATGTACACATTTTACTGAATAAATGACTCTACTAGATCTAAAGTAATCTCATTAGGCAATTAGAAATAAACTATAAACATAATATTTTAATTTTCAAATGATATTATGACTCAAGCTTCATTTAACATTCCATGAATAAAAAGTTAACGACCTTATTAAATGAACTTCTGCAATCTTCGATCTGATTTCTATTGTCTAAGGACAATCATTAGGTTTAATATGCATGAGGTTTATGCAATTATTTATATACGTAAATAATATGTAAATGTCAACAATAATGGCCATAATGGAATATAAGTATAGCGCGACGCCAGAATCTAGTGCATCATAGAATAAGGGTCAATTCAGACCGCAACGCGACGAGGCGAGGCACGACGCGACGTGACCTAAGTTTGTATGGATTTGACAGATGTCGTCAGCGTGAGACGTCTTGCGAATCTGTCAAATCCATAAAGTAGAGTTAAGTGTCTCTACAAGTTAAGCTATTATAGAGCTGAAGAAATATGCTGAAATAATATTTTGTCGAGCAAGCGAAATAACAGCAGCAAACAATTGAAGAGTACTTGCTTTACAATTTTGGGTCATCGTATAGGTTGCTTCTACATTCTAAGTTTACGTTACGTACGTTTGAAAGATACAAATCTCTACATAATATAAGATTTCTATTACGTTTCAATATAATATTTATTGCAATTCAATAAAAAATATACAGATTTTTATTAGAATTTGAAGAAGAAGGATGAGAGAGCTCTACTTTCATCACTCATTGGAAAGTGCTAAGGTGAATCACAATAGCTGGCTAGTGGTTAGATGGTTAGTCAGCTGCTCTGTCCTAATTCTACTTCGAGGAAGTCCAGTGGAGAGCAGTAAGATATTTAAAATATATTCATAATCCACCGACAAATGTATTATTTGGTGTATCCAGGTACTTACCACGGGGCCAGATTGACGTGGTGTGAAGCGTCCATAGATATTATTATTATTATTATCGTATCATAAATTGACTATGATGTAATGTTATATCTATACATAATATAAATAAAATTGGAGTGTCTGTTTGTAATATTGAAAGAACCTTTTGTTATGAATGTATAATGTATATTTGCATATTATTATGAACGTATAATTTATATACGCTACATACACCAAAACAACAAAAAAATTTTGTCTGTATGTCTATCTTTTATAGGACTTTTTTTGGTAGATAGCTGATGTAGTAAATAGTAACTTAAGCTACTTTTTAACCGACTTCCAAAAAGAAGGAGGATATATTATTTTACTTTGACGCGGTCGAAGTCGCGGGCAACAGCTAGTATAAATTAAATTTACATAATATAAGAAAACTCGGGTCATCTCTCAGGCCGCGTATACTTAATCGAACCGCTCTTGTAGCCAAACTCCACTTTTTTTTGTTAAATCAAGATAGCCCGGTGAACTTCATTTATATCATATCACTTCCCTTTAAACGTATTTCCCGCTTAAACCTTTCCCGGGTTCCACAGATTAAACTCAGCCAAAGAGGAACCAAAAGTTTAGCCGTTCTCGAGCTAAAGCGAGACTAACAAATAAAAAAAAATACTTTAATTTATTAATACAAGATGGATAGATATAAATACACTCTAACTGTCGCTGTAGAGTATAATATTAATATTCCTACTTTGCCTATGTGTACAGGTAGGGCAAGTAACGGATATTGGGAATTGGGGTTACGCAGGAAATTCATCCATCAGCTCACCCCCACCCACTCAGCTAATGGTTCAAAATTAACAGAAGTCAGAAGGATGTTCCACAATAAATAAAGTCGGAGATTTGCCTGAATTTGTAAATGTTATATAATTGAAGTTTTTCCTTGGGAAAATGTTAAGTTTTAGATAAGCAGCGCGTTTCTTAATTTAGGTGGTGTTTCAATTTGCCATATTATACAAGGTGTCACAAAAATAACTGAGTATACTTTAGGTTAGGGTGTATAATGTGTACAGTTCCTTGTAGAGAGTTCAATGTGAAAGTAGTAGCCCTGAAAGACCAACATTTTTTTGTAATTTGTATGGGCAAGCGCCCACGTCACAAGTTTTCCGAAAAGTGAAAAAAATTTGTCTCTTTCAGCGCTGATACTTTCACAGTGAACTCTATACATGGGACTTATACATCCCCTTAAATATTATCACTTAGTTTTGTGACACCTGTACCTATATAATATGCTGCACACAGCACAATTACTTGAGAGATTATTGATTGTAAAATCTTATGGTCATGTTTGGTTTATTCAAGGAAAACAAAATACAAGGAATTATAGTGACGCGCCGAATTATAATATACAATATATTATAATATCAAAACAATATTCTAGAAAACAGGAAAATGTACTTAAATGTTGCGGACGGTATAAGAATGTATTCTATTGCGTTAATAGAATATACGTACAATTCTCTTACATCCACTCCTCCGCATGACTCGAATGTTGCTTCGAGTTGACTGTCTCATGCTGTCTCAAGAGGATCACGTGTAATAAAGGGACATTCAAATATTGAGAAAAAGACTCTTGAAAATTACGTTATTAAGGTGGAAGGGTATGGTGGATTTTTCGGCTATCGCTAAAACTCGTTCCTTTAGCACTACTTCAGCACTACTTCAGTAAGACAACTGAAGCATCATATCCGTCGGTTTTATACGAGACTATGCGGATGAACTAGTCTCCTTAAATTTGCTCTCACAAATTAAGTATGTGAGAGCACTTACAAACAGCAAAATAACGCTTCATTATATAGATAACGCTATGAAGCGTTATTTTCCGCCAGTTTTATACGAGACCAAAGTATCTAAACGGAAGAGCAAGTCTATTCAAATTAACCTGTATCCTATTATAAGTTACCGTTACTGAACCTGTTACATCCTAATTTTGCGCTAACATTGTGCGTTAGCGCTCATTAGTACATCGCAATTCGCTAGGAGCTATTGTAATTAGGGAAACGGTAAAAGAAATTCGAACCTTACGGCTAAAATGTTAAGGTTATATATTGCTTCATAGAATGTTATCAAGTTTTAGAAAAACTCATAATTAAGGTCAATTAGAACGGTATGGATGATTGGAGCGATTGTCGATACTGTTAGATGATGCCCGCAACCGTTGGCGCCAAAATTCGTTTATCCCGCGGTAACCATACATCTTCCAGGATAAAAAGTATCCTGTGTCCTTTCCCGGGACTCAAAGTATCTCCATATCCAGAAAAATCTACTTAGTCCGTCTGTCCGTCTGTCTGTCTGTCTGTATATCTTGAGGCTGTAACTCAAGAACCGCTATAGTTAGACTTTTGAAATTTTCACAGATTGTGTATATCTGTTGCTGCTATAACAACAAATACTAAAAACAAAATAAGTTAAATATTTAAGGGGGGCTCCCATACAACAAACTTGATTTTTTCGCTATTTTTTTCTCGATATCAATAACGGCAAACAATAGGCACTTGAAATATTCAAGAAATACTCAATTTTATTAGCACTTTAATAATTTATAATAAAATTTAAATAAATAAAATAATTAAGAGGGGCTCCCAAACAAAAAACACAATTTTCAGTCTATTTTTGCTCTATTGTGGTACGGAACCCTTCGTGCGCGAGTCCGACTCGCACTTGGCCGATTATTAATAATTAAATTATAATTAAAAAGAAAGAAAACAATGTCTAGAGACATGCTAATAGTGGCCATAGATATTCAGGAAAAAATTATAACTACACCGGCATTATCGAGGAAACAGGGGACAACGTTTGTATGGAAAAATGGCCCTAGTGTTTCCCCTAAAGCCTTAACTGAGCCCTGGGGCTCCACAAAATTCTTGTAGAGGCATCTTGAGCTCTACGTAAATTGTTTTTAGAATATACCAAATGTTCAAACAAATGGGAGCTTAAATAAAAAATTGTAGAGTCTATAAAATAAAGCCTTTGCATCTATCCTCGTGCCACATAGAGGTCCGTCCAATATAACTGGTGTAAACAATGTATTGTACCTGGTAATAGACAAGACTTATCTTTGCATTTGTAACAAGCGATAGTAGGGATTATGTTGCTAAATATCTAATATCCACACAATCCTGTACCATTGTGTTACCTATGTACTGGAGTTTCATGGCCAAAAGGAAAAACTATTATTTCAAGCAAGAGTATTTAGTAACATAATATAGAAGGGTAACTTAAATACACATTACTAACTTAGTTTAGTCAAATTAAAGGCATTGTAAAGATTATAGAGTCAATAATAAAATTGCTTTCATCCGTTTATTACTATTTAAATTATTCTCTTGTGAGATGTTTTCAGTAAAAAATATTCCTTATTATTTAAAACAAGTGTGCTCTTAATTTTTTTAAGCAATATGGGATGTACTGTGAGAAACAAGGCAATGGGCATTCCTATAATTAGGCAGCGAACAGTTTAGTTGATTCTAGTTATTTCTTAAAAATTATTAAAAAAATGCAAATACAGATACTTAACCATTTAGATACTATATAATTATCCTTAATCTGTGTACTAAACGATCTGGTGAATAATCTGAAATATGAGGGTAGATGTACAAAACTTTTCAGGGATCTTGTGTCGATGTGTTGCGTTTTGGTATCGTTTAATGAGTAGCAAAAATTGTAAGAAACTGCATAGAAAGTTAGTCAAATAACTTCTGGTAGTCATCAGCTAGGTTATTAATTTGTGGTAGGTTAAATAAAATTAGTATCTAAGAAGCCATGCTAAAATATTTACAAACAAACTACCTCTTTTGGATCGTTGCACCAGTAGCCACGGCACCGAATGCACTCGTTGCAACTGTTGATGCTGTTCAAAGACGAGCAGTTGCGATCAGTTGCAAAAACTTGATTAATTAATATTAAAATAAACACAGAATACCACACTTTTTGCATTTTGAACGTGTCTCAAGATTTCGTTAAATTAAAAATAACACAATCACTTTGGGCGTAAAAATCGTTTCCGTTATTAATTATTAAAAAATAAAATTCCAAATTCGAATTCCGAAATACGCGCGTTCCAGCGAGCGATCGGACCGGCACTAAACGAACAACAAACAGCGCGGAGATTGTGTATCATTCTCACTCGCTTGATCACTTCACGAGATGAATCATCACCGACGTAACGTAGCGGGAAATTCTGAGAAAATTACGTATGCACAAACAATATTTAAAATGCTTTAAATATTATGATTTAATTTTTACGATACAAACATTTTACTATTCAAGTTACTAGGTACTCATTTTTAGTTCCAATACAATAAAGGCCGTCACAGACTTAGCTATAATATATATTAATATGTTTAAAGCTAGGCATATTAATATATATTTTCTATACAATTTTCGCGTGACCACACACTCAGCTATAATATATTATACTAGCTGTCCCGGCAAACATTGTTTTGCCATTTAAATTATTTCTACTTCATCAGGTGATACAAAATCTTACCCTCTCTTTTGTCTCCTAAGAGAGGTGGGGGGAAATTTTTCCCCCCACCCCTCTTATATCTCTATACACCAGAACTGATGTTAAGTTGGAAAACACAGTTAATAATATGAAGTAAGTCCATCAAAGAAAAAAGATTGATACAAAATCTGACCCCCTGTTTAGTCCCCTTAGAGGGGTGAAGGGGGGGGGGGATTTTATACACCAGATGCTGAGTTGGAAGAAGACAATTAATATATTATCTGCGAAAACCGTATGTAAATCGGATCGGTAATCTTTCCTCTTTATAATAGTAGTGTAGACAACATTAATTTTCTTTAATCTTTGTAGGCTCTATAGGCGGTGCAGCAGAAAATTATCGAGAAACAATGCCTACCATTTTATTTTCTAATCGAGTCAAGAGCGACGCTTTGAGTTTAGACCACTAGATCACGGAGGCGTACCGCGTAGTAGACTAGTATGTGCTAGTATAATATAATATACGATCAATAAACATTATTTTTTTAGTAAAAATTGCTCAAATTATTATAATAAATTAAATACATCAATAATTTAGTTTTCAGCATCTACAATCGACTACATCTTACCACCCAATAGATGTCACGGCAATTCTCCACGAGTAAAAAAACTAAGAAGATATTTTTAGGCGCTACAACATGTTAGTTATGTTTTATTAATTTAACTTTAAATTACATGCAGGGCCTCCGCTACCATATTATGTGCAATGTGTGTAATGCACACGGGCGCCATTCTCTAGGGGCGCCAAATAAATTGCCATCTTTAGGGGCGCCAAAACCAAGGTCCTAAAAAATTTGCCTAGAGGGGCGCCAAAATCCTTTTTTTTGCACACAGGCGCCAGTAGCCCTTACGGGGGCCCTGATTACATGTCAGCAGAGACGGCACAAGGCGTGGGCAGTGTAGGCGACCGCCAACGGCCTCGCGTTCCTAAGGGCCTCGCGCCCCTTGGACAGCGCGATTTTTTAGGATTTACGAGTATCAAAAAAATCTTTCAACAAAATCCATCTTCTTGCATCATCCAACAGGTGCCTCGCAAAATATTCAGCTATATAACTGGATGACGCCCGCAACCCCGTTGCGCAAAATTCGCCAATGAACGCGCGCGAGAAACGTACATTTTTGTCGGGCTAAAAAGTATCATAATTCATAATATGTAAGGTATCCTTTCCCGGACCCAAAGTATCTTTAAATTCCATACCAGCAAAAGCGGTTCAGCGGCTTGGGCGTGAGGACGCGACGTAACAAACAAACAGACAGACACACTTTCGCATTTCTAATATTATTGTCGTTAATGATTGTTGATAATGAAAATAAAACCATTAAATAAAATTCAAATAATATTATAATATTAAAGAGTAGAGAAAAGTTGAATAAAAAAACAGAATCTACCATAATTTGACTGAAAGCAGATTACTCTTCATTTTAATTTTTCAGTCATGTCTAGAGCGGCGGAAAGCGGGGTTGTTGAAGGAGACCGTAGCCGGCGCGAAGATGGGGTTGACCAGCTCGGGGTTCTCACTCTGAACCTCCTTGAAGAACCGGTCGTACTCCGCGCGGTCGCGTCTGTTGGTGAGGATCTTCCAGCACACCAAGGTCACTAGACCGATCAAAATGAGCCCGATGAGGCAGCCACCACCGGCCCCTGAAAATATTTGCTCTATCAAGTTTGTAGCATATTCAGAACTCTCTACTCAGATGATTATTTGTTGATATGAACTATTTTAACAACTCCCAGATAAACCTTCCAGCCTACGAAGGTATCACAAATGTATTGATAATGCTAAATATAAAGCATCGTGTCTAGGAATTTCATACCCTGACAACTATAAGTTGTAATCTTTTACGATCAGGTGATTATCAGTAAGTAATCAGTTCTTTATTTGCACTAAAAGTGGCAGTTACAAAGAATGCTTACAGTAATAAGTTTCCGCGCAGTTCAATTTACTCAGAACCTGAACGTCCACTCCGTACTTCACATCATTGAATTTGTACACAAATCTGGTGTAACATCCAACATCGGCCCGAAATTCCGGGCATTCTATCCAGACTGAGCTTTGCTGAGTTTTTTCTGTGATATGTACAGGGGATTCAACTGGGATCTCTAGCTCCTCTGAGTTATCTACGAGGATTTCAGCTGTGTTTACTGGTAGTGTTTCTACATGGGTGACTTTGACGTGTTTGCAGCCGTCCTCGAGGTCGTTGAGGACGCACGGCTGCAGCTGGACGCACTGCAAATGCTGCTCCGCCGCCGCCTCGCTCTGCACCGGCTGGCACAGCTCGTCTCGCTTGCGAGTGTCCCACGACGACGGCTGCCTGCACGTGCACTTATTACACTCGCATTCCCCAAATCCATTGCAGATCTGAAATTATATAAAATGATTATATTAAATGAGCAAATAACAGCTGTAGAAGCATGGGGTTATGACACAGAACACTATGAAGGTGACGCCGTGCTAAACTAAAAAACCGTGTTGGATGTGTTTTAGATTGCTTGTTTTCTATGCGAGGCTAGCCCGGCCTCTCATAGAAAACAAGCAATGGAACAGCAAAAAATGGAAAGAGCGTAGCGACAAAATGGTTTTTGTCGCGTAATTTAAAAACCATAAATACATTTCATATAAGCTATGGGCAAATTAAAGTGTATACTAGAACCAATTTATGTACAAATTTTGGAAGCTTATATCACTCTCCTCTGCTGGCAAAATAGGAATCCCTTTTTTACAGAGGTCTTTTTGATTGAATATTCTGTGTTATAAAAGTTGACCAATCGTGTTATGCTATGGGTAATTCAAAGACAAAGACATGATGAATACTGACAGTGAACTTTAATTTCTTAGCTTTAGTCATTGCTGAGAAAAATGGACATCGCTACAGCCAAATTATCAAGGCGTCACCTTAACCTAGCGGCCTAGGGATATGATGACTGCAGTCGATGGATTCTATGGAGCTTAAGTGAAAAGTCTGAGGTGGCTTATTGTTGATCTTAAGACCCACTTGCACCAGTCTGACTTAAAATTATATTCGTTCGTTCAGTTCCCATATTATTCTTCTCGTTTTTTGTAAAAGGAAGGTATATTATGATATTTAACCCAACCATCAACTTTAAATCAAACTGGAGCAAGAATGTATATTAAAAAAATACGTTTGTTACTTTACCTTTTTTCCTTTTTCTTTGCAGTTGGTTTGCAGTCTCGAGCAACTGCAGTCTTTGCCTGTCCAGTCATCGTCACATTTACATTCACCGCATACGGCCTCTCCACATTTGCCGTGGCCAGAACACAGCTCATTATTCGGGCCCAGCATACATGATTGTAAGTTACATTCGCATAATTCTCCCTTAAAACTGTGAAGTCAGAAATATTATATTATTTAATTTATAAGCTTTCGTTTAATTGTTAGCTACAAAATAAGATTAGAACTATATACATAATATGGTATCTTTAAAACTTGAAAGTAATTTAAAATTCTTCATAATCGAATTTTAGGATGAAATTAATGTCAACATCTTACTTATCCCAGCACTTGCACTTGCCACATTTGCAGACGCCACGATCGCTACATTCGATACCTTTAGCCATACAACGCTCTTTATTATTTATATTTAGGCCTTCATCCAGAGAGCATTGGCATTTCTCACCCTGCCTGTAATTATTGAAAATATTAGTATAACATAAGGAAGAGAAGTCGGATACTTTGCTCTGTAGTCTTTACTACGTATCCTTTCTGGATTCGGCGACCTACCATCTAACATATCACACCGTAATATACATCATACATACACCATCTGTCCATGTGTTTGATGAGTCTATGAAGCTAGACTTGCAACGTGTAATTTACATGTGACAACAATTTGTTCCTAGGCTAGAACAATTCACCTTAATTATCTAATTTTTCAAGAAAGGGTGATATATTATCTGTTAGATGGGCATGAAAGTCATTCCTGCACCTAATCTGTATTCCGTCATGTGGATAATTCTCTTACCATCCATTATAACATTCACAGATTCCACACGTCTTGCTTCCCTTGCCACTGCAAGACGTAGAGTGGTTCTCTGCTTTACATTCACATTCCTTGATTATGTTTACGTCTAAATGTAGTTTTTCGTTTAATCCTTTAATCGTAATATCGATCGGAATACTTTCCGCATCTGAATATTTTAAAAGTTCAAAGGTGCCCACGAATTTTAATTCTTCGTTTATTTTTACAGAACATTTTTTTTTGCTGCAGTCAGGTTTGTAGGTGATTTTAAAGTAATCGTGATATTTAGAATCACTTGAATGTTGCAATTGAATGGATTCAGTTATACTCTGAAAAATAAAATAAAATATATATATTATATGTATTATTGTTGTTCGATATCTCTACTGCAATCTGCTAACTGGAGGCATTAAACTAGCTGAAACTTACGTCATATATGGTTCCTAATATTTTATTAAGTTTCGGTGTCTCGTCATAAGTGGTTATGTAAGCACCCATATCTTTTTTGAGTGGCCTATAATTCTTTTTTTGTTCGTGTTCAACGACAAATATAATAACGAATCCTTCTTTTAATGCCATGTGTTTTAATATACTGATAGACGGATAGTCCATTTGCAATTCCTTAGCGTAAAAACCGTTTTTAGTGTAGCAGTTCCCGTCGTAGGGCTGTATGATGCTAGCCAGCATCCCATGGCCGGCTACGTGGTAGGGAGCGTCTGTGTTTAGCACTATGACCTTTCTCGATTGATTGCGCCAACCTATTTCGTCCTTACAAGCCATCGCTTGGGCCAGTGCGTCCATCGTGCCCTCTGGCTTGTCAACATTTATTCCGAACTCCATGTCTCTAATGGTGTTTCGAAACTTTTCATAATCCTTGTTCAATTTGAGGAGATTTTTGAAGGAATAAGCTTTATTTTCTATAACCTTGCTGAAATATTAGTTAACAAGTTAAAAATGTACACTAAATAAAATTAACATAATAAACACAATAATTATTATTATTATGTAAACTTACTCTGTGTAAGGCACGGCATTCTTATCGATGAAAGTACCCATTCCTATGAAGATATCATTAGTCATACGACTCAACATATCGTACATTGAGTTGCTTTGCTCGGCAGTTTCTTTTGCAAAATTATGCATAGTGGCGGATCCGTCGATTAGAAAATAGAAATCTAAAGGATAATCCTTCACTCTCTTATAAGCAAAAGTAAAGTTAACCGCTCGACCAGGCCGTAATTTAAATTTTATTTCCTGAGGTGACAGCTGGACTATACGAGCTTTTTCAGAACTAAATGCATCTGCTCGCTCGATTGTAAGCTTTGAGTCTTTCGGATTTTGGATGTGACCCGAACACCAATCGACCGCATCAACTTCAAGCTTACATCTAACACCTTTATGGTTTTCCTGAGAATAGCAATTAAGTAAAGAATAACATTGAATAAAAGTTTGTATAAAGTATAACATTTTTGTCGTGTATTGCACTCTGCAAGCAGCAGTTGCAATATATTATACTCTCTATAAATACAGAATTCATAATATTACGGCACAAATCATAATATGGCCTACTCACGTCATCACACCAAACACACTGCTTTTCATCTCTGATACACTCCTTGCATGTTTTATGTTGTTCACAACAAAAACTTGCCGCAAGAAGTAAATTTAATGAAATTACACACGAATAAAACTTCATGATTTTATTTTAGAAAACAATTGTACTGACATCACGAACAATTTATTTCAAATGCTGAATATGTATTGAACATGCACTATCACACAGGAAAATATTAACATTACGATGTTTTCCTGGTACTAAACGATATTTTTCCAATAGCAAATTTCCTTAAATTGTTACAGAGTTACCAATTAATTTTAAACTACATAATACATATTACAATAACCGTTGCCTTTAACTAAAAAGTAAACATATTATTCATAGCAACATAGATACCTGTCATGTAGGCAGATACTAGATAGCTTAAATAGAGGGAAAACTTTAACCCTACTCTGGAAACAAACAATTTACAATTAGTTATATCTGCAATAAAATATTATATGTGCATAAAAAAAACAGTTCATGCTGATCGATGGAGTTCCTGATGCATAAGACGTAGTTACACACTGGATAAGTTCCTTAAAACATTGCAAAAAAGTCCTTAGAAGAGGTTAAAAGTGCCGACAAAAGCTCACAAGCTACCCACTCTGTTTTTATTTTCTGAGATTTTATTTTTTTCTTTCCTAATATAGTGTGCTTCTTTATTTGCTTTGTATAAACAGGCACGGCAATATCTAAAAACAAGAATCGTCACTTAAAATTTTACCTTTTAAATATTTACTTTATATTATATTTGTGCTAATTATTATTATATACTAACTTATTGTTTTTGCTGTCTTTGATCTCAACTTGAAGCATTTTGCAGGCCCCTTTTCTTCTCTCTTGATACAGTAGTCCACCTTTGATAACCTTATCTAAGTTTAGTCCTGACAAAATCCATATCTACTATTAAAATTTAAGGATTAGATTGGATTTGGATTCAAGTGTAAACTGTAAGGTGCCTCACTTATGCGTATATATGTCACCGTAAGATTGTAAATACCATTAGATTATAATCTATCTCGCGAGATTGTGAACCGTTGAAAGATTGTGAACCGCAACACACTACTTACAATTTAACGTATTGTTATTCGATAGATTGTAATCTATTGAAGTGAAACCGTCGAAATCTCGCGAGATAGATTATAATCTAATGGTATTTACAATCTTGCGGTGACATAGATAACGTTTCTTGCTCATAATATTATCAAGATTATTAATTAAGATGTAAGGCTAGTTGCATGTCATTATACGTATGATGATCAAATATTATCTACAATAATTTGGCTATAGATGAAAATATAATGGTATTTTCAATAGCTCTCACCATGTCTGTGTTCTGGGTGTGCGTCAGAGCTCACTAACTCTTGCCCTGAAGACTGCGTTGTACCCTGTAAAGCCTTTCTACGCATAGTCTTCCAAATTTGGCACACTTTTAAATGTAGGAAAGATAATTCTCGTGGGGTAAGTTTCTAGACAAAAAATCTTATTAATTTAAAATTGAATTAAAATGATGCGTAAATCTTCAATCATTGTATAACTATTATTATAAATTACCTCTATCCCATCTCTCATTTTATCAGCTATTTGTTTGAAATAATTTTGTTCTGATTTTTTGTTTTCTACATCAACTTGCTCAAAAATATTACGAATAACATTCGAAACATTTGTGTTAGTACATGTACACGAAATTGTTGATTTTCCTTTATTAGGTTTTACATTGAAGGCTTCGACATCCGTTTTTGTGAGATAAGATGGATTTGTACGGGATTTTAGTTTTTTTTTCTGTACCTCAAATAGTTTAGCTGTTTTCTAAAATGATATTAAAATATTAATTTATAATTTATTGTTAATAAAAATCATTCTTTAATTTGTTTTATTTAAATTGATATTTTTTTTACCTGATTTAATTCTTTCAGCTCCATTTTTAATTTAAGTTTTTTATTTTCCCTTTCAAGTTTTTCAGTTTTCGTCATAGCTTCGATGCTTATTGCACGTAAATTCTCTATTTCAATGTCATGAATTTTAATAACATCACTAAGGGTCTCCTCATGAAGAGTTTGAATGCTTATAACACCTTTGTTGTGTTCATTTATTATATTTTTAATGTGTTTTTCATATTGGTATTTTAAGCCTGCAATTTTTTTTCGATGTTCTCTTTCTGATTCTACTAGAGCCTTGGAAAGATTTTCAACTTTCTTTTCATATATATTTAGTATATTGATCTTCTCTAAATTATTTTCATTTGATGACATTATTGGTTTCGGCAAATTAGGAGACGACGATATTATGTTTGATTTAATTTTCTCAGAAACGATGCTCCCAAAGGGTTCTAGCATTTGTTCGTAGCTCTGACTCCTACGTACAGCGAGAATTGGTAAACAGTTTATATTGTCACTTTTATTGCTTTCTTTGATCTGAACGTTATTAATTAATGGACTTTCTTGTAACAAATTTTTCGGCATTTGAATGCCATTTGTGTTGTTGAAAAATATATTATTTCTCTTTTCTTCTTTGTTTTCATATTCTTTTTTTATTTCATATGATTCATATAGTAATTCTTGAGAAATGTGTTGAGATTTTTTGCTTTGTGTTAGATTATCCAAAGATTTTGCCTTAGAATATAAATTCAATTGCTCAGAGATATCATCACAAATTTGTTTATTAGCTATGTACGCATTTTGTGATTTTTCAGCCGTCAGATATTTTACAGCACTATTTAAAGATGCATTAGACTTTTTAAGAGAAACAAATTGATTAGTAATTTCGTTTTGCTTAGAAATAAAACCTTTTGCACGAACATCTGGTAAAGATTGAACTTTTTTAGGTAAAATTGTAAAATTTTTTTTCTTCAAAGTTTGTTGGTACGGTAACTTGATGTTATTATAAGTAAATTTATTTTTACTTTCCGGATTCGTTAAGGACTGCGCTGAATTATCATTTTTGACTATAATGTTAAGATTGTCATCCACGGTTTGTATTGTTTTGTCAATTAAATTTAATTTAATCGCTATTTCTTTTTTAATTTTGTCATTATTTGGATGAGAGATATGCCCTATATTACTTAAATCATCAGTTATGGTGCTAGAAATACTTGCAATGCTATTAGTAATATCATAATTAAAATCATCTAAATTAGTGTCACACATTATTGTGCAAATGGAAATCTGTTCTAAAGTTTTTGTTTGTAGTTTTTCAAGTTTATTTTTGATAATACATCCAGACTTTTCAGTTATATTTTCTTCCTCTTTGGCGATATTATCTTTCTTTGAAAATAAGTGAGTTTCATCTTCGTTTATTATCAATTGATTTTTATCTTGAGAAATCATATTATTATTTGACGTGCCTACATTTATATGATGTTTTGATAGTGAACTATATATATTCGTACCAATGTCATGTTTTATAACATTTTGATTTTCCTTGTGTATCTCAAAACTTGTTTGCGATTCAATGTCGTTGCTACTAGCCTTATTTTTCATATTCTGCATAACAATTTGTAACCCTTTTATTTCAGCACATTTTTCTTGGTACTGGTTAGAAAGTTTGGTTATTTGTAAGCTTTGCAAACTGTTGTGATTCTCTGAATTTTTTAATTTTTTTCGTAGCTCCTCTATGTCAGCCAGTGATTTTTTATAAATCTTCATGAGATTGGATATTTCGTTATTCAAATTGTTTATATGATCTTCTTTAGATTCATTTAGTTTTTCGATTAAATTCTGTTGTGTTAAAAGTTTGGTTTCCAAATCTTTGATAATTTCTTCATAATCAATATCTTTTTTGAGTAATTGTTCATAAAGGTCTTGCAATTTTCTTTCTCCTTGTAGAAGTTTTTGCTCATTGTTTTCTTTTTCATTATTAATATTTTTTCGTTCTATTTCTGCTATTTCCTGAGCTTCTTCTGCTTTACTTTTTAGAAGTTGATATGAACTTTGAATAGATTGCATTTTTTCCTCATATTTTGCATGTTTATCTTCATAGGCCTTTTGTATGTTATGTAAAGCATCAATTATATCTTTTGCACTTGATTTGTTACTTAAGTTACTGAGGCCTAAAACTGCCACTTCTAATTGATTTAAATTATGTATTATAGTTTCCTTTTCATTCTCAAGATAATTGATTTTAGAAACATTTTCTATTTCAGTCTCTTTATCTTTAGTGTCAAGTTTTAGTAGCTTTAGCGTTTTACTTATATCTTGAAGTTTTACTATTTCTGGTTTTATATTGTGTTTAGCCTTAGAATCTAAAAATAGTAGCATTAAGTTTTATGTACTATTTGTGTAAGTGGACCTAGACCTACAATAATATTGAACAATATCACGTATTGCGTATTATTATTGACCGTCTAGGGTTGATATTGAATATCACGCGCCTTCATAGCCCTGCAGTCAAGTTAGACATTTGAATTCGCAATTCGCACCAAGCTAGAAATAGGTAAAATTGTTTTGAAAATTAAATTTGAAAGTTCCCCATAATTCCCTTGTGTGGGAAAAAATACCCAAACGACGATTACAACTTCAACAACTTTTTGAATCGTTATATTTCAAAAACGGTGGATAGCAGGGAAAAAATATTGGTACATTTCTTGTAGATAATTTTATGATCTGCAATTTTGATTCAGGTATTTTTACAAAAAACTGACCGTTTTGCTAAAATCGTGAAAAACTAATTTTTTGAACCTTTGACCTTGAGTAAAAAAAAATCCATACAGGAGAACTATGGGAACTTTCAAATGTCATTTGTGTTTGGTGCGAATTTATGCAATCTGAAATGTCTTACTTGACTGGGACATGGTTTCAATAAAATTAAAACGTGATTTTGACACTAAAATTGCTCGTCTAGGCGGCTGGTAAGAAAAATCATAGTGTATGGATCAGTCAGGCCAGAATACTGCGTTGCGGCGTCGCTTTGTAAAAATGAAATATCTATAGTAAAAGTAACGAAATAAGGTGTTCCCAGCGGTCATTGGCCTTTTTAGTCTAGGATCTCTATGAAAAATGCTTATACTGTATTCTGAGTCAACATAAGTAAAAATTGAACTCTTATAAAGACACATACTATTTTAGATTCATCGGAAAACCTCTTGGTAACTCTTAGGATTATAATCTCAACTTTTGATGAGTTCAAAGTGATACTCATATACTTTATACTGTGTTCTCATCGAGTATGCAAAATACGATATCGCACTTAGACTAGATTAAACATATATTTGTTGACTTCATTGTTGAAACGATGACATACTACTAAAATTTGCAAGTTTTTTGACGGGGGGTCAATGGGGATTGGGGGTCAATACGAGAATACGACAGAACCAATAGAATCTATTTTTATTAACCCCCGACCAAAAAGAGGGGTGTTATAAGTTTGACGTGTCTGTCTGTCTGTCTGTCTGTCTGTCTGTCTGTCTGTCTGTGGCATCGTAGCATCCAAACGGGTGGACCGATTTTGATCTAGTTTTTTTTGTTTGAAAGCTGACATGACGGTGAGTGTTCTTAGCTATAGTTCATCATCATCAGCCTGCTCATTGCTGAAATATCAGGGTATATCTGGTTCGTGATAGGACGATTAGCAACTTGCAGTCGTTTGATGGGTTTTATATTTTGCATCCTGGTTCGAGACACTTATGAATATATACACATTATTGGAAAGTTGACCTGGTGGTGCAGCATCACCTGGTAATCAATAGGATACCCGACTCCTCACCAACTTAGAGCAGAGGTTTCGTGTTTGGGCTCATTTTAATTGCGACAACTAGTAAGACGTAGATAAACAGTAAATATTTGCATGCTGCTGCTGCAGCATCACCTGGATTCTATAGGAGCCAAGCTCCGTATGAACCTAAAGTGGAGGTTTCATGTTTGGGCTCATATTGATGGCCTCATCCAAGAGGACATATTTTATAGATAGTATTCATTGGGATATGATCCAGTTGATAGGAATTATTCTGCACAAGTTTAAAAAGCATAAAATAAAATTAAATTAAGAAATTTAAAAAAAACCCCCGCCAAAAAACTTTAAAAAGTAATGAAATAACATTTCCTGACTTTAAGTTTAAATCATTCCTAAGAGTAAAGTAATATTTTAGTCCATAATTGTTGTCAAGGTGTGTCGGGGGACCGCTAATGTAGTTGTTTGATTTCACATAACAATATAAATTAAGGGTCTGTTCACAGCGACCCGAATCGAGAGAATCAGCGACTGTTATGGCGATACAAAATGCAAAAGTCGCTGTTGTGGTAGTTTACTTAGCGGTCCCCCGACACACCTTGACAACAATTATGGACTAAAATATTACTTTACTCTTAGGAATGATTTAAACTTAAAGTCAGGAAATGTTATTTCATTACTTTTTAAAGTTTTTTGGCGGGGTTTTTTTAAATTTCTTAATTTAATTTTATTAGTTTTGTCGTTGATTTTTATGCTGCGACGCTACAACGCAGGCCTGGCCCTTAGGTGTACTTACAGTGTGCTTTTACTTTTTGAGCCGAATTGTCTATTTCTTTGACATCACCTTGACTAATATGTTCACCATTTTCTATGGCAAGCTGTAAGCTTTCATTGAGTTTCTTTATTTCTTCTTGCAGATTATTTATATAGTTTTGCAATTCCGAAATGTTATTGTTTCTATCTGTGAGGTCCTCCTTCAATTTATTTATTATTTGCTCCTACAAAAAGATTTGTTGTAATTTTTAAAACCTCAGTCTACATTTTATTATAATACCATATTTATCATTTTTATTTCAGATCAATCAAGAAGCATGACTTAGTTGAGTATTATATGAATAAGCTTACACAAAGCTGCAGCTTCTTTATGAGGTCTACAATTCTGTCACTATCAGAACTTTTTTCGGCTTTCATTTTTTCTTCGATATCTTTAAATGATTCATTTGTCCTGATAATCTGTTTGGAGGTTCATAATAAAAAATGTATAAAATGTTACCTTCATACAAAATAATATACCACTAGTTGAAGTTTTCAATTGCGTTGCGTCGAAAATCTATTATCGAAAATTATGTAACAAAAACTATTCTTTCTCAATTTATGTTTCTTAGAATATTTTCATACCAAATTCCATCTAAATCGGTTTAGCCAGTTCAGTGTTAAGAAACGACAGACAAAATATAGACGCACTTTCGCATTTATAACATTAGCAAAGTCTATGAATTTTTATCTATAACATAACATATTTGAATCTATGAGAGTGGTTTTTGGAAATTATGTACTACCATCGAGTCAAATTATTAGCTCTGTAGTCTATAACTAGTCAACTATCTACACTACTATTATAAAGAGGAAAGATTTGATTTTTTGTTTGTTTGTTTGTTTGTTTGAGTCGAATAGGCTCCGAAACTACTGGACCGATTTGAAAAATTCTTTTGCTATTGGAATCTTACATTATTTCTGCTGAACATAGGCTACATTTTATTTTGGAAAAAAGTAGGGTTCCGTAAGATATTTGAGTTTTTATTTTGCGTACGCTGCCTAAACTATAAAAGATAGAACCATAAAATGTTCTAAGTAATTGTAGATCTTATAAATATCTACAAAAAAGTCCGCGACACACTATACCTATCTATGTCGAGTGAGGCACAATAACCATTTATTTATTTAAAAATCCGGAATTTTTTTTTGGACTACATTTAGGGCCGATTTTTCAATCGTCGGATAACTTTTACCTAAAGAATTAATATGACACTGACATTTTTTTCGTATAAAATCTGTCAAAACGCCAAATTTATTCCAATGGTAAAGTTTATCTGACGATTGAAAAATCAGCCCTTAAACGGATATATTTTACTCACGCTATTAATCCTTATCAAAATAAATTATTTTATCACTAAGTACAGTTTATGTAGATAATATTTGGTCTTTGAATGATTAAAATTGGACGTTTGGTTTTGAAATTATGGCGAAATTAAAATATTACGATAGTGGGCGTCACCAAAGCGCGTGCAGGAGGAAGACAATATTCTGTTGTAGAAATGAAAATTCTGTACATAAAAGATATGAAATGACACCCGAAATTACACCTTTGTCACTAAATCGCTATAGAAGCCAAAAATGTGGTTAGTTTTTTGTCTGTCACTCTTTCTGTCTGTCTGTATGTTTGTTCCAGCATCACACGAAAAATACTGATCCGATTTGAATGTGGTTTTCGCAGATATATTTATCTTCTTCCAACTTAACATCTGGTGTATAAAATTTTTTCCCCCCACCCCTCAAAGGGGACAAAAGAGGGGGTCAGATTTTGTATCAAACTTTTTTCTTTAACACGAAACTACTGATCCGATTTGCATACGGTTTTCACAGATTTGCATACGGTTTTCACAGATATATTATATTTGTCTTCTTCCAACTCAATATCTGGTGTATAAAAATCCTCCCCCCCCTTCCCTCTCAACCCTCTCTGGGGACCAAAGAGGGGTCAGATTTTGTATACAACTTTTTTCTTTAGTGGACTTACTTCATATTAGATATTAACTGTGTTTTTCAACTTAACATCTGGTGTATGACCTTCCCCCCCCCCACACCCTCTTAGGGGACAAAAGAGGGGGTAAAACATGTATCAACTGATGATGTAGAAAATATACTTTAAATGGCAAAACAACGTTTGCCGGGACAGCTAGTTATATTATAAAACACTAGCTGACCCGGCAAATATTGATTTGCCGCTTACTTACGATACAATTTATTATTATTATTATTATTTGTATTTTTAAAATTTTGTTTCTCCCTTGCGGGGTAACTACTGCAGTTGCGGGCTTATGGCCAAACAACTGCATGTAATAATTATTGTGGAATTAGGTGATGGATAAAATTTTTCGGACAATTCGGTATGTATTTAGAATGACTGCTTTCTGTAAAGTTATGTATGTGAGTGGATGTACTATGTTAAGTGTTTTGAGTAAAGTGTGTAGTGTTTTAGGTATGATGCCTGTGGTTGAGATGATGATTGGTATGGTTTTGACGGTGTTCACTTTCCACTGCGCTTTGAGGTCTGTATATTTTGTGAGTTTGGTTGTGTGTGGTGTGAGTTAGGTATGGCGACATCTATGAGGTAAACTATTCTGTTCTGTTTGTCATGGAGAGTAATGACAGGTCTATCTACGGTCTTGTCTGTCAGTATTGTCCTGTCCCAGTACAGTTTATAGTCGGGTGAGTCTAGTATGATTTGGGGTGTGTATATTAATTTGTAGTATGGTAATTTTTCTGTAATGAGGTTTTATTAATTGTGTGCGATAATATTATTATTACCATTTTTTTAATAATACTGTTATTAAAATAGCCAATAACTGCTTGAAACCTGTTTTGGACTCTTCATAAAATAAATAGTAATACAAATACATTATGACGACCTCTCTGGCTCAGTTGGTGAGCGCTTTGGTAGCGCAAGCCGGTTTGAATCCCGCTGACGGAACACAAGTTTTCAATGCTCCTGGGTCTTGGATGTGTATTAAAAATATATGTATGGTATAATAAAAATCTTAAATATATGTATATGTATAATATAAAAGTATTAAATATAATATTTCCGTTGTCTGGTACCTGTAACACAGGTCCTTCAGGTACTTATCAAGGGGCCAGACTGATCTGCCTGCCTAGCATACGCCAACGAGATATCTCACTCTCGAGATAATAAAAACTACTCGTCTCATAATGTCATAATCTCGACAAAACTCTATAAAAATGTGTTATTTCGATGATAGATCTACGCGAGAAGAAACGTTTGTCATGCTAGGGTCAATAGAGATGAAGATACAAACTGTCAAACATCGAGAAACATGTAGAATGAGATATCTCGTTGGCGTATGCTAGACAGGCTGGTGTGAATCGTCCATAGTTATTATTATATTATTATAATTTTATTTATCTTGTCTATATTGTTTCTTACCTCGGCTTCTTTCATTTTAAGAACTGCTTTTATTGATTCCATTTCAATCATTATATTATGATTTTGCATTTTGAATTCTTTATTTTCATCTTTCAAAGCTTTTAGATCTTCTTGCAATATGTTGTTTTCTTTTTTTAATGTATCATTACATACTATTACATTTGTAAAACATTCATTATTTTTATTTAGATCTATGAGTTCCGCTTCCTTTTCAGTAATTATCTTATTGAAAGAATCGAACTGTAATCGCATAGATAAAATGTCATCTTCTAATAAGGAAATATGCTGCTTCATAGCATTAGCTTCTTCCTCTAAATTACAGGTTTTGGTCAATTGGTCAGTATATTCCTTTTTTGTATATTGTAACTGCTGTTCAATATTTTTTAAGTCATTGTTTTTCTCTTCTAGTTTTGTATTTAATGTTTCCTTGTCCATATTTAATTTATCGCGTACTTGTTCCAAGCTATGAATCTCCTTTTTTAGACCTTCTATAGTCGTTGATAGAATTCGTATCTCACTTTCAAGAAATTTGTTTGTTTTTTGTAATTCGTTTATTTGTGTATCTTTATTGATTAATTCATTTCCTTTTTCAGTATAAAGTAAATCATATTTCATTTTAAAGGCCTCTAACTCTTGTTTAGTGCTCTGAATTGTTTCCCAGTTATTATTTAGATTATTCAAGTCATCGGTTTTAGTATATAATTCTTTTTCTAGTTCATTTTTTTCATCCAAAAGCTTGTTATATTTACTCATTAATTCCTCTAAGCTTTTAGTCAGTTTCTTTGTTTGTGCGACTTGTGGTTTAAGGTCTTCACTTTCCATTTTAGCTATCTCTAGAGATTTTCTATAAATTTCTTTTACATTATCATATTCGTTAATTGTGGCTAAACTGTCATTTCTAAGTATTTCTAATTGTGAAAAGGCATCATTCTGGTCATAGTTTTCGACATTCAATTTTCGTTCATTTAATGATGAATGTTCCTTATCACTAAATGTTGAAATAAAGTCAGTAATTTTTGGATTTTCTGCTAAATCGTTCAGTAACTTTTGTTTTTCTGTTTCAAGGGTCTCAATTTTTTTCTGGAAACTATTTCGAATTTTATTTATTTCCATTAATAGTTTTTTAATTTCATTATTTTTTCGGTTCAATTCTTCTGTTAAGTTTTCATTTTGTTTACATTTGTCTTGAATTACTTTGTAAAAAAATTCATCTTCCTTATGTTTATCTTTTGATTTAACGATTTCAGTTTGTAACACTGCTATTTCTTCTTTACTTAAAATAAGAGATTTTCTGTATTGTTCTTTTATTTCATCATATTTGGAAAACGTCGATAAACTTTGTTCACCTAATAATTTAATCTGTGATAAAACATCATTTGAAATAATATTGGTATTACTATTGCTCTGATCGTCATAAGACGTGTCATGAATACTAAGGGACAAATATGCAAAGTCATTATCAGCTTGAGGTGAATTTTGTTTATTGAAAAACTGTTCTTCTTTTTCCAATTGTGACAATTTATTTTTCAAATCTTGTTGAATTTTATTGATTTCAATGCTGACATCTTGCGTGTGTTTATGTATTGGTGATATTGCTTCAGATGTTTTTATTTCTGGAGATTCTATTTCATTGTGTATTTCATTATTGACATTGGTATATTTGTCTCTGTCAAGCCGAAGCTTTTCCACCACAATATTTTCTCTCTCGGGTACGTTCAAAAGTATTTTATGATGTGCTATGTCATCTATATTATCAGAATCAGAATCACTTTGAACACTGTGTGGATGTGACCTTTCAGGGCGATCTAAAATATCTTGTTTATTTTCATTATGTGTTTTGTTTGCAATATAATTATTATAAGTATCTGTACTTTGACGTTTGTAAATTTCTTCGTAGTTTTTATTATTTTCTAACTCAAATCCTTTAATTAAAGATAAATCTGAATCAAGTCTACGTTGATATTTACTAATTTCCTTAGAAATAAGGACCTTGTTACTTTTTTGCTTTTCTAATTCTTCATTCAGTATTTCAATTTGCTCTAATTTATCTTGTAAAATTTCATGTAAGTTATCAACAGCATTCGACTTTTCATGAACATTTTCAGTTAATTCGAGATTTCTCGCGTTTAGAATTCTGATTTCATCATTAAGGGTATTTACAGCATGATCATATTTTTCTAAAAGAAAAAAAAAACTAGTTTGTTTTTATTAATACCTTTGAATGATTCATAAGTTATTATAAATTAATATCTGTAAATTGAATGGATAAAAATTTAATAGTTGAATTAAGTTTGTAGAATATTATTACCTTGCCATAATTTTGCATCTAACCTCAATTCATTAATATATTCTAGGTTCTTATTAACTTCTTGTTGAAGGTTTTCTATTGCTATACTTTTACAAGTGCATGTTTCTTCAAATTGTATTTGATTCCTGTCTTTTGCTATCCGATGTAGTGCTTCGTATATTTGTGTTCCAGCCTGTAAAAAAAAACATATTTTTAGCGTAAATATAATTGACACCTAAAATTTTTGAATGAAAAGTGTACACCTGAGGCTACACTGCGTCGATGCGTTGTCATAAGTTCGTCGCTTCGTTAACAAGAAGTAGTGTATTTTTATATTATACACTTACGTATTTTTTATTATAATATTGCTCAATATCAGACGACAAATTTTTTATTTGTTGTTCTTTACACATGTTTGTGCATTCAATTTCTTTTATCTTAAACAACAAAGAATTTATTTCTTTGTCATGCGCTAATGATGACTCCTCCAATTTTTTAATCAGTAACCAATTTTCCTTTCTTAGTTCATCAATGGTGTCAGAATTGATTTTATTTTTTTCAGATTCAGCGACATACTTTGAATTCAAATTAGTAGTTTCATTTAAAAGGAAATAATACTTTGCTTTAAATTTATCTAAGCTGTCAGACCGCCGACGAAAATGCTCCATTTCGTTCCATAAATTATTGTAATCCTTAATGCTGTTTCGTAAAGATTTGTTCTCATCTTCGACCTTTAGTAATTCTTGACAACGAACATATAAAAGATCTTTCTCGTTTTTCAAATTTTCGTAGCAAGTCACTAGCTCACTGTAGCTCGATTGTAGGCTTTTTATCAGGAACCTGCTTTTATTTTCGGTATTACATTCGTCGATGTCAAAATAGCAAGCACTATCGGTTTCATTTTTACTTTGATCACTTAGAGTTTCTTTTATTTCATCAACGTCGATGATATCTGCTATTAGATGCGCTCTTTTCTTGTCTATGATATCTTGTGAGCTCTCTGTCGCCGATAGTGCGTATGTTGTTTCGTAGCTGGTCAACACTTCGGCTCGGTAGCACGTACAGCTTTGTGGCCTATCGGTTTGGTTACACGGGGCTATTAGAGCAATACTAAATTTTTCTAAAACTTTGATCTTATAAAGAATCTTTCCTTTTATATGGATATGCTGTATGTCTTTCCCCAAAGTCTGTAAGGCAATACGTAAAAAGAAATACCACAAATTAAAAACAAAGTCATAGAATCTGTACAGAAATGTTTAAATTACCAATAGATCTAAATACTGTTTATATTTGAGATTTTGTCGCAATATTCCGAATATTTTCTCTAATGCCGTGTATATGTGAGCGTATATGCAGTAGGGCTCGCAGACGTCGTTCTCAAGGACCTTAAATATAATAAAATATTGGTTATTGCAGCATTTAGTCATAGTAAAAATTTAGTTGTAACTGCCATTTTTCTTAAAATATTATCTTTTCTTTTTTTATAATATAACTGTTAACTGTTCATAAGTATATTATGATCTACAACTAGAGATATATTTATATAACTGGAGAGATAATAATAACACGATTTAGTTAACGATTAGTTTTCACTCAGACCGGCTGAAGTGGGCTTTCCATTTCACTCTAAATCTGCAAACTCGTCACGCTTAACTATCTAAAATAATTGTGATACGTGTATGATTACACGTATCACAATTTTAGAAGAAGAATTTTTTTACAATACAGAGTTATAAATAGTTATGATTGGTCCATGGTGTAATGTATAAAATAACATATTATAATAATAGTAAGTACGAACATACTATTTTCAAATTCATCATTACCACTATGGTGTTTCGCATCGCGTTCAACTTGGCATCCTTGGTCACGATCATGTCTTGTAATTCTTCAATTCTGGAATCTTCTTCGGCATCTAGAAATATAATGTTTTGGAATTAAACATTGTCTCTTAGAATTATGCATTTTTTCAGTTTTCACCAACAGCCCCCTAAGGCTAAGTGTTCCCTAACGGGCATGTGACATATAAAATAATATTATATTACATTATATTATTATCACAAACATATTTTTAATAAAACTCATGTGTCACCTAAATTCTTAGACCCTATAGATTTAGGTGACGTCATATTATATTTTATACGTTGGTAAAATCTTAAAGAAGGTACACAGTACACTTCATGGCCGCTAGGAGAACTAGTTGGTGAAAAAATGGCAGTAGCTTTTTAAATGTTTCTATAAATGTACGGTGCTTTTATACATTTGACTGAAAGAATAATAAAATAATAATAGAAACTACCATACTACTGTAAATAATTTTTGATATGTATAATATAATATTAAAAATGTTTACATGTGCCTGTCTCGCGGAATTCCACCCGATTGTCGCATCTGCCAAATATTGTATCTTTTGTTTGATCAATTTGATCAATATTTTCGTAATCTTGATCGACAGGTTCATAGTCGCTTTGTTCGTCTCTTATTTTATCTGCTTTTGGTTCTTTAATGTAGGACCACTGCACATCATGAGTAGAAACAATTTTAATTTTATAAAAAAAAAATACAATAATTTATTTATACAACATGCAAAATATAATTATTTTAACTTACCTCACTTGCCGACGATTTGGCTGTCTGTAACAATCAATAGTAATATGGAAAATACGTCAATTGATAAAAGCCTTAGGGCCTGTTTCACCACTTCCTGATAAGTGTCGGATAGGCTAACCACCACTTAATTTGACAGATAAAGTATGGAGAATCCGTCAAAAAAGTTGTGGATAGCCTTTCCGGCACTTATCAGGAAGTGGTGAAACATCAGGCCCTATGTATAACGTAATAATATGATTATTAATTTATTTACCTCTGCAACTGTACTTCTGCTTATCTAAAACAAACATTATAATTGGATATAAATCAATATGCATAATAATAATCATTTGATATTATCCTTTCTACTAATATTATTATAAAGGCGAAAGTTTGAGGATGTATTGATGTATGGATGTTTGTTATGCTAAGTACTCGCATACGGTTTTGCTCGATAGTTTTACTCCAAATCGAGCAATAACCACCGTGTGGACCGCAAAACTAACAGCTCGAAGGCTCGCTTCGAGCCGGCTCGATGGAATTAAATATGTCAAATATGTCATTTCCTTCGATTTGGAGTAAAACTATCGAGCAAAACCGTATGTGAGTACTTAGCATTACTATTTCACGCAAAATCTACTGAGACCTTCGTGTCACTTTAAAACCTTCCCCGGACTTCTATGAATATTTTAAGACTAAAATCAGCCCAATCCGTTCAGCCGTTTTCGAGTTTTAGCGCGACTAACACATTTGAAAATCCATTTTTAGGGTTCCGTAACCAAAGGGTAAAAACGGGACCCTATTACTAAGACTTCGTTGTCTGTCCGTCTGTCCGTCTGTCCGTCTGTCTGTCTGTCTCCAGGCTGTAACTCAAGAACGGTAATAGCTAGAGATTTTATATTTTCACAGATTATGTATATATGTTGCCGCTATAACAACAAATACTAAAAATAAAATAAAATGAAAATTTAAGGGGGGCCCCCATACAACAAACGTGATTTTTTGGCCTTTTTTGTTGTCTCCAGGCTGTAACTCAAGAACGGTAATAGCTAGAGATTTGATATTTTCACAGATTATGTATATCTGTTGCTCCTATGACAACAAATACTAAAAATAAAATAAAATGAATATTTCAGGGGGGCTCCCATACAACAAACGTGATTTTAATGGCCTTTTTTGCTCTATATCAAAAATGGCAACAGGTAGGTACTTGAATTTTTTACAAAATCCTTAGTTATATGTGTACTTTAATATTTAATAATATAATAATAAAATGAAATAAAAAATAAGGGGGGCTCCCATACAAAAACACAATTTATGGCCTAATTTTGCTCTATAATGGTACGGAACCCTTCGTGCGTGATTCCTACTCGCACTTGGCCGATTATTATGTATAAGAAGAAGATACAGAAATGTCACTTTTAAAGACAATTTTGTGTAGATGTTTTTTTTAGAAGTTTCACTTCTTACTCAAATTCAAAATTTTGTTATGAAATAGAATATCGAATAATCGATGGTTTTACAACTATCCTGATTCGTGACCCAGGTTGAAGTTGAAACACAAAGAACAATGATACACATAAAAACTCTAACACGTATCTTATGTGTTAAATACATATTTTAAAAACATTCAGATGACTTCAATACCTCATCTCCTCTTGATTTTCCAGTCTGAAAATGAAAATAAGTCATATTATTATTAATTACTATTATAACTGCAACAAAAACGTTTGAAACATAAAAATATGCTTACTCCAAACACCTCTGAGTCGATACCCTGAAAATAAAATTATAGGAAACTTTATAAACTAACTTAATGTAAATTATCTAAATGTAAACAGAAAAAACTCTACAAAATAATATGTCAATGAGTCTGCAATCTGTATAGCGTGTTAAAGTAACGCGTGACATTTATAATAGTAGCAAAGCCGCTTTTTAAATATTTATTAACAAACATACAAACATATTCATATTCTCGAAAAACACAACCCTCCTTCTGGCGAAGACGGGTGGAATACAAACACTGTCAGTGCTGTACTATACTGAACTGTAAATCAGTAGATATATCATATTATACAATATTAACTGCCGCACTCACTGATTAATATCAATCACTGAACTATAAATTTATTGAAGAGTTCGTTAAAATATTAAAATTTAAAAAACTTCTTTTAATAGGATTTATCACTACAAGGTTTCATGCTAGACGGCAGCACCAGCACAGACGTTAAACAAAAAGTTTTATTCGACATTTGACAACGATTTTTACAATCTACTGATATTATGACGTGTGCACTGTGCAACATGTCAGATTTTGGTTGGATTAATAATAATTATTTACTGTATGTACATTGTACACTCTGCTCCGAACTTTGCGTATTAGTGCCTTTTCATACGAGCCGGTTGCAGCCGGCGCCGGATACCCGGCAGCGAAGTGTATGGCCATGCACTAAAGCTTTCACACGTGTACCGGCGCGGCGCGGCGTAATTCATCCGGCAGGCGGTCGCCGGGTGCGCACCGGATCCACCAGGATCCACCACTGTGCGTCCGGTCGCCGGGCATCGGTTAGCCGGCGACCGAACTGACAGTGGTGTATGGAACACGCAAACGCAATTACTAGCTTTCAGACGCGCCGGCCGGTCAGTCACCCAGATGTAAAAGCCACGTTGCAATTAATTGTTCACGGTCTATCTTACAAGAACGAGACTCTACTTTGCCGGATACAAAGACGCTACTGTCGGGTCATGTGAAAGCTGAATGTGTTACCGGACATTCGGCGTCGGCTAGCCGGCAACCGGCACGTGTGAAAGGGCAGTAAGGCACTTACAGTTGAGCAAATGAATAGTAGATATTCGTCCCTGAGTGCGGCAGTCAGTTTCGTAGAGCGCTGTAGACCCTCTACGAAATCAACTACGAAACTTGCTACGATTTTGAAAGAAATTGCCGGATTCAAAGGTCGTCGACAAAAATCGCTATTTGTTATTTAAAGTTAAGCTATAAGATAGTTTTGATTTATTTTATGTTATGTTTTTATTATAATATAATATTTGTACCTCTACATCTCCGGATACATCCAAATCTATGTACTGAAAAGAATAAACAAAATATGTATATCATTTGAATAATAGAATAAACTTTTAAAGCTTGACCGCTGTAAAGTTGACCCTCGTAGCATACTAAATGTATGCTACGAGTATGCTACGAGGGTCGACTTTACAGCGGGTCAAGCTATAACTAGCAAATTAAATATTATACAATGCTCACCAAGTCATCCAACTCCTTATTCGCCGCTTTTATTGTTGCATGCTAAAATAAAATAAAAAATTGAACTTTATACTCCAAACACGACAAAATTGTGAAAATATTTTTTATGCGATAATTATTACTGTTATCGTATAAAAATCTTTTTCGGGATCCTTGGGGATCCGTACTTAAAGGGTTTACGAGATCCTATTACTAAGATTTGGCTGTATGTCCGTCCGTCCGTCTGTCTGTCTGTCATGCGGTGTATTAAGAACCGCAAAAGCAAGACAGTTGGAATTTTCACAAATTCTATTGTCTATAACAACATACACGAGGAAGACATTAAAAATTTTACAAAATACTTGGCTGTATTTTTACTTTAATAATAAAGAAAATAATTGAAATAAAATAAAAATTAAAGGGGGCTCCCGGGCTCCGATAAAAATGCCATAAGAATTATTTAGCGCGTGAGTCCTAATCGCACTTGGCCGTGTTTATATCGCATCGACCTCGGGCTACGCGTACGCTCTCTGCTTTTCCATATCACTAAAGTTTTTGAGACTTACCGCCTTAGCAATTTCAGCTTTCTGTCCCGCGTCTAGGTCCAGGTGGTCATACGCTGCCAACAAGCGCTCAGACTCCTTGATCTTTCGCTTCAGGCGCGATATTTGAGCGTTCTTGGCCATCATCAGAGTATCCACTATGACTTCAGTGGGGATGTACTTGGGCCTACATTTCTCGTTGTTGCGCTTGATTATTTCGAACAAATGTTCAGTTTTGTCCGTAATAAAGTGGGACCAGGCTCTGGCGTCTGTGCACGATGCATAGGCCTTCAGTTTTCCCTCGTTTCGTGCCGGCAAATCGTACAACTTGTACTCATTGAATACGCGATCTCTTTTAGTTACGAACGACATTGCGCCTTTGCAACAAATTTCTCACGTAATTTGGAAGAATTTAAGCCTGTTAATGTAGCACATATCAAAATACTTTATTATTTGCCTTTAAAATTATTGTAAAATCAGAAAACATAAATAAAATAAACAGAAAAATGAAATTGTCATTTGTAATCGAGGTGGAAAAGCCTTTTCTATGTCAAATTTAAATTTAATTTTTTCTGTCGTTTGCACGCCATAACTTTTTTGTGATTTCTATTTTCCGATGCCTGCAAATAAAGGCAGTTAGAAACAAATTATCGGACGTTTTCAGTCGCGGCTAACGGATGCGGCTTAACAATAATTATGTGCACGGTTCATTCTCGGACGTCTGCGGATGCAAAAACATACGGCCTGCCAGATTCTGTTCGGACGCGGGACGTCCGAACGCTCAAGATCACGGAATAATTGTTATATATTCCGTGCTCAAGATCGTGTCTGTGACTTATGAAGTTATGAGTTATGACTTTATAACCTGTGCACTTTGTCTGTCATAAGTTATGACGTGGGTCAATGCTTACACGGCCAGTCTGAGATCAGCTGAGTCCCAGAGACAAGAGTTGAAAAAATATATGATAAAGTCAATATTTTTTTACAAAATATACTTAGTATAGTAGTCCTAATGTTGTTGAAACTAAGGTCGAATTTCGACCATTGGGCGATCTCTTGTAATATCTAGATATATAATATTTATCTACGGGTGTGCTACGGGTCTGTCTGAGTCTGACTTCTGACTCTTCTGAGTGACAACTGACAAATACAAAATTTTATGCTGTGGAAGACAAGAGTTCATATTATCAATTTAATAAAATGTAATGTTTAATAGTACGATCTCCCATAGAGCTAAATTAATAGCGCATAAAGAAGGGAAGCTAAAATCTTACGGGTCTTGTTTGGACGTGCGGGCATGGAGTCATGATGATGATAGGAGAAGCTCCTACCTACGAGACTGGATCAGGAGGGATTTACCTGTCTGTGTCTTACCTGTGCTTGCTCTTACTCGGCATTCAAGAAATATGACTAGGAAACGTAAGAATACAGTAAGTTTTACCATACTATAATAAGAATAATATTTAGCTTTACTATGTTTGTGCGTATTGAAATTTGCTGCTGCAAACTGCTTTTTTTAATGAAAATAATTGGCCATGATTTCTGGTTATAACCATACTGCAAAAGACTTAACTCTGTCGCTGGTTTCTACCAAAGCAGTATCTTTTATGTACATAATATTTCCTAGCTTATACCTCCCTGCAGCCATGAGTGTCGATCGAAGATTATTTTGGATAACATCTACGAATCATGTCATGCCATTAAAGAATGTTTAAGAAATGAAGAAGAGTTTCAGAATGTTTTCGAAAATGTAAGTACTTACCTTCTCTTAACTTTGAAAATAAAAGAAAACATAATGGTCAATTTTTTATTTCGCAAGTTAAAACAAAAACCTTGTTAATAAATAAGATAATAAATTATACCTAAAAGTAAGTAGCGTAGTAGATACAACATTATAGCTTTAGTATTCATTCTGCGAAACAATTATTATGACAAACTATGTATATAATATCTACTTTATCAGGAAGAGTTCGAAACAAGCTATTGGCCTTGTGAAAGATGTATGGAAATTTTGAAGAGCATAAAACTGTTTTGGAATATCGTATTAGAAAAATTGCTGAAAATAACGTTTCCAATCAACGAAGAGTTCAATGATAAAAAAACTAAAAGTATTCATGAATTAGCAAGGCAATGGAAAGACGAAATAGTGGATCAAACTCTAAAAGTGAGAAATTTGCAATCTCTATCAAAAAATCGCATCGGCATTCATATAAAAGACAGCCAAACAATTAATCAAGTAATTAACAATCAAGGTAAAAAAATCAATGATACTTTAAACAATGATTTTAATAAGAAACGTAAAAGACATAAAGATGAATGTACCAACACCAATTTCTTACTCGGTAAAGGAAACATAAAGAATGCTACTAAATCTAAAAATGTTTACGCTACTGTAGAAAAGAGGGATATTTCTTGTAACACCAGTTTTAAAAGCCTAACCTATCTTGGTAAAAAAGATTTAAGCTACTTAATGAAACAGAGACTTGAAATGCAAGAAACTAAGATAAAACAGTTAGAAAATGAAAATAATACTTTGAGATCAAAATTGAAAAATAGAACTAAAGATGTCTCATCTTTCACTAATACTGCCTCGAACATGAGCGCAGGCTCAAAAACGATTGGTGATTATAGTAAAGATGAATTTGAAACAATAAAAGACATTGCGTCTGAAATGATAATAACCCTAAAAAATTGTACGAACAAGGTTAGAGTCGACACGATATCTTTTGTTATCACGTCTGCATGCATCCTTGTAGCTTAGTAATTATATTACTTTTATAAGTACTTTTTGTGGTAGACACTACATGACTTTACAGGATAACAAAATTAAGTGATAATACTTTGGGGTGTGAATGTGTCTCTTGTAGAGTCCACTGTAAATATGGTAATCTATCATTGTGAAAGTAACAGCAAAATTTGCCCATACAATAGTTAAAAAGTTATTGTTTCAGCGCTGCTACTTTCTCAGTGAACTATATAAAACCCTATACATATCACTCTATAACATCACAATAAACATTACACACCCTGAAGTATAACAAATAATAACTATTATTAAGTATTACTTTGTTTTGTAATATTATAGATATTATTGTCATGACTTTTCTTCATGGTCAACCTAATTCTGTATTTCCCATTTACCTAATATACTTACTGCGTGAAATTTTAATGGTTGTTTTCCCGCAGTAAAATGATTCTATCTAAGTAGTACAATAGATTTGTGAAGTTTTTTTTTATTTAAAACATAAATAAAATTCGGCCGGGTCATAGTCGCTCGCGCCTATCGGCATAAAGTTTCCATAGTACGTCGTACAAAATATTTTTTATTTTCAAAAAATTACTTGCATTATTCGATAGTACTACTATAGGCAAATCGTTCTGCTGCGGGAAAACAACCACTAAAATGTCACGTTGTATGTTACCTTGACCATAATAATATTATAAAAATATTTTAGAGTTATCGAAACATCTCTGTTTTGCAAGTCTTACATAAAAGTAATGCTACACCTGCAGATACAAACGATCATCATTGCAACAAAAATCCGACTGACGTTTTAAATAGAGGTGAATATTTTAAATGTATTTAGTTATTCTATGGAGCAAATACTTATTCCTACATGAATTTTTATTTTCAATTAATATATAACACTATGTTATTTCAGTTCGTGAAAGGTTTAATGCAATTGCAAAAAGAGAACTAAGTATTGCAAAAGAAAATAAAAATTACCGCGTAGATAAGACGTGTACTTCATATAAAGAGATGTCAGTTTCCCGAACGAGTTCGACGGCATCCGAATTCAAAAACGTGGATAGATAGTGAATGGATGGTTTTTGTAAAGCTTCTAACATTTCAAATTAAATTTTAAAACAAATAAATAATTTTATTTACAAAAATCCCGACATAATACTAATAATACGATCGTATAATAACGTTTTTGCATCGTTAGCGAAAACAAAATCTAGATGGTTAAACTTTTGGAGAGGAACCTTAAATTTTCCGACGACCGTTTTGATCTCGTGAAGTAGCCGGTCGACGTCCTTTGGGGTCGAGAGCCAGTCGTTGTCGGCGTAGTGGAGGAAGATGGGGGTTCGGATGGCGCTGAGGTTGTAGGCGGGAGGTGTGAAGGTGCCGTAAGTGTACTTGTTGACGATCCACCCGTGGTCGAAGTTGGTGAACTTCTCGGAGTTGTAGAGCTGGCCGAAATGTACGAACTGTCTCGTGGACGCGCCTGCTGGAGTGTGGCCGAGGACTACTGGGAGCATTGTCTGAAATAGATTTTGGATTTATTTTTTATTACATTACGATAACTATTAGCCAAGGCCGTGAAGTTAGTTAATGATTCAATTAGATGATTTTTTATACAAGGACCTAAACCTATTTACCAAACCGGGATAATTTATAATGAGAAAAAATCCGGCTCCATCGAATCCATTTCATAGAAATCGACATGAAATAAGTGGAGTCAATAGGTTTCGAAAAGTCTATCGGAGTTAAATAACCCACGTTGTGATTGCAAAGTAAAAATTTTTACTTACATTATTCAATTGCTCGGTATCGAAGCCGCAAATTAGGAACAGCAAGTTCTTGCACACAACTTGCGTGTAAGATTCCTCCAGGCACAGTCGTTGTCCCGCCAACTCGTTAATTTTACCATTTGCAAGAAACTCACCAGGTCCCAGAAGTTGTATTATTTTCTAAAATTCAGACAAAAAACATAATTTATATGTACGGTGCGTGGATAGTTTTAATAAGAAATGCTTTATTTATCTGACCCTCCTCTAGGCAAAATCTATGAGAGAAATACTTACATGCAATGCAGTTGTCAGCGGTGCTATTGCTTTGACAAGAGGACTTCGCATGTGACCTACGTATGCAATGGGTGCGAGAGCATGCATGGCAAGAATTTTGTCATTATACTCCGGTTTCGATGACGTCATTACCCAGAAGACCGTTGTCCCCTGGGAGAAAGCGATGTACTGGACCTTCGGAACCTTGGTGACGTAAATGGTGTAGTCTATCATGGCAGGTATGTCGTAGTAGCCGATTTCGTGCCAACTGAACTTCCAGTAGTCTGATGAAGTAGTGGTCAGGGATATGTGGCCGCGTGAGTACGTGTTCCCTCGAGCGTTGCCCATCCAGACGTCGTATCCTGCGTCTGCTAGTAGGTATGCTGAAACGTTGAAGGATATTGGCTTAAAGATGTATAGATAGTAGATAGATAGTTTGTTTGAAAGCGCTAATCTCAGGAATTAATGGTTAAAATTGTAAAATTCTTTTTGTGTTGGATAGACCTTATTTTATCGAGGAAGTCTTTAGACAATATAACATCACGCTGCGACCAATAGAAGCGAAGAAACATTGGAAAATGTGGAAAAAAGCGGGGAAAATTATTCATCTTTGACTTTGAGAAGGTAAAATATTCCACCCACCACCAATCTGCTAAACTTACCGAAACCTTTTTCGGGGCTCATCAGCACCCACTCCGCCGAAGAGGAGAGTAGACCGTGTTGCAGGAATACCACCGGTCTTCCGTCCTTAGTCGTGTTCTTCCTGCCGTAGGGGATCCTGTGCATTTCCAACACATAGCCGTCGTGGGTGACGGTATGGTGTATTTCACATGGATAGCCGTATTTACGTATTAAATTAAACTGAAAAGGTCAATAGCCTGTTAAAAGGACAAGTAACTAGCATACATTCATGTTTTTAATGAAATTGCCTGGAAAAAACTAGAAGACAGATCATTAATGGTTAGCAATAGGGATGATGACAAGGTCAAAGATTAACAAATTTTGTTAATAAAATAAAGAAATCACGGTAAAAAATAAGTGTTCCCAAAATTTCAGCACGATGGCATTTGTATTTTTTTTTATGCGCCTTCAAAGCTGGATAATCAAGTCGATTTTTTTTTTCAATTAAATTTCTTAATATTTGTATACCATTCGATAACATATTATGCAATTAAAAGCAACTTTTGTTATGAAACCACTTTTATAAACGCAATATTATTTTAATATACCTACCTACCTATCGAACAAAGTTCTCTCCCGATGCGCGTACACAGTACACGTCAGTCTTTCGTAGCACTTTGTATGGAGCGTTTCGGGCAGGTCTATTTTTATGAGATGTTTGAATTGTCATAATATCTTGGTGAATTTTTAAGCTATCAGAGTCATTCTTTCAGCGATGTTTCTATTTTTAAGGGTCTTTCAATTACCAATAAGAAAAAAAAAATAGTCATAATGCCTATTGCTGCCGTCTATAGATTCGCAACGCAATGCAGTTACACCAAACATTTTTCACTTTCGGGTTAGTTGCGCCTTTAGCCTAAAAAGTTATAGATATTATAATATATTTAAATTATAGACTCTGTCTGGAGGTGACTGAGAGATATTGCTCATACAGAGTAGAGACAAAATACCTACATAACATGGTTGTGTTAGAATAGGTAGGTACTTATCCAAATGTTTTGGATGGGCTCTTTAAAAAATAATATTTTGTTGTTCATAATAATAATTATTGTAGTAAATCAAAATCAATCAATCAAATCAACCTATATTCGTCCACTGCTGGACATAGGCCTCTCTCAATGAACGCCAAGATGGACGATCTCCTGCTATACTCCAACAGGGGCCCGCAACTAAACTTTAGTTGTGTGTAATGTAAATATTCATACTTATATATAGGTACGTACGGTGTTCAAAGCAGCATCTTCTAATATGCTGGGATCTGTCTTTCTGTCTACAACATCCGTTGTGCTCACATGTTGGATACAGAAGACAAATATAATTTTGACTAAGGACGGAGCGACCGGCATTGTTAACGCTTGGTCTAACAATAGAAAGTAATTATTTAATCGGACAGTTATTTAAAGATTAAACCGATATAAGATAACGTTTAGTGACTAGTCACAACATTAGTGTTTACTTCTTGTGAAGGTTTTTAGGGATCTGTAAATAGATTTGTAGGCTAAGTAGATCCAGCTCTGGATTTATGAATAGGCATTAGCCATTAGGCAGTATATTATAGGCTATGGCCTATGGACGGCAGCGTCCTATGGCGTCCTAAGGGGGGGGGGGGGGGGGGGGCGGCAGCGTCCTAGGATGGCGGCAGAGTTCGAACATAGGGGCGGCAAAATTAAAGTGGCCTATATTCGTAAAAAATATAAATCTGGCCCAGCGTAGATCGTAGGAAGAATTACTCTTTGTAATTTAATGCTATAAATACCAGTACCGTTACGCCATAAAGCTAACTTGGTAAAATTAACAACAGTAGCCTGTTACTGGATACCTACTGTAGGTTATAGGTACCTATACAAGCGGACGGGACTTAGAATTTTACAATAAATACCTATTTATATAAAACTAGATGTCCCGGCAAACGTTGTTTTGAAATTTAAAGTATTTCTACTTCATCAGTTGATACATCATCTTACCCCCTCTTTTGTCCCTTAGAGGGGTGGGGGGGAAAATTTTATACACCAGATGTTGAGTTGGAAGAAGACAAATATATCTGCGAAAACCGTATGCAAATCGGATCAGTAGTTTTCGTGTGATAGTGGAACAAACATACAGACAGACAGACAGACAAAAAACTAACCACATTTTGGGCTTCTATAGCGATATAGTGACACCCCCAGCTTATTATTTTTGAATATTATTATCTTTAATGTACAGAATTTTCATTTCTACAGTTTTATTATAATATTATATAATATAAGGTATATATTTTATTTATAATGAGTATTACCTAATTTAGGGAGCTTAACACACTCCTTCTATTTCCTAATTCCTATGTCTAAATAACGCCCGCAATTTGCTCCGAAATTTGTATATCGCTCGAAAACTTTTCATCTTTTACTGCTAATACATAGTTCTTATTTACTATCGGGCTATGTCCTTTGCCGTCTATAAAAGTACCTCCATCCAAATTAATAATTCATTTAAAAAATAAACTGTATAGCGGCTATAGCCGTTTAAGCGTCAAGATGTAACAGACACAGTACTGTTTATTTCGAATTTCGTATTGCATTCACTGTAGGCTGTTATAGTCCACATATATAGAATATTATAATCCTTAAATTTTTAATAATTCATAAAATAATCATCCTTACCTAAACGGAAATAGACCAATGGGAAAATAATTTTATTAATCTTTTAAAGAGGTCAAAGGTGACGCCATGTTAAAGTAAAAAACCGTGTTGGATGTGTTTGAGATTGCTTGTTTTCTATGCGAGGCTGGCCCGGCCTCTCATAGAAAACAAGCAATGGAACAGCAAAAAATTGAAAGGGCGTAGCGACAAAATGGTTTTTGTCGCGTAATTTAAAAACCATAAATACATTTCATATAAGCTATGGACAAATTAAAGTATATACTAGAACCAATTTATGTACAAATTTTGGAAGCTTATATCACTCTCCTCTGTTGGCAAAATAGGAATCCCTTTTTTTACAGAGGTCTTTTTGATTGATTATTCTGTGTTATAAAAGTTGACCAATCGTGTTATGCTATGGGTAATTCAAAGACAAAGACATGATGAATACTGACAGTGAACTTTAATTTCTCAGCTTTAGTCATTGCTGAGAAAAGCGGCCAAGTGCGAGTTGGACTCGCCCATGGAGGGTTCCGCAGCAGCAATAAGGTTAATTTTTATGAAATTATATTATTTTTGATTTATTTTTATATTTCAGTCGATTTAATGAAATTTAGATTAAGGTTTACTATTTATGACGTATAAAAAAAACTACTGGCTAGATCTCGTTCAAACCAATTTTCGTTGGTAGTTTTTATAGTAATATACATTATATATTTTTTTTAGAATTATCATGCCTCTACTTTAGAAATTAGAGGGGGGGGGACACACATTTTTCCACTTTGGAAGAGTCTCTCTCGCAAACTATTCAGGTTAGAAAAAAATGATATGAGAAACCTCAATATGATTTTTGGAGACCTATCCATAGATACCACACACGCATAGGTTAGATGAAAAAAAATTTTTTTTGTTTCATTAAGGTTTACTATTTATGACGTATAAAAAAAAACTACTGGCTAGATCTCGTTCAAACCAATTTTCGTTGGTAGTTTTTATGGTAATATACATCATATATTTTTTTTAGAATTATCATGCCTCTACTTTAGAAATTAGAGGGGGGGGGACACACATTTTTCCACTTTGGAAGAGTCTCTCTCGCAAACTATTCAGGTTAGAAAAAAATGATATGAGAAACTTCAATATGATTTTTGGAGATCTATCCATAGATACCACACACGCATAGGTTAGATGAAAAAAAAATTTTTTTGTTTCAGTTGTACCTATGGGGACCCCTAAAATTTTTAATATTTTTTCCATTTTTGCATCAAAATCTTAATGCGGTTCACAGACTACATCTACTTACCAAGTTTCAATAGTATAGCTCTAATAGTTTCGGAGAAAAGTGGCTGTGACATACGGACGGACGGACAGACAGACAGACAGACAGACAGACAGACAGACAGACAGACAGACAGACAGACATGACGAATCTATAAGGGTTCCTTTTTTGCCATTTTGGCTACGGAACCCTAAAAATGGACATCGCTACAGCCAAATTATCAAGGCGTCACCTTAAATTCCTGATACGGCTGCTGTTGCGCAAGTGATAAGTGTTTTCAAGGTATAAGATAATAGAAGACATTGTTAAAATCGTAAATACTTATTTTAAGGGCAATTTAATATAATATTCAGTTTTACGTAGTTTATTATATTATCCTCTTTGATGAGTGGCGTAGCAAAGGGGGGGGGGGATTCCGCCTCGTTTTGCGGTAACACCCACCCGGTTTCTCAAAAATGAATCGCTAGCACAAAAATTTATTTTTCGGGGATTCATCCACTAGCAAGTAGCACTAGCTGCTCTATGTATGGACGCTGTCATAGGGGATTCCCCGTTCCATGCTCGCGTTCTTTGACGTCTCAGTTGCAAGTTGCAACATTTCTCATACCTATTTTTTTGTTGTGTCGTGAAGTGCGTTGTGTTTGGTTGGCGTGAAAGGTTCATGTGAAAGTCAGAGTTTCAGTAAATTAAAATTGATTAAAAGCTGTTTGTAAATTGCTGGCAAGATCACCAACGAGTTGCTGGCGTTCATCCAGCACGCCATCGACACCATGGACGAGGTCAGTATCATGCAGATCTGCAAGTCCTCCTTCACCAGTGAGGAGATTTTCCAAGGGAAGCAGCAGTCCCGTCACCCGTCACGCTGGACCACGTCGACGTCGTCAGCCTACTGAAGGACATCAGGTTCCTGAAGGAAGAGCTGGCCGGAGTTCGGGGTAGATTGCAGGCGTCGGAATCTATCATCAGTGACCTACGTAGTGAATTATCGCAATTGAAAAGTAATAATTCATTATGTAGGTCACCTGACGCCGCGCCATACGTCAAATGTCGCCCAGGCGCGCAAGTGTTTAGCCCGTCAGCATTATCGGACGGGTCAACGAACACCGCCGCTGCCGCGTCCGCCCGCGCTCCCCTCCCGGTTGCGCCGACGCCGAGTCCACAGGCGACTCGGCAAAACTACGCGACTGTTGCTGGTCGCCCCGCGCCTCCCCCACGGGCGAATGAAAAAGAGGAGAATGAGAGCCGTAAGGCTTCGGAGATTTGTAAGTCTACGGAGAGCCGCAAGGCTACGAAGAGCCGCAAGGCCAAGTCTTCTCGACCTGGCAAGGACGAGAGCAGGGGTTGCGATGAGGAGGGCTTCATACTGGTGGAGAGGAAGAAGAAGAAGCCCGCCGCCCGCAACCATCGCGGCACCGAGCCCTATGTACCTGAGCTGCGTCTGCGGAGCGAGGTCCCCGCGACCCCTGTACATATCTCGCCTGCACTGGTCCATGGAGGTCGAGGACGTCGTGGACTACATCAGTAAGAAGACATCCCTCCACTTGAGGGTCGAACGTCTGCAGTCTCGCCACAAGGTCAACTTCAGTAACTTTGTGGTGAGAGTACCGACGCATCTTCTGTCGACCTTTGAGGCGGAGAAATTCTGGCCGACTGATGTGGTCTACCGAAGGTTCCGGGGTAGACGCGGAATGAAGCGCGCGTCACGTCGCCGTTAACTCGTGATAAAGTGTAGTTATTAAGTGTATATTATAATTTATACATGTATGTTAGTCATTAAGGTATAATTAGTATATTATATATATATATATATATATATATATATATATATATATATATATATATATATATATATATATATATATATATATATATATATATATATATATATATATATATACATATATATATATAGGTATATGTTAGTCATTAAGGTTTAATTAGTATATTGTATATAATATGTGTGCGATGTGTGCGGCGCACACAGGCGCCAAGGCAATAGGGGCGCCGTAGGCCGCAGCTATCTAAATTAATTTTGTTAGGGACAATTTATACTAGTGCAGAGTCGAAGCTCATCGAAGCTTCAACAAATTCAACCATATCTCCAGACTCCAGAGACACACTCATTACTATTGCGATTCTGCGCGAGACCAAGCAGCGTTCGTTAGTAGGGAAGTCGCAAAAATGCGCACGTCTTTTAAAAATCTCAGAAGTAATATTGTATCATATGTATGAAGCTAAAGTCCTTTTTCATCTACGTTCAATGCTACACGATAATTTTTTTCTATGTGACTTCCGATTCGTTAAACGAAGTGAATAAGTGATAGCCCAGGCAACTAAGACAAAAACCTTGTAACCTTGCATAAATTCGCACCAAGCTGAAAATCGCTAATATTGTTAAGAAAGTGATTACGAATAAAATTTGAAAGTTCCCCATAATTCCCGTGTGCAATTTTTTTTATTCAAGGTCAAAGGTCCAAAAAATTAGTTTTTCAATGATAAACGGATGATTGTAAGGTATAAAGTTTTTTTTGATAATTTTGAGACCTGCAATTTTTTATGAAAAACTTACGGTCTTACCTTACCACAAAAGATTTAAACACCTGTTGAGCAGTTGTTTTGAGATCATTTTGTACTGAATTTTTCTCTAATCAACTGTTCAACAGGTGTTTAAATCTTTTGTGGTAAGACCGTTACCGTTTTGCTGAAAATCGAGAAAAATTGTTTTTTTAAACTTTGACCTTGGATATTTTTTCCATAGAAGGGAATTATTGGGAGTTTCCAAATTTTATTTTTAATTAATACACACACTGGCAAAATTAGCGGAACATAGTCAAAAAGGGGCACAACTTGAACTCAAGTGGGTCGGGCTGTCTGAAATCCTTTTATATAGTTTCTAAGCTCATTTAAGAAATAAAATATTGAACAAAACTGGCAATTTGAGAGATTTTTATTGCAATTATGCCATAATAAATGTTTTTCGATGATTGACGTTGTAAGTGTTTCTGATAAGAATGGCGATTTTAGCGGGGTTTAAGGTATGCCAGCTCATTTGATTGTTTGGTTTTTGGAAGAACACATTGCTTAGATATAAAATTAGTGATTTCCCAGCATCTACGACAGCTAGAGCTGTAACTACGATAGAGAAAGGTCACACCTACCGTTCGGTCAGTCAGGCCTTAGGTGGGTCAGCTTCCGTGGTCCATCGTAACTTTCAACGCTACAGAGAGACTGGATCTTACGTCTGGAGACGAGAACAAGGCAGATATCGGGTGACATTGGTTCAGGATGACCGTTTTGTTAGGGTACAACCCTTAAGAAATCGACCTCAAACTGCATTGCATACACGAAACCTGTCGGAACAGATCCGAGATGTACGTGTAAGCGATTGTACAGTAAGAAGAAGACTCAAAGAAGTTAAATTAAACTCAAAAATGCCAGCAAGGGCACCAGAACTTGAGACAGGACACCAAAGAGCTAGGCTAAGATATGCGCGTGAACATCAAAATTTGACAAGTGCATGAAATCGTATGCTGTACAGTGATAGGAGCAAATTCTGTGTAAATTTTGTTGACAGGCGATAAAGAATGTGGATAATTCGTAAGGAACGCTATAGACCATCAAACTTAACGGAAACAGTGGCCTATCATGCAGGCTTCGAAATGGTTTGGGGTGGCATATGACTTGGAGCCCGCACGGAGCTGATGATTGTTAATGATGGTACTTTGACAGTACACGGCTAAAGCACAGATGTCCTAGAACTGCATGTTGTGCCTTTTACACAATTTTAGGCAGTAGCTTCAATTTTATGCGCGTCCATAGAGTAAAAAAATCAGGCATTATTACCTAAATTATGCTGGCGTAGCCTAGGTGGAGAGGCCAGCACGGTCTACGGATATGGATCCGATTGAGGACGTGTGGCACATCAATGGGTGAACGGTACGAGTTAAACCTCCAGCTCCAAAATCTGTTCAGGAGCTCGAGTTGGCGCTACTGGAGGAGTAGGAGAATATTCCACAGGAAATGATTGACAATCAAACTGCAAGCATGGAATGGCGTATCCAGGCCCTCTTGAGATCCATAGAAGGCATTAAATGCTTTTAACATGGCATTTCTTAAGTAAAAATGGAGAATTTAACTTAAAAAATTACTGCTGTAATTTCAAAGATTTTCTTAATTTTTGATTTTCGCTGATTTTTTTTCTTTTTACACGATTTCATGCCCTAAATTTATATAAGTTTTATTTTTTAATCATCAATTATTAAATTAATAAAGAAATATATACAAATAAGCGAATAATTTACAAAAAAACTGAAAATTTTGTTATGTTCCGCTAATTTTGCCGGTGTGTATATATTCTAAACAATATTTTCGATTTTCAGCTTGATAGGATTTCATTCTTTTTAACTTCAAATTAGAGCTTCGAATGTCTAAATTGACCGGAGTAGTCATATAATATTATAACTTCGAAACTATCTAACTGAGAGCAAAGAAGTTTCAGAATTTATTCTAGATAAATACCTGCTCTATTATTTAACATAAAAAAGAACTAGTTATTAAGCCGGATTTTCCACAAAAAGCCAATAATTAAAAGAACATAAAAATTTGTCACTTTTTTCCATTCATCTATGTTTTCCTATGTTTTTTAAATAAATAAATTTCATAAACTACCTGTATTATTATAGTCACTGAGTTTGCGACCTTTTTTTATCTTCTACTTAGTTGAGAAGCATTGGTCAAATGAAAATAAGGGTCCGAGAAAAAATTAAAATGGCTGCTATTTTAAGACCGAGAAAGAGAAAAAAAGAACCAATTCGTAGATACAACTTTTACAACTTTTCGAGTGAAAAACGGTGACGCGCGGGTATGAAAAAAGTAAATAATACATTTTTGTAGACAATTTTATGGCTTAAAATTTTTATCTAAGGTATTTTTATGACCAAAATTACCGTTTCGCCAAAAACTGTGAAAAAATATTTTTTGGACCTTTGACCTTGAATAAAAAATTGGGTAACATGGTAATCATAGGGAACTTTCAAATTTTATTCGTAATCACTTTCTTAACAATATTACCGATTTTCAGCTTGGTGAGAATTTAAATGAAAGGTTACAGGGATATTTTTGTTTAAGTTTACTGGGGTATGAATTACGTACTCTTTGAGTAGGTAAGTAGCTATAATAGGTGCTAATAATGTGGCGCGCGCGCCTGGCACGCCTCGTAAACAATAAAACATAATACGCTACCCTTTTCCCTTCCCTATCCTCCCCTATTCCCTTCTCTACCCTCCCCTACCCTGTTCCCTCTTAAAAGGCCGGCAACGCACCTGCATCTCTTCTGATGCTGCGAGTGTCCATGGGCAACGGAAGTTGCTTTCCATCAGGTGACCCGTTATCTCATTTGCTCCCTTATTACATAAAAAAATTCGAGGAAACAAAGGGGGCGCTTCATAGGTTTCGCACACAGGCGCCGAGAGGGGTCGGAACGGCTCTGATATGAAGTAACTCCATTATGGACGCTATTACAAATATCAGCGATTTTCCGGTACCCTATTAAAGAATTAGGAGTCAAACTGTGAGGATATTTTGGTTTCAAATGAAAGATAATATATTCATCTCCACGACTGTACCATAAAAATTCTATAGCCACATACAAAATACGTTTTAACCATCACAATAATCGCAAAATATGAAAAAAATGGGGTCTGATTAGGTACCTTAATATCTAAATACACTGAACTGAGGAAAATAAATATACAAAAAAATTGTTGCTTATTTAGTCCTCTATAAAGTCCGCTAAAAAGAAGACAAATATATCCGCGAAAACCGGAAGCAAATCGGATCAGTAGTTTTCGTGTTAAAGAAGTTTAATACAAAATCTGACCCCCCTTTCGTCCCCTTAGAGGGGTGGGGGGCAAAATTTTTATACACCAGGGGGTGTAGTGCGAGTTTTATTCGATCATACGCATCGAACACGTTAACGTGAATTTGTATGGGATCAAAGCGGCGCCACCTACTGGCTTACGTGGATACCGCTTTGATCCCATACAAATTCGCGTTAACGTTCTCGATGAGTATGATCGAATAAAACTCGCACTACGCACTCAGATGTTAAGTTGGAAGAAGACAAATATATCTGCGAAAACCGCATTCAAATCGGATCAGTAGTTTTCGTGTGATAGTGGAACAAACGTACAGACAGACAGACAGACAGACAGACAGACAGATAGACAGACAAAAAACTAACCACATTTTTGGCTTCTATAGCGATCTAGTGACACCCCCCGCTTATTAATTTTTGAATATCTTTAATGTACAGAATTCACATTTCTACAGTTTTATTATATTAATATGTATAAATGTATAGATGTAGCTCGATAATAAAGTTGATATTATACCTAGTAGGTATATTAACTTTATGAGCCCGATATAAATAAATAAATAAAGGAGTTAAGTTTAAATTTGCTACGTTCAGTTTTGGTAATTCGCTTTGATTCTGCGCTAGTTTTTAAATAGGTATTCTATCGTCGCGTCGTACCGTCGTACACTATTCTAAATGGTCTGTGGTCGCGACGTATAGTGCGTCAAGAAAGTGAGTGGAAGAAATCAAAAAATTAAATTAAGAAATTTAAAAAAACCCCCGCCAAAAAACTTTAAAAAGTAATGAAATAACATTTCCTGACTTTAAGTTTAAATCATTCCTAAGAGTAAAGTAATATTTTAGTCCATAATTGTTGTCAAGGTGTGTCGGGGGACCGCCAAGTAGGTAAACTACCACAACAGCGACTTTTGCATTTTGTATCGCCATAATAGTCGCTGATTCTCTCGATTCGGGTCGCTGTGAACAGACCCTTAATTTATATTGTTATGTGAAATCAAACATCTACATTAGCGGTCCCCCGACACACCTTGACAACAATTATGGACTAAAATATTACTTTACTCTTAGGAATGATTTAAGGGCCCGGGTTACCCTCGAAATTTTCATACATTCTTAATACCAAAATCATTTTCTCATACGAAAATATTTAACATGTTTGAGTTATTTTTCAGCTTAAGATAGTAATTACCTAGGGTCCTGAACAAATTTTTTTTACAAAATATTTAAATACTAAAAAAAAATTTTTTGTGTTTAAATATTTTTTAGTAAATTTACTACTAAATATTTAAACACCAAAAAATAGACAAAAACACTAAAAAATATATAAATAAATAGTAAGTTTACTACAAAATATTTAAACTTTAAAAAATATTTTTTATTATTTAAATATTTTGTAGTAAATTTACTATTTATTTATATATTTTTTAGTGTTTTTGTCTATTTTTTGGTGTTTAAATATTTAGTAGTAAATTTACTAAAAAATATTTAAACACAAATTTTTTTTTTAGTATTTAAATATTTTGTAAAAAAAACTTGTTCAGGACCCTAGGTAATTACTATCTTAAGCTGAAAAATAACTCAAACATGTTAAATATTTTCGTATGAGAAAATGATTTTGGTATTAAGAATGTATGAAAATTTCGAGGGTAACCCGGGCCCTTAAACTTAAAGTCAGGAAATGTTATTTCATTACTTTTTAAAGTTTTTTGGCGGGGGTTTTTTTAAATTTCTTAATTTAATTTTATTTTATGCTTTTTAAACTTGTGCAGAATAATTCCCATCAACTGGATCATATCCCAATGAATACCATCTATAAAATATGTCCTCTTGGATGAGGCCATCAATATGAGCCCAAACATGAAACCTCCACTTTAGGTTCATACGGAGCTTGGCTCCTATAGAATCCAGGTGATGCTGCAGCAGCAGCATGCAAATATTTACTGTTTATCTACGTCTTACTGGTTGTCGCAGTTAAAATGAGCCCAAACACGAAACCTCTGCTCTAAGTTGGTGAGGAGTTGGGTATCCTATTGATTACCAGGTGATGCTGCACCACCAGGTCAACTTTCCAATAATGTGTATATATTTATAAGTGTCTCGAACCAGGATGCAAAATATAAAACCCATCAAACGACTGCAAGTTGCTAATCGTCCTATCACGAACCAGATATACCGTGATATTTCAGCAATGAGCAAGCTGATGATGATGAACTATAGCTAAGAACACTCACCGTCATGTCAGCTTTCAAACAAAAAAAACTAGATCAAAATCGGTCCACCCGTTTGGATGCTACGATGCCACAGACAGACAGACAGACAGACAGACAGACAGACAGACAGACAGACAGACACGTCAAACTTATAACACCCCTCTTTTTGGTCGGGGGTTAAAAATTGGCAACATCGTAGTGTCATCTCTTTTTTCTTAGATTGTTTGAAAGGGATGACACTACGATGTTGCCACCTTACGTGTATAGTACGACCATCAAAACTGTCAAATGTGTACAGAGTTAACACAGCTACGAACCAATTTGACAGCTGTCAATGTCATCTACGCTTACCAATGACTAACTTCAGCATGGACCTGGTCCGTCCATCTGTAGAAGCCATTAGATGTCCATTCGCAGTCCTGCACGGCGGCCTGCCGTGAATGGGCCCCTTTAAGTAGAAAGCTAGGATCCTAATTAGGGTACTAAATCGGCAAAAATGTGGCTTCTAACCACTATATCGTGCTTCTAACACGGAATATATAACACTAAAGGAAAGGGCATAGCAAGTAAGTTTCATTGAAACTGCTGTCGCCAAACTCACACAGTAACATTTTACGCACACAAAAGAAATAAACAATCACAAAGAGATTTCTTTTTTAAATACAATGTCGTAAAAACAACTCTAACCCGTTTGAAATAAAGAAGAATTTAATTTTAGCAATAGCGGCTCTGACTACCGAGTTCAGTTATTCAACGCTAGATGGCGCTTGACAGCTAAATATGATAAGACTTGAAGTTGTACGCAATTTTACACCTTACGTACACTACTAGCGTAAGGCTTAAATTCGTACTCGCGCACTTTCTTTTGCGTGCGAGTTAAGTTACGTCCAGCTGGACCTAACTATGGCACGCGGGCCACGCCCACATGCCCTTTCCTCTAGTGTTATATCGTGCTTCTAACTGACTAAATCAGTGTTGCCAGATGGTTTCAACCTTTTATTGTATTAAAGTCATATTAAAGTCAATATATTTTATAATAAACCATCTGGAATCCATTCATAATTAATTTCTAAAGTCTGCTGGTTCCAAGTAGTTCAGAAAGTTCATGATTCATAATTTTTCGTGGAGCAAAAATTCTTTCAACCATCTTTTTCACCTTTTATTTATTTTGATTTTCACTGAGCCAACAGCTAAGCATAAGAGAAGACCAATTTTTAATTTTTTGTTGGTTTGACAGAACTGGAGCCATTATGAAGACGTCTGGTTAAAATCGCCGCGTCGTCACAACTGATTTTTAATCTGTGCAACTGATTTAGTTACTAAATTAGGACAAGTGGAATAAGTAGCTTCTAATTTGTCTTCTTTTTAGAATCCTATTTAGAACTTCTAAATTTAGTGTAATGGAATAACTACATAAGTTGTAGCTTGTGACCGTGCTTGTGACATTTGATCATTAAAAAAAACACTATGTTTTGTTTTTTTCACAAACCACTGCTGACTGCTGTATTTTGATATTTTTACAAAGCTTCTTTTATAAAATCGTTTGAGATAAATGAAATTACGATATGGAGAAACAAGAGATAAGCTTAAAATGGAATGGTTATCAGAACAACATTTTGGCAAATTTGAAGGAGTTGTTCAAAGACGAAAATCTATCGGATGTTACATTGATTTTGGAGGGATACAGTTTTAAGGCCCACAAAGTGGTTCTTTCAGCAAATAGTTTACTATTTAGGTCAATATTTCAGGTAAATATTCAATACACATTTCTAATTTTTCATTATGTATTTACAACAAGAAGAATTTAGTTACACCCACACAATATTTTGCAGCAAAACCCCCACAAGGATCCAATTATAGTTCTGCACGACATCAATCTAGATTCCCTGCGAGTTTTATTAACATTCATGTATTATGGCGAGGTAAATGTGACTGAAGAATTTCTACCAATACTGTTGAAGACTGCTGAGACTTTGAAGATATGCGGCCTTTCTACAGGAAATGAAACCGCGCGAGATAACGAGGTACGTAACATTGAATCTAAAAAAAGTAATATAAAAAAAAAGTATTGTTCATGATACAAGTGAGATTTTTTATTCATAGATAAACCCACCATGTACACCAATGCAACCGAAAAAACGTAAAAATACTGAAGCAGATGATGCTGCAAGGCAGAAAAAAGCTAATACTAAATCTAATAATGGTGTTGTTGTCAATGGGGATGTTCCAAAAGACATTGATCAACAGCATCAGCTAGTAAGTACATCTATGTATCTTTAATATAGGTACCCTTTTGTGTTATATTAATAAGGATTTCAAATAATATTTCAAAGTTTTTGATAAATAAGATTTATATCTATATATATATATATATATATAAATTAGATCAACAATATTGAATTAACATATTTTGATCAAATTTTTTGTGATTATTGGTCATGCTTTTTGTGCAGTAATTATTATGTTTTATTTTTTAACTTATGCAACTTCAGAATATCATACCAAAAGAAGAACCGATAGATTCACCACTAACAGACTATTCGGGAGAAAACACAAATGATACTGATATAGCAGTTTCGGATAATGCTCTTGAGAAAAAATATCCCATCAACACTGAATGCGTCTCCAAAAAAGCGGCAAATAGCAATTGTAATCTAAAAAAATGGATGAATGAAGTAAGCCCACTCACTCCTCAATGCATTGCTAACGAAAAAGGAAATGATGTAGATGAGGAGAAAGATTTGGAAATTGATAAGGAAGTGGAAACTGTTCTACAGAGTGGAACAATAGTTGAGTCACTGAGTATTACCACAGAAAACTTGAATTTTGTTTCCAACGAAGCTCATAATATGAAAGGTGAGGTGATTATTATATTATTTATTTTTGGAAGTTACTTATTCCACCAAAACTTAGTTTTGGCTACCATTGGTTTAAATTAACCAAAAATTGGTTAATTTCAACTTTGGATTTAAACCTCAACCCAATAGTGTTTGACAAGATTAAATTTTATTATATGGAAAATTATAATGAATAATAATAATAATAATAATATCTATGGATGCTTCACACCACGTCAATCTGGCCCCGTGGTAAGTACCTGAAGGACTTGTGTTACGGGTACCAGACAACGGAAATATATATTTAATACTTTTATACTATACATATATTTAAGATTTTTATTATATGATAAATATATTTAATACACATCCATGACCCAGGAACTTTGAAAACTTTTTGTTCCGTCGGCGGGACTCGAACCCGCGACCCCCGGCTTAAGCTACTAACATGCTATCCACCGAGCCACAGAGGTCGTCAAAATTATATAATAATTGATGCCCCGGTTAATGGTTATGGCACAAAAAAATGTTGATGATATGAATCATATTCCAGATAAAAATACAACCTGCTATGCTAGTCCATCTTTCCCATGTCCATTCTGTCCTCGGATTTATAACAGCTGGGGATACCGCAGAAGGCATGTCAAGTCCAGACATTTCACTAACAGGTATTTTGTCATCATATTTTACTCTTAATTTGTTGTTTGCATTAGAAGACATGATAATATTTTTTAACAACAGTAGGATATAATTATTTATCTTATGAAAAATATTTTTTAAATGGCTTACTCAACCTTTTCAGGCTTTCATGTAAATGGTGTGTATCAGTGCTGGCTTCAACGGGTGCCTGGTATTCCCATGCCACCCGAGCTCACGGGGTACCACACGAGGAGGCTCGGAACTCCCTAGTGGTTATGGTAGAGGCACATGCGGTCCTTACACTAAAGGAACCGAGCGTGGCCCAGTTGCTGGGACAAGTTGGTATAACTGATAACAACGGTAAAAGCATAAGTGAAAAGAGCAATTGAAGTCAATAATTTTATTAAAAGCTCAGTAAGGTAAGAGTTTTTCTGAGGGTGTTAGTTTTTTAAGAATTTATACAATTTGCGATGATATTTGTATTCTACAAGTAATAAGTATATTTAAGAAAACTTTTCTAAAATATATTTTTATAAAGAGCCATACTATATTCTAATCAGATGCCATAAGTGTAAGAAAATATACTTTACAATAATTATTATTGTGTGAAAGAAATAAATTATTATTAATCATAATAATATTTAATTAATGATTTGATATAAAATTAAAATAATGTTAATATAGTTTTCCTAAATTAATTAAGTTTTAATGATGGGTCTCAATAATGCAAATAATATCATAGATTTTAACAGACATCAATTTTATAAAACAAACTATAATAATAATTACTGTGTGTAGTGTGGCAAAGTATTTCTTCTACATGAAAATATTTAAAGAAGTATAGTAATATTAGGATGTTAAAAGGTAAAATTATACAACATGTCTATGGATATGGACCTTTGAATATGGACAGTAATTTTAGGTACTGTTAAGGTAATATTAATATTTTTCGATTGCCTTTTTAATATATTTTGTGATACTTAATAAACTTTTGTTGTATATGAATACATATTACACCGAACATTTAAATTGAGGAAAAAGTTTCTTCGCATTTTATATAAAAATTCAAAAGGTTTTTTTATAAAGTATATTTTATACTCTGTCAAAAAGTAAAGAAATTATAAAGTGGCAACATTGTAGTGTCATTCCTTTTTTCTCAGATTGATTTGAAAAGGATGACACTATGATGTTGCTACTTTTTAATTTCTTTACTTTTTTGACAGACTATACAATTGACTAAAGTTTATAGATGCGATTTTGTTCTATAACTTTTTGCCATCTTGTTGGTAAATGATAGGGACATGATCCCATTGCTATAAAAATTTTGGGGCTTAAAAACTGCGACAAGTAGTTTTGGCAGTCCTTTTGTGATATCAACCTGACACTGCCTAAGGAATGCTGCAGCGACTGAAACTGGTGGAAATCTGAAGGTGCAAGGTCGGGACTATACGGCGGATTCATTAAAACCTCCCAGCCAAACTCCCGTAATTTTTGCTGAGTGGCTAAAGCTCTAGCATTATCATGGTGAAAAACCACATCATTACGTCGTAATAAAGAATAACAAATGAGTACACAGTTCATTAGGTTTCTTTCAGTGAGCTCACGAGGCACCCAAATATCGAGCTTTTTTGTGTACACAGCTTTTTTCAAATACGCCAAAATCGTTTTATGGTCAATCCCGAGTTCTTCAGCTACATCTTTATTTTATTTTATTTATTTTATTTTATTAATTTTTGGAAAACTTACAGCTAACATACACATAGAATCTAAACATCATCGTAACTACTAATATGCCGATCTTGCTCCACTTTTTCAAAAATGGCATCAGTTTTTTCCGTAACAGGGCGACCAGAGCGACGTGCATCTTTGATATCAAAATTTCCGGATTGAAAACGCTTAAACCAAATTTGCGTTACTCTCACAGATACTGCATTAGGTCCATAAACATCACAAATTTTTTTCGCGGCTTGTGTTACATTTTTACCTTTTTTGTAATAAAATTTTCAAATGCATCGAATTTCTTCAGAATCACTCATTTTAACATTAAGAAAAACAAATGAAAATCTCACATTTACCTAATTTGAATTTGGAATTGTCTTCTGTAAAATTAAAACTGTTTAATTCATCAAGCTCCAAGCGGTCGCATGCAACCGCGATAACAAAAGATAAGCTATTGTGTCTCGTTTTTCCATGATCGACGGGTTAATGATACCAAAATGAGCCAGATACAATTGGTATAGCCCAAGAGATATTATGACAAGTTCATACATACTATAATGCGAAAAGACTTTTTCCCCAACCTATTACATGTAGAAGCCCTTGTCTGACTGACTACTGAGGTTAATTCATAAATTGATCGTGATCTCAAATCAAGTCAACATTTTAGTACCTACTCTAGTTCGTATGTGTTTTAAGAATATTGTCCACTCTCTATTTATATTATCGAATACGATATTTTGTAAAATATACTTCTATAGACTTCATAATACTCAAATTATTTTGCTATTCTTCTTGAACTAATGTCCAATAGTAGAAACTATGCTTTATAGTAGAAACTTGATTCAATCACTTTTTTCTCTTTACTTCACTTCTCATTGAAGACAGCCATGACTGAAAAGAGCTTAAAATTAAAGGGGTACAAAAATGTATTTTTATATCTTTATTGTAATAAAGCAATAAGTCGATTTTATATGGCAATAAATTATATTATGGTATGATAGGAATCATAATGAAACAATATTTGTATATCTTTTATACTCTGTATTTTCATATCCATGAATGATACCCACACATTTAAAAGTGAATGTTATAATTATTGAAAATGTCTTATGAAAAACATATCATGATTAGCGTACAGGTCTTCAGATTTATAAATTTATGGAGCAGTATTATCAATATAATATTATTAGAATCTTAGAAGTCACACCTCAGATTTTCAAATATGTAATTTAAAGTACATTTTATAAAATAATATTGTATGCTGTAAAGGTTTTCAAACTCGTGTCTCTTGATAGAAGGAAAGAATTGTCAGAACTCAAGACTACCTTCTCTTTCGTTTATTTGAAGGAGTATTATACGAATAATATTATGTATAGGCGCAAGTGTGCCTGAAAATCCTCATTGATTGGAATTGCTTATAGATACTTGAAACTATCGCTGACTTCTCTGATTCTTTGGCCACAAATAACTAACTTAATTTATCATTTCTAGTTACAGTGCTATTTTTTGTAATACTTTATATTTTTTTACCACAGAACTAATAATGAAGGAGAAATAATAGAAGTGGCTACGTTCCACTTTATGTAAAAGTCATGGACACATGTAAATTATTCCTTGGCAAGAAGCAAGTTATTACTTCAACCATAGTAATGAATACGCACTTATGAAAATCAAATATTAGATGCTCTGGCCATAATAGGCTCAAGGCGCAATTTCTGGTTAGTATTCCATTTTATTATTAGTTCTGTGATATCAAACGAGTCTTTAGAGATTTGCTCACGTCAATAGATAGTTGAATAATTGTTTGTTTCTCATCCCTTTATGTAATGTTACAAATGTCTACTAGTTGAGTGTGCTTACAAGAAAGCTACACGGTTCTAATACTCTTGTATTGCGCCATTTTCCTTTACTTTCGGTAGTCAAAATCATTTTTGAATTATAATAATAAGTTACCAAAGCAATTTCGAATAAGGATATCGTAGTTTATAGCGTGGGAGTGATAACTGATAATATATTTTTCTACATTTTGGATCGTACTTTGTATGTGTATTTTTGACAATATTGTGTAATTATGCTAGGCGTTTTCGAAGGCTCTAACATATTTTATATACCTACTTAACTCTATTGAGAAATTATATTAACTAAGCATAATAATGACTTAAAGTAACAAGTAATACATGGCTTTAAAAGTAAGTAAGGAACACTGTAACGATGTGAACTTCCAGTGCAATGGAGATCAAATATATTTTTACGGAACAAACGCGTATTTGTTTTACAAGTCTGCCACCTCACCTTCCAAAGTGATCCCCGGCGCTATTTCTATAGTTTCTCGTACATCCCTATTGTCCCTGCCTGGGAAATTTCTCCTGGAATTGTCTCCGTAGTCATCGTAATCTTCCCTTCCACTAAATCTGCTTTCCTGATTCCTGTTACTGTTTCCGTTGCCACCGTAATAAACAGAGCGCGATTCGCCCGAAGACCTGGATTCCTCGCCGCTCTCTCTTATTTCTCCGTGCCTCTTCATCGATGCTCTGTTCCTCGGGGTCCGCTTTAGCATCGCTTGGAAGTTGAACGGGGGGTCGTCCTCGTTTTCGTTTGTGTGCGACAGTTTAGCCAGGGCGTGCAGCTCGCTTATGGGGTCCGGGAGATCGCTCGCGTCGATATTATAGTGGACGCGGTTCGGTCGTCGAAGGGGTTGCGATGTGTTCTCCAAAACATTCGTGTCCTCGTTCCAGGGCGCCGGGGGCTGGTAGTACGCTTGAGGTGAGGGACTCCGTGCTGAGCCTCTGGGGTACATGATCTTGTTGGGGCTCTTAGATCGAGGATATATTTCGGGCTCGTCGGGCGGGAGTGTCGGAACGGGAAGGGTAGGATCTCTGCAGAACGGGATTGTGATCAAAGTCTGTGTACATATAGACGCTTTAAAAGGATCGGTCTGCGCTGAATTGCAACGTCTCCTTAAAGGTTCATCCCACGGTTCGTTGTCGGAGTCAGTTGGACTTGCGTAAGTGTCCCTGAAAATATTTTTGTTTTTTAATTTTTTAAAAGATTCTGCCAAAAGTAGATCAGGACGAAACTTAAAGAGGTCCTAAGAGTCAAGAAACGCTTAATTTTGAGGTTGGAGTTCAAACAGTTTGCAACTTAGTTGAGCCAATTAGCAAATTGTCAGTTTAAAAGGTTTTTAAAAATCGTGAGTCGTAGCAGACTTTATTGGGAGTCGTTTTCTGGATCATCTGATGGGGGTGCTGCTTCAGGATCGGGGTCTGGTGTGGGTTCAGGATCAGGGTCTGGGATAGACTCATTGGCTTCTGGCTCAGGAGATGGGACGTCTGTATCTGGCTCAGGTTCAGGCTCAGCTGGCGGATCTGCTGGACCTGGCTCAGGATCTGGCTCGGCAGGTGGATCTACTGGAACGGACTCGGGTTCTGTTTCAGGGTCGGCTGCTGTTTCTGTTGCAACAGGCTCGGGGTCTATTTTTGTCTCGTCCGGCAAATTTAATGCAGAGTCTGGATCTTGGGGTGGGTCTTGCGGACCAGAATCGGGATCTACTTCCGATTCCTCGGGTAGATCAGTTGGGGGGCCTGGGTCTATTTCCTCGTCGTCTGGGGGGAGTGTCGGGATAGTAAGAGAAGGATCTCTGCAAAAAGGGATCGTGATAAGAGTTTGGGTGCTAGTGGAAGTCGCGAAGGGATCGGTTTGGACGGAGGTACAACGTCGCCTTAAAGGTTCGTCCCATTGAGGTTCGTTGTCGTAGTCAGATGGACTTGCAAGAGTGTCCCTGAAAATAGGTGTCGTGTGAATTTTCGACGATTCGAAGTGAAAGCTAAAGACGCTACTAATTTTTATGAAAGCCAAGGAAACTAAATTATTGTAATTGTCGAACTACTAATTACCAAAACAAATAAAATAAACATACGACTTCTTCATGTTGGGATCGCACATATGCGACGTGTCGTAGTACTGGATCTGATCGATTCGGAACGGCAACTTCCACACTGATTGAGGCGCGTTTCCGAGGAAAGTGCTCTGATTGGCCTGTGGGTCTACCCGGTCCAGGGAAATGGGCACGCTCGTGTTCAGGATTGAATCCACAACGCCTTGGTTATAGATGTGCACCTGAAAAAGAAATAGTACTTATAAAATATGGTGAGTTTTAGAAATAGTATAAGTTGTTTGTCTTGTTGAATAATATTTTGTTTGTATTAAAATGAGATTTATGATAGATATAGCATAGAATTGCATAATAATAATTTGACTATCTTATATTTTTTGTACTATCAGAGGAGTTGATTCCTAGGCAGATGGGGGACTTACGTAGTTTGGTCGCGTTATTTCAAACCCAGCCGACAGATCACAATATTATTAACATTGAATTGACAAGACCTGACCAAATGACGTTGGTCTGTCAACTGCTTAGGAATCAATTATTTCCCCTATGGTACTCAAATTTACCTAAAACACTGTACCTGTTGTGAAAAGTTCACCAGGTCTTGATATCTGACTGCGCGATACTGTAAAAGAACTTGGAACATGGATCTACTCTTCCATTTTCTTGCAAAACTCTTGAGGAACTTTGCTGTCGTTTCGTCTATTTGTCCTGTGGATTTGTTGACGAGAGGTCCATACGCTTTACGCACTACAAAGCCTCTGTAAGCTAAAATTATGGATTTGTCAACGCAAATGTTGGAATGTGGTTGCTATTCATGCATTTAAGGAGTATATATTTCTAATGTATGGATGTAATAATTAGTCTTGGTTATTATTCTGTAATGTAGCAAATGGGTGTTTTTCGACTAGCCGACACCGGCCCGGCGCCGGCGGGACCCATCGGCCATCGCCGGGCCGGTGCCGGTGCCGGGCCGGCTAGTCGAAAAACGCCCAATGGAATAAATTAACAAGATTTAAGGCTACCTTTTTGTATACGCAATGCCGCTTCTTCTTCTGAACAATCGGGCTTCTGTTGTGATTGCTGTTTCTTTAATTCTCTGACTGGAATGTGCAAAAATTAATTAATTGACGAATAAACTAGACTCGAAGGATATCCAACTTCGTATACCCTTTTACTTACGGTGCATAGCTTTAGATTTGTCCTTCGTTGCTTTACGTTTAGCCAAGAACAACCGCATCATGCTTTGTACTTTGATAATCTTTTTGACTTGTGTCTCGTATAACCTGTGAATAATTTAAATGTATCAGGGCCTCTTTCACCACTTCCTGATAAGTGCCGAATAGTCTATCCACTACATAACTTGACAGATGAAGTAGGTATGGAGAATCTGTCAAAAAAGTTGTGAATAGCCTATTCAGCACTTTATCAGGAAGTGGTGAAACAGGCCCTGACTTCTGAGTATGTTAATTTATATAAATTAGGTACGAATTTAATTATATCCCTTAGATTTCTGCTCAAAAATAAGTTTACCGTGACAAGAACTCTTCGTTGTAATACTTGAGGAATACTTTAGTTTTCCCCAGCTCCCATCCTTCCATTTTGAGACGAATTAGAAGAAGTCGGCAATTGTCTGCCGTCTCCTCTACTGTTTCATCAAAATCGAACGCCAAAAAACGATATCTGTAAAAAGAGTTATTAAATATTATCCAGTTCTTAATATTATTATCATTGAAAGCTGTGTTTTGAAAATTAAAAAAAAACCTATGTATTAAAATGATACCTTCGAATAAATTCAGCGAACGGTACTCTACATGAAAATCCGAATTGGCGAGCTTTGGCGGTGTCCAAAACTGCCAATGCTCGCAGCTGTTGCTTCACCACCTCCGTCTGGAAGCCGCGGGGGCTATCATTGAGGTCTGTTCTGATGCATCTGACATAGAACGTGCCCCCGCTACCAGGCCCGATCGATAGTTGTTTCAGAATTTCCAAGGAAGTGGCCCTGTATACGGCGGATGCTGTCCTCATCCTGCGTATCTGCGAGTACTGCCCTTTGGATTCTACGTTGTGTTTCTGTAACAGGTACGATTTCTGATGTAACCTATTAAAATATAATAATTTAGTTTTGAGCATTCAACTTTAAAATAACATTTTACAAGTTGCATATTTTGTATAGTCACTATCAGTCACTATCAGTCACTATCATAAAATTAAAATGCCATTGTCATCAAAAATATGACTATTAATGGCAAACCTACTCTTGCTTTAAGGTTATCTAATTCCTTTTCAGACTTGGATCTGCCCGGCTGAGCTGGCGAGGCATCGGTCGACGCTGTCAGATTACCGGCCTTCGTGAACTTATTCCTGAACAGCTCTTGTACGATCAAATTTGAAGAGGATCTCATCGTCTCTATCATTTCCGGTGGTAAGAAATCTTTGTTTTTATCGGCCATTTCTCTCACGTCGTAATTCACTTTTCCTGTGTAATGAGCTACGCTGAATTCGTGGGTGCCACAAGATTTTACGTATGGTCCCTTGCATTTAGTTTTTATTGTATCTGAAAGAAATTGCAAGAAGAATGTTATTGTGATGTCATGTGTTTTCGCATACCAGCCGAACCATATACCATTCGGTAGTAGTAACCAACTAATAACCAATCAACAAGTAGTAAACAGCTATCAAACGTACTTACTCATTATATACTCTGCGCCTTCGCCAACACGACTCGCATCATCTAAAATGTAGAATACGCCCAAAGGTTTCTTCATAAGTTGATCGACTGACTTTTTATTATCGTAAAAGTGTAATGCCGCAGCTCTTACTCCTTCTTCAGCCTCCTCTTGCATTTCCCAGGCAAACATCCTTTGGTTGTACAAAAACTGTATCTGTTCGTTAGTTGTATTCACGATCAATTGCTCCAGTCGGTTTCTGTGGTAGCATTCGAAACCAAACATGTCCAGAAGACTAACGGAATATTTGTCGCCGCTGTAAAAACATAAGTTATTTGTGAAATATATACTACTCTCTGCAATTACTACAATATTAAAACGTTTTTGTTGTTTTCATTTAGGTATACTTACAAAACAGCTCGCATAAACGCTAACTTAGAGTTTATGAGATTAACCATCCAATCAATCAGTCGCTTATATAATGCACTTGCCAAGGTATCTCTCGCATCTCTGGCTTCGTCCGTAGAGTGTCTTCTTTTAACTGCATTACCCTTTTCAATTAGACAGTAATTTAGAAGAGCCCATAGAAATTTAACTTCTTCTAGTTCAAGTAATTTGGCAACTTTCTTAGCGTCGTCGAGGTTTTCAATTTCAGCCGAACCATTTTTGCCATCTCGGAATCGCACATTACCCAAAATCAATATCGACGCGAGAACTTTTTCGAAAAATTTTATCTCGTCCTCATCCCAGTCTAGAAACTTTAAGTTTTCTCTGAACTCTTTGTAACTTCGTACGTTCGGTATTGGCGTTTCTCTCACTCCCTTATTTATTTTTCCTGGTTCTTCGAGAATTCTTAGGTAACGGTGCTTTCTATTACTTTCCAAGTGAAATTCGTTAAGTCGTCCTTCCGCCTCCAGTCCATCGTAGAAGTAGTAGAGAATGTTGAAATTTGCGTGCGTCCTGAAAATGAGAAGATACCGATAAGATGCAGGTATGTCAAGTATGTATAAATATTTTGAAAATTGAAATGAATATTACATGTCAGTTGACGAGACCCTCCACTTTTCAAGTTGATAAAGCCAGAACAAGGCTCCGCTTAGTTTACCAGAAGTTCCGTACGTTACTTGAATTTGAAATATTCCTCGCGTAGAATCTGAGTTTATTGGTGTAGCGGCAGTGATACAGTCCTGAATTACTCTCGCTGCTTTCTGGATTCTCTCACCGGTGTTGTTTTTCATAGAGCCTAAGTATGAGAGATGAGAGAGGGCATGATTCATACTTGTAGTTTTCCCGGCTTTACATTCTCCCGAGAATACTATATGCTGGGGTTCGTTATGATGTAGTGCATCTTGGTAAGCAGCATCAGCAACAGCAAAAATATGAGGTTCATTGTCTGATCTCGACTTGCATTCATATTTTCTGTGATACTGAAATAACGAAACAGTAGTAAAAAAAATTACAATATAAAACTGCAAATAACTTTATGCGAAAAATTGCTTACTTCATCATGGTAGATGTCTACATCAGCATTAGGGTTGAGTATCAGAAGAACGTCCCCTATAAACGAAGTGAATGCACCTTTTTGGAATTTGACCTGTAATTCGAATAGTATGCTATCTTCTGTTAGATGTTCTAATGCGGCAAGATCTTCCACTTGCATCGTTTCATGTTCTTTTCCTCCTTGAGTAGTCAGGAGGCCATTTTTAATTATTTTTTCTGGCGCCCTTGGTGGGGCCTCTTTGTTCATTAGTTCAGCCGCAAGCATTTTCAATTCAGTTGAAAGCTGAAAAAATACTGTCCTCGGTTAAAATAGAGCTAACAACAATAACAAGTAATTTAAATTAGTATGCGTATGTTTTTGATTAAACCGTTAATCATTAGGTATTAACGGTTCAGTATTAGGGCGGATTATACTTATAAATTATAACGCTTACATGGAAGTCGTTTTCTGGAACTGTCTGTATGAAAGGATGTTCCTCTAGTTCCATCGTGAAGGGCCGATATTCTGGATTTTTTGACAAGCACCTGAAAAGACAATATCGCCCGTACTTTAATAACGAATACAAAAAATCATAAATTTTAGCAATAGACAAGTTTCACTTACTCAGAAACGAAATCATTAAGATCGTTCGAAGACATCGAAGGCTTGAGGACGCTCGGTGGTGGGTTCCTTTGTATTTGGAAAATCGCTCCCGTCGGATGCATATCTTCGAAAGGTCCCTTGCCGTCAACCATTTCGATTGTCGATATACCGATTGCCCAAACATCAGACCTGTTACCGTAGCCCTCCTCCCCGATGGTGATCATCTCAGGAGCCATCCAACTGGGCGATCCTATGCTCAATTTTGCTCTATCATCGGGGCCATTCAATTTACATGATAGACTGAAATCGGTCAGCTTTATTTCCCCCTCCTTTGAAATCAGTATATTGCTGCATCTTATATTTCTATGCAGTATACTGTTGTCATGTAGGTATACCACAGCCTGAAATATTGTTTATCAATAGAGTTCTCTTACATGTAAGTCCGGCTAAATACATTTTTAAATCTTAAATATATTATGTATCTAAATAAAGCAACCTATTTCGTATTAAGTCGATCTAGCATCTGCAAGTCGATCGTCGTAGCATCGAAAGTGCATCGATATGCACTTATAAATTATGATTTAATTGCACAAAGTAAAAGATAAATGCGTATGAGTCAACTCGATCTCCGCTAATTGCACATCAAAGTTGATCTTCCAATGGCAAGAGTCAACACTTATATGCGGACAGGTAACGCGAGGACCGCCCTAACGAATGTCCCGGCATGTCCCGGCTCCGTCGATACTAATGTCACTGTCAATCGAGCGCCTCACGCCCCCGATCCCATTGAAAGTCATTTGCATACCTGCGCTTACAGACGTCCTCCCGTCGCGACTCGCGGCTCGTCTCGCCTCTGATATATCAGTCGCTAATGCGTTGATTACAATCGACTCCACGCAGGGCTGGTACTCATTTATTATGTCGGTAATGAGACATTCCTGCGACTTTAATCCACTTTGGTGGCGAATTTTGCTAATTGACGTTTTGTAAGTAATAAATTGCCCGATCTTATGCTGATTCGAGTGTATTTTAAGATTCAAATGAATTTTAAAACTTAGGATCGCGTCGCAGTTATTAAGTATTCATGATCTTTTATTGGAGCATTAAATACTGATACGGTTAGATATACACGTTCGAGAGCTCGATGAAAGGGATCCACTCGTATTGTGGGCCAAGTGGCTCGCATAAAGATAATACGCATTTAAATATTCTAATTCTTTTAGAGCTTAACGCGTTTCATCGATCCCGCTAATCTGGTTCTTAAAGCGAGCGCCGTAGAGGACGATCTGTATCGCCGGGTTCCGTATCGGGGAATCGTCGGCTACCGCGGCCGGGACCGTATATCTCGTGTGCGCGAGCATTATTTACGATAATTGAGCGATGCGCCGCGATGGGGGGCCATCATGGTGTTGTCGGAGGCGCACCGACATTCGCATCGACAAGTTCGACCGTTTCATCGCGAATCACATCACATAAAGCGGTGTGCGTTTAAAGTGATGGCCCTAGATAGTATGTCGACGTGCGGGGACATTCGCCCGGCGATATTTTATTCGACGTCACGCCGCGAGTCGAAATCGCCCGGACGCGGATCCGAGAACAATCGAGTTCGAATTCAAAGTACCCACCGATTGATTCAGCCGTTGAGAGGTGGACTGGCAGGCCCTTTGTTTCGTGAACGGCCATCTCGACTCGCATGTGACGAACGACATGTTTATAGGCGGTCGAATATGGGCTCACCTTGATCGTATATTTGAGGATGTAAGCGATGTGCTCCTCGGACATTTTTCTGTCCAATGCCTTGAGTTTCCTGACCATGTCGATGACAGATCCGTACTCGCATAACTGGATGAGAAATAACTCTCGTTTAGTGAAAGGGAAACATTGTGTTCTCAATATTATGGTCGATGTCATTGTTTAAAGGGCTTTTGATTATAAATCTCTTTTAATATATTGTCATATCGGTAAAATGTAAGTTTTGTATTTTAGGACGTCTAGCATATTTTTGAATTAAAACTGTACAAAAATTTTTTGTGTCGTATTAAGATAATAGCTGCAGTTACCTCCAGCACAAACCAGATCCGTTTTTCATAATCAATCCTCTCGCAGAACACACCGTAGAAATCAACAATGTTCTGATGCTGGGTGAAGTCTCTGAGGATCTTGTATTCATCTTGGATGTGGGTCTCGTTCTCTTCGGTGTTGATTTGAATTTTAATGGCGACCGCTTTGCCGGCCGCCTGAGAGTCCAGAGCCCGGTACACCTCCCCGAATATACCAGCGCCGAGCTTCTTCTCTAACTTGTACCTGTCCTGGGGACTGGGCAGGGACGAAATGTTCAGCCCGTCCCTCATTGTCTGCAGAAAAAGGTGTTAGGTTGACGATAGATCTTAGATTTACAAAATGCTTGCGACTTAGCTAAATTGACTGTTCGGACCATTTCTTTTTAATATTTTTTGGTAAATTATTGCAAAAGTCCTTTAGGTTTTGGAGTCGTTAAAAGCAGTGAAAAAAGGGACACGTCTTTGTATTATTTTCACCTCATTCGGCGTAACTTTTTGTTGTTTAAATTTTTAGTTTCTCTTAGTTAGCTTCCACCGTATTTGGAATTTTTACTATCTCTGAATACTTTTGCACCATTACTTTTATTACAAAAATATATATAATCTAAAAAATAGTAGCACTCACCGCGAAGTCAGCACCACTTCACGACTGTAGCTGTAATACGGCTGGCTCCGCGCGAGCCCCTACAAGTGACATGGCTTCGGGAATTAAATCGTCTGTAATCCGCTATAACGCAGTTAGTTCGTACTAGTTGGTACTCCTGACATTGTCTGTTTCAGTTGGGTCACGTTTTGGTGTTGGTTTCTTTATTTTCATAATATCAAACTATGTTTTCTAGTCTTCAAGTTCAGCTAAGACTCTATTGGGACTATTTCTCTAATTATTCGCATCACAATCTATTGAGGACATGTAAGAAACACAATTTATGTAATAACTTGGTAATAAAACTCTACACTAAACTTTACAAGATCCTTTGACCCTGTTAAGAATTAAGCAGACATTTTGTGCTCATTCTTGCTCTTAAAGAAGCAATATCTTTGTTCGTTAATATATTATTAACGAACAAACATACATTTTGTGATGTGTAGTGTGTGTACTGTGTGGCCGACCTTCGATGTGAAAACACTCAAGCTAGTTCAACCCCGGAGGTGTTCGACGTTCGTATTTGATTCGTCGCAGGCGGAAATTGCCTGTGGCCGGTAATCCACTTATGCCTAGATTAGGGTCAATAAATAATTTTAACCGTAGGGTCAAGTTGACTTATGATTGCGCCATAATAGGGCCAAAAGTAAATTGTGTTCCAATGAATTTTAACCTCAAATGTGTCTTTTGGTGAAGACACCCCAACTAGGTAGTTGCAATGATTCTTTTTTCTTTCGCAACTTCGCGCAGAATGTAATCAAAATAAGCTCAGAGTTAAGAGCTGTTAATACAATTACTATACCATTACAATTTACATTTATTCCAATTAATATTAATTTGCGTTTCTTTAGATTTGTGTTCGCGCTTTTCATTACACTACATAATATATGTCTTTATAAAGTATAGGTCTACCAGAATCTGATGGCAAAAAATGAGAAAGTAAATTGACTCAAACGGGGTAATTGGAATAAAACATTTTGATTCTTTTTTTTTCCTATAGCGGCTGATTCTGTGTGTGAAACATGCAAATATATAAATTTATCCAATGATCAAGGATATTTTTTGAAAGTCTGCCGTCAAAATTTGCCATCAGATTCTGGTAGACCTATACACATATTACTGCAAATCCTTAAAACTTACCGACACTCTTGTATCGAATGATCTCTTTCATGCAAAAAGGCGCTAGTTTTTTGTGCTCCAAAAAGATTGAAAGTATCCCAAAGTACAGTTACACCTAACTCATTGTGAAATGGACATCGATTCAGCGATTGTAGCAAATCCTTATAAAGCGATTCGCCATATCCTGTCATGCGAACTAACATACTCTGAAACATCAAACATTCTTTCTTTTCATTTTTTCGTTCCATTGTTACATTGTTCTCTCAATAACTTTACGCTAGCAATACTAACAAAAGATTAGAGATCAAAGATCTCTAAGTAATTCGTTTTTTTCGTCTGCGATATTACATTCATCGTATCTTTTTCAACGTAAATATTTTGCGAAAACATAAAATGATTTTTTAGAGGAATGTCTGTTTTGATCTCCAAATTAGTCTTCTTATAACTCAAATCTAATATCAGATGGACAAAAAATGTGGAATTTATATCTACGCTAAAAGTCTGCTTCAAATTAACCGGACAAAAATTTACATCCAGAATGTTATACCAGTAAACCTTTGTTGTATAAGTTTCTTACATTTTATTTTGCACATTTTTTGTCTGAAAATCCTTTATTTCCTCTTAAGTCATATTTAGCTGATGACGCAAAGGGGAATAATTATTTCAATAAATTCAAATCGTAGAAAATGAATAGCTAATCATACATTTGCCGTACAAAAATATGATACGCGTCGAAGTATAAGAGGATCATGCGCACCAAATTAAACGGAATAACAGGATAATTGCCCACCTCCATTGAGTCGTCTTGCTCAGTCAAGAGCCTCTTAAAATCCTCGTCAATACATTAATTCATCTCTCAATGCAGTTTAAAATTCATTCGGTAATCTGTGAACCGACGGTAATATTCGCTTACATAAAGATGAGTGTTATTTATTGTCTGGCTGTAATTCTTGAGTATAAGTTTTAATTTAATTATACGCTCCGGCCGTGGGATCGACTCCCACAATAGTATAAGGTAGGTGCTAGTGATTTTACAAAATATATATTTGATATCAATGACAACATAATATTTGTTCATAATGATTTGAACATAACTTGTAGGTTCTAAACGTTAGGCCGCATTTCAGTTCGGGGAATTGTATACAAAATACAGATGTAATTTAAAAGCTAATTTATTTAAAAAATATTACAAAGTTACAGTAAGGTAAAATAAATATAAACCTATTCAATAAATATCACTTAATGAATACTTGATTTATTTACACATGGAATGTTTAGAAAAAGAATGTCGTTTTGTGCTTATTTATTAGATACGAGCTATTGCCCGCGGCTTCGCTCGCGTTAAGAAGTATTATTATATACAAACTTTCATCCCCTATTTTAACCCCTTGGGGGTGGAATTGATTAAAATCCTTTCTTAGCGGATGCCTAAGTCAAAACTTCTACCTGCATGCCAAATTTCAGCCCGATCCGTCCAGTGGTTTGGGCCGTGCGTTGATAGATCACCATGTCAGTCAGTCACCTTTGAGTTTTATATATTTAGATTATCTATATCTACAATTAAAATTATTTAATAAATACTTATTTATCGAATTGAATATAAATAGAGCCTTATTTATAATTCATCAGAGGTAGAGAAAATAAGAGCGTTTAGAGTAATTTCTATTCTTACATACATTTCAGTAATGTTTTTCGGAGACATATAAAGTAATCCACAATCGTACATAATAATTATTTACATGTGTTAATAAAAAATACCTAAAAAAAGATAAGACCATTACAGTTTTTAACTTGATAAGTCGTAACTCGTACCTAACTACAATGTTAAGAATATTTTTACCCGTCAGGTTTCGATATGTAATTCAAATGCAAAAGTTAAGGTTCAAAACAAAATCTTACAACACTATTTTTCTTATAAACACATAAAAATATTATTGTTAAATTATGTTTGACATCATAACTTAAGAGCCCGCGAAAACCAGACTTTTAGCTTTTATAAAATGATGAAAATCTGGCTGTCCCTGGCCCAAGAGGGTTATCGTTGCAATACAAACTAGTTTTAAAATTTCCTCAATATGTATTTTCAAAAGGATTTCTACACGTCAATGTTACATTCTATTAGGTGTTACATCCATCGTCCGTGTGTTACATTTTAAATACCATCGTGGTGTATGTTAACCCTAAATTATTTTTACGTTTCTTACGCGAAAAAAACCTGTACTGCTTTTCTCGGCTTGTCCCTCTACAAACGGAACACTTATGACGTCACTGAGTTTGGCAATTTGGCAAATGGCATAATGGCAAGTTCATTTACAAATGGCGATCCACTTATCGTCGTGGCATCTCTGGCAGTCGACGCGGCAGCACCAGTGGAAAGTGCAGTTGCAGGGTTTGATGCTGGACTTTCTGATGAGGTTGTGTCCTCGCCCGCAGCACAGCAGGTCGCAGGAGCCCGTTCTGGACGTCTTGCCTGCCCGACACACGCGCCCCGAGGTGCCCGCTGAGTCCAGCTTCGAATCCGCCTCGCAGAAGCTTGGTGACCTGTGGGTTTGGTCATGTCTTAAAAGAGGCAGTTTATTTTGGTTTTTAGTGAAGAAGAAGTTTTGAATGAGCGTGGCTTGGTGGGTTATGGGTAGACCGTTGAGTAGCATTCGAGAGAGGGGGTAGGTTAGATTACATGTTCAGTTCAGTCATAGTTTTCAGATCAATAGAAATTAGACACAAGAACAGCGAAGGAAAACATCGAGAGAAAACCTACATGCATGTGCCCTGCCTCAATTTCTTAGTTTCTGCTTAGGAGATAATATTTTCGTAGCAATCGTAGCAAGTTTTAATTTGCAATGTTCACCGCTAGATGACAATAGCAATCCGTATTGATTTGAATAATATTTTGTTCAGTGTTTGTAAAAAGGTGTTTCTTTAGTATAGCGGGCGAATTTAGAATTTTACAAATTAAAAAATCTATATGTCTTTCAGATTTAAGTACCATCGAAGAAAATTCATAGGCCGTTGACGGACATACGTAATATGGCCTCATTAAGTCAAATTAATGTAAGTCGTTATATTCTGTCGGCTGGGTTTGACAAAAAGCGACCAAAATACGTAGGTCTGCCAACTGCCTATGAATCAACTTCTCTGATAGTACACAGTAATTTCTCCAAGTTTTTTAGTTACCTTTCGAAAAATAGTAGACTCGTTTTCGGCGCTGGCCGGGCTTTACTCCTCCTTTTTCCTCGGGGTCTACCTCTTAGCACGGAGAAGCCATCGTTCAATTCTTCTTGTGCTACAATTAGTGCCTGTCGGAAGAAACATTAACGAATAAATTAGAAGAAGAAATGTAGAAAGCAAACGAAAAACATTTTCCAACCATAAAAGCTTAATCTAAACGGTTAGATAAATCCAACTAATAAAATTGGTGCTGAAAGAAGATCGGTCTGGTCTTACCTTACGATACTCTCGTTTTATCGTAGATGCGACTACCCTGAAGTCCGGAGTCGCTCGCCAGCACGTCCTCACCTGGCAGCTGCCGGACAGACCGTGACACTTGCACCGCACCTCCATGTGGGACGACAGGATCTGAAAATAAACAAGTGTATCTTAGACCGTTAACATACTTGGTGGTTGGCACTTGGCAAGCGGTCGTAGAAGTTCGAACGAATCCGTTCATTTGGCACAGAACGTTGCTACGACTGTCGACTATGTCGTTGCACGTCAGCGAAGTATTCGCTTCGCCATCCCATCTCAAAGCCGCTCGCCAACCGCTAGAATGATAAACACCTAACCGGCTAAACAAACAGTTGTTATGGCCCAACTAAACTGTATTCCGATGAAGATCTTCAAGCAAAAGCAATCGAATACCGCACCAAGATAAATATTAAATCAACTCCAAGCCATTCGATCCACTTGAAGGCTTAAAACAATCAATTCCGACGATGAAGCGCAGCCCGAGTACCCGGCGAACATTGCGAGGAGTGCTCTACTCTCCGCGCCTCAATTGCCACATTTCAGACGTAAAGCAATAATTGAAGTCACGCTCGCGCCGAGATTACACCGCATCCATGTGGGATCTCGAAGGCGGCTCGGAATCATAAATCCAAATTGTCGTGATACGTGACCGCATCTTTGGCATAATAACGCGTTCTCGCCACCCACCGCTAGTTCATAACATTTACATAATTAAACGCCTCCCCGCAATCACGCTGACGTCTTAATTTCGCGAGCGCCGCCGGCGGAGCGATTTCCCAAATTGAGTCGGAGTAAAAATTCAAATAAATCGGCGGTCGGGCCCGCCCCCCGACCCGGCCGGCACTAATAATGCGGTATTAAGAGCGTTCGCGATAGAATTCGCCACCCAAGACGCTCGTAATGCGCCGTAATGAAGCCGGAATATTAAAAATGGACTCGAACCGCTTATTATGTTCTCACCTTGGCGGGCGGCTCGTGAAATACGGCGGGCTAATGTGGGCCCCGGAGCGGCCCGCGCCACCGGCCGTGCGCCTGAGCCGCCGCCCGCCGCCCGCCGCCCGCCTGCTAGCCACGCTTTACAGACACCTCACGGTATGATGAAAGCGTTGCTACAATCCTAATGTTGAGTTACGAGTTCCGAGACTTCAGTATCTTCAAAATGTGATTTTAATAAAGCTCTCACCATTTTAATACAAATTCATTACTATTACAGAGAAGAAATAAATCTGGTCTGAAGTGAAATGGATAATAAATAAGCATTTAATTCAATACACGACCGTTTTTGCCTACAATGTCTGGGCGTCGCAAGAAATTTCCATTTCTGCCACTTACACAGTATAAATCTTTCAACGATCATTACGGTCGACGTGGAGTATGGTTAATCATAATCTTGATGGATGTCTTCACACGTACGTAGACTAAACATGACGCCATTACCATACTGCCCCCCTTACTAAGAGTGCAATAAGTCGAGTTTTTGGGCAAATTGACTTAAGTACATATCCGTAATCAGGAAAATGAGCTCTATATTTTCGCCTTAGACGACTTTTTTGTATCTTCAGTAGTTTCAGTTCTGTTGTTTATTATAACTGCAATATCTAATACTACGATTTGCAAGTAGCTAATCATAACCGAAATATCCTGAGTTATGACTTAGATAGCTTTGATATTTTGTAATATTACATAAAATAACCGCAAGAAGTCCAGTTATTGCACTCATGACTAGTACGTTTTATAAATTTTAAGTGCTATATTTTAAATAACTACCCTACTTATTGCAGTTTTTCTTGGTAAACCGACATATTGCTCTTTTGTGTGGCACAAACTATACGATGCCCTATAGTTTCTTCCAACCATATGTGCAATAACTATCCTAGTTATTGCGGTTTTTCTTAGTAAAATATTTTAATTAGTTGTAAGACGGAGATGGTACATTACAAGAACATAATAAGTTTATATGAAAATATATTAAAACAAAGTTATTTGGTATAAAAATATTTATTTATAAAGTTCAATTATAATATGAAATTGTAAAAATCTAAACAAATGTTTATCTGTATTATATAATATATTAAACAAATGTTAGGTACTACTTTCAACAATTAATAAAATCAAGACATAGGAACTATTCAGTTTCACCTAATAATAGAAAAAACATTTAAAAATAAAAACTTCTCTTCTATATCTTCTCTTTTACAAAATGTTTATCTCTTTCCTTATATAAAGTATATAATATCTATTAAAAAGGTACATTAAGAGACCAATCTTTAATTTTTTTAATATCGTTTTCGGCATCTGCACTGCCCCGGGGCAGGGTGGGCTGACAGGATACGGCAATTAGCGAAGTTTAAAATAAGAACATAAACTATATATTATATTATTGTATTGTACTAAGTCCACGTGATTCGTGGATCATCATAGTGCAATATGTAGTTTATGTTCTTAATTCCAATTTCGGCTGTTTCCGTATCCTGTCGACCCACCCTGCCCCGCGGCAGTGCAGATGCCGAAAACGATATAAGTATTTACGTACTTACTTAACCTTTAATAAAAGAATTAGATTTCTTACAAATGAAAATTATAAAAAATAAAAAATTTCCAGATATTAAAAATAAAACTGTATTCAGAGGTATTACAAAAGATCGAAAAGAAAGAATAATATCAGAATTGTTGCCTCTGATGCCAGAGACGAGAAGGAATTTTTGGTTAAACTTACCAGAATCTTCGCAAGTGTCAAACATAGATTAATAATTAAAATTATAAACTGCTTTTTAAGTTGCTATCTACGTTACTCTAATTGAAATAAGACTGATTTAAAGAATGATCTCATAATGTGCCATAATATTAGATTAAGTGTTAATGTTTTTGATTTTATTCAATGGAAAAGTATTCTAAAATATTGTTTAGTTTGTTATTACTATTAAATTATGTAAATACAAAGATTCTAAGTTGTGATATTTTGATTATGTAACTGTTGAAATTATTAGGAAGAAAAAAAAACATTTTTATTGATTTTATTTTAAGGAGGTTTTTTTTAGGTTTTAATATGTTCTGCAATATAAGTAAATAACTTATTATTAAATATTTCTTACGCAACAAATTTGTATTTGGCGTAAGTACTTATATCGTTTTCGGCATCTGCACTGCCCCGGGGCAGGGTGGGTCGACAGGAAACAGCCGAAATTGGAATTAAGAACATAAACTACGTATTGCACTATGATGATTCACGAATCACGTGGACTTAGTACAATACAATATATATAGTTTATGTTCTTATTTTAAACTTCGCTTATTGCCGTATCCTGTCAGCCCACCCTACCCCGGGGCAGTGCAGATGCCGAAAACGATATTAAAAAAATTAAAGATTGGTCTCTTAATGTACCTTTTTAATAGATATTATATACTTTATATAAGGAAAGAGATAAACATTTTGTAAAAGAGAAGATATAGAAGAGAAGTTTTTTATTTTTAAATGTTTTTTCTATTATTAGGTGAAACTGAATAGTTCCTATGTCTTGATTTTATTAATTGTTGAAAGTAGTACCTAACATTTGTTTAATATATTATATAATACAGATAAACATTTGTTTAGATTTTTACAATTTCATATTATAATTGAACTTTATAAATAAATATTTTTAAACCAAATAACTTTGTTTTAATATATTTTTATATAAACTTATTATGTTCTTGTAATGTACCATCTCCGTCTTACAACTAATTAAAATATTTTACTAAGAAAAACCGCAATAACTAAGATAGTTATTGCACATATGGTTGGAAGAAACTATAGGGCATCGTATAGTTTATGCCACACAAAAGAGCAATATGTCGGTTTACTAAGAAAAACTGCAATAAGTAGGGTAGTTATTGCAGTTATGATTAGGAATGCTATATCAAAACAATACATAAGTCCTAATGATAAATACATTATTGCTTTTTTTAATGTATATATAAGCTTATGCTCAAATATAATACACTACATAAAATTAAGCATTATTTTATCTGTCGTTTAGTAAAAGTTTCAAATCGATAGCTTTCATAGTTACGAAGATACACACAAAACAAAAATTAAATCTTTAACCGCCAATATCTCGAAAGTAGTCAAAACCTACTTATTGCACTCTTAGTAAGAGGGGCAGCATAATAGTCGGTCGGTAGCAAAAAGTAGACAAATAATGTCAGGTATGCGCGCCCTATCATTATGCACTATACTTCTAATTAAAACTGTTTGCGGGAGTATAATTTGGAGCTATTAATGATGAATAATGATGGGTTGGAGGTGACTTTGTCTGGAGGTTATAATTCTAATGAGATAAATTCGTTTTTGATAGCCGTGCGCCGGCTTTGCTCGCTTCGAAGTAATTCCAACATTGTTTAGAGATATTTCAATGAAAGTTTTTACTCTTGATAAAGCAGGGTTTTTTAAGTTCTTTTCTCGCAAAAATGGTCGTTGTGTTGTGTTCTATTTAATTATTCAGGAGGACTGAGGACCAAGTAATTAAGTTAATCTTTATCTACTGGGGTATGTCAAGGCCACATCTGTGGTCGTCAACACGTAATCAGAAAAAGTTGGAATCCGATACGCAGCGCGAAGCCGCACAACGTTTATAAATCCAATATAAATTGATCGTTACGTTATTACGTGGAACGTACTTCTTCCGAAGATTAAATATATTTTTGTAAACATCATTCGGAAATCTAATGTAGAGTCTGTGCAGTTCACACGCGAGAGGTTGGTGACCATACTGTGAACTTTTCAACCATCTGAAATTTTTTCTCGTCTCAATATTTCAGATTCAGTGACAACAGTATGAATAATTTTGGAAAACATATAATTAATTCAAATTAAGATTCAAATTATGAAATGCTTAAATCATTTTTTATATTGTTTAAATTTTTTACAACTGGTTTCATAGTCCAGACTCCAGACTATGCTGAAGTATACAATTGGTTCTAGCTTCAATGAGTTAGCATTTCTTATGTCCATACTCTGCTCTGTTTTGGGTTATTGCTTAAGTTGTGATTGCTTATTCTGATTAGCGCAAGCGGGCACAAAAGCCTGAAAACTTTTGTGTTTTGTTCCATTTTTTTAAAATAAAATAAGGGGCAAACGAGCAAACGGGTCACCTGATAGAAAGCAACTACCGTCGCCCATAGACACTCGCAACATTACAAGAGCTGCAGGTGAGTTGGTGGCCTTTTAAAAGGGAATACGCTCTCTTCTTTATGCACTAAACTACTTTAGAAATTCTTCTGTTAAATAACGTTGCGTTGAGACAGCAACTTTAATGTATTGGATTTCTTGAACTTAAGGGATCCCATATTTTCTACAAATAAAAAGCTATTCTGAATAGTAAACGTTTGGTATAATCTAGAAGCGATTAACTCGTGACTAACTAATAGGTCCACTACGACCGTGACAAATGCGGACTTCCCGCACACGACGCGCCCTTGTACAGATAGTGAAAACTGCAAAACCATTAATACATACATCCATACTAATGTTATAAATGCGAAAGTGTGTCTGTCTGTCTGTTACCTCTTCACGCCCGAACCGCTGAACCGACTGCTGGGTCTGGAGATACTTTGAGTCCCGGGAAAGGACAAATGATAGATCCTTTTCATCCCGGAAAAATGTACAGTTCCAGCGCAATAATCGAATTTTGGCGCAGCGGAGCTGTTGTGGACGTCATCTAGTATTGTATTAAACCCTCGATCACAGATTCTCGGAAATCTGCGACCGCTTGGGGCTTGAAAAAACATATCATTATTTAAATTATTATAATTAATCACAGTTTCATTAGATATTGCGATTTCTGTCTTTACCGCCTCTTCTTTGTTTGTTCTTTGTAAGCTTCTTCTGTGTTTACCCTTTCGATAAGGAGAGGAAGTCCATCGAAAAGAGAGCTCCATCGAACTTAATATTTTATGCTTATTTATTTGAAACGATGTTTTATATCTTCTTCCATCATCTTCTCAATTTAGAGGCAAATAGAGATGATTTTCTTATTCCTTATAGACTGTCTGTCTGATCTGTGTTGTGTTTGTTTGAAGGTAACGAAACTCATCTTTGAGTCGGGCGAAAGCAACTGTTTTGCTTTTCTCAGTGCAAAGGTCCACATTAATAGAATTAGTGAAGTCATAGAAAAATCTCGTTTAAATATAGAATCGTATATGGTGTCAGTTTTAATACAATAATGCACAGAGGTGAAGAAAACCGATAATTTTAAGTCACTTACTATTTGCAACATTCTATCTGAATATACATACTTTCGTTTGTCCGCTATGTTCGCAATCTATTAGGCTTCCATCTATCGATTACTGTAACAATTTAGATGAACTTGAATATCGTTGGCTACTTTCATCGCGGTAAAACATGCGTATTCTTGCGGGATTTTCAGAATTATCTATGATAATTATTATTTATTATATCTGTATCAATCAAATCAGCCTATATTTGTCCACTCCTGGACGTAGGCCTCTCTATCTGTATGCAATCGATAAAATATATTAATTTGTTTGCATTTTAATCAAAAATAAGGTAAGTATTGAAATTTAAAAAATAAACCACAGCCGAACACATAACCTCCTCCTTTTTGGAAGTCGGTTAAAAATAGCGAGTAGGTATAGGTGGAATCAAATCCAAGCTGTTATAAATAAAATAGATTCTACCGAATTCTAAACTTTCAAATTAGTGTAATTTTAATCCAAAATTTATAGTTTTCGGTACATATACAAAGAGATACACATCTACACGAAAATATTAAGTCATCGAATCAATTTTTTATATCATAATTATCACCTTGGCCCTCTAATGTGGTACCTAATCTCGTGTGGGCTGGAGATCCCAAATGTTAGAGGGTATCGCCGCCTCTCACACAGTCATAAACAGTGAATGCGATAAATTTTTTATGGGTTTATTAGTGAGCATAATAATTGAGTGTTTTTGCTCGTATTTTGCTCTTCGCAAATTGCTTTATTAAGAGGATACACTACAGCCGTTTTTCCATACAAACGTTGTCCCCTGTTACCTCCCTGGATAATGCCGGTAGAGTTATAATTTTTTTCCTGAATATTATCTACGGCCACTAATACAATGTCTCTGTTTTCTTTAATATTTAAATTTCTTTCATAATCTTTCATAATTAAATTATTAAAAAAGATAATATGAACGTTCAAAAACCCAAAAAAAATGGCCAGATTTTCCGCTGTGTTCAAACATCCAGAAAAAAATTTTGGCTAGATTATGCAAAAAAAAAAAATAGGAACATAGCTCAAGCCTTGCCTTAATTTTTAAATGAAAAAAGTACTTAAATCGGTTAAGTTTTGGAGAAGAAATCAGGGTACAACGAATCGTAGATTTTCTACAGTTGTCTCTATCGCGCTCTGCGGTATAGGCTTGAGGTAAGGGAAACAGCAATAGATTTAGATTACAAGTACTTTTTTTCACTTCTTTAGCCCTTGGTGTATCCTCTGATACACAATATTCAAACGTAATATTATACAAAAATACAACAGTATTTCAGTCAGTAAGTCTATTTTTTTTCTAATTAATTATAATTTATGTCCCAGCTAAGGATGCCATATGTTTAGTTTTCCCTATAAAAAAATTACGAGGCATCACAGAATAACGTGGTCATTAAGTGCCCAAAAACACAATAAATAAAACATTTTATTGGAAACAAAAACCAATCCCAAACGTCCGCACAAAAAGCGCGACGATTACACGACGGTGTGAAAGCCGCCTATATTTTGACATTAATAAAAATATCATCAGGGGTTATTATAAGAGCGTGTCTAACTGAGATCTCACTGGGAGGCTGTTAGGCTGTTAATTACGTGGCCAGAACAAATGGAACAATGCTCAAGTGTGGGGTCCGGGGTCCGGACCACCGGCCGCGATGATAAGTCCTATTGAGCCGATATTACTTTATTGCGATTGATAGAGATTCGTTATTACTTGGGCAATCGGGAATTCCGATTGTGATTTGATTTCGAAGTGTCGGTGTTCTGGAATTAAGGTCAGTGCACATTGCGACGTGACGCGTCGATGAATGCTACACAAGATTCAAGAAGATAGAGAGAATAGAGTTGACAGAATTGCCGCTCGCGGTGTCGACCTGTCTGCTCCTTTTACGCACAGATTAAGGATACTATTATAGTATCTCCATGCTTTTACGGCTTACTGAAAAATAATGCATCGACGATGACATTGCATTGTATAATACGACCTTATGTAGCCTGAAAGAAATGGTAAATAAAGTTTATTTTGGTTATTGGTTGACCCTAAGATGTGCACTGTGCAGGCAGCTTCAAGAGCATAGTAAGAAAATTCATAGCGCGATGATGATAATGCAATTTTGGAAAGCAAGTTTTTGACCGTTGGGCTTCTGTAACACAATACCTGTATGGTATTGGCTCCTGAGCCATAAGAGTTTTCAAGATTAAAAATAACCTATCTTCTCCCCTGTGTAAAAAATATTAAACTGGTGCATGAAAATTTATACAACGCCGGGCGCCATCTGTCCGTAACTCTACAAACTTATAAGTTAGAAATGTTACAATGTGTTATGTGATACGATACGTGTGTCAGGTTTGTACCTCACACAGTTAATTTTAGATGGTATTATTTACAAAGGATCCAATGGTCTATGTTCATAGTTATGTCGCCTTCCATTTCAAGCTGTCTTTGTCAATAAGTAGACTTAGGGCCTGTTTCATCACTTCCTGATAAGTGCCGAATAGGCTATCCACTACTTAACTTGACAGTTAAAGTATGGAGAATCTGTCAAATAAGATTGTCTTGTCACTTTATCCTAAGGGCCTGTTTCACTACCACTTCCTGTTAAGTGCCGGATAGGCTATTCATAACTTAAGTTGAGAGATAATGTATGGAGCATCTGTCAAATAAGTTGTGGATAGCCTATCCGGCACTTTATCAGGAAGTGGTGAAACAGGCCCTTAGTCTACTTATTAAGAACTAGCTGTCCCGGCAAACGTTGTTTTGCCATTTAAAGTATTTCTACTTCATCAGTTGATACAAAATCTTACCCCCTCTTTTGTCCCCTTAGAGGGGTGGGGGGAACATTTTATACACCTGATGTTAAGTTGTTGGAAAACACAGTTAATAATATGAAGCAAGTCCATTAAAGAAAAAAGTTTGATATAAATCTGACCCCCTCTTTGGTCCCCTTAGAGGGGTGGGGGGAGGGGTTTATGCACCAGATGTTGAGTTGGTAGAAGACAAATATATCTGTGAAAACCGTATTCAAATCGGATCAGTAGTTTTCGTGATAAAGAAAAAAGTTTGACACAAAATCTAACCCCCTCTTTCGTCCCCTTAGAGGGGTGGGGGTAAAAATTTTTATACACCAGATGTTAAGTTGGGAGAAGACAAACATGTCTGCGAAAACCGCATTCAAATCGGGTCAGTAGTTTTCGTGTGATAGTGGAACAAACATACAGACAGACAGTCAGACAGACGGACAGACAGACAGACAGACAAAAAACTAACCACATTTTTGGTTTCTATAGCGATTTAGTGACACCCCCCCGCTTATTATTTTTTTAATATCTTTAATGTACAGAATTTTCATTTCTACAGTTTTATTATATGTATAGAAAACAGCCTGACACAGTGTCACAGTCTACTAGACTATATCAGACCTGTGAAGTGAGATAGCCTGTGACCGAGACGACTTTCATGGTACGAGAATCGAGCCTTTAGCTAGGTTCTTAATCAGTTTTTGATTTCATGCTCACGAAGGAGCTGCAAACTGCTGCCACCAATCCGAAACCTGTACTATGATTTACTTGACATGTGCTGCCACCTACATTTTCAGCACGTTAATACAATTTAACTTTATGGGCATATTGGAAGTCTTTTTTTAACCAAATAGACTAACAAACTAAGACCTAATAAATTACAGACCACCTGTGTTCGATGACATCTCAGTAGGCACTTACCAGTAGCTTATAATTAGTTGCTGTTCATAAATTATATCACCTTTATTATAGTAACTTGTTGCGTCGTAAAAGCAACATTGTAGACCGTGCTTCCATTTAATATTCCCCTGTTGATCGTAAACGTCAAATTAAACCAAGTGTTAATATTAAATTATGAGAAATAGAAGTTCTACATGGTTATCTAGTTACATAAAATATGATAGATGTTATGCAGTAAAAAATACATAATTTATTAAAAAAATAGAAACAAAAGAATATTGTTTTGTTCCAATGAACCGTTTATCCCTAAAAATATTTTGCCTTTATCGATCAACCGACTTAAACAACATTTTACATAAAGGCGAAACATTGCATAGCTCATCTATTTCGTAAAATATATTATGTTGATTAAATCGTTATAAACTTCTTTATAATAATATTGGTATATTCTAGTTTTCTAAGTAGCCTTCTCTTCTTCACTTTTCCATCAAAAATACTAACCGCCATACTCAGAGACGAACATTAATTAACCGGCCCCTAGATGATCAATGTATTGTGCAATATCACGCTTCAATTTTATTGAACAGTTTATTTGACAATTAGATTGAAGGCGCGCGGTGTTCAATATCAACCTTAGACAGTCAATAATATTACGCAATATGTGATATTGAGCAATAAAATTGCACGTCTAGGGGCCCACTTACTTAAATGTAATTAAATGAAATTACATAAGTCCCATACATTATCTGTCAAACTTTTCATTGAAGGTTAATTATGATTAATCAAGTCCATCTGTCACATGCCCCACCCTTATTGGCGTGTGATGAACACGCATTACACAAGGACTCGACGACTGAAAAACTAACAATAATTAGCCCAGCATATTTCTCAACATGCCCGCCTAAAAAGTGCACCCAATTAATTTAATTAGAAATACCGCAATTTTAAAACATTGGTAATTAAAACGAGGCTGCGAGCTGTATAGTTATAGTACAGTCGAGGACAGATCTTGTTTACCACTTTTCGACCCTATTTCTTGGTGATACGGTTCAAGAGTTATAAATCTGGTAGGTCTTGATTGTGCCTTAGAATTTTCATGCAGGTGATCCTTATGTGGTCAGCATAAGGTTCTATCAGAGGTAATATTAATTTTAACGAACTAAGCCGTCCCAGATACCGAATGTGGAAACCTCATTAGTTGACTTGTGTCACAGGCTGGCCATTCATTGGACTAATTATTGTTGTACAATAATTAGCTGTTTACAAATGTTGATTGGGCAAAAATTTACTTAATCCGAAGTAAAACTGAAATGCGATTCAGAATAGAATATATTTTAATTTAAAGGTTTCCATAGATTCATAGATTATCTTGTGTCCCTGCCAAAGAAATTTTAACTGCAAGCTGAGTGCTTTTAGACATAACATATTTGAACAAAGTAAATAACGTTTTTTTTTTACTTTTCACGTTTTTCAGGGTTCAGTTGCAACTTGCAAGTGTGATAGCTTGACCTTAATATTCTTTAAGTATTCTTTATTATTAGTATTTATTCTTTAACGGCGAACAATCCGTGTGTATTAGATTGACATGTTTATTATTAACGGAAGGGCCTGTTAAACTATTAGCTATAATCCGACTCAGTTCGGCTTACTCCCCGGCGGCCCGCGGCCCGCAGACAATAACATCAGCTCAGACATATTTATGTGACAGCGGCTGTCAATGTCATAATAGCCTGACAGCTCTTGACTTTTTAAGTCTTTATTAATTATATCGTACCCTTGTGGTCTTGATACTTGCTTTGTTTTGGTCGTGTTTTGGGTTAGCACGCGCACCTTCTATAATTATAATAGTATAATTATAATAGCTCGTCCGTTGCGTCAAAATTCGTTTGTCGCGCGGGAACCGTACATTTATCCGGGATAAAGAATATATATCCTATGTCCTTTTTTGGGACTCAAAGTATCTCTATACCTTTCAGCAAAATCGGTTTAGTGATTTGGAAGTAAACAGGAACCTAACAGACAGACAAACAGACACACTTTCGCAATTCAATCAATATCTTCATTATTCAAAGTTAATGAATTTTCGAAAAATAATGACATACACAATACACATTGCGAAAATTCATGTTTTTGCGGAACGAAGGTAATTGTTGTTTTTATGGAAATGCGATTGTGTTCACCCTTCGGTGATCAAACCGCGGGTATGCGGGGCCGCGTCTAATAAACCAAATTGAAGAGCGCTCCAGCACGAGTGGTGTCATTTCCGACTTGTTGTTCCCTTTTGTCTCCGACATCAAATAGATCCGAGACCCTTCATTCGAAAATACCATACTTTTGAAATTAATTCAACAGGGGTTAAGGCGGCTTAATGATGGTTTAGGTTCACGTGTTTTGCTGGGTTTAATATATACAAAAAATCCTAGCAAGTTTTGGGTTTTTGACGTACCTACTGGATGCAGTTTTGAATTTTGTTTTTGTTGATACTGTGGGAATATACATGGAGGCCACAAAGTTGTAGCGCTAGTTGGAACGCCGCCCCAGAACCAAAATAACCATAACTATAACGAGTACTAATAAAAAGTAATACTCACCATCCTCCCAGCATTATTATTGTGTACATTGATCTTCGACTGCAGATCGTCCACCTGCTCTCGGACGTCGAGGAACCGCTTCGAGAACTGTATCCCGTAGGCCAGGTTGTGGGAGCAGCCGCTCCACTCCCACTTGCTGGGCCTGGCTTGCCCGGGGCGAGCGCGGGGCCTGGCCCGGTAGCCCACGGTGTCACAGTCGCAGGCCAGCAGCCGGCCTTGCGCGCAGGCCCGGGCTACCGCGTGCGCGACCCCCGCAGCGGAGAGAGCATACAGGAATGACGTCTCGCGGAAACCTGGAGAAATGAGAAACGCACTTGATTAGATTTTGCCCGCTTTGTTACGCCGAAGTCCGTTTATCGCGAGGGAAATATATCTTCTTCCGGAGTTAAAGTTTGCCTATATAAAATTTTATCATAATCGGTTTAGCGGTTTCACCATTACAGACAGACAGATATGTAATGAAAGTTCTGCAAGTGCTTAGTATGCCTTACGACGAACAGTGTAAGGTGGGCTGTAGGTGTGATGATATTATTACGATGATCATTACTCATTCATTAATACATTTTAAGTAACAACTGAAACTAACTTCAATTTACAATAAGTACTTCTAACATTAATTACGACACCCCACTCAGCTCCTGCAGTAGCTGACGTTACGTAACATACAGTTTCCGGCAAATCAATAAACAAACAATATAATCTTACAGCCTATAAACATGTAAAATATATCCCAATAAAACCGGCATTCTCGCCTATCGAGGTAATTTATATGTGACCCCAATTTGCAATTTAATTAATTTTAATACGCCTAAGAAATTATCAAACAATAAATCGACCAGGTGGTCATATAATTAGCTAATAAAATGGCCGTTCAAAATCGCATTAATACGGCTCACAATGGCATAGCGGGCATAACACATTAGCGATGTGAACTAATCACCTGCTTAAGGTAAAATGATTACATTGTTTTGGGCTTATCCCGGCATCTTATAATTTATTGCAATAAAGTAGATATAATTATGTGTATCTTTCCGCGTTCCGCGGTAGAGAGCATTGCGTGATAGATAGGAACATCTAGATACGGACTACGGTAGAAATGATAATCTTGGATGAAATTATTTTCTTGACTTGAAAGTTGAATCCCAAGTTCCCAAGCTTACTAAGTACTAACCAGCTTAGAGTCTAGCTTAGATTGGTCTGGACTCTAGCCTTTCTTTGTAATCTCTCAAGAATTTTATTTATTCAGAAATTATTATGATCTACTGACTTTACTTAAATAGGACTATTCAAATTCAATTATACGCCGCCTTCATTTATTCAAAACGATCGATACTCCAAAGAGTCCATAAAGTGGTTATTTGTCTGAAGGTATTTCTCACGATGCAGTTGAGCAAGACGGAATGAATTGTATCGTCGATTATCTTTATCTGCGGATTAGCAGTTACTGCTGGGCCTAATTGAACGAGATACGGCTGATTGGTGATGGGGGCTTAATACTTCGAACCGATGAAAAATAATGCAATGCAGTAGAGAGTACAGTCAGTCCTGAGTCCTGACTTTGAAATACCTTCCTTTTTTATACGTTGAGATACGTGTCTATGTGTTGATGCTGATTTACATTGATGCAGTCGGGCGCCAGCATGACTCCTTGGCCCTTGCAGCACTTTATAATAATTTCAATTGAATACTGATTCAGAACCCGAATTTATTTGTATTTTTTCGAAGAAATATAGTCACATAATAAAGGATTTGATGTTATGTTGATTTCAAAATCAGTAATTTTGTACAGAATTGAGCCATTTGTCCCAAAGCGAGCCAATCGTTTTTATGAAAGGGTTCGTGAAGGGCCAATAAAATGTTTTGAAGTTGACGTCTACAAATTATAAAGCAACAAATTAGGATGTTCCCACACGATGATATAAAAGAAGATAACGTTAATTCTCATGTACAATGCGTATATACATGGTGTGCTAAGTGCCTGACAAATCGAAGGAATATAACGCCATAAAATTATGTGGGTGTACCTTAAAATACAGTAAGAAATATCAACACCAATTACACCGCTGCTTATTGATACACAATGGTCGGATTGTTGAGACCCTTAAAACGGTACATCTCTAATAGTTGTAAGTTATTGTATGATTAAAATGTATAAGTCTGTCGGACACAGCCTCGGTCGGGGACGACATGGGACGACGCAAAAAGTGGACATCCCGTGATTTAGGTCGATACGCGCATAACCATGTTACGATAATCTTTATAAATCAAGAATTATCTCGGCTAAATCATCGCTCGGAATTAGCTTTATACGCTCTTATACGTCACGATAAATCGTATAATATGTCTGACTGTTTAAAAAGAGGATGTAATGAAGACGTAGCATTACTATTTTTAAATATGCAGAAAAAGGATTAACAGATTAATTTCCGAAGCTCGAAAAAAATTGGGCTCTACATTTTTAGACTGGACCAGTTTAGCTGAATTTTGTAATATCAGAAAATGTTAGTAATTGATGTTGATTTACAAATTATGACTACAAGTTTTGCCTAATAAGGGAGACAGTGCTCTCGCCTCTCGATCAATAAAATTGGTGGAGAGCACTGCATATTATGTCTCGCCACTTTACTCAGTACTCGGTAGGTGTAATCAGGCCCTAACTTGCTTTTCTACGATTTCAGAGAGACCATTTAATTGAATTTTTCCAAATTATAAAACGTAGAGTTGACCCCAAGTCGTGACATGTAAAAGTACACGCGCAGTTGTCTACAAAGCGAACGTTACGGCGTACTCTCCAAGTAGGGTTGCGCTATTGTTTATTTATAAAGTCGAGCTTTTTCCGAGTGGCCGGTGACAAATTTATATTTGTCGATCGACGTGATAGAATCGATACGAAGCGATTTATAGCACGCTCCAATGATCGATTTTGATGATTCCGATTTACATTCCGAGAGTACTGTTATGGTAGAATTTATAAGGACTCAATAAAATATCTTCGTTATTATCGTGTGTATCGTTCGTGAGATAAAGAAAATTAAGTGTTTCAACTAATCGATAACTTGTAAATTGTTTGCGGTAATTTATTTTAGCTAGTAACATATTAAAAGTAGACTTCTTTATAACATTTTAACCAATTTGCTTTAGTCGTGGAATAAACATCATGCTACCTTTATTCTAATTTAAGAAAAAGAAGTTATTTTATTTTCTTCGTTTTTGATAAATGATCAACAATAACCCAAGTAGTGTAAACGGGCTCAAAAGAGCAGGCATTTAGAATAAATATATTTTCATAGAACAATAATTCGTCATTCGCTTCTTTCAAAGGGTAGCTCCTAGTTTAGTTTAGACATGTTAAAAAAGGCGCCATTAAATTTGCATAAGACACGGTGTCGTCCGCGTCAGTTTCAAAGACGACCGACCGGCCGGCGTCGCTGAAGAGGACCAACGGTATCAAAACATATATTAAAACGAAAGGCCAACATACGGCGTCTTGCAAATTAACTTTTTGCGCCGTCGGTTCCTCTTTGCGATTGCATCGTTCCACCATTTCAGCGTATATAGGTTACGATTAATATGCGCATACGTCGGCTACGAGCGAACCCGTCCGATGAATGAAACGGCGCCTCCGCTACACTTCTTTAAAGGAAAATATGGCATTCGAGTTTTTGCATCGGTTACGTACACCTTAAGGGTGCAAAAAGCGAAATAAACAGACCTCGTCATTGGCCCCCGTATAAATTACACTTTGTCGGTGATCGCGGTACTTGTTAATAAATATTGACGACAAATCCTTTTAGTGAAGGAGATGAGAGGACACGGTACATAATAATTATGGTATTTACAAGACGTATAAGTCTCAAATGAATTATTTATCTATCCTTTAATCGCTTTTTTAAACGCCCTTATGATTAACTTTGGACAGATTTATTGTAAGTAGATATACATACATACATACAATTAAGTGAACAAACAAAAAATACAGTGAGTACAAAATCTTTGTGCTTCTTAGTGTCTTTAAACACACTAGGCCGAAGTTACGCGGCGTAAATTCCGCATGATTACGTCCGCAATGTCAAACGCATATAAATACTGATGGAACGCGACGGAATAGTGTATCATCGGTAATTTAAAACACTTTGCTGGCGGAATCATGCGGAATTTACGCCACGTAACATCGGCCTAGTGTGTTTAGAGTTTAGACACTTAAGTCTTATGTGCATTTCTTAATTTAGTCAATACAAAAAGCTTGTAAACATCGATCTTTCTCAGCGGGCAGATAAATCAGTATTCGATGATGTGGAAATCAAAACGTTAGGCCCATGTTTGGCCGTACGTGGTATCGGTAAGCTCTGCACACGTCAAATTAATTCAAACTCCATAAACGCCTCTACGCATTTTTAAAATTCGTCCCATTCTTTTTCACGAACGAAAATTTCGCCAGAATTACAATTGAGTGACAGATTTTAAATTCCTCCTTACACTTGTGTTCTGATGCTTGTCGTCCGCGTTTAATAATGCATGATGTAATTATTTTTTAAGAGCCCATGTGGATAACATTTTGCAAGTCAAATTTTCTCTTTGATGAATTAAATATTTCTATTATTATACCCTCCTATAATGCTGGCTCCTTAAATTGTATGCGTGCACACCGATCAGCGCTATAACAACAAAAACAATTGTAAAGATTTGAAAAAAAAATCAAGCTAAACCATGAATGCGTTAAAGAAATACAAAATACTAGACTTAATTATTATACTTCTAGGTTGCTATTAGATCGCACTTAATACCGCGGACGTCTATTAATAAGTCTAGTCGACTCCTTTGCGAGGATAATTTATCGTTTTACGGATTTAAGTGGCAGATCCTCAGACGCCATATACGGAGTCGGCGCCGCGCGGTAAAAACAGATTTCTAAATAAACACAAATTTTAATTATCATAATATTGAGCGTTTTGTTTTCATTTTCGATTCATTATTTTAAACATGTATGGTTTAAAGCGAGGTTTTATTTAATTAGATGTGCATACTCAGGGGTTTTGCCGTCGACTGGTTGTTGACTTTTTCTTTGTCTCATTACAATTTCGTTACGCATATGCATTTAGTGTTTTTTGTTTTCTGCGCATTTTCGTGATTTATAATGTTTTCGTATGTTACTTTGGTGTGGTTTTTCGGTGATCGATCCCTAATTTTAGTGCCAAAATGACTTTTATTATTTATTTATACAGACTTCGGGGAGATGATTGAATATGTAGAGCCGGGGGGAACGAATTCCCGGTGTTTAATAAGGCGATTCATTGAGACCTCCCGGGAAGGATTTTTGTTATGCGAGCATCGCAGTAAGTGGAGTCGATGCAAGCGTTGGTTGTGTTGCGCTTGTGGAAATATTTCGTTTACTTACGCATTACGCGTAAGTAATTTCAAGTGAGCTCCTCACCGTTGCGAGTTAGACCGTACTAAAACGCGCATTTTATCCTGATTATGTAACGGGACGCGGTAACAAAGCGCCGTCCCGCTCGGCTTACGTGTATTGCAACTCTATTATGGCTTCCATCTCAAACCACGCCCCGTATAAAATCGCCACATCACCGTTCTCGAGTTAATTAACCTTTAAAAGCGGTTATAATCCTGTACAGAACAAAGGGGCCACAAAAAACGAGGGCCGAGGGGGCGGGAGGGGGGAATCATATTTTTATGGGTCTTTTGTGTTTCTCACAGCTCCGAGACAGCAGCACGATTTGACGCCGGAGATAACATCGTGGCCGTCACAATTGAGACATTTCGACACGTCCTGCTCTATATCCGTCTGATTTTGATCGCAGACACACAGGGTTTTATGTCTTTTTAGGATTCCGTACCCAAAGGGTAAAAACGGGACTCTATTACTAAGACTTCGATGTCAAGAACGGAGATAGCTAGAGAGTTGAAATTTTCACAACAAATACTAAAAACAAAATAAAATTAAATATTTAAGGGGGGATCACATACAACAAACGCGATTTTTCAAACATTTTTTGCTCGGTATCAATGACTACAACAGGTAGGCACTTGAAATGTACACAAAATACTCAGCTGTATTTATAATTTAATAATTAATAATAAAATTTAAATAGAATAAATAATTAAAGGGGGCTCCCATACAAAAAACACATTTTTTTACTATTTTTGCTCTATAATGGTGCGGGACCCTTCATGCGCGAGTCCAACTCTCACTTGGCCGATTTTATTATAATATCAGAGTATTTTTGAAATTGTGGCTGCGGAAAGTTGCCTTCATCTAGTTTATGACACTCGGGTTATTGTCTGAGTAGTAATAGCGTTGACTGATTCATTCAAACGCTGGAGCACTTTGGGTCCCTGAGTACGCAATCTCGAAGTCATAAATCGAGTGAAGTAATCATCATCGTTCCCACGTTGACAGATACGTCGTTTTTGTGTCAGCGTCGTCACCTCTGCACGTGCGTCATGTAAACGCCAATAAATGTCACTTTTTTATGACGCGGCGACGCGCATGCCGGTCACGCGCGGCGACGTGCGCGCACCACCCGTCACGCTGGAGTTGCCAGACCGATGACGCTGAAAATCTCCTTAGTTCTTAGTAAGTAATAAATGAAGTTATCCACTGTCAATATTGTGTCCATGATATTTGGTCGTACCTTTTGTGATAAGAGGAAAATGTAAAAAACTTTCCTCGATTATTTGTACTATCGGCAGAATAAATAAAGGTGATCCTAATACGTAGGTACAATGTTATACATATACATTGTAAATAAATAAAAAATAGTTTGATGAACAGGTCTGAAAGCCAGCGGAGTCCCATCACATCGGGACAAAAGGGAGGGTGGCAACTCTGCGCTATCTCATCAAGTCGATCTTGGGCTCACGACAGCTATTAACGCGGGTGGAACAATTTTCCTACAATCGCCTCATTAGCCGCACAAAGGTCATTAAATAGTCGTGCGTACCTTTGTGGCAGCGTCACGTCACACAAGAGCGCTAACTACGTGTGGACGATACGGGGAAGCGGAACGAATCCGATCCGACCGTCCCCCCACGACCCGACGGAAAAAATCCGGCCGGTCCGAATTCGTTATTATCTTTCTTCGATCGCTATTATCCTATTTAAAGGCCTCTCGATTTGTTCTATTTTTTTCGGCCGTCGGCGTTTGGATCCCTTCGACAATGGCAGCTAAGAAAGACGTTTAGGCGTTTAGTTACGCTATTTTTTCGCTATATTTGTGTTGGAATTGAGTCGTGTCGCTGAAGGGCCGGAAGGTGTCGATATGGACCATTATTTACCCCGCGCTCTGTTTGTTGAACAATGCTTTCGTCCTGGTGTCACGTCATGTAAGAGGATAAATTCTAACCGGCACTAATCGATCATCCGCAGCTAGCTTATTGCGAAAATAATACAAATAGTAACGGTACAGTTATTTTAAACCACGACATAAGTGGAAGCGGCAAAATTTTTGAAAAGTTTACTTATACAAATATTTATCTAGATTTGAGGGTCTAGATAATATTATGAAGCCTGACAAAACTGGCTAGGAATTAATCACAAAAGGCAATCATCGCTAATATTTTCTAATTGTCGGGTAAGTCATTTCCCGTGTCCTGTAGGATCCCGACGGCTGCGTTCAGAAGATCTCAGTAAAAATATTAATTGATCTGTGAGGCGGAGGGGAGCGGTGCGGCCGCGGGCGGAGGGGAGGGGGTGGCGGACCCACACGAAGCGTGAAATCGCGGGCGCGGGAGCGGCCCACCTGGCCGCCGAGGATCGACTTATTATTTGTTGTCTCCCATCCTCCATGCTCGTAAATTTCCACGTCAACGTGTGCGATGATTGTGGAAAAAACGACGAACCTTTTCACACCGCGCGCCGCGTAGCCGCGGCGACGACGGGCCGGCGGTAATACGCGTGTATAATTCCTCGTCGTAATAAATTCGTATCGTCCCGGTTGGTCGCGATTGGCCTGTGTTCACTCCGATATAAAATTTAATATCGAAAGCGGGAACGGGTTCAGTGTGCTAAGTGCCACCTACGGACCGAGCCTTACAAAGTAATTGCTCCTCCACCATTTGCGACAGTGTTCGGAAATAAATACCCGTGTTTACGATCGTTTTGAAGTTTATACTTCTCTGCATAACTGAGCAATCTCATTAGGAGAATATTATAAATAAACGCGCCCTGGGTGTTCTCGCTTATTAAAAAACTATTGAATATTAATTATTATACGTGAGTATCGATTTTATATCGACGACTTTATGTCTGTATTATCCGGTCGGTAATTTAATTAAAGTTCAAAGATTATTACGACTATTAAACACGGTAGGTATATAAATCGAAGCACGAAAACATTTTATATCTCGTTCTTTTCAACAATAAAGCAGAGCTAAGAATATTTTCGCTTTTAGTATTTTATAGAGGTATATAAAACACACTTCCCACCATACAATGCCCGCAAACGCCTAAATTGTTTTACAACAACAATAATAACCAACATACCTCTTCTCATGATAGCGCTGGCATGGGGGTTCGCGCTCCTCGCCAGCAGGCTGGAGCAGTTCCACCTGTGCCAGCGGAACTGATGCTGGCACTCCTTGACGGCCAGCTGCAGGCCCTCGAAGGCCACGGCGGTGGTGTCTGGAGCCTCGTGGCAGAGCGCCTTCTGCTCCCGGGTGAGCCCCGCAATGAGGCGGCAGGTCAGCGCAGTGTTCAGCTCCATGTGGGGTGACATGTTGTTGCGGGAGCTGGAAAGTGAAAACGTACCAATAAAGGTACAAGTTGGAAGCCGGCTACATGAAGCGACAGCAGACGACGTGTCGTCGCGCTGCAGGTTTCTATGTATTTCTATGAATAAGTGTCGCTAGCTTCGTGTCGCTAGCTTCTGAGGGTATTTCATAGAAATATAAATACAAACCAGTAGTGTTTCTGCGACACGTCGTCTGCGGTTGCTTCATGTCGCCCGCTGCCAAACGGTACCTTAATAGACAAAATAAATAAGGCTGCGTTTCCACCAAAGCTGAGCGGAGATGTGTTGCGAGGAATGTGTTTTAGAGAACCAATAGCATCGCCGCGCTGAGCGATTTCATGGCAAAATCATGTCAATGAAGCGATTCTATTGGTTTTCAAAAACACATTCCTCGCAACATAGCTCCCCTCTGGTGGAAAGTCAGCCTAACACTCCTAGATGACACCCGCAAATCCGTCGCCCTAAAATTAGTTTATCGCGCGAGAACCATTTTTGCGGGTCAAAAGAACTCCTTTTCCAGAACCCAAAATATCTCCGTAGCTTTTCAGCGTATACGGTTCAGTGGTTTGGACGTGAAGAGGTAGCATACATGCAGACCGACAGACAGACAGACAAACATTAAATCCAAAATATTGAAAGGTTATAATAATGATGATTGTCTTCGGTATTACCGTGGCATCAGATGACAAGATCCCATAAATAAAGTAGAGAAGGATGGAGTCTGTAGATGGTAGATAGAGTAGATAATATGAGAAACGAGGTATATTATTCTTTTAATAACAAAAGAGCCGGCTATTTAAATTTGAACAAAAACAAACGATTTTGTCCTAATTATCAACAACATTTCCTCGTCAAACAAAGCCTACTTCAAAACTAATAAAGGCAAAATCTATACATATAATAAAATCGTAGGAAAGTCAATTCTGTACATTGAATATTTTTGAAAAATAATACTTGGGACGTGATCTACAATCGATATGGAAGCCAAAAATATAGTTTTTAGAATTTTTGTCTGTTTGTCTGTTTGTCTGATTGTCTGTTTGTCTGTATGTATGTCCGGGATAAACTCAGAAAGTACTGAATGGATTTACTTCAAATTTTGCACGAATATTATATAGAGGTCGGGTCAACACATAGGCTATATATTATGACGATATCACCTAGGGCGGGGGGAGGGGCTCAAGTTTCAATATTTTTAGTTTTTTACTCATATCGCTAAAATGGTGCGTTGTAGAGAAAAAATGTCCGGTACGTAACGAAAGCCCATAAAATTTCCTACAAATTTCCAAATTTTGCTTCAAACAAAGCGGTGTTGCGGCGTTATACATCTTTTTTAAGAACAAAGTTAAAAACTAAACTACACTGTACACATACGGTTTTCCAGTGTCGGTTGTTTTGGGGGGGCTGCGCCCCCCCCAACCCCCCCCCCCTTATTCCTCATGAAACTTTTGTTCATAATTAAAAGGTATCGTGGAGTTTGTATTGCGTCTTAATTATCCTTTGTAGGAACAAACTAAGTCATCTATATCGTAGGAAAGTCAATTCTGTACATTAAATATTTTTGAAAAATAATACTTGGGACGTGATCTACTATACTAACGCGGACGAAGTCGCGGGCAACAGCTAGTGATCGAATAAAATGTGATACCAAACTAATAAAAACAAATCACTAACGATATTAGCGTGTTTATCAATAATACTCACATTAGTGTAAATTATGGTGTTAATTAGTCGATTTTATAACGAATTTATCGGAGCAGATGGTATCGAGTCGGAATAGTTTATTAATGAAATAATTAGTATCGACTCCCGACGAAGTATTCGGAAAGTATTCGAATATACGAGGGATTTAATTAATAATTTGTTGAAATGCCCCGATCTCGTGGCTCGCTGTTAATCCGAATATTTTGAATATCGAGAACGTCGGGAGGGTGGGTGGTATTTTTTAAGGAATTTATATTGGAAAACGATGCAGACAAAGGAGGACGAATGTTTGGAATGATAACAACAATTTTATGCTCTGATGTTTGTAATAAATAGAGTAGATTTCAAGTCGCGAGTTTACGTTAGTACAAGTAGGTACAATAAATGTGTTAAATATTGAGAAAAATTGGTATCAATGTAATGATGAAAAAGTTCTTCATAACTTCTTATAGAAGAGTTTCAATTTCTACTTTCCTCTTTAGAGGAAAATTGTTTGCAACAATCACACCTTCTTGCTAACGTGTAGAAATTAATGGATGTATTTTACTTGATTAATCACACATTTAACACCTTTTTGCATAATTAATGCGGTCCTAATTAGTAGGCATTAATTAGCTACATTCGTTATTTACTTTTTAATTAATATTTTTTACTTTTGTGTGATCTTTTAAAATAGTGAACATTATAAAATAAATTTTCGTTTTGTAACGTTATTAAAAATCTAGATTTTATACCTTCCAATTCAAATAAAAATAAAATTTAAAATATCTTTGAATTCATGACTAAATTTCCTATTATCAGTTACTACATATATTACTTTAAAAATCAACATGGAAAACCAAAAATAATAATTTATAAAGTAGAAAAGTAGCCTTTCCTTAAAACCTAAAATATGTAGAGCGCTGTATGTAAAGCGGGCCCGTCATTTACTTTGGCGTTGGCTTTAGGGAGTGTAGACATTCCTAGAACAACGTTATCTTGTGGAACAACGACGTGTCGCTGATAACGCTTATCTCGTGAGAAAAACGTATTTGTACGTGATACGAGAAAAATTGTTTCCTTTGTTCTCCAGTTTTCGCGTTGATGTCTTTTATACTAGAGATCGTTCAAGCGTATGTAAAAGATAACTTTACAATAAAAACCACACTGCAAGTTGGCTAAAGTATATTTGTCTTTCTATTCCTTCACTCTGATACAGTTTAGGCTTCTTACAGACTAACGGCACTTGTCGACGGCTGCAGTTCGTCTGTAAGAAGCCTTAACTGATTTGTATTAAATTTGATATCTACGTAGATATAATTCGCGCGCGATCATAATGGAATGGAACCTTGTCGAAATAACATTTGCAATATTATTCTTTTTGACGTTTTCCCACGCTACAATTGGCTAGCCGTCAACGATCGTATCAATTCCAAAATGTCGCATCCCATTTAATTTTGATCGCGCGCATATTATACTTTTCGTCCTTACTCCTTAGTAATACATAAGATGTGATTATAGAAAAATATGATTTACAGAACATCGAAACTACGAGAATTGTAATCAGTAGAACCTGGTGAAAATATAATGATAAAAATATTTTATCACCAAAAAGAAAATTTTTGCCTTAGTAACTTTTGATACACAAAAGTAGTATTTCTTCGTCAGAGACTATATCCATCTCAAATTCCACACTTATATTGACAGGAATTCACCGAGGCCGTGACAGGTCGGTTTTTGTATTGTTTCTTGTTCAGAATCACGACGCTAACAAAAGTCAAACAGTTTTCTTCACATAACTGTATCCTTCCCACGCTCAGGAATGCAGCCCCGGGCTGGGGTTTTCATTAAGTCGTCCTCTCATTAATATCATTCCTATATCATTTTTGCATCGCGGTATAATTGCGAACAAAAATGCTTAATGGCAAGCCGTGAATGAGCGCAAAACTGAATTCTAGAGGTATTTTTATTGCGTAAGAGTTCTTTGAGAATCAGCAGTGACCTTGTACAAAATAATGGCTGATGACGTGATAGAAAACAATTAATTTGATGTGGTTTGGATGAAAATAATCATTTTGTTGTTTTATTTATTTATTCTTTATGTACAATTTTCTAAAACTAGCTTAAAATATACCATACATTAATAGAGTACATAGGTGTGCTTATCTCTAGAAGAGATCTCTGCCAGCAGACCTACAAGACATTGAGAAAAATAGAGAATTTGCAGATAGTACACAAAAGAATAATGAAAACTTAATAAAACTAAACGTGCACTAAAATTCTAATATACAAGATGAAAGGATGACTATTGACTATAAAAAAAAAGATAATGACATGAAATATTATATTAAAGTACATACATCATACATATATTAAATATTAACTAAAATATATTATATTAATACATATATTAATAATACAAAAATATACTAATAATAAAATATTATACTAAAATATACTATAATATATAATATTAATAAATAAACCTACATAAACTAATAATAATACAATTAAATGTTCATAGTTGACATATAGTGACTCTTCAATCTTGCTTTGAAGGTGCCCACTGTTGGGCTCTGCTGAATGTCTTCAGGCAGGGCATTCCACAACTGGGCAGCTCTAATTGTAAATGAGTTTTCATAAAAAGTTGTGTTGTACCACGGAGTGTTTAGAACCTTCCTATGATGGCATGAGCGAGCAGGTCTTTCACTTGGAGCTGTATAAGAAAATCGCTCAAATAGATACGAGGGAGAAGATGAGAGTTTGAGTATTTTAAAGAGTATTACTAAAACATGCATATCCCGCCGCGTGCGAATAGGAAGCCATTGCAACTTGCTATACGAAACTCGGATATATGGTCGAATTTGCGCAATCCATATATAAATCGAATGCACGAGTTTTGTAGCCGTTCGAGTTTATTGAGAAGCTCTTCAGTTATATCCAAATAACATACGTCAGCGTAATCAAAAAGAGGAAATAGTAAAGATTGCGCCAAAAGAATTTTTGCAGGGATGGGAAGAAAATTTTGCAGCCTCTTCAGCGCATGCAATGAGTGGTGAAGTTTCTTGCTAACTTCGTTAATATGTGGTGACCAGGAAAAGTGGCAGTCAAAAATTACTCCTAGGTTTTTGGCTTTGTTGCTATACTCCAACATGCTGCCACTGTAAGTAACCTTCGTTAGAGATTTAAAATCAATCCTCGAACGCAGCTGCCTACTGCCAATTAAAAGAGCTCGCGATTTACTCGGGTTAACAAGTAGACCAAATGTGTTAGCCCATTTTTCAATATTTAAAAGGTCGTTGTTAATCGAACCAATCGCAAGCTCAATGTCGTCAATGGTGAAGTGCCTATTGTTTGTTTGTTTGTGAGAGTTTTCACACTATTCTTGTTTTCAGACAACCTCTGACATCAACATCTGCCTAGAAAGTTATGTATCATGTATGTTAAATAGGTTTTAACTAAATAGCCTATGTTAATGTTAATATGTAGTTCTCTCTTTATTATATTTAAAGAATAATTATGTAGCCATTACCGTACATAAGGCGCAGCTCAGACAACAGACCATCCGTGACGCACTTTTTAGTCTGTGGGAAATAGAACCTTTGCAATTTTTATATGCTGTGACGCACACGACGCGCAAAAAGTCCGCATAAAATTGCATAGACAAAAAATTATATTTCTACAGACAAAAAGTGCGTCACGGACAGTCTGTCGTCTGCGCTGCGCCTAACTCATATTTAAAGTTTTTAAGTTGTTCTAATTTAAGATAGAATGCCATTATGTCAACCGCAGAGGCATGTAGTGACATCGCCATTTCATTGTGAAGCCATTTTTGGTGCATCGATGAGTTACGATAGTATGCACCATAGGAGGGCAGGGATACTGCGTGCATCTGCCGACATTAAGACCGAAGTACCTCCATACTGAGTTTCAATCGTAATGATAAAACTCTGAAGCCATTAACGTTGCCGTGTAATGACTGGAAGCGTCGTTTCATCATCATTATATGCTATCAAATTAAGCGGAGCGGGACTGTTATAAAATTGTGCAGCGCTTAGCACATCATTTCATCTTTGTCATACCGGTGAGTTATGCGGGAGTTTTTCCCCGCGGTCGTCGGGCCGCTGATCCAATTAAACCCCGGCCGGCTTAATATAATCGCTTCGAAAATTCCGCATGACGAGATAAAAACAATAATTTCGTTTAAGACGACGTCAGCAAAAAATAATAAATCCGACGTCGGGGCCCGACTGATGTGACGCTACGATACTCATTCACCGAGGCTATTTCAATACAAATTACAGCTACTTGCGTCGTTTCGCCCGGCGTGCCGACAATTCTGCGAATATTTCTCCGTTCTCTAATACGCGGGTATATAGAGGCTCTGCGTTACAGCGTTTGTGCTAATCTGAGCTCTCGTGCGATGGTTTTTTGGGTGGTAATTGCGTGCGGGCGCGCGGAGTTGCGGCTTTCCGTCGCGGTTGCGGATCGGTCTGATTGAAATTCCATGTTCCTACAGTATGTACGCGGCCTTTAATACCTATTTGTTCGGTTTTAATCTGCGGAGAGTTAAGCGTGATTTGTAGGTGGAACCTTTAAAAATGTTTCCATTATTCGCAATTAGTACTAGATAAGATTGTGGGCTCCGCGCATTAATCTGCGATAGTGCAATTAATGCAATATGCTGCGCGGGTATTTGCGAGATAGATTCGATACTGTCCGCTCCTAGCTGATATCAGATATCAGGCTTGAGACCTTATATTTTATACTCGGAATTTTGTCTTTGCTCTTATTGACATTTGTTTATTTAGCGCAGGGCTTAATATAAGCTACACTGACTTTTTTGCTTATACATATTTCAGAATAGTACCGTGACTACCCAACTCGATAATTTTTTTAGGGTTCCGTACCCAATGGGTAAAAACGGGACCCTATTACTAAGACTTCGTTGTCTGTCCGTCTATCTGTATGTCTCCAGGCTGTAACTCAAGAACGGTAATAGCTAGAGATGAAATGCCGCTAAAACAACAAATACTAAAATCAAAATAAAGATAAAATTTAAAGGGGGGCAACAGGTAGGTACTTGAATTTTTTACAAAATCCTTTATTTATATGTTTACTTTAATGTTTAACAATAATTTTAGAATTAAAAATTCGGGGGGGTATACAAAAAACACAATTTATGGCCTAATTTTGCGCACTTGGCCGATTTTTATTTGTATGATTACTTTATAATGCGTCAAAACACGATAAGAAAGATAAAAAATATATTTCTCCCCGTTGTTTCCACATTGATTCCTCAATAAATGGACTTTCCAACACAAAAATATTTTCCCAATCAATATTAGCGCGTTTAAGAATCAAACTGATCAGCTTTATAATATTAGTTCAGATGTTTTCAGCACGTTCTCTCACAAAGCTAAATTAAGTTTAGCTCGTAACGCAATTAATCACTTAGTAATCGCTCATCTGAACTTCAACTTACAAATTGACCTTTCCGTGGAATTTTAGTGATATGTTGTCGAATGTGAGGAAAATGTTGAGTTTTAAATATGTTGTCGAATAACCGCTACGTATAATGGCTGCCGGCAATTACGGCGTGTTATTTAAAATAAAAACTTCATTTTACAAAATTACGCCTCACGCTCAAAATATTTATTGCCCGCTACGTAGAGTTATTTTACCGCGTATAAATCGGTCCGTGTGTTTCAACGCTTAAACTAAATTTTAATTGAATCAACTATAAAGTAGAATTTCATATATTATATTCACTTTCGCTCCCACGGCTTCTATAACAATAATATATGTGTAGAAATAAATAGATACTCGGAGTAGGTATTGCTGTTAGTTCTTAGAAACTTGAACCAAAAGCACATATCGTCGTTTAAGTTCTATCACCAAGTACGTAAATAAGTTTTCAGGAACTTTTCAGGAAAGTAATCAAAAAAGACTAATCCCATTAACCCCCGAACGGCCCAAGTAGGCCGCGATAACAATGGATAGACAATAGATTTCCAAGAACTCCAAGATGTCGATCTTGGATTAATACAGACGTGATGTAAGTTACATTTTGTACCTACTTTGAGTATACTTAAAAATTGTAAAACTATTTTTGTAAATTCACAAAATGAACAAGCATACAGCTAAGTCATATCATGTTTTTTTGAGAGACAAAAACCAACTCATTTAGAGTTGGTTTTTGTCTCTCTTGAAAAGTTCATAAAAATAATACTTGCGTGGTGATAAAACTTAAACGACGATATGTTACGTTATTTTAAAAATTATAATAGGTCTATTAGGCGCAGAACAACAGCTTATTATCTGAAAACGTGGATTGAAAAAGCAAGCGCTAGAGTCTACATTTTTTCAATCTTCAGCATTCCCGCAAATCTTTTCAAAATAAGTATCACTTATAAACTTACAACGGCTAGAATTTAAAATTATGATACATTATTTCGTAGAAAAAACAACACATTTCTAACAATTTATTTTCCACAGACCATACATTGTAATAATAACTATATGAATGTAAAAAGCTATTAATTAACAAGAATCCGCATCTCTGTCGATTAGTCACAGTCTATTAAAATACAGAAGATAAATAAAATTTAAGTATATATGAAGAATGCTCTTTTGATGCCCATAAACCGAGGTTATTTACATATTGCCACGACTAAAATCTTTTAATTCCTTTGCTTAATCTTTATCTTTTGATTGGATAACGATGACTCGTATTTTTCAATGGTTAATCAACTAAAATTGTTTGTTACTCTATTGAGCTTCCAATTACAAAATTGAAAGAAGGCAGAAAGAAATACCGTGAAATAAATTTCGAAAATATAAATACGATAAGCACAAGATGTTTCATTGTTTTTTGGAAACTTTATGTTGTTTATGGAAGGTTTATGTTTTCCATAACTTTGTTTGCGGGATGTTTAATTTTATATGGAGATAAAATGGTACTTTTATCTCCATATAAAATGAAATCAAAGAAGAGGTAACAGTCAATTTTCCATTTCTTTAAATATTAGCATGGATGCTAATAGTTTTTGCCCGCGGATCCAGGAGGAGATTTAATAAGGATATTAAAAAGTTAAACTCTCTTTTACCAGTTAAACTGCACTTTAACTAAAACTACTTATAACTAAAATCCATTCGTTAGCTTTTTAGTGTGTGAATAAGAAAAAGATTTTTCTATGAATATTATAAAATATCTACCTACAAAATCTAAGGAATTAGGATTTTTGAACACTTCTTTAATAAAATAATTAAACAAACCTCTGCGTTTAATTTAACTGTAGTTTGATACACCGATTGCCTTAACTAATAAATAATTTGATAATATCAATAACTTGATGTTATCGATTCCAGTAAATCAGTCAATAATTTGATATTATCAACATTTAAAATGGAAGCAGCGACATCTTAATCGCTGTGAACTTGTTGCGAGTTTTCGCTCGGCGATCAATATTCATATTACTGCTACAGATATACTGTTACTAGAGAGGATAAGCTAAAGTACTAATGTATATGAATAAAAAATATTTTTGTTACTCCCACTAAATCTTGAGAACGGCTGATCCGATTTGCTAAATTTTGATCTTCGGATATTCGTGGAAATCCAGGGAAGGTTTATATTATTAGGATGAATGAAAGTGATGTGAACTGGGTTATCTAGTTAATAGTAAAAAGATAATGTAAAGATGTAAATTTTGTGATAAAAAGCTTTTAAAATCGTTATTGAATGAAAAATATACTTAATAATACTCTTGATGTATGATTAAACTCTACATTCCTTCATCATTTACTGTTTAGATTAAGTAAAGATTTTAGTAATATCGTTACAACATTTAAAACAATAAGCGTAACACTGTTTGTAAATAACTGCAGTAGACAATACCAGTATACTAAAGGAAAATGCAGCATTCTCATTTGTATGCTGGTGCTTCTAGTCGGGCGTATTCAGTGGGACCATTACCATACCGACTGGGTGGGCCCGCTGCTTGTCACCTTTTATATTAGCATTCATTACGGACCACATCAATCACGCCTTATTATGTACAGACACGAGGAAATGGCAAAGAAGTTAAGATATTGTATTTACATGGGACTAACTGGTGATCTATATGATCGTTTTTTAAGTAAAAGCTGCAAAGATTTCTTTCAAATTAAGTACTTGGAATGTTATTTTTAGTGGGGGAAAAAAGATCTAACTCTATGTCTTATCTCTAGGAAACCCCGCATTTTTTGAGTTATGTAACATGTTGACTCCGGAAAAAGCTTTGTCTCCTAGCTATTATGTTTAAACAGCACAAGTTGGGTTATTACATTTGATATAGAGAAAACAACTTGCAAGGTATCATTCAGAATTTTTTGTCATTCTTTCTTTGTTTGTCGGAAACTTGCACGCAATATCATTGTTTATTTATTCAAATTATATTTATGACAAACACAAGTGGACAAGTTGGTACTAGTTCATAGTTTACATCGACTGTCATTTCCACACATAAACAAAGATTGTGGACTGTGAAGGTCCATTACAAACAAAAGTTTGCTACTTAAGTGGCACTTGAAACCGAAGCGTTCTCATTACTACGAATAGTAAATACTATAATCGGTCTAAGTAAAAAAACTCACCTCGCCAATTTAACCAACACGACGAGTATCATCAGGACCGGTTGGACCTCGTTCATTATGCAGTATTTCCCTACCCGTCTCATGTCGGCAGCACATGCACTTCGGTCCTCATTTTAACAGTTCACAATCACATCGCGTATCGTTCCGGCGTCGGTCGCGGTCCCGTCGACGCGCCGCCGACGGCTCGTCTGAGCTCGAGGCGTGCCTCGCACCGCCCAGCGCCGGAAAAAGTTAGAGGGGCGTGCGCGAAGCCCCACCCCCTCGTTATCCTCGTTTACGCGATTCCCGATATTTCGGCACGGGGGTGTTACGCCGTGTGCTCACAGAGAGGTCTCGTTTGACAGTGGCAAGGTATGCGCAATCCCTGCTATATAAAACGCCCCACGCGTATTGTTTATGGGAAACCGTTCGCGTTTAGTAACGAATTAGTCACTCGAGTTCGAAAATTGAAAATCGCTTTTCAGAGTCGTTCGCAAAACCTACTCCGGTAAAACTTAGGGTGGATTGCACCAGAAGCGTAGTTAAAGTTAAAGTTTAGGTTTTTGTCAAATATGGCGGTCATAATGGACTTTTACTAGGGATTTGACAGTTTATTTGAATTTTTGTTATGGTTAAAGTTAAAGTAAGCTGGTGCAACCCACTCTCAGGGTGAATTGCACCAGAAGCGTAGTTAAAGTTAAGGTTATCGTCAAATATGGTGACTTTTGCTAGGGATTTGACAGTTCATTTCACATTTTGTTATGGTTAAAGTTATAGTTAAAGTAAGCCTGTGCAACCCACTCTTAGTAAAACGCATTTAAGGCGAGCTTATACGAAATACGGATAAGTTTGAATAAATAATACATAAATTATGAATATTATGATATGCGATAGGTACATTACACAAGATACAATTTACCATTTCTTTCTTCTCACCAACTTAATTTATGAAACAATTCTTCATTATTCACATTATTCAATGCTATTTTAATATATCTGGTGAATTGTTACAAAAAATCTCTTCATCTTTTTATTTGTCAACTAAAAACCAAACAAAAACTTCGAAAATCGTTTATCAATATCGTTTTAACTTTTAAGCAATCAATTGTGGGGTCGGTTGACAAAATGTCCCATTATTGTGGATCGGCGTTTGATTGAGAGGGCCGGTGGGTCACGTGACCCCATGTTGGGGTCCAACCCCATCGCCCCTCGTCGGTCGCGTGACATTGTTAAAATGCAAATTGTACAACTATCATGTTTGTTTAACGTATAATGTCGTGTAATGATCGTACTCATGTTTTTTATTCCATTTATGAACATGATAATTATTGTAGATATAGACTTTTACCTTGAGTGCCGCTGTAGCTATTTTCGTGAAACCTTGATAATTAACAGCTAAAATATATTAATTGATGTAATCTATGCATATAATAAAACTATAGAAATGTGAATTCTGTACATTAAAGATATTCAAAAAATAATAAGCGGGGGGTGTCACTAGATCGCTATAGAAGCCAAAAATGTGGTTAGTTTTTTGTCTGTCTGTCTGTCTGTCTGTCTGTCTGTCTGCCTGTCTGTATGTTTTTTTTTTGTTCCACTATCACACGAAAACTACTGATCCGATTTGAAAGCGGTTTTCGGAGATATATTTGTCTTCTTCCAACTTAACATCTGGTGTACAAAAAAATTTCGCCCCACCCCTCTAAGAGTACAAAAGAGGGGTCAGATTTTGTATCAACTGATGAAGTAGAAATACTTTAAATGGCAAAACAACGTTTGCCGGGACAGCTAGTTAAGTAATAAATCTAGTAGTCTAAGGGGCACTTGCGTAGATATGGGTTAAAGTTAACTCTGAGTTAAACATCATGTAATTTCTATCACTCTTTAAAGTGAGTGACAGAATATATGACATGATGTTTAACTCAGAGTTAACTTTAACCCAGATCTGCGCAAGTGGGGCTAAATACAAACTTGTAATTTATAGAGCTATAAACACCTAATATACTTTTTCGTAGACCTACTTGTAGACCGTCTACGAGATTCGTAGAACCACTCTACGAAGTTCATTCCACTCAAAAATGTATTAGTTTTCCTGACTTACATTTATTTTTATAGATTGTAACTAGGAGTTACTAAATAATTGTCTTTACTTTATCTACTTTATTTAATTTTACTCTACTTACCATAATATCTATGGACGCTTCACACCACGTCAGTCTGGCACCGTGCTAAGTACCTGAAGGACTTGTGTTACGGGTACCAGACAACGCAAATATGTTTAATACTTTTATACTATACATACATTTAAGATTTTTATTATATAATACACATATTTAATACACATCCATGACCCAGGAAGTTTGAAAACTTTTTATTCCGTCGCCGGGATTCGAACCCGCGACCCCCAGCTTGAGCTACCAATAGCCCACCAATTGAGCCACAGAGGTGGTCGTGGAACCGTAAGTTCGAAGTAGTTAGATAACCCAGCGAAAAGAACCGGCAACACTAAAAAACAATCGACATTCCAGTACGTTTTATTCGTTCGTCTTAATTTCATTATTGTGCCTTTAAACTTGCTTTAGAAGGTCTAGGATGAATAAATAAAAGAACATTCTAGAATTTACGGTCGTAAAAGACAAGGTGCGACATAATGTCGTAATTAGCATCACCAATCAGTCAAGATGTATGCGCAGTCAGGGTATGCAAATACACCGTCTTCTTTGATGTGCACACTATGACACAACCTTTATAGCGTTAGTAAAATTATATTCCTTGAGGTAATAAAGTTACATGTATTATTTATTTATCAGGCAATATCAAATAACTTTGAAAATTAAATTATGCCCAGGTTTTAAAATGGTAACTCCTCCGTGTATGAAACACTAAAATTGATTTAGTAGTTTCAATGCCTTAATAGCAGTAATTAAACAATTATTTTTTTATCAACCAGGGCGCAACAAGACAAACTTTACAAATAAACTGTAGGAAAACAACGTACCTACTTACTATCACGTCGAACGCGCTTGAAGCTTATCTTGGTGTTGAGTTTGATTTCAAGAACGAAAAAGTTATACTATGTTATCCATAGGACAAAGTCACACTACTGCATGTTATCTATAGATAATAATAATAGCTCCCACACCGGTTTCGGTGACGGTGGCCGGTTTCATTGAAACCAGGCCAGCTACGCAGGAGTATTTTTATAGTGCCCAAGTGTGTGCGCAGTACACAAGAGCACTCTCTATTCCTTTACTCTCATAACCCAGTGGGACGGCAGACCGACACGACCGGCGAGAGATCAGGCGCAGGACCGACTTTTTACATGCCCATCCGACGCATGGATCATCTTACTTGTCAGACAATCAGGTGATCAGCCTGCATTGTCCTAACCAAACATGGAAATAACATGTTTCCAACGCGGGAATCGAACCCACGACCTCCGAGTCAAGAGCCGCGCTCTGTACCACTAGACCGCGGAGGCGTTCATCAGGCGAATGACACTAAAGCCTATAAGGTGGTCCTTGTATGGTCCCCCCATAAAAGTGCCAATTAGCTCACCGGGATAAGCTACAAACATCCCTCACTTAACATCCAGCTGTAAACACGGTGTCGCTCGCTAACAGCGTTTACAGCTGTTGACTTTGTTATTGGTAACTTTGTTTTACAATTAATTATTTTGATTATGGTACCTAATTAAGCTTTGCCGGAATTTGGAGAAAATAAATAAAAACGTGTGGTCTCCTAGGAATGACAACAAAATCCCTTTTTCTCCCCAAAACTATTATTCAAAAGAAAATATTATGTGAAACCTAACCGATGCCGAGAAATCAATTGTTTAAAGATTTACTAAACTGTCCCTTCGCCTGAAGTATCAACAGACAAACGGACAGACAAACAGACTGGGCCTGTAGACAAGTGTCAAAACGCTAACGCTAACGTTACAAAATGTATGGGATTTGACATTAGTATTCGCTAGCGAAGCGATGACTTATGTCAAATCGCATACATTTTGTAACGTTAGAGTTAGCGTTAGCGTTAGCGTTTTGACACTTGTCTAGGGGGGCTGAGAGTCATACTTTGAATTTGTAATATTGATAATTTAAAAAATTAAGGTACTCGTTGGTATACGAAACTAAAATTACAATATGTGAATACGTAAATGAAGTGGTTGTACAAATGACGATGTTGCAACTTACGTCACAACACAACAGGTACTTAGGAAAATTACACCAGACCTACTCTACTCACATTTAATGCTGGTATAGAGCTACAAAATAGGTAGATACGAGTATATCTATAACAATATAATCGCGGAGATCAATTACAGGCAGTAAATCTCTAAACACACTAAGCCGAAGTTACGCCGGCGTAAATTACGCCGCGTTTCAAACGCATACACAATACGGACGGAACGCGAGGGATGACACACTATTCCGTCGCGTTCCGTCCGTATTTTGTATGCGTTTGACATTTGCGGCGGAATTTACGCTGGCGCAGCTTCGGCCCAGTGTGTTTAGACACTAACACTTTTCTTTTTGTTAATTTTACATTAATATTGCTTCGATATGGTTTAAATTACATACCTACTAGTATTTTCAAAAAATGTTAAGCCAACGATATCACAATCGTTCTCGTTGGTTAACCATCCAAAAATCAGTCGCTTAACGCTTACTTGACGTATATGACAATAAAGTATTTCACTGTTTGACAGAACTGGACCTGCGGGGCTAAAATGGTCACATTTAGCAATTCCTCTCAATCAATTCAGCAAATGAATTGTCAAAACTATCAAACTGAGAAATGTCAAATCAGTACAAAAATACAGAAATTAATTGCAAGCAGAGTTGCATTTTGCGATTATAGAAAAGTGAATCATAATATTATGATTCATATCATGATTCATCAAATCGACCATTTTAGCCCAGTTGATAAAAAGACAGAGTTTGAGTTTATGTCAAATAAAGTTAACGAAGTTCCTGCCAACGAAGCGACATTCAAGATATGAGTAATTTGCCAGGTACATCTAACGTATTCCTATCTCTATGGCCGCCATTCGCCATTACACTGTGATTATTGTTATAAAGTTTGCTTAAGGGTATTTTAAGAGCTCAATAAGTAGAGATTACAGGTTGCGATACTGTAGGAATAGTTGGCTGAAGTAGCTAGAATTGAAATGCGGTGTCGAATTATCCATTCATTTGTTGAGGTTTCTATTTACCAATGAATAACTTCTTACGACAAAAACTAAGTAGGTAAAACTGAGAAACTTGTTTTTTTTACGATTTGAAAATTGGTATTGTGGCTATACGACTTATTAATTATTATGTAGCGCTGGTGTCACTCTTAGGATCAAACAAAAGACGACCGTGTATAAGTGTCTTACGGCCGCGCTCAGAGATATTATTTAAACTCCAATATGATGATTAAACTCCAATTTAACGAAGAGTTTGACAGGCAATTGTACGGGCCTTATTTAATGTTCATCTCTGAGTACGGCAGTTAAATCTGAACTGCCGTGTGAGCTCCAAAGTCTGCTAAAGAATATATTATTATACATACACACTTTTGATTTGTAAAGCATAGTCGAGTAAGAAAATAAATAGGTATTTATGGTTTTGTCTACATACAAACATATCATTTCTTTTTTTCTCCAAAAAAATTGAAGACTTTTGGGAATATTTATTTTGATAAAACAATAAAAGCGATACATAATAATACTCAGAGGCCTCAAGCAAATCGGTGGTAGTATGGTTTAAGAGTCGTGAACCACCTGCGAATTACGTTGACAGCCTACAGCTACTGTCCGTTATTATCTTTAGCAGACTTAATAGAAACTTTACGGTGATTTATTCAATTTTATAGCAAAATGTTTATGTTTTGAAATTATATGTCTAATACTGAACAGGTGGCTAGGGCTTTTAAGATTTTCTAATATTATGTTAACGTATAAACAATATAATATAATCTTAAAATATAATGTAGAGCATAGCAGCTAATGTGCGATTATTGAAGAAAAGATTATAACTTTAGCAATTAATGTAGATAAATATTTGTAAACACTTTCTACCTTGGAGCAGTTTAAGATTCGCAGCTAAATGACTTGATTTTGTCTATGTTAGAATACATTAAGAACAACATGAGCTTCCACGAAAAAGATAACCCTTAGGTAAGTCACAAAACAGACATAGTCCAGAGAGAAATAAAAAAATCTTTACAGAATTTAAATTTCTTTTCTAAATTTAAAAATATGTCCGCATACAAAATTGTATAAGCCCACACTAATTGCTGAGATGGACGCGATGGGCGCGATGAGAGCGGGCACAATCACTTTTTAGGGGGCCATATTGAGGGGCTATAAATCAGCAAGGGTCTGTGTTAAGGGCGGACGCACACTCAGCGTCACAAAATCAAAATTGTTGCAATGTAAAATAATATACAAAAAAAATCAAAACTCGGTATATTTTGTTGAACTAAGGCTTAGCAAACAGTTGAAGGGCCATGATATTACTTTTTCAAAAAGTAGGGAAGCTATTAAATTAAGGTAGCCAAAAAAAACCAGTTTAGAAAGGACTACAAAATGATTTTTTTAACATTTATATAAAATTTATATATGTATTATAATACATATTTATGTGCGTAAGCTTATAAAAAGTTGATATAAATATCAAACCACTTGTCACTAATACAAAAAGACAACAATCTTGCATCTACAGTGTAAAGTGTAAACATTATAATATTAGTAACAGGGATTAAAATATATTAATTATCATCATATCAAATTGATTGTAATATTTATTTAAATAAATATTGAGCGTGTCCAGTGTGCTATACATTGTAGCGGCGCGGCGGCTCGTTAGCATGCGCACGCGACATTTCGCAAGGGCTAATTGCGAGCATTTACCCATCTGATAAACGCCCGACCGCGCACCTGCGCCAGTGTGCGTACCGCTAAGGGCAAGCGCTCATTTGACACACGACAGTTTTTAGGCAGACTATTTTATCTAAAATAAGAGGATTCCTTAAGCCAACCCTTTCTTTAAATATTTCCTAAAATACTGTTATACTATAATTGTACTGTTTGGTTATAAAATATTATGGTTCATATTATTATACGCTCGGTGAAGTCGTCCCAAGTTAGAATCTTGTACTAATTGCTATTAAAAATATTTTTATGCATATTGCAACATTATGTTTTAAGACTGGATATCAAGTAAGCGCTCGCCTTAACGTTAAAATGTGTGCAAATTGTTTAACTTTATTTAAATTATTCTAGTTTTTCATTTCTGCCCTTATAATATCATGAGGCCGTTTTGATAAAAATGAGGGAAGATTGAAGTTATTCATCAAATAATTAATGATCAAAAATATTACTTAATAACAAGTCTAACAAGTTTTCATATTTTTTAAATTACGCAATTTCAGTATAAGCCAAAGGGTTTTTAAGTAAACGATCATAAGGTTTGGAATGGATGTCCCTAAATTAATTTAAGACCATATTTCCTATTCAGCACATCTACGTTTTATAGATCTCGAAGATCTATAGATCCATTAGCATTCTAAACACTCGCTCGGACCATAAACTACGAGTTCCGATATTTTTCCCGCTACTAGTAATTTGTAATTGTATGGTAATACTGGTCATTATCATCCAATGGCCATCGAATGTGATTTGCGATACAACCTGGTTAATGCTTAGAATTGTTTATGTAATTTATGATTCATCTTACGATTGACCAACAAGGTCTATTACGGAAATTTAAACTGAGAAAAAGCTAGATAATAATTATTATTATAGGTTTTGAATGACACTGGACTGTTGCAAGTCCTTAAAATTTATAAATCCGTTTACGAAGTTTGGACTTTGGATAGTAATATTGTTAATGATTCGGTTATCTCACAGAAACCGTACATTTTTCGCATCGCAACAAAAACTATTAGGTATGTACTTTCACGTCTCTCAAAGTATCTTCTTACAAAATTTCATCTAAATCGGATCTTAATTGTTTAAGCGTGAAGAGGTAATATATAGACATACATTAGACACACTTTCGTATTTATTATATTTGTATGCTTAATATTTATCTCGAAGTTTTGATGGCAATACTCGTATAAAAATAATATCCTCATTAAATAGTAGCGACATTCGACGTCCGTCACCGCGTGTGACGTACGAGCGACTGCGCATGCCGCGCGCGCCTTGCGATGTTCGTTATCTGAGGGTACTATAAAAAGTTTCAATATCCTAGTAATTGGTTCGAACTATACGGTATGTGAAATGCAAATTGCAACTAATTATAACGTTCAGGTTTATTTAGTTAACGTTAATTAAACATTTATAAGATTGTTCTTCTGTATCTGGCAGGGTATCGAATGAGTGAAGCGCCTTCTTGCGAGTTTTATTTTCGGGCGTAGCAACTCTACTAGTACGGGTGCCCTAGAACAAATTTTTTTGTGATTACTAACAAGCTATTTTTTTGTGAGTAGCTACATTTTGATAAGACCCCTAACCAGCTGATTTTTTGTGTATTGGTAGGTTAATAGTTATATAATTTAAGAGTAACCTTGTCCGACAAATAAAACAATTCATATTTTAGGACCATCAAGTCAAAGTATGAAATCCTTTCTATCTCTGTTAGCTACCACTTTCGAGATTTTTCGAAAATAAAATGTTGTTCGTCTTATCAAAATGTAGCTACTCACAAAAAATTTGCTTGTTAGTAATCACAAAAAAATTTGTTCTAGGGCACCCGTACTATACGCCCGAAAATAAAACTATTAAAATATATATAGTATTTAAATATTCTCAAACAATGTTGCTCCTGCTTGTAGTTTACGTAAAATTAATTTTTCAGAATTTCTTTACAAAGATGCAGTATTAACTCTTCACCTCGGAAAATAGGAAAGGCAGACAAAGTTACGAACAAAATCGTATCCAGCAAGATATAAAAGAGCAACTTACTCGTACATCTCAATATTGATATTAATGACTTGCCGCGACAAGTGGTACTAGAGTATTCGGAGTAGTATAATTTGTCAGCGGTATGTGTATCAATTCATCAGCTCAGTCAGATCGATATTTATCAAATTAATAGATCGGATTTCGTCAGGTCGGCCAATGGCCATAGAGCTGTGGGAAAGCCACCGGTGCGCAGTCATCGTCACAGATCAATTTGTAGAGGAGATTAATTGTCTTACGTGGATATTGTACCATGTTCTACAATTTGTTTGTAAATATTATACTTGTTGTTTTTTTAAGCCAAAACAAATAATTTAAGTTGATTATGATACTATAACGTTGCATTTAGAAGCAAGTATAAATACATGATAAAGGTTTTTTCAACAACTGTTAATCCACAAAAATACTTACCTTTAAATACCTTTGTTCGCATTCGGTTAACATGAGAAAGAATTTATCCCAGTTTAACTCTGGTCTAAAGTAAAGGTCCAAAAGTTTATTATATCAAAGTAAGTAAACATCATAATTATCAATTTTTAATATTTAATCCATATGATATAAAAATAATAATGACGTTATAATATTTATATCTTGCCTCTCATAATTGTATCCGTGTAGGCGTTAAACTATTCTCGGTAGCTGTTTATTCTTTGTAATTATTCTAGTATTCCGACCACCAGGGTAGTTATAAAGAATATTTGGATGGTAGTTTAATTACCTTCCATTGTGAGAGGTAAATCGAACCTATTGAATTTATATATCCACCATATAATTATTATGACGTAGATTTTCCTAGAGGCACATGAATACGTGCTTATATATTATACAAAGTATGTCTTTCTGCCTTTTACCAGCTCTTCACGTCCAGACCGCAGAACTGATTTTGCTGAAACTCGGCGTGGAGATACTTTAAGTCCCGGGAAAAGATAGGATTTTTTTCCTGGAAAAATGTACGGTTCTCGCGCGATAAACGAATTTTTGTGCAATGGAGATGCGGGCGTCATCTCAGCGATTCATAGTTTCCTAGGGAAACCCATCATTAATTGGCGCCTCAATTCATTAATCAATGCCTAGATTTGGGATCTATAAATTATCTTTATATTCGAACAAGCTAAGTAATTATGTATTGTAAATATAATAGACCTTAATCAGTGGTTAACTTCGTGTTAAATCTATTATAAAGGTGTTGAATCAGAATCAGACTTAATGCTCATGACCTTTTAGTGCTAAAAAGTCTTTTATATGTGAGTCATGTCGAAGTGTTTTTTTTTTATATTTAAATAGCAAGATTCCATACTACTAGTTCGTGTAAAGAAATAGCCAATAGGCAAGTTTGCCATGAAGGTATTTAAACAACTTATATTAGGGATTAAAATGTTTCATTTTTAAAACATTTCTTTCTACAATTTACAAAGAGGAAAAAATTAGGGGCTACGTTATTTTATTATTTGTTGCAAAACATATTCCTTCCTACAATTTAAAAAGAAAAGAAAATTAGGGGCTTCGCTACTTGCTGCAAAATATTGTGTATTTGCGAAACAAAAACGAAGAATTCCAAACTCGGAAAAGTTTTTTGATTTCGCAACTTTCACCGTTCCAGACTGGAATTTCGGGGATTGTTGGAATGTAGAATTGAAAAAGTGGGAAAAGGCGGGGGTGGGGGCGGGGCGGGGCGTGCAGTGGGTGTGGATTTCCCGATACCTATGTGATTGTGTGTAGGAGTTATACCTTGATGTAGTGTGAGTAGGTGGTGTGTTATATCTAAAGTCAATTAGTTATATAAGTATTATGTTGTTTAATTATCGGAATAGAAGAATGTTTTTGGAATATAAAGGAGGAAAAAATTAGGATCAATAGATAAGTAAGATTATTGTAATTATAAGTGAATACTTATTGTACCGTAATAATTATAATCTTTTATTTTACTCATCAATATCAAATTCTCACACAGCTTAAACTAAATTACTATTGAGCCTCAAACAAAAAGTTACATAACATTAAATGGACCACTCAATGCGGACGACAGTGATACGCAAATAATGATATGACGCGTCACTATCTTCGATTCGATGACGAGCTGATCTCACGGACGTGGTGACACTATTAACCACCTTATTCCCAAGCAATAAGCTTGATAATCCCCCAACAAGGTTGACACAGTTTGGCTTCAGTAATGTGTCAATCGCTCCTCCCTCGTTATTAATAACGAAGTCAACTCCCCGCGTGAGAAACCGAAGTGACTTCGAGATCGTAAGATTAAGTAATTGACGGTTTTAGTTCGGTTCTTATAATTAATACTATGGGACTGTGCTGACTCATTACATGTTTATTTAGTGTATTATTAAGTTTTTGTAGAATGCTAGTCACAATATTTGTGATTTTAAAAGCTTTTGGCAATTCATTTTCGAATTAAGCTTTGTTATGGGAACATAGCTGCTAAAACATGTGATTAGCTTTTAAGTGTACACTGTATAATCAGGATATAATTAGGTTAAGCGCCGCGTTGAAACCTGAAGGTTAAATTGGTAGAGCCAAAGCTCTACAATATGCAGAGATAATAATTATCGTCACATACTGTCAGTAATAATTTTCTCAACGCAGGTCGCAGCAGACATCAAGACGCTGCAGTGAAGCAAAAATGCGTACAAAACATATTTTTTATACTTATAAATGTAACTGAAATAGCCCTAGCTTTTGATTTTGCTGTAATAAGATATCTATAGTCTACAGCATACAGGCCATAGACAATAGACGTCTTTAAACTTACTTAATATAGGTAGACTTTAAGAAATATAATTTTTTATTTTTAAATCAACCACGAACCAAAAAAACCAAATCCAAAAGCTCTACATTACTATCAGGGGCGTAGTTACCTCCGTGTCTGTCGTATCAATTACACGGCACTCGGCAGATATGGCGCCCATACGGATACGCCCATAGGGGTCGCCCAACCTGCGAAAAAATTTATAAAAACTTTTCCAATATTTTTTTTAATTCACAATTTATAGGCCTTCTAAGAGCCTCCAAAATGTTTTATACGGGGCCCCCGCCAAGGCACGCTACGCTTCTGAGTAGGTACTATATAGTACTCCAGTCTGCAAGTACTATTTAAATACTTGGCTAAGTAAACAATTTGATTTATGTGACGGAATCTCGGCTCTTCCCACAACGTTAAGTGGAATTTTCATTGTCTAGACTGATTTCTATGGAATTGATTATGCTGATTTATTGCGAAAATCTTCCATTGAATTTCTCAGGGGTTTATCCCACTGAATCATACCTGTTAACTTTTTGTTAAGTATAACGTTAATAGTGTTCTCGAAAATTCTGATTCAGTGAAAGCTCCTGAAATGACTAATACTTAATGATATTAATCACGTTTGATTTCACACTCAAGATGACTTTTGAAGGTTGGTGGTGCTAAAATACTGCTCTTAAAAAGTTTCTTTTTTTTTAAATTTGGCAAAATATAGTGGCTATTAAATTTTTTTTTCTATCATACAAACTAAAAAAAACTCAAAACTAAGAAATTGTAAACTCTAAAAAAGTAAAAGTTTAGCCGATAGGTGACTATTACTTGCACTATAAAACATACCTACATTTATTTATGTATTTATTCATTTCAGTTAATAATGTTTTAATCAAGTCACAATTTCATAGTTTCTCAATAGTTGTATGTAAATGCGCGTATCGGCGCGGGTCGCGGCTATTAGCGGTCCATTAAGCGGGAATTATATCGATCCTCGCTCACATTCCGATGAAATTGGTAATGAGATAAGGATCTACTGAGCGTGAGACCAACAACGCTTCGACCTTTTATTTCTTTATTTCGCTACTTTTTTGCTTTCACTTATGAATCAGCCTTTGACGCGTGAATCGCTGTCAATTAGTGGTTCTTTGGGGTTAAAAGGTTTTGTATGGATCCCGAATCCCGATAGTGTTCACTGTGAAAGTAGCAGCGCTGAAAGAGTAACTTTTTTTACTTTTGTATGAGAAAATTCATGACGCTCGGGTGCTTGCCCATACAATTCACAAAAACACTTTTGCTCTTTTAGGCTCAACACTGCTATTTTCACAGTTAACTCCATATGGGAACACAAGCACGCCTTTAGGCCTCCACGCGTGATGCGTGGAGGCCTAAAGGAAGATCTTCCAACCGAGCGAGGTGGTATGCTCGGTGCCGGAGCCCACTGACGTTATTTCAGACGTTGTATATATCTTGCCGTTCTCCGAAACTTCGATAGCGCGATGCAGGATTGTTAGGTGAATTGTGGGTACCGCCACAGTATTATCCAGTATTATCACTTAGTTTTTTGTACCCTGTAATTATGTATATGGTTCAAACCTAGAGGTGGATTGCAAAATTTTATATTATGTCATGTATAATACTTATTCTGCAATTCTCCGACTATACGCTATACGGTTATCAAAATAACGAGGTTCAGAATTTCGTATACATTTTGCATTTTTGTAATGAATATTTGTGCCACGATGCACCGTTTGGATTTTAGTTTGTTTTAGATCTTGCATTTAGCTTCAGAAGAAGTTAAAATAAGTCGTTAATAAAGGTGATGATTAATAATATAATCATAATTTATTGTCGCCACCCATAGCGAGTTCGGAATCCAGATTAAGCCCATATAACGTCATGAGAAGGATATTTATAGCTCAATTTGGGGTATGTTTTGAATGTAAAACGGTGGTGATCTAGGTCCATATATTAATTTTATCACTTGACACCTCGTTCGTGCCACTCACTCCACTAAACCTACACGTAACACGATTTACTCTCAAAATCACATTAATGTCAGACTTCGGGACTTCTGCTTTGTGTAAAGTGCATTGATAATAATCTCGGCGGTTCTCGGCCGGCGAGCTAGACGGATATAGGATTTGTGGTATGTGTGAGAGGGATGGGTATAGTGAATAGAAACATCAAAATTTTACAGCGTTTTTATTGCGCCCGCGCCGATTCGACTGTTTATACGCCCGCGTCCGGTATATTCGGTACAGGTTGGCCAAGTTTTCACTGGACGTCAACTTTTATGAATATTTGATGAGGGATGTGCTAATTGTTCTAATTTTAAAAATTTGAATCATGATTTGAAATACATCGCTAAAAAGTCCAAAAGATACTGGCTTTTGTAGAATAAAATTATTTCCAGAATCCAGAGAAACTTACCAATCACGTAGACGTCCTATACGAGATTATTGCGGTAGAGGCGTTCTGTTTGACATCTGACTGATTAGTTGATTATTTTAATAGTTTTAACTTTTAAGTTAACATTTTTGTACATTTGTACATTTTATGCAATAGAGTACCTTTTTTTTTTTTTTTTTTTTCAAGACGGGAAATGCGCTTAAGCATGCCCGGCGGCACTGGGGAAGGACCACCGGGGTATGTGGGATTCGCTGCGGCCGAGAGGATGGTAATTTGGCCGCAACTCTACCCACTAAAACCCGTCCGTGCCTTCTCCTCCGCTTTGTGCTGGGCCGCTGGACCCGCCTGAGACGAAAACTGCAGCGGCCCAGTCAGCGGCATCTGCTTCCAGTGCAGCTTCTCCGCGCGACATTCTGCTGTCGCTTACTCCGGGAGAGCTGTCCAAGGCACAGGGCACTCTGTAACCGGAAAGACTCGTGCAATGGGCGGCGGGTCCCCCAATTCGTCGCCCGAGTCATGCAATAGAGTACCTACTGAGTAAGTAAAGAGTAGAAATCACTTCGTATAGTTAGCCCTACTTAAAAGTATGGTACTTGGCAAATTGTAAATAATTACCTTAAAATCTTATCGGTACCAAAGAACTCGTCCTTTTAGAGCGCTTACAGACCAACGGCACGGCAGGCGACGGCACGTGTCGGCGGCAGTCGACGGCTTCCTTGGTCGGTATCGTACGCAACGGACGTCTCGCATCAAACGGATATTTTTTCACAGTACGTCCAAGCTGTATCGGTAGCGTATGTATTACCAACTAGCCAGTATGTTTATCTCCTAATTAGTTGAAACAAAGTTCCTAAGTCAAAATTACTGCTTTCGACTTTTTCATCCACACCCCCCTTTTGAGCATCCATTTACTAGGCTAGTCGGTAATCCGTACGCTGCCGATACAGTGGACGTACTGTGAAAAATTATCCGTTTTATGTGAGACGTCCGTTGCGTACGATACCGACCAAGGAAGCTTACCTTTAGGCGGTACGTCACAACTGGGGGCCTACCACCACCTCTACTAAGCGACACCGTTTGACAGATGAGCAATACCTATTACTTTAACGTCAAACTAGCGATCTTAAAAATGTTGATACTTATTTCATAGCGGATTTAACAATGTTTTGCATTTTTTACTGTTGTTTAGTAAAATTATATTTAATTTTGAAAAGTACGTGTACGGTAACGTTATTGTAATCTTACAATAAAGTGTTCTGGAAACATGATAGTTTTAGAAAAGGTCGTGTTAGGCCCCCTGTAAGCATCATAAACTGTCAACGGCTGTCGTCTACTGCCGCCGACTGCCGCTGACACGAGCCGTTGACTGCCGTCGACTGCCGTGGACATGTGCCGTCGACTGCCGCTGACACGTGCCGCCGACTGCCGTCGACTACCCCGGCGGGGTCGCGTGCCCCCGACACGTGCCGTTCGTCTGTAAGAAGCCTTACTTTTTGTAAAAAAGTATACGTACAGGGTGTTTACATGCATACCGCCGCCGCGCCGCGCCGCGGTGGCGCGGCTGCTGCGGCGTGTGTGTAAACAGCCTTACGTAAGGATTTTTTCTGGAATAAGTTTACTTACACAATCTATCCGATAATTTCGCCCTTGCGTATCGAGCACTGCTGGTGTAGTGGTATCATGCAAGATTCCCATTCTTGCGACCCGGGTTCGATTCCCGGGCAGTGCAGTCCTTTTGTTTTTTTTTACTTTTCTGAATTAACTTTTTCATATATATTAAAATTGTTGTTCTTTAATTAAAATATGTACCCAATATTTTTATGGACGACGTAATGGGGAACCTTTTGTTTAAGTTTTATCTGGAATCCGGAAGGATGTGTCATGGGCATGGCGGATGTTCCAAGTCCAAGACGCTTTTGTGACTAATGTTTCATCAAAATCACTCCAATTATCTTTTGAACATTGACCTCCTGACGGGTGTGTGGCGACCTTGGCAAGGTTCAGCATACTTTCCAGGAACATGTTAAAATATTAATACTATGCCGGTTGCACAATTTTAATATTCTTAGATATTGTAAGAATATGCGTAGAGGTCGCAAAGAAAGATCTTCCGAGCGAGGTGGTATACTCGTTCAGACTGAAGCCCACATAATATACTACACTACTATACTGATACACTTGGAAAACTTCGATAGCGCGATGCAGACCTATGGCGCTAGTTGTACTGCCACATTCAATGTTTTTACCTGCTGTTACTACAACTATAATTGACATAAACTGCTTCATAAACCTCAGAAATTGGGCATAATTCACCAATAACACATCTCTCCTCAACATTAGGATATAGTCCACCATACCAGCCTTATATAACTGCGGCTTGACCGCGATCAATATTGAATACAATAGTCGTAATTAAGTAACTCATTGCGCCGCTGGCCCGTAAACGCGGAATTACTGTTAACGCTCGCTACGACATTCTAAATGCGCTGCTGTAGTGTGGATACTCCATGAAAAAATCTGGAAAATCCACCGTATGATGAAGTATGTGGTAACGTTAGAGATTATTATGATGCAGATCAGAAGGTTTAGCTATCATATGGAATATTACTATTTATGGTTTATTCGCAACACAATAACGCGAAGTGTAGCGATGCCATTTTAAATTAGCCAATCTAAGAAACAGGCGCAGCAGGAAACATAGAGGAATTTACCCATGATATTTTTATTCCATACTTTGTATGTCTGTCCGTCTTTTTGTATGTCTGTCTGTTTCCCTGTCTGTAATCTGTATGTCTGTCTGTATATCTGCTTATCTGTCTGTTACCTCTTCACACCCAAACCGCTGAACCGATTTTGATAAAATATGGTATGAAGATACTTTGAGTCCCGGGAAAGGACATAAGATACATTTTGATTCGGAAAAATGTACGGTTTCCGCGCGATAAACGTACCTATTTGGAGTTGCGGGCGTCATCTAGTATTTTAATATATTTTCATCAATGATTATCGGTTGTTCGGCATGTCCACACAACCTCTCGCCGGGAACAATAACTCGTAAACGTTTATCATCCGTACCAAATGAGTATTTTTCAAAGGCACTAATTATTTCCCCGGCTATAACAATTGATTTTCTGCCGCGGCTGCGATCCACATTGTTATTTTTCAATTTTTTGCGACTTGACACCCCGTATTGTTTAAGGTTGTAATTTTTGATGTTTATTTTAATTTGTTTTCATGGTAATAATGTACTTGGTTCCTAATTGGCTGTTGGCTTGATGTGATGTAATAATATATGCGTCGACAATCGACATGCTGATGTAAGTTACGTATTATAATGTTTTCTATCTTTAAATGTATAAAATTCTCGTGTCACAATGTTAGGCCGCGTACTCCTCCGAAACGGCTTTACTGATTTTAACCAAATTTTATATGCATGTTCAGTGGGTCTGAGAATTGGCTACTGGGTACTTTTTATATTGATAAGTGCATATTTTGTTCAATAAATAATAGTAAATTATTACAATACGAGACTGACGGCGACCATTGTTTGTGCGACGGGATAGCGATGGACGTTGCTATGGTGATTGGTGACATACTTATTTAGTCACTTCAATAAAATAGTATGGGCGAAATAATTTATATGGCAAAACAACGTTTTCCGGGACAGCTAGTATCTATATAATAAATACCCCTATACTTATTGTCTTCAGACCTAAGTCCTAATTCGTGAAGTCTTATCTACATTTAGTTGATTTATTAATGTGCTTATAAAATATAACTAAAGACGTCTTCATAATATAATAATATTCTGGGTTACAAAGGTATATGAACATACTTATACGAGTGATAGTATCTGCAGCTCATCGCGTGCGTCATTATTAGTCACAATTCATTAGGTTTTTCGTCAAGCTCACGACTTCAATAGGGATGTCTAGTGTCCGGTATCGACATATCGACATATCGACGCTCTCATCTCAGATCGCTATCGACGATCCTGCACAGTCACTGGCCCGGGGTGGCATCATGCCTCATTGTGCCCGTTGAGCATCTAATGTATGGAATCTAATTGGAACTTACGCCGTATCGAAACGACAGGCAGTAAAATGTATGTAATGGCGTTTAAGACATTTGGTTCAGATTACAGATTATGACATTGCTCGTAAGTTGAAAGCTAATCAAAATGTTTTAATCGATCACGCGATAATGCGAGTGATGTGCCTCGCTCGATATAATTATTCGATTGTTGAATTTTATATGCTCGCTAGGCAGGTCAATATTGTACTGATCGAATATTACTGTCGAATAAAGTAATAGATTGATATACCGATGGCATCATTAATAACATGATACGAAAAACGTTTCACTTTTGAAAAGTCAAAAAATAATTAAATTAATACTCTATCGTACGCCGAGTATTAGTTATTCTGAGTTTTAGTATTGATGCTATTTTCATAATATAAATATTGTTACTTATTTTATGAAAACAGCATTGACATAATATTATATTAAGAAACGTCGCATGTTTATCACTTATAGCTAGATAATGTTACTAATATAAAATTGAAAATATATATTTTTGCTACATTTTATAATAATTTAAATATTAGTTCTTTAAAATGTTTTAAATTATTATATGGAATATCGTTGGCTTTCGGATGTACATCAATACAAAAGCATAAAGCGAAAAAGCAATAAAATATAATATTATATACTAACTATTTATGATAATATAATTTTATCCATTTCATAAAATTTTACAATTCTGTTGTTTAAGTTGAAGTAGATTTTAATTTCGTTTTTTAAGTCGTATATTTTAAATGGACTTTTAATCAAGTGGTATTATTTTAAATTAAGTTATTAGCGCTTTTTGGAAATTTTTGACTTCATAATGTCCATGTGTGCACAAAACATTAGTGTTTTGCATCTTTTTTGATCGCTGAAAATATGGATGAAAATTTTATCGACAAGATTGTCGATAAAATTATTTTCAATTGTCGATAAAATCTTGTTATGTACATCACTACAGCCAGACGTAACGAATTCTATGCATTACAGGTATTGATTTGTGAGACGTTTCTTGTGAAATGAACTACTATTAATTGGATTCCTCATAGTTTTGTGTTGTTAAATATAATTTATATGAAGAGTTAAAATCTTGAAATAGTAGGTAACGGTTCAATATATTTTAAGTTTTGTTACTATGTAGCCCAATTAAAAATGAAGATATTCAGTTCTATTGTTTTCGTCAAACTTTACTTTTGTCTGTGGTTTATTTTTATGGGAGAAATGTTGTAATAGAAAGCGCTAAATGAGCAAGGCCCATGTCCCTTGTTTGCTAAAGCCATAATTTTAATTATTGTGCTAAGAACATCAAAATATATCAATCTACTAGATTCATGATCTAAAATCAATTTTATATAATAATAAGTCGTGCTGCTTACTACCTGCAAACTCCTTCGAAACGGCTGGACCTACTTTTGATTGAGGTTTAACAATCGGCAAAATCTATTATATTATGTATATAAAATAATGTTTGCCGGGTCCACCAGTTTAAAATTAATCATGCTTATGTACTTGGAAGTGCACTAGTTAAATACCGATATTTGTCTATCAGTGGCATGGGGCAAAAAGGCGTACACAGGAATGGTTTTAGTGAGGCACTCGACACAGTTTGTTTGGGCGAGAGTGTTGGTCCTGTGCATTCTGTCGACGTTTGAGCCGCCCGACTGTTTGACGAGACTGTTTACATACTTACAGGTTATACACTAGAAAGTGTCTTCATTGAGTGGAAAGTAGAGTACTCAGGTAAGCTCTAGGTATGTTTGAAGTAGACTCTAGCCTATGTTTGAAAGACAGTCTAAAAGTGGAGTCAGGAAGTGACTAACTATAGCAGTTGATCTGGAAAAGTAGGGAACGGACGTAGAGCATTAAGATTGAGCTCTATAACACTTAACTAGGAGTAGAGTGTGTGTATGTTTTTACTTCTCTTATGTAACTCGTACGAGAAGTAAAAACTGAAAATGCTAGAAAAGTATTGTTCTCAAAAGTTGTCTGTTTATTATGTGTGTCTTATAGAAGTGAGAGTTTCCTTTTGATATTAAATCACTTTGTATTTTCTCTCTAGCGTGTTGGACTTTAGGCAGATTATGATGAATATGAAATAATTATGATAATTCATGGGAAGAACAGATGCGTTGTTTCAAACAAAAGTGAGTTGTAATTGTAGGTGGCTGCTTGTCAAACAAGTGCAGTGCTTTGATGTTGGCCGCGAATCTGTTCTATGAAAATAGACTAAACTGTTAAAGATGTTTCCGTTTTTGCGTTGAATTCGCAAATCGTTGAGAGTCTTAACTCTCAAGACGATTGTTAGTTAATAAATTAATTTATCTGACTTTCATACAGATAAATGAAATCTTCATAGGCTGCGTTAGGTACGTTATAAATAAAACTGTTTTGTGTAAAACTCTTAAAAGGTCTAGATATTGCTTGCAAATTGTTGCTAACCAATTCGTCTGTCGTGACGGAACCGCAAGTTTTCCCACGAAAAAAAATATGTTAAGTCTACATCCATCGACTTGAACTTTGTGATTGCATTCAGACTATATCATATCTACAACGTATATTGGCTAAGCGGCCCAAACGTGAAGAGACAGACAGATGAGACTTACGCATTTATAATTTTATCATATAGGTAGACAAATGACAGCTAATATTATATTATCCATTTTATAAGTTCTAGACGCATAATATTACTAACCTTCAAGAAGAGAGCGTATTCCCCTCTTAAAAGGCTGACAACGCACCTGCAGCTCTTCTGACGTTGCGAGTGTCTATGGGTGACGGTAGTTTCTTTCCATCAGGTGACTTTCAGGTTTGCCCCTTTATTTTATAAAAAAATATAATAAAAGCGTTTAGCGCTATGTATTCCAGTGTAACCACGTGCTGTTGACCGATGTAACTTTATACCCACGTTAAACTGCGTTCAAACTCATTGAGCCTCAACCACGTGACGTGTCAATTAGTGGAGATTAATCACACCTCATCAGGTGCGCTGACGGCCGTCCACGACTGTGACAACGACGACGCTTCTACAGTACCTCCAGAACCTTGGAGCTTTTAAAATCACCTTTATGTCGTTTATACAAAGGTGATTTGTAGGGTAAAATGACTTCGAACGCGCTCTATCTAGTATCTACCAGCTCTGTCAAATAAATCATATTAATGTAATCAGAAAGCTCTTTTACATGTAATATGCAATATTTAGCCGTATAAGCGTTGTTGGTGGCCTCTAGCAGCAGCGTTCCTATATCTCTATTTCTGTTAGCTTCTTGCTGACATTTTGAAGATCGACATCTAAATCACTACCTATTATAAAAGTTGTTTCCCTTTAAAGAAGAGCCTAGCTTTCGCCTCTGGTCCATAGAATCTGTAATAATATAATAATATGCTTTTACTAACTGCTCCACTCATTTTGTGCTACTACTTTTTCAATACATAACCTAGACTTATTTCATTTGATAATAATTTCACTAGTCATCCATTTCTGTAAAGAATCAAATTAATTATGTTGACTCTGCACGCTTGAAAGCTTAACGCTTGCGATTTCCAGCATCGTGTAAACATCTCACCTATAACAATGCACTCCAAACAACAGAGTGTGATGGACAGGAAGGCCGTCTATATATAGAGAACACGTGCGCACCTGCTTGATGGGATGGTGCGATTTGACAATTTGATGGAAAATCCGACGTCTTGTTACTGTTACAGATCCGGCAATTCACGTTGCGCAATCTCCATTCATGTAAAGGTCACCATGTGGTTCTTCATCTGTCATCGGGATGGCAAATTTGATAATGCCAGGTCAAGGCTGGCTTAATAAAATACTAGATGATGCCCGCAGCTCCGTTGCACCAAAATTCGTTTATCGTGCGTAAACCGTACATTTTCTGGGATAAAAAATATCCTAAGTCCTTTCCGGGGACTTAAAGTATCTCCATACCAAATTTCAGCGAAATCAGTTCAGTAGTTTGGGCGTGAAGAGGTAACAGACAGACCGAAAGACAGACACACTTTCGCATTCATAATATTCTAGTATGGATTTGTGTAGGCCCCGCATAGCGTTAAGTTTGTTCGTCGTGTCGTCATCTGATTGCGATTTACCAACAATTAGTGACATGAGGGTGTAGTGCGAGTTTTATTCGATCATACGCATCGAGCACGTTAACCATCTACTGGCTAACGTGGATCGGTATCCATGTTAGCCAGTAGATGGTTAATTAAATATTATAGCACGTTAACGCGAATTTGTATGGGATCAAAGCGGTCTTTGATCCCACACAAATTCGCGTTAACGTGCTCGATGCGTATGATCGAATAAAACTCGCACTAATCCCTCTGACCGTCGTGACGTTACTTGTCTCATCACTGATCTACCAATAGCGTCTTCCGAACGCTTACTAGTTACTACCGCACCGCTCACACTTCGCCCCACCAAAGAGACCTGAAAGTCTAACACTGCACCTCCCTTTTTATCCTAATCATCTTTAAGTTATGTGCCGCTTATAATTTTGTTCAAGTACAGTATAAGAGTTTAATAAAATATATTTAATCAAAATCAGAAAGTAGAAAGGTTTCCTCTTGATAAATAATTTGTATTAAGCGCTTTGATAAAAGGAAAGCATATTCGATTTATAAATCTTTTGGTTCTGCATGCAGAGAAAATATATCATCGAATGAGATATGTAATGCAAAAGTGTCATTTTTACAAATAACAGTCATAAAATGCACACTTTATGTACCTATTTCGCTACTACATACTGAGATACCACGGTATCAGATTACATTATAATATTTTTATTTTTAATTTACTATTTACAACAAAATATACATATTTTATTAACATGAAATACATATGAAAATAAATCAAAATCCGTATTTTAAAAAACATTATACATAAAACATAATATTATTAGGGTTCCGTACCCAAAGGGTAAAAACGGGACCCTATTACTAAGACGTCTGCCTGTCTGTCTGTGTGTCTGTCTCCAGGCTGTAACTCAAGAACGGTAATAGCTAGAGATTTGATATTTTCACAGATTATGTATATCTGTTGCCGCTACAACAATAAATACTAAAAATAAAATAAAATGAATATTTAAGTGGGGCTCCCATACAACAAACGTGATTTTTTGGCCTTTTTTGCTGTCTCCAGGCTGTAACTCAAGAACGGTAATAGCTAGAGCCGTTGCCGCTATAACAACAAATACTAAAAATAAAATAAAATGAATATTTAAGGGGGGCTCCCATACAACAAACGTGATTTTTTGGTCTTTTTTGCTCTATATCAAAAATGGCAACAGGTAGGTACTTGAATTTTTCACAAAATCCTTAGTTATATGTGCACTTTAATATTTAATAATAATATTAAAATAAAATAAGAAATAAGGGGGGCTCCCATACAAAAACACAATTTATGGCCTAATTTTGCTCTATAATGGTACGGAACCCTTCGTGCGCGATTCCGACTCGCACTTGGCCGATTTTTTCCTTATGTCTAATAAGCAGACATAGACAAATAGATGTAATGTCATAATATATATTATACTTCTTAATGATTTCAGTGTGTGATCCAATATGCTATTTTTATATTTTTTATTATTCATGAATTTGTTATAACATAGACTTGAATTTTAATTTTAATTCATGCTAATTTGAAAAGCTTTTAGATCTTGCTTTTATTGCTTTTGCTCGAAATCCAACTACTCTGTCTATGATTGATAACACATAAAGTCATTAACTAATATGCAAAGTATTAACTAAAAAGGTACGTTTAGTAAATTTAAAATTAGTCTAAATAAAATGCTTATGTTGTAGGTATATATAATAATAAATAGTTTTTAATTATATGATATCAATATAATTAAAAATTTTTATATACCAATACTAGCTGTCCCGGTGAACTGTGTGTCACTTTAAAACCTTCCCTGGACTTCAAGGATTATTTTAAGATTAAAATTAGCAGAAACGGTTCAGCCGTTATCGAGTTATAGTGTAACTAACACATTTGAAAATCCATTTTTATATATTTGACTAGCTGTCCCGGTGAACTTCGTGTCACTTTAAAACCTTCCCTGGACTTCTACGAATATTTTAAGACTAAAATCAGCCCAATCCGTTCAGCCGTTTTCGAGTGAGCGACATTTGAAAATCCATTTTTATATAATATAAGAAGAAGAAGATTGTAATAATTTGATATCATTTTTTCGGTACATATAGTTTTTCTATACAAACAATTACAAATGTGAAGACTCTACATAGAGGATAATCGCCTATGATTGCCCATGATTGATGTTGACATGCTTTAATCATATAAAATATAGCTACAGATAGCTGGATAGAAGAGGGGCCGGGATGTAATCTTTTTAGTAGGTTGTATTTTTGTAGTTCTGAGTTCTGACCCTATCCCAAGCCTACGACATTGTGTATACATATTATAGTCACTGCAATAGAGTGTTTTTCTATGACTACTTGTTTTTCTATTATTATAATTATGTGATTACAATTTTGTTACAGATAGCCAAATTAAATTTTAGATGTTTTTTCTGACCATCATGACCATTGGGCGATCTCTGGTTATGTTTATATGACATTATAAATTATAATATTGTGTATGACAATTGTCTACGCAAACTTTTTACCCGACTGCCAGGAGGGTTATTGACATTACTAATAATATTTGTTTTGGGTAAATCCTAATTTTCTGTCTATCATAAGATTTAAGAAAGAAAAGTCATAAAATTTATTGTTGAAAAGAATTTATAGTCTAAAATAGATAATTAATAATTATTAATGAGGATTATATCTTATGGGTTATTTAATTTTAAAAGCAGGCACACTTAATATTCCATTATATTGTAACCTTTTGTATGCAAATTCGGAAAGCTTATAAATAAAAGCTACTAGATTTAAGAATAAGGAAAATTGTAAATTATTAAGTGTGCTTTATGCTAATGTACTAAACATTATGATAATTTATTCGCAAATTCCTGACATCTCACGCGAACACCGATACTAATAATCGTGATTAGAGATTAGATAATATCTATTTCCTCCGATTACCGCTTGTTTCCGAATTTATCCGCCAATTCTCGACATATTTTACAAGGAATCCAGTTTCTAATTCGTTGTGATTACACTAGGTATGAACGTTTAATTTTCTTCCTACGTTCGTAATATTCAACATAGGTGTTTACTATCAGTAATAATTCAAAGCGAGCGAGCGATCGCGAGCTACTTATACAACTTACAAAATATAATATGCATATTTTATAAAGTTTTACTAAATATTATACTTCCTTTTACCATCGGACTACTGAGAGAGCTTTGCTTACAACATAGGGAATATTTTATTTCACATATTCCTTTTAAGTAGCAATACATACGCGAAAATCAATCAACAACGAGGTTGTCCCGATTCTAATGACGGGGCCTAATTCCTGAATTTCCGAAATAGCGCGAAAATGTGCGCGCTCGTGGGGTGGGAACACAGGTGCGCTCAGTCGGGCCGCGACTCCCGCCGGCAGGCATCGCACGCGAATTTTCGGATCCGAGCACGAAAATCGACGGAAACACTCGCGAAATCAGAAAAAACTAGGATCGGAGCCCTCGTGAAATCCGAAAAACTAGGATTAAGCCTCGCGTGAAACCCCGAAATGTACTCGCAGTGATGTCCTGTCATGAGGCCCGTCATCATCGCGGCCTGCCTGCTGCTGCTCGCGCCCATCACCGACTCCTGGTGGTAAGCCACTTACCATTTTCACTGAACATATACTGCTCAGCTAAACTGGGTGAGCTCAGTAGGTTTTCTAAGCTATACGTCAAATATAGTTACCATGTGTATTAAGTAATGTGAGCAAGTTTAAATGCCTCTTTAGTTTGCCTCAACTTTAAGCGTCGACTACCGAAACCTTAAGTAAATACTACAAAATATTTAAAAGTTTATCTTAAACTCTACATTAAAAGTTTTAAGGTAAACTAAGCTACTGTAGGTTAACGAAACAATCAATTTTTCCTTGTGTTACGTGCAATACGCATTAAATTGTTGTTTTATAATAGTTTTCAAACGTAATCTATTCGTATTTCGTAGTTTAAAATTTTGGCAATTATAAGCATATTAATTTATGTTAGGTCTACGTCCTTAAAAAGTAAAGTCATGTTTAATGTCTTCTTTAAAAGCCTACATATATATTATAATATATATCTATTTACTTAAAATAATATGATAAAAACACAGTATAAATCTAATTCAAATCGACACATCATTTATACGTCAATAAATCTTTTTAACTCATACTCAATAAAACTTGTACTAAATAATTCTAAATAGTAATAAAATAATTTTATGACTTCATTATTTCTTGAGTAAAGGAAACATAAAAATTAAATTAATTGGATTCCTTATTTTATGTTTTTACATGAGTTTTAACAGTTAACAGAAGATTTTATTTATTTAGTAAAGGTATAGTTAGTAATAACTAATAAAATATAATAATAATTATATGTACGTTTGACATTATTTCTCATACTAATATGTGTACTATGATATTATGATAATGCTGTGTAGCTAAAGTACATACAACTGGATTTCAATTGAAATGAAAAAACTACTCTTAAAAGGGCTAGACAATAAATAATATCTCTTTAGAGAAAGTATAAGGTTTGAAAATGCTGGCAAATGTTGGAATTGAATTAAATTTATTAATAAGAGAAGTAGTTGAGTCTTTCGTCCCAAAAAAGTTCATCCCAATAGGACGAAAGACTAGATATGAATTTTTTAACATTTTTCATCCAGCCCTTCGTCCCATGTAATTAATTATTGACTTTCAGGTTTTATAATATTTGGCCAATAATAATAATAATAATAATAATAATACTAAGACTTCGTTGTCTGTCCGTATGTCTGTCAGAAGCATGCAGAAATATTTTATTCTGCAAACGATTTGCTTAAATGTGACCAACCTGCCGGTACAGCGTTTGTTCCGGGTTACACAGAAGACATCAAAAGTAAAAACATCATAAATTATTATACGTATGATTTATACTAATTTATTATTAAAATTTAATAAATAAAATATGTATATAAAAATATTTAGGTCCTCTGCATTAAAGTAAAATATATCTGAATAACATTATAATATTTTTGGAAAAGATCATAGACATTAAGAATGGTCGTCGCATAATAAAAACATTATATTTACATTGTTTAAACAAATATACCATAAAATATCAGTTTAATAAATTTATATGAAAAGCTGCGTAATATTTACAGTAATTCTCATATTAAAGATAGTTTTAGAAATTAATGAAGTCTGATTTAAAGTGATAAAATGGTCCCGCACAGATCGGAGGCTAAAAATTCGTGTTATTTTTTTTAATCTATGGACGCTTCACACCACGTCACACAAGTACCTGAAGGACTTGTGTTACGGCCTATAGGTACCCACCAGACAACGGAAATATATTTAATACTTTTATACTATACATATATTTAAGATTTTTATTACACATATATTTAATACACATCCATGGCCCAGGAACTTTAAAAAATTTTTGTTCCGCTGGCGGGATTCGAACCCGCGACCCCCGGCTTGAGCTATCGACAGCCCGCCAACTGAGCCACAAAGGTTGTCTATTCTAATACAATATGTGTACCTACTTCCTAACCTGTAATTAATTCTAAGAATTAATTTATTTTATTATTATGGCGCCAAGAGAGATCTATAGCTTGGTAACTGACACCGCAGAGAATGAAGTGCGGAACCCTAGAAATGTGAATGGTTCAACATTATAAAACCATCGTACAATAGTTTTATAATCAGCTCTTATATAAACGTAAATAAACATAAGGAGAATATTTCTTTAACGGACCATAAAACTAATCATAACAAAATATAATTTAAATTACCTATTTCGAGTTCTTTTATTATTTACTAACTTTATTTTTGGGTTTTTTTATGAAAACGATAAATATAATATATATTCATATACTTAATATAGACGAGGCCAAGCGAAGCGCAAGGTACGCCTTACCCTTGCGCCTTATACCCTTTCTCGAAGTGTTTCGTCGTTTTTTAGAACCCTCATAAAGTTGGTTTCCGATATTACCCGAATAGTTCATATTCTCAGGGGGGTTATTATGAGCTCTTATATCCAGCCAGTTTCCAGCCAGTTTACAAGCCGTGTCTATGCAATGGCCTGTAAATTGGCCTGTAAACTGGCTGGATATAAGAGCTCATAATAACCCCCCAGGACATGTATAAAGTCTTAAGTCTGCTAAGACTTAGACTACAATAGTTGTAATTATTACAACCAACAAAAGATATCATAGACTTATTTATAACTTTCGCCCGGGGGGTGGAGGTTCACATGAGACTCACCAATTTAATGAATTAGGACATAAGAGCTTACACACTTACACAGGGCTGAAGACCGTAACTACAAAATCTCTTAATAAGTACTTACAAGAACCAACTTACAAAAAGAACTGTAATCCCACCAAAAACTTTTCTTGTAAATTGTTGCTGAGACGACCACATAAGGTTTTACTCTGTGAAAAAGATATGAGATCTTATGTAGAGCCAAGCTTCTGAATCTACACTTAAACAAATTCTACATATAACAGTAAGTAGATCCACCACATGAAATCTCATATCTTTTTCACATGTTAAACCTTATGGTATTCGTCTCGGTAACATTTTTCAAGAAATATTTTTGGTGGTATGTATATTATTATTGATCAATGATCATACACTTCAGTATTTGTAAAGAAAGAAGAAGAAGCTCTCATATCCTAATTCCTAACAAAATAACTATGCATTTATAAATATTGTTTTTAAAAACTAATAAAACGCAACATATATTTTTTTAGAAGTAATAATACTTTTATTAGGTAAGTATTCTTTTTTATTCTGCCCTTGCAGTTATTTGTAGATTATTAATTTATAAATCTAGAAGCTAACTACGAGTCACGTTAATTCAGGGACATAACCTTGTTGAAGTTTTTTTAACCACATACTTGAATGATATATTTCTTAGTGATACTCTTAATAATGATAACAAATCGATTTGCAAAATCAACAGGGCATTTCTAGACTTATATATTATAGAATAAACATATTTATAGTCAGCAATCAACCGTAATATGAATTTTATTGATCATTTATATATACAAATAATAAAATCATTAAATATAGATGGATATATTTGTATCGTTTTATGGAAATTTATTTAGTGTTGTATAATTTCGTAATAATTCGCTGCTGCCATTTGGCCGAAATCACTGGAATATTTCATATTCTACTTGACTCTTAAAAGCTCTAATTAACGTCATCCAAAAATCAAAATTCTAAACATATTGATATGGATGATGCCCGCAAATCCGAAATTTTAATGGGAGGGATATACTTGGTGAATTGAATTGACAGCAAATTATATCAATATTTGGCTTGAGTTTAGTTAAGTGTAACCGTAAATCTTCTCGCTCTGTAATATTTGATCTGCTAATATAATATTATTGTCTGCCTATATTCATAGGAGATGTCAAGTCGGGTCACCTAATTTTTTAGACCCCCGTTAACGACTCGTGGACCCCAATTTTTCTTCCACACAAGCGTAGACCTCTGTCGGCCTCCCTTGGGCCCATGGCGATCAATCTGGACCACTTTGGGAATCAATGTATTAGACAGTGCTTACACGACCAGTCTGAGATCATCTGAGTCCCAGAGACAAGAGTTGAGAAAAAAAAACATGATAAAATCAAATTTTTTTACAAAATATAGGTAGTAGTCCTAACGTCGTTGAAACTAAGGTCGAATTTCGATCATTGGGCGATCTCTAGTACTACTAATTACTTCTCAACACAAATCTGGTTATCGAATTTTGAGGATATTATATGGCCAGTGGCTTTGGTTTAATAAATAGGCTACAGTTTATCCTGAACAGGTAAAAGTGTTCCCGTGGCAAACTCATGCGGGCCTCCGTTCACCCCGCTTTCGCCCCCCCCCCCCCCCCCCGCTTCGGTGGCTAAGTAGTTAAGTAAGACTGATGTTTTTGATCATTTTTCTGTCATTTGACAAACGATGTTTGCCGAATAGGTGCCGGCAGCAATTTCGGCAACCGGCGCCGAAAATGGTTACACTGGTTTACGCACTTTAGCGGTAACATATCCATACTTAATATTATAAATGCGAAAGTGTGTCTATCTGTCTGTTACCTCTTCACGCCCAAACCGCTGAACCGATTTTGCTGACATTTGGTATGAAGATACTTTAGTCCCAGGAAAGGACATACGATACTTTTTATAACGGAAAAATTTACGGTTCCCGCGATAAACGAATTTACGCGCAACGGAGTTGTTGACGTCATTTAGGTTCTTACCTTACCTCTGTCTATTTGTTACGCCTATTGGATTACAAATCTATGGTTATTTAAATTTAATGAAATAATTTGCACCATTCATTTGAGGCATTGCGACATTTAACTGAGTAATGGCGGGGAGAAATGGGGCAGAAGCGAGAGGTGTTAATGCGTCTTGTTTATATACAACATTATTTACGAAATTATTGCTAACGAACTAAAGATTTGATAAAATAAAAGCGAAAGTGTGTCTGTCTGTTTGTTATTTCATGTTATTAAGCCGCTGGACCAATTTGGATGAAATTTCATACAAATATACTTTAACATCGGAAAAGCTTCCAAGGGAGTTTTATAGAGTCAAAATGTATACTTACTAATTTAGCTATGTAATAAATCATTAAAAAAGAATAAAAGAAATAAAAAGAAAAGAAATAGAAAGAAAAGAAAAAAAAAGAAAAATAATAACAAGCCCTAATAATGTTAGGGGGGTGAAAATATATAAAAAAATGTATTTTTACTGAAGTTACTTGGTCTCTAAAGCTCTCTAACTCACAAAATCACTACTAGCATCATATCATCAGCGTTTATTAATAAGCTTACGTGGCAATATCAATCACGGTAAACTCGTAAAAGCTTTTGTAAAGTTGGAATAACACTGAAGTTCAATCAAATCAAGTCAATGAAAAAAATGCAGCAATTTTAATTTTCAGAAAACCTAAATTACAGGAATGTTTTCCTTTTTGTTTTTTTAATAATGGAAATGTTTAGACGAGAGCTTTAATTTTATGCCTCAATTAACGCAAATCTGAAAAAAGGGTATTAAGATCGAAACTTTATTAATAAACAGTATTATACCTTAATTGCACTCTATCCATGTAGGCATTTTAAGAATATCTAATTTGGTCAGGTTGGCAATTTGGTGAGATTTATAACAAGGAAGAGCCATTACGAACTTCGTCCTGGCCGTGCCAAATGTATTGTCTTCTGTCTTTCTTCTGTAATACATTTGATTTAAAGCTTATCCTAGACATGTTATTGGTTGTTTCAGATAAATTATCCCACCATTTTGATTTATACGTCACGTTTCTTCGCCTGCCGATCAAATTTGAATCCTATCTTGAATTGTTAAGATGCATTCTCGCTTAATACGTTTTTGTGTTTGGCCATTGGGCTTTATTTACTTGCAGTGAAATGTTATCTATACTTTCAAAATGGTGATTAAGTAACATTTTATTTATTATATGAAAAGTAATTTAGTCGCGAGTAGGTACCTAAATGCGGTCTAAAAAGTATCGCAGTTCTGTTGCTCTTATGTTTTTTTTTTATTTTTGTTTTCGTAAAATATTTTTTATTTATATTCTTGTCTCTTGATAGCGTACTTATAATATTATTTTAACGCATAATAATTACTACCTAGTAATAATTAATATCGTATGCTGAAGTATCTGAAGTATAAAGTAAAAGCTGTTTATACATATTGCATAACGCCGTCCCAGCTTGAACTTTCATCACGATAACTTTTTCATCGATAATAATAATAAATCCTTAATTCGAGGCATAAATCAAAAGCTCGAAATTCAATAAAGTCATACCGAAGGAACCACCTCGGAGGAGAGTTTAATTTGCAATTAATCAACTGAGCTTAAATTAGGAGCTTAAAGCTCGATCAATAAAAATTGATACTGCGTAAGGAAGTGTTCACACTGGAGCTTAATGTATTTTGTAAGCTTTTTTTGAGATTTGTTTCCGTGTTGTATGAAGACAATTTTTTGTAACTTTTGAAAATAAGTACTAAGTTTAATTAAATTTCTACGAATAGGTATATTAGCAACGAAAGTATAAGAAAGAAAAAAAAACTTAAGGTTCAGGCGTAACAAAGTGAATTGAGGTCAAACATACCGGTCATGTGGACACATCACATTAAATTACGTTATGAACAGACCTTTACAAGTAATCTCGTGGTAATTCGCAATTTGCGTCGATACCATCGCGATACCGCGGCTCGGACGATAAGGATCCAACTCTGAATTTCTGACGGTCTCCGAGACCTTACGTGATTACATACGTGACGCTTGTAAAAGCTGTTGACCGTTATGTAATAGGAAATTTTCACTGTAATAAAAGTTTGTGCCTTAAAATGCCTACTGCAAGTACTGCAAGTGTTTCGACGTCAAATTCTAAAACGGTGAAATGCAACAGAAGTTTCCAACATTTTTACAAAAATCAATACTAATATTATAAATGCGAAAGTGTGTTTGTCTGTTACCTCTTCACGCTCGAACCGCTGAACCGATTTTGCTGAAATTTGGCATAGAGATACTTTGAGTCCCGAGAAAGGACATAGGAAAGTTTTTATCCCGGAAAAATGTACTGTATGAAAAATGTATGTAATTTTGGCGCAACGGTCATCTAGTTAACAATAAATTAAAATCGATTTATTTTCTAGATAGATAATTTTGAAACGCTTTTCAAATTAAAAATCAAAAAATACACCTTTATAAAGGAAACCTTTCAAATTCCAAAGAAATATATTATTTTCCAAATACGATAAAAGAATAGTTGCCTCTCATTTATACAAAATGAATGACACAATATTATAATATTATGTTATACATACAAGTTCTATTATAATATTAAGATTTCTCACGAGAAGTGAGTGTTTTTAATTATTATTCTCACAATGTCCGTGCATAATCTACTGGACCATACTTTATCGGTCACTATTCCGATTCTTTTTAATTGATCAATCAAACGCCATTAAAGTTGACATTGATTTAGATGTTTTCTACATTTTATAATGGACGCAACAGTAGGTATTTGTGTAGTTAATATATACGACGACACGAGCATGTGTTAAATGTTATAATTGAAATAAGGTGATGAGATTGAGACATTAACTAAATAAAAGAAAGTATGTTTAAAATGATGAAGAATGTTTCTCTATTTTAAATCTAATAAAAGTATATTTTACTGTGACTAAAGTTTTCTGTTGGTTTAATAAGGGAAAAGATGAAAATCCCCGACTATATTTAGATCTTTGACATAAAAAATCTACTTTTTTCCTGCGTGTCCGATTCTCATTTTGAACAATAACAAGCAATTCATGAAGTAGTACATCGGCCACCCTCGACTAGTCGCGCTCGTGAGTCCACACTTCCTACACTTATCGGGATAAATTGCTCCCCATTGAGTCGGGTGACAATGAATGACGGTGTTTGCGGACACCGGGCGAGGCGCTAACTCGCGACTTCGGCCCGATTAGCGACCACATGACGACTTAACTGTAAACATCATTACCATTACCATTCCACCACTACGCTACCGTCCCTACCTCGCAATATAGCCCTTAATACTTTAGAAATAGAGATAAATCAGCTGCAGATGTAGCGTTGCGAGTGTCATCTGTCAACAGCCTGCATTCGTCAGACTAGATAGCTCTGTCGTAGAGCAAACACTTTTAAAAGTTTATGTGGCGATGAGCAATGTTGTCGCAAGGTTTTAGTGGCCGCATCATTCATGTCCACTGTTTGCTGAGTCGCTTCGAATCGGGACGTTCCTGGGCATTGTCGGCCATTTTACACGTTCGGATGTTCGGGCCGAGGGACACTGGCTGGTAAAACCATGTTAGGACGGAAGCTGTCGACTGACTAATAAATTGATCTAATTGGACGTGAAAAAGTAGACTTTTGAGACCAAGAGATTTAATATACCAAAACTTGATTAGCGTTTAAATGTGATTTTATGTAGTTATGTTAATAACTGAAACAAAATTTTGTTTTAACCCGATAAGTTTCAATATTTTCTCAACTTTTGTGTTGCTACTCAGAAATCACACTTCGATGTCCTTTTTTCTTACAATTGCATCGCAACTTTTACAATATTCTGAAGAAAATAAATATTTTAGCACCGCAGTCCGCGACCATAATGGGTGTGCGTCGTGATAATTGGGCTCTACCCACAATAACGCTCGCTGCGTCTACGTCACATCACCAAAGATTGGATAACAGATAAGTTTTTGGTTTTATTTTCGCTTTCCAATTTCGGTTTCATCACCAATATTCTGAATATTCTGCGCCCAGAAATACGTCGGATTGTATTACTTGATTGTCAATAGGGGTATAAATGTGAAACAACTGTTATAATAAGGACGCGGGTGATACCTATACGAGATTGATGTTGACCACGCGTCAAAAGAAACTTGTAGAGCTAGAAAACAGGCCGCATTTTTTCCAGCACGTTGGAAGAGTATTACACAGTTTATCTCACAAGTTTTAATATTATAAACATGGCGTGTTTATAATATTAAAACTTGTGAGATAGGCTCATCCTTTCATTGACAGGAATAAACCTTTATGATGATAATATTATTGTATTTTCTTGTGCACTGTGGTCGGTCGGGAGGATTATTTTAAAACGCAAAATTCTGGACAACTCTTCTTCAAATCTTTTTTTTATTTTTAAAATCACGCCTTTTCATCAGTAGTCAGTACGTCAGCTGCACGACTTGTTTGACAAGCTTCTAGCATCTGCGACTGTAGAGCTTGTCTAGCTTGCTTGATTGCCGCTCAGTGCTTTTAGCATCTATAGTTCTACTACTATAGTCATCTACATGCTAGAAACTTGATTGATAGGCACTTTCACCGTATTTATCGAAAAATCCTTCTACATAGTATCTAGTCTGTGTTGGTACGACAATGTTTAGCGGCGCTGCGCTAACGGGCGCGCAAACACGCGCGGGCGGCGGGCGACATCGGTGCTAAACGAACTACTTCTCATCGCTCCACTTTACAGCCTTAATTATGACACAATCATATCGAGAGAATGGGGTTTTGAATCAAAATTTTATGAACCTGAAACTTATGAACATAAAGTACCTATCAGGGGAAGGGAGGGTGAAAAACAACTGATTTTGAAAGAACAAAAAATGTAAAACTTGAGTGTACAGAAAAAGAAATTCAATGTAGAAAGATCTGGAATGTTGACTTGTTTCTCTTCGCATTTTAGGAAAACACAAGTCAGTTTTCGAAGCTGATAATCCTGAAACTCCTGAAAGCATTTCAAACGGACTTACACCTACACCAATGCATCTACAATTAACTAAGATTAACTGGGATTTCGACATTATTCCTGAGTAAACCGTTATTCTGTTGCTGAGTAAATAAATCGCACGTTAATTAGTACGTAAATATCACGATATGGTCTAATAAAGCCGCGCGCGCTGCCAACTGCCGCCGCTTCGTCACCGTCATCTCAGACTATTGATCTATTGACACATTCGTTACTAAAATGTAGGTAAAGTGGTTCAATAATAATAATAATAACAATCAATCGCTACTTAGAAAATATACCTCTGCCTGTAAAATACTCTTAGCAGGAATGAAATTGATCACATGAGCTTGACAGTAAGTCACCATGAATACGGAACCCTAAAAAGCTCTACCTACTACTACTTTTAAGCATCCAAGTGAACTCATTTGAATGCTGTTTTGAAAAACAAAAGTAACCTACTGCATACTTTTTAACAACACTGCTTGCAATTCCAATGTCTCTATCTCTCTACTTTGGAGGTAAGCTCTACTAATCACTCCGACGCGGCGTATATCATAAAATCCGTCTGTCCGTCATTGCGGCCGCTTCCTCTCCGCGGTCAGCCGCCTCTCACACCAGATGGTGCTTTGAAGAATAATTAATTGACATACAACTTATCACAGCTAATTTATTCGTCTGGATAGACAGAGGGATGTCGCGGGTTTGGCAATATTCCATTAGCGAGGCCCCACTCGAATTTTTACTCTAAATTAACGAAATAAAGTCGAAATTATGTCGACGTGGTCGTGATACAATATTCTTACTTCGCTGAAGCGCTCCTGTCACTAAGATACGCTTAAATTGCCGCCAAAATAAACCGAAGCTCATTGACGGATTTCGTAACGGAGACGCGCTGACAATAATGACTATCGCAAATAAACGTAACGGATTGACGTGATCGGCGTTAAATTGTACCGGGCCGGTACAATAGGAGCATCGACGTAAAAGAGATTTACTTCCCCTTTTCATCTTTAATCGTCAACAAATCAGTCCTCGACACCGATCACTTCCGTCGCCCTCCGCATTCGGACGTGATTTAAGCTCCCGAATAAAACGCGCTAAACCAAGAGACGATCGAACTCAAACCGCATAATTACCATTAAATCCGAAAACACAATGTCACACCGAATAAAAGGACCTATTTAACCACAAAAATCTCGGTCGAGATCAGTATATGTAGTATCTTTTAGACGCACGTCTCGGGTGTCACGGGCGGGCCATTCTCGTGTCACTCCGGGGGATTGATTCAGCTGATGCTACCGACGATGGTAATGACTCCACGCGTTTGTTAACGATTTCACGAAAAGATCCTGTTCGATGCTGGATTTATCGCATACTTTACGATCGCGGATCGTCAACTCCTTTTACGTATCTAACTAGGTAATGATATGTCGATTTCGTTGGAAGAGAATGTTATAGTCGCAGTTTAATAAACTTACTGTGGAACGATGTAGACAAGAAAAATGGTCGATTACTTCAAATGAGGATGAAAAATTTATATTATTGTGATGAGCGTAGTTAAAATTTAGGGCTCATTAGTCGTAAAAAGTTAATCTATCATTAGAACATCGAGTTACAAGAACTTTTACTTACTATTGATAGATTAGCAATAATATGAATTGCAGGTTGTAAACATTTATTCCCCAAAGGGCTGTCTGACAGCAATTGCAAAGTATCCATACTTTACCTCTGACTTACGTACATCTTTTTGAATTCCAGCCCCGAAACATGTCGGTTAATGAACGTAAACAGTCTATGTACAGATAATAAAATCATTCCCGTTCCCGTAACTCACGCCCGCGCGACTTTTACTGTTGTATACCCTGTAGTAAAACTACAAGGCCGAACACTAGGTGTTTATGTTGAAGTCTTGATATAAAATCGACGGGTGACTAATGTGGGAAGTATGAACACATCTGAATTGAAACACGTGTACTTCAACTATTAATTTTTTCTTTTACTTTTGCTTCATCAAAAGTGTTTAAAGTTATATAGCGTGATTGAACCTTTAATACCTCGATCGTGGGAATCGTAGAGACAATAGATTTTCAATTGTTATGCGACAGCCGGCTGCCGCTTGGGGATTGATGGGTTAATATTGATGTACTATTTAGTTGCGTTATTTTAAACTCAGCAGACACATCACGATTAACATCGAATTGACATACGAGGCGACCAAATGACGTAGGTCTGCAATCTGCCTATGAATCAATTTCTTCGATGGTTCGTTTCACGAGTAGGTCAATACCTCTCACTTAAAACTATTCGACGATAAACAAAATCGAGCCGCAAGTGATCGGGATCGAAGACATTTTATTAATTACCGGCGTTAATACGAGTGTATTTCAATCGGAGATAACAGCCTCGTAACCTTTATCAGAGAAATGTCTTAAATCTTCCCAAATTGGCCGGCCATCCTGCTCAAACTCTTACCAGACGTAATTAATGCCTGTCATTTATATTGTCGAGCAATGTAGATCAAAACCGGCGTTGAAACATTAAAACCGGTAAGTTTTATTACTGTACTGATTAATATTGATTGAAATAAAGTAATTATTCACCACGCCCTGTAAGTAACTGTACTTAGAGAAAGCATTATAATTTTGAAATTTAGTATTTACGGGTGATGAATTTCGCTCATTCGTAAATATCAACGAATAATTTTACCAAAATGAACTCTAATGATCACCAAAATAAATTTCATCTATGAATATCTAAAATTGTTCGGTGCTGTGGGTAGAGCTTTCACAATTTTCCTTAAATATCCACCTTTAGCGCTCTATCGCTCTATATAACTTGTCATTTACATTATCTATGATTTAACCGAACTACCCCTTTTTATATTAACTTGACGTGGGAGAGCCATGCTTCGGCATATTCAGCATTCCCTCTTAAAAGGTCGGCAACGCATCTGCAGCTCTTCTGATGCTGCGAGTGTCCATGGGCGACGGAAGTTGCTTTCCATCAGGTGACCCGTTTGCTCGTTTGCTCCCTTATTTCATAAAAAAAAATTAATACACTGTTCTCATGACTGTTTTTTTAAGATAAGATGTCCAAACAACTTTCGTCTTATTTTTAAGAAGCATTCTCTTTTTCCTCTAAGAAGCATCCTCTGTAGTACTTCTTCTATAGTTTTGTTTTACTTCCACTACAAATATGATTTTAGATTTAGTAGATACTCGTACACGATCGAGACTTTCTTATCACTAAGATTTTTAGATATCGTCTTTTCCCGGTAGAGTCTAAATTTGTTCTTCGCTTCGCACTCACTGACAATGAACTCTGAGTAAACATTGGCTCCGTCATCGCGCACTGGCGCTCGTCTCTCGCTGAGCTCGATCGTTTACGGCACAACACTACTGTAACACTTTTACGAGCGTCTCTGTTGCCTTTTTATAGTTTGATAATGATGATTTATGCATTTTGTAGCTTTTGCTTGATCAACTCACGTATTCCATAGGTGCACATAATGTTTATGACGTCATATTCTTTGCACATTATATTGGTCTTGAGCTGATGAACACTATGTTTTCCATGGTCAGTTCTACGACAATAATATCATGTAATTTTAATTTCTGGTTAGTAAAACCAGCATAGTGGGTCTAAGCTTATTGCAACCTGTTAATTACTTTCATTTCAAAACTTTGTGTGACTAAAACTTCATAAACCATAACTTTAACGCATTTATTGTTTTTACTGGCATCATTATATTTTTCTCGTGAACTTGAATCTTAAATGCGATGTCTGTGAATGCGTTTGTTTTCTATTATGTTCACTAGACGTACTCGGAGTGCCGGGAAAATCTCGCCCACCGCTGACAGAACAAACAAACTACAGAAATACATCTTATTCGTGTTATCTATAACTACAGCGGATGCTACGTCAGTATTAAAACAATTCATAGAAAAATATCCTAATAAATCGGCAGCAATTTTTATCTATCTCGTAAATATTGGTCATCTTACCTCGGTGTTTTAAAAAGAAAGAGGCAAATACGTTCTTTTAAATTAAACACCTCTTTTACGTTATCATGACTCCAAAAGCTTGTTCGCGTGTAAAATAAAGTCTGAACAACGACACGAGTCGCAACATATCGTCCAACTTTTGACTTTTATTATGAAGACCGTGGATTTGACCACAAGAATCAAGTGTGCCACTTACCACTTTTCGTTATTTTATAACCTTAACAATTAACATATTAATGTTAATTACGAAATCGATGTTTAACAAGTGATAAGACAAGCCTCGTTCATATATCACTGCCCACGTTTGCCCACGCGTGGGCGAAATGGAAATATACTTTTTATACTCAACCATTCTTCAATAATATAATAACCTACGAATAATAAAAACTAATGATAACTATTTAATTAATGTTATGATTAAAATCGACATTGGTATTAATATATTTTATTCGATTCAAATGTTTAGGCAATCTTATTTTAGACAGAAATCGGAATGTATTAAATTTGGTATGACTGTGTTTAATTGTTTGTCTAAATATAAGTTATCTTCAGCCAAACAAATAATTCAATAAAATACACTATAGCAAAAGTAGAGCAACAAAACAGATTATTCCCGTCACATTAGGTACACACACATATCCATTGGTATAGCAATATATTAATAATTGGCTATTGGTTTTTTAAACCAATAGCAATATTTTATATTGTTCATTCTTTTCTACAGCAATGCAACTTCTCACAATGCCACGTTTCTGTGTTTTACTTACTTAAAATTTTGTGTTGATTTACTGCTATATCAAAGCAAACTAGAAAAATCCTTGTTTCTTCTCAGGGCGTCCGGCAGCGCAGTGATCCTCGACCCTCGCATGGTGTGTAAGAAGAACCGGCGCCCGCGCGGCCGCCTCGCGCAGATCTGCCGCAACGAGACTGGTCTGCTGCGCGAGATCAGCCGCGGCGTCACCCTCGGCGCCACCGAGTGCGCCCACCAGTTCCGCCACAGGCGCTGGAACTGCACCACGCAGAGGCGCAGCATGAGGAAGATACTCATGAGAGGTAGGATCGTGTGTCACAAACATTCTAATTAACTATACTTTTACTATGACTATACCAACCATTGTAATAGCAGTTTCGATAGAGATGCTAAGCTGGACCACGCAAAGACGCAGCATGAGGAAGATACTCATGAAAGGTAGGTTCGTGTGTCACAAACATTCTAATTAACTATACTTTTACTATGACTATACCAACCATTGTAATAGCAGTTTCGATAGAGACGCTAAGCTGGACCACGCAAAGGCGTAGCATGAGGAAGATACTCATGAGAGGTAGGTTCGTGTGTCACAAACATTCTAATTAACTATACCAACCATTGTAATAGCAGTTACGATAGAGACGCTATGCTGGACTACGCAGAGGCGCAGCAAGATGAAGCATGAATAAAGAAGCACGAAAATACTCATGAGTTGGTTGAATGGTTGAAATATCTATGCCCAGGATTACTTTTAATACCGCATGGACGGAATTTAGTAGTCTCTAGAAACAATCTAAAACAGTAAATAGCAGTTCCGACACTGATCAATCTCACATGACAATGTGAATAATGCAGTGTGGAACATGTCCAGATAGATTCTATGATACGCCACAAAATAGCAAATCCAAAATTACAATATCTTCTATATAATATATAAAACTCAAAGGTGACTGACTGACATGGTGATCTATCAACGCACAGCCCAAACCACTGGACGGATCTGGGTTGGAAATTTGGCATGCAGGTAGATGTTATGACGCAGGCATCCGCTAAGAAAGGGTTTTGATAAATTCCCACCCCAAGGGGTTCAAATCGGGGATGAAAGATTGTATATAAAAATACTTCTTAACGCGAGCGAAGCCGCGGGCAAAAGCTCGTAATATTATAAAATTAGAGAAAAAAAATAGACAAACGTAATAAAATCGTTTAATGAATCGAACGAAAATAACCAATTTGTTTAATGAGCACGTGTGACGCGTGTAGGTTTCGTTTTAATCAAGTTCCAAAGTAGAAACTCGTAAACAACGCAAAATTCATTCGATAATAAGTTAATGAGTTGAAAAAAATTGCGATCGTTTTGTAAACGATAAAAAACTTACCAAAAGTGTAATAAAATTGATAAATATATTTCACAACAGATCCGAACAATCAATATATTTATTGTAATGGCTGCGATGAGTTCATCAACATTTATGGCTTGATCACATTAGACCGACATCCCGAAAATTATGCCTTACAAGAATCAACTTTAGACACTAAAAATAAAGTTTAAATTGAAACCGGCATCGATTCAGTAACAGGTGAAATGACTGAATGTGGACGCACTTCAAATTGAACTTCAATATTTGGTCAGACGGTTGACTTTTCTTTGGCCCGTCCGAAGTCCATCTAGTGTGGTAGCCTAAACACCGACGTGGGTAGGGACAGCTACCTGCGGGTTTATTAGTCGATGGACAAAAGAATGCGAAATGTGTTAAACCTCACTGATAGGTATCAGAACCTAATTCGATTAGGCCAGGAGTTGATTTTATGCGTCCTCTCCTTTATCTAAACGCTTCTCGAGGGTTGGATTAAATTCTTAAAGGTATCGATAAAAATAAATAAGTGGACATTTAAAATGTATAAGAATAAAATGTTTAAGCAGATAATATGTAATCCGATTGATATTTGACATGATTTGAATCCTTCTTAATCTGAAATAGTAGGTACATCATCTTGATGCTTTCATTACAATTTATTACATAGTCTTAATTAATTTAATACGGCGTTCAAAACTGCACGAAATACAAAGCACATGCCAAAGAATGTGAACGAAGGAGAGGTATAACCTTTCCTAATAAGAATTGTAAACATTGAATTTAAATTAAACATTTTGATCACAATTAATTAATGCCAAACATCATTAATTATGAAGACACATTTGGGACAAAATGGTAAGTTTTAAGAGCAGCATCGATAAAAATAAAACAAAACACAACACTAAACACCTCAGGCGGACCATTAGGTCTGGTCCTGCATCAACTTTGGATTCATTAGTATAAATTAAGTGGTATTTGTCAAAAATTCGTGTGTGCATACAAAATATTTATAAACTTTGGAGGTTTTCATATCGACGGTAAAAAATAGCAACAAATTATTTCGATCTGAATGTGACCAACATTAATTTTAAATGTCAGCTACCTTTTTGTTATTATATCAGGAGCAGTTCTCGTAATTAGATTTTTAATAACGTGCATTAGTTATGTACTTTTATTTGACCTTGTATTATTATTATCTAAATTATAATAATCCCCAACTATTAAATCTAGATATTGATTAAATATTAATGCCAGAAGTTCAAATGTGTAATTTTGTTTACTAGAGATCGCCCAATGGTCGAAATTCGATCAATAAAATGTAATTATAAGGTTTGGATATTAGACTGGCCGTATAACCCTTTGGTGTAACCAAACATTGTCTAACAGTATTTAAAAATAAAAAAATAGAAGAACAATCGATTTTCATCTTGACTTCAATCATAAATAAAAGAGTATATATAATTCGTCTGTTTAGGCTTGTCATTCAAAAAATCGTAGTGAGCACATTGTAGTGTGAGTAATGTTTTATTTTTTAAACAATATTGGTTTGATGCACTCCTTCTCCATATAAACAATAACTGTGCAAAATTTCATGCTCGGACGTTTCCGCATTTTTCGTCAAAAGAGGTCCAAAGTTTTTAGCTCGCGTATTAATATTATGATTAGCTGCTCTACTTCTAATACTGCCCTAAATGTTTCTAAGTATGTAGGTAATCCGCTAAATCTTAGGCGTCGTCGCGGCCACGTATTTGTATGTATCTGTCGAATATTTCCCGAGTGAAACTGGTGTAAACTGACAGGCCGAGCGGACGTGTCAGCTTGTAATAGCCTTTACGTGACCGACTTTACTTCTGACTGTATCATTCATGGGTATTTGATAAGTTTTTAACAACGCGGTTAAATACTTTGCTTATGTGAACGTATTTACATAATATAGGGGTAGGCGCTAGACTACTTACCTAATGTCCTGACACGCTTGTTTCATCACATTTACATAGATTATATCTTCATTTCATTAGCATTATCGACAGCATTTTCATAAAGAACAACCTTATTTTCATGATCTGCGTCATCATTATCATCGTTATTATTACAGTTATTATCAGCTTCACATCTATAGAATACAAATACAATATGTAGAGATTTAGTTTGTTGGCCTATAACAATGTAGATAAAATGTTAATGAAATCTGCGCAAGGAATTTACGCTCTTTGCACGGTCATAGATTTCTGTTCCTCGCAGACAAATCGCGAAGCAGCTATTAATTAATTTGAGAGACTAATCGCCGGTGGGCCGGAGGCTGCGAGCTACAAATTAGGCTAAAAGCCAATAAATAAGGCTAGCGGCTGGGTGGCGGGATTCGCCTCCGGTTATCAGCTCGTGACGATATCTGTATATAGGGTGATGTTGTACATTCATGTAGTCTTCCTTATTTTTGTTGTTACATACCTTTCGTCAGACTTATTATCATTAAAAATTATTTTGTGAATTATATTGTAGTCTATATTTCCATGTTCGAAGAAAATATTTTGGCAGTAGGCAAAAGATGTTTTGTGAATTTGAAAGTAATCGTTACAAATTGAAGAACGGTATGCGACTTTATCGCGAGTTTATTTTAATCTTTCTCACGGGGCACGACTGATGGGCCATTTTATTAAACAAATTTACTTAATACCTAATGCCCGAGATTAAATCTCCAACCTCCTGTACCACATTACTCATGAGAAAAAAATAATCATCGTTAATTGGTCCCTTTCATTAGTAAGGCCCGTGCATTCTCCGACTTGTCGTTTTTTCGGTGTCAAATCTTTATCAATGAAAAAGGATTTCATTTTTATTTAAATTACCTTATCATACACGTACTCCGCGTCCGGCTCCGCGGTTAATGAGAGAGCCTTTTAGACGTCGACTCCTCAAACCTCGCGTCGAAATCGAACCACAATTAGACGACTATTTAAATCGAGCGCAATAAAACGAGCCATAAAGTATCCGGAATTATCAATATAATAAAGATATTCCGTCGAATATGATGCTAAGTTTTGACAGGGCCCGGTTTATGGACCGTCGTAAAGGTGGATCGAAACAAAACGACTCCGAGCCCGCGACCGAAGTCAGCACGGCGTCGTAAATACCTCGACACCTTATCGCCTAGGTCCGACAGTGGTATTAAACAAAGCGGCCTAATTAAGCTATAAACGAGCCCGCAACACGGCCTTCCAAAATATTGGGGTATCGGCCCATTAAGTGTGGACGAGCGGAGGAGGTCGGGGGCCCATAAAGATTACCACCCGATAACTACCGCGGCCAGACCTCCCGCAGCCGCCGCGCTCCTCGTGGCCGTCCACAAAAACCCGCCGATGAATTTGGCGCCCCCGACACGTAAACGTCCTTAATTTGGGATAATTTCCTGCCTTATCGCGTGGTCCTCAGTCCCGGATTATAATTCCGATATCGGTAATCAGAATTCAAGACTACTCATTCGATCTCCGATATTTTAGAACGTTTTACATACGCTAATGCTGGTCATTTAGATGTTTTTATTTGAGTATATTTGTTCCTCCATTTTTTTAATAATGGTAAGTACCTACTATTAGAGGAGTTGATTCCTAAGCAGATGGCGGACCTATGTAATTTGGTTGCGTCAAGCCAAACCCAGCCGAAAGATCACAGCTAACATTGAGTTGACATAAACCAACCACAGTTCATGACGTAGGTCCGTCAACTGCCTAGGAATCAATTTCCTCGATGGTACATCAAGAAGGAAGGTCCACAGACCACCTTATAACCTTATAGCGTATCTATTTTTAGTATCAGTCTTTCTGTTTTATAACAGAGATAAAGACTCGATCTGAGTAGTACTTAGTAGCTTTTAAACTGTCAGTATTTTTAAGGAATACGGAATGGCCAAAATAATTCGTGAACTTGAAACTAAAGTCGTAATAAATATTGATAGGCGCTCGATATAGCGCGTGTCAGTGCTGGCTCCTGTCCGGATAAACAATAGCAGCACTGAGTTATTTGAAAGTCAAACGCCGCGGAGTAATCGACGTCTCAAGCACGAGATTGTTGGTGCAAGCGATATCTCGCGACCGTCGTGTCCGAGACCTAAGATCGCTCGTCCCCGTATAACCCATCCATCCATCCCGCTCCTCCCCCCGTCACCTGAATAAACTCGTCTCGCTCGCGATCGAGTGGTAAATTATTCCGCTTTATTTTTTCTCCCCGAGACGAGCGGCCGTCCGTCCGTCGGCGGTGACTGGTGAGTGACGTGCGCTGTCCTGACGGCCGACACTCGACAGCCTGTCACCGCTGCGCGCCGGACGCCGCACCCGACGGCAGCGCCGAATTCGACCCCACTATGCTACGCTAAGATAGGTGCCGAGCAGGCGCACTTTTTCTTCCCAGCTCCCGAGGAATTACAGTTCCATATTGGATTATCTTGAACCTTTTTGTCGCGACTACGCTTAATAAAGGAAGTCATTAGAGGCGGCAGGTGCGCTAGTTTTTATCGCGTCATCGAGATTTCGTCCGTCAAATTAGCGATTGCGAACGTCGAATTAAAGCGACGATCGCCCGGAAATAATCGTTTATCGTTACAATTAAACGTGTCCTCGGCGACAAAAACGCGCATTACGGCAGCGCATTAAAATGACGACCGGTAAACGCTAAAACAAAGGTCCTAAATCGCATCAGCGACGGAGACCGAGATCCGCACTAGCGCAGCTAATTATTATTCCTATTAAACGAGCACAATCCATTCAAATTAACCATCGGACATGGTGAATAAAGTATTCGCGTTTTGTGCGCGGCTGAATGACGCTCGGCCCCTTCCGGTGGGTGGCTGCTGTCACAACACGAGTGCGCGTCGCGGACGCACCGCGCCGCATAATGAGACGTTTACTCGCATTAGCTAAAGAAATTGACAAGTGAACAATAGCGAGCCGAGGGAAAAAGGACTGCGAAAACTCGCAGAAAGAGCCGGACAGTGTCGTATCGTATTACCCGACGTAAAATATCTGGGGGAAAGGAATGAGAAACGATCGCTCGATTTAAATACGGGCGGGAGACGGGAGCGTTCGCGTGCGTTCGGTAGCGTGAGAATGCGTCCGGCCGGGCGACGCCAGCGCGGCGGGGCCGGTTCGGCGGGCCGGCGGGGCCCCGATAAATCAGGTACGGCCGCGCCGGCCGTATATCGGCGGGGGCCACAATGGCCCCGTGTCGACGTGCCGACAGTGATGCAATTGCTCGCATGCGCTGTCACCTGACGGCTCTCCACCCTCACTCGCCCCGTATTTATTGCGCTAAATATGTGAATTAATCGGCCGAGATAAATGCGGTCGGGTCGGCGCGGCATTCCGATGCGGTCGCGGCGACAGCTCGATGTATTGTACGTATATGGTGATCTCCTTTATATCAACCTAGCGCGCGCCTCTACGTCAGCCAAGTCCAGCGAGCCGACGCGAAGCCGCTGGAAATAATTTGACGCACAATCGCTTTATTTATTTTTATTTATTTATTTATTTATTTGTGCTCGATTGTTTGTGCTCGACCATTCGTTGGCCTCTTATCGTCACTAAGTTTTTCAAGTATATGTTAGGTACCTATACAGTATACAGGTCGCCTTTGATTCAACTGCTCGGATTTAAAAATCTCGACACCTCGTTTGCTTTCTCACTATTATAAATAATAATACCTACACCTAATATCTTTAACGAAAGTATCAAAGTATTTATTTATACTACAAAAATATTCCACCCAATTATTTTCATAAGCTCTAGCGAATCTATAAAATGCGAGTAAACTTGATACTGAAATATGATTTATGATCTAGCTAATAGAAACGAGCTCCAATCGAGTTATGCGCGAAATCCTTACATTGTTATCTGTTCAATTATCTCGGGTGGTTGGACGGGCAGTCTGTATGGCCGCATGGGCAGTGTGTATGAGTGTATGAGAGTTTTATGAGTGGCGGTATGACGTACATGTTTACGAGCGCGGCGCGCGCCGGCGACACCCGATACCGCTGCTAGGATCACCCATGTAACATGTTCCACATGACCTATGGGGTTGCCGGTTACCTCTACGTGGAGGAATTCACTGTGTGGATTTATTTTTGGTGAATTGCGAATTCTTGCAAAAATGTGATTGTATTAGTATAAATTGGAAAAAAATGCGGTATTTTTGCTATGGGACTTAATATTCAAAGTAACTATAATTACAAACGAAAATAACCTTTAATGCTGAATAACAATCCAAAAGATAAGCTCGATACAGCGTACCATTAACTTGGTTTTGGCGCTGCATGAACACTGTTCCAAAACCTTACAAAGTTGCGAGACTCTACATTTCAGAAAATAGTTACACAAACTTTTTGTGTAGCAACTGAAAGTAGCTTTAAATAGTTAAGCCATAACAAGCAATTAATAAAGGGCAGCGAAGTGTCGTCTGGTCGGTATCAAATCTAGCATTCCTCAGCGTGTAGAGACGATATGTATCGGCCGTCGGCTGCGTCCGGTCCGATTGTTTGATCAGGCTATGGATTGTACTACAAGAGTACTAGACTCTACATTATATTTTAGTATTTTGAAGTTGGTTACTAATGATTGTAATAATCGACGATTATGGAAAAAATTTCACTTTCCTAAGGGTCAACCCACACGTACCACAACCACACCAGGTGGTCGAGCGTATATTCCGTATTGTAAATGAATAAGGGCCGGGACACTCGTGTCGTGTCGTGTTTTTGTGTCCCGACCCTAAGACTGTTCACACGTAACACATTTTGCAGTGGTTGTCGACCGCGTGTGTGATACCGACCACATCGCAACCACGGCCGACCACATCGCAAACACAACGTTGCGTCAATGAAACGACAGTGCGCGCACGCCACCCGCGCTCTCGCAAGGATATCAATATTAAAGTTTCCTCTTCGGATTTCATGAGCTTAGTCAACACATGTTACCGCTATAGAAGCCGCAGTCGAACTATGTCTGCACACGATGTAATCACATCGCAACTGCTGGCAACAACCACATCGACATTTTGTCGGTACCACAACGCATGTTCTACTATATACGCTGCAGTGGCGCTATTCACACGTAACCACTGCTTGACGGCGTAACTTTGCGACGACGTGGTGTGGTTGTGGTACCTGGCCCTTAGTCTGCACAAAAAAATGTTAAAATATTAATTAATTTCCTTAAATTGATAAAAACCAAACCGTAACGATAGTAACATTAGAGAAACTTAACACCGTTATCACATAGCTTATGCCTTATATGATATCCAAAAGCTTAAAATCTCTTTATCTTGTAGAGTTAAGATTTAAAAATATATTCCTTTAATTTCAAAAAGCAAGAAAACTGCAGTATCTAACATTGCGCTTTTCATGCATCATCATCATCAGTGTAAGTAAAGAAGCTTCTTTATGGAAGGAAAAAGAAGATCAGTCCAGATAACATAATAATAATGTATGTTAAAAGTTAATGCCCTTCGTTAGATAGTATGTAAAATTCGAATATGCAACACAACCTCTTAGTTGCTCGAAAACTACCTCCATAAAATCAGAAATGTTTCGAAATAAATGAAAATATACCAGAATATAAAACTCGTGCAACGGAGCTGGCACTTTGTGTTAATATTAACTGGTCGTGTTATATTCTTATACACAATCCCCCTATCTCAAACTACGAAGTCACACAAGGCCATCCCCAAAACAAACCTTCGAAAGATTAGGAATTCCTATAATTCGAATTCAAGGATTTTAGAAATAAACACATTAAACGTAATAAAATGATATCTTATCTCGGGCAGATAACATCACTTTATTATAAGGAGGTCATTAAGCTTTGTTTATAGTTAGGGTCTTAATTGATATGCTTTTAGAATTAAATGATCTCACAGGTTGAATCGAAAATATTTTGCACATATAAGGACAGTGATCTATAGTGTGGGCTGCACTATAAAACGGTCCGAGGCGTGGCGCGTGATTTTATGGTCTGTTTACTATTCGCGGTGACTGGTGAGATAATATCGTTGATAACTAATCGGTCGGAATCCAATCATGGAGGGGGCATGAAGCAGAGCTCTGATCCTATATTACAATGTTCTTACTAGTTCTGTCTATTGTTCTTTTACTGAGCTTAAGAAAGAGTAGTGCCAAACAATACACTTGTTTCAAGTGTATTTTTATGAGTTTTGTAAAGCAATAATCTATCTCAAATCTGTCCTGTCTCAAGAGAATGCTAACCCTAATCCAGTATTTACTCTGATAAGTATAACGTTTATTTCCTTTTTTAATATTATTGTCTATCATTTTTGTCGAAATTCCTCTTGGAACTTGCAATTTAATTGTATGTACTATTTTTGGAATTTTCAACATTAATTTGACGACTTAGTTTTATTTATACTTTTACTATATAGGTAAGTTCATCATATTAAATTATTTTAGTGAAATCAATAGATGGAGATGGCTCTCTCTGATTAGTACAGTCTGCAGTCTACACTACTCTAGACCCCATTTTGTTTAACAAATCCGTAACCAAACTTACATTTGCGATAAATGCGACCACTACCAGTCTACCGTAACGAAATACAATTACTTCGCAATTTATCGCGATTTCATGAGCCTCGTGGACTGTTATAAATAAAATTAAAATTGTAAATAGTGATTTCACATCTAGGATACCATCTACGTTATCTCTGACGGTCGCTGAGCGCTCGTCCACGCTGTATATCAAAATAATTTATGTGCGTTTGATCGTCGTCGCGATTGAGTTTATAAGGTTTAACAAGGTATTAAGGGTTCGACAGGGCTAAGTAGCAGTTGGTACAGTTTTGTTTGGTACATCCAATGCATCTTATTTACTAGTTACGACGCTCGTGTTTGGTGATGTAACGAATGAGCAAAAAAATTTCGAAAATTTAACTTTGCGGCGAGACAGGTTATTAGTTATTACATATTTCTTGATCGCTTCAATGATGTAAAATTTGGGAGGAGACAACCCTAGCGGTGGAAGCTTTCCATTTTGAACAAAGTAACAAGTGCATCACTGAATGGAATTCCTCGCAGAACTGCCTTCTACAGATTTAATGACAGTTCCTATAAATTATTAAATACCAAATATAACATTGTACATAATACTGAGTGGATTGTCAACAATTGAATACTAATAAGCAATTATGCGGAGCTCAAAGACCTCAAACAAAATGTAGCGTGTATGTGTGACGGATATAAAATTCTACATTGTTAGTAACGCGTTATTTAAAATGCTTCCCACTTCTATATTTTGGTTCAGATAGTCAGCTAGCTGTAGACAACGCAATAGACGCGTAAGTGAACCAGCATTAAACCTCTCCTACAATTCTGATAAGAAGTTATGACACAGTTACGTAAACAACGATAGGATCCATTAATAGGCTAATCTTTAGGGCGCTATTCATTGATAGGCCTTTAATGTTTCATCAAAATTTAATGTGTGTCCGTCCGAGTCACATCATGGCAGGCCAGAGTGTCTCCGCCGCGGCCGGCGGACACGCAACAGGTTTCCCGGACGTCACCCTATTCATTACTCCCGCAATTAAAAACTACCTTTATTTTATTTCTTACTTATCCCGGGGCCGCTTCGCGCCCCCTGGAACCGGTTCCCGATGCCACCTCCCGGCTCCGGAATAGAGCCGGCTAGTCGTCAATTATCCAATCCGAGAAAAGTGGAGGCGACGGCCCCGCGAGCAGCACGTGCATGAATGGCGGGCCGGCCGCCCAGCGCGGCGTCACAAAAACGTCGACGCGCCGGCACCCGCGCCCGCGGGTGTGAACCCATCGGCGATCCATCGGCCGTATTGATCGATCGATCTCGCTGAATTATTCAGCCGGACACGAATACCGACATTCCGGTCGCTCGGGAAAGTGAGCACAAAAAGCGAGCCGAGACCCCGAGGACGAGCCCCGCTGCCGCCGGGGCACGACATATTTCGATCGGAGACAGTAGAAAAAAGCAGCGCTCGGTGATGAGAATGTCATGTCCCCCGTTCCCGACGACTATCTGCGAGCGGAGGTCGCGTTTTGCGATAATTGCAGCGCCGGACGCGCGCGGCGCGCGAGGAATGCCCGAGGCCCTGTGAGCTCGCCGCTGTCGCGCTCCGTAACGACGCGCGCGTCGCGGCCGCGCCGGCCCAACGCCGCTGCGGAAAAAGCACGGTCCGCGCGGCATCCGCGGGGCGGACCCGTTCCCAGGCCGGCTCGTTCTCCGCCTCGACGCCGCTTTTTTCCCCCGGTGACCGCTACTGGCGAAATATCTCGAAATTGACATTCCACTCATAATTCCGGCCGGGGACGCGCCGTCGGCAAAATAAAAATACCCGTCAAAATCGAGGCCGGGAGTGATGCGACGTAATTGCTTCGGTCGGCACGGGGTGCACTTTCGCTTTTTTGTTGCCGGTCAATTATTAGAATTATTTGTGCAATAAATTTGGCTGTATCTGCGCGGAGCGCGGTCAGTCGGCGCGGCGGGCGGAATGCGGCGCGACGCGCGACGTCGCGGTCCGGGCCCAATTAGCACGGGATCGATAGGCGCGGTCGATGCCAATCTGCCGCCTGCACCGCATTGCGTAAGCCCCGCATTTATCTAATCTGGACTCAACGAATGCCTCGCTCCTATCGCCGAGGTGAGCTAACCCCTATCGCCGATCAAATACTGAATGACAGCAGCTGCGTCGACGCCCGCTATCTCCGTGGAGGCTTTCGTTTTGAGTAATGATTAAATTTAATTTGCATAATGTATAGGAGGCTTGAGGCTTCTGCGTCTATATAAGAAGCATTCCTCGATTCCTTTCGCAGACAATTCGTGCGAATTGTAATGAATGTCGCGATTTAAGATCTGTCAGCGGGTACCTTCTCGGTGTCACATAAAGACTGATGATTCACCGGGAACATTTATAGCCCTCGACCGTAACAAATCGATAGGTTTACACAATAGAGACTGTTCCGCGCATCCCACAGTGGGCTCGATAAGTCATTGTTGTTGGCAATCAATGGTTGCTAAACGACAACATTCATTACAATATCTACCAGGGCTACTTAATAGGGCTATTTGTCATCATCGCTCCAGCTAAAGTTAAAAATAAGTAACTGTATTTAAAAAAAAACGACTTCAACATTGTACGTGATTGAGAATTAAAACTCGCTATCTCCAAAACTAATGAACCGATTTTGATGAAACTTGCACTATTCCCTAAGTTGAACAATACCTAGTACAACAAAAAAAGAATTACTGAAATCGGAATGGTAGTTCCCGAGATATGCGAACACAAACATAAAAATATACGTAGTACATACATACATACACTTTTGTAATTTGGCACGTTTGTTCAGACGCTGATACAGACGTTAGTGTGTATCAGCGTCTGAAATATTATACGAAAATTGGGCAGTTCTGGAAATATTACGTATACGTATACCTATACGCGTTGAATTGATAACCTTCTTTTTTGAAGTCGGTTAATAAATGATAAAGAAAATAGAAAAAATTACAAAAATATGTCAAAAGTAACAATAAAAATTCATCTGATCAATTAAATCTATCCTTGCCTCAATTAAGATCCACTTTCTAGCTCAAGGTGGTCTCTACTAAGACATATCACATAATTGTAGCCGGTCTACGAAATAGGATCGGTGTAACAAATCGAATACACGCATGGTCGTACTAAATCACAACAAAACCAACCATATTTCATCACCAGATATAACGATGTTGGATCGTTAAATAAAACCCACATTTAATTTAGATACGCGAGAAAAATCACAATCAGCCCGGGAACTCGGTGTAGTCGATATAGAGTCATCGACCCAAAAATCTCATTTATATCCATGTACGACATCCAATGGATGAGCGGAGCAATTTTCGAATTATTCATGCCGTCTGAATATTCATCCGGCGCAGGTTCGGCCGATCGCTCCGGCCCTTACACCGGACTGCCGGCCGCGACGGCCATTGTGTCGGACTCGACGCGCCTATAAAATATTTTATGGTGTATGAAAATTTACATATCATGTTTATTGTTTATGGATATTCGTTTATAACTGTGCAATTAAATCGTAAATGAACGTATCGGCTTGATGATCTAGAAGATCACGACTTATCTCGGCTGTTCTAAGCTGTTCTATGATGTAGTGAAATAAAACATCTTTATTGTAATCCAGGTACTACTCACTTAGTGACGTGAATTCATAGTGTCCAACTATTTAATACTGCCTACGATACTGACAGAACTGATGAACCCACAGCTATATTAAAACACAGAGACGAGCGTGAATGTGAACTGGTGAATAAAAGTAATTTAATTTTTGATGCTGAAAAATCTCAATCACTCGTAATTGAAGCAGGATCTGAAATTCCTACAAAGCGAATCACAGAATTTTCCGATAGCCTTTAATAAAGTAAGAGCCGTTGAGATTAATTATCCCGTGCGTCGCGAGGTTTTCCGCCTTCGGTTCTAGCGAGCAGCGGATCACGTTTAAATGTTTTATGGATGAAGCCTTCGATTCGTGAGGCTCGTTTATTACGGCCGTGTGAATATTGATTTTTGGGTTAACAACGTCAGCGTGTAGTATTGTTCGGGTTATTTCTAGTATTGAAAGCCCTAGGGCACAACAGCGTGGAGAATGAACAAGTACTCATGAAGAGTCAATGGCGTTACATAATTCGTCCGGTTTTATTGCTGTACGTGAACGTGAATTGTATGCAAGCCAAGCATCATCATCAGTAAGGGAATGAAATTTGATCATAGAAATTATCGATATATTCTTAGAAAAATTGTGGACATCAAAATCAGTTATTGTTAACTTACATCGCTCTACAGTCTACTTTAGTACGTACCAGGCTAAGCGCAGTAAAATTAAACAAAATGTGAAGCATGTAGTCAAACGCTTATCTATGTGTGTCAATAGTTCCCCATTTGTTACAGATACAAGGGAAACTGGGTTCGTGAACGCGATCACGGCGGCCGGAGTCACATACGCGATCACTCGGGCGTGCACCGCCGGTGCGCTCTTGGAGTGCTCCTGTGAAAAGGTTTACTACACCCTCACACCTTCATACAATATCCTTCTAGCAACCTCTTGATTCTAGATAGATAATTTATAATCCGAAATATTATAGTCCCTCTATTTTAAATCTGAGTAAAAATAAAACATTTTGTATACCTACGCTGATTGACAGTAGATATTGCACGGTATATACTGTCACAAGCCCGTGCATTGCTGCTGTAAGATACAAAATCACCTTTATATTCTCTAACTTTTTCACTAACGCGCGCTTTTCTCAGGGTGCACCAAAATCGCGTCGAGGCAAGGCCATAACGGTTCCCACTCCACCGGTCACCACACAGAGCGACAGGTGGCAGTGGGGAGGTTGCAGCGACAATGTCCGCTTCGGCCTGCAGAAGTCCAGGGAATTCATGGACAGCAGATACAGAAAGCGGAGCGACATCAAAACCCTGATCAAACTGCACAACCATAACGCTGGGAGGTTGGTTAGTAATATTTTTCATCGATATAAACTTAAGAAGATATCTTATTGGTATTCCTTTGTGACAAAAGAGATATTATAACTTTCAGTTAAAGGCCATTGACAATCTAAAAAGTTATAATAAGTGGCAAATTATTATTTATCTGGAACGTTTATTCTTATTGCTTAGTACCTATACATAATATAATTATAAAGCAAAGAAGGTACGACGGGACTGCGCTCCACGATAAGCTATGATGATAATAAGTTAAGATCAAGAATCTGTTATTATTAAATTGTTGTGCAACAGATCCTAAATGTTTTATATGTTTCATAGGCCATAAAGTCGAACATGAGGATAGAGTGTAAGTGTCACGGGCTGTCGGGCTCGTGCACACTGCGGACGTGCTGGTGGCGGATGCCGGCGTTCAGAGAGGTCGGCGACAGGCTTAGGGATAAGTTCGAGGGAGCCGCTAAGGTAATTTCCAGAATCATGATCTTCATCCATACCACAGACATAGATCATGATAGATACCGCATGTGTATGTACTTCGCGTGCCATATCGCGCTCCCAAACGACGAGCAATGCTCGTCTTTGTGTTCTTTAGTCTGCTATCGGAATCGGACGTCAATTGGAATTTCAAAAATGCTGAAATGCCTAAAAGTGCCGTATTGAGCTGTAGAAATTCAAATAGAAACGTTGGCCTGGATAATGGGCACTTTTCTTATCATCGGTACGTCACAGTAGCTTTAAAAAGTGGCACGCTCGTTTTCATACAAATGAAGCGACATGCGGTATCTATCTTGATCTATGTCTGTGATCCATACTAATATTATAAATGCGAAAGTGTGTCTGTCTGTCTGTCTCTTACCTCTCCACGCTCAAACCGCTTAACCGATTTTGCTGAAATTTGGTATAGAGACACTTTGAGTCCCGGGAAAGGACATAGAATACGTTTCATCCCGGAAAAATTTACGGTTCCCGCGCGATAAACGAACTTTGGCGCAACGGAGTTGCGGGCTTCATCTAGTTTTTAATAAACCACGGCTATGCCAAGACCCGACTGCTGAAAGAGCGTTTTTTACGCATTTATATATGGTCCGTCACCGCGAGCATTTCTTCAGCGGCCTAAGAATGTTTTGTCAGTGAATTACTGTCTGTCGGTGGACTCGGTGGGGGTCTACTACCCCGGTTAATCCGACAAACGTTTTGCTGGGCCGCGTCGGATTACCTAATTTGTCGGATTATAGAGTACCTATCTACCTAGAATCTAGATTGCAATTTACAAAGAATTAGATTGCAAAATGATAGGTTTTATATAAACTATACTAATCATTTTCCTAATGCTAGATACGCGCATGTACTCATAGAACCCAGCTTAAAGTAGCCTTGAGTACAAAGCTTTTATTTCTGGACGTTTAGTTTTCAATTTTGCATTACTTACCTATATAAGGATTAGCCAAAACAATGTACCTAAATTAACCAGTACAAAAGTTAACTTAACGTCTTTTTTTAGGTGATCTCCAATAACGACGGTGACAAGTTCATGCCCGAGAGTACAAATATAAAGCAGCCTGGCAAAAAAGATATAGTCTACTCGGAGCAGTCGCCGGACTTTTGTGTCCCCAACGCGAAGACTGGATCTCTGGGCACTGAGGGTAGGCAGTGCAACGTCAGCTCCGCCGGGACGGACGGCTGTGATCAGCTCTGTTGTAGGAGAGGCTTCACACAGACCTCGGTGCGCGAGCCCGAGAACTGCAACTGTCATTTCAAGTGGTGCTGCGAGGTGATCTGCGAGACGTGTTTCGTCAAACGGGAAATACAAACATGCCTTTAATGTGATAATATAATTGTTAAATAAAATTTATTTAATGTGGATCTAACCGATTAACCCCTGTACAACTTTATGCGGAGCGGTAGAACGGGTCCCGCTCCCGCTACGTTTCCGTGGCTCATGTCGGCACCTCCTTCCTGCACTTTTTTGCCTGAAAAAATAACAAATTAGAATAAAAAAGTAAAGGGAATTAAGTCCATCGATATTTGGCCAGATTTACTATTTTGCCTATGCTCTACCAAAAACTTTCATGAGGGCATAGACTTACAAAATTGGAAATCTATACTTTCGTTACATTATTATACTTATATGTCACAAAACTCTGCATAAGGTTTTTTAATTTGATCTTATTTTTTATTAATGGATGAGTTAGTTTTGCTACAATCTGTCGTATTCAGATTGTAACAAAACTTAGTGATAATACTTAAGGGTGTGTAATGTGAATGTGTTCCTTATATAGAGTTCACAGTGAAAGTAGCAGCGCTGAAAGAGCATTTTCTTGTGATTTGCATGGTCATGCGCTTCAACGTCATGAATTTGCCCATACAAATCACAAAAAAGTCCTCTTTCAGCGCTGCTACTTACACAGTGAACTCCATAATATACTTAAGGAGAATATACACACCCTAAAGTTTTATCACTTCGTTTTGATACAACCCACAGATACAACCAGGGGGGCTATTACGACCTCTTATATCCAGCCAGTTTCCAGCCAGTTTACAGGCCGTGTCTATGCAATGGCCTGTAAACTGGTCTGTAAACTGGCTGGATATAAGAGCTCATAATAGCCCTACTGTATATTTGAGAAAAAATGGTTTGTGTCATTACCAGCAGAAGGTTTCTGCGGCTGTTTCGCCGCTTCGTTTTGTGGCTGTTTCGCCGCTCCTTTTTGTGCCTGCATCTGGCAGGGTATGGGCTGCTCTTGCGGTACGACGTGCACTACTTCAAGCTGTGGTCTGCCCCCCAATAATAATGGCTGCAAGTATTATTAGGTAGTTTAGTTTGGCTCAGGCATGCGAGAAGGATTACTCACAATGAATATGACAAACGGATGGTTGTCATATCCATTGCAAAACATACAGGTTTGTGGGGATGTTTTTGGACGTGGATGATATTGTCATTTAGTTTATTGCCGGTGTGAGTGCAAAACATCCAACGAATTCAGGTGACATTCAGCCATATTCAGACCAGAAAGTTAATATACCTAGCGGAATAGAGAAACAAAGGCCTGAGCAAGCGATATGTCACTATCAGTAACACTGCGTGGTAAAAAGAGGCGTATGTTTTTTTTTTTGGACGTCCAGTCTAGGTATATTAACTTTATGATTCAGACGATTTTTGGGTGACACTGACAGGAGAGCTTGTGTAAAAACACACACTTTACAAATTGGCGGTATTCGCGCTTTAAACCACGCGCCAAAACACCCTTGCTGCACATCCTCATAGTAGACTGGCCGATGATAGTAAAATATAATTTAATCATACTTATTTTAAAACTTATACGTTAACAAATGCAAGAACTATGCTGAGGTAGTAGGTAGCTGTTTAAGCTCTCATTTAATTCAGGAAAATATGAGTTTTCAAAACAGTGGCCATTCTTGATCCGCTGGTTGTTCTTGTAAAAATAAGAACTAGACTGATATCTGATGATGCTGTTAACATACCAGCAGCTGCTGTTGAACACCTACTGAGGGGTCGGCGCGGGCGGCTTGGCACGGGCTGATCGGCAGCAGACTGGGCAACGGCTGATGACGAACCTCGGCGATATTGACATGCGCTAAAGGAAAAAACCTGCGGCTCAAATTAAAAAATACTTATTATATGATACGTTTTATCCCAGAAAAAATGTATGTTTCTCATACGATAAACTAACTTTAGCGCAGCGGAGTTGCGGGCATCATCTAGTATGTAAAATTTTACTTAGTCGGGTTATAGTTTTTAAAATTATTACTTATTAAATGAGTTCTTAAAATAATACACAATAATCCTTACCTACCGGCACACTGTGCCACATCGGAGGTCTGCCCCACATGTTGTACCAGGTCCAATGAGGCCACGTGGCATCAACATCACCTGCAATAAAAATAGCGTAATATCCATATTCATTTAATGTTTCATTTCTTCCTGATAAAGTGCCAGATAGGCTATCTGTCAAGTTAAGTGGTGGATAGCCTATACCCGGCACTTTTTAGGAAGTGGTGAAACAGGCCCTTAGCCTCATTTATTCCCTAATAATTACAACATAATATTATAAAATGTACAATGTTTTTTATACATTATTTATTAACATTTTAAACATTATCTAGTCCTCGGAAAGGACATGATGTTACTTTTATCCCGGAAAATTGTACGATTCTCGCGCGACAAACGAATTTTGGCAAAACGGAGTTTCGGGCGTCATCTAATTTTATATTGATATCAGATGCAATTTGAATAAAACTATCGTTATATTCAAATTGCATCTGCGGCCATGCAAAACTTTGAGATTCTTGTAGTTGGTACATGTGTGCCAATATAGCTTGTCACGGGTCACCGTCTGGTCACAAATTGGACTCTGAGCCTTGGCTTCCCATTCAATTTCTGCCGAGCGATCTTAAGATTTTGTGAAACCTATAAAAATATAACAATCACACTACAACTAAATATAGAAACGTCTTGAGAGGCTTTGGTGCCTGCACTAGTTTAGAATGAAACTGCTAGTCATCAAAATTTAATTTCATTATAATTATTACAATATAGATCGACATTTAAGGCGACGCGACGCCTTGATAGTTTGGCTGTAACGATGTCGATTTTTCTCAGCAATGACTAAAGCTAAGAAATTAAAGTTCATTGTCAATATTCATCATGTCAAAGACAACTTTGAATTACCCATAGCATGACACGATTGGTCAACTTTCAAAAGTACTCTGTAAAAAAAGGGATTCTAATTTTGCCAACAGAGGTGAGTGATTTAAGCTTCCAAAATTTGTACATAGATTGGTTCAAGCATACACTAATTTAATTTGTACATAGCTTATATGCCCCACACGCACTTGGCCGGTTTTTTACTTTAACGCGGCGTCACCTTAAATCAATCCCATGGTGATGGTAGTAACGTACAGACATTTACTTACTTGACGCGATGAAAACCAGTACAACAACAAGCAATACACTCCTTAGTACTGGTATCATATTGGCAAATTATATTAAAATATCTCGCTTTATTTTTTTCTTTATATACAATCTATATTTCATTTACCATAAAATTGATATTATTGAAAGAAAATGAGATATTTTCGATTTTACTATTGTGAAATTTGTTATAGTTTTAGGACAGTAGCACACACTACTTTTAATTTTATACAACGTTGGAACATACCATCGAGTTATATTTCACTTTCAAACTTTTGTTTTTGTACCCTCGAAAAGTAAGTGTGAAAACAAGGTTACTCATTTCGCCCTGACGCTCCCGCTTATCGTCACACGCGCAGTATTTTTGTGTGAAAACTGACTCACATAATTTCAGATTCAGCCACGCCAGCCGGATTTCTTATGACATATTTCTCAACTCATACATTTTCCCGTACGCGATATTCGTGGGAACGCGCCCGAGGCTCGAAGGACCACCGACACCGAGGACTTTTCACTTTCGCCCGCGGCTTCCTCCCATAATGGACCCTGCTGCCCCGCCTTAAGCGTCGTTTTCTCTCGCTCCCCTGCGCTAGAAAATAAAGCCGTATCAGAAAATTGCACGCTATCGAAGACACGGTCCACGGTTGCCTTCGTAATAAAACAAAATGGCGGATATATGACAGGTCGCGTTGCGCTGGCGGACGCACTCGCATAAATTGCGAACGTTAACATCATTTCACCCGACGTCCATGTTGTACAATGTAGTGCGCTGACTATAAATTATTTTGAAATGGAATTTAAAGGCGCATTCTTTACCTATTAATGTTTTTACGGAGATTATTTATATACACATCCTGCGCGGCGTTGTTACTTTCTGTGAAAAACCACGATCGATGAAGTAGTGTACAATCGACAGTTGAAGCAGCGTCATCGAAACGTGAGCACGCAAACAACGTGATTAGTATTATAAGCCCTAGAACCAATTTTTTTGTGATTACTAACAAGCTAATTTTTTGTGAGTAGCTACATTTTGATAAGACGAACAACATTTTTATTTTCGAAAAATCTCGAAAGTGGTAGCTAACAGAGATAGAAAGGATTTCATACTTTGATTCTAAAATATAATTAAAATATGGACCTCCATATTATGGCGCATAGCTGTCTATGCCGTATCTCACTTTGATTATTGCGAGTGCAGGTGATTAGTGATTAGGAGAAAGTAAAGGACTTGGACTAATCAGTCGTTGTCCACACTTACTTTCTCCTAATCTCTAATCACCTACACTAATCACTAATCAAAGTGAATACTGGATTTTATATTATATGAGTATATTATATTTTAGTAATAAATGATGTAGTCTCAATCAAGATTAATCAAAATTCAGATCAGATCAAAAAATCAGAATCAAAATTCAGAGGCCTAATCCTCGAACCTCCTAATTTGACGACCTCTGTGGCTCAGTGGATAGCACGTTGGTAGCTTAAGCCGGAGATCGCGGGTTCGAATCCCGCCGACGGAACAAAAAGTTTTCAAAGTTCCTGGGTCATGGATGTGTATTAAAATAAATTATATATTTATTTATATATTTATATATTTGTCATATAATAAAAATCTTAAATATATGTATAGTATAAAAGTATTAAATATATTTCCGTTGTCTGGTACCTGTAACACAAGTCCTTCAGGTACTTAGCATGGGGCCAGACTGACGTGGTGTGAAACGTCCATAGATATTATTAATCTAGGCTCGTATCGTAAAGAGGTAACCATTCGAAAATTAAACCGAAATTATTACGATGCGAATCGTGCCTCAGCACTAAACTCTACCTTGTTAACAGAGAGCTATTCGATAGTATTGTTGATATTTTAACGCTTAGCCAATCAAAAGCGAAAATAAAAGTGGATAGATACTTTAGTCATAACTTCAGAGACAAATGCCTTATCCTCTTAACCAATTGCATGTCCAATAAGTCTGTAATCAGCACTCATAGCCCTGTACAAATAAACGCCCACAGATCGCTAAACTAAGTATGTAACTTTACAGGCACCTGTTTACCTTCATCACAGTCATTAAGTTTTCCGTCTCGCTACGATCATACTTACATGTAATATGGTTAACCAAATTGAACGATGAAAATTCTGCGTATTTTGTAATATCAGAGCAGTAAGTAAGTAGGTAGTTTATATCAGAGATTCCCAGTTTATGAAAAAGATCTTCATTAACTGAGAATCCTTTATTTATAATATTATGTTTATTAGTAACAGGGTGAAGTCAAACGAGCGTAATTTGTGAGTTGTGAGTCGCAGAATTTCGGCTGGCAGAAATTCTGTTTCATTCACTATTCAGTTTCATACAAAATGTCCTGTTTGATTCACACGAGCGTAATTTTGTGAGTCATGATTTGTATGAAAAAATATTTACGCGACCGAAATTCTGCGACTCACGACTCACAAAATTACCCTCGTTTGACCTCACCCTAGAGTACTCTAATGAGTACTTAACTTGAATGAAGAGTTTGACAGGAAGCGTATAGAATAGAGCGTATGCCAAAATCTCACTGATCTCTATTATACAAGTACGCTGGATTGCTGATACAGACCTGCTTTTTGTTCCTATTTGAAGCGGAATCAGCGCTCCCATTATTCGGGTAGAGAACTAAATTTGACGTAACCACAACCAATAACAACAGTTGTTATCACTAGTATTAGTTCCAAATACTCTCACTACTGCTATCAGCGCCAATATGGCGGCTTTCAAACGTCATTTTTACGTCAGATTTAGTTCTCTACCCGAATAATAGGGGCACTGATTCCGCTTGAAATAGGCACAAAAAATAGCTGTCATTTCAAAGGCTATCAGCAATCCAGCGTACTTGTATAGAGATCAGTGCAAAATCTTCATTAGGTTAATTACTCATTAAATGACTCGTTGCGTTCAGCATTAAAAGAAAAAAAAAGAACTTTCACATCGCATAAAATATGTTTTATACACCTGAGTGCCTATAGTCAGTAAGAATTTTCCAGTGGGAACTCAGTCCAAACCTCAGCTGTTGCTACATCTAAGAAGATATCCTTATATAATAGAGACGTTTTCGGTAATAAAGATTATCTATCTAATTTTAAAAATGGAATATGACGTCATCTTTATATCCTAGTAATTTATAGTGCAGGAGCTTGTCTCACGTCGATCAAACCGCGGGTCTCCATGCGCGAATAATGTAGCATGTCACACCTTGGTGTGTGGGCCGTGTGGGAAATATGTTTTATAAGATAAAGTTTTACTAAGTACCTAATCTGTCTAATGTGCCTAAAGATAGACTATTCGGAGTCTGGTTCTGTCAGTCTACTAGCATCTTTATAAATAAGCACCTTCGCCACGTAAGATTCAGAGCGCAGATCTATAACTAAACAACTGGAAAATTGATATTTTGGGGGTCGCTGCAGTTTCGCTGCAAAAACATATATTTTAATACTTATAATATGTCACCTAGATAAAGGTATACATTATGACGTGTCGACTGCATTTTCTAAACCCTTCTTACCTTCATGGCCTTCATAGTCTGGGTTAAAAAAAAATGTTAACCCAGTCATTTAATGACTGTGTGGGAGCTCCTGTACTATGGAGTAAAGTCGATTTACTTCACTAAACCGAATCTGTATGAAATTTCTGATTTCAGTGATTCGTACCGCTGTGACTACAAAGAGGACATTTTTTGTTTTAACTCATCATAAAATCTAATATATTATTATTATGTGTTTCTTAACTTACGACGCTTCGCGGCGGCCCGCGCAGGGATCGGAACCGGTTTTGAAAAACCGGTTAATTTCGTTCGATAAACCGATATAATTTCGTTCCTCCATAAAACCGGTAAATAGAATAACCGGTAAAAAGAACAAAATTTTTAAGCTCTCACAAACCGAAACAAACCGAAATAAACCGGTTTGAACGGCGCGCGGCTTGCACTTTTGCATCGCCGCGCTGTTGCCGCTCCGCACTATCTCCCATCTCGTCACACGCGCACCTTTCTTCTCTATCTCGCATGCGCGGCGCGGGGTTTGTAATTACTTCGTTCGTCCTTCGCCGCGAGTGTTGGTTTCTTCTTTTTGTAAATTAATAATTATGGGAAGAAAAAAGGAAAACAAAATATATTCGATGTTTGGGCTATTGGTCCCCAAAATTTTGGGTCCCAATGGGACGAATGACTTGAGATAATTAAAGTATTTAAACTAACGTTAATTACTGTTAAAGTCTCGTAAGACTTTACATAAGATTATAATTTTATAAATAGTTTTAACGAATTTTAACGAATGTTACTACACTTAAGACTAATTTCAGGCATTTTTAAATTTTAATACTTGATTTATTATTATTATATAAAAAAATATTTTTATATAAATTATGACCCAATTACTTAATGTAACATAGGATTATTTTTGTTAAAAAATTGTAATATTATTGAAAATAAGAAAAAATAATGTATGAAGAGTATTACTCATACTTTAATAATTATAATATTATTACATAATAATATTATTTGAGTGACCTGCTGGCAATTCTAATATCTTAAAACTTAGTAAATTATCTTATATCTATACAATATTATATAAAATTACAAGTCCTGACTGACTGACTGACTGATTCATTATCGCAGAACAAAAACTGTTAAAGTTACAGCCACGAAATTTGGTGAGCATGGTTTTTTTATTAAGTAGACACCCACTAAGGAAGAAAATTTGGAAATTTTAACCCAAAGGGGGTGAAATAGGGGTTGAAAGTTTGTATGAAAGTACGTCATTTCTGAAGTTAGAAACATGAAACTTTATTATTGGGTTACTAATTAAAATTGAATGGATATACAGCATGACTGGTGAGATAATACCGATACTTAAGGAGAGTATTCAGTACTCGATTCTCATTATAAATATGTAATAAAATTAGGTACTTAATTTTTGACCTAATTTCCCTTTAAACAAATGAATCACGGACACTTAGTAAATTACTATGCAGCCGCGCGGCGTCTGCGCCCCCCGCCGGCGCGCTACACCTCCCGCGCGCGGTGTCCATGCGTTGGGTAAATAATTATTTAACTTTAAGCTACATTTACTCAGTGATCAATTGATATTATTTTTTTATATTATTTTTTTCCAACTAATATAATAGCCAAATATCACGTCCTCGAGTATTGAACATGTCTCACCAGTCATGCTGTATATATATATGTCGCAGTCATCTGGTTCAATCTGTGATTCGATTGAATGACTAGCGTATTCATGTTACAAATCGCTAACTAGTTGAACGTTGAGTGACGATTGCTCATTCAACGTTCGGCCGAGTCATTCAATTGAATGGTGTCATTCAATGAATGCGCTAGTCATTAATCGAACCGAAGATTGAACTAGATGACTGCGACATATATATAGGTATTTTTGGAAATTCTACCCCCAAGAGGGTGAAATTGGGGTTGACAGTTTGTATGAGACTTTGTCAATTTTAAACCGATCGGTCTTAGACTGTATGCATAAAGATACTATGACAAAGGCATCCCTTCAGAAAGGAATTTAATAAATTACACCCCTAAGGGGATGAAATAAAGGATGAAAGTTTTTAGAAATTTTCATAGACTTTCGACTGATTGCACTGAAATTATTAAAGATTTGAGCTTCTATGATGAAGGCGTTCGCTTTAATAGGATTTTGATTACTGAATAAAATTGTAGAAAAGTCAATTCTGTACATTGAATACGTATTTTTGAAAAATAATATTTTGGACGTGACCTGACTATGCTAACGCGAACGAAGCCGTGGGCAATTACAGCTAGTGAACTATAAGTTCACAATTACAAGGTACACCTAAGATGTTTTTTATAATAAAACCTGGGCCTGTAGACTAGTTTCAAAACGCTAACGCTAACGCTAACGTTACAAAATGTATGGGATTTGACATTAGTATTCGCTAGCGAAGCGATGTCTTATGTCAAATCGCATACATTTTGTATCGTTAGAGTTAGCGTTAGCGTTTTGACACTTGTCTAGGGGGGCTGTGATTTTAGTTTATAGAAAAATACCTACTTTAATTTTATTTCAATGTTTTCTAGTCATCTATTTATTTCAATGTTATCTAGTCATTCGTCCCATTGGTACTAATTTTTTTGGACCATAAGCCCAAGTACTCTTAATAACTACCTCACTTGTTAGATAATAGTATGTCGGCCATCACAGTAAATGTGAATGTGTGGCGAAAAAAAACAGTGCTACTTAAGCAGCTTCATGAGAGGAGAGAGGCTTAGGAAGTAAACGAACAATAATAAAAAATACTCTTTAGGTTTTAACTTATTTTATTTCTTAATGAAAGTTTACTTTAAAAACATTCACTGTAAGTGTATTTATTGAATAATTATTAAAAAATAATGTTAAGTATTATGCCTTTTACGATGTAGTTGTTTTAAAGAATCTACGTATTTTAATATGGTAATGTATGGTTCAGATGACAGATCGCATACAAGGCGGCAAAAATTGAAGTTCTCCAATTAATAAATTTCCGAAATCGTAATTTCTTTCATCTAATTCTTTGTCAAAAGTACATTCATTACACGCCTCGCCTTGTACGTTATCTGCATTTTTTATATTATGTAAATCAGATGCAGAATTTGATTCATTTTCCACGTCTTCATTTTCATTAGCTGCTGAAAATTTATCATTTTCATTAGAATCTTCGTTGTTGTTTAAATTATTACTGCTATAATTCTTAGAAAATAACTCTTTAGGTTGTTCATTGTTCAAAATACTGTCATATTTTCTTGTCACAGAGTTTTCATCTGAAATAAAAAATATAGCTAATAAAACACATACACACACACACAGTACATGACGTATTATTTCATGGAACCTGCATTTAATAGAAGTAACATAAATTAATATACTTTTAATATTAAAAAGTCAAAAAAAATTGACAACAAATATCAACATTACTCTTTAACGCGAGCAAAGCCGCAGGCAAAAGCTATTAATAAATCACAGTACATAATTAAATGTGTTGTTCTCGATTCGTTCTACGTGATTACGCCGCATATATACCCTAAAGATAATAATAATAATATAAAGATTATTATGAAAACAAAGCCTAGACACATAGTGTAGACAAAAATTACGATGCGAATTACAAAATAGATTTTAATATGACACTTACCTTTTTCTATGTTAGAAATTCGACACTTTTTAGCTACAGGAAGCAAGCTATCCGGGATGTCTGTATGCGTTTGTTTGCCCTTTCCATAAGGATTAGTCGATATCAATGACTGTGACTCTTTGTTACCTATAAAAAAAGCATTATATATGTCGCAGTCATCTAGTTTAATCTGCAGTTCGATTGAATGACTAGCGCATTCATTGAATGACTCCATTCAATTGAATGACTCGGCCGAACGTTGATTGAACAATCGTTACTCAACGTTCAACTAGTTAGCGATTTTTAACATAGCCCTTTGAAGAGAGCGGATATGAAATCAGTCAAGTAATTGAATGTATTTATTTTTAACGGAATAGGAAATATATAAGAACAGTATATAATTCTTAGGTAATTAATAGCAATGTATTTATTACTCCGTCTGTCCCATACGATTGGATTTGGTTAGGTTAGATGGCAAGGCGGGAGCGTAGCGCAGCGAAGCTCCCGCCTTAGCCATCGTGGTTATTTTTTTTGTAAACCACCCAGAAGTAGCCGTCGCCTCATAATTGAAGTCAGTTTCTAGATTAACCTATTAGTACGCCACCAACAAATACTTTAAAAAAATCATAGCATTCCATTTAACGACTTCACTATGATGACGTTTAGTCAAGACGTTAAACGTTACAGTCAGCGTCTTGACTAGTTGTCCTTCAGTCATTCAATAGAACGGTGTCATTCAATGAATACGCTAGTCATTCAATCGAATCACAGATTGAACCAGATGACTGCGACATATACACACAATCTAATTATGAGACAAAGATAATGATTATGATTTATCAAAACATTTATTTTACTTTTCATACTAATTACCATCGGCATTCTCTGCATCTGCATTAAAAATAATGTTATCCTCCTCCAGTTCCGTGAAAAATGGTTGACTGTCTGGTGAACGTGACGTATTTTTTTTGTAAGGATTCATTCTCACACAGCGTCCCACTCGGGAGACCTAAACGTACTAACAGTTCTACAAAATACATTATCATTCTGTCCTTGTTCAATTACAGACAAGCAACAACGTCGTTAGTGCATGTAAATATTCAAAAATCAAAAGACGGCATTGTTTCTCAAATTAACCGGTTAATTCTACCAAACCGGTTTATAAAAAAACCGGTTAGGTTTAGGTTACCGGTTTTAAACCGGTAACCTAAACCTAAACCGGAATCCAATCGGTTTCGGTCATTGACCCCAAAACCGGTTTTAAAATAAACCGGTTTCCGATCCCTTTCGCGCACGCGAAGCACGCTTCAGCTGAATTAATCATGTCGCGGTCGTTATCATTCTAATTATTATATTACTAGCTGTTGCCCGCGACTTCGTCCGCGTCAATGTATGGTTTTATGAACGCTATCATTTTGCTGTGATGTTATTTAAAATCTGCGATATCTCCTAAGGTATTTATTTAAATCGAATAATGTAGAGGACAATTTTGTTTTAAATTAAATACTTGTGAATTGTGATGAATAACGTATTTGTTTGTATAAGGATTAATATCATCCTTATAAAAACACCTACGCAAATAATGCATTATTTTAGAACGGTTCTAGCATAAAAAAGGTTATAGTGAGCTAACCTTAAAAGATAGACATAACTGTCGCGGACTATTTTTAGAACTTTTAATGGTAACAATTCTGTCATACATGAATTTTGCGAAACTTTTACCGTTTATGCAACGCACACAGCTCAATAGGAAAAATCCCCCCATTTCCACATTTTCCTCTGTTTCTTCGCTCCTAAAAGTCACAGCATTATGCTATATAGCATATAGCCTTCCTCAATAAATGGGCTATCTAACACTGAAAGAATTTTTCAAATCGGACCAGTAGTTCCTCAGATCAGCGCGTTCAAACAGACAAACAAGCAAACTCTTCCGCTTTATATTATATTATTAAAGATTCTTTCTATTGCACATATTGTTATTCGGTAGCAGTAGGGTTATCATGACTACTAGTATAAATGCTCAAGAATAAAAAAGAAATACTGAGAAATCCATCGCCGGGAGCATTCGCGTGTAATGTAACGTTACAGAGTCGAGCATTACATCAGTGAAGGAGGAGAACCGAGCATTACAATGCGCACCTTTTTTTTTGATGCGCAGGGAAAACACTTTATGGGTGCCCCGGGTTGGGGATGTGCCTCAGTTAAGCTGAAGCACCCCGGGGGTATGTGGGACTCCCGACTTCGGTTTACCCACTAAAACCACCTGCGGTTTGCCTTCAGGATGCCGTATACGGAGGGATATCCTGGATCTGTCTAACACAGGACTCCCTCCACGACCAGCCGGTCTCAAGGAACCGGACTTCCACCAAGTTAGGGAACGCTTAGGGCCTTAGGCATTACAATGCACACCTTGTAATGATACATAATATTTTGATTTAACTAATTGTAATCTATAATTTGACATTACACGAGAATGCTCGTCGGTCAGGGAGGTAGTATTATAATATAATGCTCAAAGTCGAATCTATAATGTTACATTACACGTGAATGCTGTCGGTGAGGGAGCACCTTTAAGATTTAAGTAAAAGTTTTGAAGTGCCTACTTTCTCAGTCATTTGGCTTTAAATTTATACGAATAAAAGTGCTGATGGTGTCAAATTTAGTTTTAATTTGAGTAACCGAATACCACAGCCAATTATTATGAGTGGAGAATGTCACGCTAATTTTGAGAGTTTGAGTAAAATTGGCCGTGCCTGTTAATTAAATATTTTATGGCTATTTCACACTCACCACACTGAATGCCACGACTGATGCCCTTGAATATTATCGAGAATTATTTAATCATATTATTTATTTTTATAGGAACTCAGAATCTATACATATAATAAAACTGTAGAAATGTGAATTCTGTACATTAAAGATATTCAAAAAATAATAAGCGGGGGGTGTCACTAGATCGCTATAGGAGCCAAAAATGTGGTTAGTTTTTTGTCTGTCTGTCTGTCTGTCTGTATGTTTGTTCCACTATCACACGAGAACTGCTGATCCGATTTAAAAGCGGTTTTCGCAGATATATTTGTCTTCTTCCAACTTAACATTTGGTGTATAAAAAAATTTCCCCCCACCCCTCTAAGGGGACAAAAGAGGGGTCAGATTTTGTATCAAACTTTTTCCCCCACCCCTCTTAGGGGACAAAAGAGGGGGTAAGATTTTGTATCAAGTGATGAAGTAGAAATACTTTAAATGGCAAAACAACATTTGCCGGGTCAATTAGTAACTAATATACTGTCAAATTACTCGATTATTATTAAAATCATTATTAATTTGTAGGGTTTAATGAAAAAAAATTATAATAAGATTCATAATATTTTAATAACAACTAATCAATCAGAATCAAATACATTATAATGTACATTCAGCGAAGAAAACAAAATAATTATATTTAATATTGTACACAGGTATAGAAAGTAATCTTAAGCTTAGAGGTAGCTCCATCGAGAAAGAGATGAAAATATTAGTTATGTTTTCAAAGGTACAATTATTTTACAGACAATAAATATTAAATAAGGTAATATTTACAAAAATTTATTTTAACATAAGGTTTATGCTCTTAAAAACATTACTAACACTTATCGTACCTACTTTCCGTGTGTATGAAATTCTGTGAAACGAATTACCTCTTAAAATTACTTTATTACATAAAATCAATTTACAAAAGGTTAAATTACTACTTAGAATTGGCTCTGAGAAGTTTAGAATTGGCTCTAAGAAGTTTAATGAAGAGATATAAAAAGTAGTTTATTTTCTCCGCTGACTGTACATCTCGAATTATACATAGTCATTAGACCGTCACTGGACAAACATTTCCAAATATATGAATTACTGTACAGTAACATTGAGATTCAAAAAAGCTGATTTCATTCATTTATCTAATATAAACAATTAAAACGTTATCTAAATTCGCATAAATAACTTATCATTTAACATAACCTAGATATTTACATGCGCAAAAACATTTTTGCAATGGCAATTTCATATGCGTTTTTAATACTCGCAACACTGTCCGTGTTAAAATATTGCTTAAAATTTAAGGTTAAAAACGTTGTAGAACACCTATCACATTTAAGATTAAGCTTGTATTGTCTTTCGGGAACTATTTCTAAGAATTTCAGTCTTTATTTTTCGTATATTTAGAAACTTCTAGAGTCAACACACAAACGGAGATATGAGCCACTTTCTACAGTTGAAAATGTGGAAACGTATCAGTCGCGACTGCGGCGTCGGACACGACGACCGTCGTCGGGCCGCTACCGACCGATAACCCAGAAAAAGACCCTGCGAGTTTACAATACAGATTCCTGCTGTAGTCGTGTCCGATACAAGAGTCTGATAGACGGATTAAACATGAGATGATAAACATATAAAACATAATATTTCGGAGGTTATAAAAGTTGGAGCTCAAATCCAAGTTTATTAATATTGACTCCAATCTGAAAGTTAACATCAAACTACCGAAAACTTTAAAGTCATATACCAAAACAGTACGTTTATTTAAAACTAAAAGTCTAATTTTTACAATATGACTGAAAAGTTTTAATAAATACGACGAATAATTTTATCCTAAGTTTCTACGTCTAACTAATATTTATATCACATTTGAAATATCATTTATGTTCAAAAATATGTTTATCAAAATTATTATAAAGTTAGTATCAAAATACATAATATAGCGAAGCGGGGTGAAGACTCAAAGCTCGATTGATATCTCTCATTAGGACGTTTCAATTTTATCAAATAAAATTATAAGAATACTTTAAAATGAGCCGAGTCACTTTACGAGGAAGGTTTGTAAAAAGCTCAGTACATATTACTTCATTTGTAAATATAAACATTTAATTGCATGCATTAGTTGCATTTAACCCTAAAAGGAGTATCGAGTGTCAAATAAACGTGCGGCTTTATCGGGGGTCCATCAGACCCGGCACACGTAAAACTTTATACTGGTATAATACTGATTATTTAATTCGTTTAAAATTCAATTAAAATTCTCGAAAGCGTTTTAAATATCTCTTAATGTGGGACACTTTTATGACGGCGCTTCCTACTCCCAGATAAGGGCGAAGATACCGCCGGTCCCTCGACGAGTTTTACTTCGTTACTTCGAGGTTCATATTCTATTAAGTACATTATAAAGTTGACATAAAATAACATCAGTGCCCTCTACAAAGTGCCTCTCAAAGCTACATAATTACAGATAATAATTGATGCTGTGTTGGATAATAAATAAATTATAAAATAAAATATATAAAAAAATAAATTTTAAACTTTACAATGATATTACGGAATACCATTTAAAGTAGTCTGAAACATTGTAAAGCCACCGCGCCTCGACTCCTCCGGGTCCGGCGCTGCGGCCGAGGATAGACCAGTCTCATTAGTCATTACCGTCCGACGGGATCCACAAAAACTACTTCACTAGATCACAAGTTCGCACTTAGTAGCCAAATAAATTAATCGAGTTGCTCACTTACGTTAGTAGATAAAGCGATATGGAACAATTTACAAGTCAAAATTATATAACTAACGATATTTAATTATGTACATTGTACAATCGTGTCGAACGTCCACAGAGTCCCGGTCGCGCCGCGATCAGCGGACACTTCTATAAGCACGTATGAACTACTTTCTCCGTGCGGCACAGTTTACACTTGACCTCGCAACACCAGTGGAAGGTGCAGTTGCAGCGCTCCACCACGAACATGGTCTGCGTGCGGAACCCGCGGCCGCAGCACATGAGGTCGCAGCCGTCCACGCGGTCGCTCGCCTCGTTGCACGTGCGCCCGTGCGTCCCCAGGATGCTGAGCCGGGTGTTCTTCTCGCAGAAGCCGGGCGACGGCTCCAGGTAGACGAGGTCCTTCTTACCCGGCGCCTTGTGCGCGGGGTTGTGCGGCTTCAGCTCGAAGCTGTACCGATCCCGGCGGGCGACCCGCTGGGTCGCCGCGTCGTTGCGCTGCACGGGCGCCTCGATTCCCGTGTTGGGCACGACCACGCGGGTCGCGCCATCGTACCGGTCTATCAGCGCGTCGCCGACCGACCGGAAGCTGGGCAGCCTCATCCAGCAGGTCTTCACGGTGCAGGAGCCCGACATGCCGTGGCACTTGCACTCCTGCCGCATCTCGGTTTGGACAAGCTGGGGACAAAAGAAGAAGCCGTTACAACCTCTGTCACACGCGCTCACGACGACGTGAAAAAATATTCCGACTTCGACTCCTTTAATACTCGTCGATAAACATGATCGATGACGCTCGAGCGAGGACCTCATCGATCGCATCTTCCTATCGAGCAAATTGTTACAAATCGTGGGGAGGTGGGCCGGTCGTCACTCCGCGCGGACGCATCATAAATCATGATCCACGAATATTCATCATCCTAGGACGATAGATAAATGGATCGACAATAGAGACATTAAATATTTTACTACTTCGAGATAACGTGCGGGAGGTGACGGTCATAATTAATTTTATTCTCATGTAGACGAGCAGCACGAGGCGCGCGGCGTCCAAATATGTGTAAACAATGTTGTAAATATTTATGCGGTCTCCCCGAGCGGGCGTCACGCGTCGTGACGGGAATCGAGTATGCGGCTCCGTGTCTGGGTGGCTCAAGGCGCCGACGCTTCTTGACGAATTCCAGGACCCGACAGCGGTTATGCAAATGTGGGTGTGGAGTGGGAGGGATGCGCGAGCGCGACGAATGAGTGTCCGACGTGCGCCGCCGACCGACGGGCCGATTCGTCAGATGCATAATTAAATAAACTCCGGCGACACTCGAAGCGACGATCGATAGCCACTCGCGATAGCCACTCGTGACTCGAGGCTTATGTAAACAGTGAGGTCGAAGTTCGAACACTCGACGATACTCACCATTCTGCCGGCCTCGTTGTTGTGGAGATTCATCTTCTCCCTGACGTTTCGACCCCTCTCGCCGGTGTCGACGAATTCTCTGCTGAACTTGAAGCCGAAGCCGATGTTGTCGCTGCAGCCGCCCCACTTCCAGACGCGTACGTTGGCGGCGGCGGCGGAGCGGGAGCGGTGCGGCTGCTGGTCGACGTGCGAGTAGTCGCAGGTGCACGACTCAATGGAGCCCTCTGCGCAGGCGCGCGACACCGTGTGCGTCACCGCCGCGCTCGTTATCGCGTATATGAACGCCGTTTCGCGACAACCTGCAACAAATTCGATCGTTAATACCCCATTAAATTGTTGCCATTGAACTGTTCTCACTTCAGTGATGATGTTTCTCGGCCGCATAATTAGGAATATACATTTTACCTCAAAACTCCGGATTAGAAAATTACTCCAACATAAGTCAGTTTTACAATGAATCTAAAATTGCTTCGAATGAAACGACTGTTTCGAATCATTATTATACCAATTATCTTGAGAATTCAATAAAGGCACGATCACAAAACGGTCGATGAAGATTCATTCATCTCCCCAACGAATAAATCGATGTTCTCATTCCGTATCGAATACTATAAATAATTAATGGTCCAGCATTAGAATCAAATACTCATAAAATACAATTAAAAGAGAGAGGGTATATCTCGGAGATTCAAAATAAAAGAGGTGCATCTTACCTACACGGGAGATTATAAATTCGATCATTACAACTCGCACTGAGACGAGCTTTCGACCTCTTTGTTCTTTTAGATTTAATAGTGTACGTTAAACGATCGTTACGAACGTTTGCAGTAAATTGATAGTGTTTTTATGTAACAGTAGTTGGGAGCGGCAAAAACACCGCGGGCACATATTATTTTCTCATAAAAAACCTGCGAAACGTTTTCTAATCTCAAAGCCAAGGTTACCGTCGACTGTCGAGCATCCGCTATCGCGCTTTTAGTAGTAACTGCGACCACACTTTAAAGCATTTAAAAATCGACTAACTTAATAAAATGGAATAAAAAGAGCGTCTTTGGTGGGCCCTTCTCACACAATACGGTTGAAAAACAGCCGCATAAATTGAAATAATCCTAAAGGGACACATTTATAATAAACATGAATGTACGGTACAAGCCCGGGATCGTTATTAAAGACTCAATAAGCAAATGGAATCATTTTTTTATGGAGTTGTCATCGGCCGATATAAATTACGGTGCGCATCGGCGTGGTCTCTTTTTGTTCCCCCGCACCGGGACGCACGAGAGTATTTTATTCAGCAATTACTTGAGTCGTTCGATTAGGGATCTTAACGTCAATTTTGCCATCATTCAACGGATTGAATTGTTGAATATGAAATTCGGATGCCGTACTCGTAGCGACCGATGAGCTATTTAAATTTTAAACGTTGCATAATTTACTTAATAATCGTGTTCGATCTAATATAATTAGGAAACATGACTAAGTCTCCATTATAAAGTTATAAAATGTAATCGATTACGTTTAATCGAGTACCTACGTCGTACAGGTTAATCGATACCCCGGAGGTCTGCCGGCGGGGCGCCCGGCGGCCCAGGTGGATCGCCGCGTGCTGAGTTGACACGTCCGCGCTCCACGCTCCTCGCATCTGGGACACATCTGCCCCGCTGAGCACTCCCGGCGGCGATTAACCAAATATTGACTCTTAAATACCTCGTAATGTCGAGTACTCCGATATTTCATCCGCTAAAAAAACGACAAGATGGCGTATCTATCTTGATTTTATCGGCAGAATTCTGCGACGTAGAAAAATTATGACAAATGTTGGAGGACGCGGTGCAGAGGCAAATTAATCAACGTATTAACGTACGCTTTATGAGTACAACAAAGGTAATCCGGTTGATGATCCACGACAAAAATGCCCCGAGCCGTTTGACAAAAAGCTTTCCTTTCCTTTTATTTGAAGGCCGTCAATCCGCGAATAAGAACAAACATGACTTATGCGAGTCTATAAAAGTGGATTATTGAGTGGTTCGGAGCGGAGATGACGAATGGGTCTAAATGACCGCCTGAGTGTGCGTTGCGAGAATTCTTGCGCATTAGTATTGAAGGGTTGACATAAAATTCTTATAAGTACAATAAATTTGAATTTTGTCTTTTTGTGAGATAAAATTGAATGTGATGAACACCTGGCCATACGTTAACGACTCAAACCTCACATTAATTAGACACCGACGGGGCAGACATTGAGGTGTTCGAGATTTATTTGGAGATTGACTTATAAAGATTTCTGCGACTTAAACGACGGCGATTCATTCTATTCAAAATTAATGGCACGTAATTACTTCGAAACATAAATCATTGCGCTAGTGTTATGACAACGACCCGGCGAGGACACGGTCAACATTATTTAATGAATATCATATCAAAGTTTGTTGGTATATGTTGCCAAAGATCTCTTTGAAAAGAATAATTCTCTTTCGAATAATGACTCATTTATAGTTACTCTTAAAATTCTAATAATAGAACGTTTAGTACATGTATATGGTAGAGGCTCACAAAAGTGGTTCCCGGTATCGACTACTCGTAATAATTTAATTTAGTTCCGCTATCAACGGGCGATCATTCAGCAGCTTCGACGCACTCGGAGCTGACCGTAACAATTCGTAAATTATGCCCCCATATATCACTCCGCGCGACAAAGAGCCGCAGCTACCGACCACTACTGCAGGGACCCATTCACGATTTCACACTCGCAACAAAGACATTGTTTCCAAAACAAAACGGCCATCAGGACGTATTCAGACTATTTCATACAACGAGACGCTCGCGATGTGCCCGATCATAAAGATTAAGATAAACGCGACGTTATGAATTCGATATCGCATCGTTACAAAACAATTTGAGCTCCTCGAAACCCGAATCGCTTATCTAATGAGCACTAAATATTTCGTCGAGGACGTTTTATGTCGGCTTCGTCCTCCACCCACGACGCTCGGGGACACTCGAGACGCAAACGTCCGGGCAGGCTTTATCGGGTACCTGCCATTAGGACTCGCGATAGGTGTAAACGCGGCTTCCGTGAGCCGGCGCGCCGCAGGGGGCCGCAGGGCCGCTGCGGGGCGCGGACCCTATATTTCTCTATCCCGGGTCGACAATGGCCGGCCCATAAAGCCGTTGTCATCGTTTGTGTTAATACGAAGCTCGAGGTTTGACCACAATGCGACGGAGATGTCTCGCGTTGTGAATGGCGTGTCGACATTTATATTAGTGCTCCGGCTGGGGGGCCTTTGTCAGGCTCGATCGTAATTATAGCGAGCGATCTATTCGAGCTACACCTTCGAAATATCGATGACGTCGCGAGGCCCCCCGCCGGGGCCTGTCGTCCGTTTTTATATTTCACAAATGAACGTAATTGCGACGTAAAGTTTATCGACAGATACGCGGGCGGGGGCTGCACCCGCGATAAAGTAGTACGCTCTAAACGTACACGCGTATAACATAAATATCTTAATGGCTTTGCTCTTTTTATCGAGTGAAATTATTGCCGCGGTGGTCCTGCGTTATCTTCGTAATTAAAAAACCTTAACCTTTCGAAGCGATTGGACAATAATATAATAAATATTTATATTAGCTCTAGGCGATTCGATTCAGGACTGTCGACAGCGCGTTGTTATTGGGTGGCTTCGATACTCGGCCGCGTCACATGGTCCGAGCGATTGCGAATAATGAATATAATATTATAGCCTTCACTGCCTCCGTCTTATTACCATTACCTTAATGTTTACCGTATAAAACGCTAATGTTTTATCTTCTCAGATTTAGTGAATGGCCGCGTTCATTCACGTACTTCGTCTACGTATACGGCTAATAGCGACTGTTCTGGTTTTCGAGATAAAATTCACGTTTACTTTTCTAAAACACTTTTATCGCCGACGCGGAACTCGTTCTATAGAAATAGATCAAGTCGTGTAAATTATGCAACGATTTCTTTAATTAATAAGTTTCAATTAATCCCCTTCATGTTTAACGCATTTTTACAATCAATTATACAACAATCCAATCGCAAGAAACGCTAATGGATTTAATTAGATTATGTTGGTAAGAAAAAACGAGGTTGGAAAGCGATTTAATGTTGAAAACCGATTGGAAGGAATTCTTGTAAATTATTAAGAATATAAAAATAGTACGTTCTTGTGACATAATAATGTTATAAGTTTGTAGGCATACTTAATCTTTTAAATTTTAAGACCACATCATGCATAGTATGTAGGTATATATCTTACGCCAACTGCAGTAACCTCTTTAAATTGTTAAATTATAGATTACAACATGACTGGTGAGACATTACCGATACTTATTGAGAGTACTCTGTACTCGATTCTCATTATAATTATGTAATAAAATTAGGTTCTTAATTTTTTTTCCGAATTTCTCAAAAATAAATTAATCATGGATACTAAGTAAATTACGCGGCTAGGCAAGTAGGCATACTATGCGGCCGGTGCAGAGGCGTGCGCTACCAAAGAAACACCACACAACTACCCCTCCCGATCTCGGTGTCCATGCGTTGGGTAAATAATTATTTAACTTAATGCTATATATTTACTCAGTGATCAATCGATATTATTTTTTTATATTATTTTTTTCCAACTAATATAATAGCCAAATATCACGTCCTCGAGTATTGAACATGTCTCACCAGTCACGCAGTATATCAATCGCAATAATATTACTTTAGTTTCTCTTGGCGAGCTACTCTCGTGTCTCGAGTTTGATCTTTGAAGTAATAAAGTCAGTGAATGTAGCCCACATGGGGGGGGGATGTGTGCTCTAGATATTTCCGGTGAATAGACACATCTGAGTGCGTTTGCGCGTTTCATTAACGTGGAGGTCGACGCACGCTCCCGAGCGCGATCGAATTAGACCGCTCTTAATACCAGATAACCCCCTAATGTACGACGCGACCCCCTAAAAGCATATTTGTTTTCGATCCGCATTATACGGGGTATCTTTGATTTAAAATCTCTTTTTTGCTATTAACGAATAATGCACTGAACAGATGTTCGGGGCTATAATAAGGCCTATCGCGCACAAAGCATCGAAATCGGACACCGGAGATAAGGCAACGCTCGTGCAAATTTATTTTAGGAGGCCTGCGACCCGCTCCGAGCTAAACGCGACCCTGCGCGCCGGCGACTCGGTCTAGTTCATGTTTTACTGGCTTCCCAGCGTTCATGTTCGATGTTGTTGTAAACATTTTAATTTTCATAAGTGCACCTTTTATGAATTAAGCTCGCCTCCTCATTATTACTCGTCCCGTTTCCTTTTAGTTAGCTATTGAGATTGTAATTTGGTAGCTGCCTTTTATAATGTGGATTAAATATTATTCGGAGATGTTTATCGGCTTAATACGACACGTGATAATTTATGTTATTGAGCGTTTTACGGCGCTTATACTCGTACTTGCTATGCAATAAAAAGTTTTTGCCTAAAACTTTGTTGCATCAAAAATAAACTTAAAAATTTATATTTCAAACGAACATTTGACATGTCAAGCCGGTGACGTTTCCGAACGGCCGGTGTTCGCGGGAGTCGGGGGAACGGGGAGTAAAAAACTGGGCGAACGGGATCGGGATCGGGACGTCACCGCTTGTAATTGATCCAGGATGTGTTATCGCGGCCCTTTATGTGCCCCCGACGCTACCCTCCGGTGAGCGCCGATAAAATCTTTTAAAAGGGTTGCCAACTGAAGATATCTCTTAATTTGTAGCCACTCTTTGTATCTCGGATTAGGAGCTCGTCGATAAAAAAGATACGGGAATTCGAGGATCGAATTTTGAATGAGGAATTGTATTTTGAGTGTGGAATTTAATTAGGGAGTATGCGAGTTTTGTGTAGCGGATGAAATTGAAGATATGCCCAGTTTTGGTGGTGATAAAATGAAAAGATGAGGAGGTGGCGAAATTTTTGTTGCCGGCTTATCACAAATTAACTTATTGGTTTTGAGGAGATTTATAGCGAACGTTGGCCGATAAGCCGCGGGGCTGACGAGTTGTACAAAAAGTGAACTCTTTTATTTTGGGACAGATTGAGACAAAATGTCGCTCCGTTCGCTATTAATTGTTTTTTTAATGAGGAGGATAATCGCAGGTCAGGTATTATCTGTCAAACTTTATCAGAATTTATACGTAATTAAATCCTTATTAAACAATATAAAAATAAGGTTTTATGTTCTCTGACGTGTGTGTAGGTCTTAATAAAAGCGCTATATTATTGTATTATCTTCGAGGAAAACAATTATGAGTTGTCGTAAAAATAATAAATATTAAGATGACTCAGTTCTTTATTTAATAAAGTAAGTAGTTTAGATCTTATCATTTTAAGCGTAGGCATTCTGCTACATTACTATATCATACGAGTTTTTAAATGTGACTTTAAGTGCACGGTCTACTTGGCACTTAAATAACCTTTTGATACCATTGCTTGCAGGTACTAAATATGGCGCATTGTCATCAAAATTGTGATTTATTTAATTATGATTTTTCTGAGCTATGACTAGGTAGAACTATTATCCAAAACGTGAAATGAGATACTTACCTACAAAACTCACATTGATACACTATTACTAGAACTTTTTGCATACAAGGCTGTTATTACAAAATTCTTCCTTACCTCTGTCAACTATCTTCCCGAACATGTTCTTGCCTCGTAGAAAGTTCTTCGTGGAGCAGTTCCATCGTCTGTACTTAAACTGGTGTTGGCACTCCGCAACGGCGATGTTGGCACCCTTGGCGACCGCCGACAGGACACCGGGGTTCTCCCGGGCCAGGCGGCGCTGCTTCCGCCTGAGGGTTGCGTGCACTACGGGGTCCATGTACAGGACGCCGGGGGTGAGGGGGGACAGGTTGTTGGGCTCGCCTGCCTTCGCCATGCCCCTGGAAAGACAGGGGGAGTTAGAAAAAGGAAGTAAAGATTCATATAAGTACTTATAGCAAGTTATCAAACCAGACTGTATATCTTTTAAATGCTGTGCACACAGAGACAATTTTTACGCTGCGATGTGATAATGCATTGTTTTGATTCTTAAAGTTATCAGACATCGCGCATGGGGTTTCATTACTTAAATGTTTGGCAAATAATATATTCAAGTAGTCTACTGTACATTACTAATATTTATAATATTTTTTAAAGCATGTAAAATTGTAATGATGACCAGGACATCTACGTCACATCACGTTTATAGATTTGGCCAGCTCGTGACTACCTTTACATTATTAGAGTGGGTTGCACCGGCTTACTTTAACTATAACTTTAACTTTAACCACATTGCACCAGAAGGGTAGTTAAAGTTAGTCAAATATGGCGACTTTTGCTAAGGATTTGACAGTTCATTTGATATTTTGTTATGGATAAAGTGAAAGTTATAATTAAAGTAGGTTGGTGCAATTCACTCTAATGGTGAATTGCACCAGAAGCGTAGTTAAAGTTAAGGTTAAGGTTATCGTCAAATATGGCGACTTTAAACTTTTGCTAGGGATTTGACAGTTCATTTCACATTTAGTAAGGTTAAAGTTAAAGTAAGCCGGTGCAACCCATCCTTAGTTTTTTTTTTATGTGACGTCATCAGTATAAAAATTTTTGTCACATTTTCGTTTGTGCGTATCCATGAGATCGTGATTCGTGACTGTTCTATTCATCGTCGAAAGTTGCCTCTCGTTTTGACTTGTAAATTGAGTTATGTAATGGGTTTAGCACCGAATGTAATGTATGCCTACACGATATAACCTACCTTTTACACGTCAAATTAGAGTGTATTGTGTCGTACGAGTTTCAATCACGTTTACAACTTGGCAATTATCGCTTTAAAATGTCTGTCATTACCATTAGGGCTCCATTCCACCGCGGCGCACGGAGAGACTACGCACGTGCGTCAAGCTTCGCTTTGTAAGATTATTATTTTTAACAAAAAATTAAAACCGACTTCCAGGGTAAAAACAATAATAATTTATAATGAACAAAAAAGTGTTAAATAATTCTTACTCTTTAAAGTGCCTTATGCATAATTCTCCTAAACCTCAACTATTTCTGTACACAATCTACATTATTTTGAAGACGGTACCAGCTTTAAGAATGCTGAGTTGTATGACAAAATATTTTTAATATTTAGGACTGGTACCGACTTCAAAATAATGTAGATTGTGTACAGAAATAGTTGAGGTTTAGGAGAATTATGCATAAGGCACTTTAGAGTAAGAATTATTTAACACTTTTTTGTTCATTATAAATTATTATTGTTTTTACCCTGGAAGTCGGTTTTAATTTTTTGTTAAAAATAATAATTTCACTCTTTTCAGTGATTTATAAGCTGGTTTTCTGCACAGACTAATATGTGTTATGCTTAGTTACTTTGGATCCAGGATACACTTTCATGATATTATGAGATTTCATTGTCTGATATCACTACTTCAGAATTGCTTACTTAACTCCAAGCATATACCACTGTATACCTAATATATATGCTTGGCGTTAATCAAGCAATAATAAAATTAATGTTTATACGCCTGTCTTTAAAGGCTCTAGAGTTCTGTTCAGTGACTTTCTATCATTACACTCATGAAAACAACTCAACATTACTAGATGACGCCCGCAACTTCGTTGCGCCAAAATTCGTTTATCGCGCGGAAACTTAAAATTTTTCCGGGATAAAAATATCCTATCCTATGTCCTTTCTAGGGACTCAAAGTATCTCCATGCCAAATTTCAGCAAAATCGGACAGACTGATAGACAGACAGACACACTTTCGCATTTATAATATTTGTATGGATGCTCAAATATAACTAAAATCGTCCTTATAAATTTTAAGAATAACTTTCCTCATAGATCTTGTGATCAAGTTGCTAACTCGGTAACCTAAACACCAAGGTCGAGTCATTTACATTGAAATAACATTATAATTTTTTAAATCGTTCGACAAATTGGGGTTTGTTCTTAAAGACGATTAAAAGTAACAATAATAGGGTTATAATTAGATAACTCATGGTGTGGTGACTGGTAGTAGTGATGATGATGATGAATGTAACTTGCATAGTAGCATATGCTTTCAGTTCTTAAACCAACGCCGAAACCCCCAAACTTTATATATAAGGAATCCGGAGTTCTCTTAGCACCTTCGGAACCATGGTATAACTAATTTTAAAATCTTGCTTTTTGGTAGCACATACTTAGGATACTTCTCATAAAATCGAAATCATTATATTATGTTTCCATATAAATTTGGAGGAGTTCCCTCGATTACTCACGGATGTATGGTGGAATAGTGGTGATGATGATGATGATAAATTTAATTTGCATAGTAGTATATGCTTTCAGTTCTTAAGACAACGCCGAAACTCCCAAACATGTATCTATTAGGAGTAAGGAGTTCTGTTCACCACCTTCGAACCATGGTATATCCTGGTGCAAAATCTTACTTTTTGGTAACATATGCCTGAAATACTTCAATATGAAACCAAAAAAAAACATATGTTTCCATTTGAATTTTGAGGAGTTCCCTCGATTACTCATGGATCCCATCATCAGGTCACCACTTTTCTGAACATTACTTTTTGGTAGCATATGCTTAGGATACTTCTTATAAAATCGAAATCATTATAAGTTTCCATATAAATTTGGAGGAGTTCCCTCGATTACTCACGGATGTATGGTGGAATGGTGGTGATGATGATGATGATTAATTAAATTTGCATAGTAGTATATGCTTTCAGTTCTTAAGACAACGCCGAAACCCCCAAACATGTATCTATAAGGAGTAAGGAGTTCTGTTCACCACCTTCGAACCATGGTAAATCCTGGTGCAAAATCTTACTTTTTGGTAACATATGCCTGGAGTACTTCATATGAAACCAAAAAAAACATATGTTTCCATTTGAATTTTGAGGAGTTCCCTCGAGTACTCATGGATCCCATCATCAGATCACGACTTTTGACAAAATGGGACCAAATTGGAGTGGAACCTAATATAACAAAAGAAAAATTTTGAAAATCGGTTCATAAACGGCGGAGTAATTGTTGAACATACATAAAAAAAAAAAATATCCACAGACGAACGTATAACCTCCTCGTTTTTGGAAGTCGGTTAAAAATATATGTGACTGTGTCCACTGCAACCCACGGACACGCTACGCACGAATTGATTCAAGTCAAAGAAATAAATCCGTGCACGTCCACGCGTGCGCGTGGCCGTGCACAGCGTGCGCCGCGGTGGACGAATGAACGAGACGAAAATGTAAGCGCCATCATGAGCGGTTAAATTATACAAAAATATCACTTTTCAGTAGACATTTAATCTGCATTTGTCGCGTCAAAGCCTACAGGACTTTCTGGCAAAACAATACTCGCAGGAGACTCGAAAAAAGGCAAACACCCTCGACGCCACTTGAAGCAAGTCACCGGGAACAAACAGTCTCGACACTTAAGGGCGGGTCATCGGGAACAAACAACTGTCAATCCACGTCGAGCCAATATTTGCGGCGCGCATTAATCCTCGTACCGAAACAACACGGCTCACCGGGTGTGTCAACAGTACCACGTAAGGTGTATTTCCTAAAAAACTATAATCTTGCTGCGAAGCAAAGTCTTTAGGTAAAAGAAATGATAGAAGCTCAACAGATGCAGTATTTGAAATATTAGTTCAAAGAGCGAATCACTCGTCGATGAAATTTAATTTAAGATAAGATTTCGCCGCTAACATATTTTAAGACTCCTTACCTGTCATTATAGTTTAGTATGCAATAGCAAGTCTACATAGCACATACTAAACGCTAGCCCTCCGGCACAATCTACAATATATTGAAATAGGTATACCTATCGTTAAAATATGCCACCGGACTTTCCCTCGGTTCGATGTGACACTTTTACAACGCAAAATATTGTACAATATAAATCCTAAAACTTCAAACTTAATAAAGTTATCACCACATAAACCTCTGGGAATAAGTGAATTAAGAGGCGACTTTATTAGTTTTACCGTCATGAATCACACAGATCATAAAGCGAGCAAACCGGTTATTGTAAACGGTACACTTTCAGAACGTCGGAAAACGTACTATTTGCTTTTCTTTGTCGTGTGTTGCGTAAACACTGGCGTTCGTCGGAAATTCTTTTAACCGACATTCGAAAGGAGGAGGTTGTTGTGTCACTTGTTAGTAACTCAGTTCTTACTGTTTTATTACAGGTTACGATTGTAAAATAATTATTTTAAATAATATTATATTTTGCGATGATTCATAACTATATTATCACGGCAGACGATAGCAAACAAGGCGTGTCTGTACTCCGTATAGTAAGCCGGTACCATTTATAGAAGGTATTCGTTTGTACTTAGCCATGAACCTCAACTTATGAAATGCTAAAAAAACTTAGTGCTACATTGTGCGACGTACATGACAATATTATTTTATTGTTTAATAGAAAACTGAAAGGAATAAGAAATATAGTGCGTAACATTTGAAATAAAATTGGGGCACTCAGCACTGTTACTCGATACGGGAATACGTAAGATTTGAAACAAAGGATATCCATGTTTGCTTTCTACACTTGTCACTTTGGTAGGAAACCAAACACGACGGACCGTGGAAAAAAATGAATAGCTTTCACGGACAAACGCGATGTTTGGACGACGATAAAGACTGTGTGAATGTGTCAAAATAACAAATATTGTCTCTGACCTGACTCGTCTGTGGTCACTTAATGATGGCTACGTGCGGTTATGTAGCTACAGGTACTAGGTCTATATAGCTTGGTAATCCTTATCTAGAAATATATTTCTCCTAAGAGACAATTACCCTTATATTGTAATTATTGTCTCTTATGACTTATAAGGCTGGTATAGTCATATAGGAGACAATTACAAGATGGTTTAAGTTCTGATTTCGGCCACGCAAGTAGAATAAAACTTAAATTTAAATATCGGGTTATAATAATAGCAGCAAGGACTTATAGCATTTGGTCATTTATTTTTCTTTACATAAAGATTAAAATAGATCTAAAGAGAGCCTTAATAAATAAGCCTTAATGATACATTGAGGCGTAGATAAGATTCAATCAACTTTTAATAGTTTAATGCTTAATACTCCTGCTATAAAACAAGAACATTCGAATAAAATGAATTGTATGAATAAATTATTCGAATGTCGTACTCAATTTTAATAGACTATTTAAATAGCGGTATTTTGTAATGAGTTAAGGTGTAAAGCCTTCCGAATAAAAATCCGGAAGGCTTTACACCTAGACTAAATGTCTACATACCAAATAAAACAATTTATTTTGGTACGTATTTACATAATATATGGTAAAAATATGGTTTGAAATCGACTAAATCCCCTTAATTTTTGGCGGCAAAATCCCCTTAATTAAAAAAAGATAAGAAATTAGGGGCAGTAAAAAAAATTTGGTCCTAAAGTGGGCGGTAGACAAAATAAGTTTGGGAACCCCTGCTCTAGACTAATAAATGATTTAATTATTCGTTTACTTTCCATAAATTCAAAATTATAGCCTAAATGTCCTGTAGGTTGTAGCCGGATTTTACCGTTAATAAATCGCCGAAGAAGTATTCCATTAAGTTGTACGAACCGTTTCACATTCTGAATACTAATAGCACTTTTATAATAAAATTTGTTGGTTGCGAGACATCAAATATCGCGTGACCAGCGTAAGATGGGCTGTTCTCAGCTGACACTCCGTCGGGTTTGGGTGTGGCTTAGCAATTTAGTTAGATTATTCAGGGGTCTAAGACATTAGTTTATCTGGTGTCGTCGCACGCGATGAACGTAACGTAATATGGTATACGCACATCGCATACTAAGTAGTTTACAGGTGTGGCTATAGTGAGTTATAAATCGACTGAAGCAGAAATGATACTGCGGATTTAATTGATTAAATATATGAGTTAGCTGATGAAAGCTCTACGCAATAAAAAGGTCCATCAAAAAATAGCACTGAGAGGAACTGGACTTTAGTTATTAATTTTTTAACCAGATGTGCATAAACATGCGTTTTGCGTTTTTTTATCCTTAACTTTCAACGCAGAGTGACGGAAATGTGAAAACATCATTTTGATCTTTTCACGAGAAAATGTTATATTTTATGATACTATTATAAAGGATTATAAATGTATTATAATTTATATGATATTTAGTTGATTAGAGGCAAAAAGTGAAACTTTATTTGCTCATGCGCACGCGCCACTATCTCGCTGATAGTGCCACACGCTTTGTGTTGCTAGAAGTGACACTTACAATATTAGTATTTTTTTATAAAATAAGGGGGCAAACGAGCGGGTCACCTGATAGTAAGCAACTATCGTCGCACATGGGCACTCGCAACATCAGAAAAGCTGCAGGTGCGTTGCCGGCCTTTTAAGAGGGATATACGCTCTCTTCTAGAAGGTTGGTTGTTTCTGCCTCAGTGTTATGTTAGTATAACATCTAATAAGTAATTCGATTATGAATGTAATAGTTCATTTTAAAATTTTAATAATAATGTTCTTAGGGCTGATTTTTCAATCGTCAGATAAACTTTACCATTGGAATAAATTTGACGTTTTGACAGATTTTATATGAAAAAAAAATTTCAGTGTCATATTAATTCTTTAGGTAAAAGTTATCCGACGATTGTAAAATCGGCCCTTAGTTTAATTATAAAACTTTTTAAAATTGAATGAAAAAAATAGGAAGCTAAAAAAGCTCGGTACACTTTATAACCAAATGCATTATAACATTTTATCCTTATTTCGTTTAAAATTATAAACATAACATTCCCGTCGGCACAAGTCACCTAATTTTATAGCTTTTTATATTAATTACAAAACACCTAAGACATAATAATCTTAAACGTTATCAACGATTATAATATTAATAGCACGAATATATTACATAATTTGTATGAAATTATGAATAATTAATACAAGTATAAATATTTAGGCACTTAATATGACTAATACAAATGACTATTTTCTTTGTTATTATTAAATGATAATAATGTAATATATTACAATCAGTTATAACAGAATAGTCTCCAACGCGACATGAAATTAATTGCCTCCCGACCGCCTACGAACAACACTACAGATATCACTAATATTATTGATTTTATAATTAATAATTCTATTATATTATTATTTATTATATTTTGTAGTCATTTTAATAATCCTTTTCCCATAAAAGTTTGTGTTAATAATTAAGGAATTTTAATAACTTAAATACATAATAAGTAATATTATTAACTATTAGATTTTACACCTGATGGTTTTTCCTTCGTAACATTTTTAATGTATTGATTGATATGTATTTGGGATAATGAATTCTTTATTAAGAGGTGATTAAGTTTAAAAATAATTTATTGGTAGTCCAAAGAGTTATGTTAAGAAAAATTTATTATTGTGTTTTAAATTTTAATGAATCGTAAAATTTTTCTTCAAATAAGTACATAATGGAAATAGCTTCTGTCGATTTATTAACTCATTTCTAGTAAATTAAATCCCAAAAAACGATGTTTAAAATAAAGTAAACCCCTTCTATGAGTATTATAAAAATTTAACACTCCGCCTGCCGACGGATTTTTCCAAACTTTATTTTAGTCTTATAATTACTGTCAGTATCATAAAAACTTAAATACATTGTAACTGCAAAAATCCGAGCTCAACTTATAAAGTAATTAGTTTTTAATTAGTGAATATGAGACGTTCACTTTTATACGTCGTAAATAACTCGATTCGAAACTTTGCGCGTTATTAAATTACTATTTATCTCCTTAATCAGTGATTAACTCGAGATTTATGCGTGCGATAAATTAACGCGTGTTCCGAATTTATATAAATTATTAAAATACATATTATAATTTTTGTGTAGGTTTTTTCTATTTACATACCAAGTACCAACGTTAATCATTTTTTCGTCGTTTAAAAATCTTTTATTTTGGCGTATCTAGTAGATGTTTAGGTCTCGAATTTGAGGATTAGGCTGGTTGCATACCAGGAGCTTTGTGATAGCGAGCGCAAATACAAGAGTGACGGCTGTCACTCACGCTGACGAGCTAGGCCTTACGCAAATACACTTATAGTACAAAATTACTTACTAAACAAAAGAATTTTAATTCATTCATATGTGCACGTTATTTTACTGCAATTTTTGTAGCTTTTGAAATATTAGCGTTCAAAAATTTAATCTTCCTATCTGCAAAACCTGCAGTAATAGTACGCCAATGTTATCTTAAAATATGTTTGGTAAAATGTATAAAATTAAGTCAAGACGCGTAATGCGCGTAATGAAAAACACCGCTCAATTGTTGTTAAAAATTGAGCGGTGTTTTTCATTATCCAAATTTTAAAATTATACCTACGGTATTTATAAAGTAAAATATAGTAGTATATATATCTTACTATATACTTCAATATATTTTTGCGAGTCAATAAAAGTTTATAAGGGCAATATAATTTTATAGGCAGTTTCGGTAGTGTTATTGTCCGGTGTTCAAGATAAGACGTTATTAGCGGTGACATACTAATTTATATTCGTTTCACTTTTTATTCTCATTATTATAATTTTAGCACCCAAATACAACTTTATTTTATTTTATCACAATCGTAAATTTTATCGAAACACAAAGGTAAACGTGCTTTGATATATTATAAATCTTATTAATATAATAACATCAGATAATCTACGCTATTCATAGAATTATAACTCGATATTTATAAATTTTAATTTGAACACATGAATAAATTATAATTTATTTGTTTATAGTTCATAATAAACTGGGCTTTAAGTGTTTGATGAAGTCGCGCATTTACGAGGAGATAATCTCCGGCACAAGCTTTATATTATTATAATTAATGAATATAACCTTACTATTATAATATACGAGAATTTAAGATATAATATTAAATATTTATCGCCTTTATTACTATTCTGCAAGTTGTGTCCTTTTATAATAATTTATCAACTTAAATCTGTTATGAAAGTAATATCAAGCTTTATTTCACTTAACAAAGTTGCCAACGATTTAGGTCACACACACAATCTAGAATCACTTACGTTGGCCATACATTTACAGATTGACATACATCTAGTAGACAGTAGATTTAATCTATAGAATTTATTTTATTGCACAGAAATTGAAATTTGAGTAGGCTTACTGTGTTATCGTCAATTTTGATTATAGTTTTAGTATAATTTTAATGTCACTTACACATGAATTAGGAATTCATTTTAATTATAATGATCTAGTAGATTTAGTAGAATATTAGTTTTTATATCGAATATAAATAACTACATTAAAACACTATCATGTGGCAAATAATTGTGTCACTGCCCACTGGATCGCACTTATTTTAGTAGCTGCTGAATTTCGTAATAACGCTTTAATTTAATTCATATTTACAACTAAGTCTTAGATAAATAGTTAGTAGAATCATCTCAGTAGAATCTTAATGACAACAACAATAAAATTGTCACATTACTCAAAATAATTTAACTAAAAATTATTAAGACACAAAATCAATTAAGTATGTATAGCATAACATAGGGTACTAGTAGACCAACTTAGTAGAATGATACCACTACAAAAAACTTTACAATCCTTAAAATCATGACAGAAACTTAGTAGAACTTGTCTAAATTTGGTAGAATGTCACTGTAACTCACCACCACATGCTGCCTCGTCCCTTCCTCGGTTTGTGCACCGCGGCGCACGTCACACACAACAGCACTACGAGACACAGGCACCTCATGTTGCGCGTCCCGAGCGCGCGGCGGCTCGACTCGGTCTGAGCGGCAGTGGGAGGGTTAAGCCGAGGAATGACGCCCCGATTTTTTTTGTTGGTCGATATCGAGTCTAGGAGTGGGGTATCGATGTCGCTTTTTTGTAAGCTCGAATTGGTGAGCTTTTCGAAGGCTCGAATGAGTCATACGCAGGATTTTGTTTAAGGCTTTCACACTATTGTTGAATTACAAATTCAATAGTTACGTTTATTCAAGTTATTTTTCTAAAAATTATGCCTATTATAGTGAGCTTATTATTTTACCTGAAACGAAATATTTGATCGAAGCCTGAAACCTAAATGTTCTTTTATTTAGATTTATTTTTATTACCTTCTTCTATTCAAATACTATACTACATTAGTCTTTGAGTATCAGAGCCATTCAGATGTTAAGTTTCTTTTTACAATTTGACAAACTGTTTCAGGCAATTTGGGTTTTAACTTGCTAAACACAAAACTTATAGGCTATTGAAAAATATAAGATGAAATAAATATCTTTTTCTGTAATTAAACTACAAAAATACTTACAATTAAAAAAATAAAGTTGTTATCTTCCAATCGCGAGACAGACAGATAGACGAGGCCTCAACGAATGTCGCTCACCTTCACTCGCTGGAGGCTGCAGTTAAGTGTTTATAATTTTTATTAAACGTCGTGTGTTAAATTAATTAATATATTTACGTGACAGTACTTTTGCTTGAGAAATTTGTTAGCTTTTATTTTCTGTTATAGAATACAAGGTGGTTTTTCTCAGAATGAAATAGTTACAAGGAAGAACAAGGACATAGTAGATGATGTGGTAAGGTATGTGTTCAGTTCCCATACTCTATAAAAAGTTTTACTTAATTTTTTTCATTTTTAATGTTTCTCCAGAAAAACTCTATATGAACTCCGACCAAATTATGGGTCATGTTATTTCTAGAATGCATCGCATTTAAAGCTTTTAGTTGTGCAATAGATAAAAAAATATAACAAAATTTAAATTGATACATTTTAAGATGATCATTGATCACAATTATTGAACATTACAATGTAAATTTTTAATGTCACTATTTTATAACAAGGTTTTTATTTGTTACTTAAAATACTAAAGAAGAAGCTATCTTTAAAGAAAAATGCGAATATGACAATATCATAATCACATACACAAGCATTCGATATTCGATCTGTATGCGCGGGCGCCGGGCGGGACCGTGGGAGGGGCGGCGCGGACCAATGGCTGCGCGCGCGCACCCCACACCGCCACACACACACGACTAGCGCACAGAGGCGCACGCTTACTGAAGTTAATCTACTGTAATATGTAGAAATTATGAAGTTGATATGATAATAATTTTTTTGGAATAAACTTTGTTTTTAACTTTTTTGTAAGTATGTTGCATTTACAGGTCCTTACAGGATCTCGCACGCTTAGGAACCCTACATGAAAATTATGTTACTGTTGATAAAAACGATAAATGCATGTTACATATTAATATTTACAATTTCAGAATTTTGCTACTAATTAATATTATCATTATTGAATCCCCAATCGAACGTAGTGAAATCCCATGGACATGAAAATTACAATACTTACGGTTTACATTATCAGTTTTTTTATAAGAAAAGTTTTACACTTAAAAAGTAACTTGTTACGTAAATGGTGTAAAATTATCATGCTAAGAGTGGGTTGCACCGGCTTACTTTAACTATAAATTTAACTTTAACCATAACAAAATGTGAAATGAACTGTCAAATCCCTAGCAAAAGTCGCCATATTATTTGATGATAACCTTAACCTTAACCTTAACTACGCTTCTGGTGCAATTCACCCTAAGGCGGAATTGCGCAGATATGAGTTAAAGTTAACTCTGAGTTAAACATCATGTCATCTGTATCACTCACCAACTGAGTGATACAGATGACCTGACACGCTTAACCCAGAGTTAACTTTAACTCAGATCTGCGCAAGTGGGCCTAATTCGCGCACCAAACAACGCTGCAACATTGTGGGAGCGCTGTACGATAACGCCGTATAAAAGACATCAACGCGCTCAAGCTGGTCGCGTTTGTTTTTGTTGAATATTTCGCATAAAACATATTTACTTAATATTTAATACACAATATGTTTTAAGCGAAATATATAACAATTATCATAGATATTAATAAAATAGGTAACGAAATATTTTTATTGATATGGGTAAAGTATTTTTTAATTTCAAATTGACACTTTAGTACTTGTACAAAGGTAATATTTTATCTTTTTGTGTCTTCTTTTAGCGGGTTTAATATCGCTCCCTGCATTTTGTAACATCTGCATCGTTCTTGATCAATATGCATAAAATCTTAAGTGCCTTGAAAAAGTGTTTGAAAAACTGTGGCACGGGACTCGAACACGTGTACTGATTGAGTCTCGCACCTGCGAGCCACGGGGGCGGCAGATGGCAGATATGGCGCCGATGTGTTTTTGCCACTTATTGGCAGACTAATGGACGGCCTGGTTGACTAATCGGCGCAATACAGGGGTAGGTTCGAAATCTGTGAAGTGTGAACACTGTTTTGGTGGTTCCTTGTCATAAAATTAAGTGAAGGACTTTTTCACAACAAGAAATGATACCATCCAATTTTATGATGAAAAACCGATCAATTTGCTATTTAAGTTTATAACATAAACATGTGACTTATTATTTCTTAAAGTATTACTATCCGACTATGCCAGGAGAGTCGGAGTCAGAGTGTGTTTCAGAAGACCTCTGTGGCTCAGTGGATAGCACGTTCGTAGCTTAAGCCGGAGGTCGCGGGTTCGAATCCCGCCGACGGAACAAAAAGTTTTCAAAGTTCCTGGGTCATGGATGTATATTAAATATATTTATCATATAATAAAAATCTTAAATATATGTATAGTATAAAAGTATTAAATATATTTCCGTTATCTGGTACCCGTAACACAAGTCCTTCAGGTACTTACCACGGGGCCAGATTGACATGGTGTGAAGCGTCCATAGATAAAAAAAAAAAAAGATGGACCAAGTGGAGTTCGACATTTTACGATGCACACTCAACTCTCAAGGCCAAAAATAGTTTACCGCTCAAGCTTGAGGTATCAAGTTTGTGATAGTCTTGTAACTAAAATACTGAATAACATTTTAACTGTTCAAAATAGCTTGCCTAGATATGTATAACAGCGGACAGCATCAAAGTAGGCAAGCGATCTCCCTTATCTGTGTATATTGACACATAATTGGCACTAACACAAAAGGCCATAAAAGGCTTAGGGGCAGCTCTAGCACTAACCCATTGTGGCCACCAGACAGGCGCCAAAACTGACAAAAACAGCCACTATTCGTGTCCTGCTTCGTTTTAAACAACGGTAAAAATAACCTAAAATACTGATCGTTGTAAATATTTATCTGAACCGCTAAAATCGATTTCGTTAATGGTTTGACGCCTGAGATGAACGTGATTTTGACGGTATGGGTATAGGCATTTAAAATCAAAATTAGTCCTAACATACAAATTGGGATTTGGGAATGATTACATTTTACAATAATAAAATATTTAAAACACTTCGTTTCTCTTCGTTCTAATTTGATATTATATTGACATTTCTTTCATTAATATCATATTAATATCATCATAAGATCTATTTTGTTACCATTATGGTGGCCACAAACAAAAATCTTCGAAACTTCCATAACGCGATTTATGATTACTCGAAACATTATTGCTTTTTATTTCTATGTCATAATCTCCTAAACCGTATTTTCTTTTAACCCAATTAATATGATGATTTTAAAATCAAAGAAAAGTCACTTACTTCTATTATCATCATTATGGTTTCCCAATTCCCTAAGCCATAAATTAATATTCTTGCAAGTGAACACTTCAATACATAATGACCAATGAGTACAACCATTAATGAGATCCCCGGGGAGATACTGTACAGTCGCGAAAATAATTACTTTAGCTGGAACTAATTGCAGACAATGAGCTACCCGAAACGTAAAACAGAACGGAAGGACACCATGAAATTTCACTTCATTCAGTACATTACATCTTACTGGTAGAACCTCTATTGCTTATGACTTTAGGAGTCATTATCGTTAAAAATGGAATGTAAAATAAGTCTGAACGGAGTGAAGACAGAAGTATTCCACAGAAGCTATATATCAAGTGTTGACAGACTATTGTGATGCTATAATCATTGGTGATGATGAGTAGAGATAAGTTTCAAAGCATGTTGTTATAATGGCGTATGTTTTTGTACGAATGTTGAAAACATAATATAACTACATGAAAACTAGGTAATTATTTTAAGGTTCCAGTGAGCTATATGTCTGTTTATCCCTTTTTTTCTTCATATTAGGTCTACCTCTAATTAAAGAGTATCTTTACCTAGAGTATATTTTTGAATAGTGGTAAGTTAACAAAATTTACTTAATTTTTTTGGTGATAAAACACTGTATATACCTACCTACCACTGAAAACTATTTTACGTAAGCATAATTTTCAAAACCGAAAAAAAAATTAACGTATGATTATTTTTTACAACTTACAAGCCAAACTACTATTAATTTTGGCTAAATAAGTAACACAAAAAGCATTTGAATACTCCATTTAATATCTTAGTTGGTGGCATCGCTACGGAAACTATTTATTTGCGAGTGTCACCAGATAACTGTGAAACTAATTTGAGTGATGTTTTCATTTTGTTATAAAGTTCAATATCGCATATTCGGAGCTCGCACCGTGTAATCTCGTGAAGGGAGTTCGTTTATTTTGTTCCTAAGAACTGCGAGGCGTTGAAAATCGACGTATGGAACGTTCGAGAGAGAAATTAAGTTAGTTGGTAATTATTATTCGGGACCGTAGCGAAGCCTGGTTTTAGTTCATTGAATGATGAAAGGAATTTTTATTGATTCGAAACAATAAAACTGTTTTTTCGTTCGTTTAGTGACTATAGTAGTTAGGTCAAAGTGTAAGAATTGCAAACTATTTTTATTTCGTTTTATGTTATAAGGTATATACATGAATTATACATATTCTTTATAGGAAGCCTTTATGTTACACTTGATATTAAACTACATACATACAATTTGACACACGATGAGAAATACATATTATGTAGTATTAAATTAGGATTCGAATTTCGAACCCCCATCCAGTGTTAGAACCGTCAGCCTATGTACACAATGTTGACGCTATATTGCGTCACGTCGCCATACCTACTACCGAGAAACATAAAAAAATACCACCGAATACTGAAGCAGGACAAAGGAATTGGGCAAATATCTCATCCCTCGCTTATCTCCTTTGTACGGAAACGCAAATACGTCTAAAACAATACTAAACTTAACAAATAGGTTCTATAAACGGACAATGAGTATCCACATTAACCTATCAAGTTGAAAACAAACTTTAAATCCAAGTGGTAGAGTTGAATTTACTTTGGAGTGGCGTAGGAAAGCGAGCGGTGTATAACATTTTAACCGTACTCGCTTATTGTATGTTTATTGCAGGAGGCGAGCGTAAATATGGAATTTATTGTGTTTGCTGACGGAGGTGGTCGCCGCACAGGGCGCACCACCCTTCCGCCCTTAATATAAGGAATATTAGGGAGGAAATAGAGGTAAATTAGACATTCAAATATAGAGGAAGTGTGATAAAAAAACTTCTAATTCGGTCCAAATAACTGATTTTTAAATCAAATTATATACTCCTACACAGTTACATTCGAAAATATATATGTATGTGATAAGTTACGTCTAGATTGTTAAGAAAAGAGGAAAGCCACATTTTTTTCTGCACCTCACATGCACTGGTGACCTCATGAGTCAAGTTAATTTCCACACGATAAATGCTTAAATTCTTAAATCCTTCCCTTGAGCACTTCCAAATTTGTAGATGTATGACAGAGCAGAACTAGTCGTCTGTAATGGAAAGGCACGGCGCGGCGTCACTCCGCTCATTTCATGCCTGGCTGGGGCCCGAATCGAGATATTTATTGACTCGCTGGGAAACTTATATTTACATTGTCGATAAAAAATTAAAGGATTCTTTTTCGGTATCTTTACTGTGACGTCTTCATTTTATGAGCGCCATATTAAGCTGAAATAAAAATGAGTTAACGCAAAAATAACGTAAATACATACCTACTTGATTGAAACAAGCTGCAGCAAAATATGAGCTAAAGAAAAAAGATGACGATTGAGGAAGATGCTTATTTATATCTTTAAACAATTATTATACAAACTTATGTCTCCATGTGTATTTAAAAGATAGCAAGCTAAAATAACTTTTTAAAACAAAATTTTCATCGAAGTATAATTATATGTACTATAAAATACGTGCGCAATAAAAACATCAATGAACATTTCCACTTAAATGCTCATAACATAATCGTGTAAGATAAATATCATATAATACGGCTATTAACATATTAAGTAGGTAGAGAATATTAAATTAATGAAGTAGGCTTAAAACTTGTCGCACATTCACAGAGGACTGCCACCTAGACGGCGTGAGCAGGGAGGTCTATGTTGAAGAGGGTTACCATGATTTATAATTTTTTAAGACACTAGAAATATCGGTAAATTTACTTTCGTCGATATTGATGGTACAATATTGTGTGTTGTTGAAAAAGATATTAAAATTCCACTAGCTGCAAGCTCATACCATGATTACGATGCTGTATCTAGCTATTTTTTAACTTGTCCTGAACTTTCAAATTTTAACAGCAACAATTTTAATATAAAATATGAAATAAATACTTCGAAAACATAAGCTGTCCATCAATATCGATATACATGGTGCCCCACCGCGCTCACCGTGAGAGGATCGGGGCTCACACATAAACCATCCACCACGTCGGCCTCATCAGCTAATGGCAGCCCGAACAATGTTCGCCAAAACCGACAAAAAAATTGAGACATCGAAATTCTTGTCCGCGTTTAGGAGCGATAAAATCACCGCCTCGAATGATATATCGCGCCTCCGCCGCTAATAGTGTTTTAATATCGTCTTAGTCATCCCCGATTTCATATTCGCGTCCTGTTTTTTTATAATTTATGGGTCGCCTAGCGTCTCAGTTAGGTTCCACGCGTTTGTGATAAAAATTCTTTATATTTAGTTTTAGATTCCTGACATATTAACATGGGAAACTGGCGAGTATGTGCGCAATTTGCTACCAAAACCATGCCTATGAGTCAGAACTTGGAACATTCCAGTCATATAAAAAGAAATAGAAATGTCCTCATCTATACTAACATATAATTTTGATCGCCTATCCATTGATTTGGGAGGCCGGAGGTCCTTAACTTTTTGCGTCCTCGACTATCATTACTGTCAAATCTGAAGGTACGGAATAAATCGGTGCGAAGGCTAATTTAACAATACAATTATCGGCGAAGGCTGTAAATCGCACGGGGGCGGCCGTTTTTTACGAAGCGTCGAAAATATTTCAAAATTATGACATCTGTAATCTGCGGTCGGTGCCTGACCACACGCAATACAGGCTAGCAGCCTAGCAATACACCGCGACTTTGCGCGTAAGAAGAGATAAATAATAAATAATATGCTCAAATAAAATATAAACATTGAATTAACTACTATACTTAAAATCGATCAAAAACTATATATTTAATATACAAATTAAAAACTCAATTTGATCCATGCATGCATCACTATTTTGTAGCAAGCTGTTTACAGCGATTACTCGAAAATTAAAAAATATGATTTTTTATTCAGAACGCTTTTTTTAAGTGATCAATATAACTAAATAATATTTGAGTTATAATATATTACTAAAGCTTCTCATTTTAACTGTTATTGTCATTAAAAATAAAGGAGAAAAATTTAAAAAGATAACACGATCTACCTTTGCGTGACGCATATTACTTTTTATGGGCCTCTATAACCCAGATTAGTAGTGAAACTGAAATGATTACGTAATCGAACAGGTTTATAATTGGCCCCACATCAATCTTCGTCCACACTGACCTAATGACTGAAGGTCGTATTCTAGATCTGTGTAGAGGCGATTAGATTAATCTAGACAAAAAATATAATTATAGTCCTGGTGCATATGCAATGTGCAAAAACTATAAATACAGCGGACCGGACCGACTCGTTTATAACTTGGTTGTAAGTTGCACTATTAATTTTTATTTACTTTTATCTCAGATTTAACTGGTGATTTTCTATAAATAACTGTTCAGTAATACAGAGGTAGTATGGGAAATCAGTTTCTTTAAATAATAATCGCTAGTTTATTATAAGATTCAAATCATTTTCATAAATTAAGTTTAACTCAACCAAAGTAAAACAGCTGAACCGATTTTGACGATTTTTTCTTCAGAAATACTCTTAATCCTGGGACAAGACAATATTATAGTGATTGTCACTGAAAAATGTATGGTTCCGACGATAAGCAGAGCAAGTTGCTGGCAAAATTTGTCGCAACATTAAATAAGCAAGATAAATCCCAAAATCACTAGAAAAGCGCTTTACATTATCCCTTACGCAGGCACGGAAGCTTTTATACAGCTTTCATAAACTTGTACACATTTACACCTAAATAGACAGGTGCTGGGTGTTGCAACCCTTAGGGCTGGAGGGCTGAAGGAGGATGGAGTAATTGAGGGCCCCGCGGCGGACCACATCGACTCTTTGATGCAATACTGTTGCAATACATAAGATTACGTTCCCCTCTTTATTTCTATTGGTGGAAAATACTTTTCGAAACAAGGAATTAAACAGTAGGTAAGAACAAGGTGATACTATAAATCAATAAGGGTGAATTGCACCAGAACCGTAGTTAAAGTTAGGGTTATTGTTATCGTCAAATATGGCGACTTTTGCTAGGGATTTGACAGTTCATTTCACATTTTGTTATGGTTAAAGTTAAAGTTATACATAAAGTAAGCCGGTGCAACCCACTCTAAGAAACTACACGCCCGAAAATTTGTGAGCGAAGGAATTTGGTATGAGATATACCAAATTTTGTCAAAAATGTCAAAATCTGGATGAAGAGACGCATAATGAATAATAATGATGCCTCCTTATGATCTTTCAACAAACTTAGGGGCACTTGCGTAGATCTGGGTTAAAGTTAACTCTGAGTTAAACATCATGTCATCTCTATCACTCTTTAAAGTGAGTGACAGATATGAAATGATGCTTAACTTAGAGTTAACTTTAACAGAGCAACGTAACAATATCAGAGCACCAAACATAACTAGATATAAGTACCTATAAGAACAGGTCATGTGACCTAGTTTAGGTACTTAGTACCGTTTAATTGTTTAAATGCTAAAATTAAGATAAAGTAACAAATTGTAACTGTTCAACATTGAAACAATGTACCTACCTATATTGTTATCAATAAAGATTATTATTATTATTATTATTATTAACCCAGATCTACGCAAGTGCCCCTTATACCATCTAAACACTGTCATTATACCTAATTTACTTATCCAAGTCGACTAATGGCCGTTCCCTATATTCAATCTATCTCTAGTTTGACATACAACCGATCGCAGCTGACATAGAATTGACATAAAATATATGGAGCTAATGTCTAATGTGAGCTATTCCTATCTCAAGTAAGAGATAGATTGAATATAGGGAACGGCCGTAAAAGGGTATCGATTAATCTTAGTAGAACTTAAATGCTTAATAAAGCCTTCATCAGGAGCGTGAGTCACTCTAATGTGTGGTCCCTAATTATTCAAGATTTGCATAACATATTCGAATCTGTAGAAAGGTTTTTAATATTTTACGTCGAGATTATAATCGCCACATAATTTACCCACTACTGGTCGTCCCTTATTAATTTGCGGTCAAAGTTACACCAAAATGTCACGAGCCTTTTTTTAATTAATGTCAAAAGGCGCCTACGCAGTCTGACATAAATATGTCATAGCACACGTAATTGGGCCCTATGAATTCCATTAAAATGGGATTTCCTAGTAAATTTTCATTAGTATATTATAAGTTATCTATCTTATATGGCTATATTATATAGATTCATTGTGTCACGCACATCACTGGGGAGCTTTCACTTGTTGTGAGCCACAAGTATCACCTACTTCTACAGAAGTTTGTTGTTTATGTGATAGGGTGTCTACTGGCACCACACAACCTGAGGTAGTAAAAATTATACCAAGTTGTAAAATTTACTTAGAATTCGACGGTAGACCGGTAACACCTGCATTTCTCACATCGCTAAAATGTTTTTCTGGCAAACATTGTTAGCCGGCCGGATAACAGATAGCCGACAATGGTTTATTTAGTTTAAACAAATAGCCGGCGTTTAAACAATAGCCAGTTTTGGCTTAACCACTTTTATTATCTTGCACAAAAAGTGCAATTTTTTACACACCCTTTGTTTCAACTAAAGGGTTTCTGGTGTTGCGAATATCGTTAATTTATTGAGTTATTGTTCTATTGACAACGCTTCCAAAACAATGATGGCAGTTTATCCGACACAAGCAGGAGTAGACTCGCAGTCACCCGTTACCGATTTCAAAAACTTCCACTTAAATATTATATAAATAACTGACTGGTGACATTGACTTACTTGACTGTAGTCAAGTAATACATAAAAATCGAAGGTACTCTCAAAAGTTGAAAATACAATTTACAAACTGCTTTTATACATATTGGTATAATAATTTCCAAAATCGGTTTGCTAAGATTAACCTCTGCTAGGTCACAATATCAGAAACCTTAGCTTTTAACATTCTACAAGTAGGAAAATCAGAGAAGAAGGCATCAAGCAAGGCTATTCTTATGACAAAATATAAAACCCTGCGACTAGCGAAAAGTCTTATTAAGCACTTGAAATTTTCTCTCCTCTTTACTATTTCTCTCTTCTACTGTTATAATGGGTATTGATATAATATCTCCCAATGCTGAATTTATTGCAGATAGCTCGTATCGCCGGTAACCTCCCTAGATATTTCAAGTTAGACATATCGTTAAAAAGTTTTTAACAAATAACTCAACATTACCAACCAGGTAGACCGAAGATCGACCACTTTAAATGAACTCTACTTCGAATAAACAAGTATGACAAGAAGCTCCTGTCTACTCTGGTCGCCTATTCATAATGATACATGATTATTAATTAATCTTTTGGGAAGCGGCAAAACAACTTAGTCACTGTCGAAAAATTAAAAGCAAAAGAATAATTTTAACAAATTAGGCGACAAAACCACCACTTTTTTTCAGGGTTGGATGCTGGGTGTTCTTATTAATGATTGGGCGTGGTTCGCTTTTGTTGACTACTTTTTATATTTTGCCGCCTTTCGCTCAAATATTTAGGTCTACATAATATGTTATTTAGTAACAATATAAGTTATAAGCTTGGCTTCAAGAGCAAATTTGTTGTCTTAAAACGCGATACTTTATGGTTTTCACAAAAATGATTAGACGAGTGAGTACACGTATTCAAATATATTATGTTATGAACATATTGTACAGAAATATTAAACATTAACGGTCTTACTACAAAAGATTTCAACACCTGTTGAACAGTTGATTAGAAAAAAATTCAGTACATAATGGTCGCAAAGGCAAAACATAAATGTTTAGATCTTTTGTGGAAGGACCCCAATTGATTAATGTCTGGAAATAAGAGGTAGTAAAATATGCATTTATAATATCTATAAAACTACTTGACGATTCCAATCGATGAAAAGGTCGTTCTAGGGTCGGAGCGCTTAGCTTTAGGCGCTATATTAATTGCAAATTCTTATAAACCTGTCCGACTTAGAGTACATAATAATATTTATTTACATTCCCAAATGACTTTACAGTTAACCGATCCAACCCACATAATAAACAAGTCAGATTATTGTCAGCTTAACTGAAAAACATGACGCGGGGCGTTGCATTCTGACAATATTCCTTCGAATTCCTGTACATAATTTATGTAATTGTGTCTTCATTCACTGCCGCTCGCACACGTTGATAATGTCCCTACATCCGTCCCTCTCTAGCGCAGCTTCCAGAGAGAGAGAGGGCACGAACAAAAAACTCAGGTGTCTATGGTTTGATTGGCGTTTTTTGATTGCTCGTAATAAATTCTATAATAGTGATTAAGCTAATATTAATAAGTCTAATCTGTTTAATTTGACTAATAATGATGAACAAACACATTTTTTATGTTACGTAACTTTTGATCTTGGAATGTGTTACATTATATTATTTATTATGAATAGGTTCTATAGCATCATGAACACGATTTATTTTTTAATTAAATGACTAACATTAAACATACTAAATTTATGGTTATAAATTGCTACGGGAGAGATACATTGTAATCTCTAGCGCCATTTTAACAATAGTCCAAAAAACGAAGCTCCATCAAAAAAACATAAAATCCATTTCTCGTGTCAAAAACGTCCTAAATTACATATTTCACTAAAATTCTCACACGTCTAAGACACTTAAGGCTCGGCTCGGTCGATGATAATAGCAATATCCTGTCCAATGGCCGTCGATTGTCAAAAATTAGGAATTTCGGCAATTACATCCAAACCTCCCACGTAACGCGTAAAAAATCTCACACCGGGCGCATCCACATTTTCTCAAAAGGAGCCCGACGCAGCTTTCCTGTATGTGCCACAAGTTACGGGAGGGAGCGAACAAAAGTTTGTTTGCAGTTGCTATTTTAATTATTTATAATACTAACAAGCAAGACATTCAATTACAAAATAGTAATCTGCATTTATCTATGCAATATAATATAATACAATCTACAAAAAATTCTAAATCATTCTTATGTATCTTTTATTTCTTCTTATTTTTTTAAAAAGGTATATTGTTTTATTATTTGTAGTTTGCTACTGAATTTTTGAGTTGACTTGAAATAATCCATCGACATAATCTTTCTTGCACAAGAATAATGTATAATACTAATCTCTATGCTTTTTAAGTATCCGAAGATTAAGCTAAGCGCTGCTAGTCGGATGAATTAGGATTAGCTATTTAATCTTCTTTCAACTCAATTGCCTAATAATATTATGTGTAGCTACTAGAGATTTTGAATATTTGATTTGAAGACTTCATTTTTTGTATTTAGTGCGAACGTTGTGTATGTACGATAAGTCGATAACGATAAGAGGGCGAATAAAGCAAAAAATCAAACATCGTCCTTCTCGCCTTACACTTAGGTACGCGGTACGCCCGTCCCCATCTCACATGCCAAGTGAAAAAGAACGACGCGGAATCAGCGCCAAGTTAGTTTTTTCTTAATAACGAGAACTTAATAATAAAGAGAAAATGTAACAATCGTAACATTTTCTCGATAGAAATACCTTGTTTTCGCTAGTACGGTCCCGGATCCCTCGCAAATTTAATGTAGTATAATATCTTTGTTTAAAAAGTAAACAATTCAGGGCTTATTTTAGGTAAGTAATAATAAGCCCTGAATTGTTGTCAAAGTGGGAAAAGTCTTTGAGAAATTGGTCCAGGCCCAAATTTATTTTCAATTTAAGTCCTTATTTGACACAAACCAGCATGGCTTTCTGCCTGGAAGGTCAACTACTTCAAACCTTCTCGATTACGTTACAACGATTTATGAATCTATGGAAGACAAAGCAGAAGTACATGCCATCTACACCGATTTCTCAAAGGCTTTTGACTTGGTTGATCACGGAATCCTCTTACAAAAGCTTGCTCATACCGGGATTTGTGGTAGCTTACTCAGATGGTGCGAGTCATACCTCAAGAACAGGTCGCAGCTAGTAAAAATCAGGGGCTATAATTCTGACGTCAAATTAATGCCTTGCGGCGTTCCCCAGGGCTCACACTTAGGGCCTCTTTTCTTTCTGTTCTACGTGAACGACTTGTGTTCTGTTATTGCATCCGGATACCAAATGTTCGCAGACGATCTCAAGGTATACAGAAAAATCAACGACCACCGAGATATTCGATTCTTGAGTATTGCTGTCAGATTTGGTGCCCATCTTATGCAGTACACATTGCCTGAATAGAAAAACTTCAGAAACAGTTTTTGTACCACATTTCTTATGCACATAATCTTTGTCAAAAACTACCTTCTTACGAGTCCCGGCTACAATATTTTAAACTTACAACATTAGAAAACAGACGACAAATTGCTGATATTATAGTCTACTTATCTAAACTAGTCAATGGTAAGCTAGATGCTCCTTCTCTTACGACCAAATTGCAATTTGCTGTCCCACGACCAGGTAGTCGTCTGCATAATATGAAGACTTTTAGTTTGTCCTTATGTCGGACCAACTACTGTCAGCACTCACCACTGTACCGTATGTGTTCAGCTTATAACAGAGTCAGCAATGATACAGATATATTTAGCGCATCAATTCGCTGTTTAAAATTACATCTATTGCAGAAATGGTAATGTTATTATAATCATGCATATAGTTTTTGTTCAAAGTAATGATAGCGATGTACCATCGACAGAGTTCTTGATCGACTACGCACTTGGTGCAGGTCGACAGGAACTCTGTCGTTACTGTGCCCAATCTTAATTTAATATTATTTTATATTAGCATACTGTGTTCACATCAAGAAGGTCTCACACAATTGTTATAATGTATAGTGTAAGCAAATATTTTGTTAAATTATTTTAAGTGTTAGGCTAGTTTTGTGAACCTTAAATAAAAAAAAAGTATGAAACTGAATCATAAGATTGTCTATGATATTACATCATTTTACTTAAGTCGCCCCCTTAAGATAAAGTTTTGGCTCCAATACGTCAATGGTGGTTTCTTTACCCAATTCTCCATTACACATCAATATATAATATTAAAATTACCATACACTGTTAATTAAAGCTCTTCATTTTATTCAACAGTGCGAAAACAAAAAGTAGACAAATCGCTGGAATTTAAGTTTTTTATTTTGTCATGGAAATCTCGCTTACTCCCATCACTCGTCCTACACAAAACGTAACATTATTTTGTTTTTCCCTTTGAATCCTTTGTGTGCGCTAGCGCCGGCGGAGAGGGCGGGCCCGAGGCGTCAGTTATATATTTATTTGTGTGTCCATTCTTGTCTTGACGTAAATAAATTAATATCTCAGATTTTGAAATTTCGCGCTTTCATGGTGGCCAGAACACAGGTAGTGGGAGTTTTTTCGTTTTTATGACTCGACTCAATGAGTGTTCATTAAAGGCGGTTTGCTCATTCATTCTTTTTTGAAATTGTTTTAAGTGGTCACATTTTGTGTTCGGAATTACACAAGTTATAGAATATTACTTATGCCACACTTTTTCTTGCTCTTCAATCTTTACATACATTTAGTGGTTAATTAATTTGAAACAGGTTTATTACACAGGATATAGCAAAACTAAGTGACAATACTTTAGGGTGTGTATAAGTCCCCTATATATGGAGTTCACCTTTAATGTTGCAGTACTGAAAGAGTTCTTTTGAACTTCTACGATAAACGTGTCCTCGACAAGAAACTCTCACATTTCGTTTTATAGGCTGCAATTTCTTAATCAAGATGAAAATACGCTTAAAATATTGAAATGTATAATATAGTGGGAGGTGTGAGTAGTTTGAAGGAATTTTATTTATGATGGCTATAGACTGGCTTCCCAGGTATAACAATTAACCACTCCGACCCAAAGTTGTAACACGTTGGGACTTGCTGCTGCCACCTACTGTCCATACTTGATTGCCTTGTGTAGACTGTATTGTAAACGATTATATATTTTATTATAAATATAAAATTATAAAGGATTAAAATAGATTTGATATTTGATTCCGAAAATCTACAATATCACGTATAAAGTAGTAAAACTTTAGAAAACTCAACTGACTGTACAGTGTGTAACTGAAAGAGTTACACTGCACTACTTTCACAGTGAACTCTAATTAACGTACATATAATATACACAGCATACACCCTAAAGTATTTTCTCTATTTTTTGTTATACTATGTACAATGTCTTTGTAGTTTGTTGTGCCTAAAGATTAAGGTACCCGATTCCTTAAGCCCCGTTTAAAATGTTAGTAATATAAAATAGTTACTTATTTAAAACTAAAATACATTTCGATCAATTCTGTCTATGCCAAACATACCGTTAATTTTTATACCTCATTCGATAGCCATTGACGCCTTGTCATGAATGAAATGTCTAGGAGTCCTTAAGATAAGGAGTTTACAACTCTATATTCAGGAAACGGGGACGGCGCCGGAACCAAAATAAAAGAGAAATTATACGGCCAATTACTTAAACAATTCCAACTTTGGAGCTTACCGACAATATTTATTTATGACGTGTAAAAACCGTACTAACTTTCGGTTACACAGAGCTGCGCGTGCATCGAATGAGGACCAGCATTTTTGATAATTGCTCACGGATTCCCGATGATGCACGAATCGCGATACAACTTACTAATCAATTTAGTATTTAGTATACCTACAGCTGATTCCTTCCGGTCTAATTCCAAAACAGTGGAAACGTAGCTTAAATCGGTTATACTGTAAAACCGTTAACTTATACAGCTAGTTTTGTAGTAGAGAATATAGCTTTACAAAATATTTCATTATCATTTTGTCATTAGTTAATGATTATTATCAGTTCACACTTGCTCGTCATAAGAGAGACTACGATACGGCCGCAGAAGAGAACTTAATATGAATTATGAAGAGTTTGAACGAAAATTTATAAAGCTTATGTCACAAGTTCATTAAACTGAAGATACTCTCACTACCATTCAACTGTGCATCGACGTTATGGGGGTATATTACCTAAAATACAAAATAAATATATAAATTTTATCAAAAATTAAAAACTTAAAGTCTTATATATATTTCAGCTATGCAATTCACAATATAACAACCAATTAAATTAAAATACTCGCACCGATTCCGTAATTGTTACCTTTTGAGTCATCATGGTCCGTTCCATCAGATATCCTCCAGAATGTTCAGGGAATTTGCCATTTTCATTTTATGTTTATCTCGAGCTGACCGATAAGACTGTCAACTTAAATTAAAAATATTCCATCTGATCGGTATCAGAATACTTGAGATGTTTGTTCTGAGCCATCGAGTATGTACCTAAACATTATAGAGGTGTAGCCTGAAGTCCAACACGTTTTAAGCTGCGCTGTCAGCGAAAGTCATATATTACGTTTTTTGGTTAGGTTATGTCAAGTCAATATTAATCGTGATTTGCCAACTAACTTGAAATAACCCAACCTTGTAGGTTTTCAATCTCTCTATAAATTAATTTTTATATGGTAAGATTTTGACAAAACACAGCAGTTTTTATGCAAAAATAACTCTGAGAAATATCATATCGCACTCGTGCTAAAACGAAATCGTATCAGTGGTCCATGTGCTACGTCTTGCGCACACAAATCGTATGTTATATGTCAACGCTGGACCAATCACCGAAGCTGTATACGACGACAGCGTAAATCTTAAAAAAGCAAACCCTTAGTACCAATTACCAAAGATACTTTGTAGTCGGATTAAAGTTTGCTAAATTATAATATTCACACCTGTTAATACGAGTGATCAGATAGCGCGGTCAGCTCGGCAGGCAGCGGGCAACGGGCAGCGGCAGCGGGCAGGGGGCAGCGGGCAGCAGGCAGCAGGCCGGTACACATCACGATAGTACCGGAACACATCTCCGATTGCCATCGCAAGCGCATTCGGTATTTCATTTTGCACGCGAGTTCGATGTTAGGAGTCTGATTTACAGGAGAGTTTTGACTTTTGCAGCTTTATGAAAATGTCGAAAAAAAATAAAAAATATTAATCGATACTTATTATCGATATTTATTAATACCAGGCGCTAGCGTCACTTAATTAAAACACTATATCCCCATTGTTTCAAAGTTAAAATTAGATACTGAATGTGTAACTATTCTGTAATGCTAGTGCCCACTGCGATATCAAAGTAAATCAGCCAATAAGTAACAAGCATGTCAACGTCTTTATCTTTCAACAAATTTGATTTCTTAAGACATCGCTTACTAATTACTTACTAATTACTTATTGGTAAAGCTGCAATGAAAATAATTGACATTATCACATCTAGTTTACCTCAGTTTACCGCAATCGCAATAACATTAATCCTAATACACCAAGTCATTTAATCAATTTGTCTTCAAAAACCCCACTTATTTTGCAACCCGCTAAAACGTATGTAGATCAGTGCCTCTGCGCTGCATACATTTTATTTATTACCGTTTCTTGAGCCGCTCGGCGGTGTGAGAGAGCACTAATTAACACATCTAGTGCGCAGATCTAGCGATAACGGGTGACAGTACGCAGAATACTGTGCAGTATAATAAGGCTCTCGATAAGACGTGCCAAAACAAAAGAACAGTGTCGAATATAACAGTAAAGCGCTATTTATATGCTGAATATAGCCTAGTATTAATTGGTGTAAACTGTAAAGGTTAGAATATTTTAATCAAATTTATATTATTGGAAAATATAGATTAACATTGATTAATATAATATTAAGTAGAAAAAGTAGTATTCTTGTGGGATATTGTAATACCAAGAGTAGGGTCAATTCAGACAGCAACGCGACGAGGCGAGACGCGGTGCGGCATAAATTAGTATGGATTTGACAGATTCGCAAGACGTCTCACGGAATTGAAATCTATCAAATCCTTACAAATTTAGATATGCCGCGCCGCGCCTCGCCTCGCCTCGTCGCGTTGCGGTTTGAATTGACCTAATGGTAAACTAGTTTATACTGGCTAGTGACCTAATTTGCGACTGAATACTAAAATAAGTGTAAGAGGGAAGTGGCGCTTTTCTTCCTTCCTTGTCATTCCGCCAAGCAATGGCAGTTAAAACCTCCTAATTCATCCTAATTTTTATTTAATATTCTATTTAATATGGCTATTTGTATCTTGTTTACCATTCAATTAAGCTATTAACGAGTTCAAATTGAACATCGAGAGTCGCGCAGTTATCAGTGAGCAGAAATCGGCACTCCGGGGTGCCGGTCGGTAGCTTGTTACATTATACATTACATGTTACATTACTAACGAGACCGAATTGGAAGTGTTGAAAAAAGTGAAGGACATTTATTTGTTTGTTTCGTTGTTAATAGATGTTGGTTGAATTTATAGTTTAATTATAAATTAAAATATAATATGTTTCAAGTAGGCATAGTGCGATAACGAGAATCATTCATGATGTTGATAATAATTCATTAATAAAAGCCACGCGCTGAACATACATAACTAGCCAAGTCAGATCTGATAAGTGCTAACACTAGATGTCTCTTTCGAAAATAACAGCCAAGTTCAATTGGAAACAAAAAGGTGAACTTGGCTGTTATTTTGTACTTAATTATGTTTTTGATAAGATCAACAACTACACGATTCACGACTTGACTTGACATAATTCTTTGGCTGCCAATGAATAAATAACAAAGTACAAGCACAGTATTTGCTTAATTTGACTAGGAATTCAACATAACATCAATTTGGACCCTTGTAATGAAGAGATTATGAGTTCTGACCGGCGCAGGCGCAGCATTCCTGATTCTTCACGGTCCTCACACTCGCTTCTTAATTCAATCAATGAATCAGACACTAGATGAACCAAACATAAGCCGCTGTTGAAACATTGTGACATATTTTTAATTAATTTGTGTAATTAATCTGCATTTACAGCCTTGAATACTTGTCAGTGAAATGGTAACACGAATTTGTTTGGGATCCGATTAAGATCAGAGTTCTTGTCATGTTCCAAAGTTAATTACTTACGAAGACATGGATTGAAAAAACTACTATTTGTTTGATTTGTAAGAAATTGTAGGTAAATTAGAGTTGTCAGGAGCGCAGGCAATCGAAATTATGATTTCGTATCGATTTCTTCTTTTTATGATGCACCACTAAAATCAAAACTATTTTATATGCGAAAGTGTGTCTTTTTGTCTGTTGACTCTATATACTCTTAAAAACCACTGAACTGAAGCCAAAATTTGACTAGAGACTATATAGAGCTTGGAACCTTAAGGACGCTATTACAAATATCAGCGATTTTCCGGTACCCTATTAAAGAATTAGGAGTCAAACTGCGAGGATATTTTGGTTTCAAATGAAAGATAATATATTCATCTCCACGACTGTACCATAAAAATTCTATAGCCGCATACAAAATTTTCACATAAAATACGTTTTAACCATCACAATAATCGCAAAATATGAAAAAAATGGGGTCTGATTAGGTACATTAATATCTAAATACACTGAACTGAGGAAAATAAATATACAAAAAATTTGTTGCTTATTTAGTCCTCTATAAAGTCCGCTAAAAATTTTATATAAAAATAAACAACTTTTCCAGTTATAAGAAAAATAAGAAAATTTCTCAAATTTTTTCATACATTTTCGCCATATCAAAAACGCGGCGAACGTCGTAACCGCCACTGTACAAGGCGCGCTAATATGAATCTTTTTTTAATGTCATTAACGTCGATATTCGTACTGACAGACATCCGACCTGCTAATTAAAAAGTTGGAGCATTCTTAAGACTCATCCCAATGAAATTGTACCACGTTATAAACAAATTTCTGCACTATGAAGTGACAAGCGACAGCAGCTAGTCCATACTAATATTATAAAATAAAAAGTGTGACAGACAGGTCTGTCTGTTACCCCATCACGCCCAAACCGCTGAACCGATTTCGCTGAAATTTTGTATGGAGATACTTTGAGTCCCGGGAAAGGTCAAAGGATACTTTTTATCCCGAAAACTTATATATCTTAACGTGGGAGAGCCATGCTTCGGCACGAATGGGCCGGCTCGACCGGAGAAATACTACGGGCTCACAGAAAACCGGCGTGAAACAGCGCTTGCGTTGTGTTTTGCCGAGTGAGTGAGTTTACCGGAGGCCCAATCCCCTACCCTTTTCCCTTCCCTACCTTCCCATACACTATTACCTCGTAAAAGGCCAGCAACGTACCTGCAGCTCTTCTGATGCTGCGAGTGTCCATGGGCGACGGAAGTTGCTTTCCATCAGGTGACCCGTTTGCTCGTTTGCCCCCCTTTTTTTATAAATAAAATGTACAGTTCCCCGCGATAAGCGAGTTTTGGCCCAATGGTGTTGCGGGCGTCATCTTGTACTTAATATTTTGCATTTTTTTCCCAATTTTATCTAAAATCAGCCAACAAAAGCTTGACCAAGCTGTTCGGGTATTATGCAGCTCTAGCAGCACGCACCACAGACCCCGAATGGTGTAACTGTACTGTCGCCCTGCTGACACTATTGTGTACAGATTATCTCCACATTAGAGGCAGGTAAGTGACCATCTTATCCATGGAACATTCTAGTTCCGCAGCTTTAAGATTATTTTGAGATTCAAGATTCAATACTCTATATTTATTGTGTTCAACGCTCTATGTAGTTACGTGATATTTATTTATTTATTTCGATTCACCAACAGAACATCATCTCACACATTAAAAAATTAAATTAAGAAATTAAAAAAAACCCCCGCCAAAAAACTTTAAAAAGTAATGAAATAACATTTCCTGACTTTAAGTTTAAATCATTCCTAAGAGTAAAGTAATATTTTAGTCCATAATTGTTGTCAAGGTGTGTCGGGGGACCGCTAAGTAAACTACCACAACAGCGACTTTTGCATTTTGTATCGCCATAATAGTCGCTGATTCTCTCGATTCGGGTCGCTGTGAACAGACCCTTAATTTATATTGTTATGTGAAATCAAACATCTACATTAGCGGTCCCCCGACACATCTTGACAACAATTATGGACTAAAATATTACTTTACTCTTAGGAATGATTTAAACTTAAAGTCAGGAAATGTTATTTCATTACTTTTTAAAGTTTTTTGGCGGGGGTTTTTTTTAATTTCTTAATTTAATTTTATTTTATGCTTTTTAAACTTGTGCAGAATAATTCCTATCAACTGGATCATATCCCAATGAATACCATCTATAAAATATGTCCTCTTGGATGAGGCCATCAATATGAGCCCAAACATGAAACCTCCACTTTAAGTTCATACGGAGCTTGGCTCCTATAGAATCCAGGTGATGCTGCAGCAGCAGCATGCAAATATTTACTGTTTATCTACGTCTTACTGGTTGTCGCAATTAAAATGAGCCCAAACACGAAACCTCTGCTCTAAGTTGGTGAGGAGTTGGGTATCCTATTGATTACCAGGTGATGCTGCACCACCAGGTCAACTTTCCAATAATGTGTATATATTCATAAGTGTCTCGAACCAGGATGCAAAATATAAAACCCATCAAACGAATGCAAGTTGCTAATCGTCCTATCACGAACCAGATATACCGTGATATTTCAGCAATGAGCAGGCTGATGATGATGAACTATAGCTAAGTAAGAACACTCACCGTCATGTCAGCTTTCAAACAAAAAAAACTAGATCAAAATCGGTCCACCCGTTAGGATGCTACGATGCCACAGACAGACAGACAGACAGACAGACAGACAGACAGACAGACAGACACGTCAAACTTATAACACCCCTCTTTTTGGTCGGGGGTTAAAAAAAGTACAAACAATAGTAGCTTATAGCTTAAATGACTTCCAACAATATTGTGATATTAAACGGTAACACGTAGTAACAGATTTAAAAATCAAGATGTGATCAAAGAAATGACCTATTTGGTGTCAAATTAGCTCATGTATACTAGTACTAAACATACTACGACTACGCAAATCTTTTCTGAGGAAAAACAAGTTTTACTTTCTTCGAATCAAAATCACGTATGTGGTATCACTTTGAACCAATCAGTGGCTCGCCTACTTTACTTCTTATCTGAATTGAAATTAGTATTGAGCTAAACAGCATAAGTACTGACATTAATTCAAATAAGTTTCATTAGTTAAATCTTCAATAAGCAATTATCTGTAGGTATTGATGGTAGCAGCTTAAACTTAATTTAGAAAAACACAGCAGACGTACCTTTTATGACAGCTGAGCAGACAGCAGTAGCTTTACAGGAGTCTAAATCGTTAATTCCACACAACAATTAGGTATAATTTTATAAAAACCAACCCTTGCGTTCTGAGAACGACAATTTTCCGACTCGTTGACTTTTAAAGTTTTTCAAAAACTTTAGGACGTGCCAAACAAATCCGGCTTTTATCTAAAGCTTTGGGCACACGATCCTTTAATCCTTTGTAGGATAACAATTAGATATCTTTAAGTACGCGCCCTTTCAAGTACTGCTACCACTGTAATGAATATAATGTAGGAGCGACGGGTGGGCCTTTTTGTAAATCAATAATTACCACTTATTATCATATTAGCGAGTTTCGTGGAAGGATGAAAGTGGTTAAGATGATATGGATAAATTCAAATTTTATGATTAATGATGATATTTTGCTAATTGGATTGTTTAGTTTTGGATTACTTGCTAAATTGTTGGTTAATCAATCTAGTTTGAATTAAACGACAGAAGAAAGGAACGCTATAAATTTACTAGGAATAATATTATGTACTTAGCCTAAATAGTAATCTGGAGCCTAAACTTCAGACTCTACACACATAATATTAGTTTAATTGGTAGTAATTGCAACTTTTGAATATGTATATACTACATTTAATCTACGTTTACTAATTTTTAGTATTATTGTAAGTATTAAGTAGCTCTTACCAAGTAAAAAATATGACATTTAATTGATAAATTAAGTTCGAACGATATGTATGAGTTAGAAACTAGTCGTGTTTCCTAATTTTTAGGTACCGTAGGTACTATCAGAGAAGTTGATTCCTAGGCAGATGGCGGACCTAAGTAATTTGGTCGCGTTCTGTAAAACTCATCGGACCGATCACAGCTAACATTGAATTGACATAAACCCACCAAACGGCGTAGGCCTGTCAACTGCCTAGGAATCAATTTCCTCGGGTATACAATACCTAATTATAATGTAATTAAATAAATACTTTTGAAGCCTATTGTGTTTTCAGTTGTCTATAAACTGGTAATATTCGGAGATCAGTTCTGAGATAATCTTCCCTTTTGTGCGGCTCGTTCTGTATACAATATTAGTTACAAATAACCCGAGTTATCGTGAAACAGACAGCATTGTTGAGATCAACAAAATGCTTACGGATTTGCCACCCAAGTAAGTTTTGTCTTGTTATACCCGTGGATTAGAGATTGAAGTACACTTACAAAATCAATGGTTTAAAATTTGGTCAAAACACTCAAGAACACCTCTACCTATAAGTATTACGAATATTCTAACATATTTATACAAACTTAAAATCTTTCAAATCCTAACTAAGTGGTGGTGGTAACTTTTTACATATTTTAACTATTTACTTGCATAGATCTTACAGGATTTTCATTTGCGCACGAAGTCATGCTTTATAAGATATTCATAATATTGGGAAATTCTGAAAATAAAGTACCTATCATCAGATAAATTTATTAATTGGCTGACCTACATTATTTGGTCAGTATTTATGTCAAGTTATTATGTCAAGTCAGTATTTATGATCTCACTATGATTCAACAATTTGTCTGATGGTACTGAGCCCGAACTCCGAACTCTTCTTTATGTCTACCACTAGTTGATCAATTAATAATATAGAGAAAGCCTACCATAATGTTATATTAAAAAGTGTCTTTATCAGCCCTAGTCTAATATTTAAGTACCCTACGCGCAAAAGATGTTAACTAGACTTAAGGGCATCTATCACTCAAAATGTTTTTGTATGGGCCACCGCGCGACTGTCGGAGCTCGGTAAGCCGCGGCGTACGCGAATTCTCTAGATATCTTGTCACTGGCATCAGTAAATAAATGCTACAATTTCCATTTTTGCGAATACGGATAGATAATCATTTTATCTAATTAAAGCTATAAAAAATAGGTCGCTTAGTTCAGTATTCTTAGCACAGCATTGAAAAAAGATTTTAAAAAGAGGTAACTTTGGCTTTGTTTTCTATCGAGTGAAGTTCTTCCGTTTGTGTCAATTAATGCGAAGCCGAATACGTTATATCCTCAAGTAAAGGTCGTAATTTTTTCAAAATTTTTAGATGATAATGTAAGGAATGAAACAGGATCAAAAAACTTGTCCACGCGCTATTTCACTGTTACCTGCCCTTAAGTACTACGTACGCGTATCTAGGCCGTACGTAGGTACCTCGTTATAAGAAAACTCTACAACAGCCTTTCCCAAAGTGGGCGATAACGCCCCCTTGTGGGCGCTAAAGGTCTAAAGGGGGACCCAGAAAAAAATGGGGATGTTGTATACAGACTTGGGGGTGATTTGTAATTTCATTTTATCTGGCTGCATTTTAAATTACAACAATGGGGGCGCTAAAACATATTTTTTTCTCAAGGTGGGCAGCTGTAGACAAAATAAGTTTCCCCTGCTCTATAATTATAAAGCCTGTCAAATAATATTTTGATGCAAACAAATTTAAGTGATTCACTTAAAAATAAATAAAAAACAAATAAGGAAGCAAGGATCTGTCTTCCATATTAGTGATGGGAACAAAAAACATCGATACCTACTAATGTCCATTGACGCGTGAGATGCGATCTGCATAATATCGCATTATTATAATTAATTAACCCTCCCGAACAAAAACAAAAACTGTTTAACGTCTTCATATCGACATCTCCATCGACTAAGCTCACGTACTTAATCGATTCCGACGTTTGATTTCCGCTCGATATTTATATCGATAATGTTTATTGAAAATACTCGTTTCTACTTGAGTGCCATCGATTTTTATACGCTTACGAAAGTATACGGGATTCTTTAGTTTTTTTTAATGCTCTGGAATCTGGATGCAAGCGGTCACTGGTCAGCTCATCCTTGAAGAATACTGGAAGATTTTAACACTAAGCTAATGAGTGTAAATATATGTATATACTAGTACCTAGGTGTTAAAAATATCGTAATACATAATATAATATTTCCTTTAAGCAAGTACATTTTTATATATAAAACTAAGTGAATACTTTAGGGTGTGTATGTGTTCCTTGTAGAGAGTTCAATGTGAAAGTAGCAGCCCTGGAAGACCAAATTTTTTTTGTGATTTGTATAACATGCAAGCGCCCCAGCGTCGCGAGTTTTGCCATACAAAAGTGAAAAAAATTGGCTCTTTCAACGCTGCTACTTTTACAGTGAACTCTACCTATAGACAGGACTCATACACACCCTAAAGTATTATCACTTAGTTTTGTGACACCCTGTATAAACTAAAATTTACAGCACGTCAAAAATATATTTAGAATTATATCGTTAAAGTCGAACAGCCTGTAAGCAAATTAACAAGTTTAATTAACATTTTAATCAAAAGCAAACTCATACAAACTGTTTAAATCGCAGTAAATGAACAACCAACAACGTAGCATTAAGCCATAAAGGTTTTTTCTTTAATGCGCCTTAATAGTATGTAATTCATCCATAACATCACTTTTATTGGTAATGTCTCAGTTTTTATTACAGCTACCATGAGTTCTCGAAGCGAACTCATTTTTAGGGTTCCGTACCCAGAGGTTAAAAACGGGACCCTATTACAAAGACTTCGTTGTCTGTCCGTCTGTCCGTCTGTCCGTCCGTCTGTCTGTCTGTCTCCAGGCTGTAACTCAAGAACCGCAATAGCTAGACTTCTGAAATTTTCACAGATTGTGTATGTCTGTTGCCGCTATAACAACAAATACTGAAAATAAAATAAAGTTAATATTTAAGGGGGGCTCCCATACAAGAAACGTGATTTTTTATTAGCTCGTAATCAATAATGGTAACAGCTAGGCACTTGAAATTTTCACAAAATCCTAAGTTATATTTTGTACTTTAGTACCTAATCAATATAATAAAATTAAAATAAAGTAAATAATTAAGGGGGGCTCCCATACAAAAAACACAATTTTTTGTCTACTTTCGCTCTATACTGGTACGGAACCCTTCGTGCGCGAGTCCGGCTCGCACTTGGCCGATTATATTTATTTTTGTTCGATTGATGAAAATGAGCGTATGATCATATTTGCGAAATTAGGATGTTATTTATTGAGCAACTGTTTTCATGTATTTTGTTTCTAATATTTCAATTAATATTTTAATAATAAACAGGTTGGTTGAGTGGTGCTATTTCTAATGTTCCATATTAAATAATAGTAATACGCAATTCTTAGCTTCTTGTAATTTTTATTGGATTAAATCTATTTACAAAAACTAATTATTCCAAAAACACTATTAATAATACTTATACATGGTGTATATTAAAAAAATATAAGAATAAATAAGTGGGTGTGTGAGTTCGTAACATTAAAAACCGAGAACCAATAGTAGAGATCGAAGCGAGTTCAATAAATAAATAAATCTCCCGGCGTTTTTTCACTTTTTTCGATCGCCATCGTAATTATGTATCGGTATAGAAAACAAACCGCCAGTTTGTGGTCAAAGATAATGGTTTAGGAGTCAATTATAGGCGTCATAATCATAATGTAGCGCTTGTAGTTGTATTAATTATGGTTCATTAGGCGCGGGGTAATGCAGTCTTGGGATTTCACATTAGATTGACTCAGTGGGTGAGGTTTATTTGGAAGTGTGATTTAATGTGGGCTTCGATAGAGAGGTAGTTTTGATACATAAAAGTGAATGTGCGTATGTTGTGTGAGGTATTTTCAATGGACGAATGCATTCGTAATGTAATAAGCTATTTTGCAGGAAAGAATTGTGCTGAAATTGAAACAATTTGCTTTCATAATGTTTTTGTATTGTTCAAGGTAAACTTATACTTGTTTTTCAGAAAGAGGCGCAGATAATTCAAGCTTACAACCTGCATTACTTGTCCTATAAAACCGTCTTCTTCTATTATGCCTAGTCATACTATAAGTTGTAATTGTTACAGCTTCCTTCAAACACCTTTAACTGGTAGCTCTCTTTTTTTTTTTTTTTTTATCTATTTATTAAGGGGTTTTGTCGGTGACCGACTATGCCACCCCCATGAAACAAAACAAAACATAAAATCACAACATCAGATAGGTACTTAAATACTACTTACAATAAAATCAAAATAAATGTCAAGCAAAATTCGGGCATCTCTTGAATGAGGTGACAGTCTCACCGTGTAGTAGTAGCTCTCCGTGTCTCTTCACATAGGGCCATATATTTTCTATGAGCATAGGCCACTTTAATGTTGCTTTTAATAAGTATGTACATATACTTATAAACTCTGCCGCCATCCTAGGACGCTGCCGAAGCCCCCCCCCCCCCACCTCCCTCCTAAGACGCCATAGGATGCTGGCCATGGCCTATATTGCCTATACATAAGTTCAGAGCTGCCTAACAGTGCTTGCCTTCTGAACAAAAGTCGCTTGGGTAACCTAAGATCCCTTCGTTTATTACAGTAAAGAGATTATTAAAGGCATCCAAGCTAACCTGCTCTCAACCCTAATTACTTTCGATGCTGATTCACGTCAGTAAGGAATTTATAAGCCCATCAGCCTAAATTCATAATTAATATATTATGATGTTGAAGCGCCTTCGTGAAACATCTGTATTCGTGTTGATGTTTTCCACGCGTATAATATTTCGCGTCGAGATATTATCGAGATACCTCGCGCACATCGACCGCTGCGGGAATGCGGGGTAATGGATATCGACGCAACATACATTCGCCAAATTGTCCATATTAAATTTGGTAATTTATAAATTAGGTACCCAAGTTGAAATTAAATTAATGTTGTTCGAGTTGAGAACGACCTAAATACATTCTGGGGCATTCCCGAAACTGGTTCGATTTTGATATTATATAGGTACTCGCGCTTGAAACAAAATATCAAAGCGCACGGAGTGCGCGGCTAAGTTCCAGCAGGCCGCGCGCATGCCGTGCACTATTTACACGAACGGTTTCGACGCACTTTTGACCCCCTTGTATCTCAGTGCCTATTGCGAGAGCAAAGATAAAATTTTACCTACCTAATTATATACTAGTACTTACGCAATATACCAAATTTCATACATATAGATTTGTTAGATCCTGAAATATTTCCTTGTAAAAATAGCTAATTTTGGCACTGACTCACTGACCGATAATCAAAATTCCTAGGCCACTTCCAGTTGTCGTAGCGTTATGAAATTTGGCACACAGGTTGTTTGTTATATGTAGATTAACAAAAAATTAAGAAATTTGAGAAATTGGTCAAGCGTGAGTCGGCTCATCTATGAATTTGAGATAAAAATCGGTAATCAAAACCTCTAGGCCACTTCCAGTTGTCGTAGCGTTATGAAATTTGGCACACAGGTTGTTTGTTATATTATGTAGATTAACAAAAAATTAAGAAATTTGAGAAATTGGTCAAGCGTGAGTCGGCTTCAAAACCTCTAGGCCACTTCCAGTTGTCGTAGCGTTATGAAATTTGGCACACAGGTTGTTTGTTATATGTAGATTAACAAAAAATTAAGAAATTCGAGAAATTGGTCAAGCGTGAGCCGGCTCATCTATGAATTTGAGATAAAAATCGGTAATCAAAACCTCTAGGCCACTTCCAGTTGTCGTAGCGTTATGAAATTTGGCACACAGGTTGTTTGTTATATGTAGATTAACAAAAAATTAAGAAATTTGAGAAATTGGTCAAGCGTGAGTCGGCTTCAAAACCTCTAGGCCACTTCCAGTTGTCGTAGCGTTATGAAATTTGGTACACAGGTTGTTTGTTATATGTAGATTAACAAAAAATTAAGAAATTCGAGAAATTGGTCAAGCGTGAGTATGCTCATCTATGAATTTGAGATAAAAATCGGTAATCAAAACCTCTAGGCCACTTCCAGTTGTCGTAGCGTTATGAAATTTGGCACACAGGTTGTTTGTTATATGTAGATTAACAAAAAATTAAGAAATTTGAGAAATTGGTCAAGCGTGAGTCGGCTCATCTATGAATTTGAGATAAAAATCGGTAATCAAAACCTCTAGGCCACTTCCAGTTGTCGTAGCGTTATGAAATTTGGCACACAGGTGGTTTGTTATATGTAGATTAACAAAAAATTAAGAAATTTGAGAAATTGGTCAAGCGTGAGTCGGCTCATCTATGAATTTGAGATAAAAATCGGTAATCAAAACCTCTAGGCCACTTCCAGTTGTCGTAGCGTTATGAAATTTGGCACACAGGTTGTTTGTTATATGTAGATTAACAAAAAATTAAGAAATTTGAGTAATTGGTCAAGCGTGAGTCGGCTCATCTATGAATTTGAGATAAAAATTAATATGTACAAGTAAATACACTGAAATAAGATGAGGAGGAAAGAAACAAATTGGTATGATTCCTTAAAAAAAGTATTGAAATCTCACCAAAAACATACCTGTTAAAACGGGGCCAAGTTCCTATTCACTAATTGTTCGCCTTAAAAAAGAGTTGAAATCCAATTCAATGCCAAGTTTAGATGCACTTCCAAATCGATCATAATCATCTTCATCAACAGCCTGATCCTAAATACTTCTAAATTTGAACTTGGCAGGTATTCATGCTAGTAGCACTTGATAATGTATAATTTTTAAATTTAAATATAAGATATCTATGTGATTAAATTAACCTGCCAAGTTCAAATTTAGAAGTATTTAGGATCAGGCTGTTGATGAAGATGATTATGATCGATTTGGAAGTGCATCTAAACTTGGCATTGAATTGGATTTCAACTCTTTTTTAAGGCGAACAATTAGTGAATAGGAACTTGGCCCCGTTTTAACAGGTATGTTTTTGGTGAGATTATTATTATTGTGTCCGCGCGTGTCGATAGTATAATGAGAAGAGGCCCCTTGGTTCGATGGCGATTTTAATTTACTTAGCTTATATCGAGATCTGTATTTACGCAGCTCTGGCCATTTAGCCGAAACTTTTTCGTTTTCGCTTCGTTATACAGCACGACTGGTGAGTGGTGAGACATGACCCATACAGAGTATTCAGTACTCGATTCTTATAGTTATGTAATAAAATTAGGTACTTAATTTTTTACCAAATTTCCCTTTAAACAAATGAATCATGGACATAGTAAATTACTATGCGGCCGGCGCGGCAGCCTGCGCCGCGCGCTAACCCTTTTTTTTTTTTTTTTTTTTTACGCAGTGAAATTCTGTGACGAATTCGACGCAGGGGATGGGGACTCCCGCTGCGGATATGTGGGGCTCGCCGCGACGTGAGAGCCGCGGCCCTACCCACTAAAACACTGCGATGTTCCCTCGACACGCTGGACCGAGTGCGACCGGTAACTGCAACATGGCTTCCGGGACTCGGTCGGCGACACCTGCTGTACGGCGCAGGCCCTTACACTGGGGGGGTTTGTGGCCCCTCAGGCCCAACAGAGGCCCCACATGGGGGGGCTTGCACAGGCCGTTCCTCTTCGTATGTCGCAATGCGCGTGAACATGTTGCGCATTGCGACCCTCTCGGGGACTCGGTGCAATGGGCAGCGGCATCCCCACACCGCTGCCCCGAGCTCCCAGGCTAAGGCGGGATGTCGTGGCCATTACGAACTACGCGTCTTCGCCTCGGCCTTCTTCTTTGAGGTTCGAGCGCCGCCTCCCTCGCGCGCTCCGCTTCCTCCTTCGTCGTGATTACGCTGTGCGCGTACGTCTCGACGGCTGCCCATCCATTTTCGCTCCTCACCATGGCCCTTATGAGCGCTGGGAGCGTTGCGTCTTCTCCGATGGCGGACGATAGTTCCGCTCTTTGTTCCGTCCAAGCGGGACAGGTCGTGAGTGTGTGCTCGGCCGTGTCCCGGTCTGCACCGCAGTGGTGACATTCTGCGGTCGGTTCGTTTCCTGCTATCTCACACAGATACCGACCGAAGCAGCCATGCCCGGTCAGTATCTGTGTTAGTCGGAAACTTAGTGCTCCGTACCTCCGTTCTGTCCACTCCCTGAATAGGGGTCGGATCGCCTCAATTAGGTTGACGCTCACGGTAGGCTCCTCGAGCCGTTGCGCCCACAACTCCATTGCCCTCTCGTTGGCTGAGCTCCTCCACCGACGTATGGCGTCCGGTAAAGGGTTGCTGCCCTCCGCGCGGACCACTGCGCTACGCCAGTAAACGTCGGCGAGGGCTTGAGCATCGAGGTCCCAGGGTAGGCTTCCCGCGAGCAGGCATGCCGCATCCTTGGATATGGTGCGGTAGCCACGCACTGCCCTGGTAGCTATCACCCTCTGGATTCGTCCGAGTATAAGCCGGTTCTGGGGCGAGAGATGGTCAGCCCAGACCGGCGAGCCGTACATAACCATGGACCGGATGACGCCCATGTACAGACGCCGGCAGCCGATGCTCGGCCCCCCGAGATTCGGCAGGAGCGACGCGAGGGCTCCAGCTGCTCTGGAGACCTTTTCGGACAACCGGCGAAAGTGTTCTGCAAAGGACCACCTTCCGTCCAAGACTATTCCCAAGTATGTCATGGCTGGTGTGACATTGATCCTGGTCCCACTCACAACCACGGCCAGGTCAGGCGGTGGTCGATTCCTCGGCCCGTGGAAGAAGAGGGCCTCGGATTTTTCCAACGCGACAGTGAGGCCCAGTGCACGTATCCGGCGAACCACTTGAGCGACGGAAGCGGTTGCCAGGATGACAGCGTCGCGGTAGGTCCTGGCACGACAGACAATTTCTGTGTCGTCCGCGTAACAGATGACCTCTGCACCGCGAAGCATTGCGCCGCGGAGTACTGGGTCAAAACCAATGTTCCACAGTGTCGGCCCTGCCGCCGAGCCTTGTGGAACGCCACAGTCCACTTCTTCTATGTTCCATCCGTTCTGTGTAGGGTATTGCACGGAGCGTTCCGAGAGATAGCTGCCGATGGTACGCCGCATGTATCTCGGAACGCCGTGGTGTCTTAGTCCAGCTTTTATGGTTTCCCAGGGCAGGGAGTTGAAGGCGTTGGATATGTCCAGCGACACTGCCAATACTACCCCACCCCGGGACACCTCCTCTTCTGTTATGTCCTTAAGGCGCGCTATCGCCCCAATCGTTGAGCGGCCTGAGCGAAATCCGAATTGGTTTGGACTCAGGTCTGGTCCGACGTCTTCAAGGTGTTTGACTAGACGAGCCACAATCACCCGCTCAAAAATCTTGCAGATCTCATCTAGTAGCACGATTGGGCGATACGCGGATGGACTGTCCTCCGGACGCCCGGCCTTACGGAGAAGAACCAGTTTCCCGGTCTTCCATCGCCGCGGTACTCTTCCCTGGACTAGGCAATTAGTCAATATGGTGAGTACCTGCGGCTCCAACTCCTTAATGCACAGGAGCAAGACACGTCCCGGGACTCCGTCTAGTCCGGGCGCCGTGTTCTTCAGTCCCATCTTGTGGACCGCCGCCGCCAGTTCCGCGGATGTTACGGGCGGAATTTCCTCCTCAGCTTCCCCTGTCTCTTCCGATTGGGCAGTCACCAATATGCCCTGCTCGGCCCCAGCTGGAAACAGGGTCGAGACTACTCTGTTGAGCAGTTCCGGTTCGAGACATTGGGTAATTGGCGGGGCGGCCGGACGAAGCTTTTGTCGTACCCATTTATAAGGTTGGCCCCAGGGATCGGCGTCGATAGCTCCTAGCCACTCCTTCCACGATTGGGCCTTGGCGTCCTTGATGCCTTTGCGAAGAGCTTGACGCGCTGCGCGATAGGCGTCATATCTAGCCTCCTCTTCTTCGGGGATCCTGTTTCGTCTTCTCCTGTAGTGCGTGTACAGCCGACGGGCCGCTATAGCTTCCCGTCTCAGTTGGTCTATTTCAGGACACCACCAATATGTCTGGCGTCGGGGCTTGCGCGGTCCGACGCGCGGCATTGAGGCGTCGCAGATGTTACGCAGCGCCTCGTTCAGCCACTCCGCACACTCCTCTACATCGTCAGAGGGAAGTTGCGCCCACGACGTGACTATTGCTGCCTCCTCCAGTAGCTCTCTGTTGAGCTTACTCAGGCACCATCTCGGGCCGCCGCCCGGTGACATTGCGCGGCCTAGCTCTGATATTTGAGCGGACACATCGAAACGTATGTATCGATGGTCCGATATGGTTTCCTCTTCAGCTTCAACCCTCCAGTTGACGATTCGACCTGCGAAGTTCGGATTCGCCAGCGTAACATCTACAATGGACTCGCCCTGCTGTCTAACGCAGGTGCTAACGGCCCCTCGATTGATCACTATTAGTCCCGTGGACCCCAGCCAATCTTCCATCACTCGACCTCTTGCATTCGTCGCCGGGGAACCCCAGAGCGAAGACTTGGCGTTGAAGTCTCCAGCGACGACTACAGGACCAGATGTTCCGCCTACTATGGGAGTCAGCCGTCCCAGAAATGCCTCAAATTCGGCGAGAGGCCTGTTGGGGGAGAAGTAGACCCCCACCGCAGTGACGCCCCCATGCTGGCGACGACAAACCCCTGGCCCTTAGTTGTCTTCCTTGATGTTGGAGGTACAATTCCGGGGCCAAAAACTAGAGCGGCCGTTGAATCCGCGCTTCCCACCCAGTCACTTCTAGGGAGAATGCGGTACGGCTCCGACACGAACGCTAGGTCAATTGACCACTGCGCCATATTTTGAATCATAAGATCCTGCGCCTGGGCGCAGTGATTCAAATTGCCCTGCAGAAATCGATGGGTAGCCGTTATTGTTCCTCCATCTGGGCCACTCCAGGTTCAGAAGCCACCGTAGGTGTTGTGGTGGGTTTCTGAGTTGTCTTGCTCTTTTTAGAGCGTTTCTTCTTGGGCGCTTCCTTGCCGCAGACTTTGCTGCCAACGCTGTGGTCTGCCGGCTTTCCGCTCGCTGCGCAAAGCGCACAGTTTTGCGCATTTTCGCACTGTGCAGCTGCGTGGCCCGGCTGGCCGCAGCGGAAGCAGAGCCCGCTTCGGTCGACTTCGTTCGGGCATGTCGCTCGTGTGTGCCCGGTCGCATGGCATTTGCCGCGCGCTAACCCTCCCGCGCGCGGTGTTCATGCGTTGGGTAAATAATTTTTTAACTTTATGCTACATTTACTCAATGATCAATTGATATTATTTTTTATATAATTTTTTTTTCAACTAATATAATAGCCAAATATCACGTCCTCGAGTATTGAACATGTCTCACGGCACTCTCACCAGTCATGCTGTAGAATCGCCGATCAAAATAATATATGGAATTGACATATTAAGACGAGTCGAACGTCAACGTCATATTATCGAACGCTTATGTCAATTCCATACATTTTCATCGCGGGCGATTCTATAACGAAAAGATTTTGGCGCACCCCTCTGGATATATAAATAATAAATAGCTCGTATAGGCCGCGTCCTAAGGGGTGTCAGCGTCCTAGCCGGCACGCGGCAAATTTCACATGGAGGCCCCATGTGAAATTTGCCGCCCATCATGGGGCAGCAGAAACAAAGTTGCCTACACACTATAATACGGCACTGTCCGTACGTTAAATTCATAAGTTTCACGTTTGATCGACATCGTTTTGACACAATTATGTTGTTCGTAAATCTATAGATAAATATCACTTTACCCTTAGCAAAGAGTGCAACTCAAATGCAATTTTTAGGTAGCATTGATTCATTTTTAATTTTTGATTATATTCGCTACTTTAACACCTTTCATGTCCCAATATCTAGATTCCGAGCTAACTCTTTCTTTCCCAGATCGTGTGCGTCCATAAATGAATTAGGTAATTAAAAACAACAACGATATAGACATCTTTTGCACCAGTACTAATTAAATTATTTAGAACACGGAACGTGGCTCCAAAATCCAAATGTTTGCAAAAGTAAAAAATATTATGCTCGTAAAATGAACAATATTTTGGTTGTTGGAATAAAATTGTAATGCGCCCTCTTTGCGAAATCAAGGATACTATTATGAATTCTTGTATTCCTGTACTTGGTGTGATGGTTCAAATTTTACGTACTAGATGGCGTTAAAATTAGTTTACACTTTACAGAATACTATTATGTAATAGTACCTAAATTGAAAATTAACAAATAAATTGTTTCTGTTGCAATAAGGTACCTATACATTTAAATTCGTCAGAATTTGGTCTTACCACAATAAAAAAAATCGGCCAAATGCGAGTTGGACTCGCGCACGAAGGGTTCCGTACCGTTATCTAAGAGCAAAAATAGACCAAAAATTGTGTTTTTTGTATGGGAGTACCCCTTAAATATTAATTTAATTATAATTTTATTACTAATAATTATTAAAGTACACATAATATAATTGAGGATTTTGTGAAAATTTCAAGTGTCTACTTCTGAGCAAAAAGGGCAAACAAATCAAGGTTATTTTATGGGAGCTTTTTTATAAATTTTTTTTAAAGATTATTTATGAATTTCATTTTCTTTTTAGTATAGTAGTAGTAGTAGTAGAAAAGCGACGAAGTACCACTTGCACCAGCTACTGTATCAATGTACTTAACACTACAGAAAGAACAGATATGTCTTGAGCCAATTTATTTACAAACGTAATAATCTTTGACCTCGACGCAGGTGTCGCACTTGACAAAGCAGCAGTCCACCATCCTGCAGCGACACCGGGAGGTCACTGACCTGTTGCCCACCGAGTACCCTCGCCCGCAGCACAGCGTCGCGCAGTTGGGCACGTCCTTACAAACCCTAAACTTAGTACTCAAACACAGATTCGGCGTCTTCTGCAGATAGACGAGATTCTTCCTGTCCTTTTCCTTCTTTCGGATCTTCGGAGTTATTGCTCGCTTGACGACCAATTTCTTTTTTAGCGCGTGATGGTACTGCTTCTTTAGTAAGCCCATGGCGGAGTTGAAAGGACTGAGTCGTTTCCAGCAGGTCTTCGTGGTGCAGGATCCCGAAAACCCGTGGCATTTGCATACCTCCTTCAGCTGTTCCCCCACAGAATTGATTCCCACCATCACGTCTTGTTTCAGGATATCGGCAACCTGATCGTTACCCACGCTTTTGAATTCTAGAAAGTTCTTCGTGTATCGTTTACCGAAGTTAAAGTCGTCGCCACAGCCACCCTTCCATTGCCAGGAGACGTTTTCAAATGTGTCAGAAGTTCTAGTTGAAAGACACGCGCATCTACTCAGCTCTCCCGATGAACAGGCCTTAGCCACGGCGTGGGTAATGGACGCTGCAAGCAGAGCATGGACAAACGCTGTCTCCCTATAGATCTTCTTGAATATATTCCTCTTGGGCTTCCGGTTATAAACCAGCGAGCAGTTCCACCTATCGTACTTGAAGGTTTCCTCGCAAGCGGTGATCGCCTGCTGACTAGCTACTTCGAGAACTTTCCGGAGCCCCGGGTCACGCTTGCACATTCTCATCTGTTTGCTAGACGCTGGAAATATTTTGCAGTCCCCAGGATAAGTGGTACCAGATCTGTCTTCGAATAACGCTTGGACTGTCCTTTGTAAAACCGATTGAGATCTGCGAACAAAAGATTTTTATGTCGACTTTACAGAAGGTAGCAATTCCACTTATTAAGACACTTTGAAAGACTTTTCTTTTTCAATATTAACAATATTTGATGCTGCCGCTACTGAAAGTTTCATCTGAAATTCGTCGCAAAAGCAGATTAGCTCGTAAAACTTGTCCCAGGTGCGTGATATTCAGCTTTTTATGGTCACAGTTTATAAAGCTCTGGGTTATAAATTATGATCTATTGTAAAAAGCTATGATGGCCAAAGGACTGCTCGAAGTTCGTACTTGCGTATTATGTAGTAAAATAATATTATTACGACTGATTATGACGGAAAAATTAAACTTCTGAATTACACGTCAATTATAGAGTAGGAGCCTCTGCGACGGCCAGCTTCCAGAGTTTTAAAAATGTCCGGCATTGGAAGACGAGATTCCTGCACTTACCTACCGCAAAGAATATAAGCTATGAAATTTAGCTTTATTCTTTCTCGAAGGTCAGGTTGACCTTCAGATCTGATTACCTCCTAAACTAACCGCAACCGAAACTCCATAGTTGCTGGTAGTTCTTACCTCTGTAAAGGTCACAAACTTTCAGCATTCCGAAACTGAGGAAGGTCTGGCCGTCGCAGGCTCTTGGTCTATTAAATTTATAGTTTTCTTGGTATTTATTTAAATAATATTATATCCAACCATTCCGGATGGAAGGATTTTTCGACGCGATAATTTTTGCTTTGGCATGCTCTAGCTAGAGTCTACATTCTTAAACCTCAACAGCTTGACGCATTTAGGGTGAATTGCACCAGAAGCGTACTTAAAGTTAACTACGCTTCTGGTGCAATGCTTGAAAGGTGTTAGTTAAATCACTTTCAATTAGGCTGAGTTTTCACCAGAGATGTGTAGCGATTAATGTGTTTTTGAGAACCAATAGAATCTCTTCATTGACGTAACCTCGCTCAGCGCAGTGATACTATTTGATCTTAAAAACATATTCCCCGCAACTTCTAGTGGAAAAGCAGCCTTAGACTGATTTGCTAGCCAAAAAAACTCACCCATCGCTCACAGCACCAGACACTAAAAATAATATGATAATTACACTAAACTGAAACATTTTAACTTCACCATGGTGACTTGGAGAATGCAGTGCATGTCCTCAGACAAGGTACGCTTATCTTGGGCGGGTCTTCCGAAAATGGTAAAACTGTATCTGAGCAAATACATTAACGATGTCAAAGCAAATAATTGTCTAATAATTGCAATAGGTTGGGCTCTCCACAATGTCTACACAGACATGGCGAGGTAGACATGACGTAGAGTAGGTATATCCTTACAGATTATGAGATATTATGATTTATTTTATGCAGACAGGAATTAATTTTTGCAGCAACTTTATATTTTCCAATGGTTTACTCTATAGTCTATATCTACACCAACTTACATAAAAATAGATCCAATAGTTCTTGAGATTAGCGCGTTCAAATAAACACTTCAGTTTTATTATATAAGCAGAATGGTAAAACTTGTATAAAATATTGCGCTGAATAACATTGTTTTCTGCAATTTTTTATCCATAAATAAAGGATAAAAAGTACAGAAGTACACATTAAAAAAATTGAACCTCCTCCTTTTTGGAAGTCGGTTAAAAAGCTACCGCTACGCAACCGTGACCGGCATAGGAGAAGATGGCGTACGAGGCATACCAGCCAAACTGGTCAGAAGTGGCGCAGAAGAAACTAAAATGTCGTCCATTTCCAAGTCTTCATCGTCGAAGACCCTTTGTCCCTTTGAAGAATGAAATTCAGTCCAGATTCCAGAAGTGGGAGTTGAAACAAAATAGACTTACAAAGTTTACATCATTAAAGAAAGTAATAGAGATGCTAAGTAGATTAAAAGTCTTGTGTTTGGAGTCTTAGACCATTTTACACAATATGTATTTTGCATATTTTGATAACATGAGATATTATAAGAAGTAGAAATATTGTCAATTTTGTTATTTGTTAACAAAAATAATATAAAAAGTTGTGTGGCCCATGAGGGGATCGAACCCGCGACCTTCGCGTTATTAGCACGACGCTCTAACCAACTGAGCTAATGGGCCGATGCGTCATGTTGAGAAACACCTGCATAAGTAGGTACTTTTATTTACATATTAGATGACACCCGCAACTGAGTTGCGCCAAAACTTGTTTATCGCGCGGGAACCATACATTTCTCCGGGATAAAAAGTATGTCCTATGTCCTTTCCCGGGACTCAAAGTATCTCCATACCAAATTGCTGTCTGCTGAACGTAGGCCTCCATCAATGAGCGCCAACTATCCCGATCTTGAGCAGCCCTCATCCATCCGCTGCCAGCCACTTTCTTCGACATCGCTCATAGAATTAGCACGCTGAAGTGGGAATGGGCTGGTCATGACTGCAGACGGGAAGACGGTAAATAGAGCAGACAAGTGTTAGAGTGGAGACCCTCACCGCACCGTAGGACGTCCCGCAGTACGGTGGACCGACTATTTGAAGAAAGTGGCTGGCAGTGAATTTATAATATTTGATTTTACATAATAATTCGTCATCAGCAGTCGTTCGCTATACTTTTAGTTTACCTCATAATATCATAAAACTGTTAATTAAAATTTAATTTATTCAGCGAATTTACATTAAAATTTGAGAAAATATCTACAGAATTATAACACCCCGCTTACCAAGAGAATACTAAACAAGGCAAAATTAACAAATTCAGAGGGAATAACCTAAATGAGCCCAGTGTTCTCAAATATTAATCCAACCTTAAAAAGGCTGACAAAGGAAAATTAAAGTAATCATTACGTATTTAGTAATTATTCTACCATCCAAGAAATTGATTCATAGGCAGTTGACTCTGCACGTTATTTAGTCGAATTATGTCAATTCAATATTATAAGTACAGGTGTTCCCTCACCGGGAGCATTCGCGCGTAATGTGACGATATAGTCGAGTTCAGTGTAGGAGGAGAACCGAGCATTACAATACGCAGTTGTATTGATACATAATCTTTTGATAAATCTTTTGATAACATATCTTGTTATACCTGTAATTTTATTTTACACGAGAATGCTCGTTACGTGGGTCAGAGAGGTAGTATTGTAATGTGCTCAAAGTCGAATCTGTAATGTTACATTAGACGCGAATGCTCCCTGAGGGAGCACCGTCGGGATTTGTCGATCCGATTTGACACAGTGCGACCGCGAACACGACCGAATTACGTAGGTCCATGAATCAACAATAATTATCTAAATTAATAATCTTTTTTTGGAAATGGCTATATTCCAGGAATAAATTTTTTTTCGGGTTTTGTAAGAAGTGCACCTTTAGCTGCATCCGTATTTATTTTAGCCGATGGTTTTACCGAGCTTGGTATTTTGGTCTATGCCGTAATGCTAAAATAACAACCTGTAGGCTGGTCATTATTATGGGCCAATGAAGTCGAAGCCCAAGACGAAGTTTCAGTTGAACACTACATTTACTACAAGTTCCAATTAGGTATATCACATTATTTAGAACGGTATAAAGTTACAGTATTCACTTCATTGTACCCTGCTCGTACCGTATTTGCTCAACTTCGTCCCCTCGCTGTCGGCAACTTTGTATCGAGTTTCGATAGCGGCCAACTTTGTATGATGTATGTTACACTGTAACAAAATATGTCTCACATGATTGATTCTATAATGTGGAACATTGTCCTTGTTCTATCAGATAGAAAATGGAAAATATAAGCGGCTCTTACCGAAAATACAGAGGAAAATAGAAAATAGAGAGGAAAATAGAAAAACCTAAGCGGCTTCATCTGGGGGCACGGAAGTGCCCCCGCCAAGATGAGCCAAGCGAAGCGCGCAAGGGCATTATAATTTCTATTCTACATCAAATTGAAGGCTGAAAATACTCTGCTCTATAATTTTATACTTACCTTAAAATGTTTAAATGGTTTTTTAAGTTATAACTTCTATAATATGTATATTATATTTATTTGTTAGTTATTAATCACGCCCCTTCAGAATGAAGAAAATAGTTTACATGCCTCGATTAAACTTCATGCACTGTAGTTTTAGCAATAAATCTTAGTTTTTACTAATAATTACTCGTAATAAGATTTAATTCAAATGATAAAGTATTTTTGATGCTGAAGCTCGCAATGAGTCGATCGATAGCCGCGCGGCTGCGTCGGGCCCCACGTGAACATAGCTTTAGGAGTATACCGGCTACCGGCATATTGCTCACTACGTGCGCTGAATATGGTCGTAAAGCGACGTTCACACTAAATGACGTATGTATATATATATATTCATTACACTACAATTTCATGAATCCACGAACTAAATTCCAGCTCAATCCATTCAGTGGTTTAGGCGCGAAGGAAACATATTATGAACAGAAAAGACAGACGGTAAATAACAATTTACCGTCTGTTTTTCATAAGGTTAATTTAATTAGGGCCTGTTTCACCACTTCCTGATAGAGTAGCGAATAGGCTATTCACAAATATTTTGACAGATTCTCCATACTTTAACTGTCATGTTAAGTGGTGGATAGCCTATTCGGCACTTATCAGAAAGTGGTGAAACAGGCCCATCTCTCAATAACAATCCATCAAAATATAAAAACTCTTATTTATCAATCAAAATATTTCTTTTAAGCAAAGCTGTGCTTTGTAACGTCGAATGAATAATTATGTATTTTCTGACACAAAAACACCATTAAAACGTATAATTAGCACTGAAAATCAAATATATTATTTCCTCAAGTTGTGTCAAACATATAATTCTCAAAATTGTTTTAAATTCATAATTGAAGACGTGAGTGGAAGAATCGAAAAAGTAACATTTCGTAACATACGGACAATAACTCATTTTTTCCCTAATTATTTCAATAAAACTTGTAACTTATCTACTTCATAACCTAGCTAATATATCTGGCTACACATACAATCCATAGTTTTTCTATTTCAAAAAACTTTTCCGGCCCTAAAGCCTCCATTTAAGCAAAAAACGGGAAGTTTTTTCATGTTACTTACCTTATTCCTCCACTCACGTCTTGAATTATTACAGTCTATATCAAATTGTCCACAGAAGTGAAAATTAATTAAACGCTAAAAGATTAAACTTTTGTGAGTGTGACAATAATGTAGTATTTTCTAAAGTTTTCTAAATAAAAATAGCTATTAGTAAATATAACATTAAGTTAATTTAACAATGTCATAATAACTAAATTATTGACGTTTTGTTCATTAAAATGCTGTAAAACTTTAGGAAGATGACTACTATAGGTTTGGACGGTTAGGTTAATTGGTGCTCCCTTATTTAAGGCCCTTTAACGTAATAACAGGTTCACATCTGTGTACCTTAATTACTACTGCTAGTTAGCTACCGACGAAAATATTGATTTATTCAAATTTTAGTGTTCTGGGAATATACGCCTGTAACACACGTGGTACTGATTTCTAATAATAATATGTTTTGTTTATTTCTAAAATAGCTGAAGGAATTAAAAGCACTAGTAACTTATAATAATAAATTATGATTATATTTATATAACATCACTTATCCCAGATTTAGTTAATTATTTTAATCATCATAATCTTAATTCTTTATAAACTAAGAGTGAGTTGCATCAACCTACTTTAACTATAACTTTAACTGTAACAAAATGTGAAATAAACTGTCAAATCCCTAGCAAGTCGCCATATTTGACGATAACCTTAACCTTAACTTTAACTACGCTTCTGATGCAATTCACCCTAAAATAATAGTAATACAATGATAATTGACAACATTTCAAAAATTTTAAGCCTTAAAATAAAAAATACCGTTTCTTTAGTTTCTTTTCCTGATATCAAAAAAATATTCAAAAAATTTTTATGTTGCTTATTTACTGAGAAAATAAAGAAAAACTGAAAAATACGCTGTGACGTCATACTTACGGCATATCAGACATTTTTTCTTTGCCTGGTGTAAAAGCGTTTTAAAAAACATCATGAAGCATAAAAAAAAACAGTCTCTGTCAACAATGACATTTCTACATACGAAAGTACCACGATGACATTGACAGACGTCCTCATAAACGTAACAAACTTACACTGACATATTTTTTCTTTTGTAAACTGTAATGGAATTAACCGTTCAGGCGTAAGTATGACGTCACTTGGCGCTTACGTCTCTTTAGAATACGAAGGATTAAAATCTATTTTTTAGGTATCTTAAAAACATAATTTTGAAAAAGCAAGAAACACGTGTCGCCTTATTTTAAGTCTACTTTCTTATAAAATAATAAAAAAGCCATGTTAAAATTTTGAAATGTTGTCAATTAGAGTTTTAAAATTGCGTGTAATTCGAAGGCCAGTGACCCCTGGCGTAGCGCCAAGTGTGCTACGAGCTACGAACTACGGGCTACGGTGCTACGACGAGCTACGACGCTACGAAGTTTGTAAACAACTTGTTGTTTTGATTGCTACAAATTCTGTAATGTTGATTAAAATATTCAAACAACTTAAACCGTATATTATATCTCGAATTACCTATGCCATAAGTCTATAAAAAGCCAAAACCCTATTTCACATACCGTTATATCATTATTGGCCGTGGAAAGAGTACAAACATTTTTTACTGTACTCTCTGTATCTGTGTGTATGTCTTCTTAAAAGATGATATGAATGCTTCTTGTACAGCATATGAGTATTCATAAAAATAAAAATGTTTAATTATTGTTTGTATACAATTAAACTTTAGATTAATATCATTATCTGGACAAATTTATTTAATACTAAAACAGATAAAACTTTGCGCAGTTACCTCGCCAAAACCCCGGTTCATTGACTCGGCCAAATACAATTGATGTATAAATCCGGGTTCGCCGGCGAGACGGCAGACGGCAGACGGCAGACTGCCAATGCCCGCACCTGCACACATGCACAATGCCGACCAGATAATGTACAAAGTAGAACATTAAGGGTTTATTTAGACCGCAACGCGACACGTAGATACATTACGCATAGAATTGACAGATTGGCATGTCGCCTCGCGCAATTGAAATCTGTCAAATCCATACAAATTTATGCCGCGCCTCGCCTCGTCGCATTTCAGTCTGAATTGACCCTTAGTAAAGAACATATTAACAGCTATGTAGCTTTGATTTCATTTCATTGGTACAAGGATCGGAGGAGATAATTGTAAAACGTACAGCATAGATTAGGAACAAATGAAAATAGCTATATAGTTAGGCTTCAGTCTCTAAATCAGCGGGCAGCGGGGCGGGAGTGCGGCAAGGCGTCTAGTACGCTGCGCCGCTGCTTTCGAAGCCAGTTCCATATAAATCTATATGTCGCAGTCATCTAGTTAAATCTGCGATTCGATCGAATGACTAGCGCATTCATTGAATGACACCATTCAATTGAATGACTAAAGGACAACTCGTCAAGACGTTGACTGTGACGTTTAATAACGTCTTGACTAAAAGTCATATTATAATATATCTTCGAAAACCGTATGCAAATCAGATCAGTAGTTTTCGTGTTATATAAAAAAGTTTGATACAGAATCTAACCCCTCATTTTTCCCCTTAGAGGAGTGGGGGGAAAATTTTTTATACACCAGATGTTAAGTTGGATGAAGAAAAATATATCTGTGAAAACCGCATTCAAATCGGATCAGTAGTTTTCGTGTGATGCTGGAACAAACATACAGACAGACAGACAGACAGACAAAAAACTAACCGCGGTTTTGGATTCTATAGCGATGTAGTAACACCCCCCTGCTTATTACCTTTAATGTACAGAATTTTTATTTCTACAATTTTATTATATGTATAGATAAAGCACTTTAATGTAAATGTAAACGATAAAATATCAACACAGTGCTATCAGCTGTGCGAGCTGTTTGACGCCATATTTGTTTTACTGACTAGTAGCGCCGCAGTAGGAAGAAAATGAAGTACGTTCGATTACCTGACTGATTTCATGTCCGCTATCTTCAAAACGCTATGCTACAAATCGCTAACTAGTTGAACGTTGAGGGACGTTCGGCCGAGTCATTCAATTGAATGGTGTCATTTAATGAATGCGCTAGTCATTCAATCGAATCGCAGATTGAACCAGATGACTGCGACATATACATTGGAACGCACCGCTCCCGCGCCGCCACTCCCGCCCCGCTGCCCGCTGATTTAGAGACTGAAGCCTTAGGTTTGAATTTCATTTCACCGCTACAAGCATACCTTCATGTGGGTGTGTGCTATAATTTACTGGAAAACGAACATGGGAATGTACATAGACAATATAATATTATATTGAATTATATTATGTCATGTGCATCGTGCTCATCTATGCTTGTAGTGGTGTAATGGAATTGAAAGTATACTATGTAGCTACATATTTCTTTACGCATACAGAGTACAGACCTACAAAAGTATTGTGGCACATGAATGTCACGCGGAATGTGTGTTCATGTGTGTCCACACCACGGTCCACACAGCTACTGTCACTCAAGTTACACTTTACCAGAAAGCAGCGTTTGTTATAATGATATAAAAAGCTTTGTAGACCGTCATCCTTGTAGGATTGTAAGTGTATCCTTTTTACTCTGTGCTGTACTTGGAGCTTTATATCAATGACATAAGAGTCACTTTAAAAAAAAACTCAGAACGGACTATACGGTGTACATGCTGCACAGATAATGTACATTAGGTAAAGGCAAGACATTAGGCAAGCGTAATGTTATTGAAGTACGACGTGCAAAAAAGCTATAAGTGCTTATTACTGAAATACGGTCTGCAAAAATTTGGACATCTGCAAAAATTTAAGTTGGACTTAAAGGGTCTTTATAAGAGATGGAGCTACAGCCGCTGCCTACTCTCATTACATCCAAATTGATGAAAATCCATATTAAGTAGATCACATGATAGAAAATTATGAATGTTGACTAGTTATGCGCGCCATAAATACAAGGTATAACAAAACTTAGTCATATTTTAGGGTTTGTATGTGTTCCTTATATATAGAGTTCACTGTGAAAGTAGCAGCGCTGAAAGATATATATTTTTTTGTGAATTGTATAGGCAAGCGCCCGAGCGTCATGAATAATATTATTTTCCATACAAAATTTTCCATATAAAAATTTTCTTACAAAATTAAAAAAAAAAGTTACTCCTCCAGCGCTGATACTATCACAGCGAACTTGATATACTCAATACTCATACACACCCTAAAGTATTATCACTTACTTTTGTTACACCCATTTATATTTATGTGCAGTGAAGGGATAGAGTATAGGCGTGACAAATTTTGACATAGGGTAAGAAGTAATTTTAAATAGAAAATTTTAAATAGATTTTTTTTTATATGACAATATTTATTTTGCTGACGGTACCCAGACTGAGACTCAGGAAAGGTATTTCCCGAGTCCCGACTAGTCCAGGCACTTAAGTAATAACGTAAAAATTAATTTTCTCCGGACTGTCTGAAACGAAAATCGAATGAAAATTTGTTGTGTCTCTATTTTATATTTTCTCGTTTATTTTCATTCTCATCCCCTTCGTATTAAATATTTCATACGAAGAACGTATTTTCAGTTTGAGTATTTATCTTTAATTTACAGTATGTTTGTTATTTTATACTACTATCTTGGATAACATTAATTCCATTCCTTTATCATGTTTTTGTTTGTTTATTTTGTGTGTTTTTGTTTTACTTCGTCACGCAAATACTTTATACTAGTGAATAGATTTTGACGATTGTACCTACTGCTGTTTTATAGGTTGTGAAATTTGTGGTTGTGAACTAAGATGTAGGTTTTTTATCCCGTAAAAGTACGATGTTCTCAGTACAGTATTTAAGATGAGGATCCACTGCACGGGCAAAAACTAGCATTAACACATTAATATCACTTTAATAGTAATGGGAATTGGGACCACAGACATAGATCTTGATCTATGTCTGTGAATCAGACGGACATTTGTAAAAACAAAAGAAGTGGGAACAGTTTGAAAGTTTTCCGACAAACATTAGTAAGTTGGGGTGGAGTCACCTGCACTTGAACACAAAGGGATAACTTTATAAGACTCTTCGTTTAGTTTGAAATACATGTTCTCTATAAAGTTTACTTACTATAATATATTGCCATAATAATTGTTATGATAAAGTATTATATTATACGATCAGTGATAATATATTGATTTATAAGCTGATAGCGTACCTCAATTATTTGGTCCGGTAAATATATCAATCAATGTGTAATGGGATCGACATAACGTAGTCCTCCGTCTGACTATTTCTCTTGTAGTACTTTGCTTTAAGCGCTTTTTAATAGTTAAATAAATTCATTTTAAAAATACCTTTCTAATCTAACAATAAAATAATTTATTTCATAGAAGTAGCGACATATTTTTCACAGTCCAATAGTTCGTAAGATTAGCATGTTCTAACAAAAAAAACCAGCTTTTTTTCTTACAATCATTTACGTGGTCGCACTAAAATATGACTGTTAGTAATTAGTGGTTAGTTCAGACTCATGAAAAATTCAGACACAATACAAAAAATACTGAATACACAAAACTTCATAACATAACCGCATTGTAGATTTCAACCCCTTTAGAGGGAACCCTAATTAAACAAAACATCGCAATAACCCTTGTGAAAGATAAATAAGTTATATTTTGGACGTCGGGGATTGTGATTTGTGTTTGAATAAATAATTTTGTTTGGTTCAATGCGCAACACCTAGGGAAATTCAGATCTTAAATTTGAATAAAACTGATACGAACTGAAAATCTATTTCATATTCTAGGCGAAGGATTTTAAGACTGCCTTTATGGAAGATTGTGTGTGAATATTTAGGATAATGCTTTAGGCTTTGAAACTACTTTGCATAATATAATCCATATCCATAATATACTAATATAATAAATGTGAAAGTGTGTCTGTCTGTCTGTCTGTCTTTCTGTCTGTTACCTCTTACGCCCAAACCGCTGAATCGATTTTGCTGAAATTAAGTATGGAGATACTTTGAGTCCCGGGAAAGGACATAGGATACTTTATCACCTAAAAATGTACCATTTCCGATAAACGAATTTTGGCACAACGAAGTTGCGGGCGTCATCTATAAGCATAATATATTATATTTACCAAAATGTCAACAACCTCTCGCCGCCGGAAGTGGGCTCCCCGAGGACTATCCTGGCATAACTTCCGGTTCTTGTCACTTCGCGTAAAATATTCATAGCCTTATAAGGTGGTTATACCGCAAGTATATCGACGTAAACATTTCCGTTATCATTTAAGGCAGAAGTCTGTGAGTTTACCCTTAATCTACTGAATGAATTGCGATGACAAATGAGGTGGAAGGTGTTTAGTGTCCAAACTAACCATTTTTCGGGGATAAAAATTATCCTATGGCCATAATTCAATGTCGAATAACATCGAAATTGATTCAGCAGTTAACAAAATATATTAAAAATGAAAATATACGTATTTTTGTTAAAAATAAAAATACACGTATTTTTACTTTTATAATCTTTTATAATAATTATGTATTTGGTTAAATAGACTCTCCTAATGATACCTAAGCCCTAAAAAAATTTGGCCGGAACTCGGAAGGTTTAATTGCACCCTGTATAATAATAGACACATACAGTGGTTTTTTTTTTATTAAATTCAGAAGTAGATAGACAAACAGACGGACACACTTTCACATTTATAATTTGTGTAAGGATGAAATCAGTCAAAGGTCTTTGGTTGATGATTCACTCTTATATTATTGAAAAACAGACTAAAGGATTAAAAAGGGCGAATGGAATTCCGTTGAAGGTTGGTGCGCCGCCCTTGACATGTCGGCGCTGGGGTTCTGTCCTCCGCAAGGGTTGCTGATGCAAAATATAAACCAGTGTTAGGGTGCATGCTGACGTAAATATACGCGCGTCGTTGCGATTCATAGAATGCAGATACGTTTAAAATAACGTTTCACTGCACCTGTGCAATGCAATGAAACTTTTACGGATTTTAGCAGTCGTTATTAAGAGGCCTCCTCTTAATAGCGACTGCTAAAATCCGTAAGGAGCGCTTATTATTTTAAAGCGCTTATTATACCGATAACAAATCAATAGGAATTACAATTGAAAATGATCTAGTACTATGTACCTACCTACGTATATAGTAGTTATTTTATAAGTTTCTAGCTGTCCCGGCGAACTTCGTGTCACTTTAAAATCTTGCCTGGACTTCAAGGACTATTTTAAGACTAAAATTAGCAGAATCGGTCCAGCCGTTATCGAGTTATAGCGTTACTAACACAATTGGAAATCCATTTTATATAATATATAGATTTTAGTTAGTGTGTGTTTTATTATGTGTAACTATATTTAACCAGACTATGTTTTTTTTGTTTTTTTTTTTTTATTATTCTGTGTAGGCACAAAATAATATCTAGTCGTAATCGATGCGTTCCATCCATCATAGAACCTCATCCTAACCGTATACCTGATGAGATTTATCTAAAAATACACACTTTTAATATTTATAAGCTGACGGCTGACCCCAAGTAAGCAGTGAGGCTATTTAATATGAGACCCGCCCGAGGTTTTATTTTGATGAAAATATTAATGGCGTCGTAAAGAGGTGATCCTGGATACTTAGACACCTTGCGTTCGATATAATTTTAAATGGAAAGTTAGAAATTATCGGTCTTACTACAAAATACTGTGTTGATCAGTTGACTAGAAAAAAATTCAGTATATAATGGTCGCAAAACAACTGTTTAATAGATGTTTTGATCTTTTGTGGTAAGACGATTTATGCTTATTTGGGTTTGACAAACCAAGTCACTATGAGATACATAATGCTTAGGATGTCAAATCCCATACATTTTAGAATAACTTTTATGTCCAAGTTATCGAATGCAAGTTGTCTAAGTACACAGATTATTTTAGCTCTGGGTAACTTTATGAGTTCATTGTTAGTGAATATTGCGAAAGTAATAAAATATCAAGCAGTATATAAAATCAATTAAATTAATTACCTACATGTCATAAGTCATAACAGTCAAAATATATTTTGTTAGTTTCTTCGCCTGTTGCTATGAAACTTTAACCCTGAATAATTAACTAAATGTAATTTTATAATGTTTAATAGTATTCAAACCATACACAGTATTATCTTTAAAACTACGCTTCTGGTGCAATTCACCCTTAGTAAATTTAAATATTAAAAACTATTAAAGGCTAACAGAGAACTACGAATTCTCTATAATATTACCGAAACATGAAACCACATCTCAGTACATCTAATATTCCTCTCCATACATAACATTGATTAAATATCCTCTACATACATACAGGAGTCAGGACCCATAATTACTATGAAAAGCACAATTCCACAGATGTAGACGATATTGAATGTTTCCCCCTATTCGGTTTATCTCCAGACAAAATACAGCGTCCCTTCTCGCGCACGCGCGGTCTCTCCCAAACAGCTCCATAGTCGGAACACCCCGCGCGCGGTACGCACCGACCTTTGTTGTGAATAGTGAATTAAAATGTACACGGACTTTTTTGATTAAATGATGTATAACTCCTATTGATCTTGGTAAGTGTTACTGTTAAGTTGATATAGTGGTGTCTGTGTGTGATTAAGTTGTTATCAAAATGTAGTATTTAACGAGTTTTTTTTTGATAATTTCATATATTTTGTAAGTTAGTTATAACGTGTCAATTTATGAGTAGGTAACACAAGTTAGTAGTGTAAATGCACTTGTTACTCATTAAGTAATATATTACTGGTTATTTACAAGTAAATTATGAAAGAAAAAGTATATAGATTTGTATTTATACACATTGAGATGTAAGTACATAATGTATTATCACATCACTACAATATTAGTATAATAATAATGTTCCAACTTTCATCCCTGAAAAGTTGCCGTACAATGTCCCCGTTTTGAAAGCACCCCTATAACTGCTTTACGCAATATTTATAAACTTGGTCTTGACATATCGAGCGAGGTTCAGTTTTGGTAACATTTTGAAGGGATATAATTATAATGTTGGCCTCTAAGAAGTTTGGTTTTTGAACAGATCAAAGTAGTATTTAGGTCTCTCCAATGTCTAGCTCTCCTAGGCCTAGTTGTCAGTTACTTTTATCATGATGGGTAAGGCGTTCTATTTAGGGCCTGTTTCACCACTTCCTTATAAGTGCCGAATAGGCTATTCACCATTTAACTTGACAGATCAAGTATGGAGAATCTGTCAAAAAAGTTGTGAATAGCCTATTCGGCACTTTTATCAGAAAGAGGTGAAACAGGTCCTAAATATACCTAATATAACTAGTTGACTAAGATTAGATTGATAATCGACGATACACTCACATTGATTCGATTCCTAAATAAGTACAGTATATTCGCCGGCTGATGCTAATACATATTTTAATTCCTAAATTATATACAATGTTAAAAAAAGCTTTAAGCAGCTTATGCTAGAAAATAAATAACTAATATCATACAAAACGCGTACTTTGTACCGATTTTAAAACATGATTCGCATATTAGGTTTCCTTTACAAAATAAGGAGGCAAACGAGCAAACGGGTCACGTGATGGAAAGCCCATGGATAGCCCATCGCCCATGGATACTCGCAACATTAGAAGAGCTGCAGGTGCGTTGATGGCCTTTTAAGAGGTGGGATATGAAAGAAACCCTAGAGGAAAATTCAAGTCACTCGAATCCTATTTTTATTTGAAAATATTTTATAAACTTATTTCCAGACTTAATAAGCATTTTGTTGGACTTAAGGTGAATTCACAAACTCAGTGAACATCGTGAAGGGCGTGTTCAGTCAGCTGTAACCTTTATCTATCTATCCCACACGACACACACCCACGCCACGTTACATCAACAACACAATCTGGTAATAGGGAACGTACAGGAACTATAGGTGACATATTGTGAAGTAAATAATACATTTTTCGTTTTTTTTATCATTTCTAAGTTATAGAATCGGCGATATCTATATGAAATTGACTTATGCGTTCGATACTATTAAGTCGACATTTGACTGAAATAATAATATTATTTCAAAAGGGAATATTACTCACAGGTCGGAGCAAAGCGCACATTATATCAGAATATTGACAGAAACGTTGTCAAAGTCGAACAAAACTTTTACTGTATAGGCTGGTGCTCATAAAATAGGTAGGTACTTACAATTTTCAAATAAACGGAAAAGTTTCATATTCGTCCTCCTATTTTCACCCATTTCCACGTCACTTGTTTAATCCATACTTAATATTAGAAATGTGAAAGTGTGTCCGTCTGTCTGTCTTTCTGTCTGTCTGTCTATATTCTGTCTGTAACCTATGTCCTTTCCCGTAACTCAAAGTATCTCCATACCCAGCTAATTTGGTTCAGCGGTTTGGGCGTGAAGAGGTAAAAGACAGACAGACAGACAGACAGACACACTTTCGCATTTATAAAAAGTATTAGTTCGCGTAGTGTATATTTTCTTTGGTATTTGTATGGATGATTAAAAGATGCCTGAAATAAATAGTAAATTAAATTTGATTTAAACAGTTAAGAGGCTAGAATTTTTACTTTTGAATTCTTTCGATTTTATTATCCACACATTCTCTTAAATACTTATGATAGAGGTTCATACTACTTACATCAAAAATTCAACAGGCTAAAAATGTACATAATAATTGTTTTATGTTGTACTTAATTGTTTTTGGTGATCCTCCCTCAGACATTTAAATATTAATTAGTCTGCTGAAATAAATTAGAATTACTAATTGTAACTTGATTAATTATGCGAACCCCAAAACTTGAAGTGAGTTTAAATAACAAATAATTTGAAAATAATTCATCGACAATGTCGTAAAGTGAACAAGTAAACAAACTTGAGCAACTAAATTCTAAAACGTCTAATGCTATTTTGATTTGGTACAGTTTAAGACTAAAATGGTATTATATTTTAGTTTCAAAGTATTATTTAGGGTTCCGTACCCAAAGGGTAAAAACGAGATCCTATTACTATTAAGACTTCGTTGTCTGTCCGTCTGTCTGTCTCCAGGCTGTATCTCAAGAAACGCTGTAGCTAGAGTTCTGAAATTTTCACAGGTTGTATATTATATCTTTGTATAATTTAATATTAATTAAAAAATAAATATTATGTACTCTAATAATTATTAATAAAATTTCCGGTGCCCTTTCCGGTGCGCACTCTGTTACGATCTTTACCCAACTACTGAGCCAACTTCTGTAATTCTTAAATCTTGCATTATTATTAAATTCAATCGAAAATGTCCATTTAATATTCAATCTTCTTCTACCTTCACCAAACAAATTCAGCAGATTTTATTGATATACGGAAATATATTCAAGGCGCCTACATCGACCTTCTCGTGCACGCAATGCCGCCGAAGCCCGAGAAGTGGCGAAGCCCCGCGTTACACCACCTTGTATCACACTATCATATAATTCGTTATCGAACTGAGGTGCCATTGGGATTCTATAATATATCTGGACGATACATTACGATTTACGACTCATTACCCGTAATGTATCGTAATTATGAACTCACCCATTGGTGAGTTCAGATTATATTGACCTATCGGTACTTGTACTATTATCTATTCTGTGCTGTCGGCAAGTCATCCACCGTCTCATCCAAGGGCTCACGTCAACTCACGAGTTCACAGAACTGCTTTGAAACAACGCAACGGGGCAGCCTCACGCTTTACTTCGTAAGTCATAACACGAAGTCGGTGCTGCTTATCTTTTTCACGAACATAAAAATATCACCTTCATGAGTGGCAGTCTTCCACCGTGCATTTTTCGCGAAACTTTCTGCCGCGCACTGTTACTAGCAGTATTTCCGAACCAATACGATCTGCAAACCTTCAAGAACAGAGCGTATTCTCTCTTAAAAAGTCGGCAATGCACCTGCAGCTATTAGCTAGTTCATGGGCGACAGTAGTTTCTTTCCAACAGGAGACTCGTTTCCTTGTTTGTCCCCTTATTTTATAAAAAAATGTTGCTTTATTAGCTATCGCGTATCAAATTTTAATCCACACATTCTGAATCAGAGTCCAGTTAATTTCAATAAGTGTTGTAAATGTGTCTATGAGCACTGAGCAGTAGATACTCTGAATAAAATACATTTATATGTTCTCTATGTAAATACGATTATGTAACTTCACCGTGGGTAGCGAGAGGCCCCGCTATAGAGCACAAACCAGTGCCTCGCTATTGATTGGTAGCAATTTCCGACTGAAGCTGCCTATTTCTCGTCTATTACTGAACACTTCTTTAGGACTCTAGGTTTTAAGTGAGTGAAGTTCTGATATTGTTTTTTTTATATGAGTAAATGTTGACTGAAATAAATATGTAATATTTATGTTAAATTTTACTAGGGGGAAGATTCCGTACTACTTTGTGTTCAGTCGCGTCACTTGAAGTGAAAGAAGAATGAAAACAAACATAAAATGAAACGGCGTCCGATTGATAGTAATAATTATTATTGCTTACAGATTTAACATCATCGACATCGTGTTGTTTATTGATCTTTAAAAACATCTTTAAGGAATTTAAAATCTAAAAGTTGATTTAAGGTGACGCCTTGATAATTTGGCTGTAGCGATGTCCATTTTTCTCAGCAATGACTAAAGCTAAGAAATTAAAGTTCACTGTCAGTATTCATCATGTCTTTGTCTTTGAATTACCCATAGCATAACACGATTGGTCAACTTTTATAACACAGAATAATCAATCAAGAAGACCTCTGTAAAAAGCGGCCAAGTGCGAGTGGGCTCCCATACAAAAAACACAAATTTTGGCCTAATTTTTCTCTATAATGGTACGGAACCCTTCATGCGTGAGTCCGACTCGCACTTGGCCGATTTTTTACCCCACGGAAAGTAGAAATCAAAGGCAAACGTCAGCAACATTGACCCAGAAACAGTCCCCTGCCTCACGCGAGCCACTGAGTGACTGTTATCGTCTGTGTAAGCATCTACGGCATTATACATTAAGTTTAAATTGAGTCCTCAGCTCTAATTAGTTACAAATTAATGCTTCTACATTTTAACACGTGAGAGCTTAAGCCACGTTCACATATTATGCACAATACATGATTGTTTTGCGTACCCGGCAGGAACTAAGATTTTCCGTCTAAGTTTTCACGATAAGTAGCGGCGAGCTGCCGTAGTATGAGTTTTCTTTCTCCTCCTTCTTTACATTTTCTTGTCTTTTTCGGTTTTCCCCGTCTACCTTTTATCATTTCTTTTCACGATAGAACAAAAATGGCGCATATTCTGATATCGTCAGAAAATTTTCAATACAGTGGTGGTTATTATTCGCTAATTACTTCATGGTTTTCAATGTGTCTAAAAATCGGAATATTAATGTATAAGAACTTCAAACGAACCATTTGCCAAGCATTTGCAACGAACCAAGCCATAAAATCAGGGGTGTGGTAATGTGTTTTCCACCAACTGTACAACGCAATGTAATGTGATACAGTCACGATCAGTTATATAGGTGTGCGTTCAATTATCGCTGAAATGTTTACAATTTACGTATATCTTAAACTCCAAATTACAAAATTACCCATAACTATGGCAGTAGGTAGAGGCCGTCACAGACTTAGCTATAATATATATTAATATACCGTACTAAACACACTGAGACCAGAAATATATATTATAGCTGAGTGTGTGGTCACGCGAAAATTGTATAGAAAATATACAGTAATATGCCTAGCTATAAATATATTAATATATGTTATAGCTAAGTCTGTGACGGCCCTTAGACCTGGAAGTTGACAGTGCTTTTTGCTTTGATGTTCTGCAACGTACATAACGTTGCAGATTAACTTAAATACCAAATGTAATACCTAGTACCTAAGAAATTGTTTTGCCTACATCGCAGTTTTTATTATATGTAATTCCAAGAGTCTTTGTTGGAAAATATTTCTGAAAAAGACCGAGAAAAGCGTTACAACATTTCATTTCAGAGCTCTGCTCTAATCGCGTCTTTATTAGCAACAGACTGAAAAGGTATTCTTTATTATTTTGAAGGTCAAAAGATTTGCCTGGAGACAATTTTGTGAACAATATCGGCTTATTTGAAGACAGAAGTGCTTCTCTCCACTTATTAATAAGTATTTTGTATAAGAATTTCAATAAACAATACGAAAGACGAAAATCTTCAAAAGAACATTGAAAACATTATTTACGCTTAACTTCCAAAGTCGCTTAATATTTAAGGGCTTTTTCTTACTGGTGACGTTTTGTACGAATAAATCGAGTTATTTTGAGTTAGGAATATTTAGTTTCTGTCTTTTAACTTCGATCTTTACAATAAGCAACAAATAATATAAAAAAATCTAGAAAATTTCAGAACAATTCCAAAAGGAATTTGTCACGAATCTCTCATTCGTGCCACGGAATACTTCCATAGCGTTTATACCTATATTGCCAGCCTTATGAGTTATGAAGCCCTTTACGACACAATAAAAACTTTGTTGAGTTATTATAACACTAACGAGCCGTTATGCCAGTGTTCTTTGATACTAATGTAATTTAAATTGTATGTTGGGAGAAAGATAATCTGAATAAAAATTATCCTTTCTTAGTTAAGTAACAGCTGGCTATAACTTATAAGTTTATAAATTATAACAGACCAATATGAACGTGTATGTAGCAATCCATACTAATACATAATAATAATGCGTAAAGTGTATCAGTCTGTCTGTCTATCCATCTGTCTGCTAGGTACCTCTTCGCGCCCAAACCACTGAACTCATGATTTTGCTGAAATATGGTATGGAGATTCTTTAAGCCCAGGGAAAACACATAGGATAATAATTTTTGTCACGGAAATATAAAATTCGTAAAATATGATTGGCCCAGATCGACGTCGATTATTCTTATTTTAGCTTTTATAAATATGAAAGTCTGTGAGAATAATATTAATATTGTTTGTCCCGGAAAATGTACGGTTCCCGCACGGTAAACTTTTATGATTTTCGCTTAAACTATTCAGTCTATTTTGATGAAATTTCGTATAGAGATACTTTGAGTCCCGGGAAAGAACAAGGGATACTTTTTGTCCCGGAAAATGTACGGTTTCCGCACAATAAACTTTTATGATTTTCGCCTAAACTATTTGATCTATTTTGATTAAATTTGGCATGGAGATACTAATTTTAATCTATTTTTTTCTTAATTATACCAATCCGAATTAAATAATCATCGTTAAGACAGGACAACCTCTGTCGGGTCAGCTAGTATTGGATAAGAAAAACCAGTACAAAACCAGTACAAAATTAGCTACTTTACATCTCAAAAAGGTATGTAACGTTGCACAATTCCCTTAGGAATTTTTTTTACGTGTGTATAGAACTGTGGTTAAAACTTATAAATACAGATTTTTAAACTATTTTATACAAAGTTCTAACAACTGCAGTTAAAACAGTTCAGTCGATAAACCACTCGCAACGTTCAAAGTTTTGCTTCGCGATAAGCGTTTGAATTTATACAATTTTATAGAAAGGTTAATTTGTTTTTCAGAAAATCTGTATAATTAAATAATAATATAAAATAAAATAAAATAAAACGTTTTTATTTCGGTCTAGGGACCACAGTGTTAGTTAACATTTTACTTAAAAACTATGTTAGTAATATTAATTTAATTAAAAATTTAATATTAATAAATTAGTAACAAAGTTACAGATAATATTATATTATGGGACAAACATAGTTATTATGTTCGTAGAATGCGCACTTCCAGAGGCGGCGTAAGGCGTGGGCGCCGTGGGTGACCGCCCACGCCTTACGCCGCCTTACGCCGCGGCCTCGCGGTCCGAGGAGCCTCGCATGAGTCGCACCCCTTGGACCACGAAGTTTTCTTAAAATAATTCACGAGTTTACTCAAATTTTTGTAAATAATTTTAACAATAAAAGTTTGAGTAAGTATCAAAAAATATTTTCTCTCAACAAAATTCGTCCTCTTCTGTCATTTTGCTATCATGCCTAATATCAAATTTCGGTCTTGCCCCGCCACTGCGTACTTCATGCCATTCTGCCACTTGAGCCACATCTCATACAAGAAATAGTCGTTAGTCGTTTATCTAGTAATGCTTTACTATTTAGAATGGACAATAATAATTTCATCCCCTAAGAAAAGCAGATGGAGCCTGGAGGTAACAAAAAGTTGTAATTTACTAAATAATAGATGACGCCCGGAACTCCCTTGTGCCAAAAGTCGTTTATTGTGCGGGAGTCATACTTTTTTCCAGGATAAAAAGTATCCTTTGTCCTTTTCCAGGACTCAAAGTATCTCCATACCAAATTTTAACAAAATCTGTTTAGCAGTTTGGGCGTGAAGTACCTCTTACAAACAGACAGAGAGACATACATTCGCATTTATAATATTACTAGCTGTCCCGGCAAACGTTGCTTTGCCATATAAAGTACTTCGCCCATATTATTTTATTGAAGTGACCAAATAAGTATGGCAACGTCCATCGCTATCCCGTTGCACAAACAATGGTCATTGGTCATTGGTCGCTGTCAGTCTCGAGTAATTATTTACTATTGTTTATTCATAAATATAAAAAGTAGATGTTGACCGATTCTCCACTCTAGCCGATATTATACTTATAGTTCAACCACGCACCCCGTGACACGAGAATTTTATATACCGATTAGTTCAGTGTGGAATGTGGATTCGTCCCAATCATTAACTTTTGTTCTTTAACTTTTGTTCTCTACAAACAATTTTAGCGCTATCGTAAGAAATCAATCTATGTTCTATCATGACTATAATACTTAACTCAATTTGGCTACATTTTACCTAAGTTTTTGATTGGGAAGCATAAAATTGACGACTTGGCGATGAAATATTACGACTCGCGAGGTTGGCTGATCATAAAACTCGAAACAGAGTTAATTTCATCGTAAAAATAACAAATACCGACCTCAATGACTTAATTAAAATATAACAGACTGAATGAATATAATTAAGGCGCTATATTGAAAATAACGTCCTTTTTGACATAATACTATAGGACCCTCAGAAATGTTACAAATCTGGTTATGAGATACTAGCTGTCCCGGCAAACGTTGTTTTGCCATTTAAAGTATATTTTCTACATCATCAGTTGATACATGTTTTAGTTAAGTTAAGTTGAAAAACACAGTTAATACCTAATATGAAGTAAGTCCACTAAAGAAAAAAGTTGTATACAAAATCTGACCCCTCTTTGGTCCCCAGAGAGGGTTGAGAGGGGAGGGGGGGAGGATTTTTATACACCAGATGTTGAGTTGGAAGAAGACAAACATAATATATCTGTGGAAACCGTATGCAAATCTGTGAAAACCGTATGCAAATCGGATCAGTAGTTTTCGTGTTAAAGAAAAAAGTTTGATACAAAATCTGACCCCCTCTTTTGTCCCCTTAGAGGGGTGGGGGAAAAAAATTTTATACACCAGATGTTAAGTTGGAAGAAGATAATATCTGCGAAAACCACATTCAAGTCGGATCAGTATTTTTCGTGTGATGCTGGAACAAACATACAGACAGACAGAAAGAGTGACAGACAGACAGACAGACAAAAAACTAACCACATTTTTGGCTTCTCTAGCGATGTAGTGACAAAGGTGTAATAATTTCGGGTGTCATTTCATATCTTTTATGCACAGAATTTTCATTTCTACAACAGAATATTGTATTCCTCCCGCACGCGCTTTGGTGACGCCCACTATCGTAATGTTTTAATTTCGCCATAATTTCAAAACGAAACGTCCAATTTTAATCATTCAAAGACCAAATATTATCTACATAAACTGTACTTAGTGATAAAATAATTTATTTTGATAAGGATTAATAGCGTGAGTAAAATATATCCGTTTCAATTTAGTCAAAAAAAAATCAGGATTTTTAAATAAATAAATGGTTATTGTGCCTCACTCGACATAGATAGGTATAGTGTGTAGCGGACTTTTTTGTAGATATTTATAAGATCTACAATTACTTAGAACATTTTATGGTTCTATCTTTTATAGTTTAGGCAGCGTACGCAAAATAAGTAACTTTTCTAGCTGATTTTTTACACCTTGCGTCCGAAAAACTCAAATATCTTACGGAACCCTACTTTTTTCCAAAATAAAATGTAGCCTATGTTCAGCAGAAATAATGTAAGATTCCAATAGCAAAAGAATTTTTCAAATCGGTCCAGTAGTTTCGGAGCCTATTCGACTCAAACAAACAAACAAACAAACAAACAAATCTTTCCTCTTTATAATAGTAGTATAGATACATATCTTCATATGAGATATACATATCTTCATAGCCTTATCTAGGTTTGAGAACAACCAGAAACACGATTATTGTATTTTGCCTCGATACATTTAATTTTCGAAATGACCTCTTAAAAATACGAAATTTGAAGATTATTTTTAAATAAAAATAGATGTATTGTAGGAAATTAGTCTAATTAATAGACACCTTTGCAACTCAAAATCGTATAGAAGCATTTTGCTTAAATGCTCATAGTTATTTTTTAAATGATTAAAATTACGTTTTGTCGTATGTTTTCCGAGCGAGCCGATAGCTTCTGGCCGCAGCGTATTCACGACTTCATATACAAATTAAGTATAAAATTGCCAAAATAAGCACCTATAAATCTTTGAGAGATTTACATGCTGAAATTGTACAAAAAATATGATAGATCCTTTATAGCCTGACGTTCAAAAAGTGTATCATGATACCTATTTTGAATAAAAAGATTTCATTTCATTTCATTTCATTTCATTTCCTGGTTAGCGTCAAGATGTCGATGTAATAAATGACCTACATCAGATTTCAGATAAAGTTTTTGTTCGACCCTCAACCGTACAAAGGTACCGTTCCGATCAACGCAGCAAGCTCATCAAAATTCAAATAAAATGCAAGAGCAAAATATTAATTATAGTAAAAAACTAAAAAGATTCGGCCTAGTACGACTCGGACTCGCGCACGAAGGGTTCTATTACGGAGTGGGTCAGGGGGAAGTTTTTAAAAAAAAACTTTTTACGGCTGAAAATTTATTTTTAAATAAAGAACACAATAAATGTGTTGTCGCGCCGAGGTTCAAAGCTACTCTAATTTATTTAATGCAAAAATGAAAGAAAGGAAACGAAAAATGATGAATCTATGAAATATTGCACAAGCGTGAGACGCATGCTCAGCTATTCACCCTGAATAGGATAACCGTGGAAATAATATCATAACAGTTCCGTAACGGTATAGAGCGAAAGTAGACAAAAAATTGTGTTTCTTGTATGGGAGCCCCCTTAAATTTTTATTTTATTTTTTTTATTAATTATTAAAGTACACATATTATATTTAAGGCCTCTGTGAAAATTTCAATTGCCTACCTGTTGCCATTATTGATATCAAGCAAAAAAGACCGAAAAAATCACGTTTGTTGTATGGCAGCCCACCTTAAATATTAATATTATTTTGTTTTTAGTATTTGTTGTTATAGCAGCAACAGATATACACAATCTGTGAAAATTTCAGAAGCCTAGCTACAGCGGTTCTTGAGATACAGCCTGGCGACAGACAGACAGACAGACAGACAGACAGACAGACAGACAGACAGATAGACAGAGGGACAGAGGGACAGACAATGAAGTCTTAGTAATAGGGTCCCGTTTTCACCCGTTGGGTACGGAACCCTAAAAAGATATGAACGTTCAAAAACCCAAAAAAATGGCCAGATTTTCCGCTGTGTTCAAACATCCAGAAAACAAAGGCTAGATTATACAAAAAGGCCGCGGAGCGGGACAGAGAGGACGATCCCACCTCTCTGCCGCTCCGCCGGCGTAGGACGGGAGTGCGGAGGCGACGCTATGCGAACCTCCTAACTCTCGTCTAACGGGGCTCCGGGAGAGGATGGGAACCTCCCCGGCTAGCCAGTCCCGGCGCCGAGGGGAACGCTTCAGTTTGCCTAAGCGTTCCCTTACTTTGGTGGAAGTCCGGTCCCTTTTGAGGTAGACCGGCCAGTCGTGGAGGGAGTCCCGTGTTTGTTAGATCCGGGATATCCCTCCTTTATACGGCTGAAGGCGAACCGCAGGTGGTTTTAGTGAGTAGGAGTCTCACATACCCCCGGGGTGCTGAGCACATACCCGACCCGGGGGACCCATGATGGGTTTCCCCTGCGCATCAAAAAAAAAAAACATAGGAGCTAGCTCAAGCCTTGCTTTAATTTTTAAATGAAAAAAGTACATAAATCGGTCTACCTAGTTTAAGATAAGAAATCAGGGTACAGCGAATCGTTGATTTTCTGCAGTTGTTGTGTCATTACATCAACTACAGATATATAACATTATTTCCATGAAAGGCGGAGGTGATCAATCATAGTAACTTCAAAGTAACTATGAAATTTTCTAAGTTGCAAAATTAAACCTGTTTTTAACCGATTACGGCGAAGCCAAAGGGAAGATTGATTTTGGAACTCTATATATAGAGAACACTGTTGTGTGTACTTGTTTTACCGAATAAAGAATAATAAGACAAGCCTTTTAACGACCCTTCTTCACGTCTCGCCATTATAGCCACGACTGCGAAGCTGTCTACAATATTCGTCAATTATTTAAATAGTGTTCATATCATAGAGTCATTATGTACTACGTAGTACTTATATGTCAGTGGTTCGTATTTGAAGACATGAGTGGAAGAACACAATAAAATATAACATTAATAAGTTTTTTGCATAAATGGAGGCCTAAAAATGATTTATTAAAAAAAAAACTGAAAACTGCATTTTATGTGTGAGAAATATATTGACCAGGTGATGAAGTAGATAAGTTACAAGTTTTTTCAAATTATTATAAGGGAAAAAGTAAGTGAATATCCGTATGTTACAAAATGTTAGTTGCTACTTACTGCGTTTATTTAAAAGTAAGTGTATTTGACTATTTGTCCATCGTGGGACAAAGTAAAGAGGCCACATAAGCCTGAAGGCTGAAAGTCGGTGAAATATTAAATATGAAGTGTTCTTTGAATAAGAATTTAAGGATATTAATAGACTTATGTACTCTAGCTTTAAAACACTTAGGTTTAATTGGAAGTATTAAAACGGTCGGCATTTTGATCGTAACCTGATAGTAAGCGGTTAACGGGTACCGAACCAAAGTAATTAATTTTGTTGAGCGCGTGTAACCAGCCCCAACTTCACTGGTTTGTGTGATAGAGTTAATTACAAAACATCATCATCGTTTCAGCTGTATAAACTGAATGAAAAGCTGAAAAACTGGAGAAAATCAGTAAGAAGTAAGAAAATAAATACAAATTAAAACTTCAAATAGCCTAATGCTCTTTAACATTTTTGTGTCACCTTTATGCGACGTCGTGTTAAAGGTTAAACCTAGTCAGGTTTCGGTGTGAACTGGCCCTAAACAATACTCAATTTTGTGATCATTCGATCTATTTCTGCGCCGTTTTGGTAAGAACCAGCTTGCAATCGTAATTTCGAATCGTTAACGAACCCACTTTACATTACGAGACATTTAACAATTATTACCACGTGGAATATATTGTGAAATATTACGAAAAGAATTTTCCTTTATTTTAATATATATCTCGTGGCCGTAGGCGAGATTGGAGCAGAATATTGTGGTGAAATACTTTTTCTCATAGACGTGTCGGCATGATGTAACGACCTGGGACAGTGGACACGTGGACACGTTCTTCATTACCAACATCATCGTCATTTTCATTATCATCATCAATATATTAGCTTGAAGTTTATGGTGGCTAAACAATAAACATGATATTTTTATCGAAAAGTGGTCGAAACCGAAGTCTATTTTATAGAGACAACATAACTCTCGAAAAAACTTATTCCCTTCTGACACTTAAATATAGCGACACGAAATATTATTAGGTATGTTTGTTAATTAAACTCGAATGAAACCTTCAATAGAAATATTGAATGTCTCAATCATGAAAAATTTTACAATTGAAATTATCAAGCCGAAATATTCCATAGTAATTACGGTCCGGGTATAGCCGAGCCAAGCCGCGAGAGAGAGAATAAATACTTAAATTAGGTCCTTTTCCAATTGATTCCTCTTGATTAATTCTCTGTGAAGGGCAACCCTTTCAAAAACAGCTCTAGGCTAGCTGGGAGCCCGAATCTACAGATTTTATTTCTATTAATTATTATGTATTAATACTAAAGTTTCTAAAATGTTAACTTTTATTATTCCCGAATTGTAAACGTTTATTCAAGAAACTTTTGCTTGATTTTAAATTAAAATTTAAGAATATTAAGCTCTGGTTTCCTCCAAGAGCGGTGCCGTCGTGTGGCGGCCGTGATGCAGCGGTGAATGATGTCACAAGAACGTTGTCTATGTGGGCAACATAATACGTTATTCATAATTACATGGACAACGTTCTAGTGACGTGATTCACCGCTACATCACGGCCGCAACACTTCGGCAACGCACTTGAAGGAAACCAGAGCGATGTGAATTATTTAAAGTACATACTGTTGTATTAAAATAGTGCTTACTGCTTGCTGTCGATATAAAATTATTTGATTTTTTAATATTACGGAAAAGCTGCAGACGCCGCGTCGAACAGAGTTAGTACGATCCCATTCGAGCGTTTTCTCAGGGATTTGATGTTCAGCTCATTCAAATTCCTGAGAAAATGCTGCGAATTGGATTATGATAGAGGACTCTCGAAAAAGAAGAAGCTTCAAAAAGAAAATCAAGAGAGAAGAAATATGATCTCGTGCGAGTGTTTTCTCAGAGATTTGATGTTCGTTCAAATACTGTAAGTTAAATTATGATAGAGTAATTTAAAGAAATAAGAAGCTTTAAGAAGAAAATCAAGAGAGAAGAAAAGTGATCTCGTCCGAGCGTTTTCTCAGGGATTTGATGTTAGTTCATTCAAATACCTGAGAAAATGCTGCGGGCTGGATTAACTTGACATCGTGGAAGAAAGAATGAATGCATTTCTAAATTAGTATGGATTTGACAGATTCGCAAGATGTCTCACGCTGACGACATCTGTCAAATCCATACAAATTTAAGTCGCGTCGCGTCGCGCCTCGCCTCGTCGCGTTGCGGTCTGATTTAACCCTAAGAGGTACAGACAATTGCCACTTTTATGATGTACTATGGCACGGCATGCCGCACGGCACGTGTTTTCTATCACGGTACAGGTACAAGATATATTGTAATTATATTATGGTTATAATGTAAGAAAGTGCAACCTTAAGTTGACAGCAGAAAACAAGCCCTGATATCGTTAGGGGGATAGTTTAAAAAAAAAAAAAGTAGGAAGACGACTACATAAAGTTGCAGCAGACGACGTGTCGTCGCGATACGGTACTGGTTTCTGGACACGAAGCTAGCGACACTTTTATAGACACGTCGTCTGCGGTTGCTTCATGTCGTCCGCTGACAACCGGCACCTTAAGAGGAGTCCACACCGACCTTTTTTCCATACAAACGTTGTCCCCTGTTCCCTCCCTGGATAATGCCGGTAGAGTTATAATTTTTTTCCTGAATATCTATGGCCACTAATACAATGTCCCTATGTTTTCTTTTTTTCATAATTTAGCTATCAAAAAAGATATGAACGTTAAAAACCCAAAAAAATGGCCAGATTTTCCGCTGTGTTCAAACATCCAGAAAACAGATTTGGCTAGATTATACAAAAAAAAGAAAACATAGGAATACAGCTCAAGCCTTTCTTTAATCTTTAATGAAAAAAGTACTTAAGTCGGTTAAGTTTTGGAGAAGGAATCAGCGGACAACGAATGATTTTCTGTTCTTTTATTAGAACTTTTGTCGTGTTATCTCTATCGCGCTCTGCGGTGGGAGTAGAGAGAATGCTACCTCTTCATAAGTCACATCTGAGCCGATCTGATGTTTGGTATTAGGTTACTTCGATTCCCGGTAAAAGTCATTTTCCCAATCCCATTTTTTGTGCTGGAGGCAGGTCAAGTAGCCCTGATGTCACTTGATGATCTATTGTGACTCCTTCGCTTCCCAATCCCATAACATATTTTATTGCATCTAAATATATTCCAAGACAGACGACAGTAAAAAGTTAAAAAATATTTCAGCCGAGCGCTAACATGCAAAACATTAACCACATAAAATGGCATAAGAACGATAAAGACAATCGTACAGACTAGGGAAAACATTTCCAGTCGTGTATTATGTATAAAACATAAAAGTGGTTTTATGTAATACAAAGAATATGTTGAGGACTGAGATCCCTCTCATAACTCGCACGTTATTATGTGAGTGAGCCTAAGAGGTTCAGCGTTGTTCAAAAGTAGGGCAAGTCAACTCAATTTACATCACACTTAACATTATTTTAAGCTAGATTAAATAGGTTTTCATAGCCATTAAGGCACCTAGATGTTGCTTATAAGTTCGTTTGCACAAAAATTCGTTTATCATCGAGGCAGAATTCATTTTACGTGAATACTATCCCATGTCCTGGATTCAGAGTAACTCCATATCAAAAGTGAATAAATCGATTTAGAAGTTAAAATTTTACAAGTTTAAATATGAAGACACACTTTAGGATATATAAGTATTTACTAGTAAGTAGTAAGTAGTAGCTACAAGTTACAACAGCTATTATATTGTACGATCATTTTTGCTTTATAAAAGAATTGCGTAGTATATTATAAGTCAATGTTGCGTGGATATTCCTCTGGCAAATTTTAACTTAAAATTGAAGCCTACAACCAGTCTCTAATTTCTATACTATTAGACAGAATCGAATGAAATTCTGGTACATTAATTTGCAAATGAGAATGAGCAATTACCTTCATAAGTGGCAGTAGTATTAATAGTGGTAGCGGTGGTGGTAGTGGTACTAATCTCATTAATGAATCACACGATATGAGGTCGTTCACCCGTGAAACGTGTTAGGGCGAACGCGCCAACTTTTTACTAATAAGGAATTCGTAATGAATGATTATGAATTCCTTATTGTCCGTTTCATGTTTGACGACATATCTTGAATGTATATGAGGAGTTGTTAGAGTGGGTTGCACCAACTTACTTTAACTATAACTTTAACCATAACAAAAAGTCAAATGAAATGTGAAATCCCTAGTAAAAGTCCATCATGGACGTCATATTTGACGATAACCTTAACTTTAACTACGCCTCTGGTGCTACCCACCCTAATAGGTAAGTACTAAGTACTATCGGAGAAGTTGATACATAGGCAGATTTAATTTGACCTATTTAATTTGGTCGTTTACGTCAAACCCAGCCTGTCAGATCACGAATTACATGTTCAATTGAATTAAATTGAATTAAATTTACATATTCCAATCCAATGACTTAGGTCTGCTAACTGCCTATGCGTCAATTTCTTCGATGGTACATGCTAATACCTACATGTCTAGTGTCTACTTAAGATTTTATTTTTAGTCATTCTTCTATTTCATCACTTCCTGATAAGTGCCGGATAGGCTATTCACTACTCAATTCGACAGATAGAGTATGGAGAATTTGTCAAAAAAGTTGTGGATAGTCTATCCGGCACTTTATCAGGAAGTGGTGAAACAGGCCCTTATAGTCTCGTATTATCCTAATAGACCAGGTTTACACTTATGGTAATATCCCAAATCGCCATTAATTAAAGGTCACTTTGTGCTATTAGCTGTATCCTTAATACAGGGTGTATCAAAGTGGGAGAACAAAGGAGTAATTGGACGGGAAGTATGCATGGGCGGTTTATCGCCGTTTGCCGATAATTGTTTAATTAATCACGGCTCACGCCTGCCCGTTATAGGTACAGGATGTTTTAAACACAGTCATGTAATTGAAATGAATGAAATTTCATCTACAGTACTCTATCTATATTTTAAACGAGCTGAAACAATTTGTCTAATTTTAGTCTTGAAATATTCGTGGCAGTCCAGGGAAGGGAAGTGGTAGGAAGTTCACTGGGTCGTCTGGTTTTAATTTATTTTTCTATCTAAGCTAGCATATTCATTCAAGCTATTTTAACAATCTTCTATGGAAATTCATTACGAAGAAAAGCATTTGGAAGTATGAATAAGTAAGTTGTAAGTGCTTAAAGAATGCCAATAATATTCGACATTTAGTGAATACAGTCAAGATATCATTAACACGTATTAAGTTGATGAGTAGTCAACAAAATTTTAACTTAATTTTAAGTGACTTAATTGCATGTAAGTAAATACAAAAATTTTAGTACTTAAGTATCTAATTTTTTACTTGCTACTAAATTTTGTGTTTACATGCAATTTATAACTTAAAATTAAGTTGAAATTTAGCTACTTATCAACTTAATACGTGTAAACCAGCCTTATAAGTCTGCCAATTGCGATACAAAAGGAGAGAAAGACCAACCAGAAGATTCTGAAATTGGCGATTATTATTGTTGGTCATGATGAAAACGCATTAACTCTTTCGGCTTGCCTCTAGCAAATATATTTTTTAAGATAAACGACGTATCGAAAAAAGAAATATTTGTATATCGTAGCAAAAGAGGCTTTTCTCTGTTACTTCGTATCATATTTTTGCTCCTCTCGCCAAGCCACTATAATCCAAACTTAAACCTATTTACATAATAGTGTATAGTAAACAACTTATAATTTATTCTGCAAGGCTCGATATCGTCTCCTCATGTGACGATATAGAGTCGATACAGGCCCTATATTATATTATGACTTTAGCAGTAGTTGTGACTGGTTTTTAGCTCAGTCACAACGAGAAGTTGTGTGAAAATAATCTTTAGTTCTTTTTTAAATAAAGTTGAATTACTAAATAAGAGTTTGAGGAATGGAAATAAAATTAATTAAATTTTGAGAACCAGACGAACTTGTGTTAAATTGAAGTACTTAATTGGAAAGTTGAAATTAAATTTGTTTAAATCCTAACTGTCCAGAAATACAGTGTAATTTCAGCAGCCATACAGAAATTCCGACTATTCCATTTTGTAAGTACTGCTAATAAGTTAATTCACATATAAAAAAGATATAGATAGATAAAAGAAAGAGATAGATACAGTAAACGGTCGCATTTGCAATTAATGGGTTCCGTACCGTTATTACTTATTAGAAAGACTATGCTCTAAGAGACTAACACAGCTTTGGAGAATTTATGTTATTTTAATATTAGGAACCCGCCCCTGCCCCGGTAACCGATGTTTTGCCGTAGGTATACATTATTTCGGGTACGAAAAATAGATGTTGGCAACAAATGGAAAGGTTTGGCAACAAACATGACAATTGCCTAGTTTTATAGTTGTTATAAAACTAGGCAATTGTCGCGAAGTACCTGCCCTTTGAATTTTTATTCCCTGTGGCAAAATTTGCATTTTCATTTACAAAACGTCCTTATCTTTTTAGGGTTCCGTAGCCAAAATGGTAAAAAACGGAACCCTTATAGATTCGTCATGTCTGTCTGTCTGTCCGTCCGTATATCACAGCCACTTTTCTCCGAAACTATTAGAGCTATACAGTATACCATTGAAACTTGGTATGTAGATGTAGTCTGTGAGATTTTGATGCAATTATTATTTTTAACAAAAAATTAAAACCGACTTCCAGGGTAAAAACAATAATAATTTGTAATAAACAAAAAAGTGTTAAATAATTCTTACTCTTTAAAGTGCCTTATGCTTATGCATAATTCTCCTAAACCTCAATTATTTCTGTACACAATCTACATTACTTTGAAGACGGTACCAGATAAGAATGCTGAGTTCTATATGACAAAATATTTTCAATATTTAAGACTGGTACCGACTTCAAAATAATGTAGATTGTGTACAGAAATAATTGAGGTTTAGGAGAATTATGCATAAGCATAAGGCACTTTAAAGAGTAAGAATTATTTAACACTTTTTTGTTTATTACAAATTATTATTGTTTTTACCCTGGAAGTCGGTTTTAATTTTTTGTTAAAAATAATAATTTCACTCTTTTAAGTGATTTATAAGCTGGTTTTCTGCACAGACTAAGGTGTTATGCTTAGTGACTTTGGATCCAGGATACACTTTCATGATATTATTATGAGAACTCATTGTCTGATGTCACTACTTCAGAATTGCTTAAGCAACTCCAAGCATATACCACTGTATACCTAATGTCTATGCTTATTGCTTGGCGTTAATCAAGCAATGATAAAATTAATGTTCATTCGCCTGTCTTTAAAGGCTCTAAATTTCTGTTCAGTGACTTTCTTTCTATCATTACACTCATCACTCATGAAAACAACTCAACATTGACGCCCGCAACTTCGTTGCGCCAAAATTCGTTTATCGCGCGGAAACTTTAAATTTTTCCGGGATAAAAACTATCCTATGTCCTTTCTCGGGACTCAAAGTATCTCCATGCCAAATTTCAGCAAAATCGGTTCAGCGGTTCGAGCGTGAAGAGGTAACAAACAGACAGACTGATAGACAGACAGACAGACACACTTTCGCATTTATAATATTAGTATGGATGCTCAAATAATATAACTAAAATCATCCTTATAAATTTTAAGAATAACTTACCTCATAGATCTTATGATCAAATTGCTAACTTGGTAACCTAAACACCAAGGTTGAGTGATTTACATTGAAACAACATTATAATTATTTTTTAAATCGTTAGACAAATTCGGGGTTTGTTCGATAAACGATAGACGATTAAAAGTAACAATAATAGGGTCATGATTAGATAATTCATGGTGTGGTGACCGGTAGTAGTGATGATGATGATGATGAATGTAACTTGCATAGTAGCATAATATGCTTTCAGTTCTTAAACCAACTCCGAAACCCCCATGCTTGCTTTTTGGTAGCACATGCTTAGGATACTTCTCATAAAATCGAAATCCATATAAATTTGGAGGAGTTCCCTCGATTAGTCACGGATGTATGGTGGAATGGTGGTGATGATGATGATGATAAATTAAATTTGCATAGTAGTATATACTTTCAGATCTTATAACAACGCCGAAACCCCCAAACATGTATCTATAAGGAGTAAGGAGTTCTGTTCACCAACTTCGAACCATGGTATATCCTGGTGCAAAATCTTACTTTTTAGTTTTGGTAACATATGCCTGGAATACTTCATATGAAACCAAAAAAACATAGGTTTCCATTTGAATTTTGAGGAGTTCCCTCGATTACTCATGGATCCCATCATCAGGTCACCACTTTTCTGAACATTGCTTTTTAGTAGCATATGCTTAGGATACTTCTCATAAAATCGAAATCATTATAAGTTTCCATATAAATTTGGAGGAGTTCCCTCGATTACTCACGGATGTATGGTGGAATGGTGGTGATGATGATGATGATTATTTAAATTTGCATAGTAGTATATGCTTTCAGTTCTTAAGACAACGCCGAAACCCCCAAACATGTATCTATAAGGAGTAAGGAGTTCTGTTCACCACCTTCGAACCATGGTAAATCCTGGTGCAAAATCTTACTTTTTGGTAACATATGCCTGGAATACTTCATATGAAACCAAAAAAAACATATGTTTCCACTTGAATTTTGAGGAGTTCCCTCGATTACTCATGGATCCCATCATCAGATCACCACTTTTGTGAAAATGGGACCAAATTGGAGTGAAACCTATTATAACAAAAGAAAAATTTTGAAAATCGGTTCATAAACGGCGGAGTAATCGTTGAACATACAAAAAAAAAAAAAAAAAAAAAAAAAATCCACAGACGAATGTATAACCTCCTCGTTTTTGGAAGTCGGTTAAAAATTGAAAAATTATTAAAAATTGTAGGGGTCCCCATACTTAGGTACAACTGAAACAAAAAAATTTTTTTTCATCTAACCTATGCGTGTGGGGTATCTATGGATAAGTCTCCAAAAATCGTAATATTGAGGTTTTTCATATCATTTTTTTCTAACCAGAATAGTTTGCGAGAGAGACTCTTCCAAAGTGGTAAAATGTGTGCCCCGCCCCCCCTCTAATTTCTAAAGTAGGGGCATGATAATTAAAAAATATATATATGATGTAGATTACTATAAAAACTACCAACGAAAATTGGTTTGAACGAGATCTAGCCAGTAGTTTTTTTTATACGTCATAAATGGTAAACCTTAATCTAAATTTCATTAAATCGACTGAAATATAAAAATAAATCAGAAACCTTTTAATTTCATAAAAATAAACCTTATTGCTGCTGCGGAACCCTTCATGGGCGAGTACAACTCGCACTTGGCCGCTTTTTTTTACGTTAACTTGATTTTGTCAGCTTCATGGACCACGGACTTGTTTATAATAATTTCAATTTAAAATTCCGGGTTTGGAATAAAAGACGGACGAATAAGGGAAAGGAAGGAAAGAAAAAAAACTGAACCCTAATACCCTTTACTAAAGTACAGAACCATATAAGTATATTGTAATTTCACCATCAATATACAGGGTGTAACAATTCTAAGTGATAATACTTTAGGGTGTATGTGTTCCTTGTAGAGAATTCACAGTAAAAGTAGCAGCGCTGAAAGACAAATTATTTTTTCACTTTTGTATGGGCTAGCGCCCCAGCGTTACCAGTTTCCGCATACAAGTGAAAAAAAATTTGGTCTTTTAGCGCTGCTACTTTCACAGTAAACTCTCTACAAGGAACACGTACACACCCTAAAGTATTATCATTTTGTTACACCTTGTAGAAATGGTAGCTTTTTGATTTTCTGAGTACTGTTAAACATACCTACTCGTAAATAACGCGGGAACGCGAGGGCAAAATGAATTGTACCTACAGGAAAACGTTAATATTAGGGAAACCCCTGTATTTCGAGTGCTAAAGAAAATATGTTGAAGTTACCTGGAAATGGAAATACTATTAATTCAAAGTACGGCAACAAAACAAAAAGGTTTGGTTAGTTACCCTTACGTTTACGATTGTAAATGTATTAAACAAAAACTTTTGTAATTTTAATGTTTTTAAATCTTGAGTTTGCTAAAAATAATGCCAGTCAAGTTGACAAGAACAACAGCGTGTGCCGAAATATGTAAACAAATTCCAAATTATTCATATTTCGTTTACAGTACCACCTAGGTACTGTAAACGAAATATGAATAATACTATACCTTTTTCTTTAACATGGGGAAATGCTTTACGCATCCCCGGCAGTACGAATTCACGAGGGAAATATATTTCGCCTGTGATTTCGTACTCGCAATAAGGGAACCTTAACTTTTGACCCAATAAAAAGTAGCCTTTGCTTTCTGCATCTTTGCCTGTTTCAGCTGTTTTCATGTATTAGAGCTGTATCTTTTTTTAAGGTAAAATACCTGAAATAAATAAATTTGTTTATAATTAAAGCCTTTGAAACTCGTTAAACGAATTATTTCAGGTTGTATCAAGGGATTACGAAATACATTTAACGTGAAGAGTGAAAATAAATCCTATTTATAAGGCTTTTATAGGGTTAAATCAACTATACATATACACAGACAAAACTGATTGGAAATGTGTAAGTGACAAGGGTCCGAAAGTTCCCTATTTATAAAGTAGCGATCACTTGACCTACTTACTTCACCTCTTTTTAACCGACTTTTGAAGACTTAGGCCACGAGTCCACGACCATGTCTAAGCAAAATTCTGCCCTGCGTTAAGGATGTCCTTCGTTCCTTGTGTTGCGTTTGTTTCCTTGTATTTTGTGAAATTGTATTATGATGTCCAACAGGTATGTTATTTTTGCCTTAACTCGAATCGGCGTAAGTGGGCTTAATTGTTACATATAATATTTTATTTCATTATCCATACTTACATACTTTACTAATATTATAAAATATGTGAAAGTGTGTCTGTCTCTTTGTCTGTTATCTCTTCACGCCCAAACCGCTGAACCGATTTTGATCAAATTTGGTATGGACATACTTTGAGCCTCGGAAAGGACATATTGTGATACTTTTATCCGAAAAAATGTACGGCTCCCGCGCGATAAATGAATTTTGAGGCAACGGAGTAGCGGGCGTAATCTAGTGTAAAATATTTTAAAGTAATGAAACAAATTGAAGCGGATTAATATCAGTAATTAAAAGCTCGGTAAAGTTTTAAATTAAAATCCAAGTTTTAGCCGATTTAGCGAGCACGTTATAACTTGTAAGTTATAACTTATAAGCCTTGCATTTAATAAAAAAAAAAGGTTGTATAATATTTAAGAATGCGAAGTTATATTTAAAGCCAAGTTTTATATTATGCTCTACGTGTTCTTTCCTAAACAGCTATGAAAAATTGTTAATTACTTTTATGACGGATGCTAAGTACCGTGTATTACATTTTTTATCATGCGCCTAACTTAGCCTTTGTTACATGTTGTATAATTATAATAATTAATAGTAAGTATTACATATAATTATGTAAAAGTTTAATTCGGAATGGGCTTAACATGAAGAAAGCACAGAATCTGATAAAAATAGCTTCTAGGCCTTTTTAAAGTAAACCTATCTCACAAAATATAATATAAACTTTAGCCATTGTTGAAAATTTTCGATGAAATTCGATAGATCCTTAAAGTTAAGCCTCGAGAAGATTATTTTAACAAAGGATACTAAACAGAATCTAAGTAGTAAGTACATTATTAGCTACAAATTTAGAAGTGTTTGGATACTTCCAAACTCATTTGATTTCAATATTTTTGCCAATAAAACATTTAGCGACCGGAAATTTTATTGAACGACATTTAAAAGCAGAGAGAGAGAGAGAGCAGACTGCTTTTGCGCTAATTTTTATTTAAGTACTTGTTTAAGTATTTACCATTTATTTATTTAGGTAATGTTTGTAAAGTTTTTGGCGTATTGTTATATTTACAAATAATCTACGGTTACTAACAATAAATACGAGTATTTAGTAATTTGTGGTTATACCAGTAATCCGAAATCCGAATTAAAGCGAGAACCCCCAGTTTTGACCCCTGGCACCGATCCCGTGAGAATTTCGGGACGAGACGTCGTATAAATGCTAATTCAGACGTAATATGTGGTCAAAATAATATTACAAGCCTTTGCGCCTTTGTGGCTTGTGAAAGATACTAAGTAAGTATAAATTAATATGCTTTAGGATAATTTGAAACCACATCCCCCATGAAACCACGACCCTATCGAAGTTACCACAGGGTAACTTCGATAGGGTCGGCAGGTCTCGAATCGCTGACCACTGTGCACTGCATAACTTTAACAGAACGACGTATCGCCACTATGTATTTTGTATCCTGACTTAGGTACCCTGTATCAAAACTTTAATTGTCTTTTGACTAACGATGTTCAAAGACAGACTAAGTAAAACTACGAGGAAGGTTTACTTACAAATTAAACGTAACAAAACTACCTAAGTGATAATACATTAGGGTGTGTACATGTATAAAGCTCACTGTGGAAATAGCAGCGCTGAAAGAGTAACTTTTTTTCTACCTTTGTATGAAAAACTCACGACGCGGTTGCCCATAGAATTCACAAAAAAAATACTCTTTCAGCGTTGCTACTTTGACAGTGAACTCTCTAAGGAACACGCGCACACCCGGCACACCCATAAAGTATTATCAGTTAGTTTTGTTACACCCCGTTTAATAATTACCATCGTAATAAGAGCCAGTCCACACGGCGCGTTGCGAGAGGCGATTCCGGGACGAAGCGGGAAGGGGTGTTGACGTTAAGACTGCTTAGTGCTTCGTAATAACGCTGCGATGGCGCCGCGCCGCGCGCGCCCGTGTGGCCGGCTATGCGTCAAACGGCAGCACTGCATCGACGCAACGCTGACGCAACGCGCCCGCCGTGTGGACTGGCTCTTATGATAACGATGTTGCAGGGCGTGGAGCATGGACGGGCGAGCTGACGAGGAGGAGGCTCCCCCCGACCCGGCCGCCAGGAAGCCGGTCCATCATGACTACACAGAGCAGGACTTTGAAGGTATGTACAGAACCCTCTAGCCCTATATCTTTACTATTTTTGGTTAAAGTACGCCTCCGTGGTCCAGTGATTAAGAGCATGGCTCTTGACTCGGAGGTCGTGGGTTCGATTCCCGCGTTGGAAACATTATATTTCCAAGTTTGGTTAGGACAATGCAGGCTGCATGATCACTTGATTGTCTGACAAGTAAGATGATTTTGTGTACTGCACACACACTTACTACACTATAAATTTGCTCCTGCGTAAATGAAACCAGCCACCGTCACCGAAACCAGTGTGGGAATTGTTATTATTTTTAGACCTTTCTTATAGCCAAAATACCAATGTGCGTATCCAATCTTTATAATATTACAAATGCGTAAGTTATGTCTTATCCTTCTGGATCCAGGTCCATAATATCGGATGGTGGGGCTTGTTTAGAGCGCAATAATTATGGCGTCCCTTTATCTTGTCAACTAAGGCCCACTTGCGCACATAGCTGAGTTAAAGTTAACTCTGAGTTAAACATCATGTCATCTGTATGATCTGTATCACTCCCATACAAATAATAAAATTTTTGGTATATTTTTGCTCTACATTCGTGCGACTCAAATAAGAGCTAGCTCAAAAAGTTTATGCCTGCTCAAACATGAAAATCACGAATCGAAAATGTTCTCCACTCTCCATAAATTAAGGGAAATAGGTCATGGGGGCATAGGGCGCTCCCTATCGGTGATATGAAGTTAGGAGTTAGGGAACTACTTGTCCCGTTAAATATTATGTAAATTGGAAAAGTATGATAAGGTTTTACAAGTAAATGAGTAGAATACATCCTATCGCATAACCGTGGAAACAAGATGGCTATATAATAAAGGAGTGAAAGCGACAGGTCAATTTGTAATAAATTGTTCTATGACCGGGCTATATTAAGAATAATTATTATACTCTTTACTAGTAAAAATGTTTGTCCACGGATTACAAAATTTCTACTACCTGTATTTAATATCCTAATATCTGTATCCTAATATTATCTGTAGTGTGATGTGAATGTGTGTCGAATAAATGTTTCATTGTGTGTCATATAAGTGTATAATGTATATAGTGTCATATTATTATGACTACTCCACTGATGATGATTTATTTCGAAACCGGTCGTGTAATTTGTTAAAATTGTTATAATTTCTTAAATATAGTGGAAAAAGTGCACGAAAATTGTGTTTCATTAGTGTTCAATATGAATTTCCACCAAGAACCAACAGTACAATCAGTTACATATACTCCACTGTATCAGACACAGGCAGCAGACCTTGCTGCAGCTTGCATGCGGTTTTGTGATAAAATAATATGTAAACATATGATTTGATACGTTTTATTTTAACCTTTTTTAATGTATCTCGTACTGAGTAGAAAATGAAACGTTTGAAAGTATTTGCGATCCTATTCCCAGTATATTGCGTGAGTGAGTGACGTGACCGGCTTAATTTATGACGTACTAAAGTGAACCGATCACAGTTATGTAGGTAGAGTTGTAGACGTTACCTACATAACATACAACGGAACCAAATTTATAATATGCAAATGACACTATTATCTGTCCTTTTGCAGTATAAATAACGTTAAATATGTTGTTTTTAAATTTTAAAATATCGTTATTCAGGATCTGTAAGGAAAACAAAGCAAAACTTAACATTTCAAACAAAAAACTTCCGGAAAAGCGCTTCGCTCGCGGATGTAGGAAGGAAAACATGTTTATTTTCCGTCGTACATGTTTACACAGATTAAAAATACTGTAACCGATTTATTCCACAGGATACAACGAAAATATAGGACGGTATATTTGTCAAAACAGCAATAAGTTGTTTAGGAGTTATGGTTGTAAAACTAATATGTATTCGGTGGTTATGGTCAATAACAAATAAATCAACTGAGTTAATTTACGATGTACATAATATTTTTTAATGGACCGGCAACTTTTACAGTCTTGTTAATATTCTATACTTGTATAATGTACTTGCATAATATTTTATTATATTATTATATTTAATATTTTCTGCTCATCTCTTCACACAGATGAGCCATGCTTGGTGTACGGCCTGAATAGAAAATCAGTGTGACAAAATGTTATTAGTATTTTTACCCACTGAGGATATAACCCGTTGGTATCACTCTTAAAACTCTCAAGACTTTTTTTTAAATTAGCCTATAGTGTCTCACTGCTAGGCAAAGGCCCAGGATCTTCCACTGTTCTCTCTCCTGCGCCACCGATAGCCAGCCTGGCTGGTATGCTTCCAGCTTGTCACGCCACCTTTTTCTAGGCCGGCCACGGAAGCCACTCAAGACTTATTTTCTTTTTTTCTTTTCAACGTCTTGAAAAAAAAATCGGCCAAGTTATTAATTATTAAATTACAAATTATATAATTAAGAATATCGATGAGTATTGAAGTGCCTACCTGATACCATTTTTTACGAGCAAAAAATGCCAATGCCCCCCCTAAATTTTTATTTTGTTTTTAGTATTTGTTGTTATAGCGGCAACAGAAATACATAATCTGTGAAATTTTCAGAAGTCTAGCTATAGCGGTTCTTGAGTTACAACCTGGAGACAGACGGACAGAAATCGAAGTCTCAGTATAGGGTCCCGTTTTTACCCTTTAAGTACGGAACCCTAAAAAGTGCAAATTCTTTGTCAATTTTCGCTTATTGGGTCGTAACTCGTTATGTCAGTTATCTTAGATACTATCTAATTCTTCACAATAGCACGATATCATCAAGTGAAAACGGCAAAGTGTCCATAAAGCGTTGTCCGTAATCAATTTGATGAAATAAAATGTATCATGCATTTGTTCAATAACTTGATCTTGTCTTTTATTGTCATACAAGTCAGTCAATGTCAATTGCGAAGGCTGTAGGAAGAGAGTTTATATGACTGCAGTAAAATACATAACCTACTTAGGGCATATTAATAAAAACTGCCATGAACAAATCTAAAAAGTTCCTAGACCTCATACCACAGCAGAGTTCAAGACGTTACTATAAAGTTCTATAAACTAACATTACTGTATTAGGCGGACTTGCGTAGATCTGGGTTAAAGTTTACTCTGAGTTAAACATCATGTCATCTCTATCACTCACTTGGTGACTGACAGATATATGACATGATGTTTAACTCTTATCTTTGACTTTAACTCAGATCTGCGCAAGTGGGCCTTAATGTTATGCATAAAATAAGTATCTACTTACCTTACTTAGCTATTTATCTCTAAGCTAGTATTCAAATAGGTACCTACGTCTAGCTCTACGTCTTAAAGGCCTCTCAGACGGCGATACGTGTAGAAGGGGTTTTAGCGGCGTCTCTTAACCTACTGCCTAACAGTTTTAACAACTTTCGACACGCCTAGTGCCTATAGTGCTTTATTCTCGCGTTTTATTTAGATTATGGGGAATATAAGTAAGAGGAATATTATAATTTTAATGTATAAAAACTAAGCGTGACTTCTCTAAGATAAATAACAATTATGTTCGTGCGTTACAAATTTTCTCTGAGAGCCCCGTACCGCCGTACGCCTTTGCTTACTCATGTCGTTTCTACCTATCTGTCCTAATTAATAAATAGAGTTACCTATTTATATAAATATAATTATTACAATTCTGGAACCCTTATTGGAATCCTAGTGCTATAACATTTACGTTTAGTAAACGTTAAAATTGCCCGTAGCCTCAATTGACAAAGTTAATTGCTTCAAAGTTCGTTAATCGCCCCTGATAACTACTAATCTAAGGACTGAGTTTAGACTTTATTAGATAACGAGCTTTTGCCCGCGGCTTCACTCGCGTTAAGAAGTATTATCAAATACAAACTTTCATCCCCTTTTTTAACCCCTTGGGGGTGGAATTGATCAAAATCCTTTCTTAGCGGATGCCTACGTCATATCATCTACCTGCATGCCAAATTTCAGCCCGATCCGTCCAGTGGTTTGGGCTGTGCGTTGATAGATCACCAGTTAGTCAGTCACCTTTGAGTTTTATATATATAGATATAAGACCTACTCCCGTCTTTAATAGGGTTCCATGGCTAAAAGGCAAAAAACCGGAACCCGTATATATATATATTCGTCATGTCTGTCTGCCACAGACAGTTGTCTGTGTAGTGAGAATATTTATTACGTAGTTACTCTCATTTAATTCTGATTCACGTAATACACAACACCCTGTTTTACGTGTATCAGAATAATTAAATGAGCCGTGGTTTTAACCTAAGTTCAAATATGTAACATTTATATTATTTATTTTTATCCATGCGATATCGATATGTAGTCGCGAGCGACAAAACTTAATTTAAAATTTAAATCACATTTAAATACAGATTGCAGTTTGTAAATCGAAATATTCAAATATTTTCATGATCCATCGGAAAAATATTTTCATTAGATCCATCATCATCAGTCTGATTTACTAAAAGAAAAAGAAGATAATCAATTTGTATTTTGTACAACGCTAACGAAAATAACCTAAGTTTACTTAAAGGTAATTTTAAGTAGGTACCTAAGTCAGACTCAGAACTAAAACCACGTGACATTAATTCTAAAATGAAACTAATAATACCTCTTAAGATCTTTTTTGTTAACCACTTGGGAAGTTTCAAAATAAAACAAAATACTTTTGGCACTTGGGGACTACCACGGTAGGGTTGTTGTTGTGCTACGCAATAGCTAACGTCTACACAGTACACACATACGTCTAGTCGCACGCACACAAACACCGTGCTGAAGTCTGCCGAACTGAAAAAACGTTAGACCATATTGTGTTAGGTTTATTTTCGTTTCGAAAATTGATTCGGTTACCGCAATCAAAGCCTGCGATACAAGATATGCTTAAAAGTATACCCTCGCAAAATATAACCCTTCTTCTTACGAAGTCTGGTCAACAGCTCAGTTATTGCTATTCAAAGTAACACTGAATGGTCGAGGTCCTGAACGTAGAAAAAAAGGCGGACGGAATCTTTACACAGCACTGTGTCTTCAGAGTCGGCCAGACTGACTGCATATGTACACGGTCCGCACGCACACATTCTTACACCAGTCCGGCCATTTGATAGGCGTAAGAATGTGTGCGTGGGCGACTCTGAAGACACAGAATGTGTATAATAAAACTCCGTCCGCAATTTTTCTACGTTCATGGTCGAGGTAATATTGATCGTGATTTCTGAATGTAATCTTATTCGATGTGACATCTTCGCTTGTTTTATTCAATCTATTCATTCCCAAGATAAAATCTTAGACCTCGAAAACGAAGAATAATAGAGTTGTAGGTGAAACGAAGGATAATAGAGTTGATATTAGAGAAAATATGTTCATGTAACCCAAAAAATAATTGGTTCTTATTATTATATTTTGAACTAAATGTAAACAAATAATATTTAGTAAAACTCTACCAAATGATTATGCCTTAGTGTCTCTTAATAATTAAGCTAACGCCTACAAATGATTCGATGCAAATAGGTTTTGAAAGAAATTGAAACTGAAATTTTCAAGGTTTTTTCAATACAATTTATTGGAAAATTATGAAAACTAGAGATCGCCCAATGGTCGAAATTCGACCTTAAAAATTATCTTCTTCTTTTGGCTCCCCGTTTAAAGTATTGTTTATTTCAGATTAAATAAAAAATCTGAAATAAAAAATGTTAAATTTCAAAGTAGCAATAAGATAAGAAATAATCTACGGCTTTATTAATCAGTTATAATATTTCCATACTTTTCGTTTACCCTCAAAATGTATAAGAAAAAATGTTTTTTTACTATTTTTACGCGCTAGTCCTAATGCCCTATTAAAAAGTCTTTCAGGAGGTTTTCGATTCGTAGCGGCGATGTATTTTAAAATGGATTTCCGGGAAAGCTTAAGTGCTTTCCTTCTTATTTAAATTTACTAAGCTATTTTCGTATTCAGTCCAAGTGGATTGAATATTTAAAAATATGAACCTGCGTACTTGAAGTAGGTCATAAAATAATATATAATTCCTACATATTATATATGCAGGTAACTTACATAGGTCTGTAGTGTTACCTATATTATGTTTTAATGTAACAAATACCTACTCGGAAGGGAGGTTCACGAAAGTTTTATGAGCCACTTGTTTCCGCTTAGAAATAACATAGCCCAATCCCCTACCCTATTACCATATTTCCTCTTAAAAGGCCGGCAACGCACCTGCAGCTCTTCTGATGTTGCGATCATGGGCGACGGAAGTTGCTTTCCATCAGGTGACCCGTTTTCTCGTTTGCCCCCTTATTTTATAATAATAACATAAACTTTTTATTTCTAAAAAAACCTTTACATTAAGGAACAGCACGAATCAGAGATTCGAGCGGGGCCGCAGATGAAAGCTATATAGGTCTGTATAAATACACTTTAATTCTAACTTCGGTGTTTTTGAGTAAGTTATAAGTTATAACTAGAGAGTAGACTTATCCCACGCATGTCTTGTTTTACACGTGTAAAAGTATTTTACCTCTGACACCTTTATGCCAACAACATAAGGCTCATACTCCTCCAAGCAACATATTATTATTATAAGCATGACTGCGTCCTAACTCCTAATCCTTTGAGAGTATGTTCTATGTAGTAATGAACAGCAAACGGCTCAGATATTAGCACGTAGACCAGCTATACTCAACCTGCGGCCCGGCGAGACTTTATCAGAGGCCCGCGTGAAGTTAAACCATTTGTGAATATCACACCGGCAAAGTAGAGCAGTCGTCGTGAATGTCGTAAAAAAATTCCACTTCTAAAATCTAAATCGCAAATTTTGAAAAACGTTATTTTATAACCTTGAAATGTTGATTGCGGCCCGCGACTCCAAGACCATGAATACGTGTTTGTGTATACAGGGTGTAATAAAACTAAGAGAAAATACTTTAGGGTGTGTATGTGTCCCTTATATAGAGTTCACTGTGAAAATATCAGCGCTGAAAGAGTAACTTTTTTTTCATCTTTGTACGAAAAAAAAGGTTGAATAACACTGACGTCGACCCTTGCTCAACTATTCCGTTTATTACTACTGGTTAGGACTCTTGATTATGTTTGCACGTAGCTGCTAGTAAACGCTAGGTGGAAACCTACTAGATTTTTAATTTAATATTACTTATAAAGTTGGTAAGATTAATAAATTTCACATTTTGTAGGTTTATCGCGTGCATTTGATAGCATAATAGGTATCCTTCTTGCGCAGTCGGGTAAAAACTATCTTGTATGTACCTACCATCGAGGAAATTGATTCCTATAAGGCAGTTGGCAGACCAACGTCATTTGGTCGGATAATGTCAATTCATGTTCATTGTGATCTGTTGTCTAGGTTTGACGTAACGCGACCAATCTACGTAGGTCCCCCATCTGCCTAGGAATCAACTTCTCTGATAGTACCCAGGGAGGACCCAAAATAACCCCATACCAAATGTCACGCGCATCCATGTGAAAGTTTGTGTGGACGAATGGTTAGATTGATAAATGTTTGTGAGCTAATGACATTTTTATGCTAAACTACTAAAAAGATGAGACGAGCATGTGGTAGTCGCTAATAAGCTCTAGTTTAAACACAATAAGGTATCATCAACATACGATTTGAACAATATAATACATTTTTACTATAGTTTGGATGAGCACTGTGACTCTATTTTATAATTAAAAAGAACCGATATAAAAACCAGCGGAATGCTTCAGGAAAAGATGGCACACTCGCGTAACGACGGGGGCGTGAGTACGTCCCCACTCCCCAGGTAACGATCATACTCATGATTCATGAAAATAGTGATTTTATATCTATAAAAGTAGACGATCTCAGGCCCAAAGAGAGGAGTCACAAGTTTGGGGGGGGGGGGGGCAAGTAACAGGCAATATATATGTCAAAATTAAAGACGCACAGTAATTGCCTACGTTTGGAAGGGTCATGAGTCATGACTCATGTGACATGTTCCTGGATGTGAGTTGTGTCCTCCCAAAGACAGAAACAAAATCTGTTTTGTATATTTTTATTAATATGGCTGGTGTTACTTCTATTATTTTCTTGTAGGATCAACGACAATGCCAGAAAATAGCTGCTGCTTCACCGCTACTATGAAGTACAGGAACGGTCGGTCTACCCTTACTGTCATTGGCGGTGTATCTCTACTATAGAGCAAGTGCGAAGCTGAAAGTGTTATAGTCGCTATAGTTTATTCAACTAAACTTTACTTCATTTGCGTTTTGAAATCCGCTGTGTGTCAGGTCAGGGTCAGCTTTACCTTCTTAGCGGTTTGGATTCCATTTTGGAATTTAAATTTTTGGGATATACAATTTACGCAAATTGTATATCCAAAAAATTTACGCAAAGTCCAACGTCCAGTGGTTTGGAGCGTGGCGTGGCTCTTGACTCGGAGGTCGTGGGTTCGATTCCCGCGATCGCAACATACTATTTCCAAGTTTGGTTAGGACAATGCAGGCTGATCACTTGATTGTCCGACAAGTATGATGATCCATGCGTCAGATGGCCATAGGAATAGAGAGTGCTCTTGTGCACTGCGCACGCACTTATCACTATAAAATTACTCCTGCGGCCACCGTGACCGAAACCGGTGTGGGAGTTATTATTATTATTATTATTATTATTATTATTACCAGAAGCAGCTCCTGCTACAGTCCCTCTGGCTGTCACGTTGATATACGTCTTCTGTATGGCCCCAGTCACACGGAGATCACTCGGCTGATATCTGCTCGACGTCACCATCTCACTCAGACCTACTGATCGCTCGCTGAAAATTTGTTGAATGCCCAACTGAAATTTACGAAATGTTATAGTACTTATACCAAAAAAAAAACGTTTCTATTAGACCGAGACCTTGAAAACTGCCTTGGGTTTTCAACAATGTCATAAACCTCTGAACTTGAACAACTTGCCTATAAAGCAACAGCGCTGGAGGTTAGAAAATGAAGAGATAACCACAATAGGAAGAATTTCTTTCTCTGTTTTAAAAAATGCAGGTTTAAAATGACTTTTTCTAGAATGCGATCCAACCTATTTACGGTAAATGCGAAAGCATCTTTGCTTCTCAACGTCTGTCTTCTTCAGTTATCTCTCGCGGCAAATTCTAGACTCTTCACTCTAGAGATATTCTAGAATTTCATACGACAGGGATTGTTATCGTCCTGAACCAGGAAAATCTGCAGCTCCTTGGCAATAAACTTATACATATAAATAACAATCTAGTAAATTATAAATGACTTTTTTACGATGTTATTAACAAAATTACCTCCTCAAATAACTGCACCAGGTCGAACTTCGCTTCGACCTCAAACATCGGCATGATCAACGTCATAGCTGTCGGCCGGGTCCTCCTGAGGTCGTCCAACGCTTCGGGATCAGCCTTCACCAGCTCCAACAGTCGGGAGATACTGTTGCGTTCCCGAGGCAGTACTATGTAGAAGTGTACCTCGCCACCCACGTATGGTATTCTAATAATCTGAGGAATAAGGATCATAAAAAAACCTGAGAGGTGTCAATTACTGTCAAGGGACACCCGGATAAAACGAAGTTATTTCTTGTACAAAAACCTGTATAGAATAAAAAAAAAACAAAAAGAGAGAGAGACAGAGAGAGAAACACGCGCTACCGCACGGCTTACAAAGTCTATAACAAAAAGCAGAGACATAGATCAAGATAGATACCGCATGTCCCACGAAGTAAAACAAGTACTTACATACACAATAATATGAGGCATCTATCTTGATCTATACAGCTATGTCTGTGGCAAAAAGTGTCGTGCCAACTTTTTGGTCTTAATTTTTCCGTCTAGTCCCCTTTCGCAACGCGCGATAAGGAACTTCGTTTAAAAAATTACGAGGTGTCATGGATAAAATGGCCTCACTTTCAAAAGATTACAAGTTTACCCGCGGCTCTGCGTAAATACAACGGCAACGCTACTTCTTAGTATCAGAGTAGCCTATGTTTCAAATCAGAGTTATTAAACTACCGCCATACTAGATTTCGCGCAAAGCCATTATTTATTCATCTTTACAACCTATACTCCTCTACAATCAAGTAACCTACTTCGGCATCTAAATTTGAGCTCTGAGCGTACATGTATATTCCCTTCCTCTTCATCATAGCGACAGTTTTCACCCCATGAGGCGTATTAAACCTGTCCACTGTTTCCTCGAATGGATATTGCCAATGACCCTGGAATTAATATAAACGACATAATATTTATGTTACAAGCCCAAACGCAGTAAAAATTAGCGTGAAATAACCAGGTTATAGGCAAAAAAAGTTGATTATTATTATTCTTGCTGTAGGTAAGTTAAGCCGGTATAAATAGTACTCAAGATGCATCTCGGTCTCAAGACACGGTTCAGGCTCTGTGATTGGTTAGCTGTCAAAATTTGGACCAATCACAGAGCCGAACCGCGTCTTGAGACCGGATCGCATCTTAAGTACTGACTATTTATACGGGCCTAAGTATCAGTTTAGCCATAAAGAGTTAAGATAAAATGAGGGCGCTAGTTTCTTCGTAGCTGTCACATTTTTGACTTCGGTAACTTTGTATGGATTGTTTAGCAGTGCAGTGGTACTAAAAAAATCCACATTAATTATTATTTTCATACAGTTTACTTTTTCTCTAGGATGTAGTAAATATCTAAAACAAGTGCTTACTTCAAAATTTAAAGTACTGATTAAAAAAATAACATCCGATGGTCCCACATCGTATTCAGATAACATGCTTGGTATCTTCCCATTCGTATTTTCGTCGACCTTAAAAAAGTAAACTTTTGAATTAAGTATGCGAAATAATGTAGGTACCTAACACTACGAATAATAAAAACTAACATACTTAACATGACAAAATAAAGGTATGAACCTTTAAACAACAAAAATTTCACAGACGCGATTACATTGTTTACTCTACTTTTTCAAGCAATTTTAATGGGCGCGAATCCGACGGCCAATAGGAGCGCTGCTTAATTTTTATACGGTAGTGTGTTCGAGAACTAAACACTTTAGCATTGATAATATTTGTATTTTTAGGTACTAACTCCAATAAAATATTAATTTGCATCAATTGACATACCTTAGAAAATGTAAATAGAACAAAACTTACCCATCGATTAATTAAATTGGCGGTTTCCTTGTTCCTACTAAAGTCAACTTGCTGGGGTATCGTTAGAGACAGTCTCTGCATTCTCTGGCTGTATATTTTTTTCAACTGCACTCCTTTCTGTAGGTATATCTTGTTCATTATACACAAACTGGCGTTTTTCATCTTCATATCGCGAAATACTTGTTTCAAATGTACGTTCATCTAAAATAATTATTCATACGTAATAAATCGTAGCTCGTCGGTTAAAAATGAAGCGATTTTGTCAATGCTTCGTTCGAAATTGCAGCTACTAACTATAGATATATTTAAGTAAAATTACCAAGCAGATGTTACTGAGATAGGATAAGACCAAACTGATCGCAGTAACCACAAAATGAACTGTAAGCAGTAACATAAAATTATTGTTACTGTTTATAAACGCTTTTCATAAGACGAACGCTCTCGTTAGCTTATGTTATTCCAAAAATTACCTCATTCCTTTTAAAACCAATGGCGGCTTCTAATTCTTGCAAGCTGCCTCCTGTTGCTCCCTTAGCTAGTGCTACCAGTAGCAATAAAGCCGAAAAGGGGGAGGCTACAGTATTCTTCCTTAAGTCTGCTAAGGCAGTATCCTGCGACAATATAATCAGTCCATTGTAAGCTAAAGAGCTATCTTTGTTGGCCCCACATTAGGAGAACCAAGGCCAAGCATCGCCATTCGTGCTTAAATATTACTGTCCCGTAGCCCGGGCACGGGAACAATAAATTTAGAATAGAGAGATAAATAAAAAATATTTAACAATTAACAAATTTATTTAAGTAATAAAAAAAATAGCCTAGACAGCGGAGAGCGGGTACGCGGGGAACGAAAGATTAGCCTCAGACACTTTCTAGATCTCTAATACACGGGTCGCGGGGAAAAACACTGCACTTAACTCGCACAGATCAGCAACGAGCGGGACTCCAGCTCCGCAGGTCTCCAATTTGTTCTCGACAGCGCGCAGTGGTTGAGGCCGGCTGTTATTGGCCTAGCTCCCGTAGAGGTTGCAGGTCCAGGGTGTGTTCCAGTAGGGGCGTCAGTCAGACGGCATTGGCAGCAGTGCACGTGGTCGTCTCAAGGCGACGGTAGGCCGAGCTCTCGTAGCCCAAACAGAGTTCCCAAACAGAGTTCCAAACAGAGTTCCAAACAGAGTTCCAAACAGAGTTCCAAACAGAGTTCCAAACAGAGTTCCAAACAGAGTTCCAAACAGAGTTCCCCTGGAACGTTACGGACCAGAGCCTTAGGAGGAGTGTTCACGCTGCTGATGGCCCGCCAAGCACGTGTTTCCCGAAGACCGGAGAGCACGTGGTTGTGGGTCCATCACAAACGTTACTTACTCATAAAAAAAAAGTAATAATTTAGACACAAAAAGTAAAAATACTACAGTAGTAATAAAAAGGTTAACGAACTTTTGACAACGAAAACTAGGTCATTGCCAATTTTGTTATGACAGATAGAATACCAAAATAATAATATTATGACCACGGCAAGAAAATCTAGTTTGCATGTTTAATATTTTAAAATAGAATCAAATAAAACAAGTAAAAGAAAGTGAACACGTGGCCTGTCACAAAAGACAAAGAAATTTTACAATTTAGACAAAATACTTGATTTTCGCCACAATAAAAACAAAAACAAAATGCAGAATTACAGTTAAATAGTAAAATGAATTAAACGACAAATAACTAGAAAAATTCTACAAACACGACACATAACATATAACACTCACCAATATTGGGGATGATTTTGAAGTGAAATAAAAAAGGATTTTTACAAGATGTCGCCCGGTTTTTATAGTTCCGGGACGACATATTTTTTTTATGTTGCCAGTTAATAAGTGTTAAAGGAATAAAGATATAAAGTCTAAGTTTACTCCGAGTTAATGTAATATTATATGTTTTAAGAAAATAACTTCAGATGTTATTGAAAATAATCAATCCTTTTATTTAATCCGGAAATAATTAAATAAAAGGGGAAAATATAGCATAAAAAGGATATCGATAAAACTGTAGTAGTTGCACCATTATCCAAGAGATGGCGCTACTGACCTCATTTCAAGTTATCTTCAGCTCTAAATCTGTTAGGCGTAAAAGTTAAAAAATCGCCTAATAGATGTCGCTATGCGACATATCCCCCCTCGCTAGCTAAGGATTTTTCATGATAAAGGAAAAATCCTGAAAATAGCTAAGCTAGAAAAAGTGGGAAAACAAAAACTAAAACAAAGGGGAAAAAGCAAAAATAATAGCCCTTTGGAAAAAAAACTAACAGCAGTCCTTAAAAAAAGGCCCTTTGAAAATAAAGGAAAAAAAAAATACAGCCCTTTGAAAAAAAGGAAAAAATTTAAATGGTTTCCCTTTACAAAAAAAAGGAAAAAAGAAACCGCCTTTTAGAAAAAAAAAGGGAAAAAAAATACAAACTATTAAAAGTTTGAAAAATGAGGACAAAAGGGAAAAAAAATATATAAATTTGGGGAAAATGGTGAGATGGGAAAATGGTGAGACAATCCTTGTGTCAGCGCGCGAATAATTTTGACCAGAGATTCATAAATCACTTACATACATCAACTTACATTTTTGCAGCTCGGTCATATACAAAGACGCGAGACGCCCTAGCACACGAGTATTATCCTACGAATATGAGAAGGATAACACCCAAAAAGGTCGTGGATGGTACTGTACACAACTATAACGTTTGATTTAGCAAACGATACAGCAACTAAGCAAGGCGCGAGACAAAAGGTCTTACCTAATTAAACGAAAAAAATTAAGGTTAAACGAAAGAAAATTAATTAAAATTTAAAATTTTTAGATAATTTAAGGTCTTTTAAGTGCCAAACACCGAGGTCTTTACCTTGCATGTCCTGCAATTCGTAAACTAAAGGAGAACGTTTACCTACGACTTTACATTTCATAAATTTAGGTGCTAACTTTTTACGAAAAATCCTGACTATGCAAGCATATACTAAATTAAGTATATTAAAAAGAAAGAAAGCCTGGGAAAATAAAACTTAAAAATTGCCAAAAAGGTTGGAAGATACAGATGCCAGCATTAAGTTAACACGCGCCAAAGATAAAATTGACTACCCTTGCATACTATGCACACACCATATCACATACATACTTCACCTCTCCAATTGTGCATCTGGTCATAATATAGATTGACCCAAAGACGCTAACCTATCACACAAGCATTGCCGTCCATAATAGAGGTACAGCAACGCAAGTCAAACTATACATCATTATTATAAAATAATGTACAGCAAAAACCTACAACGCGGAAACTACTAGCCTTCCAAAATAAAATAGCACACTGCCCGACAAGAACCGGAAGCTAAGCTTGACCGTCTTCAGGCATCATGCCTACCATTACTCATAAAGAGTGAGCAAGGTAAAAAAAAGTACAAAAGGACTAACCACAGAGTCCCTAACAAAATACAACAGGACTATAAAAGAGAGCCCCATTTAAAAGACAACAGGACTAAAACAGAGAGCCCCATTTAAAAGACAACAGGACTAAAACAGAGAGCCCCATTTAAAAGACAGCAGGACTAACCTCAGAGTCCCAATTAAAAGACAGCAGGACTAACCTCAGAGTCCCAATCAAAACAGAACTAACAGAGTCCTATTCAAAATACAACAGGACTAACCACAGAGTCCTAATCAAAATTTAAAAAGAAAATTTTATTTTTCCAGGCAAAAAAATTAATAAATTAAGGTGTTTTAAAGAGGACTTGTAACCAATAAAAAAAAATTCCAAAGAAAAGAAAAAAAAAAAACAGCGCGATATTAAAAAAAGTTATAAGTTAAACTAGTTAAAAGTTCAAACTTAAGTTGTTGAAGGTCAAAGTTTAAAAAGTTAAGTTTAAGTTAACTATAGTTTAAGTTTAGCCCTATTCAATCTCCAATTTGTTCTCGACAGCGCGCAGTGGTTGAGGCCGGCTGTTATTGGCCTAGCTCCCGTAGAGGTTGCAGGTCCAGGGTGTGTTCCAGTAGGGGCGTCAGTCAGACGGCATTGGCAGCAGTGCACGTGGTCGTCTCAAGGCGACGGTAGGCCGAGCTCTCGTAGCCCAAACAGAGTTCCCAAACAGAGTTCCAAACAGAGTTCCAAACAGAGTTCCAAACAGAGTTCCAAACAGAGTTCCAAACAGAGTTCCAAACAGAGTTCCAAACAGAGTTCCAAACAGAGTTCCCCTGGAACGTTACGGACCAGAGCCTTAGGAGGAGTGTTCACGCTGCTGATGGCCCGCCAAGCACGTGTTTCCCGAAGACCGGAGAGCACGTGGTTGTGGGTCCATCACAAACGTTACTTACTCATAAAAAAAAAGTAATAATTTAGACACAAAAAGTAAAAATACTACAGTAGTAATAAAAAGGTTAACGAACTTTTGACAACGAAAACTAGGTCATTGCCAATTTTGTTATGACAGATAGAATACCAAAATAATAATATTATGACCACGGCAAGAAAATCTAGTTTGCATGTTTAATATTTTAAAATAGAATCAAATAAAACAAGTAAAAGAAAGTGAACACGTGGCCTGTCACAAAAGACAAAGAAATTTTACAATTTAGACAAAATATGATATTTTGCACTACAACAAAATAGTTATTATGTGTTGAAGCATAAACACAGCGTCGATATGAAGATTGCGCTTGTAAACTGTCATAAACTTACCTTAATTGTCTCTACTTACTGACAATTTTCTCTGTTTGCCACCCTTGATCTCAGCTAATATGTTTTGGCAACACTAGCTTCTCCGCTCATAGTCTTCACCAGGAAGTTCTTCCTGCGACGCTGTGTTTATGCTTCAACACATAATAACTATTTTGTTGTAGTGCAAAATATCATATTATGTGTTTTCACATAAACACAGCGTCGATATGAAGACCTGTTTGATATCTGCTGGTGACAAAACACAAAACGCTATGTGAAATAACTTTATTACATTTAGTATAATATCAATATCATACCTAAATGCAAAATAATACTAATTGCAACAACACAAATGTTATAAGGAAATAAACAGTATATATATTATAAGCATAAAATAAATTCCCAAAAGACAAAAAAACTTTTATAATATGTCCTTTTGGCATATTTAAAACAACAATTAGTAAAATGAGAGGTAGTGGGCAGTAGCAACTCTCCTAGGGTGGGCTGCACCAACTTACTTTAACTATAACTTCAACTTTAACCATAACAAAAGGTCAAATGAACTATCAAATCCCTAGTAAAAGTCTATTATGGACGCCATATTTGATGCTAACCTTAACTTAAACTATGCCTCTGGTGCATCTCGCCCCTACAATTCCTATTTTAACCTCAATTTAACCCACTTAAATTGATTCCTGAGGTCACAATTAAAGCTTTGTAGGTAATTTTAATAATACCCAATAAACTTGGTTTATAAGTTCCAATTAGGTACTTAATTATTATTATTTGGTAGTATTGAGAAAATAGTAAAAAAATCTGTTATTACTTATGCCAATTTCCTAGCGATACTATTTTTTTTTTTTTTTTTTTTTTTTTTTTTTTTTTTTTTTTTTTTTTTAGGTGATTCACCTTTCCAGCCTTTCCTAGGAAGTAATTACTGGGTGGTTATCTAACCAACCTGCTGAGGTTACCTTGGATCAGTAAGGCAGAAACTCCTGCTTTCTCATGTAGTTTTGCTTTTTAGGCAACCCGTTATTACCGTTCTGGATATCAGATGTGGTCTGGCCAATGAAAAGTTAAAACTAAATTGTCTAATATTTCTCTTCTGTACTTAGACATTAACTTCTGCAGTCACTTTACGGGGCATAGTCCTTTATCCAGATGTGGGCAACAAACTGCCCTGCCTACAGAGATGCTAAGATAGGCTTCTGTAATTTTTATAGAGCGCCCCCTGACCAGGAGCTAATAAAAGGATTGCTGTTGTTCCTTGGGATGTTTTGAATATGTTATCCTGACAACTTAAATTAGAAAGCCAATTAAGCAGAACTTCTGGATCCCATCTTCGGCCTTTTGACTTAGAAGGCTGAGCTGAGGAACTAGCCTTAAGGTTGGTTTTGACCATTTTGTTCCAATCCATGAAGTGTAAAAAGGACAATCTTATAAACTAAGATTGTCTATTATATGAAGAGTTAGCTTCATTTAAATTTGTATTTAAATGTAATATTTAAATTAGGTTAGATCTCAATACTTTTTGCACCATTCTTGCCACCACTCTTGGCTTGCCACCATTCTTGGCTCTTACTTGAGGCAAAAATGTTTCCAGAGGGGATTGTCCTCAGCTATAGGTCAATAATTATTGTCTCTCTGGTTTTGACCATCCAGCGATAGTTTGTCCCCACCTCTCATCATCCAGACTAGTTGTGTTAGCTGGTTCACTTCGGGTGGCAGGCCCGTTGTTGTATCCACTATACTCTCCGAGAGTATTTCTATTTACACAGAAGGTTCAGAGGCTTATGCCCTGTGTGTGTATTAGATTGTATCTGCCCCTGGACTACATATCTGTCAATAAATGATATTGTTTCTTGATTCTAGCATTGCTCAGATGGGCTAGTACAAGGTTAGGAGGTGGGAACATCCAGTCCAACTGCAGGCTTAGCATGGCCATAGTAGAAATGTGAAGGAATAGAAACATTGCCAGTTTTTGTGCACAACTGACAGATTCCCTTTGTTAATCCATTACCTTGTCTTCTTTATCATAATAACAAACTCGTCTATGGTGGTCATGCTAAGCATACTGAAAGTCTCATTTTGACTTGTCTTCAGCATTTAAAAATAGCGATTAAAATTTGGATATGGCAAAACCTGTCTGCTGACCACAGTTGAGTCTACAGACGCGAATCTGTCGACGTCTGGAGTGCCCCAATGACTAATCAGTCTGTTTGTTGCAGTGGGTAGTAGGTGCCATTCCGCTCGCTGCCGTTTCCTTGATAGACAATTGGTAATAATTGTACCCTTCCGAAAGGTACTGATACTGCCGACAAGAGAATGTTCTCACTGTCAATATCAACAATATGCGAGTTGGACTGAGCAGGCTTAGTGTGTACTTTCCTTCTTTGGGATATAAGCCATCAGCGCGCGAATGTCACATGGGACTAATATTATATTATGCGCTGTCTGCAGTAATTGAGCTTGATTCCGAATCAAGACATATACTGAGAGAAACTCCTCATTCTGCATCCGTTGCATCCGCTGCATCGGTTGTCAGGTAATGTTAAGTAGGTACTTATATGGGGGACCCCCTCTGGAGAATCTTCATCCTGCACCAGCTGCATTTGCTGCATCGGTTGTCAGGTAATGTATATGGGCGCAGATACAACTCCTTGTTGCTGTCTACTGCCTTGAATATTAATTCCCACACTGGTATCGGTGCTCATGGTCAGTTTATTAAAACCAAGCCAGTTACACAGGAGTAATTTTATAGTGCCCAAGTGTGTGCTCAATACGCAAGAGCACCCTCTATTCCTTTTACTCTCATAACCCAGTGGCGGAAGGCCGGCACGACTGGAGAGAGATCAGGCACAGAACTGACTTTCGCATCTCTATCCGACTCATGGATCATGGGCTTAGTGGAAATCCCAATGGTGTAGGTGGCCACTTGGGATGATCCTGTTGGAACTCAGTTGACCCAAACTTCCTTGCACCTGACTAAACTGCATACTTTACTCTTGTATTCTCAATATTGTAATATTTGAGAAAGAAATAATTCTTATCATTAACTTCCTATCTAGTGCCAGGAACATTAATTTTTCCTTTGTGATCGAGGCAATTCTTAGATACTGCAACTGTTGGGTTGGTTTCTAAATAGATTTTTGACAGCTTACCTGCCAGCCCAAGACCTCTTAAACTTCTTGGCTTTCGCAGCCTGTTAGTCACAACTCATAAGGCCAGCTTAGCAGAATCTTTCGAGCTACTCTGATATTGGCAATTCACCAAGTCAGTCATTATTACAAGAAGAAGAAGAAGGCCAGCTTGGTAGAGTCCTGGTTTCCAAGTAAACAATGTTTTCTAATTGATTCTTCCCTCAAGACAATAAAAAGGGCTCTCACTACTCCCCTGGTAGGAAGGATTTCCGCAACCTAGTTTGTCATTGAGGTAAATGTATTGACATTTAAATTTGCAAATTGCATAGTTCTGTTGATGAGTACTTTCCGCACTCAGAGTAGAACATTAATTACTTAAATGTAATTATTTTAAAAATTTGACATAAGCCCCATACACCATCTGTCAAACCCCTAGTAAATCGAAGCTTAATTCTCTTTGTTTTAATAGGCCATAAGTTAAGCCAGCCATAGTTCTCACTGTTTCCGCTAGATACTCTTTACCTTTACTTAAATGTATAAGTTTGGGTTTATATTCTGAATCTATAAAACCAGCCAGGAAGTAATCGTCTAGGTATGCAAGCAGTCGCACCCCCTTTGCCCGTAGGGTTACCGCAACCCAATTGGATACGGCTGCAAATATACGGGGGGCAGACGATAGCAGTTTTAATAAATCTTTAGTTCTTTAACTTAAATATTGTAATGAAACAAGTGGAATGGGTTATATTTTTCAAATTTGTTAACTAAACATTAACTCATCAACTCTCAAGCGGCCCCCGGTGGCCGTACAACAATAGAACACCCATTGTGTCTGGAATACCAACAATTGAGGACAATCACTGGCTAGAATTGACTACTTATGGTTTATCGTTAAAACCATGATGATATTTTAACCATTGCTAAAATGGTGCAATCCATTATTGACTAAACCAGTGTATTCAATGAGGTATGGAGTTATGTACATTGGCTGGCTATTTTTTGACATTGTTATGACGTTTATAACTTTTATGCATACCTAGTAATTGCATTGGTGTAACAAGTCATTTATTTCCAGCTTAATTTAGTTAATGCAGAATGTTAAAGCTAAACAACTCTCAGTGATATTTCAATAATGGAGTGGCAATTTTTCAGTGCCTAGGGGCGGCTAATAGTTTAAAATCCGACCCTGACACCCGGATTGGCTTTTAGGGCTATTAGAAATGCAGTATTATCAAATGAGGCCACCCTCGCCCAATTCAAGCCGTCCATTAGTATTAGTTCTTCTGACTTACCCTTTGGAAGTCGGCCTCCAAATCCGAGGATTCAGAGCTGGAGGAATTCGCAGCGACTCTGTTGCTCACTCGACAACTTACTCACAGCACAAACTACACTGAACACACTGCGTTGCACCAACTCTTCAAAACCCAAGCGGCCACATGTGGCCGCGAGAACAAAGGACCTCCGAATCCGCGATTGAAGAACTAAAACATGGAGAATAATATCACTACGTGTGCTAAAACTCGAAATTGAGTTATATTCACTACTTTAGGTGAATTAAAACACAAAAATCTACTTATTTTCAGAAAAGAAAATTTTTTGGCGGTTGACATTTCGAGTTTACAAAACGCTATGAGCGGAGAAGCTAGTGTTGCCAAAACATATTAGCTGAGATCAAGGGTGGCAAACAGAGAAAATTGTCAGTAAGTAGAGACAATTAAGGTAAGTTTATGACAGTTTACAAGCGCAATCTTCATATCGACGCTGTGTTTATGTGAAAACACATAATACTTGATTTTCGCCACAATAAAAACAAAAACAAAATGCAGAATTACAGTTAAATAGTAAAATGAATTAAACGACAAATAACTAGAAAAATTCTACAAACACGACACATAACATATAACACTCACCAATATTGGGGATGATTTTGAAGTGAAATAAAAAAGGATTTTTACAAGATGTCGCCCGGTTTTTATAGTTCCGGGACGACATATTTTTTTTATGTTGCCAGTTAATAAGTGTTAAAGGAATAAAGATATAAAGTCTAAGTTTACTCCGAGTTAATGTAATATTATATGTTTTAAGAAAATAACTTCAGATGTTATTGAAAATAATCAATCCTTTTATTTAATCCGGAAATAATTAAATAAAAGGGGAAAATATAGCATAAAAAGGATATCGATAAAACTGTAGTAGTTGCACCATTATCCAAGAGATGGCGCTACTGACCTCATTTCAAGTTATCTTCAGCTCTAAATCTGTTAGGCGTAAAAGTTAAAAAATCGCCTAATAGATGTCGCTATGCGACATTACCAGGTTTCTATGAGTACAGTTACGCGGTCAGTCAGGCATCAGTTCAGTCCATCAGTCTGAGACTGACGCCAAAATGATGGACGGAAAGTACATAATAAAAAATTATCAGTCCGTCAATCAAACGGTTACACGATCATTTTTCCGTCAGTCTGGATTAGACTGATGGACTGATCTAATGCTAGACTGACCGTGTAACCGCACTCTAAAGAGGCTGTAAGTTTCTAAAGACGACAAAAGAAATTGAAACGTTACCGCAAAGAACTGCCGCTGTAGGTGACCGTGCAAATCCAAACCCTTATTGAGTTCATCTTCTTGACGCAAGGTCTTCCGCTCTTTATGACGATTTGGTTTTCTCGCAACAATCACGTTTTTTATGCAAATCACAACAAGAAAATCTGTGCCAAATGAAACATATTGTTTAAAATCAATTGCACTTTGTGTAAAGGATGAAATAATATACTTTATCGCGAAAGCACTAGCTTGATAGCTTGATACCACGACGGCCAGAGAATCAACGTATATAATTATATCATTCATCACTATCATTTGGCGGGATAACGTTGGCCTATTGTAATACTGTGACGTTGGGCTGTAACATACTCGTAACTAGTGCCTTTATCTCTTGTCATCTGCCTGCTCTTGCTTTTCCCACCATTACGCACTATATTATAAAACCCACAATATAAAAGTAGCAGATTAAAAATACATACACTTCCATACTAAACTAATTTCCATCTGATTTCTATGAAAAGTATTTTCGCGAGTAAACCAATAAACGGAAAATTGGAAATTCAAGCTCTTTATATTATTGCCCGCATTTTCAATTGAATTTTATGGCTCAGGCTGGCTATATTATGATTGCTTGATATAACCCGATAGATGTATTTCTAGTAGCACAGTCACCACGAAAACTGGATAAAAATACGGGGTTTCTCGTCTCAATGGATAATAAGTAGAGATGCGCCGAATATTCGTTTCGTATTCGGTATTCGGCGTATTCGGCATGTTTTTCACTATTCGTATTCGGCCGAATTATTCGGCTCAGTTACCGAATATATTCGGTTTTATTTTTTTCAAAATATTAAAAACTAGACCCGCCCCGGCTTCGCTCGTGGGACATACATAGCCTATGTCACTCAGGGCTCAGCTCCTAAGTATCATGTAACACAACATTAGGCACTAGGCAGCAAAATTAAAGTCCAATAATATTGATGAATATTACACATTACATTTTAATATTTACAATATTGCTATTTAAGGCGGCTGAGAAGCCGCCCTGGTCTTCCGGTGTCTGTGGATGGTACGAGTGACCAGAAAGAGATAGCTGACAGGTAAACGTTAGGGCTTCTGATGTAGTGAGGGCAATCAAATCAATATCCAAGGGAAAATCCCCCGGACACGATGGATTAAGCATTGAACACCTACAATATGCTGGCCCTCATATATCGCGAGTTTTGGCCTTGCTGTATAATCTCTGTATATCGCATTCTTACTTGCCTCACGATATGATGAAAACTGTTGTGGTCCCAGTAACGAAAAATAAAACGAAAAGCCTATCAGATATTTCTAATTACAGGCCCATCTCGCTAGCAACTATCATTGCAAAAGTAAGTATTTGACAGCATTCTTAATACACATTTAAACAGATATATTAGATGTCATGATGCGCAGTTCGGCTTTCGTTCTGGCCTTCCCACCGAGTCCGCAATATTGTGTCTTAAGAGTGCTGTCAAGTATTATAATACAAGAAAAACGCCCGTCTACGCCTGCTTCCTCGACCTTTCGAAGGCTTTTGACCTCGTGTCATATGACATTCTTTGGAAGAAGATGAGGAAGTCGAATATACCTCATGAATTGGTTAATACTTTTAAATATTGGTATGATAATCAAATAAATATTGTTAGATGGGCTGGTGCGGTGTCAGATCCCTACAAGCTGGAATGTGGCATGAGACAGGGGGGGTTAAGCTCACCTGTCCTATTTAACCTTTATATAAATGGACTGATTGAGGAGCTCAGCATGAAGCATATCGGTTATTATATAGATGGAGTATGTTTCAATAACATAAACTATGCGATGCGGATGACATGGTCTTGCTGAGTGCCTCGGTCTGTGGTCTCAAAAAGCTACTTGACATTTGTGAGCGTTACGCAGCGGAGCATGGGCTGATATACAATAGTAAAAAGAGTCAGTACATGGTCTTTCACGGTGGTACCAGAAAGGTGGATACAGTGCCGACTCTTTTACTCAATGGTGTTCCTTTAGCTAGAGTCGAGGAGTTCAAATACCTAGGACACATTGTGACGTCCACTTTGAAAGACGATACTGATATCGAAAGGGAGCGAAGGGCACTGTCGGTTAGGGTGAATATGGTTGTTAGGAGGTTTGCGAGATGCTCGTTAGAGGTAAAAATGACGTTGTTTAGAGCTTTTTGTACATCCTTCTACACTTGCAGCCTCTGGGCAGCATATACGCAAAGGGCCTACAGTGCCCTTCGCGTCCAATATAATAACGCGTTCAGGATGCTGGTGGGGCTCCCCCGCTGGTGCAGCGCTTCGGCGATGTTCGCGTGCGCACGAGTGGACTGTTTCTTTGCCACAATGCGCAGGCGAACATCGTCGCTGGTGCAGCGCATGCGGGGGAGCTCCAACGGCATGCTGGCCGCGCTCTGTGAACGCCCTGATAACCTGTATATCAGTCACTGCTGTCATATGCATGCAGAATACAGGCTAAAATAATAACTGTTGTATTATGTAAGTAATGTGTGTTTTTCTTTAAACAACAAATTCATAAAACAAAATAAAAAACAGAAAAAAGACTAATGTTTTAAATAAACAAAGCATTTAGAGATAAATTGGTAGGTAGTGCAATGCTCAAACCGTCGAAAAGGAATCCACTCAGACTTTTACTAATGTAATTTGATCAGTACCTATTTATATGAGTCTTGGATACTTGCAATAAATGATTATTATTATTATTATAAAACATCGCGATGAAAAACTAATAAAGAAATTAATATTATGCATAAGAGGTTTGAGCTCTCCATTGTGGGTGTCGCAAACGCCACACACAATAGATTTTCAATTGTTATGCGGCAGCCGCCTGCCGCTGGAGGATTGATGGGTTTTAAGCAGTATTCTGACTTTAATAAATCTTTTTAACATTGGTTTTAATATATTTCTGTTATTATTAAATAATACATGAAATCTTTTATTTATTGTTGCACAGTTCATTATATTGGAGATTATGCATAAAATCATTAGTCATTTAAAGAAAATGTTTTACTACTTAAAATAAACCTTGCTTCTTATGTATTTTAGTATTAATTCCATTTAATTCTACTTACATGAAGACAAATAACAATAACTTAATAGTTAATAGTAATCTACATGCAAATGAAACAAATAACACTGTTTTACTGCTTTATTTTTCACTTCATTAATGTTGTAATAGAAATTTGAACCTTAGCTTATTGCTTTTTCACATAAAAAAGAAACATTTTTAGTCTATGACCACAGACAAGTCAATTTCCATATCCGGACTCCATATTGTCTTGAGACTTCCATTTGTAAAAATCTCTCGAAATGAACTGCGCTCTGTTATATTTACAAAACTTAGTTTTATTTAAAACTACAATAAAGATCACAACCTCTGCAAGTTCTTTGCGGTCTGCCACTCACTAAAACCTGGTTCTCACTTTTTCTGAGACACACACACATCCTGAAATGGCTAAAGTGTGGTTCTAAACTTGTTGAAGCACTTGGAAATCGTCGTTACTGGCAGGCGATTGTTGTTGCAAATGTTTCGCAACACTGCACAGATGTTAATCATTGTTTTTCTTGTCAATGTGTTAAACTCCTCACAGACAGTCAGACAGTTCCAGTGCCTGGGCTCGGTTGCGATTGCGAGGTCTTATTTAACTGTATTTCTGGCTTTCTTCTTCAGGAATGGCTTCTAATACGAGCACTGTGTGCACCAATGTTATAAAAATACGTTTTATAGTTTAAAATTTTACGTAAAACACCACTAACCACTCAGCGACAAACAAGCAATCGGAAAAAATCACTTTTGTTGTGATCACTGATCGCTATAATTTAACAGTTCAAATTGCTCGCCGATTGCCATCGCATTGCTGTCAAAAGCTTAGGTGATACGAAATAAATGCAACAGTATAGCAAATAGTGATAGCAAAAATATAAATTTCTTCAAAACCCGTGGATGAATATGACACAAAACTTTAACAGTAACAGACATCAATAAAATAAACCATATTACATTATTTACACCATTTTTACAAACTCTAATATTTTTTCGACGCAATTAGGCGACGTTTCTAATATTTGCTAAATTACTGGGAAACTCGTGGATGAATCTGACACAAAACGTGTCTGCATATATTTTGTTACTGCCCGAGAGTTTAAAATTTAGCTTTTGTGATATTGCTAATATCACAAAAGCTAAATTTTAAACTTTAATATTTTTTTCGGCCTATAGCGACCAAAAAGCAAAATACCTAAATATCTCTGGAAGCTGTCGACCAAAATGACACAAAATCATTTTTTAGGTTTACCTAGTGGTCCCAAACCTATACGCAAAATTGAAACCAAAAAACCTAGAGCTATCGGTCTAAGTATGGAGATTTAGCGATTTAAATGTAATTATAGTTCCTTGATTATTCAGCAGAGGGAGTACTGTCGCTCGTTGCTATCGTATTTTTTTGGCTGGTATGTGATACGAAACTGCGATTTTGGAGCAATTATTGCGCAATAATTGCGATTGCATTGCGCTCGCGAGAGAAGGCTCGCTCCGAGCTAGCCAGCAGCGGCACGTAGAGTACACGATAGAACCTGTTTACGCGGCAAAATAAAATAATGGTAAACCGAATAATTCGGCCGAATATTCGGCTCGGTAAAGGCCGAATATTCGGTATTCGGTTATTCGGCCAAATCACTATTCGGCGCATCACTAATAATAAGTTAAAAGAGTTCGTAAAAATGTCGTTTGTGTCTGAATGTTAAATTAGGACATTTTTACCACAGAAATTCAGCTATTCCTGTCTTCCGCAGTAAAGATCGATTAACTGGGCGTGGGAACATGTAGTGTTTATATGAAGGTGCTTCCTGTTATCTGACTTCCATTAATTCCAGGTCATAGAGCGCACACGGTGTTCGTGGGCGTCCACGTGCCGGCGCGGAGACACTCACACAGGAAGCATAAACACCACCACCGCAATGGGGACAAGGAGGATAGACCAGGTGAGACCTGTCATTACACCCCATCCTGATGATTCGTAGGTCTTTTGGGGAAGGCCATAATATCCGTTGAACATAATATTCATGCCCGTCAAAAAAGAATGTGATTTTCAATTTTATGATCCTTCGTGTTTTCGCTCAATTCTCATTTGGGTTTGGAATACGTCTTTACGAGACGCAAATTCTATGATCTCTTAAAAATAGAGATTGACTCTACTTTTAAGAGATCATAGAATTTGCGTCGTCGTCGAATTTTGCGTATAATATATATCTTTGACACTTTGACTACACAAATCACATTCATTTGTAACATAAGTGTAGCTTATGAACCAAATTACGAGCTCATTAGCCTCTTCAATGCGCCTAACGACAGTTAGTTTACACATTCGCGTTGGAGCGAGCGAACACTCCACAGTCCACACAAAATTTGATTAATTTTATTCGTATTAGGATAAAATTGGCTATATTGAAATTCGTAGGCCCAGCAATAATGGCTCGCGTGAGAAGACTGAGCGTAACGGATGACGGGGAAACACGTAAGAAAATCGCGTAAACTCATCTCCTTCCGTCTTATATTTTCTTCGCATTTACAATCACCTCGTGTTATCTTACCCACGCATGATTTTTCAGATTGGTTTCCGACTCAACATTTTTACAGGCATGCTACTCATCCTTTACTTTGGATTTTTCATGTTTCTTGTCACCTCGTTGTTATTGATGTAAACTTATTATTGTTCGTTTTCAGTGACTCCTCCGGCTCAACGAGTACAATTTATACTCGGCGAAGATGCAGACGACACGACCCTGGAATCGCATCCTCTCTTTTCCGAGATGGAGGAGCTGGTTAAGGACGGAGACGAGCTGGAATGGAAGGAGACAGCTCGGTGGATCAAGTTCGAGGAGGATGTCGAGGAGGGAGGAAACCGATGGTCGAAACCACACGTAGCCACCCTATCTCTCCATTCGCTTTTCGAGCTCCGAAGTCTCATTTTAAACGGATCCGTCATACTAGATTTAGAGGCGAGCTCGTTGGAGCAAGTGGCCGAGAACGTCCTAGACAGCATGGTCGCAGACGGTTGCTTAGCGTACGACAAAAGGGAAAGAGTGAAAGACGCTCTACTGAGGAGGCATCGCCATCAACACGAGAAAAGAACCCACAATAACATGTCGAGGCTTCCTTTGATAAGGTCTCTGGCGGATATAGGGAAAAATCACTCGTCGTGTAAAAGTGAGTACTCTAGTTCTTATTAGCGAATATTTGTATTTAGTGAAATAAAATAGGATGTGTTGGACAAAACGCCTGCGTTAGATTTCCAGGATGGCGGGCCTCGACGTCCCGCCCCGAGGAACTCTCCCCCGACTCACATCTCTCTCCTCCAAGCGCACGACTCCAGGGGCTCGTACCTAGCTGTACCAGGTCAGCAATGCGTGGATATCGATGGCGCAAGCTCACAATTCACGCTGTTTTGACTGGACACGATGCACCTTTTGAGCTAACAATTGTGTACAATTTTATTATCAGCTAAACACCTGTGACTAACCGTTTGAAGCACCCAAAATATTTTATTAATCCTTATTTACGTAATTTATTTATTATCTCTGTGTAAAATATTTTTATTGGATTAATTTAGTGAACGATTGGCTATTCCAGTTGACGAAGGCGGGACGACAAGTGGAAAAGGAGATTTCGGTCGATTCTTAGGCCTCGCTAGCGCGGGTAACCGCTTGTCATTAACTTTAATTGATGAATGTTCACTGCTATATTTCTTTTGGAATTTGTTCTATAGATTATTACTTTTTTCTCTTCTGTATTATCTTTTCGGCTAATGAATGTTATTATTTCCGCTTCAGATAACTCTCGTAATGAATGCGGTCAGATTTTAAGTCATTACCTAAATTTAGGTTTAATTTGGGTTCAATGTTTGTTTTCATTCTACTTCGTTATAATATCATCGATATATTAGTTACATAATATTAAATTAATTGTACGACTTATACAAGTATTTTTTACTACATTTTATTTTAGATAAACTACGATATTATTACACACATCTTTTGTCAATTATATTTTTATAATAGTGTAAAAAATATTGCAATACACAATCGTTAGGTGGTAAACATAGGAGGTATCCACGCTATTGCAGAAAATATTGTCATGCAGTTTCCAGCATAACGGATACATTTTCATCCACATTCATTATGTAGACGTTTGAAACTACGAACATCACTCAGAAACTCATTTAGCACGTCTTGCCTTATTTTGTATGTACATGTCTCTTTTGTCCGTTACTTCCAGCCAGATTTTTATCCAACACTTTTTGCATTATATTTTTTCCTTTTCTTTTGTCACTGTTACTTACTACTTATAATATTTATGTGGAACTTTATGTGACAAAAGTTTATTTTGGAAACTTCATGACGTTGTGATTTTTGTAGGTGGAGCACACGAGGACATGATGGTCAAAAGCCCGAGCAGCTTATCCATGCATCGCAATCACAGCTCCGGCGACTTGCCCATGAACGGGGACATAAACCACAAATGCAATACTCATTTTATGCGGAAAATCCCACCCGGTGCAGAGGCGTCTAATATTCTCGTGGGCGAAGTTGACTTTATAGAAAAAACATTATCAGCCTTTGTCCGGTTAAAAACCGGAACTATAATGGGAGATTTGACTGAGGTTCCCGTACCGACCCGTTTCATGTTTGTGCTACTTGGACCCCCAAATAGTAACTCGAGCTTTCACGAAATCGGCCGAGCGATGGCAACTCTTATGTCCGACGAAATCTTCCACGAAGTCGCGTACAGAGCCAAAAAGAGAGATCACCTATTAGCAGGAATCGATGAATTTCTCGACGCTGTGACTGTTTTGCCTCCCGGAGAGTGGGATCCCGCCATAAGAATAGAACCTCCTGCCGCAATCCCGTCCCAAGATGTCCGTAAACGTCCAAACGATAATAATCAGAAGGAGGAACTTGACGAAGAAGAGGAGGAACAAAGACAGAGAGAAGAATCGGGCTTGGCAAGAACTGGAAGGCTTTTCGGTGGCTTAATTAATGACCTCAAAAGAAAAGCACCCTGGTATTGGTCAGATTTTAAAGACGCATTGGCCTTGCAATGCATAGCGTCCTGGATATTTCTCTACTTCGCATGTTTATCTCCAATCATAACTTTTGGTGGTTTATTGGGCGAAGCGACTGGAAAGAACATGGCTGCAATGGAGTCGTTAGTTTCTGGTTTTGTCTGTGGTATGGGGTATGGATTCTTTTCCGGTCAACCACTGACAATTTTGGGGTCAACTGGTCCAGTTTTAGTATTTGAAACAATAGTTTTTGAATTTTGTAAGCAAATTGGATGGGACTACATGTCATTCAGATTTTGCATCGGTACATGGACTACCATCATATTGATAACTCTGGTGGCTATTGACGCCAGTGCTCTTGTTTGCTACATTACCAGATTTACAGAGGAGAACTTCGCCACACTTATTGCATTTATATTTATTTACAAGGTATTTTATAAATGAATATAAAATGATTTTATATTGTCTCATTACTAACATCTTACACTCTATTCTTTTCAAATTTTAGGCGGTGGAAAATGTGATATCCATCGGAAAAAAGTACCCTGTGAAGACACACCCAGATGAGGTTCTCAATTACAACTGCTATTGTTTACCGAGCAATTACTCGAGAGTTCCGGAGCACTTTAATTGGTCGACCGTTAATAGAGAATTCTGTCAGGTAAATTCTTGAACCACTTTAAAAGTATGCAAGAAAATATAGTTTTACTTAGTAATTTGTGTTTTCAGGTCTACAATGGTACTTTATCTGGAGAAGGTTGTGATACCAAAGTGTATGTACCAGATGTATTTCTTATGTCTATCATACTATTCCTCGGAACTTTCATAATATCTGTAATTCTCAAAGATTTCAAAAACTCTTTGTTTTTCCCGGCCAAGGTAATTGAAATATAATTGGATGTTTATTTCTAATATCGTTCGGCCCATACTAAATATGATTTATTATTTTAGGTTCGTCAAATAATAAGCGACTTCTCCGTAATTATTGCGATTTTATCGATGTCATTCTTGGATTACAAGGTGGGTGTGAAGACGCCAAAACTGGAAGTCCCCTCGGAATTCAAACCGACGTTACCCAGTAGAAATTGGGTGATCACACCATTTAATGGAAACCCACTCTGGTCAGCACTAGTGGCAATATTGCCTGCACTGCTGGGTACAATTCTTATATTCATGGATCAGCAAATAACAGCAGTCATCGTGAATAGGAAAGAGAACAAGCTGAAGAAAGGATGCGGTTATCATCTCGACCTGTTTGTCCTCGCCATACTGATACAGATATGTTCAATAATGGGTTTGCCGTGGTTCGTGGCTGCAACCGTACTTAGCATCAACCACGTCAATTCTCTGAAAGTAGAATCAGAATGCGCAGCGCCTGGGGAGAAACCCCAATTTTTAGGGGTAAGAGAGCAAAGGATAACTCACATTTTAATATTCATAACGATTGGATGCTCCGTTTTGCTGACGCCTGTCTTGCGCCATATTCCCATGCCTGTGCTTTTTGGTGTATTCCTCTACATGGGTGTTGCATCACTGAAAGGATTGCAATTCTTCGACAGAATTTTGATCATGTTTATGCCACAGAAGTACCAACCCGACCACATGTTTCTACGTCAGGTAATTTGGATTTCTAATACAGAGATACCTAATAACTGCTCACTTTATATTGAATAACACGTATTTCTTTTGCAGGTTCCGATTCGCAGAGTACATCTATTTACGGCAATCCAGCTGGCTTGCCTCATCTGTCTGTGGGTCATAAAGTCATTCTCGAGCACATCAATTCTATTCCCTCTGATGTTAGTCGTAATGATCGGAATAAGGAAGTCCTTAGATCTAATGTTCACGAGGCGTGAACTGAAAATTTTGGACGACGTCATGCCAGAAATGACGAAGAGAAATCAAGACGAACTCTGTGAGCTCGGTGATGCAGAGGTGGGGTGGCTTGCGAAAATCTTAGGCCTTTGCATTAGAAAATAGCGGTCATGTTTTTGTTCTCATGAGTCATATTATTGTGTCAGCCGGAAAGTAGATATTGCTCAAATGTATAATCCATACGGTGTACCTTTAACCAGCCATTTTTGTATCACAATTATTATTCTTATGTACCCCATTATACGTCGAATGTAATCCTGTAAGGAAGCAGACGAGTCGCGTCATGTGTGTACAAAAACTGTAATTAACTTCCAACTAAACTTTTGCTACTTTCCCATCGTTCCTAGCACTCGTACATGTTGTAGATACATTGTAATATTTAGGCGACAAAGCATGTATCATACCATCTGTGGAAATCATCGCTCCTATGTTTTCGTTCCGTTTGTCAGTAAAATCTTAGGGTCTGCCCTTGTAGGAAATGAACAAAAGCAATCCACCAGCCTACCAGGAGAACCTTCAGATCCCCCTCATCAACGGGAACATCATGAACATTCCGCTGACGTCCATCAACATATCGGAGGAGATGAACAAGACCGGGATATGGAAGCAAGTGAACGACGGCAACAAAGTGCGAACCCAGCTTGACGTGAAGGACTTGAAACCGAAGGCTACAAAGAAAGTGTAAGTTATTACCTGACTTAGCTACAAGAAGGATCAATTTTTCATGTTATTACGAGTCAAAATTACCTGAAACTGAATTCCTCATGATTGAAATTATAAACAAGCAAGACTGCCTTTAACAGTGTAGGTACTGGTTCTGAAGAATGATACCCTTTGTTTCAGTATAAAACACAAGAAAATAATATCAAAGAACGCACAATCTGAGATCGAGCGCCGTCTGTCGACGATGGACGAGGTGGAGGAGGAGGACTCGCTGAAGGTCGGCCACAGGGACACCAAATTTTAATGTTTACCCCGACGACGCACCGCATGGCACGCTCCGCACTAGCATGATACGGTCTTTCTTACCACGATCTTTTTCTCAACAGCTAATTATTTTTAAGCTATTACCACAGAATACATATTATGCTATTACATAGTTCTTATCGCGGACTTTGCGCGCAGCGACCGAATCAAGAAATTTCGTAACGAAAAACCTAACACCCTGTGCCGATCGGTATTGCCAATTGCCAGACTTCGGCACGGTGTTTGTGTGTACATGCGACTAGACGTATGCGAATTATAATTCAACAAGTTAAAAGAAATAAATTTACCGCGGCAGTCGCCGAGTGCCACGCCGCACGCGTATTTTTTTATAATGAAATCTAAGTTATTTACGGTCAACAATAATTTCTTGTTTCCAATGCAAATTACTATGGGTACGTACTGAAGAAAGCCACATGATGATTATGTATCTTGTAACAGCCGACGTGCGACAAGTTAGCAACAGGCGTTAGACAGCAGATTTTGGCCTGCTGTCGAAGGCGTGTTGCTCACACTTGTCTCATGATACGTAACCACCCCGCCGATTTTGTTACGGCTCTATTGTTTTTTCATTTTAATAAACCTTCCTATATTTTTCAAAAGATCGCGTAAGAAAGACCACATGAATATTTGTAACTAAACCTAATCTAATCCACAATTCTATGTCTACAAACTATTTTCGAAGATGGGTATTGGAGTTTTATTACCCTAGGAACAGCCTTCATAAAATATTACAAACTCAGCAGCGCTGTAGGGTGAATATTTTAAAACCCTCCAAAAATGCTAACCTAAGCCGTGCCTTGTTTCTATCTATTATGGAATATCTATTATGGAAATAATAGAGGGTTAAAAGTTGAAACTTACCTTACCTTTTACTTATTCAAAGACTTTGATTATCTTGGTCCAATTACTTTATTAACTTTCTTTGATTTGATTACTTAGAATTATTTTTTTGCGAGATCAACCAAAAATACCCATCTTTATTCCTGTAGATTAATTTTTAAATTATGTACCTAAATTAGAGCTAAGTAGTTAAATTCGCTAGAACTTTGTAAATATCATTGGCAAACTGAATATTGTTGATACTTTCCTTAGGCTATTTAGGTTTTAAGCAATGTAAAAGTTGTTCAACTTATTTTATATATTTTTAACCAACTGACAGCACAAACTTTGTAAAAGCTACAAAATCTTTGAAATTTTCATACTTCTTAACCTGCAAATTGCAATAATAATTTATTTTTAATTATAATGAATTACGATAACAATTTGGTTACAAAGTGAGATTTTATTATTATATGAGAATAAAGCCTAATCCGTGCAAAATATAGTTTTAATTAGAAATTAATTTTATTGAAATAAATACCTCAATGTGTGCTTTAGATGTTATAATGTAGAAAAAATTAAACTTCTATTTCACTGTGCATTCCCTATTGCATGGTTTATTGTTAGCATGCTAAATCCTATAGACATTTTCTTTACTAATAAAATATTTCACTTTTTCCTGATAAAGTGCCGGATAGGCTATCCACAACTAATTTAACAGATTCTCCATACTGTATCTGTCAAGTTAAGTGGTGGATAGCCTATCCGGCACATATCAGGAGGTGATGAAAACAGGCCCTTACACGGCGAATAACTTAGATAATATACCTATAGGGCCTGTTTCACCATTCTTGATAAGTGCCTGATAGGCTATCCATAACTAATTTGACAGATTCTCCATACTATCTGTCAAGTTAACTGGTGGATAGCCTATCCGGCTCTTATCAGGAAGTGGTGAAACAAGCCCTTAACATCTGTGTTTGACACGTTACTTTTCTAACGAATCAGACAAAGATAGCAATATTATAGTTGTCAGCTAAGAACATTTTGCGAGGAGGTTTGTTCTGAGTAATAAAATATTTGGATGTATGATAACACCTTAATTATTAGTACAACCGCTAGAATGTAGAGTTACATTTTTACGTGTTAAATAAATTCGTAAAATATATATTGTATTTTTATGATTACTGTAGAAATTCTAGTGCCTTTTAACAATGTATTAAATGTATATTTTATTAGTTCATAGCAAGAAACAGCTAGGAGGTACGTATTTTCAATTTTTTTGTATACTAAGATGGTTCATTATTTTGTGTTTTTTCATAAGAATTTTTCTTAATTGCATCTTAAACCCAGCTTTTAAAATGGATTTGTAGGGTAGTTTCTCATTTTAACAGTACTTTTAATTGCATAACGTCAGAGACAATATGATTATGATGCAGGGGCGTAGCCTCGGGGCCCCAACGTGCGTATGTAAAAAATAGTAAAACTTTCCTAATATTATTTTTTAAAATTCACAAAAGACAAAGTTAAATAAAATCTATATCTTTTTTGAATTGAACAGTATTGCTAAGTAATCACATACGGTTTTGCTCAATAGTTTTACTCCAAATCTAGTAATAATAATTACTGTGTGGACTGATAGCTCGAAGGCTCGCATCGAGCCGCTCGAAGGATTGATGGAACCGGATCGAGCCGGATTGATGGAATGAAATATTATATCGATTTAGAATAAAACTATCGAGCAATGCTGAATGTGTGGACGAAAGTCCGAGTCGCGGGTTTTGCTCGACGTTATTGCTCGATCGAGCAAAACCGTATGTGAGTACATAGCAATTAGCATAATATAATGCAGTTTTCTTGATCTTATATAAATTTCAGGCCGACCTGCTAAGACGCTCTTCCTGGACCAGCAACAATATGAAAAATGAGAAGAAGAAATGCACCTCCGCTGAGACTTCGGTATGAAGAAAAAAAAAAGAAAACTCAAAAAGCAGCCCAAAAGATCGGACACAAATCTTTTAAAATACCTATAATAAAACCATTGGTATATTTTAAATATTGTGTACCTTACATATCGTGATTTGAATGTGGTATATTTTTAAATACGTTTAGTATAAATATTATCCGTATAGATTTAGGACACCATTCTGGTCAATTCTGTTTTGTATAGGACTATAATATTGTGAGAATTTTAAAGGCTTTATCCCAATGTAATTGTAATTCGGTTCTAATCATAAAATCGTTTTAGCACTCCCAAAAATATACTCAGTACCTACACCCTATTATTACTTATCATATTTGAATATTTTTTAATGCTTCGATAGCGGATTATACTTATCCATATACTTATGCATAAATATTAATATTATTTTGCTTTTAGAAAATTTGAATATATATAATAATATGTTAATTAAATAATAATAGCCAATATTATGGTTTAGTTTAGTTTAAAATCATATAAACAGAAGGATTTGCTAAATATTGAGTATGTAGTATGTACTATTATAATTATTATCATAATGTAGAATCTTTTATTAATAGCGCCATCTATGATCAAACCTCAGTATTAAGTTAAGCTTAGTTTACAACCGAGTTTAGTGAAATGGTTCGTAAGCAACTCTCAAAACCTTGTAAATTAATTATTGTATTCTCATTGTGTAACTCTTTAGCCATAATTATTAGTAACGTCGAATCCTTGAAGTTTTTCGACAGGAATTTATCTATTACACAGCGTTGTTGATTAGTTAATGCAGGGGTTCCCAATTTTTTTCAGCCTGCGTCGAAGTTACACGTCACAATATTTTGTCACGGCGGCGCCCTACTATTATAAGAAAAAGATACATAAACAAATACCGGTAAACAAAAATTTAATAATCTACCTGTGGTTATTATAAAATAAATTTAATATTATTATAACTTTATTTTATAATAACCACATTTCGGATAATGATGGAGGATCGACTCACGTCACTGTTGCCTTTCCACGGCACACCGGGCGCTGCGGCGCACAGTTTGGGAACCCCTGAGTACTAACCAATCAGAAGCACTATTGAATAGATAAACTTCAGTCAAAAACCTCAGAAACTGGGCATAGATAATCCTAGTTACAATCTCGTTGTATATAGTTAATTTAACTCGTCGTATCCCAAAATGCCTAAATTAGTGAAATCTAGTATCAATGTATGAATGAGAAGTTGATTCCTAGTCTGTTGACAGACCTACGTCATTTGGTCGGCTTATGTCAATTCAATTTTAGCTGTGATCGGCCGGATGGGTCCGCCATCTGCCTAGGAATCAACTTCTCTGATAGTACCATTACAGAAATTAATTTATAGGCAAATGGCAGACATGCCTCGTTTGGTCGAGCTATGACAAATCAGTATTCAGATGAGATCTGCCGTCTGAGATTGACACAATCCGACCAAATAACGTAGGTCCACCATCTATGAATCAACTTCTTTAGTACTTACCTAATGTTATTAAATTGTCTATCGATGTCTAAACAGATTCGCACACTGCAGGCTTAACTGTTTACTATAGATTATAAAACTTAGGCCCACTTGCGTCGATCTGGGTTAAAGTTAACTCTGAGTTAAACATCAAACATGATATCTATCACTCACTTTAAAGAGTGATAGAAATGACATGATGTTTAACTCAGAGTTAACTTTAACCCAGATCTACGCAAGTCCGCCTAATAGATAGTTTGTGCAACTAAATCACACAAATTTTATTACTTATTATTTTTTTTTTAACAAAAATGCATTATAATATGTTGGTAATTTGTCTGCATGTTTAGTGTTAAGGGTTAGCTCGCACTGAAACGAAACGCGATGATATAAAATTAAAATGGCAAGCGCCTCTACGGTATTTGACATATTGAGTATTGATTTGATGCATCGTCAAGTCACACTTCGTTTCGTTTTGTTTTAGTGTAACCTTAGTTTAATGCTATTAGCATAGCAAAGGAACTTTACCTTTAGTTCTTTGGACTGCCTTTTCTATTCAGTCGCTTTAAGCTCCACTTTAACTTCTCTGTTTCTTTCTCACTCTTACTGCCGCATTCAGAGACGAATATAAATTAGTAAGGGTGAATTGCACCAGAAGCGTTTAAGTTAAAGTTAAGGTTAAGGTTATCGTCAAATATGGCGACTTTTGCTAGGGATTTGACAGTTTATTTCACATTTTGTTATGGTTAAAGTTAAAGTTATAGTTAAAGTAAGCCGGTGCAACTCACTCTAAGGGTGGGTTGTACCAGAGGCGCGGCAGTTAAAGTTAAGGTTATCGTCAAATATGTAGGATATAACTATAATAATTAGAGTGGGTTGCACCGGCTTACTCTAACTATAACTTTAACTTTAACCATAACAAAATGTAAACGTCAAATCCCTAGCATAAGTCGCCATATTTGACGATAACCTTAACCTTAACTTTAACTACGCTTCTGGTGCAATTCACCCTAAGGGTGACGCACGCTTCTGGTGCAATTCACCCTTAAATGAACATTTTGACATAAGCTACATACATTATCTGTCAAACTCTTCATTATATTAATGTTTCATCATCATCAAATGTCTCTAAGTAGGACCGTAAGTGGTTTTAACAATTTATAAGGTTGTTATTATTACAGTTTAAGTCTGCAGTGTGCGCTGTCTCTAATATATTGACACAATTCAATTACTAGTGTACTAGCGGGAGTGTTTGTTATATATTTGTATCGGTTTTGGAGATCTTTGTGGAGTGTTATGAATAAATGGATTTTTATGAATGTTCATCTTTTATTCACCGTAATTTTTTAGATATTTACTACTTTAACATAATATACTATTCTATACGTAGAATTAAGTCTTTGGCAGTGGTATTGGTACTTATATCTCCGCAAAAAGCGTAACTACACTGCAGCGAAGTAACGTAGCACGTCGCGGCTGAAAATTCTTTATAATATGAAATTGTATGTAACTTACTGCACTGCGCGGTAGTGGAACAACTTATCACTCCAGCCTGCCTAGCATACGCCAACGAAATATCTCACTCTACATGTTTCTCGATGTTTGATAGTTTGTATCTTCATCTCTATTGACCCTAGCATGACAAACATTTTTTCTCGCGTAGATCTATCATCGAAATAACACATTTTTATAGAGTTTTGTCGAGATAATGTCGAGATTTTGACATTATGAGACGAGTAATTTTTAATTATCACGAGAGTGAGATATCTCGTTGGCGTATGCTAGGCAGGCTGTACCATAAAATTTGACGTGTCACGTCGTTTCGCTGCAGGGCAATGTGTTTACAAATAGCCTTTAAGCTACCGAATAACTACTTCTAACACTACTACAGAATAGGGTACAAACTACACAATACTTCATTACTCCCTTTATCACCAACTAAAACCGCCAACAAATTATATAAACATTTATTTAGCTAACTTATAATATTATAATAAATTACTTTACAGTAGGCGGCTAGTTCTTCTTCTTTTTCTGGTCGGGTAATATGCCCATCTCCTCCTGGTATCTCCGGATGAGTTGGTCCTGCACGTCGGGCAGGCACGGCGAGTAGCGGCTGTACTCCATACTGAACTCGCCTTTACCTTGTGTCATCGATCTGAAAACAGTTTTTATGAGAATCATATAATATACTCATTACACATTGTATTTTAAACATGTCGGTTCATAGTAGGGTTTGTTTTCAACATGACAAGATATACACATTTACTTGTAAGATTTCGAATTTCTTGCTGCATCAAGCTGTGTAATAACCCCCGTTCAAGTAACATTACTGACTGGGTAAAACATAACGTTAAACCATCATTGGCAATACGTCAGACCAGCTCAGTCGTGTAAGCATAGCACATCCACGCGTAGCCATACGCGTGGTATGAATGTGCGATGAAATACTATCATCCCAGGTAAAGTGAGCCATCTTGTAACACGTATTTAAACGTACACTCTTTTCAGTAAGGTCGGCCAAGCCAGCCCATTCATGCCTACACTAATTTGACTTTAACGTCAAAAAAATTCCACAGCTGGCCTAAGAATCCAAACGCGTTATAGGATTTTCTGTGAGACCAGTGAATCCGGTCTATTGGAGAATAAAGGCACAAAATATGGTTCAGCTCTCATGAATAACCCACCTCAGCTCCCCAGCATATCCGAACATATTATTCAGCGGCACTTCAGCGTATATAGTGGTCCAGCCCTCAGCGCCCTCGGTACCCGTGACGATGCCGCCGCGTTTGTTGAGCGCGCCGACCACCGCGCCGTGAGACTCGTCCCCGCATACAACCTCTACCGACATGATGGGTTCTAGAACCTGCCATGCGCCTTCCTCGAACACTGAAACACGTGACATATTTCTCAAAATAGTATGTACTAGCTGTCCCGGCAAACATTGTTTTGCTATATAAAGTATTTCGCCCATATTATTTTATTGAAGTCACTAAATAAGTATGTCACCATGGCAAGTGGCAACGTGCATCGCTATTCCGTAGCATGTAAACAATAATCGCCGTCAGTCTCGAGTTGTAATAATTTCCTATTATTTATTCAAAAAATGCACTTATCAATATAAAAAGTCCCGGCAACGTTGTTTTGCCATATAAAGTATTTCGCCCTGGATATAATATTTTATTGAAGTGACTAAGTAAGTATGTCACCATGGCAACGTCCATCGCTATCCCGTCGCACAAACAATGGTCGCCGTCAGTCTCGAGTTGTAATAATTTACTATTATTTATTCAACAAATGCACTTATCAATATAAAAAGTACCCAGTAGCCGATTCTCAGATCCACTGAATATGCATATACATTTTTGTATGGAACCCGTACCCAAGCTGTAGCACGTCTAAAATACAACACTTTCCTCAAGTTTGCCATATACGATTACTTTCCAGAAATGATTCCTTACCAGCAACACTATAAATTGATGCAATAATACAGGGTGATTTTTTGTGATTTTTTCTTACCTTCTACCCTCATTAACTTTTTTCTCCCATGGTTTAGAGATTTTTCGTCATACAATAAAATGTTCAACTTTTCAAGCCCTTTCATTTGATATAGGTCTGGACGTGCTACAGCTTGGGTACGGGTTCCATACAAAAATGAGAATCGGCTACTGGGTACTTTTTATATAACATTGTGACACGAGAATTTTATATATAAGATAATATTCTATGCTAATATTATCAAAATTTATAAAGAAGAGTTTTATAGTTTTCAATTTTCATATGCTCATTTCAAGAACTCATGCAGCAATTTTTTGTGTACAATTCTCGCGAAATTCCTTATGTAAGCGGGCGGAACCGCGCGGAATATGTAGAGTTTAATATTATTTAATGGCAACACCGATGACGCGCCATCGCCCCAATCTTCCATTACTTGAGAGTGTAGAACGGAAAGCACGTTTAAAGTTTTTACTCTCAAAATTAAAAGCGCAGTGTAGTGCAACAATGCAATTTAATTAATATCGACGACGACTCAAGCATTATTTTTTCATTATTTCATTGCTCCATTCTGTGATCGTATTCCAAGATTCCTTTTATCATCTATTAACAGATAGAAATAAACCACATGAAAATCAGTATTTACCGTCTTTGACCGCGCCCTTGGCCGCGAGGAAAAAGGCCAACTCGCTTGAGTCCACGATGTGGTGGGCACCATCTTGTAACCGGAACCGGATGCCCGACACCTGAAATTATTAGATTATATTTTTTATTTTAATATAAAAATGCGGAAACGTAGGTGAATGAAATTTTGCATCGAGCTAATATTATTTTGAAATTATGCTTTTATCGTACATTTTTTAAACAAATAAAACATTACACACACTACAATCTTTTATTTATGGTTGAAGTCTGTTGACAAGAAGTTGAAAAATGGATTACAGTTTTTTTATTGAATCTTAGATACTATTAGACACTGCTTACACGGTCAGTCTGAGATCCGCTGAGTCCCAGGGACGAGAGTTGAAAAAAATTATTATAAAGTCAATATTTTTTTACAAATTAAACGTAGTAGTCCTAATGTCGTTGATACTAAGGTCGAATTTCGACCATAGGGCGATCTCTAGTATTAAAAAAATACACACACATACGGTGACGACTGACGCTCTTGATTAGCTTATGTCAAACAGTTAACTAATACTGTACACTTTCATCTTCAATTTTCGTCATCTTCTTTCTATTCAACTATGTTTGGCGCTTTCAATAATTGAATGCGTTATCGAACGCAATTTTCGAACGTTATACAACAAACACACAGGCCACAGCACCAGTAAATAACTGTATTTTTAACAGACTACCAAAAACAAGGAGGTTATATGTCCGTCTGTGGATATGTTTTTTTTTATGTATATTCAACGATTATTCCGCCGTTTATGAACCGATTTTCATAATTTTTCTTTTCTTATATTAGGTTTCACTCCTAATAATAAATTAAAATATGCGTGCAAAACATAAAAACATACATACATACATACATACATACACTTTTGAAATTTGGCACATTTGTTCAGAAGCTGTTATAGATTAACATATAGGTACAAAAATTGAGCAGTTCTGGAAATATTACATACATACACGTCGAATTGATAACCTACTTTTTTTGAAGTCGGTAAAAATTCAAACAGATATTATCAGTCACGCATGAAAGCCTTCGAATCTGACTTGCGAGTCAAATAACGCATTGTAAATGTGTGATATGACCGTAGAGCTTCTCACCATCGTGCATCGGGTATTACCTTATGTCCGGAGAGCATGCCGCGCTGGCAGCTGTCGATGAAGCCGCGCTCGACGCCCGGCACGAACTGCTTCGGGATGTTCGTGCCCACCGTCTCGTCGCTGAACTCCAACACTGGGAAGTGGGAAACATCAAACCACATTATTGAATTGCGAACTTTAAGTGCTAAAAGACAAGAGTGATCAAGCTTAATAATGGGGAAATTAATAAATGATTGTTTTTAAATAATAAAGAAAATCAAGATAGCTTTATCCATATAGGTACAACAATGGAAGCTGAAAATATTGATAGGTCAAAAACAAAAGTCATATTGAGAGAAGAGAAGAAAGAGCTATTCAGTCGTGGTTCGGTTAGTACTTGTCGCGATATATAAGCAGAGGCTTGACATAATCCTACCAAATCACATAGATCCGTCATAAATCTATATACCTGTGTTCTGATGCGGCGGCAGCGGCTCTATAATGCCGGAGACGCGCGCGTACTGCCCCGCGCCGCCCGACTGCTTCTTGTGGAGATAGTCGAACGAGCACGGGGACATCAGGGTCTCTCTGGAATTACAAGAAGAAATCATATTATAATAAGTTAAGGTGTATCCCGGCCGCACATTATAAGAATTTCTGATCAGAAAAATTCGGATGCCCGCCGGAACGCACTCTGCTCATATATTTTATGTTGTAGACCCCGCATACTATAAGTTCTGACGTATCTGTTGTGTCCACCTTAGTTAATTAAAAATACGTTTCGTTATCTATATATATAAAACTCAAAGGTGACTGACTGACATGGTGATCTATCAACGCACAGCCCAAACCACTGGATAGATCTGGTTGAAATTTTGCATGCAGGTAGATGTTATGACGTAGGCATCCGCTAAGAAAGGATTTTGATAAATTCCAACCCCAAGGGGTTAAAATAGGGGATGAAAGTTTGTATGTAATAATACTTCTTAACGCGAGCGAAGCCGCGGGCAAAGGCTCGTAATTCATAAAACGCCCTCTAATAAATAAAATCATATTTTATAATCAAGGATAGGTCATGTCACCTGAAAGCAACTTTAGGTTTGCCCAACTCGACGGGGCAGTTGTATTCCCTCTCCATGCGCTGCGCGTAGATCTCGAGATGCAGCTCGCCCATGCCCGACACGATCGTCTCCTTATTGTCTCCGTCGTACCGGAACTGGAATGTCGGATCTTCTTTTGTAAATCTGTGGACATTGAGTTAATTATTTATGTTATAAATTATAATATGTATACCCGAGGAAATTAATTCCTAAACAGTTGACAGACGTTTGGTTGGCTCATGTCAATTCAATGTTAATTGTGATCCGTCGTCTGGGTTTGACATAACGCGACCAAACTACGTAGGTCCCCCATCTGCCTAGGAATCAACTTCTCTGATAGTACGATATGCACAAATCATGATGAGGCGCAAGATACCAGGTTGCTTTAATATTTTTTGAAGCTCATAAGTCATAACACACTTGGTTATGAGTAGAGACCGACCGAACTTTCGGTTTCGTTTTCGGCCAGTTTCGGCCAAAAAATCGAGTTTCGGCCATAGTTTCGGTTTCGGCCAAAATATAGCCGAAACTTTCGGCCCCGCCGAAACTCGTACGTTCGTGAAATGTCGTGCGCCGTACGGTAAACTTCGCAGCTATAGTCCGTGCGGAACTAGTTGGCCGCGCCTTAGGTACGACAAGCAACATGGTATAGACAAGCAACCCGCCCCCTCACCCCTGTCCCTACCTAAGGCGCGGCCAACCAGTTCCGCACGGACTATAACACGTGCTCGTAATGTATAATACTTGGAACACTACTACACTCTGTTGATAAATGAAAAAATCATTAAAATAATCGAAATTTTTAAATGTTTCCATAAGTTTCGGTTTCGGCCGAAACTAGGAGTAAGTAATGGCTAAAGTAATAAGGCCGCCTTTGTGTGCAGTACAATTAATTATATTATAAGTACCTATTTGTATTTTTGTCAATACGTCCATGTTGTTTGTTTGGTTATTCATAGTTATAATATTTTAAGAAACGCGACAAACAAACGCGAAAGTGACAAACAAAGGTCAAAGCTTAAACAGCTGAACCGATTTTGCCAAAAATTGCTATTGATATACTTCGAGCCCCAGACAGGATAGCTGGATAGTTTTTATCTCATAAAAGTGTATGGTTCTTAAATCTTAACACAGTGACAACATAGACAGCATAGAAAATATAAATTACCTACCATTTGTATAAAAGATTTAGTGCTTGTTTCACCACTTCCTGATAAGTGCCAGATAGGCTATCCACCAGTTAACTTGTAAGACTGAGGGCCTGTTTCAACACTTCCTGATAAGTGCCGAATAGGCTATCTACCACATAACTTGACAGATGAAGTATGGAGAATCTGTCAAAATAGTTGTGGATAGACTATCAGGCGCTTTATCATTAGTGGTGAAACAGGCCCCCTATTGATGTAGAAATGGTAACACAACAATTTAAATTATAATACTTCAAAAGCTCACCTAGCCACAGCCTTAGAGAAGTTATCTCTATCCTTATTGTTCTTTGGTTTGATTGACATTGACACTACGGGATCCGGTATGTGTATAGACTCCAGTGACAGTTGCAGCTTGCTGTCATTGACAAACGTGTCTCCGGAGGCACAGTCCACACCGAACAGAGCGAAGATGTCACCAGCATACACCTCATTGACTTCCTCCATATTATTCGAGTGCATACGGACTAAACGGGAGACTTTCACCTGAAATTGCATAAACCATTACAGAAATTAGTGACAGCAGTAAAAACTTGACAAAAATATCATTGTCAGTGCAAAAACAAATACTAATAATGATTTCAGAAAAAGGTAACTGCTACCAAAGACATTTAATGAGAAGATGAAGCATACAGTACAATAGTGATACACAAACTCAAAATCATGTAATACCATACCTTTCGACTAGTTCTAGCATTATAAATATAATCTCCTTTCTTGAGTACTCCTTGGTAACATCTCAAATATGTCAGCTGTCCAAACTTGCTTAGTTCCAACTTAAAAGCCAATCCCACAAACGGTTTTGAGCCATCTCTAGCTGGGTCCAAAACTATTGTTTTACCCTCAGATCCTTTCTTCTCATCCAGCATAGCAACATTTTCTACTTCTCCCGGATTCGGTAAGTAGTCTAATACAGCATCAAGCAACGGCTGGACGCCTTTATTTTTTAATGCAGTACCGAGCAAAACAGCTGTGAATGTACGCTTCAGAGTTGACCTACGTATTGCTTGTCTGATATCCTCAACTGTTGGTGTTTTCTCTTCCAAGAATAATTCACCTGCAATTGACGTAAATAAAATGTAACACATATTTTATCAAAGAAATAAATTACACTGAAAACGTATATTATGTATATAACACGCACGCACGCACGAACGCACGCGCAAACACACACACACATACATTTTAGAAAAAACTGGGCATTTCTGGACTTTACACATACATATTATTATGGGTCGAATTGCTGACCTCCCTTTTTTGAAGTTGGTTAAACAATAAACTTCATACCTAATTTATCATCAACATTAGACAAATGCTCAATAAGCTCATGTCTCTTTTCTTTAACTTCTGTCCTTCTGTCTTGTGGGATCTCATCATATCTGACAATTTCACCATAATCTCCGTCAAAATACACAGCCCTCTCCTCAATCAGCTCCAGTATACCCTGGCATTCCTTTTCCAGACCAATTGGTAGGTGAATAAATGCAGCATTATGGTGCATTTTAGATCTCAATTGTTTCAAAACTCTGAAATATAAAAAAATATATAATTGAAAATTAATAGCATTGTAAAAAAAGATATGTACCATCAAGGAAATTGATTCCTAGGCAGTTGGTGGACCTACGTCATTTGATCAGCGTATGTCAATTCAATGTTTAAGCTGTGATTGGTCGGATGGGTTTGAAGTTTAAATTACTTAGTCTGCCATCTGCCTAGGAATCAACTTCTCTGATAGTACATAACTTATATTTTTATTTACTGGTAGACAATTAGTAGGGAAGTATAAAAATATATTTACCTATCTGGATTAGCATACAGTCTGTCCAACTTGTTAATAAATGCCAAACATGGTACATTATATCTTTTCATTTGTCGGTTAACAGTTAATGTCTGACTTTGGACACCACCGACTGCACATAACACCAGAACAGCTCCGTCTAACACCCTCAGAGCTCTTTCCACCTCAACCGTAAAGTCTACGTGTCCAGGGGTATCAATGATGTTTATATTGTGGTTTTTCCATATAGTGTAAGTTGCAGCTGATTGTATTGTGATACCTCTCTGTCTTTCTAATTCCATTGAGTCCATTACTGCACCCACATTGTCTTTACCTTTCACCTGTAATAAAGATTTTATTTTTTACCATTCTATAAAAACATACCTTACGTTTTACACTTTATATTTAACAACATACCTCATGCATTTGATCTATTCTTCCTGTGTAGAATAATATTCTTTCTGTCAATGTAGTCTTACCAGAATCAATGTGGGCAGAAATACCAATGTTTCTGATTTTCTCAAGTTTCTTGTGTTCGGCATATTTTACGTGTGAGGAAAAATTCTGTAAAGAAATTGTTTTATGTAATATTATATTTGTTTTGTAAGTATAAAAAAGGTGTTGGATATTCCAAGTCATAAGCGAACTTAACAAAATGCATTTTATACTACATGCGAGAAATGTAAAATCATCTTATTCGAAGGAATCACGTGAAAATATTAATTATTTATTTCTTACTTTGATTTGTAACACGTTTCCTAATTTCGACCAATTAGATATTCGATATAAATTAAGGAGGGTCATTTTAAATAATTTCAATATATTGTATTAAATCATAGAATAAATAAAATTTAAATTTTACAAAGAAAACTATCTGGAAATCGGAAAATGGACATCAGAATTGAGGTTAGAATTTAAATGTCAAAGGCTCTGTCAAGTGTCAAATCACAAACGTCACAGAGTTATTTTTTTTTTTATTTTTATTATGGCGCTCGGCATTTTAACCATGGCCAGTGTCAAGTAAAAATATATTAAAGCGCGCGGCCTGCTCGAACTTGGCCGCGCACGGCCGTGCGCTTTGATGGCGGGAAAAAAATTTTTCGTAAGAAGTTTTAACTTTCGTTTTTCCAGAGTCAACATCATAAAGTTAATATACCTAGCGGAATAGAGAAACAAAGGCCTAAGCAAGTGAGATATCACTATCAGTAACACTGCGTGGTAAAAAGAGACTTGTGATACATGACAGCATCACTTTTTTTTTTGACGTCCATCAGCCCGGATCATCCCCATTGACAATTTAATCTCATAGAATTCATGTTCAATCATGCTTGTGTAAGTGTATACGTAGTACACATATTTTTCACACAGATGAAAACCAATTTCGGTTAGTTTGACAGCTCGAGTTTGTTGCTCTATTCCGCTAGGTATATTAACTTTATGGTCAACATATTTTAGAAAGGAAAACTTTATATTATGCTTTGTAGGACTCACCAATGACTAATTGTTGATCTTGATTTAGCAGCTCTTTTTTCTTTCACAAGGTTAATATTTAGATTCTTTTAGGCTTTAAGGGCTCGGGGCCCCGGGCCCTTAAAGCCTAAAAGAATCTAAATAAATAAATTTATTTATATATTTTTTAGTGTTTTTGTCTATTTACTAAAAATATTTAAACACAATTTTTTTTTTAGTATTTAAATATTTTGTAAAAAAAAATCTTCAGGACCCTATGTAATTACTATCTTAAGCTGAAAAATAACTCAAACATGTTAAATATTTTCGTATGAGAAAATGATTTTGGTATTAAGAATGTATGAAAATTTCGAGGGTACCCCGGCCTCTTAACCCTGTCTTTGAAGTTTTGCAGGGAATGTGAAAGAGTGCTGTTGTGTTTTTGTATTATTTTCAAAATGTTGTTATCTGGGTTTTTAATGTGTAATGTTGGTAGAATATTAACCATTGGATATTCGTGCACATGCACAAGTGTAGGAAAGTGATGCAATATCCAGAAACGTGCTATTTTGTGTTCCCTCCAAAACTCCATCGAAAGTTTCATTAAAGCGTCTACCACTTTACTGAATCGACCGACTTCACTCTTTGACTGTATTGACTTTTACTTAGACTTTGACTAGACTTTGGACCTGACGAAATAGAATAATCAGCCAAGTGCGAGTCGGACTCGCGCACGAAGGGTTCTGTACCATTATAGCGCAAAATTAGCCCAAAAATGTGTTTTTGTATGGGAGCCCCCTTTAGGCGTCTCCCAGACAGACGCGGGCAGCGGTGGCGGTCGCGGCGGCGCGGCGGTCAGTTGTTTGTACTGCCACCGCCACCGCGTGTGTCTGTGTCGTTCCTAGAACTTTCAAGTCATTCAACTGACAGCCACCGCTCCGCCGTCCGCCACCGCAGGCCGCGTCTGTCTGGGAGACGCCTTGATTTTATAGTTATTTTATTATTATTAAATATTAAAGTACACATATAATTAAGGATTTTGAGAAAAATTCAAGCACCTACCTGTTGCCATTATTAATATAGAGCAAAAAAGGTAAAAAAATAACGTTTGTTGTAAGGGAGCCCTTGGGAGCCCGAGTAATTTTTTTTTTGTTGACACTGGCCATGGTTTTATAGCCGAAGTGCCATATTAAGAAAAAAAAAAGAAACGTCACATAACACATTTGATTTGTTTGAAAATAAATTCAGTTTTCAAAAGAATATGGCCGTGTTAGGGCCAAATGTGTGTGTAAATATGAACGGACATAATAATATTCATAGTCAGTTATCCAAATCTTTAGAAAGAGTTTTAGAAGATGCTTACTTAAGTGGTGAATTAAAATTGAGCGGACGCAAGTTGCGAGAGTTCCCAAAGCCAGTGAAATATGACTTAGGTGATACAGTTATTGCTGGTAAGTCCGATTTATAAATAAATCACTCGACGTTCTTACAAGAATTACATCTAAAGATTGTATTTAGATACATTTTATGTAACCATATTGTTGTTGTTATAATTTGTTTGTATTTGTTTACTTTACCGGCTTGTCGTTACTCGTTCGGCATTCGGCGTAGTCATCATAATATTATAATATGAATCGATCGATGTCGAGATAAGATTCGGTTAAACTTTACTCTCGGAATAACTCGATAAGTTAAGTTTAAAACGAAAACTTTTAGTAGGTACCTGGTAGGTGAAGTCATTATCGCTATCAGACTTGTTCAGTGTTTTATTAGTATTGTGATCAGTAGGTAGGGTCTTTAAAACTTAAGATGATCATGATACTAGGTAGGTACATTAATTGCTGTACTTTCTCTACAGGCATATAATTACAAGTTAATAGATATAATATGAATGAAATGAAGAAGTGGCGTGTACCTCGCGGTCCATTTGATTTTAAAAACAATCAAAACGCTCAAAATAGGAGGCATTTTGAGCATTTTGATCGTTTTTAACATGGAACGCAGTGGTAGTAGTCAATTTAAACGTAAACAGTTTTTAATATAGCTTTCATTATTTAAAAATAAGAGGGTAGGCATTAAATTACTTTGGCTCTTATTTTTTATATATTTATGAATGTCTTGTATTTATTAAAGTTTCAAGCCTTTTACAAAAATTAGAAACTGAATCATGTAACAAAATCTTTTCTGTTCATAGTTAGTGTTATAAATTATAATATTTTAGGTGACATAGTAAAGTGCCACATATGGCAACCATCTCTACTCTTTTCAGCTCAATTCATTGCGGCCATTACAATTAACCCAGTTTTTGTACCACAGCAAAGTTTTTGAAATCTAATTTTAGATTTCAAATAAAATATCCTTTTATTAGTGACTCTATTCCAAAACATTATTCTCAAGGCATAAATTGAGATTTGTGGTCCATATAGATATATACCTGGGTCATTTTCATTTTAATTTTTTTTGTGTGACAATAAAATTTTAGACAAAATTTTTGGTGATAAATTTTTGAAAAAAAAGTGAGTGGTGTGTCTTCGTAGTTTTAATAATGGTAAGCATAACTTGCAGCAGAAAACGCAACTGAAAAATTTTTTATATACAATCCATGGGTAAATGTCACGTGATGTGTGAAAAATCACTTTTTACTTTTTATTCAGTCTTAATTACATAATATATTTCCAAAATGTAAAGTTCTATAATAATTCATTATTATCAATTAATAACCCTTTGAAATTCGATATTATAACTATATTTCAATGAAGCATTCCAACTATATCTCATGACACATCATGTGAGAAAAAAAGCTGTCACAAACGTGGCTACCCGAAAGTACTCGAATTTATGGTGATATTTTTATGAGAATATTGATCTACATGCACAGGCAACACTCACTGAAAAATAAAAAGTCGGCCATTTGCCTTCCGGTGCGGCGTGATTCAACAAGCTTATGCATAAAAAAGATATGACATTTTTTATATTACTGTTTGGATTTTGTAAACCTTAATGCATCATACACGTGGCTGCCATAACTATTGTAATTACTATGATTTTCACTTGAATTTCATTTATTTGATAGGTTAAGAAGTGATAATATTTTTGATTTAATGCTTGACCGAAGGCTACAATCATATGGTTATATTTTAGCGGCACGCTTGAAAAATGTCACAAACGTGGTTTGAAATTTCAGTCACAAACGTGGACATTGTCGGGCACGTTTTTGACACTTTACCACGTGTGTGACTTTTGTATAACATTTCATATAACATGTACTGAAAACACCCATCTAAATTCTTTGAGAATCTAAATTCGCACCGCACGCAGCACTCACTTTTCACATGGCGTAACGTAGGGACGGGTTCATCTTTGAGTTTTCATACAAACGGAAATCGTCAATCATTTGATACAAAAATAATCATTTTGCACAATTATTATACGATTACAACTACACACACACTGGCAAAATTAGCGGAACATAGGTAAAAACGGCCACAACTTGAACTCAGGTGGGTCGAGCTGTGTGAAATCCTTTTTTATAGATTCTAAGCTCATTTAAGAAATAAAATATTGAACAAAACTGGCAAGTTGAGAGATTTTTATTGCAATTATGCCCTAATAAGTGTTTTTCGATGACTGACGTTGTAAGTGTATCTGATAAGAATGGCGTTTTAGCGGGTTGCAAGACCGTATGCCAGCTCATTTGATTGTTTGGTTTTTGGAAGAACACATTGCTTAGATACAAAATTAGTGATTTCCCAGCATCTACGACAGCTAGAGCTGTAACCACGATAGAGAAAGGTCACACCTACCGTTCGGTCAGTCAGGCCTTAGGTTTGTCGGTTTCCGTGGTAAGTGATTGTACAGTAAGAAGAAGACTTAGAGAAGTTAAATTAAACTCAAAAGTGCCAGCAAGGGCACCAGAACTTGAGACAGGACACCAAAGAGCCAGGCTAAGATATGCGCGTGAACATCAAAATTTGACAAGTGAGTGAAATCGTGTGCTGTACAGTGATGGGAGCAAATTCTGTGTAAATTTTGTTGATAGGCGATAAAGAATATGGATAAATGGTAAGGAACGCTATAGGCCATCAAACTTAACGAAAACAGTGGCCTATCATGCAGGCTTCGTAATGGGTTGCATAGATTTGGAGCCCGCACAGAGCTGATGATTGTTGAGGATGGTACTTTGACAGTACAGGGCTATAGCACAGACATTCTGAAACTGCATCTTGTGCCTTTTACACAGTTTTAGGCAGTAACTTCAATTTTATGCGCGTCCATAGAGTAAAAAAGTCGGGCAAATTTACGTAAATGATGCTGGCGTAGCGCAGGTGGAGAGGACAGCACGGTCTACGGATGTGGATCCGATTGAGGACGTGTGGCACATCAATGGGTGAACGGTACGATTTAAAACTCTAGCTCCAAAATGTGTCCAGAAACTCGAGTTGGCGCTACTGGAGTAGTAGGAGAATATCCCACAAGAAATGATTGACAATCAAAATGCAAGCATGGAATGGAGTATCCAGGCCCTCTTGAGATCCATAGAAGGCATTACACGTTTTTAACATGGCATTTCTTTAATAAAAATGGAGAACTTAACTTAAAAACTTACTACTGAAATTTCAAAGATTTTCTTAATTTTTGATTTTTGCTGATTTTTTTTTTGTTTTGCCGGTGTGTTTTTTGAATTGAAATGTAGTTTTAGCCTAGACAAATACTTTCTGAATCTAAATAATACCACAACTTTACATAAATGTTATTTAAATGTTATTTAGTCACGAGCATGGATAGGTTGTCACGGACGTGGACGCTTAATTTTTCAGATGAGCTTTTTTTAGTATCTAAAGGTATTTAAGCACAAGGACTAACAATAGCACACTCTAATACGTAATATCTAGCCATAAGAATAAAAAAACCCATGATTTGTGAAGCGATACCAAATAACGCACAAAATGAAAATGACCCACCTATTAAGTGTTATTCCCATTTTTATTGTGGATAGCTCTTGTAATTCTAACGTTCCTGGCTGCTTTAAATGTATTAAGTAGATATAAGTAATTAACTTTTTAACTAAATTTTAAGTTGTTAGTTGCATGTAAACACAAAATTTAGTAGCAAGTAAAAATTTAGTAAGTACTAAACAAAATGACAATTAGAATTTAGTTACTAGTTACTACTTAATACATGTAAACCAGCCCTAAGAGTGCTGTCAGTTATTATAACCGAGCCCAAGCATAGTGGTGTGTATTTGTGTAATCATCCCTAGAGACTCCATCCGCACAACATGATTTCATAGAAACATCAAAATAATAATTATTAATTATACTTTAAATATTAAAGTTTTTCAATGTTTTTGATATTGGTAGAGGTAAAAATTTGGTAGTATCCTACAATTTTGGGAGGGACAAAAGTTGAAGGATTTTTTGGACATTTCTGAGCATCTTCATCATAGCAGGTACCTCACAAAAATTACATACATGGCCGGCAGGCGGCAGCGCGCCTGCAGCTCTTCGGGTCTATACAGACGTACCAGTTTGAATGCAGTTGACACGACTGAACTTGAATGCAGTCATGTCAACTGCATTCAAACTGCACTTGTGCTGCAATTTGCGGTTGGATTGCAGTTGAAATGGCATAATTTTGTAAATTCAAATGTCCAAAGTAACTGGACTACTATCTCCAGTCAATGTAAGTTGGAAAACACAGCACATTCCATCAATTTTAGGTTTAACCATAAACAGAAAACACACAGGCAATTTTTGAAATAGTTTAAAATTAAGTTTTCATAATTTTTAGGGTTCCGTACCCAAAGGGTAAAAACGGGACCCTATTACTAAGACTTCGTTGTCTGTCCGTCTGTCTGTCTCCAGGCTGTAACTCAAGAACGGTAATAGCTAGAGGGTTGAAATTTTCACAGATTATGTATATCTATTGCCGCTATAACAACAAATACTAAAAACAAAATTTAATTAATATTTAAGGGGGGCTCCCATACAACAAACGTGATTTTTTCGGCCTTTTTTACTCGATATAAATAACGGCAACAGGTAGGCACTTGAAATTTTCACAAAGGCCTTAAATATAAATGTGTACTTTAATAATTAATAATAATACAATCCGTCTCCGCCGTAACTCTCACATCCTGTCCTTACTTTACAACATCCTGCACAATCCTCTCGCTCCTCCATATCTCCTTGACAGGTTCAATTTTTCCCGTTCTCCCGATCTCCCATGTAGGTCCAACGTCCGGTCAAATCTTTCCCTCCCCTCACATCGTTCCAACTTTTACTCCTACTCATTTACTGTTCATGCTGTCAGATTGTGGAACTCGCTCCCTCACACCATTCGCGATAGTCCCACTATTGCGGTTTTTAAAAGACGTTTGAAAGAGTATTACCTCGAATCTCAATCCATTTAAATACTAGTATTATGTTTGTTTATGTAAGTATATATATATATGTGTGTATGTGTATATGTATATGTATAATATATAGTATATTTTTATTTATTTTATATACAATATTATATGTTATTATATAGATATAGCATCTTATATGTATAATACATTCTATATATAGTTAATTTAGAGTATGTGTTGATATATTATTAATTATTATATTATGTAGGTATTCTTAATAATAGTGCACGTCCTACCTGCTGTCTCAATCCTATCTCTCTCCGTAGGGCTGCTGGAAGAGATTTCTATTAGAAATAAGCAGACCCTTTGTGTCATTTTACTGTGTATATTGTTATATTGTAATTGTTTCTTGTGCACAATAAATTATTAAATAAATAAAAAATAAATAAAAAATATTTGAATAAAATAAAAATTTTAAAATTTTAAATTTTAAAATTTAATCCCATACAAAAAACACAATTTTCGGCCTATTTTTCCTCTATACGGCACGAAGGGTACGGAACCCTTCGTGCGTGAGTCCGACTCGCACTTGGCCGATTTTTCGAATGTAATCTTAATTACTTATTAGAATTTTTTTGCAAATTATTATTATGTCAGTAGTGATTTGCACTCCAATTAAGGAGGCAGCTGCAACTTATTTTTATACTCCGCACCTGGTTTTACGTTGCGTGATGGCGAAAACGAGATCTGATATGTAGGCAATATTTGCAAAGAAGAAACTAATATAATATAATATATTATGAACCAAATAAATACAGTGGGTATATTTGGTTACAAAATAGTTTTTTTCGTAAACGGAACAATGTTTTCGTACTTAGTTCTATAAAGGATTAATTTAGCATTTATTTGTCTCTATAATATTATAATCTCAGCCAAAACTTGAAATGGTCAAAAATGTTACCGGAAAACTTTTCCCCCTATTTTCTTCATAGGTACATGGCATTTTCATTTGCTACATGGCAGATGGCTATCAGGATTTTAGCATTAAGAGGGAACGCTAATACAGCAAAAGAACAATGGCCAAATCGTACCAGGTGGGTGGTGGCGTCCCGATATGCCATTGGTAGCAAAAATTCCCTAATATTTTAAGGCATCGAAAAATATTAGAAATGTGTCTATAAATAGCCACAAAAAAAAGATCAGTTTCGTTGTTGTCTTTCATATGTTCTGACAGCCGGCGATCATTCGCATTCGTTCTATTTTTTGGGTAATACTCTAGGAAAAATTATAATAATTAGAAACGAGATCGCCGAATATACACAATGTAGGCTACACCGTCGGAAAAAAGGTAGTTCTTAAGTCTAACCTCAAAATAATTGTAAACGTTAATAATTATTATGAAAAAGCGGCCAAGTGCGAGTTGGACTCGCCCATGGAGGGTTCCGCAGCAGCAATAAGGTTTATTTTTATGAAATTAAAATATTTTTGATTTATTTTTATATTTCAGTCGCTTTAATGAAATTTAGATTAAGGTTTACTATTTATGACGTATAAAAAAAACTACTGGCTAGATCTCGTTCAAACCAATTTTCGTTGGTAGTTTTTATAGTAATCTACATCATATATTTTTTTTAGAATTATCATGCCTCTACTTTAGAAATTAGAGGGGGGGGGACACACATTTTTCCACTTTGGAAGAGTCTCTCTCGCAAACTATTCAGGTTAGAAAAAAATGAAATGAGAAACCTCAATATGATTTTTGGAGACCTATCCATAGATGGGTGAGGCTCACAAAATTTGTACCATAACGCACTAGAAAGTGTAACACACAAATTCGTTTGCAACACACTGGAAATTTTATAACACTCTGGAACCCTGTAAAGGCAGGATTACATTGTATCAACATTGACTAAAAAATCTTGCCACATTTACGAGTATTGATGACCCTGTGATAATAATGAATCGTTTGAATGAATCGTTTTTATATATCATCAATAATATTTCTCCAAGTTATATTTCCTGGAAATATGACTATTTCATGAAAAAAATATGTTTTCCAGGAAATATATATAACTTAGAGAAATATGTTTTGTGGTTTTTAAGGTTAATAATCAGTAGGTAAGTATACAATCTTTTTTTAATCTGTTACTTTTTGGGATTTTTGTCAGGTAAGTATACTATCATTATTGTAGCGTATCAAATCAAAATAAAAGACATTTAAAATTATTTTTTTATTATTGTCACATTTTTTAAATCAACAAAGTGAAATTAAAATCACTTATGAATACCTAAGGCTGAGTTGCACCAGAGGCGTGGTTATAGTTACAGTTATGGTCAAAGTTATGGTTATAGTTAAAGCTAACCTAACTTTAACCTTAACTTTGACCATAGAGTTTGAAAGATCAGACATCTTTCAAACTCTATGGTCAAAGTTAAGGTCCGACAAGACTTTAGTCAACATGAGCGGGGGAGCTGCTGGTAAAGGAGAACTGTCAAAAATGGCGTTTTTGTATGATGACAGCGTTAGTTCCTTTTTTCGCCACGTGCATTTAAAGCCTTGTCGTGCTCTATGGTTATGGTTGAATATGGCGTCCATTTTTTACTTTAGCCAAAGATTTGACATTTTGCATTGTGGATATAGTTAAAGTTATAGTTAAAGTTATAGCTAAAGTTAGTTGGTGCAACCCACTCTAAGTAAAATAAAATTATAAAAAATCAAAATCAACTTGATAATAATGAAGTAAATCATCAAATCAACAAACTGAAATAAAAAACACATATCAATAAGTACAATAAAATTATTAAACAAAAACAAAATCAACTTGGTTTTACTTAGTAGGTAAGTAAATCATTGATCAAAATAAATGTGATCACCTTTGTCACTTAGCGTGTACTCCCTTGACTCATAATTTAAATTAATTTTTTTTACAATACAATCATCTGGAACTATATCTCTGTCTAATTTTTTAGTAGAAACGAATTTTAGGTTTGGTTTCTTGACCGTTTTTAAAAATCGAATGCTGTAATTATTACTTTTCTGTTCCAAATCTCTACACTCTACAAACCCTACATAATAAACCCATTTCTTTTTTTCGTAATATCTCACTAGAACGCTGTCGTTAACACTTACAATGGCTTCTTCCATTATCTCATTTGGTTTCTCAGTCTCATTATTTTCTAGGTGTCTAGTGTGTATAGTCTGGTTACTTAAGTTTATATTATCACAGCTACCTCTTTTATTTTTTTCTGTTTTTTTACCGGTTTCTTCATTTAAATGCCGTTCTATCAAATCTTGTTCCGCACCATCTCTGTTAATGTTTTGACCATCAATCGCCTTGCTTCTTGCTTCTGCATCTTCTTCAGTCTCATTTTCTTCTTTTTTTGCCATTTGACTAAAACCAGGGTTATCTAAAGCTCTTACGTCGCATTCGTATGATGTTTCTTTTTCTTCAACTTTTTTATCAATCTTTTTGTTCTCATCTTCTAATATTCCGTCTGTCAGATCCAGATCCAGATCCATATTTTGTAACTCTAGTATACCATCGTTTATTTTTCTTTTTTGTAAGTTATTTTCTTGTTTAATTTTCACTACAGCACTCTCTTTTTGTTTATTATAATTTCCTGATGTACTTGGTACAGGGTCATCGTTCGTATTTCTATTATTTTCTTTATCTTTTAGGGTAGAAAATAAATCAAAGTCTTTGTCCACTTTATTAAGTGTTATTGGAAAGTATTTCTGTAAATCAAAATAGGCCTGATTTTGAGGTGTATATCTTATCTCTGATAAAACCGTTATCTTTGAACTACTCTCAGCTTTACTCTCTTTAATCGATATTGTAGCCAAATCATTTTCTTCTGTATCTGTCTGATCAATTTCTATGTCTTCATCATCTTCCCACACACTGTCATCCGATTCAGCATAGGTTAAGTCGCTTTCTACACTAGTATCAGTATCGTAGTTTTTCTGATGTCCCAATCGTTTTCTCCCCCGGTTTCTGTTATTGCCGCTATTTTGGGCAACTGGCGTTCTAACTTTTTTTTTTATATATTTCTTTCGACTTGGCTCTTCAATATTTTCACTGTTGCATTTAATTTTTTTTGCAACAGTCTGGTCTTGTTTATGAATGATTTCTAAGTTATGTTCTTTTATATCCAAGCATTGGCAATATCCAGGACTTAATCCTTTGTCACAAAAGCAACTTAAACTACGATAAGTTATTTTGTTCCCAGATTCAACATTTCTAAGTTGATGGAGTGCCATGGTTCCAGGTACAGGACATAGTGGTACATTCACATTTTGAAGTATTTCTGGGATGTAAAATAGTTTTATTTTTGTTTCAGTTTCTCTTAACAGTCGATATGCAGACTCTGCATCGGTTATGTCAGAACCATAGGAGACCATAGAATCCAATTTTCTTTTTATCGCACCACCGATGCCGTCTGCAGCACCCTTCCCATGCGCAGACTCAAAGAAATTCCAGGTTGAGAATGGGAACCCTAGATCTTTAGTAAAGTTGCAGAATAAATAAAAATTCTTTTTTTGTCTATATTGAACAGTGGGTCCATCTGAGAAGAAGTGCAATGCATGTACGTTAGGGAATTCCTGTCTAATTAACTGTAAAACAGGAGACAGGTGGGCCCATATAGCTTCTGGTCCGTGGTTGTTACAAGGTGAAATGGAAGTAAATGACATTGGGTCTCTCCCTTTGCTGTATATAACGCCAGTATGTAGCGTGAATTGTTGACGGGAGGAACCGAAGTGCATGGCTTGAATTTCAGTACTTAATTTGCACGAATAGTTTTCAGAAAAGTCGATATGTATGGCTATTGATTGACTATCGAGATTTTTGATACAGCGTTGATATTCTTTATATTGGTGTATTATATTGTATGAATGTGTCTTAAATTGTTTTAATTCGTCTGTAAACGATTGCAAAAGATTTTGCAAAGTACCAACTTTTCTATCTTTGACCATTCTTTTAGTTATTTTTTTTAATGCATCATCTTTTTTGTCGTCATATTCATGATATTTTTGCATCCATTCTGACCATGAAACAGAATCGTCCAGATTTTTCCCATTAAGATTATATTCCACAGCTTTATCCTTGCAATCTTCACATTCGCCATAGGCACATTCTATTTTCTTGGCGTCACACACAACCATTAACAAAATATCATCAAGTGATTTTGTTTCAATAATGCCCATAGATTTGAGCTCACTCGCTTTCAATAGCAAATTTTCATGTCTTTTACATGCACACGTATTACGAGAGTTGACTTTTGGAGTCAATATATAAAATGGCCTGTAGCGTTTAAATGTGGCAAATGAAATCTTTCCGCCTTCTGACTTATATTTCCTATAAAGTTGTTTTAATGTTCCCAATAAATATCTTCTTTGTCTAGTTTGATTCTTATATGTTTTGACTTCCTTTTTCCCTGCTGTCGCAACGCTAATATCGTCTCTTTCGAAAAAGTTTTTTAAGTCATTTAGTATTGAAAAGTTTCTTTTTTTAACTTGAATATGGCGTATTTTTCCTTTGAGACCAAAGAATGAACTTATTTTGGTTTTCATTTTGTATTTTTTGGCGATATCACTAGAAACTATATTCTTGAGCACTTTTTTTTCACTGTTTAAATTAGAGTTTTCATAACATTCCTTTATTGTGTCTACTAAAACGTTGTGTTCTAATAATCTTTTCTTTACTTTCTCTCTTTCTTCAAGAGAAATGTTTGGCAAATTTTCTTCTATAAATATATTAGCTCTAGAGCATGGAGTACGTATTTCTTCTTCTTCATTATTAGAATTATTAAGTTTCAGTTGTAACTTTTCTATTAAAATATTTTTTTGGTGTATTAAATCGAGTAACTGTTTGTTTTTCTTAATTGATCTATATAGCTTTTTCTTTAAATTACACGTTTCTTTTTTCATTTGGTTGATGTTCCCTTTAAGTTCGCTATTTTCTATTTTCAACCTGTAGTTTAGTGTTTCTATACGTCTTTGTTTATTTCTTATTGCTTTTTCATTGTTTTCTGTTAAACACTCTGATCCTTCTCTTTTCTCTTCATCATATGTTTTCTTCTTCTTATTTTCTCTCCACTGTCTTCTTAGTTCAACTTGCTCTTCTGGTTCAAAATCTGCGATTCTTTTTCTTTTTAAATTTGTCCTGGCGGCATTTTTTCTTTGCATTTCCTTGTATTTATTTGGATTTTCATTCTTCATCCTCTCGCGGTATCGTTTCTGCCGTTCGGCTGCGCTCGAAGGCATCTGTACAAAATAAGATTCAATTGCTCAATATCTCAATAGTAAGATTACACACCGAACAGCATACTAATTTTATTTAATACTTATACAAAAATATCGTAAATAGAAGCTTTTGTAAAGAATATTATAAAAATACAAAATGTTATTTTTTAGTTTTAATTTATTTAGTATTAAGTGCTTATAAGGCAACACAGCAGGGAAGGCACGCATATAATTACATTTAGAGCGACCGCAGACTTACAATTTCAAGTTGTACAACTAAATCGCATAACCAATAGCTATAAGCTATAGGCTATAGCTATTGGTTATAATTGGTTATAGGCTATATGCTATTGGTTATGCGATTTAGTTGTACAACTTGAAATTGTAAGTAGGCGGTCGCTCTTAAACACGTATATTCACACGCAAGCAAAGCTATTATACCCCTTTTGGACTCCGCCGCAGTCGGTTAAATACAATGTGAACCAAGCTTAATGTTATCCAGTGTGTTACGTAACACACTACGTAACACAACATAACACACCAGAGCGAACACACGAGAACATTCTAGTGTTTGCTTGATTATAGCAGCCGCAAATTCAAAGAAATATTGGAAAGAAAGCCATAATGTACGACACAAAAAGGTATTTAATTAGTATATATACTTCATTATAATGAAAGACAAGCACTTACCTTGAAAATTCTGTGTTTAATAACCAATTTTTTCGAGTGAAAAAACACTACACCAAAGCACTTCACTTTTGTTACAAGACTAAAATGGTTGACATTAATTTGACACTTGACAACTGTTGTTATACGGTGTTGCCACTCTACAAAACAAGTTCTAGTGTGGTTATCACTAAATTACGAAAGCTACCGTGTAACACATTACTTGTAACACACTAGAAGATTCATTGGGACATTTTATTAAATTTGTTGTTTTGTAAGCAATTTTAATTTTTTGTGAGATTTACAGACAAAATTCTTTGAATTAACTCCCATACCAACAATGAAGAAAAAAAGAAATAACATTAACAGCGTAATAAAAAAAATAAAATTAAAGCCGTAACAACGGACTGCGCTGGGACATTTATATTTAGTATGGAGCAAAAAATTTCTAAAAGTTTTATAGACTTAAATATTGTGTAAATTGAAGATTTTGTGTATTTTATTTGCAAACATCAATTTTTGATGTATTCATTTTAATGCAACAAATTTAATTATTTGATAGAAATTACCAAAATATACTAAAATTTAGGAGCAAACAGGTGACCGCGATTTTTTTTTCAAAGGTACATTTTGTTTGAGCCCCACCCAGATACCCCACACGCATAGGTTAGATGAAAAATTTTTTTTTTTGTTTCAGTTGTACTTTACTATTTATGACGTATAAAAAAAACTACTGGCTAGATCTCGTTCAAACCAATTTTCGTTGGTAGTTTTTATAGTAATCTACATCATATATTTTTTTTTAGAATTATCATGCCTCTACTTTAGAAATTAGAGGGGGGGGGACACACATTTTTCCACTTTGGAAGAGTCTCTCTCGCAAACTATTCAGGTTAGAAAAAAATGATATGAGAAACCTCAATATGATTTTTGGAGACCTATCCATAGATACCCTACACGCATAGGTTAGATGAAAAAAAAATTTTTTTGTTTCAGTTGTACCTATGGGGACCCCTAAAATTTTTAATATTTTTTCCATTCTTGCATCAAAATCTTAATGCGGTTTACAGACTACATCTGCTTACCAAGTTTCAATAGTATAGCTCTAATAGTTTCGGAGAAAAGTGGCTGTGACATACGGACGGACGGACAGACAGACAGACAGACAGACAGACAGACATGACGAATCTATAAGGGTTCCTTTTTTGCCATTTTGGCTACGGAACCCTAAAAATCGTGGCTATTTAGACATAATTCTCAAACGGAATTATGTTTAGAGCATAAGAACAATCCAATCAAACTATAGTTTATTTTGGGACATCAAAAATAAAAGTCGAGTTCAGCTCCTATACAAATTTGGCCATGATTCTTTGAACATTTGTGATAGAGACAGATATAGTAAATCGAGGTAACGTGTTCCTCTGATTTCTCCTTCAAAATAGAGCCTATCTAATTAATTTTTTTTTCAATATCTTCAAAAAGGATGAGTCTATGCCTCTACGTTTTTATTTTTTCTTAAAGATCTTTGTTTGAAAATTTGTTTTATGGTCGGTTGATTGGCGGGGTACGGAACATTCATTTTTTGCGATTTTGAAGGGTCATATTTTTTATTTATTGGTACATTAAAAAAAATCGAACGTAGAGGCATAGCTTTTACAGATCCCAATCTACACTATCTACACTACTATTATAAAGAGGAAAGATTTGTTTGTTTGTTTGTTTGTTTGTTTGAGTCGAATAGGCTCCGAAACTACTGGACCGATTTGAAAAATTCTTTTGCTATTGAAATCTCACATTATTTCTGCTGAACATAGGCTACATTTTATTTTGGAAAAAAGTAGGGTTCCGTAAGATATTTGAGTTTTTCGGACGCAAGGTGTAAAAAATCAGCTAGAAAAGTTACTTATTTTGCGTACGCTGCCTAAACTATAAAAGATAGAACCATAAAATGTTCTAAGTAATTGTAGATCTTATAAATATCTACAAAAAAGTCCGCGACACACTATACCTATCTATGTCGAGTGAGGCACAATAACCATTTATTTATTTAAAAATCCTAAATTTTTTTTGGAATAAATTTAAACGGATATATTTTACTGACGCTATTAATCCTTATCAAAATAAATTATTTTATCACTAAGTACAGTTTATGTAGATAATATTTGGTCTTTGAATGATTAAAATTGGACGTTTGGTTTTGAAATTATGGCGAAATTAAAATATTACGATAGTGAGCGTCACCAAAGCGCGTGCGGGAGGAAGAAAATATTCTGTTGTAGAAATGAATATTCTGTACATAAAAGATATGAAATGACACCCGAAATTACACCTTTGTCACTACATCGCTATAGAAGCCAAAAATGTGGTTAGTTTTTTGTCTGTCTGTCTGTCTGTCACTCTTTCTGTCTGTCTGTATGTTTGTTCCAGCATCACACGAAAAATACTGATCCGATTTGAATGTGGTTTTCGCAGATATATTTATCTTCTTCCAACTTAACATCTGGTGTATAAAATTTTTTCCCCCCACCCCTCTAAGGGGACAAAAGAGGGGGTCAGATTTTGTATCAAACTTTTTTCTTTAACACGAAAACTACTGATCCGATTTGCATACGGTTTTCATAGATTTGCATACGGTTTTCACAGATATATTATATTTGTCTTCTTCCAACTCAACATCTGGTGTATAAAAATCCTCCCCCCCTCCCCTCTCAACCCTCTCTGGGGACCAAAGAGGGGTCAGATTTTGTATACAACTTTTTTCTTTAGTGGACTTACTTCATATTAGGTATTAACTGTGTTTTTCAACTTAACATCTGGTGTATGACCTTCCCCCCCCACACCCTCTTAGGGGACAAAAGAGGGGGTAAAACATGTATCAACTGATGATAAAATATACTTTAAATGGCAAAACAACGTTTGCCGGGACAGCTAGTAGTGTATAAAAAATCACGCATTATCCAGGGAGGAAATTGGGGAATACGTTCGGAAAAAAAGTGTTAGCGTATGCTCTTAATACGCCCAGTATAAATCTTGCTTCCGAAAATTTCCGATTTCCCAAGAAATAGTGCTGAATTCAAGCACTATTTTTGTTTGACCTATGATGTTCCATGTCACAGGGCACGAGGCAAGTTGGCGATGAATAGGTGACCTTGTTTCCAAAAGCAAGGTGAAGCTAACCTGACCCCTTTATCACGGTATGGTCTGATAAAAGCCTGTAACCTTCTAGAACCTACATTCCTCACTGTTAAAGTCTTGTCTCATAGCTATGTAATAAGTAATAACTTAATAAATAATAAGTACTAAACTAAGTATGTGACGGTTACCAGTTAGAAGTTAGGTAACTATTATTTTATTATCTGTTATGGAATCCCAGGATATTTTGTATAGTAAAGTGTAAACAATTTGCGCAATGCAGAAAAAAATCGCTTAAAAAGACAAACGCAAAGACGTCGTTGATTCGATGAAGGAAAATAAAAGAAGTATTGAGCCGATTTCTTCAATTTCCTGCACAAGCTTTCTTTTCGCGGCACGATAAGAACGCGGAGTATTTGTTTGGATTACGATTTATACTTTATCTTTACTGTTCAGAATTTTCTTCCTTTCTTTTCGCGCATAAATACACAAGAATCCGGTAAATTCTCGACTTTCACATGTGTGACGCTTCACGCTAGTTATTACATTTTTGGCAAATCATCAGCTTACATTATTATTGTTTAAGTGTCAGCAAAGCAGTTAGAAAGTCTAGTTTTATCTAGAATCCTAGTTTCATCTTAAATCTAGAATCTAAATCCTAGCACAATTTTGGCTCGACTATTGCGTTTTTAAAATCTTATGGAAAGATAGTAATATATTATATATAAAGGCCGTCACAGACTTAGCTATAATATATATAATTATGTTTATAGCTAGGCATATTACTATATATTTTCTATACAATTTTCGCGTGACCACACACTCAGCTATAATATATATTTATGGTCTCAGTGTGTTTAGTACAGTATATTAATATATATATTATAGCTAAGTCTGTGACGGCCTTAATAATAATTAAGTACTTTAAATCTTTAATTTAATGAAGATTTAAATATCGAAGTTAGCTCCACACATTTTCTATCACACTCTTCATATAAATTAAATAATATATTTTGTATCTCTGAGTGCGTTCGATTCGTTAGTCCTGTTCCAGTCTTGCAAAGTGCAATTACCTACATTATAGAATAGAAGTGGCTATATTCAAATTGATGTAGAAATGGCGACAGGTGTACAAGCGTGTTCGCTCGAGCGTTATCGCTCCGGATATAGGGGTGACCCCCCCGCTGAATTGATTATACCTGTACTGTATAGGTAGATGCATTGCAAACTCCTGGAAACGCCTCAAGGACGAGTAACGGGTAGGTCGGATAGGTACTTGAAAACAACTAACCAGACTAGAACAGCTTATGCAGCACAGTGAGGGAACCCTATCGCGTTACATAGGATTTACTCTATCTTAAATAATATGAATTGGGTAATCTGTAGGTACTGTAGATTACTTCGGATTTGGTAACTAAAGCAAAAGGATGAACTTTTTGCCGAAATCCAATGTTGGGTTACAATAATTTACAAATCAGCTAAAATCTAAATGAACGCTAATCGACCGTGAAGCTCACAAGAACAGAAAAGCCTTATTATGAGCATTGCATCACAATTACAAAAATACATTCCTGTCAGATTTTAATAGTTTTTCTTGCACTAATTTATGACGCTATAAAAGTTTTAATATCAGAAAACAAAGAACACAACGGATACAATATAATGGTTTGTTTGTACACAGCTATTGCTGTGTGTGGGCTCCATCTTGGAGTAGATAAACAAACGAAAGAACGGATGGCATCTCCTTCAACGAATTATCATAATCTTATTAGTTTGTTTGAACAGAAGAGTGTTTGTTTTGAATTATTATGGTGCAACTTATCTTTGCACTTGAAATAAGTAACTGTTTACAATTTACTCGAAATTAGTAGTAAAGTGCCAACTGTATTTTTCTGTGCTTATTACCTTTAGTAAAATGTCGGGAAGTCGGTTGGCACGTAGGTCTACACTTACAGCTATCAGAAATCCATAATCCAATAGTAGCTCGGGGCTTCTCAATTGAGGAAATAAATAAATGGTTATTGTGCCTCACTCGACATAGATAGGTATAGTGTGTCGCGGACTTTTTTGTAGATATTTATAAGATCTACAATTACTTAGAACATTTTATGGTTCTATCTTTTATAGTTTAGGCAGCGTACGCAAAATAAGTAACTTTTCTAGCTGATTTTTTACACCTTGCGTCCGAAAAACTCAAATATCTTACGGAACCCTACTTTTTTCCAAAATAAAATGTAGCCTATGTTCAGCACAAATAATGTAAGATTCCAATAGCAAAAGAATTTTTCAAATCGGTCCAGTAGTTTCGGAGCCTATTCGACTCAAACAAACAAACAAACAAACAAACAAAAAATCAAATCTTTCCTCTTTACAATAGTAGTGTAGATGCATTTAAACATGCTTGATTGTTATTATTGCGAAACTTTACCAAACCTTTACATTTGCCTTATGTTTAGGCCCTAAACTCTCTTCCGATGTTTTTTTTTATTAAATAAAGGGGCAAACGAGCAAACGGGTTACCTGATGGTAAGCAACTACCGTCGCCCATGGACACTCGCAACATCAGAAGAGCTGCAGGTGCGTTGCCCGCCTTTTAAGAGGGAATATGCTCTTTTCTTGAAGGTTTGCAGGTCGTATAGGTCCGGAAATACTGCTGGTGACAGTTCGTTCCAGAGTTTTACAGTGCGCGGCAGAAAGTTACGCGAAAAACGCACTGTGGAAGACTGCCACTCATCAAGGTGATGAGGATGGTATGCATTTCGCGTGGGACAATGGCGAAAGGTTGCAGGTGGTATGATTCCGAACAATTCCTCAGAGCACTTTCCGTGACACAACCGATAGAGGATGCAGAGTGAAGCTACATCGATACAGGATATGTTGACGCCAAGTATCTCAATGCTAGGGGAGATGGTTAAAGATGTGCCCTCGAAACGAGGATATACGACCATTGGTGACTTTTTAGTGGTGAACGCGCAGACTTGTGTCTTGGCGGGGTTGAATTGGACCAAGTTACGTCCGCCCCATTCAGAGACCTTCTCCAATGAATTCTCCACCTTAGACACAAGTTCGTTTCGTCTCAGTGACATTGATGGTACGTAGGCGGTGACATAGAAACACCGTGATAACGCATCCCCATGTAGTCATCATGTGCATCTGTACGTGACACGGCGCAGGTATCCGGAAACCTGTTTTTTGTGTGGGCGCATAGTGCTGCAATCACTGTTTAAAGATGTGCGTTAAATATCTGTTAACAGTTGCATACACTTTGAAGTGTAATGCACGAAGGATTGATAGAGGGCTATTAAAATACACCACGTACGGTAAAGAAGAATGTACGGTATTAGACTAATGACTATAGAGCAAGGATAAGTAATCTCTCCAAAAACATAATATATATTATTTTGTTACATCTATGGATAAAATGTACACCTATTGGTAAATGTATTGGTAAGGGAGCTACGGGTAAAGTTCTAGAAATATTAACTTTAAATTACCAAGAAGTTAACTAATTCTATCAGTAAATAAAAATTTCCTTAAGGTAATAAAGGGAAGTTATTAATTTTTTTTATTGTATTATAGCAGGATTACCCCATAAAAGAAGTAGATATTACGGGAGTGAACGCTCCCAGCCAGGATTTCACAATTTTAACTCAATTTTAAAGCAACAAATAATAATAATAGCTCCCACACTGGTTTCGGTGACGGTGGCCGGTTTCATTGAAACCAGGCCAGCTACGCAGGAGTAATTTCATAGTGCCCAAGTGTGTGCGCAGCAGTACACAAGAGCATTCCTTTACTCTCATAAGTCATAACCCAGTGGGACGGCAGACCGAGCTGACCGACACGACCGGCGAGAGATCAGGCGCAGGACCGACTTTTTACATGCCAATCCGACGCATGGATTATCCTTGCGAGTTTCTTACGCCAGTTCTTCTCGCCGGGTTAGTTCCCGAACCGGTGGTAGGCCCCAGTAGCATCAACGTTCAGAAAATGTTTGAAAAAACTTATTCTGAAAAAAAAATTTTCACTTTGACTTTACTTGTCAGACAATCAGGTGATCAGCCCGCATTGTCCTAACCAAACTTGGAAATAACATGTTTCCAACGCGGGAATCGAACCCACGACCACCGACTTCCGAGTCAAGAACCACGCTCTATACCACTGGACCACGGAGGCGTTAAAGCAACAAATTCAAATAATTTGAATTTGAACAACTACTGCTACTAGCAGCCACCCTTAACTACGTGCTTTATTAATGTTCCAACTCCTGAACTGCCACAACTAGGTTTAATCAGGAATGCACAACCCACATCCTCGCTAATGATGTGGATCAACTCTTCCGACCGTTTTGAATTATATAGGCCTTTGTGGTGCTCGGCCTCCGTTTATTTTTAATAACGATTCAAGGCTCGAGCGGTGGCTAAATTACACCCTTTTAAACTTCCATTTCACCGCTTCGTTAGGTTACGAAGCCCGCAAAGGTTGACCCCAGAATAGATCGTTTTATGGTCGTGTACGCAAACGTATCACGACTCCATAGTTTTGGCGAGGCTGGCTTCACAATGAGCGTCCGCGTCATTCTTATTCCGGCCGTACTTTGTATGCATGGTCGGAATATAAATGACGATTACCCGACCAACGATGATGATGGTATAACGCTGGCAATGCTCCTCGAGCTCGTCCGTTTTTAATTCGGTCGGTTAGTGGCGACATTGGAATTAATTTGTATGCAAGTTTAGAGAGCTTCCTTCGTGTCGCGCCGTGGTTGAATCGTTCTACAATCTGCCCTCTAGAATTAACATGCGAAAAGGAGAATTGGTTGTGAATTGTGATTGTTTCAAGGAAATCAGACGACGCGCGACGGAAAGAAAAGAGTGTATTGCGAAAGTCATCAGCCGCATGGAGATTATTTATAAGGTATTAAGTTGATGAATTGACGTAGCAAAAAGAAGAAATGGTAAATTAATAGCCAATTAACTATGATTTACCATGTGATAAATAATTTATTAAATGCTAATGCAATTATAGAAGTGCGTGTGAGATGGCATCGTGAGAACGGCGTTGATTTGATTAAGGGAATTAGATTAAATGATACGTGTAAGCGAATGAACGCTTGCATAGATACGTTGCTCGCATAAAGAAACCACACATGCAGATGTTTACTCTGATGCCCTTTGAGTAGAGACACGTCACTGAGATTAAACTATCAAGTTACTGAATCAATAAAAAATACGAGCCAAGTAGCTTCTGAATAATATGATATAAGTGTATAATATAAGATCAATAAAGTTTAATAAATGTACTCGATTCCTATCTAAGATTAGTCGTAAGGCCCAGCAAATAATGTAACTTGTACTCAATAATACCAGAATTTGCTCCGTACGTAGGAAATAATGAAAACAATGATAAATAAACGTTATAAAGTAAACTCTTACGTTACCTACTTGATTATGATAATTAAAGTAACCGGTTTCACTACTTTCATCATAACGCATCCCATTACCGTGGTATAAGTATTGCATAAGTGGTCCTTATGCTGGCCCTTTTGTTCACCACTGACCCACATTTCGCTGGAGACTTAACGGGTCTGAAATAGGGTTACTAGTTTGTGATACTTATAGCTTATCCAATATACTTTAATCCTTTGACATCAATTACTATCGTGTTACCAAGGGTTGCTTCTGTCTAGTACACGCTGTTACTTTTTCCTTCCATAGATGTTTAATCAATATCTTATTAGTCTTTTTACCCACCAAGAAGATAAAATAACTATTTTGTATCGTCGATTTCACGACTTCAGAGAAAGGAAGTAAGAAAAATAGATACACATAATTATATCTCACATACAATGGGAAATGTCGCAAAATTCTGAGCGCGAGCGTATTATTAAGTTATAGAATATATTAAATATATACGTTGCAATTGTTTTGGGTGTGTCTTGCTAAAGCAAACGACTTGAACTTTACTGCCTACTGGTTTTGTTAACAAACTTAAAGATCTTAGATTAGGCAAAACGTTAGAAATGAAAATCCGAAACCGTTATTTAATGTGTACGATCAAAAGAAAGAGAGAGAGCAGAGCAGAGCCAAAGCAGAAGCGTAAGAAAAAGGAGAACATTTCGTAGAAACTCAAACTGCATATAAGATGATTCATTTGTTCGGGTGCAATGTGAAAGTCGGAACTTTTCGACTAAACGGATGGCAGGGATGAGGATGTGTTGCAACTTGCAATCGGCTATCTGCCACACCAGCTGAGGGTTTATTTGAAAATATATCTCAGAGGTAATTACGATTCGTGCTGGTATCTTATCTTTAAATGCAAATCCAACTTGGATAAAATGAAATAATTATTGTGACTGATATAGCCTGATGCACTTGTGTTGGGAATGGCTATTTCATTCATTTCATTATAATAGCGGAGGAAATTACGATAATTAAAGATTTCATTATCTAAATACGCAAAATTACATCTCCTTTTGATGGGTTTGTTGAATTTAAAGAAACACCAATAAATTAACCCACTTTCCAACTGTTGAGAAACTTCCTTAATTTGTATTTCGTTTTTAGAAACCAGAAATGTACGTCCCTAATTCGGGACCAATTTTCCGGCGCTACCGTTGTCAGTTTCCGTAACGAAATGAAACGTAACATTTGACCTAAATCTTGAATACTTTTTCGTCACTGAATAATAATTATTTGTCACAGAAACTAGAAAAGTGTATAATAATCCAGAATCAGATAATATACACCTTTACACGAGTTCATGAAGAATTTAGAGGACTGACTTTGCTGACGTTAATTCTGATTAGGCTGTTTGAAGTGAAACCAATTGATAATTTAAGCTCTAATAAACTACCGTAATCGTGGGCCGTGGCAGGTATGTATTTGAACCGCGCCGACTAAAGTATTCCTCGAGTGTAGGTCCTCATAAATACAGTGACTTCGCCCACACGTTCGATACTGTTAGAAACTGGAATACAAATTCAAGACTTAATAATTGTACATTACTAAATTATAAGCCAGATTATTCCGATTAGTCCAGACTTATATTGCGCTAGTAAGTATTAAACCTTGTGGTATAATGGTAGGTAATGATTCCTTGGGATTACAAAGCATGAAAGCAGTATGGGCTTATGTCGTCAGACGAGTTTGAAACAGGTTTTGAATTTGGATTAGACCTAGTTGCACTATGGTTTGGAGCAGGAAGTTGAAGAGTTTATGAAACTGTGCTAAAAGTTTAAGAAAGTGTGCAACTAGTTTAAGTGGATATCATAAATTATAACTAAACTAACTTTGAATCACATAGCAGTACCGTAAGTTGCTCAAAATATTAATTGTAATTTTGCTTAAAAGCGCTTGAAGATATTGATATAGATTATGTAATATGTATTGCTAATTGGATCTTGTTTAAAACAAAAATATTTAACAGCCATAACTGTACACATACTGGATTGTGTCGTTTGAACTTTGAGTTTAGGTGCATTGCCCAAATTGGTTCGTGAATGTGTATACGTTTACCAGCCAATTCTTGCATAATATATCAATGAGTGATGAAGAATTAAAAGTACATTCATACAGCCTGCAGTCCTTTTGCGAAATAACTAACATGTTATTACTATAACATGCAATTAACATGATTGAAGTAAAAGGACCTTTTACCCTGGCTTTGCCCGAGAGTCGTCCGTTTCTTACTGGACTCTCGGTAGAGAAACAATTTCCTGAAATAAAGTTGTATTATTTTCCGAAGGTGGATGAGACCAAATTACTACATGAACAGATTATGCAGTTAACCAAGCTGCCAAATATTTATCAGAACTGTACTTTACTTTAGCACGAAACTATTTCGCAAAATACCTTGATATTTAAAATGAAGTAGGCTTTTAATATGCAGAGCTTTTGTTGCATTAGGATGTTGGCTTCGGACGTGGAACGGAACTGCGTTTCCTTTATTTTCCACTTGGTCGAGTCCGACGCTACCCCCTGCGAAGCTCTCCATTGTTCTGGCGCAACGAAGCTTTGCCTTAAATATGATAACTTTTATCTACGTGAGAGTGTTTGTTCTAGTGTAGACTGTAGAGTCGGAATGCTGCGTCAAAACTATGTGTGTTCTCACCGCCCTTTTAAGTTATTATTCAAGGCGTACAAACTTTTAGCAATCATTGATTATTATTTACTTCGGAAAATACGGTATAAAATCATTTGTAAATACGTCTTTGAGCTTTACATTCAAGATAAGTAAACAAACCATGGTCAAATATTTTAATATGATCTAAATCATCTTAAATATCATAGCGAGCTGACATAACTAAATATTTGTTTAGAACGTCTCTCAGTCGGAAGATGTTCCCTCTAATATAACTGCTGGCAGCTCTCTGTTGATAGAAAGTTCATTTCTCCTGCTCCAATACTAAGTTTACAGAACTTACGCGTTGTATTGTTATTGCATTGTCAATAGAAGTAGATTAGGTGGCTAATTTAATTCCTATAGGCTTAACTGCAGCAGTCTTAGGCGGACTTGCGTAGATCTGGGTTAAAGTTAACTCTGAGTTAAACATCATGTCATTTCTATCACTTTAAAGTGAGTGACAGATATGATATGATGTTTAACTCAGAGTTAACTTTAACCCAGATCTACGCAAGTGGGCCTTAGTATGACAAGCATGGAACTTGTTTCCACTTACGAAAATATTATGCAGACAAGGTAAGAGATTAATTAAAGAATTTTTTTGACTTTGCATACTTACAGCAATATAATAATTATTGTTAGTATTCGGTACATACTGTACATATAATATACAATAAATAAAGAGCAAGAACAATACAAGTAACGTTTTAAATCGGAAAAATATTGTTTGTTCCAGTTTCATATTATTATCAACTGAACATTGTAGTCCATTTTTCGTGCACGCTTTGGTTAATTCAATAACTAGTAACTACCTTGTTATAAAGTTATTCAACCTAACTCTCCTATGATCTCATTAAAAGTTTAACGAGTTTCACATCTGTTGAAAGTTCTATTCATAGCAGACTGCAGCGTCAAATATTTATCAGAATCCAGAATACTGTATGAACTATATCATCCCAACCAAAGCTTTTGTAGCTAGATGTTGTAGCATTTTTGTAACCATGTAACAAAATCAATATTGTGTTTAGGATGCAAACCCAATTTTGACTTACAGTGCCTGTAGACAAGTGTCAAAACGCTAACGCTAACGCTAACTCTAACGTTACAAAATGTATGGGATTTACAAAATGTTACAAAATGTATTCGCTAGCGAAGCGATGACTTATGTCAAGTCGCATACATTTTGTAACGTTAGAGTTAGCGTTAGCGTTAGCGTTTTGACACTTACACTACAGGCTCTGGAATGAAAAAATAAATTGAATTGAACGCTCGTGATGACGTGAAACCTCTTAAAAGTCTGCTTTGCTTTAGGCTATAGGTACATGGGTAATTCAATAGTTTTTCTTAGAAACGACACTACAAACCATTACATTAGATGCTATTTCTTGCGAAATAATTGTTATTATTTGCCTTATAACTTAAAAGTCATGGATCATGATACTAGTAACTATGAGTTTTTATAGGCTATATTTAAGGTGGTTCGTTTTCCATACAAAAAAACAATCGACATTAATTAGCTAATTTCATACTATTACTACATAAATTTATATTATGCACATCTATTTATTTTGCAATACCATTCCCGCGAAATATATTTAAGATACTTTATTTCACACAGAAGTCACATTTTTAATTTTTATAGATTTTTTATAAAAAGTGACATTTGTGGCTTATGTCACTTTTTATAAAAAATCAATAAAAATGTGACTTCTGTGTGAAATAAAGTATTTTAAATATTTTTTGCGGGAATGGTATTGCAAAATAAATAGATGTGAATATAAATTTATGTAGTAATAGTATGAAATTAGCTAATTAATGTCGATTGTTTTTTTGAATCGAAAACGAACCACCTTAAATCAAAATTAATGTGTCTTAAAAATATATTTAAAGTATTTAAATATAATTATTCTCCATAAAATTTTTCTTTATTTTAGCTTCATTTCTATAGTTCATAACGTCTTACACAGATGTAATAAGCTTTAAAAATAGATGTGTCATGTGCTCTCATCGCTATAACCGATGCGCGACTTCCTCCGCGTTCACCAAGACGCGTGCCATAATCTTCACGCACGTGCTACATCAATAAACAAAACGATAACACAAACATTATGACGGGTTTGTCACACTCAAGTACTATCTTCCGTTTATCAATCAAGGAAGCCCTTTTAAGCTGGGCTCAATAACGGGGTTTCAGAATCTGTAACATTATGGTCTTGATGATGTTTATACCTCTTCGTGTCAAAGTACTATCAAATTCTTAACCTGAAGTAACCATCAATTAATCTATACGATATAATGAAGGGGTTAAAAATCAATAAACTCGGATTCAAAACGGCAGATCGTGTCTGGTTGGATGGGCTCCTCGTCGTATTTATCAAAATGTGTAGCGTCACCTGGGTGCTTGAACTTTGGGATATAAGGCGCCGGCATACGACAGTTTAATACGGCTTCCCAATCGAGCCCCCTGAACCATCTGTGATTTTTGTAATCCATCACACCGTTCCTCATCACGCCGAAACGCTTGGTGATGTCAGTCTGAAGAGTATTCCTTATTAAATCTCTTAAATCTAACGTGAAACAAGATGGGCACTTGTATCTTGCGGCCACGATCTTCTCGTAAGTCTTCATGGGCTCGTTCGCGTAAAACGGCGGATACCCCGCGTTCATTTCGAACAAAAGCACTCCAAAAGACCACCAATCCACCGAAAACCCGTAACCCTTGCTTAAAATCAATTCGGGAGCCAAATACTCCGGGGTACCGCATAGAGTCCACGTCCTTCCGTGTAACACCTTACAAAATCCAAAGTCCGTTATTTTCAGATACCCATTCTTACTAATTAGAATGTTTTCTGGCTTCAGATCACGATAAACTAAATTACAAAAGTGCAAATACTCTAATGCCAGAATCACCTGACTGGCGTAGAACTTTGCTAGCGGCTCATCGAATTTTCCTAATCTACGTAAATGCGAAAACATTTCACCACCCGGTACGAACTCCATTATAAAGTAAATGTAACTATTATCCTTCAGACTCATTTCCATTGAAACTGTAAATGGAAACCGTATGGCTTCCAGAATGCGTTTTTCGTACAGCGTATGCTCCACTTGTTTCATCTTTACAATTTTTTCCTTCTCTAAAACTTTCATTGCGTAGTATTTGGAGGACTCTTTGTGAAGCATCAAAATCACTCTTCCGAATGCACCCGTACCCAACGTTTTCACTCGCTGCAGTTCCTCATACGATATGTTTGATTTGCTTTTGCCACACCATCGTTCGTCGAATTCTTCTTTCAGTTGCTTCAAATATTTGGTGTAACGCTGTTGCTGCTGTTCAGTATAACCATCGCGTTTTTCTGACGTCGAAGCAACATCATGCAGCTCTTTTGAGCCCATTTTACAACGCTACGTATTATCTAAATTATGTTTGACAATCGAAGCCTATTAGATTTTTATATGATCACTGCCCTCGTAATATTCAGTTTTATTAGCAAAGTCTCGTTTATTGTAGGTTTGTAGTTAACTTGGGGTTAAACAGGGTGAGTCGAAACAGCTGAGGGGAGGCGAATTGAATCAGCTATGCTGGGGGTGACACCGTGGCGGACGTTTGTCGTCCCGACTATGTATTGATTTGGGCACATGTGAAAGTGCCGTACCGGCGAAAAATTTTAACCTCCCAGCAAGAAAGTAGGAGTAACATGGGTATTTAATACAAAATGGAAACATATTATAATAAACTTACATATCTACCTACAATGACATATTGTATAATTAATGTGAATCCCCGTGTGTACGACGATAGAGCTATTAATAAAGAAGATAGTAATGCGTAGCTTACGTCGCGTTTTCCTGTTTTTCTATTTACAGTGATTGTTTAGGTTTATATCTAAGAAGGTATATAAACTAGTTTAATATTATTAATAGTACAGGAGTAGTTAATGTGTAGTATGTTTTATACTTATTCATGTATGTTTTGAAATATTTTGCAAGTTGTTATCTTATGAATGCCTGAATTAATCATACTAAAGAAAAGGTTCGGCTCATTTGCATTGAAAGTCACGAGATAAAAATCTTGATTGAATTCCACCCATATTCAATGTTCCATCAAAATCGTCCTCATTATTCAATGTTCCTCATCAGTAACATAGGTATTAGCCATTAGGTATATCATCAGTGCAGTAGCCTTGTTCTGGTGTCGAGTATCGACTGTCATGATTACTCATGTGTAATACAGTAACGTTAGCCTATTTTCATATTTGTCGGTGCTTAAAATCTATTAACGTTACCTTGTAAGTTCTACGTAGACCAGATTAATCCGCCATATGAAGTACTTCTAATCCTACAAAGATGGTAAGTATTAAAACATGATTAATTCAACCTTAAAACTACTTATTTATACGAATTCAGCCTGTCTAACTATTGGGCACTCGAATGTCTCAAATTCGAAATATGTATTGTGCAGCGCATAATGTGCACGATACAGGCAAAAGGTCCTGTAGGATCAAATGACTAGACAGACTGCAGTCTCGTCTGGGCTTTTTGTCTTCCAATTTGATTAATGTTCTACCGAGAATTCCAAGTGAAGTTTTGGCTAAAATTAAACACGTCGTTTAATCAATCGCGTCTCGACTCTCGAGGTCCCACAGTATTTATACCTCACGTACTCGATCCAATAGAAATCTTAACTGCCTATGTGTGTCAAGAGTAATAAAATATGCCATTATTTTCCGTTACAGTACAGTTAGAACGTATCAAGGAGAGTTACTACAGCGATAATAATGTTAGTTGAATACGTTGATGATGTGTACATTGTTGGAATTCTTGATCTTGGAACATCTGCAAATGAAAATAATGACACATAACTCATAGATCATGAAGTAATGTTACATTCTTTTCTAATATTATCATTCATACCTTTAGTAGCTGATGACGTCCGGTCCGCATCACCGTTCTTTTGAGCGCGAAAACATTATTCCGTAACTACTTCCGTAAGTAAAACCACAGAAATAAATCAAGATAGAACGGCCACACGCGTCCGTTGCTAAGGAATCGCGCGTGTCAATTTTTGCTTTGCTTTTAGTTAGAACAAATAACTTACCCGTGGAAAGAAATACCTCCTTTTAACCGATTTACTTTCGTACTTCTGTTTTTACAATTAGACACTGCACAATGAGGCATTTTTGCACAACCCCTCCGGTGTAATCAAGTCAAGACGTGCGCGCTGACCGAATGAACGTTCAACGAATTTTGCTCACTTGTGCAAGTTTGAAACACGCGTACTCCACCCGCTTAGCCGTTCTATCTTGATTTGTTTCTGTGAGTAAAACTATACTAAGTCCTTTCCCGTCGCTTAAGTGTGAAAAAGTTACAGTCAAACATACAAACGCATTTATAATTTTAGTAAGGATAATACTTGCAGTAAGAATAAAAACTAACCTATTTGGTAAAAGATTACTTGTTAATTGTTATGAATCACGAGAAGCCTTTTTTGTCTTCTATTGTTTTATAATGGCTGTTAATAGCCGAGAGATAACATTCAGATCGCTTCACTTTATTTCCTCCTTCGTGCACGCATAAGGTTTCACTTCTGTTTCTGTTTTTGTTAAAAAAATTAAAAACACGCTTTTTATATAAAGCGTCGGTTACAAACATACAAACATAGATGATAGAAATTGAAAAATGGAGCAATTATATCAAATTAGTGTATTGTCATCGGTCCTCGATAAATCTACAAAGTTTGAACGAAATCTGGCCGTTTAAAGTGGGTCAAAATCGCGCCCAAAGAAGTCGGTTACAAACAAACATACAGGTAAAGCTAATAAAAAGCGTATAAAAATGTTTGTTTGAATGTTCCGGTTGGATAGTTTTCAGTCTGACATCCGAAACTAAACATGCAGTTGGCAAACATGCAAGTTACTCTGTGAAATAGATAGGGCCGGCTTGAGTTGCGACACAAAAGTCTTCAAATATGACTCTCAGCGTCGGCCATTCAACTCTTATTTTATGTATCATGATGAGTTTCAACTACGCTACTTAGTTCATTATCTTGATCGATAAGTAAATGAAAATCTAATGATTTGATAAAGTTTGTTGATCATCCTGTCTTACGAACTTTAATTTCCTTTGACCTTTTGCCTAAGTGTCTAGTAGTTTTTGATTACACGCTATTGTCAACAGTTCGATCGGGAGTTTTGCGTTCACTCGTAAATTATGTGCGGTCAAGGTTGCGGAGGCCGGCGGACTTGGCTCGGCGTCAGCTGCACTATGACATCACTGTTGGACAAACTACACTGTTTAATTTGCCACAGCATCTACGCCAAGGTCCAAGATTATGGGTTTCTATAGCTTTTTCTTAGCTCAATTTCATTAAAGGTATCAGAAGAGCTAGTGAACAGTTTAATCTGCCAGTACTAAATACCTACCTACCTTGTTAGCTTCCCTATTGTATATTAGATAATACTTCTTCTTGATAAATGTGAAATTTATTTAGACCAGAGTCAATAATTCGAATACATGCAATATTAGATAATTATACGTTAGACACGTGCCCAAGAACGGTTATTTTCGAGGACACCTCGCAAAAACTTGCTAGCCGTGTTGCGATAATCCTTGAACAGGTTATTTGCTTCGCAACTATTGCGTGATACCATGATACCCTAGACGCTTTGCCTATTCTAGACACTCAGGAATAAATCGACGATAAAAAATAGACAGGACCGTTTAAAAAGAAAAAAAAATAACGAATACTCTGAAGATTGTGCTGTTTCAGAACTTGTAATTACAATGTTTAGTAAACTTCATCCGAATCAATTGATTTAGCATTGTAGCTTATGGAGTATGGATAATTTAAAAATTTTACAGCCCTTATCCCCATACAGTTTAGTGAAATAGTGCTTAGGAAGTTAGGACTTGACATTTACCGCGCGGAACCAACTGCACGAGTGAAATAATTGTGAAATCGTAATGCGCCTTGAACATAGCGATCGCTTAGCCTTTCTACGAGGCAAAGGGTAATTCATGTGCAGCACGTAAGCGCCGCTCTTTAAATTTTAAATCCTCTATAAAGACCCAGGTGTGTCCTGCAGCTTTATTACGAATGGAATTTCGACTAGCGAGATGCAAAATTGTCACCCATGGGTCCAGTGAAACGAGCTCTATTTTAAATGATGGCTAATGCAGAGTCAGAGACAGTCGTGTCCCATTTTATACTTTACATCGATCCAACTGCTTGACATACTTCCCAGTTTACGCCATCTCTTGTATTTCCTATTCCAGCCACGCTGATTGATGTCCATTTCGTAATGGACATCAATCAGCGTGTTTCTTCTACCTTATTTTAATTAAAAAAATTTGACATTCATTATTGTTTATAAGTGGGCTGACAATACAGGAACACATTACACAACAGGGAAAAATGTCAAAGTTGTCGTTTGCAAAGGCAGAATAATCAATGAATGTTGCAAAAAGCGACGGTTTGCCATAAATAAAAGAAGAAGAAAAGGAAAAGAAGAAGGGATGAACAATGAAAGCTTACAAACATTGGAGTAATGTTTCCATAAAAGGGTGGGCGCTGTCCCGTGCGACTTTAAACATTTTTACTTTTATGGACAAATGAAAGCTCTCCCTAAAAGGGCATCAGCTTTTACAAAAAGCGTGTGAACAAAGCTAAAGCTCATATTACGTCACATGAGACTTTGTTACTCTATGAACTTAATATTGTCGCTGCATTAGATCGTAATTTAAGAATTTTATTTCCAAGTTCCTTTATTTGGATTTTATCTGGAACTTGAAAATGCTAGGTATTGAAAATGTGCCAACTTTCGCTGTAACCTTATTTCGTGTAAACTTATCGTTCACATTGACTGTATACATCCCGTTTTAGTGTGTACGGTTAGGTAATAGTCGCTAATTGAAAGGCACACAACATAAAACCGTTATCGTATGGTTGAATGAACAGTGACGCTATCTATGTGTGGTACACTGTTAAGTACTTCGGCGTTTCATTTGTACCAATTACTCGAGCCGGTTAGTACAAAAGCTCGTTTCCTTTGTTCCTCAAGTTGGTTTTTACTTGCTAGAGTTGTTGTTGAGTATTTTATATTAGCTAAAGAGCAATCATTTTCTGTATGAACTCCTAAGCTATATCTATACTACTATTATAAAGAGGAAAGATTTGTTTGTTTGTTTGAGTCGAATAGGCTCCGAAACTACTGGACCGATTTGAAAAATTCTTTTGCTATTGGAATCTTACATTATTTCTGCTGAACATAGGCTACATTTTATTTTGGAAAAAAGTAGGGTTCCGTAAGATATTTGAGTTTTTCGGACGCAAGGTGTAAAAAATCAGCTAGAAAAGTTACTTATTTTGCGTACGCTGCCTAAACTATAAAAGATAGAACCATAAAATGTTCTAAGTAATTGTAGATCTTATAAATATCTACAAAAAAGTCCGCGACACACTATACCTATCTATGTCGAGTGAGGCACAATAACCATTTATTTATTTAAAAATCCTGAATTTTTTTTGGACTACATTTAAACGGATATATTTTACTCACGTTATTAATCCTTATCAAAATAAATTATTTTATCACTAAGTACAGTTTATGTAGATAATATTTGGTCTTTGAATGATTAAAATTGGACGTTTGGTTTTGAAATTATGGCGAAATTAAAATATTACGATAGTGGGCGTCACCAAAGCGCGTGCGGGAGGAAGACATTATTCTGTTGTAGAAATGAAAATTCTGTACATAAAAGATATGAAATTGCACCCGAAATTACACCTTTGTCACTACATCGCTATAGAAGCCAAAAATGTGGTTAGTTTTTTGTCTGTCTGTCTGTCTGTCACTCTTTCTGTCTGTCTGTATGTATGTTCCAGCATCACACGAAAAATACTGATCCGATTTGAATGTGGTTTTCGCAGATATATTTATCTTCTTCCAACTTAATATCTGGTGTATAAAATTTTTTCCCCCCACCCCTCTAAGGGGACAAAAGAGGGGGTCAGATTTTGTATCAAACTTTTTTCTTTAACACGAAAACTACTGATCCGATTTGCATACGGTTTTCACAGATATATTATATTTGTCTTCTTCCAACTCAACATCTGGTGTATAAAAATCCTCCCCCCCCTCCCCTCTCAACCCTCTCTGGGGACCAAAGAGGGGTCAGATTTTGTATACAACTTTTTTCTTTAGTGGACTTACTTCATATTAGGTATTAACTGTGTTTTTCAACTTAACATCTGGTGTATGACCTTCCCCCCCCACACCCTCTTAGGGGACAAAAGAGGGGGTAAAACATGTATCAACTGATGATGTAGAAAATATACTTTAAATGGCAAAACAACGTTTGCCGGGACAGCTAGTGATATAATATATCCCAAGCATAAAAAATCATGGTCTATTTAATCTTGGCTTGACTTACAAGAAGATTATTGTTAGGACTAGCTGTCCCGGCAAACGTTGTTTTGCCATTTAAAGTATATATTATCATCAGTTGATACATGTTTTACCCCCTCTTTTTTCCCCTAAGAGGGTGTGGGGGGGAAGGTCATACACCAGATGTTAAGTTGAAAAACACAGTTAATACCTAATAATATGAAGTAAGTCCACTAAAGAAAAAAGTTGTATACAAAATCTGACCCCTCTTTGGTCCCCAGAGAGGGTTGAGAGGGGAGGGGGGGGAGGATTTTTATACACCAGATGTTGAGTTGGAAGAAGACAAATATAATATATCTGTGAAAACCGTATGCAAATCTGTGAAAACCGTATGCAAATTGGATCAGTAGTTTTCGTGTTAAAGAAAAAAGTTTGATACTAAATCTGACCCCCTCTTTTGTCCCCTTAGAGGGGTGGGAGGAAAAAATTTTATACACCAGATGTTAAGTTGGAAGAAGATAAATATATCTGCGAAAACCACATTCAAATCGGATCAGTATTTTTCGTGTGATGTTGGAACAAACATACAGACAGACAGAAAGAGTGACAGACAGACAGACAGACAAAAAACTAACCACATTTTTGGCTTCTATAGCGATGTAGTGACAAAGGTGTAATTTCGGGTGTCATTTCATATCTTTTATGTACAAAATTTTCATTTCTACAACAGAATATTGTCTTCCTCCCGCACGCGCTTTGGTGACGCCCACTATCGTAATATTTTAATTTCGCCATAATTTCAAAACCAAACGTCCAATTTTAATCATTCAAAGACCAAATATTATCTACATAAACTGTACTTAGTGATAAAATAATTTATTTTGATAAGGATTAACAGCGTGAGTAAAATATATCCGTTTAAATGTAGTCCAAAAAAAATTCAGGATTTTTATATTATTTTTTGTAGATATTTATAAGATCTACAATTACTTAGAACATTTTATGGTTCTATCTTTTATAGTTTAGGCAGCGTACGCAAAATAAGTAACTTTTCTAGCTGAATTTTTACACCTCGCGTCCGAAAAACTCAAATATCTTACGGAACCCTACTTTTTTCCAAAATAAAATGTAGCCTATGTTCAGCAGAAATAATGTAAGATTCCAATAGCAAAAGAATTTTTCAAATCGGTCCAGTAGTTTCGGAGCCTATTCGACTCAAACAAACAAACAAACAAACAAACAAATCTTTCCTCTTTATAATAGTAGTATAGATGAGCTCACGACAAGAGTCATGGCCATAGGCTGTTAAACTAATAATCAGTAATCACTATACTGTTTAAGTATTTGTAGTGATGATGATAAAACTGTTTGTCGGTTATAAAAATAATCGACTTTTTTATCGCTATTTAAAGACACGTACAAATTGCAAAGCCTGTGGCAGTTTTATAATTTTCTTATAATAATCTATGTATAGTTGTGTATTAAAAACTGATATACTTACCGAACTAGATCGAGTAACATTTAAAAGGCGATCAAGTGTTCATTGTCATCGTGTGTCCTTTTACCTTTACTCCCCCTTTGACCCTTTGTAAAAATAATGTCTTGATGAGAATAGCGTGGGCTTACTAAAGTGGATCAATATTATGATGGACCACTAACAGATGGGAAAGATAAAATTGATTGTCAGTTATAAGTTTATAACATTATATAGGTATAGTTTGGAAGGCATTCATAATAATTTAGGAAGTCTAGTTAATACTTATATTAGAACATAATTTCGAAGCAAAATTTTCTTAGAATGTGATCAGTTTCAGTGATACTTATGTTGCTTAAATAAATATTCGGCCAAGTGCGAGTCGGACTCGCGCACGATGGGTTCCGTACCGGTATAGAGCGAAAGTAGACAAAAAAATTGTGTTTTTTTTGTATGGGAGCCCCCCTTAAATATTTACTATTTTATTTTTAGGATTTGTTGTTATAGCGGCAACAGATATATACACAATCTGTGATAATTTCAGAAATCTAGCTATAGCGGTTCTTGAGATACAGCCTGGAGACATACAGACGGACGGACGGACAGACGGACAGACATCGAAGTCTTAGTAATAGGGTCCCGTTTTTACCCTTTGGGTACGGAACCCTAAAAATAAAGATATGCAGCATACGAAATAAACAGCTGTTTAATTTCTACCACTTAAATAGAAGACGCCAGACGGCTTAAGCTTAGTACTTGAATAAGTTACCTGTTCAATACTATACACTCCTAGCTTGTTTAACGTTAATTGCAAGTCTAGTCTGAAGTGTTTTAATCTAAAGTTGACCGTTGCGGCGTTTGTAGAGAGTAACGAGCGCTCCAGCTTACGTTACATTACATCATCCACTGCAGTATTAGCTCTCGATACTTCATCGATATCTCCGACGTCTGCTATGCATGAGGTGCTTCGATCGCGTTTACCTCTGTCGCTCGATTTCTGTTTATGTGGATGATTTTCTTTTTCTATCATAATATAATTTTGCTCTGAGGTTTTATATTGTATTGTATATTGTATCGACTTGTGTAGGCGGTACAACATACGATAGGTAACTCCCAAAAGGAGCATTATTTGTAATACAGACGTTATCAGTGATGATAATGAAAATGAGGTTAAGCTGATACACTCTGTTTATAATTCGGTAAATTAATTGGGCATAAACAAATTGGAGCGACGACGTTTGGATGGTTATTGATAGGCGAGTAATAAATAGGCTTATCTAATAAAGGTTGCTCTGTGTCAGTCCCATAAAGTCATATGTGAGTCACGCCTATCGCCTTGTTTTAACAGTTGATATTAAGGCTTGTACATGCGCTAACAACCTTGAAGATATGGGCGGAGTTTCAAACCTCTCCCCCTGCACCTACTTTTTCCCCGCAATATATTTACGTAAAAGTTGCCATCTGCCGACAACCGTCGGTACTAGGATTAGCACTGTGAGGTCAATGACCTAATTACGCCATCTCTCAATCTATAGTTGTACTACGGAGTAATCGTGAATCAGTATAGCCTAAGAGATAGTGTTATTTATAGTTACGTACGATTTGACATACAAAAAAATTATCAACATTTCAACTCAGTAGTTCTTGTACAGTAATAATAATAATAATACAATATCTATGGACGCTTCACACCACGTCAGTCCGGCCCCGTGCTAAGTACCTGAAGGACTTGTGTAACGGGTACCATACCAGACAACTATACAGACAACAGCAAATATATTTAATACTTTTATATACTACATATACATAATATTTAACACATTCAGTGCCACTAACACGCCTAGCGTGTCCACACTAATCTTTATCTCCATGCCGCGAGCACGCTGGGCGTGCTCTCCGTTTTCCATCAATATCTCAAAGATAAGACAGTGTTTTTCACCGAAACGCTCAGAGCATAAACTTTTTGCCGTAAGCTAATGAATTCTTAAGTGGTTCCATGATCTTATTTTTTTTATATTATCGAAAATAATTTATTATGTAATGCGGTAATGCCGCGAACATGCCAGGCGTGTTCATCTACACGAGTTCTCACCCTTTTATATTGTTTGGTCCAATTACTAAATTTATAATGCGAATAATAAAATATATATAGTGTATTTTTTATAATTTGAACAAAAAAGATATAATAAACTACATAAAACAGCACAACACTGGGTACGTTATCATGCCTGCCGTGATGCTTTAAAAAGCTGAAATATGTAAATATTGACAATACAATGTGCTATCTATAAGGTATATCATAAAGTAGGTACCAATAGGTACCGAATGATTTACAATCCATCACTAATCCACCATGTCATAATTGCCAAAACTGAACCTTCAAAACCACAAACACTGCTAAAAACAAAATATCTCTGCAGTAACTCAAGAAGGACTATTTTTTAACTATTTTTAACTAAGAAAAAAGGCTTTTTATGATTTTACCACACTTTTTTTACTCTACAGTGCCAGTGAACACGCCTAGCGTGCTACGTAATTTCATCCTGCAGTGCCGAGAGCACACCTAGCATGTTTGCGTTTTTTATAGGGAGGCATCGCTGGGAACTTGGTAGCTCAAGCTGGGGGTCGCAGGTTCGAATCCCGTCGACGGAACAAAAAAAATTTTCAATGCTCCTGGGTCTTGGATGTGTATTAAATATATATGTATCATATAATACATATCTTAACTAGAAAATCGTGGTGGCATTGAATGTGTTAAGATATTTATTATATTATACATAATATATTTAATACACATCCGAGACCCAGGAACATTGAAAACTTTTTTTTCCGTCGTCGGGATTCGAACCCACGACCCTCAGCTTGAGCTACCAAGTCGCCCAAAAACTGAGCTACAGAGGTCGTCACTGGCGTTTGTATTGTAAATTCATTATTTCAATATTTATCAGGCTATTTACACCCTCTACGATGAAATCTATTTTGAGAACAATGTACATTCAGCGATAACTCAAAGGCAGATAAAATGAAAAATAAAAGTCAAGTAGGTACCTAATCTATATTTAAAAAAAACATTTATTTTATAACAAATAAACTATCAATTAATAATATAAATTATATCCACACATTTTAAATTACAATTGAAAGGACCATGAGTAGATATGTCTTGAAGTTTTTCGTACACTTTCACCAGGTTGATAATTCTTCGTCCTTCGAAGGCAGGTGGGCTTTCAGGTTGTTCTTTTATAATTTCAACCTGAAATCAAAATGTTTATCTTTATAAGCTGACAATTATTTACACAAAAATAAAATGTATTGATTTATTGCACTAACATTTTATTATTTTTTAAATTTGTGAGTTTTTTAACACATTCAATGCCCACCACAATTTTCTAGTAGTTCCCAGCGATGCCGCCATACAAAAAACGCAAACATGCTAGGTGTGCTCTCGGCTCTCATGGAACCACTTAAGAATTTATTAGCTTACGGCACAAAGTTTATGCTCTGAGCATTTCGGTGAAAAACACTGTCTTATCTTTGAGATATTGATGGAAAACGGAGAGCACGCCCGGCGTGCTCCCGGCATAGAGATAGAGATTAGTGTGGAGATGCTAGGCGTGTTAAAGGCACTGAATGTGTTAAACATTTTACAATGTTAGTCCTCTAAACTGTACAAAGATGAAAAAACACTCACAAAAATTTCGTCGCGGGCGGGATTCGAACCCGCGATCTTTGCTGTAACCAGCAATGTCCTTTCCATCGACAAAATTTTTGTGAGTGTTTTTTTATCTTTGTACAACATTTTCATTCTGTAGTCACCGCTAGTGGGCTGATTTCCTACTTACACAATATAATTTACTAGGAATAGTAAATAAATACAAAATACCAAATGAAAATTTAATTATATAAGTTAATGCTATTTAAGAAATCTGCTTCATAAATTTCTTGGTAAAGACTTTCCAGTCATACACTGTCTAATGTACTTGACTGCGACTACTTACCTGTAAAGATGTCGAAAATTCAACATCTTTGGAATTCATTTCAACTGTACTACTTGTATCTTCTGTAAAAATGTTTTTATCCCCCGATCTATAACAATAGAACACAAATACAATATTACAATGCATTTTAATAAAATAGGAATATTATTTATCATTTTATTAAAATCATTTTAAAAGGTTAGTCAGACTGGTCACTTGTCTGACTATCAACAGTATAAAAATAAGAAGACTTCGAAAAGTAGACATCACATCATGTAACGCAGTTTCTGCTTTTCAAAAAGTATGACGAAGTGTGTGTGTGTTTCGGTTTGACTACGAGCTGCACTATACTATAAAAACAAATATAACAATAAGATCGCGTCGATGAAATATTTTGTCAGAAATGTGCGTGGTCTCTTAGTCTATGTTACTTACATTGTGACGGGCAAATGTTGAGTTTGATACTGATTGGACTCGTCGGTATTTACTTGATTTTTATGACAAGTCCACCTTCTTTGGATTCTGAAAATAGAATAGAAAAAATAAATATATACCTAATATTAAAATTTCCGAAGCTTACCGATCCATACCTACTACTTACAACACGGTCAAATTAGCTTGACGCATCGAAATAAGTAAATAATCGAAAGTATATATATTATATTATATATAACATGCGAGCTCCATAATGACGTCATCAAACCGTGCGTCTAGTTAATTTGACCGTATCGTACTTCAAATTACTAATAAAAATATTATGGTACTTACAAGATGTCTCTTCTTTTTTCAATTGATTCTCTTAGATATCGCTTTCTTTTCGAAACTTTAGGCATTTTTACAATAAAATACACTGTCCAGACTCCAGAAGTATCGACAATTTTAAAGGTATTCGTCTATATATAATAACATTTACAAAGCTACCAAAATATTATCTTTTCACAACGTTTAAAAAAGCGTCCTTCCGCCGTTTTTCTCACTTGAGTCCTTTTTATAATTTTAGCCACTGTAATACTGATTTTTAAACAACACCACTTCAATTGTCAAAACACGCGAGCAGAGCGGAGCGATCGACAACAAACGAACACAGGTTCCCCGTCCGAAGGCTGGCGACCGACTGTCGCCCGTCGCCCGCGCAGATCCCCGCGTTTTACAAAATTCTACGTGACAGAAATTTTACATTTAAAAAAATACTAATTAGTCAACCAAAAAATCCTCTTGTGGAACTGTTGTGTAACTGATAATTTATTGAATATAAAATTTTCAGTGCTCTAAGTCAGCAGGTTACGAAGTTAATAGAGTATTTGCAGAAAAATCGATGACCATGGTATATTTTTTTTCTAAAAATATATTAACTTCAGAAAAAAGTCCTCGCGAGCAATTAAAGATCAAAGACCAGTCTACAATATATATTTTTTTCGGTATTGTGCTTTAAGTTCTATCAGACTTTATACAGGTTGAACTTAGTCGAAATTGCCTGGTAGCGCCTTAAACAGTCAGCTAAATCGTGGGAAAACGTTATTATTTGATTAAAATTTGCAACTAATCTTATCAAATTGCACCATTCCAATAATTTGAATATTCACGTTGCCTATTGATACACAATTTATTACCTACTATTATAATTGAGCCAATTTCTCTAGCAGATTTCATAAGAATGGTAAACAAGTGAAAGTTATATCAATTATTGCAATGTAATAATATTGTATATTGTTAAGTAAAAGTGTAATTCAAGAAGCCACGCAGATCTGCACTGCAAACCGCAATATTCTTTCAATTTCAAAATTTTCAAACGTAGTACGGTCTACATTTGAAATCATAATATTTTTTAAGATGTTTGCTTGTAAGAAGCTTAGCTCTTTCAAGAGCTACGTAATACGTTACTCTTCTAAATTGATATATCCGTATGGCTGTATCTAGTAATATTATCTACCTTAATAAAAATAATGCTAAAAAGTTGTTTAGTTTTTTTTTAACTGATTGTTTTAATATCAAAACGTTTCAATATTATGGGTGAATATCATTAATTCAATTGGTTGTTTTTGCCGACACCTCTCTAATCATCTTTGCCATGCAATGTTTTGTTCTTTCCTCTTGGTTGTGAAAAAGAGAGAATTTATTTATTTTAATTATTATATAATGTGTAATGGCATTCTTTAGAATTTAGATTCGTTTTCTTACGTTATTCACTTATCAGTTATCAGACAAGCAACGACTATTGAAATACATATAATATTATGAATGTCACTGTGCTAAAAAATCTTTTACGATATCTCTACATTAGTGAGATTACAAAAAAGTAGGTCGCTTAGATGAATGAATAACTAATACTTATATAAATTATGCAGTAGCACGCGATTTTGTTTCATCTACTCAGGAATTTTCTTCGTCGATTTTCTTTCAAATATTTTTGTTCGTTGTGCGATGAACAGATAAACGTTTTTGCCGTCGTAATTAATTCTCGGTGAAACTTTTTCTATCTAGCGGAAGGGGTATTTTTGTATTGCTCTACATTAAATTCCAATTACGGCTAGATACTGTCAAGCAGCTACCGTCATTAATCAAGTCGTATTCTCTAAAATGTATACAATTAGAGAAACTATGTGTAATTTATAGGCGAGAAGCTCGCGACGCTTCTAAACTATCTGGACTGACTAGTTTCTTGACATCGGAACATATTGTGGTGCAGGATTCCATCGTACGACTCTGACGCCCTTACTAATAAACGTTGTATAAGCTTTGAATAGTTATACAGTGTTTTGTTCCTGTCACACAAGTGACATTTTTAATTGGATTGAAGAAGACAAAACACTGAATAACTATTCAAAGCTTACACAGCGTTTATTAGTAAGGGGGTGAGTATCATCGCCTTGACTATTTTTAAATCATACGTTTGCATTAGTTACATGTTCATAAATCAGTTTTATTGTATCTATAAGGTTTCAACTTTCGTCTCAAAAGCGTTTTGTTGCGACCATTAATTTGCCTCTTCGAAAGTAAAAACTGTGAATCTAAATAGATGTTCAGAAATAGATTCTCTTACGTCTTGTCGTTATTTGTAGTAGTAAATTTAATGAAATGCATTTCCCCATCAGGGTACGAACTACGAGGCGAACATGACGTATCCGTAAACTTTGTAATGTTATAGTTAATTACACTTTATGTTTACACGGGAGAAGTTTATAAACTTGGCAACCGAGTATGCTTTAATAGCACGCATTTAGAAATCCCAGCTGCAACTTGAGTAGTATACGTAACATAATCTCACCACAACAAACTCTTAGCCGAGCCGGTGCCAACGAACCCTTAACTAGTTTTCATAATAATATCCTGCGTTTGTAAAGCTTCCTGAGCATTACGCATTATGTAAGTTATAATATATTTTCTAGCCTCGAGTTATCTTCTTTTGTAATATAACATTCTCGTGGCATGGTGCTTCTAAAATATCACCTCTGAAAGAGCTCGACCGATTTGCATTAAATTTTGTTGCCGACGCGATGCAGAGAATAATCATTATACAATATATTAACTGTTTTTCTTTTTGTTTCAGATCTCTCAAAAAACAGATTTAGTGAATTGCCCGAGGAAGTGACCACATATATTTATTTAGAAAAGTTATTAGTCTCACAAAATATAATTAGAAGTATACCGGAGACCGTGGGTGGCCTGCAGTCTCTGACGTACTTAGATCTAAGGTAAGTCTTTTAATCTTTTTATTATTTACTGACCTCTGCACGCGGCTTCGCTCGCGTTTAGAAGTATTATTATTAATAAGGTATCAAAGTCTCAGCCCGATCGGTTTAAAATAATTGACAGTGGCATACAAACTTTCATCCCCTATTTTATCCCCTTGGGGGTATAATTGATCAAAATCCTTTCTTAGCGGATGCCTACGTCATAACATAGATACCTGCACGCCCAGCCCGATCCGTCCAGTGGTTTGGGCTGTGCGTTCATAGATCACTATGCCAGTCATTCAGTCACCTTTGTGTTATGTATATTTACATTAACTTTTTTATTCAATAAGTTATAGAGAACTGCTTTGGCCTTTGGGCATCTGTTAATTGATCAGCAATAAGGTACTAATTAAGGAAAATTATCACAATATCAGCACAAACAATTTAAATTATTCAGTTATGATGGACACAATCTTAGTTAACTCTACTTAGTAGATTAAGTTAACGTAAAATTACTTATTAGTCTTAGGCTGGATTGTAATAATTATAAAATACCTATACAGGTATTTTATGTATAAAAAAATAAAAATAAAAGTTTTATATAATTGATGGTGAAAGAAATACTTTTTTATTAATTCATAATCATAAGAGCGATAATATTTTTGATAACATAACAAAAAAAATAGAGACTGAGTTTTAAATGGATTTATGTATTTCCTAGAACTTAAATCTAACTAAAAACTACCGAGTATAATATAACCTATGCGTTCTTAGCCTAATTATTATTATAATTGAGCATTCCTCAAAACTTGCATCATGTCCATTTTAACATTTAACCGGCTTCTCTCGGGAACATTCTTCAAATGTGGCAGAAGTGACAGTAGGAACATCTTATCAGAGTCGTCGGGTTCGTATCTCGTCGGCTGCGACTCTACGTTGGCGAACGCGAAGGACTCTTCTCCGTAATTGACGTTCGCCATAGGAAGCGCGTCTACTGTTTCGACGTGGTCGCTAGCTACGCACCCGCTTGTGTCCATTCCATCGTCGTCGTTGTCAGATTCCCTGTACAGTTTTATTTTTGCCTTTGCTCGGAAACCTACTTTGGGTTTTTTGTCCTCGTCGGATTCGCTCGAGTTCCCGCCGGGTCCATTGGGTACTTTGCCGCCTCTGTGCTGAACACACTTCGCCAAGAATCTCAATCGTTCGGAATGCGCGTACGGATGCTTCCATTTCTCAGGGTTGGCAGCGTATTTTATGTATGAATCTCTGTAACCCTTCCATTTCTTCTGAATGTGTAGTTCTGAAACAATAAAATATTGCAAATAATATATTATATCTAATATCACATTAAATCGTTTAAATATTTTTAGAAAGTACAAATTGTAGAATACAATGACTATCATATTATTATATACTGTATATTCCATAATATTATACTTAAATGCAAAAGTGTGTCTGTATGACTGTAACCTCTTCACGCTTAAACCGATTTTGATGAAAATTTAGTATGCAGACAGTTTAAGGGGCCGGGTGCCATCGAAATTCTCATACTTACATACGTAATACCATAAATCATAATCATTTTATCATACGAAAATATTATTTAACATGTTTGAGTTGTTTTTCAGCTTAAAATATTAATTACCTAGGTTCCTGCACAAGAATTTACTACAAAATATTTCAACACTAAAAAAAAAAATTTTAGTGTTTAAATATTTTCTAGTAAAAATATAAATATAAGTAGTAGTAAAATAGTAGTAAAAATATTTTTTAGAGTTCAAATATTTTGTAGTAAATTTACTATATTTTATTTATATTATATTTTTTATGTTTTACTCTATTTTTTAGTGTTTAAATAGTAGTAAATTTACTAGAAAAATTATACAGTTTACCTACACTAAAAATTTTTTTAGTGTTTAAATATTTTGCAGTAATTTTTGTGCAGGAACCTAGGTAAAGTGTGTGATTGTAGTAGTGCATGTTATTTAATGATAGTAACTCAATAAGTGTAACAGATATTCGTTGAAAAGTCCAAAAATATTCATAATTTCGAAAAATAAAACTATCGAGTCAAAATAAGTGAATCGTGTTTTCCGTAAGTTAAATGTCAGATAAATATACAATGATTAAATAAATCTCATTTCATTGGAGTCAATCGTCTTCCGGGAATGTAATACTTAGTAGAAAACACAGCAAACTCCCGAGAACGGACATGGATACTTTTTTCTCGGAAAACGTTCCCGCGACACGCACCGACAACAAAACCGTGATCTGTAAATTATTGTGATTTGTGAGCAAAGAACTATAACGTTAGAAAAGGCATTCCATACAATCGTCAGCGCGAAAATGTGTCACTCTCGAGATGAGTGAGCTCACTCATCTGTGACCAGTGAGCCTTAGGACGCGGTGACAGTCAGACATGCTCAATTAATTGTTTACTGCGTTGTTTTTCACCACATTTCGCTTCAGAATGCCGTCGTGTGCCTTCCGAAATTGTAATAATAACACCAGAAACACAAATAAAGCCAAAGGTGTAACATTTCACACGTTAGTACTATGATTTAATTAATTATTTATTTTATTGTCGGCCATTTTAAGAGAAAAATTTTAGCAAAGCGTAAAATGAACGAAAGAGAAAGTAGTATATGCTATTACTGTAAGTCAAAAAAGGACGACAATATTTTCTCGATACACATTTTGCTTTAACGTTCAATGGGCTATGACCAATATCTTGTGACCCCCGGTTGTATCAACGCTCATCCTAATAGGGATCATTTTACAGTGGACATCAAAACGGGTAAACTTAGGTACCGTCAGCATACTCGAAAGTTATTTCAGCATGCAACCGAATACCGTTACGTTACGAGTAGTGATTTTTGTAACGATTTTATTTACGTATTTATGTAAAGTTTTAAGTTACCGTATTCGTTAAATTTCTTGAAAATCACGTAATAATACGTAATAAATATACAACAAAACTAAGTGATAATACTTTAGGATGTGTACGTGTTTCTTGTAAAGAGTTCGCTGTGAAAGTAGCAGCGCTGAAAGACCAATTTTTTTTTCACTTTTCACAAGAGTACTTTTTTTGAAATGTTACGAATCCGATTACTTAAGAGTCCGTATACGAAATTTTGCCGATGAATATGAAATTGCAAAGGTTTTTTTTTCTTTTTTATCGAATTGGATAGAATTTTATCTATAGATTATTTCTGTCGTTTTCTTTTTATGAATTACAGCTCTAAGTTGCCGAAATTAACAGCAATTTTTGCCCATTTTCTCTAAAATTTTGCCGAGTTACATATTTTTTTACTCAACTATTTCATATTAAAGTGGTAAAAAGTAATTCCAACATTGTATAGACGACTTTCTCAACAGTACATTGTATTTTTTTCATACCGTTAAGACGTCAATACAATCAATAAACAGGTGATATCCTAAATCTTTTACAGCAAAAATTATAAAACTGTCGCGGGTTTGAGTTGGATTATTTAAAAATACTTAAAAAAAATCAAGCTCCAATATTAGATTATAATTGAAATGATCTTACATGTTTAGCATTAAAACTTATAGAAATACTGTATTTTAACTGTTAAATCACGTCTGTAAAATCAGCGAAATCGGCAAATTTCGTATACGGACTCTTAAAACTGGATCACTCGTTTGTTGCTCGATTTTCAAAATTCTTTTTTTGTTCTATAGTGCTTAACTCGAATTTGGTACCACGTTCATTAAAGTTGTGACCATGATGGGATCTATGTAATCGAGGGAAATTTACCTATAGTAGTACTATCGAACCATGCATGTTATTTTTTGAAAATAAAAAATATTTTGTATGACGTACTATGGAAACTTTATGCCGATAGGCGCGAGTTACTATGGACCCGACCGATTTTTTTTTTGATTTGAACAAAAAAAACTTTACAAATCTATTGTACTACTAAGATAGAATCATTTTACTGCGGGAAAACAACCATTTAAATTTCACACTGTATATATATATAATTGGATTTTCAGTACATAGGGGGTTTAGCCAAAGCCAAGTACAGGGCCTATAGCCAAAATGTTTTCGTTTTCGCTTCGTAATAGAATCGCCGATGAAAATGTATGGAATTGACATAAGCGTTCGTTAATATGACGTTGACGTTCGACTCGTCTTATGTCAATTCCATACATTTTGATCGGCGATTCTATAACGAAGCGATAACGAAAATGTTTCGGCTATAGGCCCTGTACTGGTTGCTCGCTCCCATATTATCGATATTTGTACTGATAATCAATATCGGTATAAAAAATATACCGGCATTACAGTCCCTGGTAACTAGTGACGTGAAATAACGACCACCCTTTTTTGCTGACCGTACCACGCACACACACATTAGTGTGGCGCGCGTCGCTATTTATCTAACGCACACATGCAAAAACATTGCTATAGTTTTGACGGCACACGTCGTATCTAAGTATTTAGATATCGTTGTTTGTGAGTGATAGAATTTTTTTAAAGACGATGCGGAACTCGCGATTGTTTAAAATATATAAGTCGCGCGAAACCTCCGCGCTGTGTACAGTATAATAACAGTACTACAAACGCATGGCAATAATTTAAGCCATGACATTGACATTTTAAATCTGTTATCCGATTTTCGACTCTATTGCAAGAGCGTCGAGTCGGCGCGTATACTCGCAAGTCGCACTCCACTGATCTCTATACAAGTACGCTGGATTGCTGATAGCCTTTGAAATGACAGCTATTTTTTGTGCCTATTTGAAGCGGAATCAGCGCCCCTATTATTCGGGTGAGAACTAAGTCTGACGTAAAAATGACGTTTGAAAGCCGCCATATTGGCGCTGATAGCAGTAGTGAGAGTATTTGGAACTAATACTAGTGATGACAACTGTTGTTATCGGTTGTGGTTACGTCAAATTTAGTTCTCTACCCGAATAATGGGGGCGCTGATTCAGCTTCATATAGGCACAAAAAGCAGGTCTGTATCAGCAATCCAGCGTACTTGTATAATAGAGATCAGTGTCGCACTCGCAACCCGCAACTTTCAGCCACTATTTTACTACTATAATAATTATTATCTTCGATGTTGCTGACCCTACATCGCTGATACGAAATAGCTTTGTCCACACTGTGCCTTTTTTTGTTCATCAAGGGCATGCGTTATAGCGTACTCAACAGCGAACGTGAGGCATGCCCGTGACGCGCGCTGAAATCGTAGCGCTCGCTATGACACTTTTCTATCAACGCGGGTGGATTTTGACGCATTCAATTATTGAATATGCCAAACGGAAGTTGAACAAAAAGAAGATACGAAAATTGAAGATGAAATTGCATAATGTGGACATAGCTAATGAACGCCATGACCTTACCTAGTTCTCGAATCTCGCTCTTCGTCAGTTGGGCGTCGCCAATCAGTTCAGTTATAATATCTTGCCACAGTTTGACGCGGACTTTCAATGGTCTGTAATCCTTGTGGTCCGGGTCCCAAAGGCCTGGGCGTTTCTTTACCGCTTCTATCAACTTCTCCGGATCATATTCAAAGAAGTGACTTGCCGTTTCTGCCATTATGTTTATGGCACTCGAAGCGCGCGAATAAACGGCGCGAACACAATACGCGCGAGCGGTGGGCGCCGGGCGACTGACGCGCGGGGGGACGCGTTCGGCTCGCTTCGCATGCGGCAAAATGGCCGCGCGGTTGTACGGTAGGCTCACCACGTTAGCTAGGAACGTAGGACATGTTTCACAAAACTAACGAAAACATTGCTCAAGCTCTTTGGACTCTTTTAATTACACGGCCACAGCACAATTTAATATGACATAATAGTAGGTACCTATTTTCGGAAATTATTTTCTTTGAAGGGTGTCCCGTCCGCGTCACCCGTGTGTCCTGGTGGCTGGTGCTTACTATAGACTAAAACTGGATATTTCCCAGTGTCCATTACGACCTTGCTCTTGATCAGAATCGGATCCAGAAAAATTATTTAAATTTTCTAAATGAGTTGAACCACAAATACAATATCAACATGAAGGACAGAGAATTAAAAAATAAAGACTAAATATTATCCGTCGTCTAAAGAAAGAATGTGCACCCTACAAAGCGTCGAGGTATCGAACGGGCGCGCGGCGAACGGGAGGGACGCGCGGTATGCCCGCGCCGCGCCCGCGTGCCCGCGCGCCCGACCACAAGCCACAGCTCAACTACAGCTGGTTGAGCCTGGTTGGGTCGCGAGTCGCGACTCGCGCGTCGAGTCAGACATATTTTACCTCACTCTGGAGTCTGGCCCACTTGCGTCAGGCTCGGTTACTGTTAAACATGGGTTTAAATATTATGTCATAAATCATAAAGGCCGTCACAGACTTAGCTATAATATATATTAATATACCGTACTAAATACACTGAGACCAGAAATATATATTATAGCTGAGTGTGTGGTCGCGCGAAAATTGTATAGAATATAATATAAACATTATACATATAAACATTAAATTACTATAAACATTAATATAATATATTATAGCTAAGTCTGTGACGGCCTTAATACATAACTCTTCGTCTCTTTAAAAACAGGCAAGATAGGAATTGTGTCAAAAACAATAAAAACATCATTTTAACACTGAAATTACACAGATGTGTGGTTTTAAAGCGAATGCTACCTAAGCTCAAGTTCAAGTTGCCTCAGAGACGCGATATGATAATGCAGCGGTTAGTGGGTCGCCGTAAACATCGGGTTCAATGACCGGAGAAGTCACGGTCCCTCCCCCCCTCCCCCCTATCCCAGTCCCGCGGTAACAAACAGACAAACGTGTAAACAGGTGCATGTGCGTTTTTGTTGCGGGTCACAGTTATGATTACCATGTAGGTCCTGACTCCTAGGTACCATGGAGTGGGAACCGTCACGAACGGTGCAGTGGAACTACTGCAATCTACATAACGTTTCTTGAACGAGGTCGTTAGTATAATGTAATCTTGCAAAGAACATTTAGCTACTACCGGCCAATCAACACGTGGAAATTCTGTCATAAGCTTTGTCCACACTCCACATGATGCAATTTCATCTTCAATTTTCATCATCTTCTTTTTATTCAACTTTCGTTTGGCAATAATTATTGAATAATTATTGTCATCGTCAAAATCCACCCGCGTTGAAAGAAAAGTGGCTTAGCGAGCGCTACGATTTAAACGCGCGTTACGAGTCACGACTCACGGGCATGCCGCATGCCTCACGTTCGCTGTTGACTGCGCTATAACGCATGCCCTTGACGAACAGAAAAAGGCACAATGTGGACAAAGCCATTGACCTGCCTCTGTGTGTTTCATTAACTTTTTCGCATACCTGCGGAAATGAGATAAGTACATAAATCATAATTCATAATACATTCGTTGACGAGCAAAAGAGCAATTATAGGACATAATATTATGTCAATGTTGATTTTTACCACAGTTTCATAGTAAGCTAGGACTGGAATTTAAGATTGGAAGAATTACCGGCTATTTATACAATCAGTAAAATCCTACTAATATTATAAAGGCGAAAGTTTGGATGTATAGATGTATGGATGTATGGATGTATGGATGTTTGTTACTCTTTCACGCAAAAACTACTGAACGGATTTTAATGAAACTTTACAATAATATAGCTTATACATCAGAATAACACATCCTACTAATATTATAAAGGCGAAAGTTTGGATGTATAGATGTATGGATGTATGGATGTATGGATGTATGGATGTATGGATGTTTGTTACTCTTTCACGCAAAAACTACTGAACGGATTTTAATGAAACTTTACAATAATATAGCTTATACATCAGAATAACACATAGGCTATAATTTTAACCGACTTTCAAAATGGAGGAGGTATTATGTTCGTTTTTTATGCTCAACGATTACTCCGCCGTTTATGAACCGATTTTCAAAATTTTTCTTTTGGTGTATAGGACATTATCCCAATTTGGTATCATGTTCACAAAAATGGTGACCTGATGAAGGAATCAAAGGGTAATCGAGGGAACTCCTCAAAATTCATATGGAAATATGTGGTGACTTTGGTTTCATGAGAAGTATTCCGAGCATATGCTAACAACAAGTAAGATTTTGGACCCAGTGACACCCACCCATGGTTCGAAAGCTGCTGGGAGAACTCCTGACTCTTTATAGATACACGTTTGAGAGTTTCGGCGTTAATTTAAGATCGGAAAGCAGATGCTACTATGCAAATTACATTCGTCGTCATCATCATCATCATCATCACTACCATATTATACCATCAAGCTGCATCGTCCCATGATACGTTTCATAGTCTTTTTAGATCGAGACTCGAGTTTGTCAAGCGATTTAAAAAAATATATACCTACTAATATTATAAACCTGAAGAGTTTGTTTGCTCAAAGTTCAAACACGCTAATCTCAGGAAGTACTGGTCCGATTTAAAAAAAAATTCAGTGTTAGCTCATTTATCGAGGAAGGCTATTTATTATTATTTACGCTAAGACTAATAGGACCGAAGAATCAGAGGAAAATGTGGAGAAAACCGGGAAAATTATTAGAAAGGGTTTATCTCACGAAGTACTGGAGCATTTTTGATATTATTTGTCACAGATCTCACACACTCTATACGTAGACTACGTGAAGGGACATAACTCATAAGGATTTTTTTTGCGGGAAAATGTACGGTTTTCGTAAAATTCCTAATTTACGCGGGCGAAGCCGCACGGGACATCTAGTATATAAATAAGCGTTTGAGCCTTTAGAGTTTAGAACTTTAGACTGTAGAGCGGGTGCTGGGTAGAGTTGAGTATGCAAAACATGAGGACCGCATTCTGCGAATGGGGTTGAACTCACAAAAGCATGCAGATGATTCTGAAGATTGCCAGGAGACGTACATTTGTTAACAGCAATGTTTTTTGTAACACAATACGTAAGCCAGTCGGTAGAGTATCATAAAAGATGTGCGTAAAACGGAATACAGATCACTTGTATTCCGTACTCGGCACGTGGCCCCGTTTTGTTTCGGAGTCGAGTGTCGGTACTCGGTATGAGTGACATGTTATATGACCCGCCTCGACACGTTCTCATAACCGTTGTAGTACATGAATGGTAAGCTGAGTACGGTACACAAAAAATTCCAATATTAATTTAGCTATAGCGTAGTAGTCAAATTATTAACTTTTATTCCCGTGGTGCTTCCCCTTCAGTTCTTTGACTTTCGGTCATTGTAACTTTGTGCTGTCTCCCGCTTTGTATGGGGAGGGAATCTGGAATTCTTCCTACTCCTCCTATTCTTCTTCTGATTAATTTCGTTGCGGGTCCCAAGACAGTTTTAGCATGTCCCTCGGGCTCCCTGAGATCATATCAAAGGGTTTTCGTGGTTGGATACCGCTGTCGATCCTGGCGACACAGGAGATACAGTGGTGGGAATGTGTGGTGGGCCAAAGCCCGTTAAAAAAAAGCTGAGTACGGTAGGTGTGTTCTTGGATGATATGACGTCATATAATATCAGTAGAGGCCTAGAGGTACTAAAATAGAGATACCGACAGATTTTGTTCAAATTTCCTTGTTCGAGCTGTCCCTTTGTCTATTCTACAATTATTGAAGAAACTATGGTGTTCATACTAGCTGTGTACCCCGTGAAAGCAGAACTCGTGAGTTCCAGAGACTAGGATTACCTGAACTACTGAAAAAAGAGCGGCGAAAACAATTATTAGCATCGTTGCCAAGCTGTTTGTTCATTGTTGGGTATTGCGTGAAGCTTAGAAGTGGGCTTGATTCGACTTGGTTACGTACACCTACACTTTATTATCATTATCATCAATATAATTCCTATTTTTATCCAACTTATTGCATTACAAGCTCATATCCGTGACCTTTATAGATAACGTCTAGTTCAAGGAACTGTAGATTTTGATATGCCTCAGCAATGGTTATGCTTTCGGAAGGTCATTGATTTTCATCAATTTATTTTTATGATGTAACAAAATTATTGTAACATTGAACTGCTAGTTCTACTTCTGATATAATTTTGAGAATGTTAAGGCGACCCTGCAAGCATGCAAATTGCAAATTTTATACGAATTTGATAAGCGGTACTCATAATAAGCGATAAAATTTTAACACTCCTAAAACGCGCGTCGCGTGCTTATCTTACCAAAAATAACTGTTGTAACTTTAGAAATTAGAGTTTAGAGTTTAGATACTCGAAGGCGGTTTCTTTTAGTCTTCATGTTACAACTTACAACACCACAAAGTGCTAAGTCATTAGTTCTTACAACTTTATTAGCACTATTAAAGTATCATGATTCACGATACAATTTTATTACTCACTTAAGGCGATATAATGGTAAAAACTGTCCTTTTTGACGTAATACTATAGGACCCTCAGAAATGTTACAAATCTGGTAATGAGATATACATATCTTCATAGCTTTATCTAGGTTTGATCAGACCTAGAAACACGATTAATGTATTTTGCCTCGATACATTTAATTTTCGAAATTACCTCTTAAAAATACGAAATTTGAAGATTACTTTTAAACGAAAATAGATGTATTGTTGGAAATTAGTCTAATTAATAGACAACTTTGCAACTCAAATTCGTACAAAAGCAGTTTTGCTTAAATGCTCCTAGTTATTTTATTATAGATCATTTACGTTTTGTCGCTTACGTCGAAATTTCCGAGCGAGCCGATAGCTTCTGGCCGCAGCGTAATCACGACTCTATAGTCATACAAATTAAGTTTAATTGCGAAGCCGCTCTCTTGCAGACTCAGTGCTAATACAGCTTTCATCGAGGATGGACCTATGTCAGTTTTAGCCAGGCGTTACCGCGATAATTTGTATGTTATAGTTGTAAATAATAATACTTTTAATGAGTGTGTATAGTTAATTAATTATTTTAAGTTAATCATAAATAGTGCATTATTACTAATTAGTAGTTAGTATTAGAGTGAAGGCTTTTTATTATCATTTTAACCGACTTCCAAAAACGAGGAGGTTACTTATACGTTCAGCTGTATGGTTTTTTTTTTTGATCATGGGGAAAAAGAAAACACCAGTATTATCTAAACTGGAAAAGAAAGAACGCTATGAAGAGTTAGTTCGTGATTAGTCTGATGTGCCGTCGTGTGTACTTACCTACCATTTTTTTTTTTTTTTTTTCCGGAGGGGGAAATGCATTACGCATACCACCCAGGCGCAGGGGGCGACCCGAGCGGTGATGTGGGACTCCCGTAGCTGATGAGACCACGGTATACCCACTAAAACCCCCCTCCATCTTTCGCCACGCCGCCTTTTGACGGGGCCACGGGAACGATACACACATCCGCGACCCCGCCAGCGGTCCGAAGACTCCACGATGGGCGCACGACACGTGCGCCCTCCTCCTCGGCCCCCACCAGGGCTGTAGCAGACGCCCCCCGAGTCTGCTACTTGGAGGCCATGTGGCAGATCAGGTCTGTGGCTCTGCCACCGACCACACCTCGGCCGCAGAGGATAGGGCAAGCGGCGCACCGCAATACCTACTTGCCTCTTCCTCTGCGGCCCCACCAATGCCGTTCAAACGGAACGGCCAGCTCGCAGGGGGGGTAGGGAAAGCGGCAACCTACCACAATGCCTCTCCCCCCCGCGATCCGTCCTCGGCCGCAGAGGATAGGGCAAGCGGCGCACCGTAATACCTACTTGCCTCTTCCTCTGCGGCCCCACCTCGGTGCGCATCCGCAGCGGACTCCTCCAGTCCGCTGGGAGCGCCCTTCTCGGGCCAGGCGGCGACACCGGCCGGCCCTGGTTGCCTCTTCGCTTCACCGCGGTTGTCCAAGCCGCGGTTACTGAGCCCCACCGCCACGACAAGGCGAGCAACCTTCGGGGGGCGTGTGTACTTACCTATTCTATTGATTGATAAGGGAGGTTATTTTATTATTTGTAAAATGGCTTTATTATGATTATTTTATTATTTTTGTGGAAAATATAAATTTACTACTGACCACACATCCGAAGAACAGAGACCTGTGGAGTCGCTACTTGACTTAGATCTGGATAATTCTATAGTAGTATTATATAGATCATGCGGACACGTGAGAACCTATCTATTATTATTATCATTATACAATCTACGTTACTTTGTGTTCTACTAATGCAATGAATGTGAATATAAGATATATATTCAATATTCATACACATATTGATATTTATTTTATCGCTTTTATAAGATAAAACATAAATCTACGACTGTCGCCGACATAATATCCAAGGAACCACCACCATAATATCCAAGGGACCACCAGTGGAGTCGGTATTTGACTTGGATCTTGATAATAATATTTCTTTAGGTGTTGCGGACACGTAAGAATTTTTATTCTCATATTTTTATTCTCAGAAATTATTATTCTCATAATACAATCTACGCTACATTGTTTCCTACTAATGCAAATGCAATAAATGTGAATATCAAAGCGCACGGCCGTGCGCGGCCAAGTTCCAGCAGGCCGCACGCTTGCCGTGCACTATTTACACGAACCGTTTCGACGCACTTTTGACCCCCTTGTAGCTCAGTGCCTATTGCGAGTGTAAAGATAAAATTATACCTACGTAATTATATACAGGCACATAAGCAGTATACCAAATGTCATAGATATAGCTTCGGTAGATCCTGAGATATCTGCCTGTAAAAATAGCTAATTTTGGCACTGACTCACTCACTCACTCACTCATTCACTCACTCACTCACTCACTCACTCACTGACCGGTAATCAAAACCTCTAGGCCACTTCCAACTGTCCTAGCGTTATGAAATTTGGCACACAGGTCGGGTGTTATATTTAGATTACCAAAATATTCAGAAATTTTAGAAATTTAAGAAATTGGTCAAGCGTGAGTCGGTTCATCTACGAAATTAAAAGGCCACTTTCAATTGTCCTAGCGTTATGAAATTTGGCACACAGGTCGTGTGTTATAAGTAGTTTAACAAAAATTAAGAAATTTAAGAAATCGGTGAAGCGTGAGTCGGCTCATCTACGAACTATAGAAGAAACTTCCAATTGTCCTAGCGTTATGAAATTTGGCCCGCAGGTCGAGTATTATGTGTGGATTAACAAAAAATTGCGAAATTTAAGAAATTGGTCAAGCGTGAGTCGACTTATCTACAAACTTAAGATGCCACTTCCAATTGTCCTTATCCTAGCGTTATGAAATTTGGCACACAGGTCGTGTGGTATATGTAGATTTAAAAAAAAATTTAAAAATTTAAGAAATCGGTCAAGCGGGAGTCGGCTCATCTACGAATTATAGATAAAAATTCTTATGTACTAGTGATACAATGAGAATACGATGAGGAGGGTGGGAGGAGGAGAGGGGGGGGGGTATAAAATATTGTCATGTGTAATGCACACCGTATAGCTTATTAAATAAATACTGTTTACATAAGAATTGTAAAATTAAACACAACCATCAAATCAAAATGCTGTTATTTTCAATGTCGAGTCGTTGATTGATTTCTCAAATCTATACATATAAAATTACAAGTCCTGACTGACTGACTGATTGACTGATTCATCATCGCAGAGCAAAAACTGTTAAAGTTACAGCCACGAAATTTGATAAGCAGGGTTGTGCTAATTAGTAGATACCCACTAAGGAAGGAATTTAGGAAATTTTAACCCGAAGGGGGTGAAATAGGAGTTGAAAGTTTGTATGAAAGTCCGTTATTTCTGAAGTTAGAAACATGAAACTTTATTTTTGGGTTACTGAATAAAAACGAATGAATTCGTATTTAAGCGTTTTTGGAAATTCTACCCCCAAGGGGGTGAAATTGGGGTTGAAAGTCCGTCATTTCTTGAGTTAGAAACATGAAACTTTATTTTTGGGTTACTAATTAAAATTGAATGGATATATATTTAGGCGTCTTTGGAAATTCTACCCCCAAGAGGGTGAAATTGGGGTTGACAGTTTGTATGAAACTTTCTCAATTTTAAACCGATCGGGCTGAGACTGTGTATGTGTCGTAGGATGATTTGATAAATCGAATTATCGCGAAAATTCTAGGGACTTCGCGAAAACACGGGTAATTAGACAATGGTGAATACATTTTTCAACCTTACCAACAAAAGGTAGTGTTTACGCGAAAATGCGAGTCGCCTTAGTAAGATTGCGAAACAAATCGTTATTTATTATCGAAAAAAACACTGATTGGTCGGCTCAAGCGCCCCACAACAACATCTTCTCTGATTGGTTGAAGACATCGAGTCTTCAACCAATCAGAGAAGACTAACGATTCGTTTCGCAATCTTACTAAGGCGACTCGCGTTTTCGCGAAAACACTACATTTTGTCAGTAAGGTTGAAAAATGTATTCACCACTGTCTAATTATCCGTGTTTTCGCGAAGTTCCTAGAATTTTCGGAATAATTCGATTTATCAAATCATCCTACGACATATGCATAAAGATACTATGACGTAGGCATCCCCTCAGAAAGGAATTTAATAAATTCTACCCCTAAGGGGATGAAATACGGGATGAAAGTTTTTAGAAATTTTCTTAGATTTTCGACTGATTGAACTCAAATTATTAAAGATTTGAGCTTCTATGATGAAGGTGTTCGCTTTAATAGGATTTGGGTTACTGAATAAAATCGTAGGAAAGTAAATTCTGTTAATATTTTTGAAAAATAATATTTAGGACGTGATCTAACTATTCTAACGCGGACGAAGTCGCGGGCAACAGCTAGTTTTTAGATATATATTATATCACGTCTATACATTTTACATTAATAAATTATAACGTCTATACATTATAAAATCTAAACCAATTCCAAAACCTTCACTATGATGACGTTTAGTCAAGACGTTAAACGTTACAGTCAGCGTCTTGACTAGTTGTCCTTCAGTCATTCAATAGAACGGTGTCATTCAATGAATACGCTAGTCATTCAATCGAATCACAGATTGAACCAGATGACTGCGACATATATTATAACACACGACCTGTGTGCCAAATTTCATAACGCTAGGATATTTGGAAGTAGCCTCTAAAGTTCGTAGATGAACCGACTCACGCTTGACCGATTTCTAAAATTTCCTAATTTTTTGTTAATCTACATATTATAGCACACGACCTGTGTGCCAAATTTCATAACGGAAGTGGCCTAGAGGTTTCGATTACCGGTCAGTGAAGTCGCGGGCAACAGCTAGTTTTTAGATATATATTATATCACGTCTATACATTTTACATTAGTATATTATAACGTCTATACATTATCCCTCTTACTAATAAAAAGTTACACAGCGTGTATAGAGGGTGCATAAGATTTTTTCTACTAATAATCATTTTTTGACATAAGGCCTGTATAACGATGCTGTCATTTCCATACAAATTTCTCTGTATAGACCATGTATAGACTCTGTGTAACGTGTGTATAACTTAAAAACTCCTGTTTAACTATTCACACGTTGAACGCATGTTTAAGAAGTTTTTATTAGTAAGAGGGTATAAATCTAAACCAATGCCCAGTTCAGATGCACTTCATCGATCATAATCATCTTCATCAACAGTCTGATCCATAATACTTCTAATTTGAACTTGGCAGGTTAATTAAATTTTATAAATATTATCTAATTACATAATTAATCAAGTGTTACCTTCAGTGTTACGTCTATCACAAAAACCTGCCAAGTTCAAATTTAGAAGTATTATGGATCAGGCTGTTGATGAAGTGCATCTGAACTGGGCATTGGTTTAGATTTCAACTCTTTTTTTAGACCAAAAGTTAGCCTATAGGAACTAGGCCCTATTTTAACAGGTATGTTTTTGGTGGGATTTCAATACTTTTTTTCAAGAAATCATACCTATGTTTTCTTTTTGTGCTACGCCCGATATAAACAATACTTTCGATAGATGCCACTAGTGGTATTTGTTAAACTATCAATAGAAGCCTCTAAAGTTCGTATATGAGCCGACTCACGCTTGACAGATTTTTAAAATTTCTTAATATTTTGTTAATCTACATGACATATAAGACATGACCTGTGTGCCAAATTTCGTAACTCTAGGACAATTGGAAGTGGCCTCTAAAGTTCATAGATGAGCCGACTCACGCTTGACAGATTTTTAAAATTTCTTAATATTTTGTTAATCTACATGACATATAAGACATGACCTGTGTGCCAAATTTCGTAACTTTAGGACAATTGGAAGTGGCCTCTAAAGTTCATAGATGAGCCGACTCACGCTTGACAGATTTTTAAAATTCATATAAGACATGACCTGTGTGCCAAATTTCATAACTCTAGGACAATAATAGGGTATTTGACAACATTTAAAATAAACTATAATTTATAGCCATCCTAATAAATTATAAGTAAATTAAACATATTTCAATTTATTTTCATTAAAATAATATGTATTTTCAGAGGATTTCGTAAGAAAAGTCGAATAAAATTGTCCTTTCTTTTTCGGTGATAGAAACGCTCTGTCATTGGTTGCAATCGTGATGACGTCACACGCAAGTAAACAAAGCTTCTTGCCTGGAGCAGTATATATATCTGTATTATCTATGGCCTGGAGTTTAGTACGCCATTTACGTGATAAAAAGTGTTTGATTCCACTTATAAGTGATTGTTTACAATTTTCATATTATTTCTAGTACAGATATTAACTACGTAACTCACAACAGCTATAATTATAATATCTAAGATGGAGTCCAATTACGTGCGAGCAGATAACAGCAACCTACCTAAGATCGAATCGAATTGAAGTAAGAAATGTAAAAACAATAGTGTAAGTACCACTCGATAATAGCCTTTCTATCATAAATCTGTTCTGGCTTTCTATTGTTAAGTATTTGTTATCGCGGTAGCCGGTTACCGCTTAGGGCACAGAACAGATTTACTCCTAGCTTAGGGCTTATTAATACTTCAATATTAATACTTACATCAAAGTGATCTTCACACATAAATAATATGTTTGAATGCGATTAAACGCTCTTTGGGTCTCTTCAAGCTAATTGTAACCACATTTTTCGTCTTTTGGGATTAGTTGGAACAAAAACGAATTTTTTTCTGGACTTTTTAAATACGTAATTTTTACATTTTGGCACTGCACACCATTTATACACCATTATCACGGATTAATTAAAGAAAAACCACGGAAAACCAGCTTAGCTCTTTTGATTGTAACTCTGTTTACTTGCCAGTGACGTCATCGACGTCATGTGATCGGCGCCATTTTCTAAATAGCGTTTTTCGCGCGACTTGGGGAATTTAAACTTTAATATTCATTTTCTTTAATAATACAAAATATTTTCCGGAAATATTAATAGAATATGTTTATTTCATAACAAAGAATAGTTTAAAAATACTTTTCAAAAATTGTCAAATACCCTATTGGAAGTGGCCTCTAAAGTTCGTAGAGGTGCCGACTCACGCTTGACCGATTTCTAAAATTTATTATTTTTTTGTTTTAAATCTACATTATATAGGACCCAAAGTAGAAACTAATCTGATCATGTAATATGGTATGAAATAAATGAATTTGAATTTTACCTGTGTGCCAAATTTCATAACGCTAGGATATTTGGAAGTAGCCTCTAAAGTTCATAGATGAACCAACTCACGCTTGACCGATTTCTAAAATTTCCTAATTTTTTGTTAATCTACATATAACACACGACCTGTGTGCCAAATTTCATAACGGAAGTGGCCTAGAGGTTTTGATTACCGGTCAGTGAGTGAGTGAGTGAGAGAGTGAGTGAGAGAGTGAGTGAGTGAGTGAGTGAGTGAGTGAATGAGTGAGTGCCAAAATTAGCTATTTTTACAGAGACATATTTCTAGATCTACTGAACCTATTTCGATGAAATTTGGTATACTGCTTAAGTACTAGTATATAATTACGTAGGTATAATTTTATCTTTGCACTCGCAATAGGCACTGAGCTACAAGGGGGTCAAAAGTGCGTCGAAGCGGTTCGTGTAAATAGTGCACGGCGAGCGCGCGGCCTGCTGGAACTTGGCCGCGCACGGCCGTGGCCCGTGCGCTTTGATTTAATTATATTACATTTTTTGGTGTTTTACTCAATTTTTTAGTGTTTAAATATTTTGTAGTAAATTTTTGTGCAGGAACCTGTAATTACTATTTTAAGCTGAAAAATAAATCAAATACTTATGTTAAATATTTTCGTATGAGAAAATGATTTTGCTATTACGTATGTATGAGAATTTCGATGGCACCCGGCCTCTTAGGGAGTTTTATGGTTTTCTTCATCACTCAACAGCCTGGCAAGCAACAAGACCAGCGGGGCTAAAATGGTCACATTTAGCAATTCCTCTCAATCAATTCAGCAAATGAATTGTAAAAACTGTTAAACTGACAAATGTCAAATCAGTACAAAAATACAGAAATTAATAATTCATAAGCAACTCTGCCTGCAATAATTGCAGACAGACTTGCATATTATGCGATTTTTAAAAAAATGAATCATATTAATATGATTCATATCATGATTCTACAAAGCGACCATTTTAGCCCCGCAGACCAAAATACCGCCTGCAATTCCATACACACTCTTCCAACGGTCAAAAGTTGATATTAGGAGCTGAGTAAAACAATTATGTAGAAAACTTAGAATACGTATGCTAATAAATTAACTACGTCAATCATATTCTACAATTATAGTAATTCCTTATATAAAATAATTACTAATAATTATTAATAAAACTGCGACTCCATAGGTCAATGACCCTTGTTCTAAAAATGAAAATTACGGTCGCGCTAGCTGCAGCGCGCGATGTTTTTGCGCGGGGGTGCTCTCCGCCCTACGAGCATAGGCCCCGCCCCTTGCGTTATAATTTATTTTCATTATATCGCCTTAATATGCGTTGCACGTGCTACACGCACGTGCATCTACCATGACGGCATATTGAAAACGCTCTTTTGAAAATGGAATACCAAAACCGCTAGGACTTGCGCAACTAAATTATATTGATCATCTGTTATGGTATTGCGGCTCGTGGGCTGTAAAATCTGTATCTTAGTTTTATGAGAAAGTTTATTCATTAATATCGAATATTCTCTGAAATCTCTGGACGAGAGGGATGCACATTGCACAATGCACATAGACTAAGTTTTGCGATGGAAAATGTAGAGTTCTCGCAGGATTTTATTTTGCGGCGACGCCGCGCCGCGCCGGTCGAGGTTACATCGCGTGCATGGTGCAATAAGTAGAGAACTTCATAACAATTAATAATAAATTAATAATTAATATGTAAACTCAAAAAATGAAGGGATTATTCGAGGAAAGATAAGTCTGGTGGTGACGCTTTGAACAACTCGTCTTGGCTACCGTGCTACATCGCTCGCAGATAATGCTAAGGTCAATCAATGTATTCAATTAACAAATGAGGGTAACCTCCGACCCTAAGGAAGAATATAATATTGACCTTCACATAGCGGGAGCCCGGGACTTTAATGAGGGGAGAATGATGGGTCCTGAATCCTGATTAGTGTAATGTCTATTTTGTTTAGTGTGTGCCTTAATTCGTAGTTACCTACTAGTTTAAATACCTTAGAAGTTAGAACCTTAGAACTCTTGGCCTTTATACCTCTCCTCCTCCTCTAGGCTTAATTTTATATTTCCCTTAAGGACGCTATTACAAATATCAGCGATTTTCCGGTACCCTATTAAAGAATTAGGAGTCAAACTGCGAGGATATTTTGGTTTCAAATGAAAGATAATATATTCGTCTCACGACTGTACCATAAAAATTCTATAGCCGTATACAAAATTTTCACATAAAATACGTTTTAACCATCACAATAATCGCAAAATATGAAAAAAATGGGGTCTGATTAGGTACCTTAATATCTAAATACACTGAACTGAGGAAAATAAATATACAAAAAAATTGTTGCTTATTTAGTCCTCTATAAAGTCCGATAAAAATTTTATATAAAAATAAACAACTTTTCCAGTTATAAGGAAAATAAGAAAATTTCTCAAATTTTTTCATACATTTTCGCCATATCAAGAACGCGGCGAGCATCGTAACCGCCACTGTACAAGGCGCGCTAATATGAATCTTATTTTAATGTTATTAACGTCGATATTTGTACTGACAGACATCCGACCTGCTAATTAAAAAGTTGGAGCATTCTTAAGTTTTTAACTAAATATACTTACTAAGTACCTTGAAAGCTTTTAAGAAATTGTTAGTGTAAATAATTCAGGCTTTATCCTCGCTTTGATATTTACTACTTCGTCTATACTATACTATACTATTATAAAGAGGAAAGATTTGATTTTTTGTTTGTTTGTTTGTTTGTTTGTTTGTTTGTTTGTTTGTTTGAGTCGAATAGGCTCCGAAACTACTGGACCGATTTGAAAAATTCTTTTGCTATTGGAATCTCACATTATTTCTGCTGAACATAGGCTACATTTTATTTTGGAAAAAAGTAGGGTTCCGTAAGATATTTGAGTTTTTCGGACGCAAGGTGTAAAAAATCAGCTAGAAAAGTTACTTATTTTGCGTACGCTGCCTAAACTATAAAAGATAGAACCATAAAATGTTCTAAGTAATTGTAGATCTTATAAATATCTACAAAAAAGTCCGCGACACACTATACCTATCTATGTCGAGTGAGGCACAATAACCATTTATTTATTTAAAAATCCTGAAATTTTTTTGGACTAAATTTAAACGGATATATTTTACTCACGCTATTAATCCTTATCAAAATAAATTATTTTATCACTAAGTACAGTTTATGTAGATAATATTTGGTCTTTGAATGATTAAAATTGGACGTTTGGTTTTGAAATTATGGCGAAATTAAAATATTCCGATAGTGGGCGTCACCAAAGCGCGTGCGGGAGGAAGACAATATTCTGTTGTAGAAATGAAAATTCTGTACATAAAAGATACGAAATGACACCCGAAATTACACCTTTGTCACTACATCGCTATAGAAGCCAAAAATGTGGTTAGTTTTTTGTCTGTCTGTCTGTCTGTATGTTTGTTCCAGCATCACACGAAAAATACTGATCCGATTTGAATGTGGTTTTCGCAGATATATTTATCTTCTTCCAACTTAACATCTGGTGTATAAAATTTTTTCTCCCACCCCTCTAAGGGGACAAAAGAGGGGGTCAGATTTTGTATCAAACTTTTTTCTTTAACACGAAAACTACTGATCCGATTTGCATACGGTTTTCACAGATTTGCATACGGTTTTCACAGATATATTATATTTGTCTTCTTCCAACTCAACATCTGGTGTATAAAAATCCCCCCCCCCCCCCCTCCCCTCTCAACCCTCTCTGGGGACCAAAGAGGAGTCAGATTTTGTATACAACTTTTTTCTTTAGTGGACTTACTTCATATTAGGTATTAATTGTGTTTTTCAACTTAACATCTGGTGTATGACCTTCCCCCCACACCCTCTCAGGGGACAAAAGAGGGGGTAAAACATGTATCAACTGATGATAAAATATACTTTAAATGGCAAAACAACGTTTGCCGGGACAGCTAGTACGATATAAACTGTAAAAGGGTTTTCAGGTTAATGTTCTGAATAATACCTGTATAAAAGTTTTATATGAACACTAGCTGTCCCGGCAAACGTTGTTTTGCCATTTAAAGTATATTTTATCATCAGTTGATACATGTTTTACCCCCTCTTTTGTCCCCTAAGAGGGTGTGGGGGGGAAGGTCATACACCAGATGTTAAGTTGAAAAACACAGTTAATACCTAATATGAAGTAAGTCCACTAAAGAAAAAAGTTGTATACAAAATCTGACCCCTCTTTGGACCCCAGAGAGGGTTGAGAGGGGAGGGGGGTGGGAGGATTTTTATACACCAGATGTTGAGTTGGAAGAAGACAAATATAATATATCTGTGAAAACCGTATGCAAATCTGTGAAAACCGTATGCAAATCGGATCAGTAGTTTTCGTGTTAAAGAAAAAAGTTTGATACAAAATCTGACCCCCTCTTTTGTCCCCTTAGAGGGGTGGGGGGAAAAAATTTTATACACCAGATGTTAAGTTGGAAGAAGATAAATATGTCTGCGAAAACCACATTCAAATCGGATCAGTATTTTTCGTGTGATGCTGGAACAAACATACAGACAGACAGAAAGAGTGACAGACAGATAGACAGACAAAAAACTAACCACATTTTTGGCTTCTATAGCGATGTAGTGACAAAGGTGTAATTTCGGGTGTCATTTCACATCTTTTATGTACAGAATTTTCATTTCTACAACAGAATATTGTCTTCCTCCCGCACGCGCTTTGGTGACGCCCACTATCGTAATATTTTAATTTCGCCATAATTTTAAAACCAAACGTCCAATTTTAATCATTCAAAGACCAAATATTATCTACATAAACTGTACTTAGTGATAAAATAATTTATTTTGATAAGGATTAATAGCGTGAGTAAAATATATCCGTTTAAATTTAGTCCAAAAAAAATTCAGGATTTTTAAATAAATAAATGGTTATTGTGCCTCACTCGACATAGGTATAGTGTGTCGCGGACTTTTTTTGTAGATATTTATAAGATCTACAATTACTTAGAACATTTTATGGTTCTATCTTTTATAGTTTAGGCAGCGTACGCAAAATAAGTAACTTTTCTAGCTGATTTTTTACACCTTGCGTCCGAAAAACTCAAATATCTTACGGAACCCTACTTTTTTCCAAAATAAAATGTAGCCTATGTTCAGCAGAAATAATGTGAGATTCCAATAGCAAAAGAATTTTTCAAATCGGTCCAGTAGTTTCGGAGCCTATTCGACTCAAACAAACAAACAAACAAACAAACAAACAAACAAACAAATCTTTCCTCTTTATAATAGTAGTGTAGACAATAGTGTAAGATTAACGCAGTACGCACTCTTCAAATCCTTTCAAACTCTCGATTAGCGTGTACATCAAATTATTTCTCACTTTACGCTTACTATTTTCAATAATTATTATCTTTACTGATTAAACCGCAACAATTGAAATTGTGTTTGTGGTTTAATCAGTAAAGATAATTACCGGACAAAAGCTCGCCCTCCATAACGGGCAGTCAACTATTGATCTATCACTCACCGGCAAAATAGAGCGTTAAAAGAGAGGGTGTGTGCCTTTATCCCGTCATTGGCACCATTTATAGTTCCCATCGTTATGGAAAACCGGTATTCGTTATTCTAGACTTGTTTTACTGTATGTTTTACTTCAAAGCAGATAATGTTGTATTTATAATATGCAGTTGGTTTCTCTTCAGCGGCTTCCAAGATTTTTTATGAAAAATATCAGAAAATTCAGGGGGGGGATAACGAATGAGGAAATGTTTTATTTTTAGATTCCTTTCTTTGGTTTCCAGGCGAAGCTCGGTCTCGCAGTTCTTTATACCTAGCACCTAAATAAATATGATAGATATAAAGCTATGCTAAACAAACTTTTTGATAAAACTGTCTACAATATACGAGTAAACGATTGTCTGGGTGCATACTAAGTTGAATGTACTATTTTGGGCTATACTAGTATATGATTATATATTAAGATGTTGCAAGTTGAAACTTTTAACTTTCACGGTTGGCAATGGGGCCAGGCACATTAGGTACCTACTAGTAATTCCTTTACAAAATTGTGCCACTTAAACGATGATATTGATATCTGCTTCATGAACTTACTGTTCCTAATATTATATCAGCAGTCAGCTCCTGTTGACATATTAGATCAGTAAATAAACTGGCACCAAGGTTGATGGCATCAATTTACTAATGAAACCATCTACCCACTCCAAAGCACGCTCTTAGCTCCTAGTTATTATCCTAAGGTCAAATACTTATTGGGAATGTCCGGCTTGAAATAACATAAGTCATGTTTATTAATACCGAACTGTTGATTGCCAAAACTAGCAATTTCCTACCTGCCTAGCATACGCCAACGAGAATATCTCACTCTCGAGATAATTAAAAACTACTCGTCTCATAATGTCAAAATCTCGACATTATCTCGACAGAACTCTATATAAATGTGTTATTTCAATGATAGATCTACGCGAGAAAAAATGTTTGTCATGCTATGGTCAAATGTCAATAGAGATGAAGATACAAGCTATCAAACATCGAGAAACATGTAGAGAGAGATATCTCGTTGGCGTATGCTAGGCCGGCTGGAAATGAGACCATTGCTACAAGGTATCTCGTTCTCGAAGTACAATTTGTAAGTTGTAACATTACAGAACTATACTTATTTTGGCTTTTACAACCGAACAGAGTCTGAACTTATCCTTTTTGTTCTTGGTTTCATTAATAATAATAATTATTATTACTACCACACTATTGATGCTAATTTCTAGCCATGTTGCTAGGAGTTCGGTAAAAAGCATGTTTGGCCGGCCAAAATAATAATATTATGTCTGGTCAGCCACACTTACAATTAACGCGAACGTTTTGAAATGTAGTTCACAATATTATTTTGTATAATTAATTACGACATTAAGTTAATAAAAATCGGCCAAGTGCGAGTCGGACTCGCGCACGAAGGGTTCCGTAGCGTTATAGACGAAAAATAGGCCAAAAATTGTGTTTTTGTATAGGAGCCCCCCTTAAATTTTTATTTTATTTAAATATTATTATTAATTATTAAAGTAGACATATAACTAAGGCTCTCATGAAAATTTCAAGGGCCTAGCTATTGCCATTATTGATAACAAGCAAAAAAGGCCAAAAAAATTAGGTTTGTTGTATGGGAGCCCCCCTTGAATATTAATTTTATTTTAATTTTAGTATGTATTTGTTGTTATAGCGGCAACAGAAATACACAATCTGTGAAAATTTCAGAAGTCTAGCTTAAGCGGTTCCTGAGTTACAGTCTGGAGACAGACAGACAGACGGACAGACAGACGCGACGGACAGACATCGAAGTCTCAGTAATAGGGTCCCGTTTTTACCCTTTGGGTACGGAACCCTAAAAAGGCAGGAGACAGGTGTAGTTAAATAATTAATAACAATTAATTAAACTAGGCTTGTTAGCGAGCGTGAAGTGTGTTTGGGTCAGTGTTTAATCGTGTTCATTTTGTAATAAATTAGTTTCGGTCAGTCTCTTTTAAAATGCTATTATTTTGTTGTTCGTTTATAGTTACTGCAGTTGTAGATCAAGGCTTTGGTAACATTAATGAGGTGGTTAAATAGGAAGTAGGTATATCACCAGTCCACCAGTTGATTCAGTGAGCGGGGATGGTCGTAGACAACAGAAGCCTCATGTGGATGTGAGTCTGGGGATTTTCGGTAACGCCCGTCACCAACCAACGCTCTCCAGTTCCACACTACCTCTACATTCGGTGATCGGTTACCTTCTTTTTACGGGGCGGGTCGAGGTATCTTTGTGGATTTCTGTTGGTATAGGCCGGAGTCCGGACCATAAGGATAATTATTAGTCTACTAAGAGGTCAAGTTACGGACTAATTTCCAGCAGTTGCTGCTAACACACCTCTTACCATAAGACGACTCGGGTCAACAACAGCAAATTACTAATATTATGTCTAAGTTTAATACTGATATACGTCATAAAGACTCAGTCTTCATTAACCATATATTCGAATATTAGTTTCAAAACACGAAAATCAGGATCTAAGAGTTTCTATTACTTACCTAATAAATTACATACTTTAGTTCAGTACCGGGCGGGGGTTTGTATAGGTACTGTGTAGGCTGCTGCTCTTATAGCTCCCTTGTGAATGCAAATGTAATAGGTGTGGGTAGAATTTGCCCGGTTTGTAATATTATGTAGTTATATTATGGTTCACTTTATGATTAAACTTAGTATGTAAGTTAAATTGCTAGTTATTAATTCGTTTTTTTTTTCGGTAATTATATTACTATTAGTGTACATACTGTTTATTATTATGTTGAGATAAGTCAACAGTCACTAGTTATAATTAAAAATTCAACTGGCAGATATTAAAGAAACTTGTTACATACTTACTAGCAAATAGCAACGCGACGTAAAATAAAAAAATAAAAATGCAAAACTAAAGTACGCAAATGCAGCATCTTTCAAGTCTTTTCAAGATTTAAACGCATCTAAAATAAGTGTCCTTTTATACGTTTCGCGTTTTTGTGAGAAAATAAAATACAGTAACCACGCTTAGGGCTTAGGGCGAGTCCCCCGAACCGCGCCCTGGATCTTAGTCTAATTGGATATGAAGGACTCGAGCTAGTTGTAAACAAGCCGGGTTTTACTACATGTCGGACGTAGTAGTTAATAGTTATGTAGCTTAACTTCTTGCTTACCAAGGTCCAAGATTATAAAACAATACGCAATATTTCATATACTTAAAGAAAGTGTTGAATTGACACAAAAATATTTTCTATAAGCTGGGTCCTATCAAGCCAGAAAATTGAAAAAAAAATTAAATATTTGGTAAAAGGCAAGCCGCAAGGATGACCGCGGAAAAATATTGATCGACAGAAGATTGTGTGATCTTAATAACCGAAATTTTACGTTACTGTATTTAAATATTTTAAGTTACCTACAATATACATTTTCAGAAAATATACGACTCTCCGTTTAAAAAGGATCACACGAAATGGTTTTAATTAATTAAAATTTTCACAAACGTTACGCGCTAGTGAGTTTCTCTGACGATTTTTGCTCCTAGTTCGTTGAACCGAATGAATACCTACATAATTAATAATTATATTATTATTAATATTATTATGTACAATTCGCTTGTTTAATGTTTATATCATATAAGTATTTATTTAAAGATGTTTTTGTATAATAAGTATGTAAAAAACTTCAACTACAAATTTTACAAGTGACAGCCATGTCACAGTCCACACGATGCGGTGCGGCGCCGCGCCGGTCTCGCCGGACTACCGGCCACACGGTGACGGGTGAGTGCGGCACCGCAACCGGCAACGTTTTGCAGTACAGTGCAGTGTAGCAGCGACGGACTCGACTCTCGAGCTCCACCAATACATACACCCCTCCCCGCCCGTCTCGATTCCGGCAAAGAATATAATAATTAATAATTATACACTACGTTAAGAACACGAAAGTTAATATAATATATCTTTCGTGTTCTTAAAAACATAATACTAGGTATATACAATATTTTAGGGATCTATCAGGATTCAGGGACCTATCAAACAGAGAGCGGTCACGCGGTCAGTTTTGCGTTCTTTATGTTATATTATTACGTTATAAATTATAATATGGAGATACTCACACCGGGGGCGGGCGTTCTAACTGCGTCAAAATTCCTCTTGTATGACTGACAGCTCGAAAGCAAAATGCGAACACAGACGCTTAGAACGCGTGACCGCTCTCTGTCTGATAGGTCCCTAAATCATAAGGCTGCATCTGCATGCATCATGGTTACATGTAAAACAAAAACGTGCATAAAGAAATAAATTTATTACTTTGAATGAAAATTTAATCTAAGAAGCTTATTATTCCTAGTCTTAATAATTCTAAATTCAATAGTCAATAACTCAATACACAACGCGTTGCAGCGAGTGCTGTTCTTATTTCGTACATTTTATTTTATGTACCATCGAAGAAATTGATCCATAGGCAAATGACGGGCTTACGTCATTTGGACGGATTATGTCAATTCAATATAAGTCGTGAATCATGGGGGGTGAGCCAAAATGTTTTCGTTTTCGCTTCGTTAAAGAATCGCCGATGAAAATGTATGGAAATGACATAAGCGTTCGTTAATATGACGTTGACGTTCGACTCGTCTTATGTCAATTCCATACATTTTGATCGGCGATTCTATAACGAAGCGAAAACGAAAAAGTTTCGGCTATAGGCCCATGATCCGTCCGCTGGGTTCGACTGTCGACATAACGAAACTACGTAGATCCGCCATCTGCCTATGAATCAACTTCTCTGATAGTACAAGGAATGATCGGTATTGGGCCGGTGTCTGTTGGCAATTCGCATGAAGATGAGTCGAGTACGGTCTAATCCAAACTATTGTATTGAGGATTCCTCAAAACTTGCATCATGTCAATTTTTACGTTCAAGCGATGACGGTTTGGAATATTCTTCAGATGTGGCAACAGCGATAGAAGGAACATCTTGTCCGGGTCGTCGGGTGCGTAACTAATCGGCAGCTGCGAGTCAACATTGGCGAACGCGAAGGACTCTTCTGCGTACGGCTCGTTGACGGTTGTCTCTTGTTGCGTTTCTTCTTCAAACGTCTCTACGTTATTACTAGGTGGATCGAGTTCGTCGCCGTTGTAAGTATCTCTCGACAGTTTTATCTTTTTACTTTTCCAACCTATTTTGGGCCTCTTGTCTTCATCAGAATCACTCGTAGCTGTTTCATCGCTATTTGGTTTTTTAAATCTTTTATTATATTCAATACATTTCATAAGGAATTGAAGACGATCTTGATGGGTGTACGGTTGTTTATATTTTTTTGGGCGGGTGATGTATCTTATGAACGTGTCTCTGTAACACCTCCATCTCTTCTGTACTTGTATTTCTGAAACAAGTAAAACACATGATTTTTAATTATTCCTCAGTGTCACTCTTTCTTCTTTTGTGACCGCTCTCATAGAAGGCTACGCGAGTCGCGACCCAAGCGTGCGACCCGTCGTCGGCTGTCACTCGTCAGTTGTCACAGGCCTCACAGCATGTGGACGTCGTTCGCGCTTCGCCTTTTTTAGGGTTCCGTAACCAAGGGGTAAAAACGGGACCCTATTACTAAAAATTCGTTGTCTGTCCGTCTGTCCGACCGTTCGTTCATCCGTCCGTCCGTCCGTCCGTCTCCGAATATAGAAACCTTTTTTGGGTAAATCGAGCCACGGCCCACGAGTGATTTAAGACACACTGGATCTATCCAACGTACTTAAAATCCGTCAATGCGATGCGACCCGACCCGGCAACCGTGTGCTATAGCGCATTTGGCGACGCGCCGAGCCCCGACCCGCCCCGGCCAGCCCCGACCCGCCCGGCGCCCCGGCCAGCCCCGGCACGCGCCGACAAAGTGCGCGCGAACCCTTACGGCGCGTCAGACGTACCTGTGTTCTGCGCGTGTCTTACTGTAGCACGCGTGCTGCGCGCGTGTTTTCCAAAACGCTGAACACGTGCACGTGAACACGTGAACGCGCACTCGAACGGCAGACTCGAAGCGACGCGTCACTTCACCAAATCATATTTATCTCTACTACTAAGCCGTTCCTACCATGAACGTAGAAAAAAGGCGGACGGAGTCTTATTAGTTATTATACGCAGCACTGTGTCTTCAGAGTCGGCCAGGCAGACTGCATGTACATTGTACATAGTCCGCACGCACACATTCTTACGCTATTCGGCCAGCAAACATGAAGACAGTCGTCTGTTTGCTGTCAAATGGCCGACTAGCGTAAGAATGTGTGCGTGCGGACCGTTTACACGCAGTCTGCCTGGCCGACTCTGAGGACACAGTGCTGTGTATAATAACTATTAATTAATAAGACTCCATCCGCCTTTTTTCTACGTTCATGGTTTCTACGTAATAAATGAATGCTACGTTACCTAGTCCTCGCCTGTCGCCCTTGGATAGCTCGGCGTCACCTATGATGTCAGCCATAATCTCGTCCCATAGTTTGGCTCTCTTTGGTCTTATTCTATAATCCTTGTGGTACGGGTCCCAGAGACCTGGCCGTTTTTTTACCTCCTCTATCAACTTTTCCGGCTCAATTTCAAGGCAGTCTACCATAATGATAAATTTATGTTATATTATGAATTACACATATGAAACGGGCACAGTTAATAGGTACGCGCGAGCGAGCGCGGGGCACTGCGGGGCAACTGACGACTGACGCGCGAGGGACGCGCGCCTCGCGTCGCAAGATGGCCGCGCTCGTACGTGTCTAATGTAGGGTCACCACGCGTGTAAGGGACGCGGACGCGGACGACTTTCGAAAAATACATTGAGCGTTTAAATTATGTTGAAATGTGCAAAAATTTAAGGATTATTAATTTGACTTGTTATAGAACTGATAAATGATAATATTATCTTATTATAAATAACTAGCTGTCCCGGCAAACGTTGTTTTGCCATATAAATAATTTTTGGTATGAAAAATAGATGTTGGCCGATTCTCAGACCTACTCAATATGCTCACAAAATTTCATGAGAATCGGTCAAGCCGTTTCGGAGGAGTACGGGAACGAACATTGTGACACGAGAATTTTATATAATTTAGGATAATATTATAATATTATTTTTTATCAAACCTCTGAGTAAAATTTCAACTTAAATTATTTAATTCATAACTTGCATTCAAATAAGTTTTTAATATTACCATTATCATTATTATGCACAAAAACGCTTACGTACTTATATTCTATGAATATATATGTAGAAGCTACTGCTGAAGATCAAAATTATAAAAGGAAAGTGAAAAAAACATTTTCATGTCATTATTATTCGTATAAATTTACTTTATTACTCAAATTCTATTAATTATTATTAGTTTAAACTGGGTAATATGTACCAAAATATAGAGGTTAAAGATTAGTATTAGGTAGATAAGTAATATAATTTAAATGCTGAATATTTATAGGCAAATAAATTTTTAGGCGACTAAAAATTTACTAGGCGACTTGATTAAAAAAATAATAACTAGAAGCGAATAAAAATTTTAGAAACAATAATTATTAAATTGTAAAATAACTTAGATTAAAAAACGTAAGATAACTGATTTGAAAAATAGGTGGCATGTAAAAAATAGGGGGCATGTATAAACATGCTATGTTTATACATGCCCGTGGGAGAGCCTTGCTTCGGCACGAATGGGCCGACTCGGCCGGAGAAATACCACGGGCTCACAGAAAACCGGCGTGAAACAGCGCTTGCGCTGTGTTTCGCCGAGTGAGTGATTTTACCGGAGGCCCAATCCCCTACCCTTTTCCCTTCCCTATACTCCCTTATTTCCTTCCATAATATCCTCCCCTATTCCCTTCCCTACCCTATTCCCTCGTAAAAGGCCGGCAACGAGTGAGTTGAGATGCTGCGAGTGTCCATGGGCGACGGAAGTTGCTTTCCATCAGGTGACCCATTTGCTCGTTTGCCCCCTTTTTTCATAAAAAAAACATGCACTTAATAAAGTCCGTCGTCTTTAAAATTGTACCCAACGTACAACGTCATGCTGTATTGAGCGAGTCTCGATTCTCGTCCGAGGACCGAGTCATCCGAGCGCCGATCGAGGGGGTCGCGAGTCGTGCGAGACGCCGCGCCGCGCCAGCTGCCGCCATCGCGCCAGCTGTTGTATATTATAATATGGCCTATAGGCTAAATTGCGCGTGGCCCGATGGCCGATACGAACTTGGCCGGTTTCTTTTATTTTCAAAGTTTGTGCGTATTTGCCCATTCGTCTGATTTTCTGTCCCGTCCGTCTGTCCGTCTTTCTCTCGATGGTCAGCGGAATACCGAGGCAATTTTTTACGGTAAGGTATGGCCGGTTTTTAGCCCGCTGCTGATATGTGGTGAAACTGTTTCCATATTATAGGGCTGGCTGTGAGATAACGGTGGATAATTACCTACTTCATTCTTCGATGAGACATGAGTGTATGCTATAAGTTATAACTTATAACTAAATATACATATATTATTATATTATATTATTATTAATTATTATTGACGTGCGAGAGCCATGCTTCGGCACGAATGGGCCGGCTCGACCGGAGAAATACCACGCGCAAGCGCTGTGTTTCGCCGATTGAGTTTACCGGAGGCCCAATCCCCTACCCTATTCCCTTCCCTCCCCTATTCCCTTCTCTTCCCATCCCTACCCTCCCCTTACCTTACCCTATTCCCTCTTAAAAGGCCGGCAACGCACCTACAGCTCTTCTGATGCTGCGAGTGTCCATGGGCGACGGAAGTTGCTTTCCATCAGGTGGCCCGTTTGCTCGTTTGGCCTCTTATTTCATAAAAAAAAAATATAGGTCAGGGATGAGGGAATATAGGTTATTCTTGCATAAATATGTGACTTCTTAAGTCACATCTATCATTTGACTTCTTGCATTAAAAAATCGGCCAAGTGCGAGAGAAAAATTAGGCCAAAATTTGTTTTTTTTTTGTATGGGAGCCCCTCTTAATTTTTTATTTTATATTAATATTATTATCAATCTGTGAAAATTTCAACTCTCTAGCTATTACCGTTCTTGAGTTACAGCCTGGAGAAAGACAGGTCCAGACAGACAGACAGACAGACAGACAGACAGACAGACAGACAGACAGACAGACAGACAGACAGACAGACAGACAGACGGACAGACAACGAAGTCTTAGTAATAGGGTCCCGTTTTTCCCCTTTGGGTACGGAACCTTAAAATCACGTTTCTTGTATGGTAGCCCCCCTTAAATATTAACTTTATATTTTTATTTTTAGTATTTGTTGTACCCTGTATAGTTACAGCTTCTAAACATATTATCTTACAACTTATCAATAATTGGGCCATTCCGCTACAGACGGCCCTTAACGAAAATTTTTAAAATGAGACATTCATTACATTTTTCAATTGAAATATACGTAAGAAGATGTGTATTTACTAATAAAACAACTTTTATCGGTTAAAGATGAAATTCGAATAATTTAGAGCGTTTTTAAGCAATATCATCTAAGGGGCGCGATGTTTTTTCCCATATTCTTAAATTAAAATAGAATATATTTCAAATTAATGTTTAGTTGTAGTATATTTATACAGCAATATATCGAAATCTTTTGTATAAATTACACTATTCAATCGTTTTTAGTGATTTAGACGATTAATTTTGTCAGGCCAATAAACAACTGAAAATAAAAAAAAAACTACAATTTGGTGCAGTTTTATTACAAACTTATTAGTATAATTATACATTCCATATCGAAAATTTTAAAATTTGTTAGAGAATTACGATTTAATTCACCTTTAAGAGATTTGAGAATTTTGATATTGCGCCCGCGATCGTAAAATGGTTAATAATTTCTAGTACTTATTATTATAATTACTTTTATCTAGTTACATAGTTTCTTTGTTTTATGCTATTTTGAAATATAGGCAAGTTATTTTGTAAAAGTTTCGGAATAACCAGTATTCACATATGAACTCATCACAGTTCTTAATGGTGGGTCAAATTGGTTGCACCGGCGATGGCACTTCAGACCTGTTTGTGGCCTTCCAAACATTGGATGAAGGTTTTCATTTATAAATCATTGTTAAACTAGTTAAAATGTATCCCTTCAAGGGATATTTTATTAATAAATATGCTTCATTTTGCCTGTAGGAAGCTTTAAGTGTGTCAAACTGTTGCACCCGCGATGGAATCGCCCAATTACAAGTTAACGATACGACTGGATACCACAATTCTCAGTGATCCTTGTTTACGAGATGTTTACATGCAGTATCTTCAGATGCGTCCGACGTCCGTCGACCCCGATCTATTATTAAGCCGGCTGCTCAGTGCTCAGGTCTAGGCGTCTAGAGTCTAGACGGCCGTGGGGGCCTATTGCCTAATGAAACTGTACCACGTCTTGTTATACCTACCTTATTCGTCCACGGTGAGCCGCATTTCTTGCTCATCCGTAGGCGTACAAAAAGGTTCCGTTTTTCCTATTCCTAATGTATGGTCAACGATTCAACGTATACACTAAATTATGATTTAATCAATAATGTATAGGCTACTAGCCTGTCGTCGTTTATTGCTGACCATAGACTTCTCAAATAATCGGCCAAGTGCGAGTTGGACTCGCGCACGAAGGGTTCTGTACCACGCCGTTATAGAGCAAAATTAGGACAAAAATTGTGTTTTTTGTAAGGGAGCCCCCCGTAGTTTTTTTTATATTAATATTATATAATATTATATTAAATATTAAAGTCCACATAATATAACTAAAGACTTTGTGAAAAATTCAAGTACCTACCTGTTGCCATTATTGATATAGACCATAAATGCTAAAAAAATCACGTTTGTTGTATGGGAGCCCCCCTTAAATATTAATTTTATTTTGTTTTTAGTATTTGTTGTTATAGCGGCAATAGAAATTCACAATCTGTGAAAATTTCAACTCTCTAGCTATTACCGTTGCGTTCTTGAGTTACAGCCTGGAGACATACAGACGGATGACGGACAGACAACGAAATCTTAGTAATATGGTCCCGTTTTTACCCTTTGGGTATGGAACCCTAAAAATTTATAATATTATATGCATAAACTATAAGCAATGACCATAATAATATATTATATCGATCTTGGACAGTCGTCATCTGTTGCCAGCCACCTTCCTCAAATCATTGCATTGGTCCATTTAGAGGCAAATTCAAACTGCATCATCATCAGCCTATCGCCACCCTGAATCCTGATCTTGGCCATCCTTCATCATCCCTACCAGTCCCAAACAGCATCGAGAAAGGAAAACCATATGCGCTCTTGTTGGATTGATGGAGTCGACAAACATACGTGTATTGTAGTTTTCATGTGAATAATTAGGGATGTTTCACGAGGTCATGTACTCCTACCGCCTACGTCCTACAGAAACTGAAAAGCGCATCATTAAAGAACAATCGCCCGTTTCTCATTATAATATCAAGTGTTGTTTTACGTACTTCATTGGAACATGTTTGCTATTAAAAATATACTTTACAAAAATATAATATAGTTGGTTGGTTGGTACCCATAAGTTATTGGTACCAACTATGTACTTACTTTATAATATTTATACGAGATAAGGGCCGTAACTCGTCATTATTAACATCATTTTAACTGACTTATGAGTTATTACAAATCGCTGAAAGTGGCTCATTACTCACTAACCATCTAAGCCTATAAGTGTAGACTGTAGGGTACTTGGGCGCGTAGTGTATATTTTCTTTGACTGGGTAGCGGTTAGGACAGCGATTAGCCACTGCTAATCGATGCCCTACACTTATAAACCTACGAAAGTAAGTTGGGCTTATAATATTGTACTTATGTGATATTGTATAGAATGCCGGAAGCTTGCCAAATGCCAACATACATGTGTAGCGTCTGTGGACGCCATGCTAACCTAACAAACTCTTTCTGGACTCTGGTAGATATTTATCTGGTATTCTCCACTCATTCTGCATATCGCACTCGTATGACGGCCGCTTCACACGCTGACTCACCCCGTAATCTCCGATGGCCGGCTGAGTGGATGGTGTGCTAACTCCATCGTCGAGTGCCTCTCAAACGTCTCGCCAGTCGCAATGATACTTTATTTATAGCGGCATAGTGTACGGTCAGCAGAAATTACGAGAGATTTCAGGAGAAAATTGCAACGCTGGAGGTTATAAAGAACTTCTTTGTGGGAAAGTGGCGTAAATACGTATAACGCCTTCTCGAAGCGTTTATTAACTACTAGACGCCGTCCGTAACTCCGTTGCGCCAAAGTACGTCTATCGCGTCGACGGAACCATTAATTTTTACGGTATAAAAAGTATCCTGTATCCTTTCTCGGGGGTCGGGAGTCAAAGCATACTCATGCCAAATTTCAGCAAAATCGATTCAACGGTTTTGAGCGTAAAGAGGTAAAAGACAGACAGACATACACTTTCGCATTTATAATGTTAGTAATTAATTAGTATGGATAACGTCATTATCCGAGAAACAATTACATGCAATTACCTACTGAACATTTTTTATGGAAACTGTTGCAGTTTGCAAGAAATTATATTGTTCTCTAGTCTCTACACTCGAAAGAAGTGAGAAGTGAAAAGCGTACATGTCTGTTTCCGTGTTGTTTTTACCCACTATTATAGTATCGTATCGTATAGTATAGAAGCCGTCTTTAATAAGGCACATTATATTATTATTATACTGCATAATAGCATAATGCTTATGTATATTAATAGCATAACGTAACTTGTGTAATTGTCTGCTCACTTAATCCAATTATTGTTGTAAAAATAAGAAAAAAATACATAATTTTGCATAGTAATTAATAAGTGAGTATTTGTACAGTGATGTAATAAGACTTCACTTTCTTGTGTTTCCGTTTTATTCTCTAGTGAGTCTAGTTATTCCATTTGTTTCAAATCTGGTTCCTTATTTGAGACTGAAAAAATACGGCCAGGCTTTTCAGCTCCAGTGTTTTGGCAGCATGCCATCTTCATCAATTCCAAAGTTTAATAAACGACGAATATTTGAGTTTCCATATTTCTCATCAATCATCTTCAGGAGTTTGCTTATCACATATATAATATTACAAAACGATAGCTTTTAAGCTATCGTTTTGTTTATAATATTTTGTAACTTGGCTATGATATCTGCGTACAATTTTAAAGCATTAGATATAAAACGTTATAGTTCTTAATCTTATCATCAAGCTGGTTTCGAATCGGTGATTTGTGTAGGATAAAAATTTGGAAGCGTTTGCTTATAAACAATTCGGCAATAGAACATTTTTATTTCATTTGAAAGTTTTTGCAGTTTTCTTTTTCCTAAGTCCCTGTGTAGGCTAGCTTTTCAACTTTTCTCCTGGCGCAATCGGAATGGTCGAGAAAGAAAGCGTCCAGATTTTGCTCGCCATTATTTTTCTGTACCAGCCTGTGTCATTACGTTCTGACAGCACAAGAGAAATGTTATGATAACATAATGAAACAAAAGGTCGATTATCTCTGCTCTGTTTCGTACAAACAAGGGCAATTGAACGGCTCTCCTAAAAACATTTTTCTCTACACTGCAGAGTGTACACATAAAACCCAGGAAGTCAGGAAGTCCATTAAAATGCACGCGCATTACGCCATACATAAAATATATTTGAAATAAGTGATGCGGGTCAATTTCTCCTTTTGTACGTTTTACTGGTTTTACATAGAATAGTTTTTAATGCTAGGAGCTCGTTAAGACCGCAACGGCAATGGTTTCTAACTTTTTAGTTTTTACTTTTCGACAGTCACGTTTTTTAGAAAGACGAGTGTCGTATAGGTCGTATACGATGGTTTGTGTGATTTTATAAACGATTTTAAAAACTTAAATAATTATTTCAGTTCTATGTCTACAGTGATATTGTCTTTGAAATGAAAGACGCTTGAAAATTAAACTCCGTGTAAACGAGAAACTGAAATTCATAATTTACAGTTAACGTTTTTAAACAGTTCATAACCATTGACAGCATTTAGTGTAGAGAACTCGACGGGCCGATTTAGGTCAGTCTGTATAAATATTTACTGTAACTTTTGGCAGCGCTAACATCGGATAGACTAGGCGGCAGGCGCAGAGCGATTTACACTAGAATCTAGATCTATACTAATGTAGGAGCAAAAATAGTTGTTATGCAGGCCTAGTTTATTGCTCTGAACTTCCTGTCAATCGGGCTACGAATGCAGGAATGCAAAGACTCCGAGCTAAGAGATTCTACCGATTATTATAATATGATAAAACAAACCTCTGCTCTTCATTTTTATAAAGATTGTAATATACGACAACGTGACTTCTCTAAGCGATAATATGTATCATGTATGCCATACATTTCTTACTCTGGTTATTTAATTTTGAGTTAATGATTAGATTATATGTTGTCATAATAATTCCTTCCTTTTCGATACGCCGTAGTCGGCTAGAAAGAAAAATATGTCTTTAAAATGCCTATAAACCTATATTTTCCCGTAATTCCCGCCGCGCCCCTCTCGAACGTGCATCCCCAAGAGCGTCTTCAATATGCAAATGTCTGTTCCAGTTGCAACCAGCTGACGGAGCTGCCGCGTGAAGTATGCTCGATGCCGCTCCAAGTGCTGCTGGTGCCGGACAACATGCTCGCCAGCCTGCCCAAGGAGATTGGCCGAATGACCACGCTAGCGGAACTGGACGCGTCCAACAACAGGCTGACTCAAGTGCCCATGACGCTTGGGGACTGTTCGGGACTCCGGTGTCTGAATCTCAGCAATAACCAGCTGGGATTGTTGCCGTTACGTAAGTGGATTGTAAATGTTTGAAAATGATAAAAAATTTAAAAGGGGACATTGCTACCTCAAGTTTCAAATTCGGCCTGTCCGCGTTGGCCGGTTGGCCCATCGTGCAAGGAATTACAAATGTGCCCCATATTCGATTCCCAATTGCCTATGATCGACGTCAATTATTGTGAATGTTATAGCTGTAGTAGCAATCAGATGGCTACGGTAAATACTTGTTTTATACCAATAATTTGAAATATTGCTTTCCTTACCTTACTTAATAATTCATGAAGGTACCTAAAGAAAGCAATAAAGCTTTTATTACGATTCTCTGCGGCGCCTGCCTCCTGGTCCTTTTTATTCGTAGAAATTTTTATTCATAAATACCATTTGAATAATACCTATATTCATTCATAATAATATGGAGACGGAATCCGTGTTTTCAGGGATATGACTGTGGTTTTCCATATTTTCCTTGTGGGTTTAATTCATGCTGAATGTTGAAAGCATCTACAGCTTTCTGAGTCACTTAGTTGGCCTATAAATCCGTAATGTCGCGATATCTACCTTTCATAAGTGATAACCTAGAATTCCGCTTTCCTATGGTGATAAAACGTAGTCTACATTCGATATCGGAATTAATTGCAAGAGTTTGCACTTTTCTATATAGAGAGAAAATAGAGAACGAAATTTTCTAAGGTTGTTCCTGTTATGTTATAGTATATGATCGCATGGCAAAACTGGAGTTTTGCCATGTTTTGCCATGCTCACCCCGTTTTCTTCTTATCCACCTAGATCGTTCCATATTTGCCGAGCGATCTTAAAAGTTTAGCAATCTATACGTGCCATTAACCCGCTAATTTCCCGACCATCTACAGCTTAATAACCATAACTTTACAGAGATCACATACCTCAAGCTTGAACACCTGGACGTGAGCTGCAACTGCATATCGTCTCTGCCTCTGGAGCTGCGCAACATGGCGACCATCATCACGCTCAACCTGGACAATAACCCGCTCGTCTCCCCGCCCACTACGGTGAGTCATCATCACCAGCTCAACACCTGGACGTGAGCTGCATCTGCATATCGTCGCTGCCGCTGGAGCTGCGCAGCATGGCGACAATCATCACCATCAACCCGCTCGTCAACCCGCCCACTACGGTGAGTATCATAACCAGAACCTGGCCTTCAGTAAAATGATATTGTGTATTACAAAATGGGTTAGAATAAATGGAGCAGATAAGGGTAAGAATGGAGACCAAGACTAGGCATACGCAGCGTAGGATACCCTGAAGCTCGACGACCGACAATTTTAAGAAGATAGCGGGCAGCTGATGGATATTAGTCACAGCCTTAATGGTTGGCACTCATTGGGCGATGCCTGCTTTCAGCAGTGGACGGCGGTAGGCTGATGATGATGATGCTTATGATTATAGGATATTTACGGCAACTTGGACCAGAGATATCGGCAAAATTTTGGCCGACAAGGGCCGGAAGGCTTAAGGAAATTGACAATAACAAGGTATCGTTTATGATTGCAGATCTGCATGCGCGGGCGCGTGCACATCTTCAAGTACTTGGAGAACATGAGCAACAAGGAGTCGCAGCCGAAGCGCGACGACACGCGGCGGTCCAAGCACAGCTCCTTCAACGCGCCGGCGACGCACCAGATCACGTCGGGCAACGCGACAATAGACTGCCTGCGACACAAGCCCCGACATGTGGTGGATAGTGGATACTGCACTGATGGTGTTGACAAGCGGTGGTCTAATGATGGTGAGTTGAAATGTTATGACTTATGACAGTTGAGACGTATTTATATTGGATCCGCACGGTGGTAACGTATCATAATATGACAAGTAAATGTGATGGCACGCACGCGCCTAACACGTCGCATTTTAGAATTATTCGTTGTATGAAATGATGTGAAATCTCGCACATTCGTCCGCACCGTACGCGCTGCATTTCGTGTATAATAATTATACGGTATGCGGTACGTTCGACGCGTACGGCGCGTACAATGCTCACAAATGTGCCGTTTGACAGATATCACACAATAATTTTTGTGTACAACATTTCTGACATAATATTATGCTAACTGCTACGATACGTACCGTAATCGCCCTGGCCCTACTGTAGATTTGCAACACGTGAAATGACGCATGTAGAGCGTTACCTTATAAACATTGTAGTAAATAATCATAACGAATTTGTTGTTCATTTATATATTATGCCTATATAGTATATATCTGTACACGGTCTACTTTAATGTTTAGCATGGCCGATAAATATAAGAGGTTTCTTTCTTCGGTAAATACCTAGGAAGTTATAGATTGATATAGGATCATTATAAGGCCTGTCTATTGAAACGGGACTCGGGGTGTATGTAAAAATGCTTAGCATATCCGACATAAAAACTGTTTTAACTTCGGTAAAAAAGGCTAAGGACAAGTTGACAGAGGAAATCTATTAGATTATCCCTACAATGTGTATTTGTTTTTCGAATTTAATTTGGCCCTGTAAAGTTGAAACAAACTTATTTTTTGTTAAAAGTGCTTCCGCGCTAATTTAGTTAGGCGATATAACCATAAACCTAATTTATTTTAATTTTGTGCTATGTTACGGCTACAAACACCCTAATTTTATGACCAAGACTAATTATTGTAATTATCTAGCCCCATGCTATTTATATTGCTCTACACCCTAGACGTATTAAAAATGTAGGACGATAGTTAATGAGGGTATTAATTTTGTGTACAGTTGGCGACAAACTTGGCGAAGTTCTGTCCTTTATTGGATTGTAATAAAATTGGAATATGCTATTCTGGATTTTTCGATGATTATTATATATTACTATTCCGGAAATTTATTAGGCAGCAGAACTACGTTATTCGGTCAGGTTATATCAAGCCTAGCCGATCACGAGTCACTACGGACAATATTGACTTAAAATAACCCGATCGAATAACATAGCCCTGTCATCTGACTATGAATCAATTTCCTGGTAGTACATTGTAGATTTAATCCACAACACACAGTACACACCTAGTTTGTTTTGTAAATAATTACGCAAAATAATTTTACAATAGTAACGGGTAGGACGAGGTTTTTTATAAGAAAGTATTGCAACTTATCATTACTTTAATCGTATTGTAATGCACATAAATAATAGAGGTCAATCATATTCCGACGAGTTTCTTGACATGTTGCGCGCACAGACATATTGCATATTCACAAATAGACATACTCCGATTGCCTTTATTAGTAAAAGGGTACAATAATAAAGGGCGATAAAGCGGTACTACTAGAGCCACAATCCTGCATCGCGCTATCGAAGTTTCTGGGATCGACAAGATATAATATTATTTGAATTCTGAAATGACGTTAGTGGGCTTCGGCCTTCGGCCTGACCGTGCATCTTGCTCGGTCGGAAGATCTTCCTTTACGGATATTCCCACACCGGCTTATCTTTATGATGTTTAAAAAATTTAAACAAATTTTCCACAGGCGGTGATGGTTGCGGTTCGGGTCGGTCCACACCTAGCACGCCGTCGACGCTGTCGCCGGGCGCGGCGCTGTCGCGACACTCCGCCTCCAACGAACCCCTCACACCCCTCACTCCGGTGCTCACCGGGTATGTATTATAATACCTTTACATCCCTTAAAAGTTCTGGTTTGTAAATCCTTGAATGATCTTGTAAATTATTTAAAACGTTCCATAGGTGTAAAACAAATGTAATACAGCTGAATACATCTATTCTTTCTGGAAGCTGCCTAAAAATATAGTATGGGTCTATATTAAATTATTGTGTAATAAAATTATATTGTAAATATACGCTTTTTTACTTATGGGTAATAGGAAAATTTTATCTACTTATATAAAATTATCAGTCTATCTCTGGTAATTAAAGTTGTCATAATATCTTCATTAAAATATAATATTGAATTATTGTAAAAATACTAAGCTTATAATATTATGTTTTCTCTTACATTGGGCGTTGCAGAGGTAAATTTTGATTACGTCATCGCCATTATCATGTCCTTTCCCGACCATTAACCCCGGTGTTGCCCTTTCAGCCTCCGAATATCACCCGAAGGGCTTTCCAATGGCGAGGATAAGAGTAAATTAGCCCATCAACAGACCTACAGGTATACCCGCACTCACACTCACAGCGCATACGCACTAACTTTTATTATAATCGGTTTTATGTTTGTCGAGTCTTTCTTGGATGGGTATAAAAATGCTGCATTTATTTAATATATTTTATTGACATTTTTAAAGATTATTCTACCCATTTGTGTCGTGAAAACCTAAACTTGTGGGCGTACTGTTTTTGGATAACTTACTAATTTAATATCACATAGAATATAATTGGTTGCATATTGCATAATTATATTACTAACTAATTAACCATTAATATTAACTATGTAAATAATAAATATGTACTGTACTAGATAAAATTGTTACTTATAATATATATTTTACTAACATGCCTAACATACACTGCTTGGTTATAAACAACAATTTCGGACAAATATAAAATTTGTTTATTAAAAAATAATAATAGCTAATTTTACACTTTTAACTACACAGTACACTCTAAAACATTTTACTACATTACTTACTCTAATATGATTGCAGACAATACAAGGAAGCACTAAGACAACAGCGTCAGCAGGACGTATACCGGCCCCGCACCGACCAGCCGTCCCCGGATGTGGACAGCCCCCAATCACAGAACCAGTCCCCGGTGCACCTCCAGCGGTCACCCCACTCCCCCGTCAACGGCTTCTACAGTAGATCCCTATCCAACTCCTCCACCACCTCCCCCGTTCCCACTAACCCAAACTCCCCCCTTCTCACCAACCCGAACTCCCCTCTCCTCCATTCCACCCCAAGAAGGTTTCAAAGCAACGGAGTAGAGAAGGAGGAGCCCAAAAGGCCGGTCCAGAAGGTGGTCCCGTCAAGAAACGTAAACAAAATATACAACGGCAATGTCGATTACTCGAGAGTGAACGGCTCAGATACGTACTCCAAACCGACGTCCCCGACCAAATCTCCAACGAATACTTTAGGGTACGTGCCCAAACAGAACGGCGAAGCGAGGTTACTGACGACGGTGTCGTATCTAAAAGGAGCCGGGCCCAAGCCGGGGAAGATGCCGTGGAACAAGGAGGCGGCGCCGGATAAACTCAGCTTCACCATGAAGAGGGAGTTTGATAAGCAAAAGGAGGAGTCGGATTTACTGCAGCAGCTGAGAACGGTGAGTTTTAAATGTAACTAGCTAGATGTTTCGATAAACGAGTTTTATCTTCTAGATGTTGCCTCCAATTTATTTTATCGTTTGTTATATCCTGTAATTTTCCCGGAATAAAAACTATGTTAAATGACCTTTTCCGGGAATCCAACTGTTCTGAATTTTTATCAAAGTTCAGCTGTTTGAAAAAAAACACTCGCATTTATAATATTAATATAAATTGGTATGTTTGGAATAATGGATAACCCATACGCGCAATGAGGTTTAAATTATATTTGTGTATGATAATATAGTTTCGTGCCACGTCTCACTGTTTACATTATTATATATTATTATTATTATTATATCTAACAATGAACTATCGTTTTCAGATAATCGAGGGGCGGTTGAAGATGTGTCTGCCGCGTGAGCTGGCGCCGGCGTTAGCTGACGGCGTGGTGTTGTGTCACCTCGCCAACCACGTTCGTCCGCGCGCCGTCGCCTCCGTGCACGTACCCTCGCCCGCACAGGTACGCGTAATGCGTGCACGTACGCAAATGCGTCCACGTGTTCTTCGTGCTTCGCGTTGCCGGCCCATCAACGATCAATTATTGTATTGTCAATATCACGCTTAAATTTAATGGAACAGCTTATTTAACAATTAGATTGAAGGCGCGCGATGTTCAATATCAACCCTAGACAGCCAATAATATTGCGCAATAAAATTGTTCGTCTAGGGGCCCGCTTACTTTCAATAGTTTTGCCACTGCAATATTTTCGTGAGCAAAGATATGGTCTTTCCACGAATATTATTATTTATTAGTATTTTATTATGAGTATAGATTGTATGCATGAGTATGGGTTTTAGGTGTCCTAAGTTTTTTCAGTTAGGTTTCTAATATTAAAAAGATCAAATCAATTAATATTATTTCATATTTACTTTCAGCCAAAGCTGACAATGGCGCGGTGTCGGAGAAACGTCGACAACTTCCTTGAGGCGTGCCGGAAGATTGGCGTTGAGGAAGTAAGTAACTGTTTTATCTTTATCTGTAAGGGTCAATTCTGACCGCAACGCGACGCGTAGATGCATTTCTGTACTGAATTGACAGATATCTTTTGTGCGAGACGGTTTGCAAATCTGTCAAATCCATACAAATTTAGAAATGCATCTACGCGTCGCGTTGCGGTCTGATTTAACCCTTATATATTTATACGTGTACCTTTTTTGTTAAATTAACCTCCAGTCAAAATAATCACATCAACCATCTTAGTTTTATAATGAGTTACGCTTTTATTGTGGGGACAATAGGGTCGTTCTGGCTGCATTTTTAATTTTGTCAATTTGCTAAATTCCTTTAGAACGGAACGTTACAATTTTTAATAGATCTTATAATTTTTTATTTACAAACAGCACATTACGTAGTTGACTCTTGTCCCCGAACCGTAGACCGTTTTGAGTGTTGCAGGATCTAGTTCGATATCCTTTCGCGAGCGCGGGTTTTGACGGTACTAAGTGAGCGTGGCGTGTGTTCCAGGAGGACATTTGTACGGCGGAAGACATCACAGAGCGAGCGGACCTCGGACCTCTCGCTCGCACGCTAGCTGCCCTGCTCGCACACGCCACGCCGCGCTCGCCTAAGGATATCCGAGATCCGATTGCGCCCGAACGCGAGCCGGACGATTCCGATTTGAACGACTCGAACGAAGTCAACTATAACGTGGAGTATTCGACCGAGGAGAGCTACGAACAGTACTCGACGGACTCGACCGACGCGTACCAGAACCGGGAGTTTATCGAGACGCAGAGTTACGCCGTGGACTCAATCGAGGTGAACTACGGCCGGCGCCACGACAACAGATACCTCAGCAACTTCAACTTCGCCCACAAAAACTACACCATCGACGAAACCGACGAACTCAACTACGAAAACAACAACGTCGAGCCGGTGCAGTACTCGCCCGTATACGCCAACGAGTACAAAAAGGGACCCTACTACTACAACAATAGGATTCAATTTGTAACGCCGTACTACACCAAATCGGGAGTACTGATGAGCGATGATATAGAGATATACGACACGGACGAGGTCGATTGTCCTCTTAATTTGACTGAAGACGAAAACTTGGAGAGATACGACCGAGGCAAGATGAATCTCGACATTCAGAACAGCCATAATGACAATGTTCGCGTGGAAACACCGAGCGAGAGAGAGCACAGAATATTTTTCACTATACTGTGTATCGGAGGCTTTATACTGTCTACTATAATTCTCATTTTATACCCACTATAAGATGCTATTTAGTCAAGTAGAATTTCTGTTGCTTTTGAGGGTATTTATTGATAGTTTTTATTCGAGAATTTGCTGTCGCATATTGTTCTTTTTGCCTATCCGAAAACTGATCTCTGAAGAATGGACATTATTTATAATGTCGTTTGCACACTAACGTCGCAAACTGCAATTAAGAAAAAGTACAAGCATAACGTTTTGTCATGTAAAACAGTGGATCTGTCAGGCTGAAGTCTCGAAACCAGCGGGCAGCGGGGCAGGAGCGGCGCGGCGCGTGACAATGTATAGATTTATATGGACAGGCCCCGAAAAACGAGTGGCGCGCGGCGCGGGCGTACCGCGTACCGCGCACTAGACGGCTTATCCATATAAATCTAATATCTATACATTGTCTCGCGTCGCTCCCGCCCCGCTGCCCGCTGGTTGCGAGACTTCAGCCTCAGACACTGTCGGTGATCTGCGGCGCTTGCGTACAAACAGCCTTAATAGTATCAATTTGAAATTGACAAAATAAATTCTAGGACGAGAAATAATTCAGAGATTCAGAGACTTTGGGCGAGTGTCAAGAAAAAATGTCAGGGTTTATTATGACCGCTTAGATCTCATTGAAGCTTTTATATGTAAAATTATACATTCTTAGACAAGACTTGTAATTGGCATTAAAAGACAAATGAATTTTTATTAAAGTAAGCTTTTAATAATTTTAAGTATATTCTTCTTTAGCGTGCTCGAATCGTGGTATCGCATTTTTATCCGTCGACCAAATTTTTTTGTTTAGATTTATGTCTGCTCTTAAAATAGAGACGCTTTAATATAAGATTTTTTTACTTTAATTGTAAACCTAGTCTAATTTGCTGCTATTTTTGTGGAATTTTATAAAAGGGTTTGTTTTTATGATTTTCGAAGACAGTGGAAACTGAAGACTTAGAATGTTGTAGCTGCTATAACGATAATATAAAATTATTATGAAATAAGGCTTTGGACATTATCTTCTTATATATTAGACTTATTCTTTTATATGAGTAAAAGACAAAGTCTGTATGAAAACGTGCAATATACATACGTAAAATATACGCCTTATATGTAAAATATTTGGTACTTAGTGTCGCATTTTTTAAGAATCAAATATTTGAAATGAAGTATAATATTGCCTTTCACAATAGAGGCTAGATAACTAATGATATCGAAACTGTAACGAAACTATTTAATAAAGAATTAACTAGGGCTTGAAATATTTAATCGATGGAAATATCGATAACATGACTCGAACGAATGAGAAATCGTTTCTAACTAGGTTATCGTTTCGATATCGTGTTGTGTCTAACCTTACATGCCTTATCGAACAGTGAAACTGTGATCAAAATATTCAGACTGCCAAATGGAATATATTCGAATGTTAAGACTGATGAAAATTGATAGTATTGCTGATGGATTTGTAGTGCGGTCGTAACTCGTGTCGTAACACATCTAAATTAACTTGCAGTAGGGTTTTCATTTATTATTCTTATAAGTTATATTTAGAAATATACCGTTTAAATTCTGTAACCAATTTTGGAAAATAGGTCAGATATCCATACCTACTTCCATACTAATATTATAAATGCGAAACTGTCTGTCTGTCTGTTATCTCTTCACGCTCAAACCGCTGAACCGATTTTGCTGAAATTTGGCATGGAGATACTTTTTTCCCGGGAGGAAAGGACATATAGGATACTTTAATCCCGGAAAATGTACGGTTCCCACGCTATAAACGAGTTTTGGCGCAACGGAGTTGCGGGCGTCATCTAGTAATAGACATAAAAAAGTAATATAATGGATACCAAAATATCTTCAACGCACAGTACTGCACTTATAGTATGTGTAAAAAGTATTTACAGTACTTATTATGACGTATCTACTTACAAATATATATAATATGTAGAATATACTGGAGGCTAATCTTAAACGATACAGTAATTTTGGTACTTCACAGTACACCTACATTAAACGAATAATGTGTATTTAAGTTCTACCCAATAGATTAAGTTTTTGAGGCTTATGTGTGTACCTTATTTATTTGTAGGTTACTAATATTGGATCATCTCCATACTCCATAGCAGATCTTCCATAATTAGCTTCGGTGTTATACCAATCGCCAATTTTGAGGTTTGCAAAATACAAATTGTTTCTGTAGAAAGAAGAACACAATCTGTATATTTTGTGAGTGAATCTCGGCAGTTACTACAGTAATACCATTTGTATTGAATCTATATTCTAAAATTATTGTGTTATGTGTAGAAAGTAAGTATTTCTTATCCATCATTTCGGTTAGTGCCTGGTTACTGAGGTTTTGAAAGGAAAGAAATGAGTTTATTCTTTCAATAGCCTTAGCCTTATAAATGGTTGATGTTTTGTCGTAAGTCGTAAGCCAATCAAAAACACTAGTGAAAAGATAAACTTTTGTTTAAAAAATACATCAGAATAAAGAAATATAGACATCTCATACCCGGTGTATGAGATGTCTATAAACTATGCCAATGATATTTCAAAGTAAAACACAAGTACAATTTTCAAATATTGGTGCAAATAGTAGGGTGAGGGTAGCTTACTAGGTAATAGGTATATTATGGACTTAGCCATTCAAATATCTTATGTAATAAGATTTCTATGCCTTATAATAACCATATCGTTATTGTATTTATAATACAATCGTAAGAAACTTATGTACTGCCCTTTTATGGTTATAGCAATATTTTGCAGTGATCTTAAATATCGGCGACATATTTTTTCGAAAAGCTTAAATAGCTTTTATTCGTCGGCCATTTTGAATTGTAACTCAAACTGGCGGTTCCTATGTGACGTTTTTATGCATTTAAAATACAGGTTCATTTCTTATTCTCATCGTATTGTTGTTCGAATTATATTTGGTACTTAGTAGCTCTTAAAAATATTTTGAAATTATTATAGTAGGTAAGTAATCTATCTTTATATTATTGTATTTAATCGCACAGTAAAGGATTTATACGCGTAGCGTAGTCTGAATGAGGCTTCGAATTTATAATTATAAGTTTTTAAAACTAAAAGACAACTGAATTTTTTTACAGCCAACACCAGTGTTTGCCAACATGAAATAATGGTGTGTAATCCGGAATAGAATATTGCATTTATTTTCCTATATGGCGATCATTTTTTACTTTCACTTGAATTTATTAATATACAAATTTTAAAAAATGCAATAGATATTGAAGAATAAGGAATAGATATTGATAAATACTGGGGAATTTGTGTGTACCTTATCCTAATTCCTAGTTTAGGTATAATTATAACTTATGCTCAGAACAGAATATTTTTCTATTTCGTTGAATTAAAGTGAACATAATCGCCATATACAACGAGCATTCCAAAGACGTTAACGAATTCTGTTTTTAATTTACCTAAATAATTTTACCCTAAGTTGCATAAGATTTAGAATAGTTTTTTTTTTAATTTTCAAACAAGTTTGTTATGTCATAATTTTATTTACACCAAACGTTTATTACTGCTTTATTAATATTATTTTGAGCTTTAAATTTACGAGTACAATTTATTTACATTTAAGTACTAATATAACATATTATACGATAGAATGAAAGTGTTATTTATCTGCTTATGGTGCTTGGGTAATGTGTAGTCTATGGCTGGTTTTAATGTTCTAGAAAATTCGAATTTGTTTCAAAAGAATGACTGACGTTTAAAAGACAAGATGGCCGCTGGTCGGCATTTTTTTTTGAATTAAGATCTTGCCAAGTTGATGAACATTCAGCCCAGCCAAGTATTCCATTTATTATTAGGAAGTTACTGTAAAACTTTTCAATTTTAGTTTTGTTGCTATATTCGGTCTCTTTTGTACAGTATTATTTTCTGTGTATGTTTGCTGTGTATTTTTCTCGAATGTCTTGATTTTATTCTAACGTTTTGAATGATTTGTACTTACGATGTTTTGCTCTACTTAAAAATAAATCTCTAATGGGTACGACTGGTCTTTTATTTATGCAAAAAATTCCATTACTTACTTTTAACAAGCTACGAATAAAGAGCACTATGATATTATTTTGTCTTATAAAATCATGATGTAGGACATTGAAACATGGTTTATTAATTGCATTTGACGTAGATTTGACGTCAAAAGTAATTATAAAGTTGAAAACACAGGCAGCTCTGGGCACAGTTGTTAAATTGAATTGTTTTATTTTAAAGGCTCATGGTAGACAACGCTGCGTGAGCATCACGGTGGGATCACAATTTCCTTACCCTGTGTGGCAATGAGCAATGAGCCTCACCGGTGGGACCAAAATACCATTGAAAATTGTATGGGCCATGGGAGCAATTACTGAACGTGTTAAGGGCAGCCAACGTGTTAATCTACAAACTCAGTATTATTAAGAAGTATATTTCCGAGGGTCCAACCCAGCGAAAACACGATACATGTCTTAAAATTTTCTCTATTATATACGAGTATATACGAGTATATACGAGTGGATCAAAAGTTATCTCAATGATCGGACTCAATGTGTAGAGATTGCTAAGATTGAAAAGGGTTCAAAAGTTATATATCGATCTCTGTTCAAAATTAATAAATACGGAGTCCCTCAGGGAAGTATATTAGGACCTTTTATATTTTTGTTATATATTAACGACCTTCCCAACGTCACAATATATAAAACCATATTATTCGTAGATGATACAACATTAATAATAGAATGTAATGACCAAAAAACATACCAAAATGAAATTAATAAAAATCTTGACAAAATTCTAAAATGGCTGTATGATAATAATTTAAAAATAAACTTAAGTAAGACTAAAATGATACAATTTAAAAATCCTAGGCAGAAAACTATCGATCTTGACATTAAATATAATAATAATAAAATTGAAGAAGTTGACTCAATAAAATTCTTAGGTTTAATGGTAGACAAATATTGTGACTGGAAGGCGCACGTAGAATATATATGTAATAAACTTGACAGATTCGTATTTGCTATTAAAAAACTACGTCTGACGGTATCCACTGAAGCTGCATTAAATGCCTATCACGGGTATGTCGCTTCAACACTTTCATATGGTCTCATATTATGGGGTAACTCCGTGGATTTTATTAAAGCCTTTCGGGTTCAAAAAAAGTGCGTAAGAGCGGTTTACGGTGCTTGGTCGTTGGATAGCTGCAAACCTTTATTTATAAAATCTAACATTTTACCGTTGGTTTGCATGTACATAAAAGACATCTGTACTTTCGTGAAACAAAACCCTGAATTTTTTCCACTAAATTGTAATATGAATAACAGAAATGTCACTCCACGGAACAAATTCAAACTTTTTCTACCACAATGTAAAATGGACATTTTCAAGCGAAATGCTTATGTAAATGCTATAAAAATATATAATAAACTACCTAATCGATTTAAGGAATTACCTATAACTGCCTTTAAAAGAGAGATATCCAAATGGTTGCTAAAACATTGTTTTTATTGTTTAAATGAATACATGTCTCATACGTCAGAGCCAATGTAATGTTCCAAAAATTTATTTATCATTTATTCAATTTAATAATTAACTTAAGACTTCCATTTTGACTTTCGCATTTTATTATTAACCACTTACTTACACTAAATTATAATTAATTAACTTTTTGACATTACCTTGACATTGTATAATACTAATTTTAATAATTTATAATACCTACTTACTTAATTGAATCTTATCGTATTTTGTAATTACATAATATAGTTCAGTAAACATTTTCAATGTTTAATTGCACGCCATTTGAATGGCAGAATGTACAAGGACAATATATTAATTAATGTTAAGACCTATGTAACACTACATTCTTGCAATAAAAAATATTCTATTCTATATTCTATTCTATTGAAAAAAAATCACAAATATGATATAATTTTTATATATATATACCTAATTTCATGAATTTTTCATATATTGCCAAAACAGTGTATTTTCTCTTAACACATTGTATAAAATTCTATCACCGGAGAACTGACCAGTGACCTGACGGATTTTTTTATAATATATTTATCGAGTTATTAAGAAAAAACTAACTTGGCGATGATTCCGCGTCGTCCTTTTCACCGGGCATGTGAAAGACGGGCGTGAGTGTGAAGAAAGAAGGACGATGTTTTTTGCTTTATTCGCCCTCTTAACTAACTTAATTCCACAGAAACTGATGTGCTGCGCGGCGGATGTGCTCGAGGGCAAGGGGACGGTGCAGGTCGCGATCACGGTGACGGAGCTGCTGCGGCGGCACGCGGTCATCCGGGAGTCCCCCGCTAGCCCCCCGCCGACCGCCCCCGCGCCTGTCACCGCCCCCGCGCCCGCCACCTAGCGCCCCCGACTCGCCGTGGCGCCGCAGTCGCATCTGTCTCTGTAAGTCAGCGTGACCGCCCCCACCGCCACTGCCCCCGAGCCCGCCAGGCGCCACCTAGCGCCCCCGACTCGCCGTGGCGCCGCAGTCGCATCTGTCTCTGTAACTCAAAGTACGAGCTCTCAGAGGTGTCATCTGTAAGAGTCAATGGGCCTACTACGAAACCGTTTTGAGACTCAAACAATCGAATGAGAATGCCGCGTCCTACTCTAACAACGTCATTTCACGTTTGTTATAGCAGGACGCGGCATTCTCTTACGATTGTTTGAGTCTCAAAACGGTTTCGTGGTACAGCCCTAGTTTTGAGTGCAGATTAGTAGTGCAGCGAAGCGTAATTTTTTGATAAAAGAAAAATTACTCAATGGAATTTATGCGATAGTACGTACATCACGGTTTGTTATTTTGTGGATGTATTTTTTTATTTTGCTTCGCTCTGCTACTCATCTACCGTAGTATGAATTGACCCTAATTTTGTCTATTATTATTATTATTATAGTATCTGCTTAAAGACCGCCTACATAATTAATTATTTAGGCACGTGTCTTAACACTAGGTATATAACGTTATATACTAAACTTATTTCAAATACGATGGATCAGTTTTCGAATCTTCCAAGCTCAGAAATAAGGGATTTTTCAATGGTTAACAAAAAGTAGGCAAATAGGCATGTTTACTTTATTGTAACCACAACTACATAATATTATTAGTGTGTAGCTTCTGTATTTTTATTTTCAGTAGAATAAACTATTGATTTTGACAACTAAAATGCATTGATATTATACATTCTCGTATAAAATATACATAAAGAAGCGTACATTTTAAACAGTATCCAGTAACGCATTAGATTTGAATCTTTAGTGAACAATAAGGCTATAAAATAAGTATGACATAATATACCAAAATATTTTTCCACAACACTAACTTAATATCCCATAATAGTTTTCATACTTCCACTAGTCGATTATTTCATAGAGATTCATCCATAGAGATTAAAGTAAAGGACCGCGCTAAGCGACATTACGCGGCAGCGACTCGACGCGACACTTCACTTTTCATAGAACTAATGTTTCACGTAGCGGCAGCGACCGCGTACTGCGTAGTGCAGTAATTGATGTCGCTTCAGTGCATTCTTCTAATGTCACTTACGCCTGTTATTTTTGCGTTGTCGCTTTAATGCGTTTCTCAAAATATCATCCCTTCCTTTTTTATCAGGAAGAACGAGAGAGATAGATATTTAATCAACGATTTACAGATGTTAGTGATATTGGCACTTTCCATTTGTTTAATACTCAAAATGACCACCTATACATAATGTAATGTTAATAAGTTTAGATGTTGTACAAATCCCGTGCGAAATAGAAGAGTAGGACTTATGTATAAAGTGATGTTTAAGATTACGAACGATTTCACAAAACAAATGAACTAAGAGCCTGTCCGCACTGCGCAATATTTAATTTCGTGAATTTGTTCATATATATTTTTTATTCGCAGTGCGAATACTCCTATAACAGCGGTCGGCAAAGCGCGGACACGTCTTGCTTGCGGCCCGTGGATGTTTTGTGAATAAGTTATATGTATGTATCAAAAACAATGTTTTCTAATACTGCCAGTAGTTGTCGCCACTTAAGTACGTAGCTGTTGGTGCCATTTTTACTAAAAACTTATTTCCTTTCAATATTGAGCTTCTAGGGTTAATACGAGTATGAGGTTTGCGGCCCGCCTTTAGTTTGTTTTGCTACCTTGTGGCCTTTGCCTGCCAAAAGGTTGCCGACCGCTGTCCTATAAGATTCAATGTATAACAGAAATGCGAGAAAAAATCCGCACGATTAAAATTCCCAGTCCGGTCAGGCTCTAAGTTTAACCAAAACCACGATTCTAGGAATTACTTAAACGTGATATTGTATTCATGTTTTATAACGCTACCGCAATCACACACTGCCTATCTGAGTGAGACAACACGCTACGAAGAATTGGGCTCCTAAAATAATGTCACACAAAATCTAGTCAGACTATTGTTATATACCATAATATTGAGCATTTTAAGTTCCCTCTTTCTTACGTGTAATAGCAACTGACAGCTTTCTTACCCGACACAAGAGAAATGAAACACTGATATGGTAGCCATGATGTTTTTACAATTATTGTAATTTTTTAAACATGAAAGGATTTGATGTATTGAATGATATCACACCTATGATGTATGAAGTAAGATTAGTACTTGGAATAATTATATTATTTCTATTCGATTTGAACTAATAGTAATTGTTGAAATTTTAATGTAAACTAGCGTAGCAACTTTTTGTTAGCAATTTTAGGTAGGTAATGTTATTCAGCAATGTTAGCACTGACCTTAATGGTAACTTATTATACCAACAAAATTAAAAGCAATACAACCAACTAATGGTAATTATAATATTACTTTAACTTATTGCTACTACGAAACTTTGTATTCGTTGTAGTAGTATACAATTTAAGTAATAATATAATTTCTTTGTTATGTGATAACCACATAAGCCTTTTAACCAACTTACAATTCGATCCATGCCTTATTTTACAATTGTTGTGATTTGTAGTTAGTGTTCACCACGCCGCCTTACGAGACTAGCCCGAGTCTAAAATTGTAAAAAAAATGTAATATCAGAAAAGTTGATTCATAGGCGATAGATGGCGGGGCGCCCTATTGTGGCGGGCCTATGTAAATTGGTCGCCTTTAAATGTCAAACCCAGCTGACAGATTACGACTAAGGGTCAATTCAGACCGCAACGTGACGCGGCGAGACGCGACGCGACGCGGCATAAATTTGACAGATTTCATATGGATTTGACAGATTCGCAAGACGTCTCACGAAATTGAAATCTGTCAAATCCATACCTACTTAGGTCGCGTCGCGTCGCGCCTCGCCGCGTCACGTTGCGGTCTGAATTGACCCTAACACTGAATTGTCATTTAAACTCGAACAAAAGACGTAGGTCAACTGCCTATGAATCAATTTCTTCGATGGTATAATCGCAGTCAGAAAAAATTTAGCTTCTAATCACATGTCTCTTTCTTTCTTTATTTGTAGAGCCTAGAGGTTGTTGACTAATAAAGAAAGAGAGACCTATAGATAATATTTTATAGGGGACGTGCAATGTGAATGAACTAAAGGTGGCAGCATATTTCATGTAAACAGTACAACACAAGTTTCGGACTTTAGACGCTATATGTATATACTCCAAAAGTCTTTTGGAGTATAAGAGAACATACAAACTGATAGTGGTGGCAACAAAGTTGAAGTTTAGAGTATATTATGTAATAACTAATAAGTTACGTATTGGTGACCCCACTTCGCAGCACCTGCGCTGCGCACGTTCCCTGTGGTCCCTAAAGTGGCTTTGTTGTAACTGACTGTGATTAATCGGAGTATAGCATCTGTAATATCAGGGGGCTACCCCCCTAGACAAGTGGCAAGCGACTAACGCTACAAAATGTATGAGATTTGACATTAGTATTCGCTAGTGAAGCGATGACTTATGAGTAATTATGTCAAATCGCATACATTTTGTAGCGTTAGCGTTAGCGTAGCGTTAGTCGCTTGCCACTTGTCTAGGGGGGAGACCTTATGAAGACTGAAATATTGTCTTTGCACGCACATGACACTTAATTAAGGTTTTTTAATACATTTTTGTCACGTTAAATATAGAATATTATAGGCTCCTGTCGATTTGAAAATGTCTCTAAAAAATTCAAAATGGCCAAGTCAAAAGTGAGCCTTAGATTTTTGTTAGATTTGGGAAAGGACCACATCGGCTTACCCCTTTACTAATAAAAATTTACAAACGATACGCTATACGATGTTTTGCCTTTGTCCAATACATTGGAGCTTGTAAGATAGAGACAAAACGCTGTATGGCTTTATAACTTTTTGAATAACTTTTTTTTATTAGTAAAGAGCTAAGGAAATGAGAACAAAATGGGTAAGAATCAAGCTTTAAACCTTAAGTAAGGCTGATTAAAAAGGTAACGTTTGCCATATTAGTATAGATCATCTTTTCACTAAGCACATCACAGTCGCTAAAATGTCCTCATCATTATACGCTATAATTTATTTTGATCTGAATATATTCAATGATTAGTGAAGCTATAATGCGACCAAATTAAAATTTACTTATTAACGGCGATATAAGAAAACAATTTTATATTTCTTCAGCCGAGATATATTTTTGTTTATATTTAGATCAAAATGATTTGAAACGTAGTAAATAAATACATTAGATTGAAAGTAGATGGATACTTTGTACCAACCGGCTGTGTATGATAGATGTAATTGTAAAATAATTGCCACTGTAGTGCAAAAAATCTAGTATTAATCATAAATTTATCACATATTTCTGTCTCGTATAAATATTGTTTTCTCACTTTTCTCGCTCTATCAAACGCAGCTTTGCTGTACGTTATAAAAGTTAGAGGTTGACAGCTGTATGCATTGCAATAGGCGAATGAAACAGGAGATTTCTTATCAAACCTACGTGTGGACGTTGAAATGTTATTTCTATTTACATGGATTTTGTTTCTCTACCAGATATAAATATTAATTCAATAAAAGTTTCGGACACACACAAAGATGTACCACCGAATTTCGATTTTGAATACTCGTAGCTATAGATAATTTAGATTTTTCTCGTCGTTTGCAAATGTAGTCAATTTCTATTGAAATTTGTGTATTTGGTGTAAATAGTTATCTTATGTTAGATTTAACTATTTTGTGATTTTTTCTCTCTTCGAATAAATATACTTAATCTGTTTATCTATATTCTATAGAATAGGTATGATTTGGTTGTAGATTTTGTAATACATTTATTACAGATATAGAAAAGAAATATTACATTATAATGTAATTTGTTACCACAAATTTTGTATTTGTTTATTATATTGTGTTTTTTTTACTTGAATAATAATTAATAATTAATTTTCAATGATTTATGATGGAAATTTATAATTTTTGATTTGAATTATTTTATAAATTTAACGTATTGATTGTTTACGATACAAATGCGATTACAATATTATTATTCCTTAAACGATTTCTCCATTGAAAATTAGTAAATTATTTTACCTTATGTATTGGACTATACTATTATTTATTTCAGTTTTTAATGCTCTAAAACGAAGAATGATTTATTTCAAAGTACGCGCAATCGAGTACGAACAGTTTTTTATACGCTTTTTGTTAGCTTCACCTGTATATTTGTTTGTAACCGACTTCTTTGGGCGCGATTTTGACCCACTTTAAACAGCCAGATTTCGTTCAAACTTTGTAGATTTATCGAGGACCGATGACAATATGTTTGTATGTTTGTTTGTAACCGACGCTTTATATAAAAAGCGTGTTTTTAGTTTTTTTAACTATTACTTATTCAAAGATCTTTTATGATTTTTACGGTAGTTACTGTACAATACGTCTGTAGCATTTACCTAATGAATAATTTTGTCGTCTATAGAGACGAAAGTTAAAAAACTTTTTCTTGATTCTTGATTGCTGTGGTTATTTAATTACTAATTTTTTGTGATCTCAAAAACATTGAAATATCAGAAATATAGAGTCGTGTTCATTTAAGTAGGTAACTTAAAAACCTTGTAATCTTTTTTTTTTTTTTATGTTTTTCACTTACACGTACGGTCAAAATGTCTGTAGAGTCGGCTGATATGTGATATAACATCATCAAAATAATTATCAAATCGGATCTACAGAAATTTCGACGTAGTATTTTCTACCTACTCTCGTAATAGTTATTTGCTTAACCGACTTTGTGATAAGATGTATAAATGTTTAAGCTAAGGTACCGGAGGAAATTAGAACAGGTCTTTGTCCTTACTCAAAGATATCGTGCCAAAGACTGGTTGAAGGATGTTCCCCTGTAAAGCTAAGTGCACAGAGTATGTAGTGATTGTCATATCTTGTGTTTATATTATGTAGATACAAATAAAAGTCTTATTCATATTCCAGTGTTTGATTTTATTTTTTAAATTTTATTATAGTTCATCCTACAGTACGGCGTTGGTGGCGATTGGTGGATTTTATGGCGCGTTTTTGCTAATTAAATGCTAACGTTAAAGATTTTCGTATCACACAAAAACATTTTCTAAATAAGAATAATATACTTATTTTTCAGTGTCTTTTAGAGACAACATTATCCAGAATAATTATTATTGTTTATAGTGAAAACTATAAACAATAATAATTATTATTAATCTCGCTTTTTCTTAATCTCGCTAGATATATCAAATCATCATCAACATAAATCGCAACAATGATGATACGAGTAGAAAAAGCAGTGAAGTAGCAAGTAACGTTGTGGGGGGTGGGGCGAGCGCTGGCCCCGCCCCCTCATTACCGCTGGCGCCAGCGTGTGCCCGTTAATTGACTATATTGTGTGATGATGCCGCTATCATTTGAATAAGCCTATAGCTTTATTACAGTAATAATTATTGTTAGTAAATATTTTTTAACTTATTTAAATAAATAAGTTAAAAAATGTTTACTTAGGTACTCAAAGTTTGCTCAAAAAATATGTTCACATTCAAATGTGAACATTTTTGAGCACACTTAACTAGCCAATTACCTAATTACCGAAAGGTAAGTTTGGTAGAAAGTAAAAACCAAACCTTTATTATATTATGGGGAAATGATTGGGGACATCGGCCGAAGTAAGTGAGGCTCCCAAGGGGTGGATGATGGATCTACCCACTAAAACTCCATAGTGCTCAGTGCTGATCGCTTAAGCCTTAAGGCAAAGTTGCGGGAACCATAAAATCCAACGCAAAAGCCTATCAGAAGCCAGCAAGATTTTCGAGATTTGGAAACGGGAAAGTATCAAACAAGTAATATCAGGTCGAGGCTTCTAAAAGTCTAGATTAAAATCTAGAATGTTAATTTTAAATAAATAAAATTTACATTTCAAACACAGCTAATTGTAATTGTATAAAGGAAACAAGGGATTTGGCCCAGAACGGCGCATCACATCCGCCGTAAAAAGCGTAGAATTGGTAGAATCGCCGCCCATTGTCTGCCGGCTTTCTACCAATATTATTTACTTTTCGTAAAATCATCGCCCTTGTTTACAAGTAATTAATTAGGGACAATGAGGTTCGTAAACGAAAGCTTTTTGTTGTCTATTGTTAGTGAGGGGAAATGTCGATAAAATTGTTTTCCTTATGACTTATGAGGTTTTTTTTACCGAATAGGTTTCAAAGTTACTAACCGATTTTGGGGTAATTTGGGATAAACAAATGCGTAGATATGTATCTATAACAACACTCATATTAATTTATGGGAAAAGTACAGTTCCCCACGGTTCAATATTTCACGTAAGAAGTCGCGCGAACCTTCTATAAAAAGTAGATTATGTTGGGTATAATTTAATTTTATAGTTTAAGTTATTAGTGAATGCTAGCTCTTCTTCACAGGGAATGCCTACCCAGTACGTATTAGCTAAGGATTTGGAATCTACAAATAAAAAAATCTACAAAAAAAGTAAGTGGAGAGTTGCAACTTGCAAGAACCCCTGGATACCACTATCGATACATTGCTGCAAACGCGCCTCCCTACTTACACCATGACGCTCAGCCACAGGCAGTAAGTATTTTGGTAAATCGAGCGGAAAATTGCCTGATTCTAATGGGGTTGCGAATGGGCGTCTCGCAGGATACGTATAATACACCTCACTAATTATTTTCGATTCATTCGACGCACCCGAAATAAAAAATTTAATTTTCACCTTCTTACGTCAGCAGTTTTCGACCGATCGGTAAATAGAGTTTATTATAATGGACTGATTATGCACGGCTGATCGACAACCAGACAGATTGATGTTTATTATACGTAGTCATGTGGTCCCTCATCAATCGGGTTGGTTTGTTTAAAAAAATGATTTTAGCTGGATGTGCAATGGATACTGGACTATCTAGACCTGAAAAAACCTATAAAATTTTTTGATGCCACCTTTATAATAAATGTAAGTAGGTATAAATAGGTGGACCAACGGATATTGTATGGAGTCTTTCACGCAAAAGTTATTTATCATTAAAATATTTTGATAAGTAGGTACCTACCTACTGTATGGTAGTAGACTAAGGACTGTAATTTCACACTGGTAAATATTATATTTTACCTACTATACCTATATAACAAATTATACTTTATGCTTAATCCAAAAATTAGAATATTCCCGTAGGGCGTAGCTGGACTGGACATACAGTACTTACTACCTAGGTATTTAATTATTTATGAATCTACAGGTGCCAGTATCTCAATAAAATACATTGAATAACTTATTAAATATTTCGAAACCGACTGTGTAGCGACAATCTTACGAGTTTATGAGCGCAGGAAGCGAAGTTTCGCACCTATAAAGTGTTGAAATTATAACGCGGGTACGGAATAAATTAATTGTGAACTTAATAGATGCGAGATAAGACGCGAGTTAGTTAGTCATAGCTGGAGCCTGGAGGATGCCGGTAGAGTGACCATGATTCATTAAAGTAGGGAATTCCGAATTGTAGAGCACTTTCACTAAAGTGCTCTACAATTAACATTTTCGTTTTTACTTTATGTGTATACTAGTTGACCCGGCAAACGTTGTTTTGCCATTTAAAGTATTTCTACTTCATGAGTTGATACAAAATCTTACCCCCTCTTTTGCCCCCTAAGAGGGGTGGGGGGGAAAATTGTGTAGACGTGATGTTAAGTTGGAAAATACAGTTAATAATATGAATTGTAAGTCCATTAAAGAAAAAATTTGATACAAAATCTGACCCCCTTTTTGGTCCCCTTAGAGGGGTGGGGGGAATTTTTTTATACACCAGATGTTAAGTTGGAAGAAGACAAATATATCTGCGAAAACCGCTTTCAAATCGGATTAGTAGTTTTCGTGTGATAGTGGAACAAACATACAGACAGACAGATAGACAAAAAACTAACCACATTTTTGGCTTCTCTAGCAATCTAGTGACACCCTCCGCTTATTATTTTTTGAATATCTTTAATGTACAGAATTCACATTTCTACAGTTTTATTATATGTATAGATAAAGGCCTGTTTCACCACTTCCTCATAAGTAGCGGATAGCCTATCCAGCACTTATTAGGAACTCTAAGGGCCTGTTTCACCACTTCCTGATAAAGTGTTAGATAGGCTTATTTGACAGATTCTCCATACTCTATCTTTCAAGTTAAGAGGTGAGCATTATCAGGAAGTGGTGAAACAGGCCCTTAGTATTATATTTTAAGGGATGTTAATGTATGAATGGTTTTACAGAACATTATTTAACATAAACATAGTAAATGGGCAAATTATTTTTTTATTCATAGATCTAGAGTAGGATAAGTCCGGTAGAGCATGGAACTGACAACTTATTGCAATAAACATCATAATATTGTAGTAAGATCTTAAGACAAAAAAAACGAAATAGCCAAAAACTGCCTTTTTCGTCTCTAAATCACGTTTGTCGTGGTTTATCTGAGCTCTATTTTCAAGCGATGGTATAATTTCTATAAAGTGCAAATGGTACTTAGTGAGCCTCACATATTATGGTCACCCTACTCTCTCCACGGAATGCACAGCGGGTCACCACGCTGTTGTCACCGGTGAGACTGTCCCATTGTACCAATTACCATACGTGGGATGAATCGACACCTACGGCCTAATCTCTACATAATATTAATGTCTTTATCTCGGTCCAGGAAATCATAACATAGGCTTAGCATAATCTAGGTAATATTTTAGTTAGAGCCAAGAGGTAAATTAGAGGGGTCTTCACAGAAACCTAGGTTATTGTTAGGTAAGTATACATATTTTGATATTAAAAGTATTAAAATATCTACATCTAATGATGATAATATACAATAAGTATTTTTTTATTCGATTGAAATTACAAACTGATGCCCTATGGAAGTTCCAGAAGACCGCAGAAGTAAAAACATCAAGGACTCGTTCCTTACTTACGCTGCGCCGACGGCTCTTCCTTACGAATTTTGGATCACGTGTCCAACTTTTAATGAAAAGTATGTGCACTTTTCATCAAAGCTCAAAAGTTCCAACTATATATACGCTACCCAATAAATTTTTACTTCAAAAGCTATTCAAAAGTACCTATAGTCACTTTTCACACATACCATTGAAAGTGAGCCCAAAATTATGTACCTATCTAATTTATTATTATTATTATTGTTTATCTCAAACTGGATACATCTTGTATTTCGCTGACAAAAGGGTCTGTGTGAATTGTATGTTAAACGCTATAATTAATTATAGTGAAACAATTACATAGAAAGTCGGAATTTTAAATGATTTTGTGTGAGATTTCGAAAATCTCAAATAAAGTCCGTGAGAAATACATTTAAAAAGTGTTAAAATTAATTAAAATGTAAAAACAAAAGGAGTCTGGACTCCTTTTGTTAATTTCACCTTTTAATTAATTTAAAAACACTGGTGTTTTTCAGCCTCGCGAAAAACATTGCATGCAGACCTATGCAAGTTTGCACCTATGCGGTATGCCATAGGTTCTCTGCATGCAGTGTTTTTCAATCATTTTTGTCCTATGGAGATTATAAAATCTCCATACTTGACCGGCCGAATCGTCACGCATACAACTCTTTTTGTTGGAATTAGATAAAGAGTACCAAAAGCCCTTATTTTGTACCTCACATGCTGATAATGATGAACTTTTACATACAACAGCTGCTCGTTGAAAGTAATTAAAACTAAACATTTGAACAACGACGCGAGTGATTCTAATTGATTACTTGACTTATGAGCACAAAAACCAAATTAACAAATTCGAAGTTGGAACTTATTAAAGTTTTTTAGCCCGCCTAATCGTGCCGAAGGTAGGAGGTTAATTCCCGCCGATGAAATATCGTCCGTTTATGCAAATGGTGGAGGGCCTCCAAGTAATTAAATACACGGCCCGAGGCCAGCTAACTATTTGTTAAGTGTGCCGTTAAATTCTTTGGCCTGATGTCGAATGATATATCTTCCGCCGTAAATCTCGGTGGTTGAATAGCAATTTACTATTTAAGGTTGTACACTCTTTATCGACGCGAATGAGATGTATTTTTCGATTGATACATTGTATTAATTGTGTTGTTTTATTAATTAATCAAATCAAATCAAATCAAATCAAAACATTTATTTCAGGCATCAGAGGCCCATATAACAAATACCTTAAACCTAGCATACACATAATTTTATAATAAATACCTTAAAACTAACATACATACATTTTCTATATTCATTCATAATAACAGATTCCTACCTAGATATTAATATGCAGTAATTATTTATTTACTTATTTATTTAACACTTTATGCACAATGTACAATGGCGGACTTAATGCCATAGGGCATTTTCTACCAGTCAACCATTGGGTGGTAACAGAGACAAAACTAAAAACACAGGTGCTTTCTGTGTAGAAAAAAGAACACACATTTAGGAAATACTTAATGGGAGTGACTATTCGTCCGGGTACCGTACGAATAATTCTTATATATTCGTCCGGATATATTTTTGACAACACAAGACATACAAGACAATATCCGGACAATTAGCTGGTACTGCTCGGCTGCATCTATTTATCCGGGTACTGTACGAATAATTCTGATTTATTCGTCCGGGTACATTTTGTCAGGACAGTGGATGATGATGATTGGATAGATATTATAACAGATATATTAGAATGATTATTCTAACTGTTCAAAAGTATAAAATTTATCACCTATATTTAAATAATGGTGATTAAAAACTTCATTTACACTCTCTTACTGTATTCATAGTTATAAAAGTGAAGCTAATAAAAGCGTGTTAAAAATGTGGATTCTGTGTAATAGCTAGGTATACAGACTAACAAAATTGTGATAATACTTTACGGACTGTGTGTGTCCCTTGTATAGAGGTCACCTTGAAAGTGCAGCGCTGAAAGAGCATTTTTTTTGTGATTTGTATGGACAAGGGCCCCTGCGTCATGAGTTTGCCCATACAAATCACAAAAAAATCTCTTCCAGCGCTGCTACCTTTACAGTGAACTCTAAACAAAGGACACATACACATCCTAGTTTTGTTACACCCCCGTATTAGCTAGATGATGAAGTACAATGATATCTTTCGATGCATGGTGAATGGTGATCATTGATCGTAGATACTGTAGTGTACATAGCTAAACTTCTTTTATAAAACCTATTTTATTTTGTACTCTTTACTTTATGATATTTTGACTTGTTTACTTTTTGATAGATTTTGTCATTATATTAAAATAATTTCGCTTGAACATCGAGTCTGTTATTTTTTTCCTCGCACCTTCTAACTAAAAGTTCGGGCAAGTTAGCACCCTCGCACGCCTGCGAGGACCTTGCTCACTTCACTGGTGACCCCGGAAGGAACACAAAATGGAAAAACAGAATTGTAGCAGCGATCAAAGAGACGGCGCAAGACATCGGTGACCTCGACAAAACACGCCTTCTCCATCACCACACTCCGCGCCCCATCCGCACCACGCCAGCCAGCATCGCCACATCGGGTACATCGACCCACTAGCCACAACGTACCGCGGCCAGGGCAACTCCACATCGGCATCAATGGGCAATCTCACTACACCGACCGGTTAGCAAGCAGGGCACATCTCTCCTGGTCGGCATGTAGCATCGGCTCCACACGGCAGCTATCCGACTCACTGGATCCCGTGCAGCAGCATCACAGTTCCGACTCACTGGGACTACACTGCAGCCAACGCTGGTACTAGCGACGCAAGCGGCAAGTCGATTTCACGGTTCGACCTTCGGTAGTTTTAAAACCGGTTATTATCGCCCTTGACGGTCTCTGGAGGGGGTGATGTAGTGTACATAGCTAAACTTCTTTTATAAAACCTATTTTATTTTGTACTCTTTACTTTACTTGTTTACTTTTTGATAGATTTTGTCATTATATTAAAATAATTTCGCTTGAACATCGAGTCTGTTATTTTTTTCCTCGCACCTTCTAACTAAAAGTTCGGGCAAGTTAGCACCCTCGCACGCCTGCGAGGACCTTGCTCACTTCAATACGATTTCGCCATTTTTTATTTTTGTATTTTTATTGTGTAAATATTTCTTATTTACTAATTATTTAAAATAGCTCAAAGCATAGAGAGCTACGTCAGCTGCAAGAGAAGTGTTTTCGTCCATCTCACAGAGAAAAATAATGGTCCATCTTCTCTGAGTTCATAACTGCGATTGAACTAAGCGAGCATGTACATGATCGCACTCGGGCAAGGGGCTCTCGCACGAGACTCTCGCCCGAGAGCTCTCGGCGAGAGTGTACAGCCGACATTAAAAATGATCTCAAAAGGATCACATAATTCTTATTCTTCATTAGTATCTTTTTCTAAATTCGACTATAACTGAACTATTTCTGTACTCAATCACAGACTAGATAATAGTACAAGTAACTCAATCTTAATCCGGGTACTGTACAAGGCAGAGGCACTGCTGTCTGCCGTGCCCCCAGATTACCGGACCAATAAAATAAAATTATTCTGGTACCCGGATAAATAATTTAAAATTATTCGTACAGCTGTATCCGGACGAATAATTTAAAATTATTCGTACGGTACCCGGACGAATAATTTTAAATTATTCGTACGGTATCCGGACAAATAGATGCAGCCATACTTAATTAATATACAATACATACTGATGAAGATAATAACTAATACTAGGCATACGATATATTGATACAATATAAATATATTATTATACATATTATACATACTTATATAATATATATTTATATATAATATACAACACACTCTACATATTATACATATTATACAAATACTTACATATTAAGTACACATTATACATATCCATATTAAAAAAATGAGTACTATATTAATTTATTTTTCTTAAGATTCTGCCAATTCCCTTAGATACAACAGTCGGACTCTACGTTTAAACGTTTCTCTGGTTGGGCTTAACCTGATTTCCGTAGGTAGGGCGTTCCACAGTAAAATTGCCTGGACATGGAAGGAGGAATGGACTAGACTGGAGCGATGAGGTGGGCAGGGGAGTTCAGGAGTATATAGAGCATACACAGAGCTCGCACTGAACGACGTTGTCGTACAGGCAACCAGTGAAGCTTGGTACGATAGGAAGATACGTGGTCATATTTCCGGAGATTGTATATAAACCTGATGCAGTTGTTAATGAGTCGGTCATATTTATCGAGCTTGTCCGCATTGAGGTCTAAATAGCACACATCTAAAATCAAATAATTACTAACACACGATTTAAATAGCAAACTTATGGCGTTTTTGAAACTAGCGTTGAACTACAGATACGATCAATTTTCGCCAATGGATGTTCAACGCGATTTTTTTCTTCATGCTGTTTAGCTATGGCAATATTATGTGCAAAAGTGCCTGTCTGTCTATCACTATTTTCGCTTAAACTGCTAAACCAATTTAGATAATTTGATATTATAGGTACGAAGTTTTTATGGTGAAAAAATTTACGATTCCCGCACGTTAAATTAATTATTATCAAACGCAAAAAAAATGCGAGCAACATTTTCAATAGTATAAAAGCTCAATATTTTAACATTTGCAAGTCTCTCTATTCTTCGTTTCAAATATATTTTCATACACAGTTTCAAGCTTTTCATTAGTCATTTTTAATTAGTTTAGAATCGATTGTTCACCAATTCACCTTTCCATTGACACCGGACGTCGGCCATTAATTCAGTTAAATAAGTCGATCGCCGAGGGCATTTAATAACTCGAACTGCCCAAAGCATCCTTTACAATCAAACAATTTATTCGACCAAGCGCCGCTCAATACAATATGTGCCCTGAATATGCTAGTTTAAAGCAATGTTGATACAGCTTCGATATGAATTAGATGTAGCGTTGTTATAATTATAATACTCCAAAATTGTATAGTGACGAATCAACGTGAAACGTGCTCAAAACTCCATAAATCGTTTAATATGACGTAACTTAGATATGGGGTGTATCCGGTACCGTCATGAAACAGAACCACAATTACAGAACTAAGCTTTAGGCTTATTACTTACAATCGCGAATATTTTATGTGGACACATCCGTCAGACCTCAGTATGTAACAAATAATAATAATACTTTAAAGGTCTGCATGTGTTCCTTGTAGAGAGTTCACTGTGAAAGCAGCAGCGCTGAAAACCATTTTGTGATTTGTATGGGCAAGCACCCCAGCGTCACGAGTTTCCCCAATAGTTATTTTTTCATATTTTTCTTTGAGCACATTTATGATGTTCGGGTTAGGAAATATTTCATAGAAACAGATGTCAAAAGTCCTTAAGCGCAGACCTGCTACAGTGCTTGTACTTCAACAGTGAACTTCATACAATGGACACACACTCACCCTAAACTAAAGTAAACTATCACTTCTCTATGTTACATCCCGTATACGAAATACTATTTTGCCAGTTGAGTCCAGACTGGAGCGAAGCTGTATAGCAGAATCTGAGTGTTGGTGCCTGGTCTCCAGACATATTTCACCTTTAAGTCGATCATATAAGGATCACAATACTATAAAAGCTCTGAGCACACACTACATGAATATAACGAACATTTAGCAATTAACTTAACAAACAAATGTAATATATCGCGGGTAGATTCAATACTAAAGCGGCGTCTGCGCAGACGGGCCGTACGTTACCGCCTAAGGCGCGTGCACACTGTCTTCATTGTATAAACCCTCGTTATAATGTGGTGATGGTATGTAAATTGATAAAACCTTTATATGGGCTTTAAGTTTTAACTATACGATCCCGAATCGGATAAAAAACATACTACCGAATATAGAACCTACTTTCTTCCTGCTTTTTGGAAGTCGGTTAAATAGGAAAAAATACTGAAGACTTTTATACTAACTATACTATGATACTAACTTAAAAACAAAAAACTTTAAGACAGGGATAATTAATGATCCCTTTGATTATTTACACGTCCTTTGATTTTTAATTTGATTATTTACAATAATGATCCTTGTGGCTGTTGTAACTGCTACACGTCTTTTATCAATATAAAAGAAAAACAGTAAACCATGTTGGTTTAGTTTTGGGTCTTTTTCGATCGATAATGTGTCGAGGTTTATTTCAAAGTTATTTCGAAAAATTCAATGTGGCCACACCTTAACATACCGAACACCGCCACTAACTCACGAGTCAACTCAAAGAGTTATTGAGTTTGCGAACTCAAAACATTATTTGTTTTAAATTAACTGGTAATTAATTCTATAGTAATTGAAGGAGCAAATACGTTGTTAAGTGTCTCTTAAAATTGACTATGGTAATAGTATTAATTTTATTATCTTTGCTAGGGATTTACAAAGTGCCTGCCTTTTAATACCTTAATAATATCCAAATCGCCAAAAATAGCCAATCAATAATTAAATCGTCGGTTTTATACTCTATTAAAAGAAAATTCAATCTCTTTGTGTTGGAATTGTTTTTAATTAATATAATCAAAACACAATTAACTGTGATTTATGTGGATGATATAATCACAATTTAATCAAAGGCTAACATGTCGGTATATTTTACGGCGTATAATTCATAAACTCTGATGCCTTATATTTTTACGGCCTCAGTATAACCCCACTTTATATGAAGTCGTAAAATTAAGTTTCACATTAATCTCTAAATTATTGATTACTATATTATACGCCCGCGACTTTGTTCGCAAGAAAGATTCTTCTTTTCGAAGTCTTCTATACTTTGCAACTTAAAAAAAGAGGTTTCAAATTATTTTCTTTTAAATCGGTTAAAGCTTGAAAATTGCGTACAATAGGTACAATTTAAACAAATTTTGCTACAGTAGTGGCAAAATTTGTAACAAAACACCCGTTTAAGGATCCGTAGCCAAATGGCAAAAACGGAACCTTTATAGATTCGTCATGTCTGTCTGTCTGTCCGCCCGTATGTCACAGCCACTTTTCTCCGAAACTATACGAGCTATACCTACTATTGAAACTTGGTATTTTGACTTACAAATCTCAAAAGTAATACAATATTAGAATGTTACTCTTACCGACGGATTTTAATTAAATATTAAGGCCCGTATAAATAGTCAGTATTTAAGATGCGACCCGGTCTCAAGACGCGGTTCAGGCTCTGTGATTGGTTGGCTGTCAAAAATTGGACCAATCACAGAGCCGAACCGCGTCTTGAGACCGGGTCGCATCTTAAATACTGACTATTTATACGGGCCTAAGAGTCGAAACTTGAGTAGTGGAGAAAAACATCTGCTTTATTTTTTCGTGGGATAATATTTGATTCTTTTCTCTTGTTTACTGTATGAAGTTGAGGGTAAGTGGTAACAAATTGATCTTCTAGTTACAATAATAATTAATTAATAAGTTCATCCTATTACAAGTAACATCGCTAATATATGACCCGTGACCCGAACATTGACAAAACAACGCACCCTTTCATCCAATTAGACCGTCATAAAAATAATCATAATACCATCACAACGTAGAGAAGTGTAACAAACATCCAAGCTCTTATCTCCAAGATATAAGTGCCATAATCGCCTGGCAATGAAACTCAGGGGGTATTGTAGAGTTGTTATGGTGAGACGAAACATAGAGTTCTCATTAGAGATAACAAATCAAAATAATTATGCCGTAAAGGTTGGGCGTGCTCGATAGAGCAGGGTTCCACAGAGTAGATAGAGACAGAACGCAAGCTCATGTCACATAAAATCTGTCACACATGACACTTCACCTTACAGCGACAACGATGGGATATAAATGATGTTACAGTCAAAAATACAGCTCTTGCTGAAATATTGTTTTATGAGTCTTGACCCAAGAGCCTTATTTTTATAAGTTCTCAGGGCATCTGAACATGGGTGACACAAAAGCTATGGAGAAAACGTTTTTCTCTGAAACCGTTCTCTATACATGACCTCAAAATAAGGAAACGAGAGTTTGTATTATACTTCCAAAAAAAATCAAGTACAATAATTAATATGAATAAATTATAAATGATATTTGGTTCTCGAGCGCAGAACGCACGAACCTTATCTTCTGCCTGTATTTATTCTGTGGAATAGAGTTTATGATCGACCTGATTGTTCCGAATTTGTTTACGATCTCTTGTTTATTGTTAGATAATTTTTTATCAGCTACGTTTAATCTCTTATAATTGGTGAAATTTAAATTTTATTGTAATGAAGTTTTAGAGTTATTCTTGTATTATATCATAACGGTTTCAATAAAGTACCTGCCTATATTTAATTTAAAGGTTTTAAAGAAACTAGACATTGTTAATTTGTATCTAGCTTTTTACAAAGATAAAGAAAATTGTCACTATTTAAGGTACAAGTTACTCGTTGGTAGCGGTAACAAAAATTCAAATAAAATTCAACTTTGTAATCTAGAGTCAGAATCAGTAATTTTTCAAACAGTTATACCTATTGTATAAGCTATAAACCAATACGTACTGGCGAGCGATACATATATATTGTTCTATAACGCCTTGTACCTAAGGGTAATTCCGCAGTACTACCTACGTTAAACCTATTTCTTGAAAACTATAGTCTAGACTTCTAGAGACTATAGTTTTCACTTCACTCTACTGCAGAGCAAAATGAAAAGTGATGTAGAGCCTCTACACCACTACAAAACAGCGATGGCATGCATGGGTTGCTATACCAATGTCGGTAGAAAATAATATTATACAGGATGTAACAAAAATAAGTGATAATACTTTAGGGTGTGTATGTGTTCCTTGTGGACAGTTCACTGTGAAAGTAGCAGCGCTGAAAGACCAAAAATTGTTTTCACTTTTGTATGGGGAAACTCGTGACGCTCGGGCACTTAAACACACTGTATAATATTATGTATAGCCTATGTAAGCGGCAAGGAAACCCACCTTCACACTGAAGCTTTCAATGTATTTCCAGGTGATTATCCCGTCAGCTTCTCACAATAGACACTCTAAGCACACTAGGCCGAAGTTACGCCGCGCACCGGCGTAAATTCCGCCGCGTTTCAAACGCTTACAAAATACGAACGGAACGCGAGGGATGACACACTCCGTCCGTATTTTGTATGCGTTTGACATTTGCGGCGGAATTTACGCCGCCGTAACTTCGGCCTAGTGTGTTTAGACACTAATGGAGGAAATATCATAGAAAACATAATATAAGTACATATAATATTATCATAGAAAAAGCTGTAACATTTCTTAAACCTTCACGTCATATTCTGCTAGGGCTTGTCAACTTAAAATGACGCGCCCCTCCTATTCACAGAACAAAATTGCAAGTGTAAATACAGGATGGCATTGGAAAGTGAACTTTGATTCCTACCAAAATAGTTCACAATAAAGAAAAATTTTGTAGACATTTTAATACCGAGGCAAATCAAAATGGAACTACCATGCCAGTAGTTTCGTAAAATCGCGAATCTGATAGAGCAATTATCAAAAAGCCATGGCCAGTTATATCAATACTATCCCAGCCAGCCAGCCGTATCAATAAACTATCCCGTATTCGTTAAGCCCAATTTTCTCAACTGCCATAGAGTCCATAAAACCATAGATATTATATCAAGAATTTGTACGGCGCATTAAAGTATTGTTACCGACGAAATCAATTCGAATTGGAAGGCGCCACAGTCAATTATGATCTTCGTATCTCTGATTAATTTACTCGATGGTTGGACTTTATTTAAGCAATTTGTTTTGAATCAGTATAACTTTTAATCAGTGATGTGATAGGAGACTATGACTTTTCAACAGCACATAATATGTTAAGAAGAAGAACTGTAAATGTACACATTTACAGAATTATTGTAATCCAGTTTTGTCAAGCAAAATATAATGGAATGTTTTTACTTATGGGCTATGGTAGCTAGGTAGCTTCCTTATTTGCTTGGCAGCTTAAGTAGGTACTTATGGCAGAAAAAATATCTTCTAACAATGAAAGTATAATCTAATATAGGCACCGATCTAATAATGTTAGGTTTATTTGGTTTCCGCGGGTGAAGGCCGGAGGAGGTTCAAAATTTTGGCGAGTAACATGAAACGTCGTCTTCACTCCAACATTTTTAAATGAGTTTTCCCTCTTAAAGTACTCCACAATATTTGGTGACTGTCCATAAATATACGAAATCATTATGCCTAAATGACTCAATTATTATCATTTTATTAAAAAAAGGTGTTTGTGTGGCTTCTCCTAATATGTCGAAGCTTGTATTAAGCACAAAGCTTAATAAAGTTTTACAGCGACAATTACGTGTTATTATCACTTATTACGTCGGATAAATGCGGCTACAGACTCACATTCATGAAATTCTATTTACTTAACGGTTAGGACATCGCACACTATATACCTATAACCTAACTACATAGTTGTTAATTATTGAGCGAAAACTGTACATTTTCCGAGATAAAAACTGTGCTTTAAACGTCCTTTTCCGGGAGTCTATGTCTCTCTACACTTTGAATACATTCTCTTGTAGGTACTTAGGTACTTTTAGGCGTAAAGAGACATACATACAGATAGATTGAAAGACGGGCTTGACATAAATGAAACAAAAAAAAAATCATATTAGTATCACTTGCATATTGCTCAACTTTTGCCTGCTTACACTGTAGTGTGTAGTGTGTACCTGTGCACTTAAACCTGAAGTATTCTTATTATACTAAACCCTGCAGAGATACCTAATAATATTATCCTTTTCGATTATCAACGTTAATAATGTGCGATTGCACTAATATTTATTATTTCATTAATTTTGAGAGCGAAATTTGTCATCGCCACAAAAACTATTATTAAGCACGATGCAGTGCAAGGAATACAATCATTTTAATTATGTCATAACACATTAAGGACGCTATAACAAAAAAATTAGCTGGTCGGATGTCTGTCAGTACGAATATCGACGTTAATGACATTAAAATAAGATTCATATTAGCGCGCCTTGTACAGTGGCGGTTACGACGCTCGCCGCGCTCTTGATATGGCGAAAATGTATGAAAAAATTTGAGAAATTTTCTTATTTTTCTTATAACTGCAAAAGTTGTTTATTTTTATATAAAATGTTTAGCGGACTTTATAGAGGACTAAATAAGCAACATTTTTTTTGTATATTTATTTTCCTCAGTTCAGTGTATTGAGATATTAAGGTACCTCATTTTTTCATATTTTGCGATTATTGTGATGGTTAAAACGTATTTTATGTGAAAATTTTGTATGCGGCTATAGAATTTTTATCATACAGTCGAGGAGATGAATATATTATCTTTCATTTGAAACCAAAATATCCTCGCAGTTTGACTCCTAATTCTTTAATAGGGTACCGGAAAATCGCTGATATTTGTAATAGCGTCCTTAAGGATTGGCAAAAAGAAGCGCGCATTTTTAGGGTTCCGTAGCCAAAATGGCAAAAAAGGAACCCTTATAGATTCGTCATGTCTGTCTGTCTGTCTGTCTGTCTGTCTGTCTGTCCGTCAGTCCGTATGTCACAGCCACTTTTCTCCGAAACTATTAGAGCTATACTATTGAAACATTTGAAACTTGGTAAGTAGATGTAGTCTGTGAACTGCATTAAGATTTTAATGCAAAAATGGAAAAAACATTAAAAATTTTAGGGGTCCCCATAGGTACAACCTGAAACAAAAAAAAATTTTTTCATCTAACCTATGCGTGTGGGGTATCTATGGATAGGTCTCCAAAAATCATATTGAGGTTTCTCATATCATTTTTTTCTAACCTGAATAGTTTGCGTGAGAGACTCTTCCAAAGTGGTAAAATGTGTGTCCCCCCCCCTCTAATTTCTAAAGTAGGGGCATGATAATTCTAAAAAAAATATATGATGTAGATTACTATAAAAACTACCAACGAAAATTGGTTTGAACGAGATCTAGCCAGTAGTTTTTTTTATACGTCATAAATGGTAAACCTTAATCTAAATTTCATTAAATCGACTGAAATATAAAAATGAATCAAAAACCTTTTAATTTCATAAAAATAAACCTTATTGCTGCTGCGGAACCCTTCATGGGCGAGTCCAACTCGCACTTGGCCGCTTTTTTCAGTTTGTCGAAATGCTGTGCAAAATATACAGTACCTACGTGGATACGTATTTAATAAGTATAATAATTAATATTATATGACATGGAGGCCAAAGTATGTTTAAATTATTGATAATATGCCCGCTTCTAGGTTGCTTAGGGCCATTTCATATTATAATTATTATTGAAAGATGACGAAAATGGTATTAAACTTTTCTTGTTAGAACATTTTTCCGTTAATATACGTACGATAAGGCATCATTCTTATCGTATCGTTTTTATTTTGTTTACAAACCAAATGCACATAAAGGTAAAAATGTAGACTTAACGCCTATGGCATTATCTGCCGATCTGGTAGTCAATCTTTAGAGGCGGTACAGGAACAAAACTCTATAGGTGCCAGTGAAGGTACAAGAACAAAGAATACCTATATTTCTTTCTTATTAATTATTATTTAAATGAAAAATCCATGATTTTGTGTCGGTGTTATAGCAGTAGCTAATTTTTTATTTAGAAAAGGAGTGTTACTAGTTTAACTCATATAGTCTCTACAAAATGTTTATAAAGTCTTTTGTAGAGACTAAATTAAAATGATTGAGAAATTGATGAATTGTAGAGTCGTATAGAGAGCTTTTTAAAATGAATTAAGTAATTTATAAAGCTTACAGATTTCACGACTTCTTTGAAGTAGTCGCCCAGAGAATCGATTGATTCGTGCTGACTGCCAAAAAGATAAAGGTTTGTAAAGTGTTAAACGCCAGCTCTATGCATCTTATATATCCATAATCTACGTCAACTTGTACTTTGCACAGTAAAACTGCGGTTAAACTTTAACTGTAAACACGAAGGTTTTCACGTCCACACAACAATTAACTGGGCAGCCATAACAATAATTGACTCACAAAGCGATCCGCCGACATTTATTGCCTTGATTATCCTTGTTATTATGAGGCCGAAATGGGCTATGGCCTCAAAATGGCCCCATGTCCAGTCTAATACTAACGGCGATGCCTTGAGATGCCTTGGCTGCTCTTGAGTATATTATTGTACAATTAAAAGATGTATCAAATCAATAACAGAACGTTTAGCATGGACATCATAGAAATACATAAATTCTTCTACGGTATACTTAATACTGCAGGCAGATTAACAAAGGATATTGTGTACATAATGTGTATACCACTATATTATAGTGGTGGCGAAATGAATACAATTATTATTTACTACTAGATGACGCGGTGAACTATTTTTGTTGTAAAAAATAGTTTACCGCGCGGGAACCTTATATTTTTTGGGATGAAATCATATGTCCTTTCCCGGGACTCAAAGTATCTCTATACCGAATTTCAGCAAAATCGGTTCAGCCGTTTGGGCGCGAAGAAGTAACAGACGTACAGAATGACGGATAGACAAACAGACACACTTTCGCATTTATAATATTATGTAAGTATGGATTTGTTGCGTTACTTAAGGGATGCTCGCAAAAATCGATAGAGTGGTCGCGGTCGGCGCCCTGCTGTACACCTGAGTCAGCTGGTATTATTTGATAACGTTTTTTTTACTTTTACAGTAACTAAATACATAAAAAACTCTACGTACATAAGAAGAACTTATAAAATTAAAAAAATCTCAAACCTGCAAATAAAATACTTAACTATTATAATTTGGTCGAAGCTTAGGCATCAATTATTGTTTAAACATAAAAATTAATAGGGAAAACTCGGTAAAATAGATGAAAAACTAGAAATAACTAGCAAAAATGCAGGCACCGGCGAGAGTCGAACTCGCGATCTCCTGTTTACTAGACAGGCGCTTTAACCACCTAAGCCACGGCGCCGATGATGACACGCGCCCAAACATCACACCCTTTCAGATCCTGACCTACTAAAGGGCGGTTTGCCCTTCAAAGGTTATTTCAGACTTTACAAGCTTATAAAAGTTAGAACCTTCATCTCTACTTATCTATGGGAATCTATGTTTCATAGAGAAAGTGTGTCTGTCTATATCTATCTTTCTGTCTGCCTGTAAGTATATTATCTGACATCTCTGCACGTTTAAACTTTAAGGTGGCATTGACAGTAATATAGGTAGTTTAAATTTTAATGTTATATTTCGTTCTACTAAATGGTTTGCGGATATACTCCAAAAAACGTACGTAATACTTAAACTTTACATACAGAAATTCTTTGAGTCCTGAGAAAAAAGCAAAGCATATACTATCGTTATATTCAGTATCCCTGAAAAATGTGCGGTTCCCAAGCTATAGACGATGCAATGAAGTAGCAGGTACATAAGATGAAGTCACTTTTATTTCAGGGCTAGTGGTAAAGTTAAGGTACCTAAAGTTCAGAACGTCGCATAGATGGCGTTTGCGATAACGTTCTAAAGATTGTGCTGATTGCAAATGTTTTTACTACTAGATAACTAGACGTAAAGAAATCGTAGTTTTTAGGGTTCCGTACCCTGTATGTATGTATGTCTGTCCATCTGTCCGTTGTCTGTCTGTGTGTCTGTAACTCAAGATCCGCTATAGATAGACTTCTGAAATTTTCAATACTCATTTGTATATTTGTACTTTAATGATTATTAATAAAATTTAGATAAAATAAATAATTAAAGGTTCCCATACAAAAAAACACAATTTTTAGCCTATTTTTGCTCTATTGTGGTATGGAACCATTCGTGCGCGAGTAAAACTCACACTTGGCCGATTTTTTATGTTTTTGTAACATTAAAAACTACGATTTGGGTGCCTCTGTATTTGCTACATATTTTATATCATCACTGTTATTTACGTGAAAATCATGTCAAGCAATAAAAAGGACTATGGGAAGAAACGTCCCCACTAACCAACAGATTAGAAACAGGTGTCATTCGAAAGATCTACTAGAATAGATAATTTTTTACTATGACGACATCTGTCAAATACGTGGGGTTACAGTGCTACTCCATCGAACAGGGCGTGGCGTCGTCATCGCGCCACGACATGACGCCGCCACCCTGACACGGTGCGATGCCGCACAGTGTCCCGGTGACGCGAACGGTGCACGGTGCAAAAATGGCGTTCCAAACTTAAACGAGGCATGTGAAATACCTATCAAACAAAGTCGCGTAATGCAAATATCATCAGATTTCAATCAAACTAAATGAACCACGGGGTGGCGCACCGTTCGTGGCACTGGAAGTCGGCACACGTGTCACGTGTCACGGTGGCGGCGTCGTATCGTGGCACGGTGTCCAGTGACGACGCCGCGCCGTGTTTGATAGTGACGCCTTAGAGCATAATTATCGCCTAAGTCAGCATATCGCCTACTCCCGCGAATTTTTTCACATTTCCAGAAGCAACCGTTTAGCTAGTAGAAGGGGGGACACTTGACTCTAATGATTTTTTCCACTTTCAAACTTCATATTTCACAAATAGATTCCTAAATCGGAAAATGATCTTTGAATACCTACTTATAATATTAAAAAAAAAAACCAACGATACCCCACACGGTGGGGTGGACGCGGAAAAAATCACACCCGCTTGATGTATATGGGAGGTATGTACCATAAAAAAATAAGATTTTATATACCATTTTGTCGGCACCATTAAGGTAATATGCATACATGCCGAATTACAGCTTTGTAGGTCCTATAGTCTCTGAGAAAAACCGCGGACAGACAGACAGACACACAGACGGACGGACAGACCGAAACTATAACGGTTCCTTGTTGACTACGGAACCCTAATATGCTTTTTGTTTGTAGAAAAAAGTGATTTTTTGTTCAAAAATAAACACAATTTTTTTGGCGAAAAGTTTATTTTTTTTATAAGCCCAATTGATTTTGTAACTGACACAGGTGCATATAAGACTTTTCTGGGTCCCAGCGAACAAATCGAGACGCATCCCATGCCTGTTGAAGGGTGGGGACGGGGTCCATACAAAATCCCGCAAGGTCCTTTGAAATTATAATTTGCGAAGATAAGTAGAAAACTCACTTGAAAGTTGAAACAATTTTTGTTTATCTACACAATATGCTCCTTATCGTTGGTGTAGGTTAGCACCTACTTACTTAATAGTAGCACAGAATACATATTAGTTTAACAAATAGTAGTAAAATTCAAAGTTATTGAATGTATATCGAATATCTATAAAAATATCAATTTTTAATAGGCTTATAGCAGTTAATACAACGAGCAACTAACGATTTTCTTAGGTACCCCTAATCCTAACAGCTTTACGTTCGAAACTTAAAATATTTATCGACACAGCGAGCAATGAGCGAAGCAATAAAAAAACCATAACAAATTTATTGTTCGCCTGCAACAAAGTCCGATTAATATTCGATAGTTAGTAACTTTGTTGCATATTGCTAGCCACATCAGCAATTAGTGCTAGCGGCTAACAGTCAATAATATTACTGTAATGAACCCGCCTAATACTCCGCGCTCAATAATTATCGTTCTAGTACAATATGGCCTGTGATTCGTCCGTAATTACTTTATTAAGCTCCGGTTTGTTGCTTCTTAGAAATAGCTTAGATTAAAATATATTATGGCCATATAAAGCTATCATTATTCATGTGCCGAGATGGATTTAAGAATGAATCGTTAATTTCAAAGTAATTTAGGTACGTAAGTGTTAGATTTTGTTAACGGTTATTGATTATTCAGATTCAGATTGAATTTCTAAGGCAGACTACTCCCCTCTCACACTATTACAGCAGCCTTATTAGGGTTGATTCAGTGCGCAACGCGACGCGTAAATATGCATTTGTTTTGTACTGAATAATTATTTTATCCTCAAATACATATTAGGAACTCTCAAAATACGAACATTTTGAGCTCTGACATTCGAAGAAGTAAGAACTAAGAATAGATAAACCTTGCTAATTTTTATTGTAAAATATTTCATTTAGATATAAATAAAACTATACCAAATTAGATTAAATTTAAAATATATTTAAAAACTAAACGTAACGTCTCTATTACATTGTAAGTTTACTAGATGGCGTTGCATGAAGCAAAAGCCCTATAACACGTGTATCAGAATATAATGTATGTGGATAAAGACTTTCAGAACTTACACTTTAAAAAAGTATGTGAGCAACTCACATTAAAATTTAAGATTAAGGTCAAGTGTAATTTCTAACCACATATTAGGTAGTATAGTTTGTGCCTCGGCAAGGTGCATGCAACCTTTAATAATCTTGGTATGCAAGTAAATTAACATTATCCTGATTCACTTCCAAAAGTATCGAAATCCCATAACTCGTATTATCCAATGATTCCCAAAATTTGCACACTTCATTAAACGAGTATTATGTTAATATACGTATAAGGCTTAGGGTATAATATCTCTTCGCCCTTTTGTAGAAGTGATATTGTTTGCCACTGTCCTACGCCGAGATTACGGAGGCTCGTCAAAAGGGATTATGTTGTAACCAGAATATGGATATCCTTAATTTAGTTATCCCTTTATTCAAATATTCTCATAGAAAATGAAAGCGAAATCCTTTCTTTCGAGTTTAGCCGTTTAGTGGCTAATACACAAAAGAACTTTTACTTAAAAGATTTGATTTAATCCAAAACGTTTAGGTTTAGTTGTAAGCTGAATATCCTGATGTAAAAAGAGTATCTTTAAGTTTTAATAGGTACTTAGAATTGAGCTTACCTACTCCCAACCTTAATATGAGAGTTTTTGAAAGTAGATAAAAATATTTGTTTAGTATTTTAGGAAAAAATTACTCAAACGATTCGTGTCGCGGAATTCAAATAAATATTATGAGTTATGATTATGACCCTAGGGTTCCTCAATTGATTTCACTGCTGCGTTGTTAAAATAATAATTAAGTAATAGGTATACTACAACTGAAAATAATAAAATTGTTAAAATAATATTTGATTTAATCGAGTTACTATTTATACTTATTATAACAATCGTTACAATGAAGTGTCCAACAAAATGAACGGGAAAACGACAATCATCTCGTATAGGTGTGAATCATAATTGTACAGGATCTGCGCTCACTGGGGACCAATTGGCTGCTTTTGCTGTCCATAACACAGCGCTTTCCAAAATAAATACTGATAATATTATAAAAATGTAATAGATTTTAGGGTTACGAATTTAACGTCGAAGTTGAATAAAAAAGGTGTGCTTTTCATTTCATTCAGGGTAACTTACAATTGAGTCTCACTCATTATGTTTTAACTGACCATGAGAAACATTGATTCATATTATTATACTTATTACCATGCGCCTTTCGGAGTGTCTGTCTGTCGACAGCCCGATTAAATTACGCCATATTATATATCTTCGAATTAATTTCTCTTATAACTAGTACAGTAGTAAACTACAAAATATGTAGAGAAATCTATTTTTTCCGCCTCTTTTTATTTATTCAATTAATTTATCATTATTATGTCCTAGACCGTATGCTAATATTTTACAATTGTCGTGACTCGTGTACAACAATATAGATGATTTCAAGAGAGAAGTTGGAAATAAAGGAATATAATATTATTATGTGATTAGCATTATATAAGTCTATGGTGATTAGTGATTAGTCATGATTTTTACTTAGCATGGGATTAGACGACGTGATGTATGGTACCATTGATACCTAGCTTTTATACTATTGTATATTATTGTATGCTTAATAAATAATTTGAATGATACAAACGTTATTCTTAGGGTTCCGTAGTCAACAAGGAACCCTTGTAGTTTCGGTCTGTCCGTCCGTCTGTCCGTCTGTCCGTCTGCATGTCCGTCCGCGGTTTTGCTCAGTGACTATAGGACCTACAAAGCTGTAATTTGGCATGAATACTCATATTATTAATGTCAACAAAATGGTACATAAAATATTTTTTTTTATGGTAAGGATATCAATCGGGTTTGAATTTTTTTTTCGCGCCCACCCCATCCTGTGGGGTGTTGTTGGATAGGTTTTTTAAAAATATTATGAGTATTTATAGACCATTTTTCGATTTAGGGATCCATTTGTGAAATATTAAGTTTTAAAGTGGAAAAAATCGTTAGAGTACAGTGTCCCCCCCTTCTACCAGCTAAACGGTTGCTTCTGGAAATGTGAAAAAATTCACTGGAGTAGGAAATATGCTGAATTTAAAAGGAAAACTATCACGGCTAAGAAGACTTCATAAGTTATTGAGTAATAGTCGATCAACTAAAAAAAATGTATTCGGCGAAGTATAAAGGAACTTTTCCTTCAAATTCCTTTGAAAGTAACTGAGATGATATTGTTAGTAGTGTAAAACATGTTATAAATGTACATTCATTGACCATACAAACATTTTCAAAAACTAGCGGTACTACGGAACCCTATATTGCGCGTGGCCCGACACGCACTTGGCCGGTTTTATACTTTATACGATGCTTGAAAATAATATTATATTACTGCCAATAATAGCTATTATTTCAACGTCCTTGATTGCTGTAATGTTTTGACGCTAGAGTGTAGCTTCACCATAATATTATACAGAAACAAAATGTTTTGTTGGATGTTTGACAACTTTTTTTTTCAATATTCTGTTATGAGTTATGACGTATGCGACATATCGGATTTTGGTTGGATTATTACCGAACGTGCTAATAGCGCACTCTGCTTCTTTGCGTAAAATTTCCTATTGCCTGATGTCAAATTCCATATTAATTTGCAATGCAACTATACTAATCACCCTGCAAGACACAAGTTCGTTATCTGCCAATACCGTTTACTGCCAGTTCTACCCCTATCATGAGCGATCGCTATCTAAGCCATAGACATACAAGATCACGCCTAGATAGCCACGATATGCCACTCTAACACGACCGTTTAGGAGTTTTTTCATACCATCTAGGCTATTCATTAAGTATTATGAACTATAATGAATGTGTTATGACACTATAATTGTATGATAATGTGCAATAACACCATGTGCAAAGGTTAAGCTAAAGGTTAGATTGTATAAGATATTGATTTTTGATTCTTGCAAATATTGTTGAAAAAAACATTTTTGTTTATATTCAGCTGTGAGGGTTTCGTACTCAAAAGACAAGATGAAAAATAATGACGTGACTTGTATGTGTAAATTGTCTAAGCTTTATCCGTATTATCATAATATCTACAATGTTACAGTAAAGGCCGTCACAGACCTAGTTATAATATATATTAATATATTTATAGCTAGGCATATTAATATATATTTTCAATACAATTTTCGCGTGACCACACACTTAGCTATAATATATATTTCTGGTCTCAGTGTGTTTAGTACGGTATATTAAGGTATATTAATATATATTATCGCTAAGTCTGTGACGGCCTTAAGCCTCATCTATATATACATATATATATATATATATATATATATATATATATATATATATATATATATATATATATATATATATATATATATATATATATATATATATATATATATATATATATATATATATATATAAAAAAAACTGTTAAAATTACAGCCACGAAATTTGGTGAATAGGGTTGTTTTATAAAGTAGACACCCACTAAGGAAGGAATTTGGGAAATTTTACCTCGAAGGGGGTGAAAAAAGGGTTGAAAGTTTGTATGAAAGTCCGTCATTTCTTAAGTTAGAAACATGAAACTTTATTTTTGGCCAACTGAATAAAAATGAATGAATACGTATTTAAGCGTTTTTGAAAATTCCACCCCCAAAGGGGTGAAATTGGGGTTGAAAGTTTGAATGAAAGTCCGTTATTTCTTAAGTTAGAAACATGAAACTTTATTTTTGGGCTACTGATTAAAAATGAATAGATACGTAATTTAAGCGTTTTTGGAAATTCTACCCCCAAGGGAGTGAAATAGGGGTTGAAAGTTTGAATGAAAGTCCGTCATTTCTTGAGTTAGAAACATGAAAGTTTATTGACGTATGCGTTTGACGTTTGCTTAAATATGTCCCGTTTTTACCCTTTGTATAAGGATCCACAAAAATGGAAAACTATACATCTTTGTTATTTTACTACGTTAACGCGGACGAAGTCGCGGGCAACAGCTAGTTTTACATGTAAAACCGATATCAGAAACAAACGGTGTATAGTCCGACAAGGCTTTATATGAATGTGTCAATGATGTCAAAAGGCGCTGCTGGTAAAGGAGAACTGTCAAACACATGTCAAAAATGACGTTCTTGTACTATGATAGGAACGTTTAGTTCCTTTTCTCGCCACGTTCATGTAGAGCCTTGTCGAACTATAAAACATTAACCTCTTAATGCGCGGAAACCGTACATTTTTCAGGGATAAAAAGTATCCTATGTCCTTTCCCGGGACTCAAAGTCTATAATCTATATACAGGGTGTAAAAATAATAAGTGATAATAATTTAGGGTGTGTACGTGTTCCTCAAAGAGAGTTTTTCACTTTTGTATGGGAAAACTCATGACGCTTGGGCGCTTATATGCCCATACAAAAATGAAAAAAAAAATCGTCTTTCAGTGCTGCTACTTCTACAGTGAACTCTCTACAAGGAACATATGTAACACAGCCTAAATTATTAATATCACTTAGTTTTATTAAACATTGTAGATACAAAATTTTAGCTAAATCAGTTTAGTGGTTTGGGTGTGAACAGGTAACAGACAGATACACTTTCGCATTTTTAATATTAGTATCATGGATGGGCAACATCATGTCATCTGTATCACTCACTTGGTGAGTGACAGATATACATGATGTTTAACTCAGAGTTAACTTTAACTCAGATCTGCGCAAGTGGGCCGTGGCACAAATGTTCAAATAAAAATTATGAGCCCATTATGTCTCGTCATTTGGATTATAGATTTTCTAAATGCCATGGCATGACACTTGGCCATTTCTGTGCAGACATGACGACTAAAGACTGATAAATTTGTAATTTGATTATTATGTACAAAAAACTACAAAACTTAATTACTATAATTATAATTTTAAACATGTTAAAAGTAGGTTACAGTAATTTAAAAGTCCCATATTTAGGAATACCTAATTAGACCGTTAGGAACATTTATGGGGTATAAAATTTTTAAACACATGTCGACCTTTGGGTGTGGCGCAGACGGCTTGTAGTGTTAAAGGCTTAATAGTAAACTATCTTGTCAAATTTATCAAGAACAACAAAGCTCGTAGTAGATGCAAAGTAAAGATAAAAATATAATATGAAAAAGGTGGTGGATATAAAATTAGCTATTCTTTATAGAGGGTTCTATGTATAAAGAATATTATATTAAATTGTCACGAATCGTTAGATTAATGTAAATTATGTTAAAAAATTATTATTCTGCTGTCACATTGACATAGAAAGGTAAAACGCTATTACTGACTTTGATGTCTGCCTGTCTGTCTCCACTCTCCAGGCTGTATCTCATTAACCATTATAGCTAGACTTCTGAAATGTTCACAGATTGTGTATATCTATTCCCGCTATAACAAGAAATACTAAAAACATAAAATCTTAAATAAATTAATTAAAATTAAGGCGCGTTTTTTTAAGCTTCTAGACTGAAGAAATTATGTGGAATTCTCTTACACCAAAATTGATGTAGACTCAAAAGGAATATAGTAAAAAATAACCGAACAGAATATTTAAATATGGCACGGTAATTCTGTAAAAAAATCTTGAATATCACCATAAAAATACACTTCAAATTCGAACATCTCGTAATTTTCAATGACAATGATATGATTTTTTTTACAAAAAGAATAGCTTTTTTATAGTTCTAACGAAATAACCAAATAGATTTTTAATAAATGATTCGGTCATTAAAAAATAAAAGAAAATGTATGATTTTCACCTTTTTCGCCTAAAGCGCAATACACACTGAGCCCGCCGGGCCGCCGACAGAGCCCGGCGTCACAACCCGGCGGGCGGCGCGGCGGCCTGTATGAAATGACAAACTAAAATATAATATTGTACTTAAACGTAATGTTTAAAAATATACAATACATAGAGGTACTTATATTATCTGACGATTGAAAAATCAGCCCAGATTATAACTGCATCGCAATTCGCATCGTCTCGTTACTTTGAAATGTGAACTGAAACTAAGAGGTAAAGGGAAACCGAAAGGAATGGCGTTCCAGGAAATCACACCACTGAGGTGTCCATCCGATGCACCAATCGATGTAATCACGCGGGGAACAAGTATATGCGTGTAAATATGATGAATAACGCTCATTCTATTAAGGGGGGGTTGTAATGGCGTCGAGCACGCGACGTCAAACGTAATGTATTCGTTAGCCGAAATATCGTTTCAGGTCATCAGTATTGCTTTATGACTGAATTAAAGTTGAACTAGTTTTTGTACTTGTCTTCACCCGCATAAAATAAGCACAATTTGCTGCATTTCATGGACAAGTTTATTTGTCGCACGGCTACATTTTGCTGTGATAAGAAAAGGTATCTACTACTACTGTAGGCTAGAATATATCAAAATCAATCCAGGGGTTCCGTTAAATTGTAAAAGACAGACCGACAGTTATTCGTTTATTCGTAGATTAATAATAATATCAATATTAATCTCTGAATAACCCAACTACTTATTACCTATATTAGGTACCTACTCTATACCTAATATAATATAGTAGACTAGAAATTTTTAGATGTTTTACTGAATACCATCTTGAAAGTTGATATATTTAGGTCTACTGCCAAGCTTTGTGAATTAACCCGTTTGTATATTCCTATCGCAATAATTTTTAATCTCATTAATCTCTATTAGGTATTTATGCGATATTTATCCGTTGCATCATAATAAACTTAAGTCCAATACAAAGTCCTTGGGTCCGTATAATATATACTCAACTAATGACAAGCCCAGCGAGTACGTGACTTTGGCTGTTTCATTAGCATCCTCACAAACATACCATTACTAAACTTTGTCGATTCCCAGAGGTTGGCTCAGCTAAATTGTTCGGTAACGTTGAAAAACGTTACCAAATTGTTCTATAAACGCTTCCAATCGTTCTTTTTGTTCGTAATTCAAATTGATTCGAATGGATCATGATGGAATCATGTGATTTTTGAAGATGTTAGAAGAGAGATTAAATTTTAGTGGGATTAATTTATACTATTTATAATTTTAAATAGATTATTACAGTTTGCCAATTCGATCAGGTAGGTTTTGTTATCTTGAAAATTGTTTTGAAGTACTACATAGTATTATGTACCGTCAAATATTGAATTTAATTTGTAACGAAAATTTTGAAACGTTAATGCTGCTATATATCTGTGGCCCTAGTGAAAAGGGGTTTAAGTCTAAAATTACAACTTTACAGGAGAGGCAAAAAACATTCAGCGCGCAGAAATTTCGTGTTTGTCCTCGTGTAGCTTCTTTAAACTGCTAGCTAAATAATACATGTGATATTTTTATTGGTAAACAAAGTATGCTCTTTATTATTATTAAGTTGTTTTTTATGTAAATTTAATATTTTTCGAGATAATGACTTATACCCACGAAAAAATAAATTCCTCAAGGGTATAAAATAACTTATATCCTTTATCACATAAGTAAATTGTGAATTCTGTTATGTGAAAAAGAATACGCATTTGGAATAACTTTTATGATAAGTAAGTAATTAAAAAAAATATTTAATGGCTCACTTAATAAAAAGTATACAGTGTTTGACTGTGTACTTTAATTCGACTCAAAAAAAGTCAAAATTATGAAAAAAATATCTTAGCGTCTTTTTCACAATTCGTGGCGTGTGGTATATCTAGACTTATATGAACTACTTTGTGCAACTTATATCCATGATTTTAACAAAAAGAAAAGAATACAAAATTAATATACTTACTTATATTTTGATATTTTACAAAATAATTAACTTAAGATAACGTAGTTAAGTAAATCTCTTTTGTAGTACAATACAAAAATAATTTGAGAGTAACTCGCATTTCTCTCAACTAAAAATAAAATCAATGTTATTTAAATTAATGGCCTGTTTCACCACTTCCTAATAAAGTGCCGGATAGGCTTATTTGACAGATTCTCCATACTCTATGTGTCAAGTTAAGTGGTGGATAGCCTTATCAGGAAGTGGTAAAACAGGCCCTTACACTCACAAAATCACAAATTGAGTTGAAAACAAAAGAAAAAATGCTCCTGAAAATGTTTTTATAGTACTTATCTATAACCGCTTAGTGTAGAACCGATCCGTGTAAAGGATAGTGTCTGAAATTATGGAAAAAGCTAAATAATTCCGTAATTTACCGTATTTAAAGCCTTACAAACTCATTATTTGAAAGCTACAAAGTTATAATAAAAATACATCAATAATCTTCAGTATATCAACATTCCTTTCCCCGTTTTATTTTTTATATTTTTGTTTATTGTAGGTACTCATTATAATATGAGCTTCCAAAGTAAAACCAATTTATTAAAATTAAGCATACATTCAGCATCCCCTTAGGATTTACAAATTACTTTTAATTGAAACACACGCCAATAGATCGACAATATTATCATAAACTACACATTCCCCGTTTTTAGGACAATTTTGAACTAAGATGAATAAAAAAATAGGGTTTTGGTGGGATCTCGGCAACGCGGCAAATGTATGGCCAAGGTCGTTTGCTCGGGGGACGGCCTTAAGTTACAACAGTCATACTTGACTGTTGTAACTTTAAAGTAAATTACAACAGTCAAAAGAGTTTTCATATTGATTAAGTTTATATGGAAAATTATTTATAGCAAGTTAACTAAATAAAAATATTAGGAAATCTCATCTGAACAGTCATCATTAAGAAGAGGATGCTGATCATCGTTATCATCACTTATGTCTTATTAGGTTTAGTAAGTATAAAAAGATCTGACACTCATGGGTTTATTAATGGGAGAAGACTAAGTCTCGCTTTTCTCATTAGAAATTGCAAACGGCCCATCATAAGCGGTGACTTTCCACATTTTCAATAAAATACTGACTAAGAAATGACCAATATAGAATTGAATGACATATCAATTTCTTCCTGTTCTATCATTGTATGTGGAAAAGAGACCTACCTGTATAGCACTGTATTTGTTACAGGAAATCCCCTGAAAGACTTCGCACCTTTCTGTGTTGCCAGTTTTGAGTTCTGTTATAGGACCCAAGAGGTTTTTTATGGCCTTGATACTTGCATTTTGGATTATCATGTAAGACTGTTCCATAATACCGATTTTCTACCGAAATCTACTAAATGATTTTACACTACTAAATCAGTTCAATTTGCCTCCAATCAAAAAAAGTAGAAATCTACTAAAAGTTGTCACGCTGGCGCGGGCGCACCGCGCAATGGACCCTCCACACACCCGGTGCGGACCAGTCCCCCGCATCGACGATTTATATCGTTTTACACGTAAAATGAATACCATTCGTAGGATAGCGTATTGTGAATACTGATCTAAACTGAGTTATACTGGACTTTTGTCATTTATTTTGGTGAAAACAGATTGATGTCCAGTAACATCATTACTCACTAAGTCATTTTTAAGGACCAACTCTTGTTGTATTGGTAAACACCAAATTTTATAAAAAGGAAGGTAGTTTATGTTAATTTAGATCAAAAAACACATTTCTTTTTTAATTTTTTCAGTTTAAAACAATACAGATGTACTTGGATCCAACTTATGTAGTTTTTTTTGTGTTAGTTAGACCCATATACACCAAGAAACTTTTTTGTTTTTAAAGATAGCTTAGATCCGTTTACACCAATCGATAGAGCATTTATTTCTCATCATTTTGGTATAATAAACTCATTTTCGACAAAATCGGACTTGTACCCCTTTTCACTAGGGCCACAGATATTTACTCTACTATCCTATTTACCTACAAAAATTTAGCATGCGCCATGCAGTGGTGTGTACTTGTACGATACTATACATCCCTACATTCGCGTTGTACTTACTCTCTCAGGATTTTCCAATTCCCTAAAATCCTTAAATTGAATTAAGGATTTTAGGGAATTGGAAAATCGAATCGAATCCAATCGAAAGTAGAAAATGAATCATCTGACAATTTCCTAACCAGCATCGGCATGATCTCACAATAATTAGGAAGCGGCGCAGTCGATACGTTTAGTCAATCAAATTACGACGAAATAATGACGTGTGTCGTCGCCGTCCGTCGGCACGTACCACCAAAAAACTAAATTGACTACAGACGTTTCCTAAAGCCATAAAAATGAAGAAAAGAAAAAAAATGACGGCCGAGATGTGGAAATGAAATTGAAATTTCGAAAAGTAATAAGAGAGGACCGCGATAAATATTTTTTATTATGTTTATCGGCCATTTTGTGTCATTTACTTAATCTGGCACCGCCACCATTAAGCAAGGCAACAAAAAGTTAATTTTCGAAATGTATTATGTGTATATTTAATGTTGACATTCTCTCTCCGTTGATTGCGAATCCTAATTGGATTTCCTTAATTCGCTTTATTTACGTTATTTATTTTTAATCAAATATTTTAATAAAGGTGAGTTTATTTAACTGTTTTTGTGGTACGTATGTAATGTAATTTCTGTATAATCGAGTGCTCTTAACCTTCTTTTAAGTTCACCACTCCAACTAGATAGAGATGTTGTCATTTTCTTTAACCTTCTCAATTAAATATATTATAGATGTAGGTGTGGCATAATATATAAAAGGCAATATACATAATATATATCGGATACATAAGATCAATGTACTGTACCGTAGACTGGCAGGAGGAATACCTGCCACTTACACCTTTTTTTTAGGAGGGGAAATACTTTGCGTATCCCCCACCCCCTCGGGGTAGGGGCGGGGGTATGTGGGACTCCCTACAAGATCTACCCACTAAAACCCCCCCAGCCCTCCGTCATGCGCCTATAGTGCGGGAGGGACGCCGGGTACCGCAGAGGAACTTCAACTCCGCCCCTTCCCGCGCGCAGCCGCAACCGGCATCCTCTTCCAGCGACTATAGCCGCTGACCTCACCGAGAACCCCCCGGGCTATAGGGGGGCTGTCTTCTCGGGACCCTTTATGCGGGGCGGGGATCCCCCGATCGCCGCCCGCGGGTCTAGGCCTCCGTCTCCATGGCGACAGAAACGGGCGGAACCCGCGCGCCCTTAGGCTTCGGCCTTTGCCGAGCCTTCTTGGACGGGGCCTTCTCTTCACGGGGGGCCGGCTTTTTCGTGGCAGACGGATATCCGCTGCCGCCCAGCACGTGCCCCCTGCCACTTACACCTAGTTAAATTCGTCCTAAATAGATGGACATCTTATAACGTGGCAATAAAGTGGCCAAGTTTCCCATGCGAGTTGCCACCTAGACTGTAATCGAACTAGATTTACCATAAGTGACTATATTCCCGGGATAAACTCGTCTCAATCAAATATTAGAATTGCCCGAGATCTCGCCGCAGATTGGAAACGCGAGATGGCCTACGTGCCGCTATTTAGCGCTCAAACGGCGCAGGCGCAAATTGGAAATCAAAACAACCGTCCACAATCGAAACTAATCGATTTTAGCATCGTGATCGATAACGTACCATCCTCGGTATCGAAATCACGATTATTTGTGTACAACAAATCACCTCGACTGCTCGATACCATACGGCACATCACTCGTTCCGTTTTCAATCGCACCTTAACGCGACGCGGTAAGATCGCATTTAGTGATGTTATCGAGGTGTAATGATGTCAATGTTACATCGATGTGTCGATATGTCGAGTGCTATTTCTTTGGATTATATTAAATTATAGCTAGCCGTGAAAATCGTGTCGTAATGTGTCGGCCAGATTGCCGGCGCGGCGTGGGAGTGCGCGAACGGCGAACGTATCATTTGCCGCTCCATTTCGTATTGCGTCGATAATGGCTGCCTCATTATTGGATTAGTATCGGTCCGGTCTGTAAATCAATTATTATATTGTTTGCTAATGTATACAAATCACTACCTCAGCTATAAACCAAGGTGCTATAAATTATTTCTGATTGTGTCATGTTTTGTAACCGTCACAATTAGTATTTAATATAACTCGAAAGATCTTACTGATTGAGAGTTGCTGAAGCCTGAAGCATAGCTCATCTAACCCATATGTAGGTAACAGAGTTAATCTTGTTGTGTCTTTAAGGCCTATCATTCTACACTTAAATCAAGATTCTAATATAGGTTAGAAACCATTTACTCATCAACCCTCGCGTCTTTCCACCAGGTATTTGACCTCCTTTGAGGAAATGAAATCTGTATAAACATATTATGTCTCTATTATACATTGTGTAAGCATTTCCAGCGGGCATTAGCGTCAGTTAAAACCCCATTAGACCACGCTCCGCGCTCGGGCTCCCAGCATTACCCACTCTCTGTCATTTACCTGTTCTGTGCATAATTTGTGTTTTTATTGGAAGTTCTGTATATTTTGAGATTTATTTTTGAAAACTTAGAAATATTGTTTCTTATCGGTGTAACTTCTAAGGTAGTGTAAATATAGATATGGATAAGGTATTACTTACTACAGTGGGCTTATGGGTCAAATACACACAATTATTTGTCCCATAAACCCACTGAAAATGAGATGTTATTTAATCCATGGCTTACTTTAACTCCGATCTGGGTATTAGAGCCTTATGTTGTTTTAAAAATATTGTAGATCCTTCACACAAGAGCTTTGCCTGAAAGCTTTGAAAACTATTTTAGAGTTAACAACTGCCTTGTTGTTTCTATTTTAAAAATGACATTTTATTTCCAAATTGGTTACATACACTCTTTCGGAATTGTCATACATGATGCCTGTTGCCGGTTTGGGTACTTAGCAAAAATATAATAGAACCAGTTGGTTCTTCAGATTTTTCCCAATTGTTATAACTCGTAAGCTTTCAAGCTTTTCCATCTATTGTTTGCGGAACCCCAAACCATTTCATAAAAACTAGTTGGCACAACTAATGCCTCTGTAATGAGAGCCTTATCGGGATAATTAAAAGTCGATTTAGCTTTCTACCAGTTATCCTACATCGCGCGCCGGCTCCACCGCCTAACGTGACAGCTGGTAATTGTTAACGCGACGTTTAACGTTGTTTAATCGTTAACTATATTGTGACAGCATGATGAATTGGCCGGCGAGACAATGGCAATTAATATTACAGTTTACGATTGTTTGATGTGTGACATTTCGGGCGTAACGCCACTATAATTTTTGATGATTGTGCCCTGAACGCATGCTGAAGGGCATGAAACTTCGTACATTGTAAAACGCAGTCTAAATATTTGTAACTACACTGGGCTAGCGAATGCGATTTAGCCTAATTTAGTGAACATAATATCGAAAAAATCGATAAAAGATGGAGTTACACAGGATTAATTGTTAATTTTAGGAAACGAATCTCGTGCAAAGCATGCGACTAGAGTCTAGACGTACATGAGAATTATATTTGCAGAAGTTGATACATAAAATGCTATGCAATAAGCACGAAACTACTTAGTTTAAGACACCAGTCTCCCCACAACATAATATGAGCACTGTATTGTAAATGCTATAAATGTGTAAAATAATTATTGTGGAGAGAAAAATAAACATTAAGTATTATTATTATAGATTTACCGCAACAGTCCCACATGATTTTTTTAATAATATAGAGCTGATATTGCTCCGGTCAACCTAATCATGTAAAAGCTTCTCCCATAACGTTAGGAAAGCTCATATTAAGTTCGCACTGACATTAAGTACAACATGAGTTCAGCACATCCAAGTTCGCTTCGCCGATGAAGTCATAAAGTTTATAGTCGGTTTAAGATCTATTTCGTGAGTTCGGTTTACTGCTCGTAAACTAACTATAACTTCATTTAGCACTCATTACCGTTTACTTTGTAAACTTAATCGCCGATAACGCAGAATGACGGTAAAAAGTTCTGAAACAATGAGATATGTAGTCACGAGCGCTTGCGTAAATGAAATGTAAGGTAGGACAAATTGGGTTTAGTTATTGATCGAATACACTGTCTTTTTATCCAACTGCAACTGAACGATGTTATGTTTTTCAAGGAATAGATATTATACATAAGAATACATAGAACGAGTTGCTTATTTAACTCTTATGTCGTATTATAATGTTGTCTTACTTTTACGTTTAACATTGTAGAGTCTTAAGAATGCTCCAACTTTTTAATTAGCAGGTCGGATGTCTGTCAGTACGAATATCGACGTTAAAGACATTAAAATAAGATTCATATTAGCGCGCCTTCTACAGTGGCGGTTACGATGCTCGCCGCGTTCTTGATATGGCGAAAATGTATGAAAAAATTTGAGAAATTTTCTTACTTTTCTTATAACTGGAAAAGTTGTTTATTTTTATATAAAATTTTCAGCGGACTTTATAGAGGACTAAATAAGCAACAATTTTTTTGTATATTTATTTTCCTCAGTTCAGTGTATTTAGATATTAAGGTACCTAATCAGACCCCATTTTTTTCATATTTTGCGATTATTGTGATGGTTAAAACGTATTTTATGTGAAAATTTTGTATGCGGCTATAGAATTTTTATGGTACAGTCGTGGAGATGAATATATTATCTTTCATTTGAAACCAAAATATCCTCGCAGTTTGACTCCTAATTCTTTAATAGGGTACCGGAAAATCGCTGATATTTGTAATAGCGTCCTTAAGTTGGCTGTAAATCTTAATAAGCACTTTGTTGCATTCTGAGTGTTATCATTAGATATTATGTCTGCATTTCGCGATAGCACTGGTTACAATAAAATTAATGGTTCAGTAACAACTCTCTACAAATCTAGCATTTCTCTAGCCAAATATGTACTATTTTTAACTATTATAGAAAATTCAACATTTTAAAATTAATGGTTCAGTAACAACTCTCTACAAATCTAGCATTTCTCTAGCCAAATATGTACTATTTTTGACTATTATAGAAAATTCAACATTTACTTAAAGCGAACATAACGGGGGTGAGCGCATCAAACACAAAAATTGACGACCGACATAAAAGTTTCTCATTTTTAATTTATCCGTTTTAAATTATTCAATTTATGGTATATTTCGACCGCAACATTTATTATGATTTTGTTCCTACAGAGCCTTTAAACCATTTAACGACTTTTAATTTTCATAATATTTATGGCCTCGCCAGTTATAAAGAGGAGAAACTATTAAACTTATTTATTTAACGATAAAATTTCGAATATGCCCACTTAAAAATGTTTGTGCTTTATAGGATTATGTGGGATTATTATTACTGCACATAAATTGTCCAATATTTTCCCCTGTGATGAATATTATAGTCACTTCAAAAGCGGGCGGACTTTATATCGAAAGGCCTATGACTATGTAGGTAGAGCCATAATATACATTATGACAATAAATGTCGTAAATTTTTTTGGTGTGCAACAAAATCTTATGCAGTTGGCTGTATGATAAACTCTGTGTAAATTAAAAGTATCAAACACCTCACGCTAGGTTCTACGCACACAAGCAAAAACGTTAAACAAATACAACAACGCATCATCAGCAACTTCATCCATGCGTGTCCGATACATACATTTCATCCATCCATCTATTTATCGAGGGACCGTACTCCGTGAAGTTTCCCACCTCGGATCGCGCGAGACCAATCGATTCTGGGCCGGAGTTTGTTTAGGCCGAATCCGTCCAAAAAGAGGAGTCGTGGATTGAATCTTGATGTGAAGTGTTTTGTATGTAGAGTACATTGCTGGTTTCGTTTTGGGGTATAGGACGGCCTATGTACGCTGTGCTGGTTTCGAGCAAACAGAGAGTGCTCTTGCACCGGTAAGAGTCTTCTTCACACAGTTTGGTCGCGGTGGCGAAATGTATGAAATGACTTAAGTATATTAATTCACGTATGAAAACACTTTTTTTGTGGGTATTTATGTAACATCCCACTGCGAAGTTCCCAAGGATGAAAATTTCAGAGTATCGATTATTATTTTTTATTTTTCTACAACAATACAACTCAACTGATTTTAATATAATTAAGTTTTGTACTATTTTTAGCAGTTTAGACTTTGGATAACCACATCGGGAAAAAAATATATGTACTGGCAACTCCTGAAGTATAATAACTTGTTACTTATGTGTATTACCATAAGCTACGAAATACCGCAATGTACCGCTCCATCAAGGTAAACTCACAAGCCTTCTCCAAGACTTTACAGACCAATACTTCACAGTACGGAGGCAGTATGAAAAACGTTCACGAGCGCGGTACCGGTGCGGCGGAGACGCCCGTAATGTGTTTGTTGATTTATCTGTTTTGCTCCGTAACTCGATTTGGTTTTTGTCCGTCCACACAAAAGCGGGTAAATTTCGTTACCCGTCTTCGTGAAGCCACGGTGGCGGAGACGATCGATTACGACGTCATTAAAACAAATATTGAGTTAGAATTTGTACGGTCCGCGAGCGTGGTTTACGCTCGTTTGGCCGGTTACACTTATTTACCTAAATATATAAGATTAGGGCGAGTCTCGACGGATTTAGTCGTGACTCGTGGAAGATTAGTGCGCTTTTTGCGGTGCGAGGTCTTTGATCCGAAACATTTGACGAGCTGAAGCATGAGCCGATTTTTCGCAGTATAAATAAAAAGCAAAAGCACGTGAGCTGTTGATAAATTCTCAATAGCTCTTCTCTACTGATTTCTAGTAATCTTCTGTATAAATTATTATAGAAGAAAATTTTGTAGAAGTTGGTCTCGGAAAAGCATAATAGGTCACTTTTCTTATGCTGGTGAATTATCTTGTGACAGATTGCTGGAACGGCTATTTTCTACACAATATTATGTTTTTAATAATCTACTAGATGTCCCGGTGAATTTCGTGTCACTTATAAACCTTTCCTGGACTTCCTCGATCATATTTAAGACTATAAAATTAGCCAAAGTCGTTATCGAGTTATAAGTAGTGTTAGTTACTAACAACACAATTGAAAATCCATTTTTATTTAATTTATAACATTTAACGAACCTACCCTGTATATACAACATGACTGGTGAGACATTACCGATACTTATGGATTCTCTATACTCTGTACTCGATTCTCATTATAATTATGTAATAAAATTAGGTTCTTAATTTTTTCCGAATTTCCCAAAAATAAATGAATCATGGATACTAAGTAAATTACGCGGCTAGGCAAGTAGGCATACTATGCGGCCGGTGCAGAGGCGTGCGCTACCAAAGAAACACCACACAACTACCCCTCCCGCTCGCGGTGTCCATGCGTTGGGTAAATAATTATTTAACTTTAAGCTACATTTACTCAGTGATCAATTGATATTATTTTTTTATATTATTTTTTTCCAACTAATATAATAGCCAAATATCACTTCCTCGAGTATTGAACATGTCTCACCAGTCACGCAGTAGAAGAACATTGTATAAGCTGTTACAGTAGTAGGTAAGTTTTACCTGGCGGAGATGAAGACGCTCCGCGGTACCCGTCCCTTCCCACACTAGGCGCACGACGGAGGGCTGGGGGGGTTTTAGTGGGTAGACCTCTCGAGGGAGTCCCACATACCCCCGCCCCTTCCCCCGAGGGGGTGGGGGATACGTAAAGTATTTCCCCTCCTCAAAAAAAAAAAAAAAAAAAAAAAAAAAAAAAAAAAAAAAAAAAAAAAAAAAAAAAAAAAAAAAAAAGGTAAGTTTTACCTAAATTGATCTTACTCATATCAAATTATAATTTATCACCTATTTACTATAGTCAAGGTCTAATGGACAATTTATTTTAAATTAAGCAAAAACCTGATAACTTTAGTCGGTCACATCCGGACCAAACCCGGTAAAAAAACCCGATTGGTTCTGAAACCACGACCAAGCTAGCAATGTAAAGTTAACTTTATATTCATTACGATAAGGTCTTGTCTCCATTGCTAAAAAGTAGCGGATAGTTCAGAAATTGGGTGCATTATGTTCTTTTTTGAAGTGAACTGCGTGTAAATTAATTTCCAATTATTATAAACAGCGTAGAGCAGAGGAGTTATATGTATCGTCAACAAGTAAAAACAAACATCCATCACAAAATGCTTTCAGTGTCATAATATAAGCAGTATAAGGTTTGAGGTTAAACAAATACTGAAAATTACATAGAGTTTTTAAAATACAAGTTTTTGAAATAATAAAAGAGTTTTTGTAAAACTTTTACGTCTTGTGATTGTATTTAACACACAACGTAGACTTTGTCTTGTGCCTACCTTCCTGTTCTGAAAAACAATTACACCGTTCCTCTTTTATTTCGTTTCTTGGGATCTTATACTAATATTCTAAATGCGAGTATCTGTCTGTCTGTCACCTCTCAACTCTTAAACCGCTTAACCGATTTTTCTGTTTGGTATGGACATACTTAGAGTCCCGGGAAAGGACATAGGATACTTTTCATCCCGGAAAATGTACGGTCTTGTTGCTCTCGTGTCATGTGAACAGGTCTATACTTACCTTGTCCATACATGACTGCAAAGACGGCTACCGCGCCGGAACCGCGTTTGTAGTGGGTAAACATGGGTAACACACGGTCACGGCACGGTCGCCGTGCCATGTGAAAGCTGTCTAAGCAGCTTATACATTTCTACTTTGTACGGCACGGCGACCGTGCCGCAACCGTATGCATGTGAAAAAGGCCTAACTGTAATATAAAGATACCACTGCACGGGTCAAAAAAACCTTCGTTTGGAAGTCGGGTAATAAAATAGCAAATTGTATACGACACTTTTATGTCACCACTAATTATTGCACCCGGGCGATGCCGGGGGGTGGGGAGAGCGGGAGCGGGGGACCGGATGTGCGTAATTTCGCCCGACACGTCCGCTTCCGGTGCGGACAGTCGTTAGCGTAATTACGCAACGATGCGGGTTCCGTCTACAACTATATTTAAGGAACATTAAACGCACTAGATACTTGTGGTTTGAACTAAGGTGACCACCTTAGTTTTTTGTGACATTCTCTGACAATTCATCGCAACGATCATAGAAATCGGAAAAAGAAAACAAAAAATCACACACCTGAATGATTTCACTAGCAGGTATGTGATGTGATTTGACGACCTCTGTGGCTCAGTGGATAGCACGTTGGTTGCTTAAGCCGGAGGTCGCGGGTTCGAATCCCGCCGACGGAACAAAAAGTTTTCAAAGTTCCTGGGTCATGGATGTGTATTAAATATATTTATCATATAATTAAAATCTTAAATATATGTATAGTATAAAAGTATTAAATATATTTCCGTTGTCTGGTACCTGTAACACAAGTCCTTCAGGTACTTAGCATGGGGCCAGACTGACGTGGTGTGAAGCGTCCATAGATATTATTATTATTATTATATATTATTATACAGTACTAAAATAGGGGTGGCCCCAACTTTATTAGACCTAAGATCTATTGTTTACTAACGAAACCCTGTGCGATCTACCAAGTGTATACGTCTTCTCGAAATCTTAAATGAAACAGCATGGTTTAGCTTATTAATCTGGTAGTCTGGACTCTGAAAGGAATTTCGTTCCAAAAAATACTGAAAAAAGTTCGTGGCGATCTCACAGACCGCGCGGGACGCCATGTCGGTTTTTTAATTTCCCATTGATCCCTAAATATATGAAATTATAAAAAGCCCCTAACTGAGTTTACACTATCTCCTAACGACATGTTATCATTACGGTGACATAGATGCTATCTCCGTAATTCGCTTTACCGACGCGAGCTCATTGTGACACAAATGAAATACTTTCCCGAAAATTATTTATGAATTTACATTATTTTATATGAATGAGATTGGTTTGATGGTTAGCGATTGCTGACCTGGGAGTTGGGACACACGCAACGCTTCAGGAGCGAATGTTGTGTAATAATGTCGAATGTGACAGAGATGAAGAGACAAACCATCACATCGAGAAAACATGTAGACAAATTTTTCTTACTGTGCGCATGTTAGGCCGGCTGGTATCCATACTATGGTATGGTATCCAAACTAATTTTATAAATGCGAAAGTACGTCTGTCTGTCTGTTACCTATCACACCTAAACCGATTTTGCTGAAATTTAGAGATCAGTGCTGTTTTTGTCACAATTATTATTGGCAACAATCTAACACAACCAAATCCAATATTAATTTAGCTATAGCGTAGTAGTCAAATTATTAACTTTTATTTCCGTGGTGCTTCCCCTTCAGTTCTTTGACTTTCGGTCATTGTAACTTTGTGCTGTCTCCCGCTTTGTATTGGGGAGGGAATCTGGAATTCTTCCTACTCCTCCTATTCTTCTTCTGATTAATTTCGTTGCGGGTCCCAAGACAGTTTTGTCCCAAGACAGTGTGCATGTCCCTCGGGCTCCCTGAGATCATATCAAAGGGTTTTCGTGGTTGGATACCGCTGTCGATCCTGGCGACACAGGAGATACAGTGGTGGGAATGTGTGGTGGGCCAAAGCCCGTTAAAAAAAAGAGTGCTTTAAGTCCCGCGCGATAAACAAATTTTGGCGCAACGGAGTTGCGGGCGTCATCTAGTAACTATAAAAATATCTAATTAGTCGCACTTATGCCTCATTTACACTTACCGAGTAGATTAGCGGGACAGTGCAAACTGCAAACAGAAAATTTGATTAGTTTCAGCCACAGTATAGCAATATAATATCCCTACAGTAACGAAACGCCTTTGATGTCGCACGATGCCGCCACCGGTGTAAGTACCAAGCAGATATGCCAGGGTTGCCACTTGCCACGAAACGGGAAATAAAATAAAAATAAAATATTGTGCTTGTAATTAATCAGCGTGTTTTATTTTATGTCGTACTGCCAGATATTTACGTGAAACTTTATTTTTAGATGATTTGAGTTCTTTACTAGATGATGCGCGCAACTCCGTTGTGCCAAAACTCGTTAATCGCACGGGAACCGTACATTTTTCCAGGACAAAAAGTATTCTTTGTCTTTTCCCGGGACTCAAAGTATCTCCATGCCAAATTTCAGCAAAATCTGTCCAGCGGTTTGGGCGTGAAGAGGTAACAGACAGACAGACAGACAGACACACTTTCGCATTTATAATATTAGTAATTACTAATTAGTATGGATTAAAATTTTATTAACCTATCAAGCCCCATAAGCTCACCGGTGAGCAAGACACAATAGAATAACAATAAATTTCCAAGAACCCACGATCGAAGGATTAAAATAATGAAGACGCATTCGGATATATAAAATATCCAACAATAATTAATTATCATATTATAACAATTGGTAGGTACGGTAGGCCACACGTCAGGTGTAACAGAAGCACTTCAAAACTCGCTCTTATTACGTGCGCGGTAAGGGCGGTCCAAAGGTCAAAATGTTACACTTGATGTGTGGCCCTGTGTACCTAGCTAGGTAGGTACTAATAATTAGTATGTAACAGGGTCTTTGACAGTTTTTTTTTATTTTTATTCTATAAATTGTTTCTCTCCTTGTTACACTTCTTACAACGTAAACAATAAAACAGAGATGCAAATTGCAAATAAATGCCACCAAGGCCAACACAATTTAGTGTGAACTGTGAGTCGATATTATATTTTATGACAATTATTAAATCCTTTTTGTTTTTTTGAATCAGATTTACATATTCTGTACACTGAACACTTGTTATATCCCATTGTTTATAAAATAAGATGTTACAGGCTATCGTTTTACAACACAAAACACAAAACGCGCCAACGTCACACCTGCGCGCGAAGTCGTTCAAACTCGCGAAGTTTGGCGGACTGGGCCCGCGCCGCCCGCTTCCCCGCGGGTACCCCTCCGTTGCTCTGCGCAAGTACATTCGTTTCACTACTGTAGGGATATTATATTGCTATACTGTGGTTTCAGCACTGTCTCGCCGCTCTACTCGGTAGGTGTAATCAAGCCCTTATTTGGCGAAACTCTATGTATCTAGGCTTTATTTCATGCATGTTTTGTGTGATTCTTTCTTATTTTTTATCCGATCGAGCCAGTTTGGCCAAATCCTTGACCATGTCAAGTATTTGTGGTCATCATAGATTTTCAGCAGCGTAACACTGTGTTTGATTCCTTCTTATTAGGGTTCCGTACCTAAAGGGTAAAAACGGGACCTTATTACTAAAACGTCGTCTGTCCGTCTGTCCGTCCGTCTGTCTGTCTGTCTCCAGGCTGTAACTCAAGAACCGCTATAGCTAGACTTCTGAAATTTTCACAGATTGCCGTGTACCTATATCATGTTGTCGCTTTAACAATAAATACTGAAAATAAAATAGAGTTAATATTTAAGGGGGGCTCTCATACAAAAAAAAAAAACAATTTTTTGTCTACTTTTGCTCTATACCAGTACGGAACCCTTCGTGCACGAATCCGACTCGCACTTGGCCGATTTTATTTTATCTGACCGAGCCAGTTTGGCCAAATCATCGTCACCTCATGCTGAGAAATACATAGATTTTCCTCAGCGCGGGACTAATTTTCCTTCGGCGGGGTGGTTTTTAGGGTTCCGTACCCAAAGGGTAAAAACGGGACCCTATTACTAAGACTTCGTTGTCTGTCCGTCTGTCGGTCTGTCTGTCTATCTGTCTGTCTCCAGGCTGTAACTCAAGATCGATAATAGCTAGAGAGTTGAAATTTTCACAGATTTTGTATATCTGTTGCCGCTATAACAACAAATACTAAAAACAAAATAAAATTAATATTTAAGGGGGGCTCCCATACAACGAACGTGATTTTTTTGGCCTATTTTGCTCTATATCAATAATAGAAACAGGTAGGTACTTGAATTTTTCACACAATCCTTATACTTTTATGTGTACTTCAATATTTAATAATAAAATTAATATAAAATAAAAAATTAAGAGGGGCTCCCATTCAAAAAAACACAAATTTTGGCCTTATTTTTCTCTATAATGGTACGGAACCCTTCCTTTCCAACTCGCACTTAGCCGATTATTTTTGTCTTTATAGTTGTTAATTGTCCCATATAATATGTAAACTGTTTTTATACAGATTTAGGATACTTACCGGCCTTTGCCTTACAAACATTGAATTTTTAATCACATTACCTACATAATAATGAATTTGAATTTCTAACATAAAAATTTTACTAGGTATGGTAGTAAAGTATAAGCTATTAGTCAGGTGTCAGTGAGTATAATATTATTATAATTTTATAATAAAAATGTAGTTTTGATGTACTTGAAATATTTTATATTAAAAAGTTTTAAATTTTGCAGAATATTTTAAATTAATTGGGAAAATGAATATTAATGTGGAATATTACAAAGCAAATGAAGTTGTAAAAATTCACATCGTCTTGTACGAATTTTATTTCTTTATTTATATTGTACCTATATAGTATACATACAAATTACACAATACACAATATACATAAATCATACACCCATAAAATATGTACTTTGTTATCATTTCGATCTTAAGTAAGTGATAATACTTTAGAGTGTGTGTGTCTCTTACAATATACATAATAGGTCATTTTGAAAGTAGCAGCACTGAAAGAGCAATTTTTTTGTGATTTGTATGGGCATGCGCAATGAATTTTTTCATACAAAAGTAAAAAGAAGTTCCTCTTTCAACGCTGCTACTTTCACAGTGAACTCTATAATATAAGGGGCCCATACACACTCTGAAGTTTATGCAATTAAATATTATGTCAGTGCACCATAATATAATACATGCGTCATGGTGTATGATATACTTAATGTAAGAATGTAATTTGCAGAAGTTCAAACTAGCTCAAGAATAAAGAGACAACGTCAATAAAAACCTTAACCGCTACTAGTATATAAGATTTGCTTCTAGTCATTTACTGGACTTCATTTCATAATTTAATATTTAGTGATATGTTGTAACTTGTGTCTAAAGAAAAATCCTGATTCCATATTCAATTGCGTCAATTAAGGAAATTTGAGCGTACATCAATTACCAGGCGCTGTAGTGCTCGCTACAGAGTTACGCCTGAGTGGTGTCCTTTTTGGCACATAAGGCATTGCACTACCTACCATTCTAATCCATGTACTGTATTTATCATTGAGTTATTCAATTGTTGTAGTGTTGTGTCTTTGTTGTCAAATAAACTTTTTATTATTATTATTATTATTATTATTATTAATTTTCAACTTTTTACTTCTTCGTATATTGCTTTAGTCTAAAACATTGTTTGCTTAAAACCTCGTTATGCGTAATATCTGTTCAATATTGTGTTGACTGTTGAGTACAATTTGAGTAATAGTGGGGAAGTCCTTGTTACTGTAATTTGAGGCGCGTTTATCAGTCGCGGCTCCATCATTGCCATGATTTATTAAAATAGATTCGTCTAATATTTTTTTTATAATAATATATTCTTAGCCCCTTTCCACGTTGGACCAATCGTGCCTGTGAACTGTGTAGCTATCTACAGCTAACACATGCACTGTAGTGCATGATGTGTATGCACAATGGTGTAGATATAGCATGCGCTACAGCATGCTGAATGCTGTAGAGTGTAGACAACTTTAAGCATAACAATGCATCATAGACAGCCAAGGATTTATAAATAAAGTGACAAATATAAATTCGGCACTGGTTATACACTTCTACGTATTAATCGCAAAGTGGAATAATAAGGATTGTTGTCGTAGAAGAATGGTTGTTTTTTTGTTATTATTAGAATATATAGGTAGGTAGAGCTGCATTTTATATTATATTTGTTTATAACACACTTTTGCAATAAATTAATAAATTAGGTTAATAATAATTTTTAGACGAAATTAACTAGCGATAGACTAATTAACGAACAGTTATTCCCTAAACATCCCCTAAACAAAATAATCTGGTTAACTTTGAAGAAAGTTTACCATTACAGAGTGTTGATGACTATTTTTCTTATTGGCTTGATGACTAATTTTTTTTTTCTTATTGGTAATTGAAAGACCCTTAAAAAATAGAAACATCACTGACAGAATGACTCTGTTAACTTAAAAATTCACCAAGATATGACAATTCAAACATCTCATAAAAATAGACCTGCCCAAAACGCTCCATACAAAGTGCTACGAAAGACTGACATCACTCTTTCTTAGTTTGTACGTATCGGGAGAGAAATTTGTTCGATAGGTATATTAAATATTGCGTTTATGAAAGTGGTTTCATAACAAAAGTTGCTTTTAATTGCATAAGTTATCGAATGGTATACAAATATTAAGAAATTTAATTGAAAAAAAAATCGACTTGATTAATTGATTATCCAACTGTGAAGGCTCATAACAAAAAAAGTACAAATGCCATCGAGCTGAAATTTTGGGAACACTTATTTTTTACCGTTATTTCTTTATTTTATTAACAAAATTCGCTAATCTTTGACCTTGTCATCATCCCTATTTGAGATCTACGACACATCTGCATCTATTTAACATAGAACATCGTTGGCAATACATTACGAACGAGGACAATATTTTAACACTAGCTTGTTCACAGCGCAATTATTGTATAATCAAGAATTAAGTTATTTTTAATAGCCATAATTTCGTTTTGTGTCGTTTTTTATAATTGTTGTGATTATTTTAAATTAGTCGTTTATTCTCAGCCTATTTCTGGCTTATTTGTATTTGTAATTGAGGTTGTTGTGGGTAATGTGGCCTGAACGAGTTTGTGGGAAGTGCGGTCACGAGCTTTAACAGAGCTTTGAGTACCTACAACCCAAATAGTCTAATCAAAAATGTTTCAGTATATTATTATCTTTGATTAGATCATTTAAGACTCTTTCTTGATTCTTCTATAAATACTTACAATATCTATATCAGCTATCATATTTTTACCCGACTACGGCGAAGCAATCATTCAATATATTAAGAATGTAGTACCTGTTACGAATTATTAATACTGAGGGAACATTATTTTCGCAACATTGTATGGATATTTAATAAATAATCAGAAAGTAATGACAGCGTGTGTTTCAAATTATGAGTTTGAGTCGGTGTCTGCAGTGATGGCTACAGATACAACAATCCACAGATGTGCCAATTGCCACATTGTTTTAGGTTTTATCTAAAGTAATAAGAGAGAAAATACTTAATATTTTCAGGATTCTTATTCGAGCTGGACAAATGCTACTAATGAAACTGAAATTATTTGAATATTTACATAAAATTAGTTTGTTTTAAATTTATAATTAAAAAAACAGTTGAAGACAGTCATTAACCCGCTTATAATTAATAAATAGTATTTCCAAATAGTACTAAACCACCCTTGTAGGTAAAATATGCGTCCAAACGCAACAAAATTAAAGAAAAAGGCTCATTTAAAGCTATGTTTATTGATATTTAAATTTCTTTTTTAATAATTTTGCCGCCACTTTCTTGTTTCAGTAATAGGCTCATAAACATAAAAATTACTATAAAAATATTAAGCAGATCAACAAAATATAATAAACAAACTTTTAAAAAATATCTTATGTTGTTAGTTCTGTGGCAGCAACACTGTTGTCAGCATATCGCACCTGAAACAATACATTTTATGGGGGCTGGGTGGATGTCAAATGTCGCAGTAATTGTTTAAATTGCACCTCTGTTCCTCTAATTAGTCATTACATCTCACAACTTTGTTGTTTAATCGTTTTTATTTTCCTCATTACTTGCTTTAATAATATAATTGTGTTCTGATGTCATCTATTAAAATGTAAGTAATATTATGACATCATGAAATATTGTACTATGTGTGAAAAGAATGTTAATTTTCTTGCCTATGGTTACAATCTTTCGTACCACCTTGAACATTTTTTATAACATTTGGTGCAAGATATTTAGTATAACAAGTATTATCTGTATTCATATTTCTTAGTTGCTAATTGCTATGTTATTAATACCTTATTACTAAATATAGCTTCATTGCTATATATAAAATATTTATTTAAAAAGAAACTCGTGTGTCTACCATCTAGGGATTCCTATTTCCTCTAGAAATATTCCACATTAATAAACAAAATAACTACTATGTATTAAATATAATTTCCTGTCTTCATCAATCTAGTTTTACTCAAACTACTAAAGATTTAAAATCAAACATTTTCATTACCTAAATGTAAAAGATCACATTGAAAATAGTTAACATAAAATCAAAGAGAACAGCGTTTAATGAGATTGCTAGTACAAGAGATCAAATCGTCCATTAGTTAGTTTGCGTTCATTACATCGTGGACCGCAGTTAGGCTTTTGACACGACAGACAAACGCATATATCGTGACTTTGGCCAGTAAAGTCAGTTTGTTGATAAAGTCAATTAGCGGTATCGAAGCGGGGCCCCGTATCGGTGACGCGGGCCCACCCTCGCGCCTGCCGCGGAGCCCCGGCGTGCCATTGGCCGGGCGTGCCGCAGGGGAGTGGCTTCGGTCCGCCACGTTTTTTGTCGTACTTTTTTGAACCACGCGTCGCGAAGTCTACTTTATTCACCATCAGTCGATCGAAGGCGTTGGTGTGTCGTAGTTTATTGCCGCGTTCACGTCGCGATTAATCTGTGACATTAAATCGTCTGTGAACTCAGGTTTTGTGATTAAGAATTGAGTTTGTTTGGAGTTTATTTTTATCCAGAAAATAAATATTTTTGTTGTGGTAAGTTTGTTTTTATTTTGTAAATTTTAATTTTTATTTGAAGCTCACAATTATTATTACTCTTGCAAGTGTATCGTTATCATGAGCTTCTTGTTTAAATTATACCTAAGACATTTATTTATAATTTCAAATTTTTTATCATTATGAGAAAAAATGCAAAGTACCTTATATACCTAGTAATTAAATCATATTTTGATTGAAAAAGTAGATGAATAGTGATTAAGTAACATTAAGTTATTAAATTAGATGCTTTAATTTTCTAATTACGTCAATCATTAATATCTATGATTCTGTTAACGAAAGAGTAGTATTTTATCTCATTTATTGTAATTTACCTAATATTATAAATTAATAAAATTACATTTTGGCTTAATAAAACTGCATCAAATAAATTAATAAAAAAATAATTTTCGCTCAAAATACCTGACGTTTCAAATGCATTTGCATAATTAGGTGAATTTTATAGCTTTATTGAATTAAAGCCGATGTCAGGTCCAAAATTGGACACAGCGGGGTCCCTCTTGTTAATATTGTTTATCGCCTGTATTACGGCCTCAAAGGTTATCCCCATGCCTCAGCCTGCAGATGATAACAATAGACTTTTTATTGAAAACATTTTATTGACTTTTTTATACATCCGATCACTTTTAAAGGTGATTTTAATACGCTACACGGCCCTAAAACCGCTCGCGGCTCTGTGAAGCTTTGAGGTGTAAATCATTGACTTTGTGAGTTTTATAATTTTTGTAACTTGTCAGTTTTACGGATTTTATTACGAATAAACCTTATTCCTTTAATGACTTTAACTGGAGGTGTTAGAAATTATTTATTGACTTGAAAAATAAATTAAAAACTTTGTAACATAATATAACAACTTTTATATTCCACCCGGTCCTTACCGAACAAGTTTTTAAATAACAAAGTTTAATTGCAATCAAAATAACATTAACTCGAAACTTTGAGGATAACTTTTACCTATCTACCGCTTATCTACAACATCTAACTCTAACTTAACTCATTAAAATCACATCATATAAGCTATCTAGAATCACAAGGCAAAACGAATTTAAGACAGTAAAATAATTTAATCAAGACCTAAAAAGTTAAAACTAAACAATAAATTGCCACTGTCAGAAACTGAAAGTTTTATGGCAATTTAAAGTTTTATTCAACTACTTTATAATTTTAAATTAAAATTATGCAATGGGCGTATGTAAATAGGTAAAAGGAAAAACAAAAGCGTTTGTTATTTGAATTAAATTAGTTTTAAATTATATAGTTTTATGTAATAAGTATTTACTTTATAGTGTCTGAAGTCCCACTTTTTAAATATCTGTTTATTCGTTAGGGACTTAAGCACTATCAAACTACTCAAGGACTGACTGGAAAGTATTTTTTGTAGTATTAATAATAATTAAATGGCATTTACCAGATAGTACTACAAATAAAATTTTAAGAACCCGCCTTTACCTACATGAAAAGAGACTTTTAAATTCTTAAACTCAATTTAGAAATTATTATTCCCAAAAAAAGCTTATAAAAATCTAAACATGTTAATTAACTCAAAAAAGGAACCCTGTATTGTACCTACCGTGATTGAGTCTTCACATGACAAAGGAGTAGCCTCTAGTTTTTTTACTGGAACGGTTTGGGTTTAATCTGAATTCGATTAAAATTTGATAATGGTAGCTTTTGCTAAATCATGCGTTTGCTTTTCTATTTTTAACCGACTTCAAAAAAAGGAGGTTATCAATTCGACGCGTATGTATGTAATATTTCCAGAACTGCCCAGTTTTTGTATATGTTAATCTATAACAGCTTCTGAACAAATGTGCCAAATTTCAAAAATGTATGTATGTATGTATGTATGTATGTTTTTATGTTTGTTCAAGCATATCTCCGGAACTACAAGTCCGATTTAAGTGATTCTTTTTTTGTTGTACAAGGTATTGTTCAACTTAGGGAACAGTGCAAGTTTCATCAAAATCGGTTTAGTAGTTTTGGAGATAGGATGTTTTAATTTTGAAGTCGGTTTTATCTTTTTAAAATACAGTTATATATTGTGTTACTTCTTTTTGATATTGGTGTTTTTTAAGTTATCCTGTTTTTGTCTACATTTGTTAATGTTGAACTTATTTAGTTTCTTAAATATAATAGCTCTTAGACATTTTAGATAACAAAAGTACCTATTATTTTGTTTTATTCCACGGATGTTATTATATTTTTCGTTCGTGGTTCGTGGTACGTGTAGGGCCTTTTTTTTTGCGTTGGGGAAATGCGTTTACGCATCCCCGGCAGTCTAGGAGGGCTACCGGGGTATGTGGGACTCCCTGGGGGCGGAGGGCTGCGCCCGGGCATACCCACTAAAACCCCAACGGTGTTCCTGCTCTTCCGCTTAAGGGGTACGTGTAGGGCCTAAGGATTATAAATTAAATGCAGTCCTTAATACTTGTGATTTACAAGTAAATGTAGATAATATCTTTCACCCACAAGAAATAATTTCATCCACAAGAATGAAAACTATTTTTAGATAAAAACTTCCACTTATTGAATACATAATCTTAAAAATCGCTTATACATACTTATTTCTTAAGTAAGATTATTCATTGAGAGGATGAGCTTAACCCATCTATTATCACATCCTAATTAGAACTTAAACCTCGTTAATAATAATCTGATTATGTTTAATAATACATTAAGCACCTAAGGTAGGTTGCTTACCAACTTCTACTAATGCGATAATCTTCTTTTTTAGAGTGCCATCAAGTTTGTCCAAATTTGTCTATACTGCGTGACTGGTGAGATATGTTCAATACTGGAGGACGTGATATTTGGCTATTATATTAGTTGGAAAAAAATAATATAAAAAAATAATATCAATTGATCACTGAGTAAATGTAGCTTAAAGTTAAATAATTATTTTACCCAACGCATGGACACCCCGAGCGGGAGGGGTAGTTGTGTGGTGTTTCTTTGGTAGCTCACGCCTCTGCACCGGCCGCATAGTATGCCTAGTTGCCTAGCCGCGTAATTTACTTGGTATCCATGATTCATAAATTTTTGGGAAATTCAAAAAAAAATTAAGAACCTAATTTTATTACATATTTATAATGAGAATCGAGTACTGAATACTCTCCTTAAATATCGGTATTGACTCACCAGTCATGCTGTATATGTCCTTTCTAAGTCCTTAATTTGAATATAATAACTGAAGAACAATATTTGTCTATCTGTTAGTTCGTTCCGCTGAGTTATATAAAAGTAGAAATGGAAATTCTTAGAGGCCTGAGGAAGATTACATGATACTTCTGTATTACTGAAAATTGTATGATTTTATTGATTAAAATAAGTTTATGTGAGAACGAAATTGCTGGTAACGTCTAGTAAATAATAAAAAATAGTAAACGTGTCACAACATTGAACTCGTTAATTAGTCGATACTACCCCGGGGGGTAAACAGCTAATACACCTTTTGCCAGTCGGGTAAATTATGGGGCGTTAATTTCAATATTACCGGCTTTCTAATATCGCATAGTAGCTTTTCTCTTGCAACATCACACTTTATATTTTATAGCTGTCCCGGCAAACGTTGTTTTGCCATTTTAAGTATATTTTCTACATCATCAGTTGATACATGTTTTACCCCCTCTTTTGTCCCCTAAGAGGGTGTGGGGGAGGGGAAGGTCATACACCAGATGTTAAGTTGAAAAACACAGTTAATACCTCATATGAAGTAAGTCCACTAAAGAAAAAAGTTGTATACAAAATCTGACCCCTTTTTGGTCCCAAGAGAGGGTTGAGAGGGGAGGGGGGGGAGGGTTTTTATACACCAGATGTTGAGTTGGAAGAAGACAAATATAATATATATATCTGTGAAAACTTTGAAAAATCTGTGAAAACCGTATGCAAATCGGATCAGTAGTTTTCGTGTTAAAGAAAAAAGTTTGATACAAAATCTGACCCCCTCTTTTGTCCCCTTAGAGGGGTGGGGGGAAAAATTTTTATACACCAGATGTTAAGTTGGAAGAAGATAAATATATCTGCGAAAACCACATTCAAATCGGATCAGTATTTTTCGTGTGATGCTGGAACAAACATACAGACAGACAGAAAGAGTGACAGACAAACAGACAGACAAAAAACTAACCACATTTTTGGCTTCTATAGCGATGTAGTGACAAAGGTGTAATTTCGGGTGTCATTTCATATCTTTTATGTACAGAATTTTCATTTCTACAACAGAATATTGTCTTCCTCCCGCACGCGCTTTGGTGACGCCCACTATCGTAATATTTTAATTTCGCCATAATTTCAAAACCAAACGTCCAATTTTAATCATTCAAAGACCAAATATTATCTACATGAACCGTACTTAGTGATAAAATAGTTTATTTTGATAAGGATTAATAGCGTGAGTAAAATATATCCGTTTAAATGTAGTCCAAAAAAATTCTGGATTTTTAAATAAAAAATGGTTATTGTGCCTCACTCGACATAGATAGGTATAGTGTGTCGCGGACTTTTTTGTAGATATTTATAAGATCTACAATTACTTAGAACATTTTATGGTTCTATCTTTTATAGTTTAGGCAGCGTACGCAAAATAAGTAACTTTTCTAGCTGATTTTTTACACCTTGCGTCCGAAAAACTCAAATATCTTACGGAACCCTATTTTTTTCCAAAATAAAATGTAGCCTATGTTCAGCAGAAATAATGTAAGATTCCAATAGCAAAAGAATTTTTCAAATCGGTCCAGTAGTTTCAGAGCCTATTCGACTCAAACAAACAAACAAACAAACAAACAAACAAACAAACAAACAAACAAACAAAAAATCAAATCTTTCCTCTTTATAATAGTAGTGTAGATAACAATACAGCAGATTATTGACATGGCACATTTTTCTGCCGCTTTTCAGCCTTTTTTCTACCGCATTCATTACTTTTCTGCCGAATTGCCAAATTGTGCTACCTTCGCCCATGCTTGTACAAATTATGTAACAGTTTCTTACATACCTAAGTATTACTTTACTTATCGCTGACACTAAATTATTTTTAATTGCTCCTCTTTACTGCTTCTACTACTTAAAATTTAACTATTTAACTAATTACAATATATTTTATATTTTCCGTAATACGAGTCAACTTTTTGTAAGGATAATATTGTGCAAATATATTGTTCTGATTTTAATACATTTTAGCGCGTTTAAAATTTCCTGTCTTAAATAATATATTTTGAAAATGTATTAGTTTACTATAATATCTATATATAACTATATTAAACGATACTAGTAGATCAATCAAACGAACGGATAAACAGAAATTCCTATTTTTATTGGGTATTATTAAGTTAATTTCTGTTTTTGGAACTTTTCTATGATGTGTTCCAAAATGCACTTGGCTGGTTTTTAAATGTTGAAAATAAGTATAGTACATTACGCACGGAGGAAAGTAGGACATTTCAACCCGCGCGATATTGTCAAAAGCGTCGGTTGAAATGTCCGGCTATCCTCCCGTGGCGCGTATAGAACTTTTCATCATACCCGGGCCGAAAGTTTAATGAACTTTAATGACATCGTATAGTCTGAAAAATGCATCTTTCTTCCCGCAAACAAGGGAAGAAATTCAAACTTTCGGCCCTGGTATGATGAAAATAACATTTTACAAGTAACTTGTAACCCCTTACTCACCAGTAGGTAAGTCTTAAAATAATGTTTGTGGATGTTTAATTTAAATGCGTTCATTTGTTTTCTATGAATATTCCTTGCTATTGTTATAGGATTTTCAGCCTTATGTCCTTGACCTAAGGGCATTATGTCCCAGGTAAGATGAGTCAGACACTTTGAGCTTATCAGCGGGTTTAGAGTAATCCGGGGCACCATTAACACTTAAGCCTAATGGACAAAAACCTCTAATCCACCACTTCTGTGTTGATAAAAATACCTTGCAAATAACTTAACAAAGGAAAATAAATAACTATCTGTTTCCTCCAACTTCGTATGCTTAGAGATTCATATCCGTAAAAAGAATAAAAATAAAGTATGTGCTGGTGGCTTTTTACGCGATTCCTGTTTTCTTAGAAATTTTTCAAATATAGCTGTATACCAAATCATCAAATTGTAGTAATTTGATGTAAAGACCCCTTTAATATACAGACAGACAAACTTTCACCTAATACTTTACAATAAAAAAAATGTATGTAGAAGCGCACGCGCGTTGATGTCTTTCACTACGGTAGTCGGTATTATTCCTTATTCCCTTTATCCGACTCGACATTAAGGCCGGCCGCGTATATAAGAATTTGTTAGCAGAAAATTTCTGATGCCTGCCACCAGGTACCACACCGCACAGTGCACACGTCCTATCAGAAATGTCTAGTAAAAAATTCCTGATCAGAAACATTTCTGCCATCCAATCAACGGCGGAAGTCAGACGCGTGAGAATTCTGATAGTATGCGGGGTCCACAACAAAACATACGAGCAGAGTGCGTTCCGGCGGGCCTCCGAATTTTTCTGATCAGAAATTGTTATAATAATATGCGGCCGGCCTTAAAGAAAGGATAATAATTTCACAGTCTTTGTTTGTATATGTATTTGTTATACAAAAACATATATTAAGATACTAGGAGACGCCCGCAACTCCGTTGCGCGAAAATTCGTTTATCGCGTGGAATAGGTACATTTTTCCGCGATAAAAACTAAGTATCTTATGTCCTTTCTCGCGACTCAAATATCTCCATGCCAAATTTTAGCAAAATCGGTTCAGCGATTTGAGTGTCAGAGGTAACAAATAAACAAACAAACTTTCGCATTTATAACATTAACGTGAGTTTATTAGCTTATGTATTAGCTACAATGAAACTATCCGTGGTTTACCCCACATGTAATTAGGGTAACAGCGCGTTAGCACCTGCGGCCCGCGGGGGGGCTCAGCCGGCCTCCTAGGGCTCCACATTATTACCTCATAGCGCCAGTCTGGGTTAAGGTTAATCGTGGATTAAAATTGTCATTGTCGTTTTAAGTATTTATGATAGAGAAATAAGTAGGCTCATCTTGGCGGGGGCACTCCCGTGCCCCCAGATAAACGCGAAAGTGTGTCTGTCTGTCTGTATGTCTGTTACCTCTTCACGCCTAAACCACTCAACTCATTTTGATGAAATTTGGCATGGAGATACTTTGAGTCCCGGGAAAGGACATAGGATAGTTTTTATCCCGGAAAAATGTACGGTTCCCGCGCGATAAACGAGTTTTGGCGAAACTGAGTTGCGGGTGTCATCTATTACTTTTTATAAATGCGTAAAGTGTTTTACTTGCTTCACGCCGCTGATGCGATTTAGATACAATTTTATGTGAATGTAGATTAAACTGTGGGATACATTTTGTGTAGAGCCGAACAAAATGTGCGGGTTCCAGGCAAAAGTAATTTCTGGGTGAATCAAGAACATCTAATATTAATAAATTGAGCTCTTTTGTTAGTTTTAGTATAACGTATAGGTAGAATAAAGATTAGAATATTATTATAGTTTTGTCAATCGAGAAAGACAAAGTAGGCAACTTGGTTATAATAGACAGTATCAGGAATTATTACAATTTTGTCTCGAAATAGCTAGATACAAATATTTTTAAAACATAAACTGCTGTTTATATATTGTGTTATGTGTATAAAAAACACAATAATTTTTTAACGTAGTCGTGACTGGAACTAGTTATAGTATCATTTCCAACGACCATGAGGTGAATTAAAATTCAATAACCAATAATATCAATTACAAAGTCAACAAAAAAGAAAAAAAATCTATAGCTAATAAGGTAGCGTTAAAGGTAAAAAATAAATTACTTTCAACGACAACATAGACAATAATTAAACATTTACAGGTAATATTTAGACATTGCAATTTAAAACTATTGAAAGAAATATAATAAATATCAGCTATTTATGATTGCATGTTCATTTGACTGACCTTAAGGACTCAGGTGAGGAAAAGTATGTCATACTTTAGTGCATTTTAAAACGCTCGACGCATTTTTGAGAATATTGTAAGTACGATATATTTAGAAATATTGGTTCCTAACATAACTTTGCCTTATTATAATTTAAAATTTTACTGCAGCCAATTTGTTATAAATAGCTAGACGACGTAGCTTATAAATATATATAAAAAAATACTTTAAACCAAAAGCTTAAACACAGAAAGGCCGTATAATTATTAAGTAAGTCGGTAGACTCTGATTCTATATTAAATTATAACTCATAAGCTAGAGGTATTGATAGAGCCATCATTGTCGTCATTATTTTGCCTTCATTAGGCACTGCCAACAAAACTATTGTAGTAGAAATTTCAATTTCGTTTTAATTGTTTTTTGTGTTGGAAAGTTGCGAAGTAATGGCGCGGCAAGCGACGGCCAAGTTGACCAGCATGCTAAACACAGCAAAAACTGTCAACGCGCCTTAAGTCGCTGTTATACAACAACGACATGCTGTAGATGTAGAATATTTAACATTTTTCAGGAATTTTAAATAAAATATTATAAGGCTTCGTTCCTACCAGAAAAATTGGACTGAACAATATTTATAGCAAGACCAAAATAAAATATGTACCTAAACTAATTAAATTATACAGTAGCCGGCACAGAAAATTATATATCCAAATAATTATATTTTATTTATAGTAGATTATTATAAAAGTACTTCATTTATAAACATTGGAATAATGCTCTTTAAAAACATAATTGCATATTAAACTCTCCTGTAATTTATTTAAATACTCACTATAACACTAAGAAAACTCATTATTTAAGAATCAACAATATTTCTCTGCGCATTTACCTAGTTTATACTGTCAGCGGGACATAATAAAAGATGTGAATTACAATAAAAACTATATTATTATGAATTTACATGACTTTAAACAAGGTAATAATATGGCGGCGGTCAGCAGTGTGACCCGTGTGCGCCCGCGCACGTCTCCTTGGCAAGTGCTCGAGCTAATGGCGGCGACGGAAACCGGGGACGCTTCCCCGCGCGTCCCGCTGTAGTGTTGGGGCAGCGCGCTAGGGATGGGCGCGCTCGTACATACTGGGGGCCCTTGAAAGCCCTGCTTTCAAGCCTTGTTGTCTTCAAGCAGCAGACAGAGCCGGTTGAGAGCGCGCCGGATGACTCCTCGCGCCGTGGTCAGGTCCGCTACTCGCGGCACCCCATCAGCTCCAGGATGCAGCTTCATCACCCGTCCCAGCCTCCAGGCCAGTGGTGGGATGTTGTCTTCCTTGATAATGACGAGATCTCCCTCCTTCAGGTCTCTACATCTGGTTTTCCATTTTGACCTGGACTGCAGCTCAGTGACGTACTCCGCCTGCCACCTCCTCCAGAAGACTTGACGTGTTTGTTCGATCAGCTGGTATCTGTCCAGACGTCTGGGGTTGATGTCCTCTAGCGATGGAGCCGGAAGCGATGTCAGTGACCTGCCGAGGAGAAAGTGTCCAGGTGTGAGCGCTGCATGGTCAGTAGGACAAGAAGAGAGGGGGGAAATGGGTCTAGAATTAAGGATAGCTTCCACTTGGGCAAACAAAGAAGTGAGTTCCTCAAATGTCATATGTGTGCTGCCCAAGGAACGTTTTAAGAGATGTTTGGCAGATTTTATGCCTGCCTCTGCATAGCCGTTGAAGTTAGGAGCGTAAGCCGGTGAGAATTTAAACTTTATATCCTGATCAGCTGCAAAACCTACAATAGAGTCAGAATGCTTGCTGAAGAACTCGCTGAGCTCTCTTGCAGCTGCCACAAAATTTCTGCCGTTGTCACAAAAAATTTCTTTAGGCTTACCCCTACGAGATATGAAGCGGCGCAGGGCTAGTATAAAAGAATCTTTAGATAATTCGCTAACACACTCAAGATGGATACATTTGTAACGGAAACATATGAAAAGACACAAATAGCATTTAGTTATTTTACACCCACGCCCTCTGCGGTCAGTGATTAAGTAGGGGCCCGCAAAGTCAATAGCAACAGTGGAGAATGGGAAGTCGGGAATAAGCCGCTGTGGCGGTAAGTCTCCCATTATGTTTTTCATTGCTTTAGCATTAAATCTGTTGCAAGTGACACAACCGCGTACCGTGCGTCGTGCCAGATCCCTACCCCCGATCGGCCAGAACTGCTCACGGATAGAGGACAGCATGAGCTGCGGTCCCGCATGTAAGAGGCGTTTGTGTTCGTGAGTAAATAAGAGTTTAGTGAGTGTGTGTTTTGAGTTTAAAAGTATCGGATGGATCTTAGAAAAGTCAAAATCCGACTTACGTATCCTCCCCCCCACTCTCAGGATGCCCTGAGAGTCCAAAAATGGTGATAAAGAAGAAAGAGATGATTTTGGACTGATGGTCTTATTTTTATTAAGTAATTCTAACTCTTTGGGGAAGGATTCTTGTTGTGAAAGCTTAACAAGTACTTTAAGTGAAGTGTCTAGTTCTTCAACGGAAAGTGGACCGTTGACTGTCTGTTTTCTACATTTAATGTTAATGAAGCGTAGAATGTAAGCAACAATACGACGTAATTTTTTGTAATTAGAGTACCTTTCAAAATCAATTACAGGGTTCAAAGAGGATTGTGTCTCTGTGTTAAGTACAGTGATAGAGTGTTTTGTTTCAGGTAAATCAAAATGAAGTTTATCGTTAGGAAGAGAAGGCCATTCACCTTCTGGATCAAGAAGAAAGCTTGGGCCGTGCCACCAAGCAATGTTCTCCGTTTGATCGCGATGTATATCAATTCCGCGGCTAGCTAGGTCTGCAGGGTTCAATGATGTAGGCACATAATTCCAAGCAGCGCCACCTGTAAGCTCTTGTATGGCTGACACCCTATTAGCAACATAAGTCTTAAGTCTAGACGGACAGGATTTTAACCATGCCAGCACAATGCTGGAGTCTGACCAGAAAACGCAACGAGCGATAGGCTTGCGAAGCGCAGTACAGACAGTGGAAGCGAGACGAGCACCGAGTAAGGCGGCGCAGAGCTCCAGACGTGGGATAGTGGTGGCCTTGACAGGTGCGACACGTGACTTAGCACAAAGAAGATTACAAGACTCCTGGCCCGACACAGACGTGGACTTAACGTAGACGCACGTTCCGTAGGCAGCTTGCGAAGCATCGCAGAACACGTGCAGCTCTATGTACGCTGGAACAAATTGATTAAAAATATCTCGCGGAATATGAAGAAGTTTCAAATATTTAACGCTGTCTATGAAGCGTTCCCAGCATCGTCGAATTTCAGGAGGAACGGGGTCATCCCAGTTCAAATGAAGAGCCCAGATTTTCTGTAAAAGAATTTTCGGTTTGACTGTATACAGTGTAAGAAGTCCCAAAGGATCGAAAATTTTAAATGTCGCAGATAGAATGCTGCGTTTTGTGACAGTGCTGGGAGCCCTGTCATCAATGTCAAAATGAAGGATGTCAAGAGTGGGATTCCAGCCTAAACCCAATGTTTGCACAGACTGACTGAGTATAAGATTACCAGTTTCTGATTTTATTTTCTCAGATTCTATGACAACTGAAGAATTCGATCGAAATTTCCTAAGATTGAAGCAGCCTGTAGACAGTACCTTACACACAGCATTTTTGATGAAGAGCAAATCTTCCTCCGAATCAGCACCACATAGAAGGTCATCACAGTAGAAATCAGACTGAATTATGTCCTTGATAGCGTCAGCAGTAGTACATTGACCCTGGGGGCCATGACCCTCAGAGGGGTCATTCAAGATGTCAGCTGATTCCTGACCTAGCTGCCACAAACATCTAGCAGCAAGAAAACTGGCGCTAGAAAATCCATATGTCACTGTGTGCAGTTGAAGAGACCTGAGAGGAAGACTTTCACTCTCGCGCCATAAGATGAGTTGAAGATTACGGTCCGATTCGGCTAAGGAGATTTGCCTATACTGTTTCTCAATATCACCAGACAGTACATATTTGTAATGACGAAATCTAAGCAAAATATTAAAAAGTGAGTCCTGAATATTAGGGCCTACCATTTGCAGGTCGTTGATAGAGAAGCCGGATGATGTACGCGCAGAGGCGTCAAAGACAACACGCAACTTTGTGGACTCACTGCTTTCTTTAAGAACAGCATGATGTGGTAAGAAGTAAGACACGCCAGGTTTCTGTACAGGTGCCTCTGAAAGATGACCTAGATCTCGATATTCATTAATGAAGTCAACATATTTTTCTTTCAAAGAAGGATTCTGTCTGAATCTTTTCTCCAAACCGAAGAAGCGCTTTTTAGCGAGATGATATGACTCACCTAGACAATCAGGTGAATCGATGAGAGGTAGCTTGACGCAGAACCTACCATCCTCAAGACGATGTGTATTTTCAATGAAGTGACTCTCGCTCTCTGTAACGATGTCCTTACGATGATTGGTTGGGAAGTCTTCATATTCCCAAAAGCGTGTCAAGTCAGATTGAATGTTATCAACAGATGCAAAATTACAATGAAGTTCCTTTGAGTAATGAAGAGATGGTGCTTTACCAGCTATGACCCATCCTAACCTTGTGCTACGCAGAAAAGGTAAATTTGGTCCCAAAGAAATTTGTTCGGAATTAAGAAGTTCCCAGAAGACGTCTGCTCCTAGGAGCATGTCAACCTGTGAAGGTTGATTGAATGAAGAATCCGCCAATATAAAAGAAGATGGCAGATTGAATGAAGAAATGTCTATATGAAGCTTAGGGAGCTTATTCGTAATACGAGGTAGCACCAAGAACTCTATTTCACGAGAGTAGGTACCCTGTTTTGATTGAATGACTGCAGAGCATCGCTCTGGAATGATGTTCAACGAAGCATTTCCAATGCCTAGAATATTGGTGGTGCACGATGGTTCAGAAGCCAATTGAAGACGATGTTTCAAACTCGCTGTAATAAAAGAAGACTGACTTCCACAATCCAACAGTGCCCTAACACTCTCAACCTTGTCAGTATGAGGATTAATGATGTCCAACACAGCAGTAGACAAAAGAGTTTCAGAACATGATGAAGACGAGGACATGACGACAGGAGCTTGGACCTCGGCCTCGCCCTGTCGACTAGTAACTTGACTACAAAAAGAAGCCTCAGGATTACCTGAGGGTGTAGTGTGTGAGTTATGTTTGTGTAATACCGTATTGTGGCGCCTCTTACACACGCGACAGCCGCCCAGACGGCATTGAGCTGCAGCATGCGCAGGCCGCAGGCAGTTGAGGCAGAGCTTCAGTTTTACCGCCTGAGCCCATTTCTCGTCCGTGGTCAGAGCCCTGAAGACGTTGCAGTCGAAGATCCTATGCTTGCCCTGGCACACAACGCATGGACGCGGCTGGTTACCACTGCCAGCTGAAATTACAAAAGATTTCATGTGAGAATCATTATAATATTGTTTATGAGGAGCTTTATTTTGTGCTAAATGCAATGAAGGTTTGTTTACTTGTTTGTCTCTTTTAGACCTATACAACATTTCTAACACATCAGCGCGTGACTTCAAAAAATCTCTAAAATCGTCTAAAGTGGGAAAATCTTTTTTCAATCCGTTCCTGTATTCCTCCCACTTAACACTAGTGCCTGAATCCAGTTTGGTAGAAGCTAAATGTATAATCACTGTATCCCATTGGTCTACTGGTTGGCCTAGTGTTTTAAGAGCTCGCAAATTCTTTGTAATGTTATCACTTAAAAATCTTAAAGACTTGTCAGATTCCCGTTGTATCTGTTCAATATTAAACAATGAATTTAAATGATTGTGAACGAGTTGGCGTTTATTATTATACCTGTCACAAAGAAGCCGCCATGCTGTTAAGTAATTATCCGAAGAGATTTCTAAATTAGAAATAACCCTCGCCGCCTCACCTTCTAAATAGGAGCACAAGTAGTGAAATTTGTGGATGGGCCTCAAACTGTCACTGTTATGAATAAGCGATTCATACATGTCGCGGAACTCTAGCCATTTAAAATAAGAACCATCAAATTTATTGATTTTAATCTGTGGCAATTTGAGCCCCATCAGTTCACCGTTACTGCAGCATGTATGTTTGTTTGATGACCCTGAGCGGGATGACTTGCAATCATCTTTAGGTTTATGCAATTCAATTAACTCTTGTGCGAGGGCCAGACAATAGTGAAGACTGTCCTCCACGCTCTCCCTAATCTCAAGTTCCGCAGCGAGTTCTTCAGAATTTAATGACTCGATCTGATTTTGCAACTCATCAAAACTTTGAGAGATCACCAAGTATTTATCTAATTTAATTTGTAATTCTCTAATTTGAATTGAAGTAAGAGAAGTATCTTGCAAATCCGATAAATAATTTTGAAATCGAGTTATTTGTCCTTTTATTGAACTGCGTTTAACCTTAAGTGTATTTAAATCTGACACCTTGCTATCATAAGACATGATGAAATATTTGATGATCACAAAAATATAAAAAATAAAATAATTGAAAGCTCCAAATAAAATAAAACCGGCTTACTCCCCTTGTATATGTCTTGAACGCCTGTTGTCCCCCAGCGGACAGCGATGAGGAAGTAACCCGAGGCTACGCAGAGGCAAGAGTGCTCGAGCAGACTCGACAGCACTCACACGATGATGTTCTCACTGAAATTGTGATGCGAAGAAATGTAAGAAAGCGTGCAATAAGAAGGTGCACAGCGTGAATGTTATTAAACTAGCAGTTAACACCTGACAAAATAAAAATGCAGCAGTGTAGTATTAGATTATCTTATGTAAGGAAGAATATCAAACTACCTACACTGTCTTAGTGAAAAAAAATAAGGGTGTGGTTGTAAACTACACAATATCCACTCAAGTCCCCTATGTTTTCGTTTAAATGAAGAATAATGACCATATAAAGACGTATCTGGCTGTGTAAGCTGCAGACGTTAAAAGATGATGGTCATTATGCAAGACGTATCTGACTATTCAGACGTTAAGAACTTAAAAGATGATGCGCATTATATAAAGACGTATCTGACCATGCAGACGTTATAAGATGCATGATGCGCATGAAATATTATGCAAAACCCCAATGCATGACAACTGACAACTGACACGAAAAAATTATATGAATATAATGCATAACGTACCTAAGCATGTAGTACGTACAAAGTGCAGAGATGCGCAGGCACACCGCCTAGCTTAGGGCATAGCACACATGACAAAGAAAGGTTCGGAACCACGTGCCCAAGCTGCGGAAAAAAGGTTAAGTAGGTTAAAGAATAGGAAAAGCAGGCTCACGACACTCTCCTTGTAGGCATTGCGATGCAGCAGGTTGCTTGCCCATGCAAGCGTTGTTGGTCTTGAGCTCCAAACGCGCCTTCCTCCGTTGATAGCCACGCGGCCGGGGGCGAAGTCCGAGGAGAGAAAATGGCGGCGGCGACTCGACTTTTAAGGAGAGAGATCCGAGCCCACCCGGGGGCGCCAACCAAATTATGTCAGCGGGACATAATAAAAGATGTGAATTACAATAAAAACTATATTATTATGAATTTACATGACTTTAAACAAGGTAATAATATGGCGGCGGTCAGCAGTGTGACCCGTGTGCGCCCGCGCACGTCTCCTTGGCAAGTGCTCGAGCTAATGGCGGCGACGGAAACCGGGGACGCTTCCCCGCGCGTCCCGCTGTAGTGTTGGGGCAGCGCGCTAGGGATGGGCGCGCTCGTACAATACTAATTAATCAGTGCATCAACTAAGGTTTTGCAAATCGATTGAGTATAATCGGGCCTTTTCTATAGACCCAATCAGTTGCAAATATTCTAATATTATCTGTTCATTCAACCGAACACTACCTTTTTCAGTTTAAATTGAATAGGTTTTTTGTAATCTAATTTTGAAGAAAGTACGTGAGGCTGCGGTGTGAAGTCAGCCAATAATTATAATATTATGTTCTTCATTAATTTAACAGTTGATGCTCATCAAAACCTCTGTTTATAACAACACGGTTTAAAAGTGAAACATCAGAATTAGAGCATTTTCGAAGCATTTACCTCACAGAAGGGCACAAATATCTTATTTTTAACCCGGCTCGTCAAAAACAGAGGAAGGTTATGGGTATACCTAGGCATATGACGTATTTTGTGTGTGAGTAAATTTTCTTGTTTAAAAGTAGTGAAGATCCTTGGAGTTGTGGTGTTCCACGGCTATGTTTGCCTAGCACGCCTGCACGCTATATCGAGTATGCTACATTTTTCAAGCGCGCTATTTTTGAAGCTAAGTTTTAACGAATGAAGTTGTCGATTCGACGCGCTATAGATTTACCGCCCTCATTGAAATTATTTCGATAAGTTACAGGTTTAGAGTTATCCAAAGCGATTTTCATTTCAGTTGATTTTCTAAATTTTGACTTAATTTTTCGGTCTAAAAATATTTTATTGTTAAAAACTGACCTATGTACTAAAGAGAAGTTGATTCCTAGGCAGATGGGGGACCTACGTCGTTTGGTCGGCTTATGTCAATTCAATGTTAGCTGTGATCGGTCGGAGTTTGAGTTTTAACTTAACGCGACCAAATTACTTAGGTCCGCCATCTGCATAGGAATCAACTTCTTTGATAGTACATTTGTAAGTATAAATTGGTATTTTACTCTGCCTAGTACCAGTAGGTACCATGCACTATATGCATATTTATTACAATAAATATTAAATACACAATAATGCCGTAGCTTCCACCATTTGTAACTGCGCCTTTCGGAGAGAAATCTACATAATGGGGTATAAATAAAAAATTAACATGTTTTACTGGTACTAATTGGTGTGAAAAAGTATTATTTCTGCCTTTTGTATCATGTTAATTTCATAATTATCTCTAAATTAAAAATATATACATATTTAAATAACACTTGGCATATGTTTTACTTACCAGAGCGTGGTATGTTGCTGAACAACAAAATAATATAATAATATTAATAAGTTCATAATTCTAAATTCAATTAAAAGGTTTTATGGAAAGTCTTGAAAATGGCCTGCAATATTTCATAAAAGTTTCATGCCATGCGAATATCATTTTAGGCTTTCTAGACTGAATAAGGAATTCCCCATGTAAGTTTTAATCACCAATAGTAGGTTGGATGAAACTAATTTGAGAACCAATTCTTTGTAATCATTTTTAAGCGTTTTGGAGCCCTACTTACCCTCGTAATAAATACAATTAGCATAATATTAAAATTATCAGTAAATTGATAAAATTGAATTTAACAAAATATGTAAAAATATATTTTGCAAAAAACTTAATGTCTACAACATCGTTTAGAGCTAACAAGTAGCCCCAAAACTTAATTATTTCATTACCGACGATATTGAGGTCGCGAACAATTAACATTTAATTACTCTTTAACTTTAAAACGCTATTTTGTACACGGAGTTTCGAATACATTTACGAGGTATTTATTATTCTGTTCCACCGCTAACCTTGAAATGAGTTTTCAGCATATTAAATTAAAGTTATTATACACTATTATTATGTTAATCGTGTAATTAAATGATGGATAATGAGCGTCCACATCATTAACAGTCGATGGTATCTCGTAAGCTGTTGAGCGGAGACCACATTCGCACATGTGTTCTGCAGATTCTTTGACTAATTATTTCATTTTATATGATAAACGATACTTCTTACACTTGTTGATACATAGTTTGAGATAAACATTCAGCAAATGATATGAGGCTTTGTAGCTGAAACAACTTTCAATTATATAAACGCATAAGCTCATGAAGTTATCAGTTAACCTGCTAAGATGGCAGTGACTGATTCTAAAAACATGAGATCTGGTGAAATTCTTTCTATTATTCTTCAGTTAATTAGACAAGCATAAAACGCTAGGTCAATTAAGTTTCTAGCCAACCTGGAATCTGAAAAATCTCATTATCGACACCAGTTATGAGTTAATTTAGATGATAATTAGTATTTATTGGGTCGTAAATAGTCCAATAGTGGGTAGAAAGTATCGGGGTAGCGGCGTGGAACAAGCAGGTGGGTCGCGCTCCATAGCGCCTGATCGCAGACGCCGGCCGCCAGACGCTCGCTTTGATGAGCCGACTAGGAAGTCGAGGATACCTATCTGAAAGACTATATCTAAAAGACTGGATCTAGACTGGAACTTCCATTTAAGTATCTGAAATACTGTAAATAAAATACCACTGTTCTTCTCGCCGGGTTAGTTCCCGAACCGGTGGTAGGCCTCATGTAGACGTTCTAAAAGTGTTAACTTTGTTAACCTATATAGAAATAAATATATTTTCATTTCATTTCGTTTTCATTTCATTTTCACTGTGAAGTATGAATATAATAAAATACAGGACATAATATAATAATAAAGTTGAAAATTTAAAATCTGACTGATCTGGAACAATAAGGGTGAATTGCACCAGAAGGGTAGTTAAAGTTAAGGTTAAGGTTATCGTCAAATATGGCGACTTTTGCTAGGGATTTGACAGCTGTTCATTTCACATTTTGTTATGGTTAAAGTTAAAGTTATTGTCAAAGTAGGTTGATGCAACTCACTCTTAGTCTACCAGAATCTGATGGCAAAAAGTGAGAAAGTAAATTGACTGTAGCAATACCGGGGTAATTGGAATAAAACATTATGATCATTTTTTTTTCTTATAGCGGCTGATTCTGTGTGTTAAACATGCAAATATATAAAATCCCATGATCAAGGTTATTTTTTTAAAATCTGCCGTCAAAATTTGCCATCACATTCTGGTAAACCTATACTTTTAAGAATCTCGAATAACATGGATAAGACGGGAGCATACCGATATACTATGCCCTGAACAAAACGCTGACAGCGGAACTCTATCGATAATAATTTTCAGAGAGTTAAAAATCGAAGTCTAGTGTTTAGTTAAATTTTAATGTCAATATTGCGAAGTCATTTCGCACTATATGTACCATCAAATACATTGATTCATATTTCATAGGCAGTTGACGGATCTGTATCATGTGGTCAATTCAATGTACAGTGCTCCAAAAGTGATAATGCGCATAGAAATTTTCGTCATTGTTCGGCAACGATCGTTTTTCCCGAGCGTCGGAAGACGATGCCATAAAACCTTTATTGCGCATGTCCAAATCATGTCATGCCATGGCAACGCCAACTGTTTGCGACTTGACCGTAAAGTGCCCCGCAAACGATCAAATTGTTTGTCTTTTACGTGTTTGTCAAACAATTTGATAGTGTACAGCTTTGTTTGAATCAGTTAAGTCAAACAATTTACAATGAAAACGTAAATTACATCAAACATGTTTGTCAAACAAATTTGATCGTTTGCGGGGTACTTAACCAAATATAAGCAATTTTTTGGTGGCGTTGCCATGGCATTACATGATTTGGACATGCGCAATAAAAGGTTTTATAGCGCATGCGCCAAAAATAGTGACAACTGACAATTGACGGACCGGCAACAGCCACCGAGTACCGACTATATGATAGTTACTTCTATTTCTTTCGAACAAGTTGCAAAATGCAAAAACATTGTTTGGGGCTCTTACGTTTCATAGATTCGGGTGTTTCCGTGATTATGACAATTAGCGAAGATTTTCATGCGCATGCAGTCAGCTGGGTTTGACACAACTCGTCCAAACTACGTAGGTCTGCCATCCTCAACTTCTCTGAAAGTATATTGTATGACAATGAATGTTTTTATAATTGGACCAAATTTTGTACTTTAAGCTGAATTTTTCCTCCAGAAAAAAAAGCACATCTGATGAGCTCAACCCGGTAGAAATGGAGCTGTTAGTTAAAATTAACTGTAACTAGAACCACTGTACCGGCAAATTGGCTCAAATGTAATTAGTCTTTAATTAGAACTTAACTAATCGACGATTCTCCGATAAACACATTAACTCTTAATTAAACTTATTAACTGTAAACGTTTTATACGTTCTTGATTGATAATTGCCTTTTATGCGTCGTAATGATACCTTAAGCCTTTATTGCGAAATTGTTGTGTATCCTGCATAATATCTTATTTGAACTGACACACTACTCTGCAGGGGCGTCTTTCCCTTATGTGCAGGGTGTGCTTTGCACACGGGCGCCACGGTCCTGGGGGCGCCGAGCGTCGCGTCGTCGCTCGCAACGGAGGGGCGGGGGCTCCGTTGCGAGCGGCATGACTGCGACGCCCCCTTAAGCGGCTGAACCAACTATACTTGTACTTTGTACCCATTTCATTTTGACCGCGCGTTGCCAGGGGGCGCTAGGGTAATGTTCGCACTTTGCACACGGGCGCCACATGGGCTAGAGACGGCCCTGACTCTGTGTCAAAGCTAATAATTGTTGACGAAAATCATGTCTTGTGTTTCGTATTAATGAAAAATGCGTGATATGATGTGATTGACAAAGAAGTAACTTAGCCAGACGTGAGTGAGCTTTAAAAACAACATCAAAGATTTTCTGAAGCCACAGCTGAAACAACATTAAAGTCACCTAGTATTATCACCGATTCTTGTCCGTACTCATCTATTATTGCACGAATAGTGCTTAGACAGTCAGTAAATTCAGGTAGGTTTATCGAAGACACGGTAGGCATGTATGTATACGCTCATCACTATGATAGACCGGTCTATATAGTTAAGGCCGTCACAGACTTAGCTATAATATATATTAATATATCGTACTAAACACACTGAGACCAGAAATATATATTATAGCTGAGTGTGTGGTCACGCGAAAATTGTATAGAAAATGTATAGTAATATGCCTAGCTATAAATATATTAATATATATTATAGCTAAGTCTGTGACGGCCTTTACTATTTTGATGGCACAAATACGAAAGTTGTCACTATTTAACATATTTTTTTTGTGTAATCGACTACATCGTCAAAAGCAAATCAACACAATATACATTTGGCAACCGACTACCCTACAATCTGCATATTATCGCGTAGCTCAATGGCTGATAGCTATCAGCCAGAACTTTTTTAGGATTTAGCCACCGGAATTGTAACGAATTTGTGGCACACTACATTATTGCGACGATCAGACGCATGTAGCCCGTCTGCACCAAACCAGTCATATCCCCCATACACAATTTGTTTTCTAATATTTTCCGCAATCGCAATATCTTCCATTAACACCTACCATACGAAATTCTAATTTGAATAATAAAGTACAATAATGGTTGGAATTTCTCTTTAATTTTATAAGCTTATTATATTTTACGACTGTATAATGTTATTACTTATTATGATTTCAAAATGGCTCTACGTGGTGGAAAGCCTGCTATTGGTGGATACGGCGTAATTACCTCGCTGCGTATTTATTGTTTTAAAAAGAAATCCATTGTTTAATATATTTAATTATTTTATTCCGTTTTAAATATAATTCATCTGCCCTTCTTTTATTGTACGTTTAATATACCTAAATATGGTAATAACAGGGTAAAAGCATATGACCAAAATCGTTCTTTTTAATAAAGACCAACCCAGTATAAAATCCAAATTTTTGAAGACCCAAATGTACAAAAAGAAAACTGTAGATATACAATTAACAACGCTGTAATAATTATTATACCTATTTCTTATTAGTGGTTTGTCTAACTTTGTATTCGAAATGCGTAGGTAAATCAATGTTTAAAATTAACACGAGTGTTTATATTTTTATGACGTTATAATAGTCAATGGTTAAGTATCATATTAACGTGTCTCGTTTTAACTGAAGGGTTAGGGTGAGTGTCCACTGTCCGAAGTAATTAAGATGAGGAAGTCGATAGTCGGTTAATTGTGCCTGACGATTGTTCAGCTGCCCCAATTATTAATAATAACTGATCTTATCGTAAATAAAGGATTGATTGTTTGGTTTATATTATTACCTATCAGTTCATCTATTATTTGTTTGTTGATGAGTAACGGTAGTATCTACGGATTATAAAAATGCGCTTCTTAAGGCCATCCCGCGTTGACGCGTTGCCGAGGTCGCACAAAAATCATATTTTTTATACTTATTCTTAGTTCAAAATTGATCTAAAAAAATTCAAACGAGGAATATGTAGTTAATGAAATTGTCTATCTATTGTGGTGTATTTCAAATAAACGTAATTTGTAAATACTAGAGAGATGCTGAAAAGTCAAAATATGCATCAATTTTAATAAATTGGTTTTACTTTGGTTGGTTGAGTATAATAAACAAAATAGGAAATTAAAAACGGGAAAAGGAATGTTGATACAGGTATAACTGACGATTATTGTTGTATTTTAATTATAACTTTGTAGCTTTCAAATTATGAGTTTATAAGGCTCTAAATACGGTAAATTACAGCATCTCCGTAGGTGGAGCGCCTTAAGAAAACTTTGCAGTCGCGGCACCACAAGATGTTTGGCGAGAGTAGCTCGTCTGCGCCAATCTCAAAATACATAATGCGATGTGATTTTTGTTAATTAAGAAAAATTTACAGCATTACCGTGATAGTTAATTTCACGAAATATTACTGTTACATCGTCGTGTTATGCATACAATTACAATTTCTGGTTTTAACAATTTTATATACTGTTAACTCGGCGTGGTCACGGTCTGTTTGCGGCGGACAATTCGTTATGTTAAGTTTAATCAACTTTTGCGAGGCATTCTACTCACTGTCCTTTGAAATTAAAAGTATGATCTACTTTAAAAATACTTCTAAGTAGTGGTCTTTGTAACTATAACAACTGGTACATAATACCAATTTTTTTCGAAAAAAGAATTTAGAAATGTGTAGACTTTTTTGGTACTATCAGAAAAGTTGATTTGATTGCGGACAAACTTAATTTGATCACATTATGTCAAGCCATATTATGAATTTTTTCGACGGTACAAAATATCTGATTTTATCTACTTTTTAACCCCCGACCAAAAAGAGGGGTGTTATAAGTTTGACGTGTCTGTCTGTCTGTCTGTCTGTCTGTCTGTCTGTCTGTCTGTCTGTCTGTCTGTCTGTGGCATCGTAGCATCCAAACGGGTGGACCGATTTTGATCTAGCTTTTTTTGTTTGAAAGCTGACATGACGGTGAGTGTTCTTAGCTATAGTTCATCATCATCAGCCTGCTCATTGCTGAAATATCACGGTATATCTGGTACGTGATAGGACGATTAGCAACTTGCAGTCGTTTGATGGGTTTTATATTTTGCATCCTGGTTCGAGACACTTATGAATATATACACATTATTGGAAAGTTGACCTGGTGGTGCAGCATCACCTGGTAATCAATAGGATACCCAACTCCTCACCAACTTAGAGCAGAGGTTTCGTGTTTGGGCTCATTTTAATTGCGACAACCAGTAAGACGTAGATAAACAGTAAATATTTGCATGCTGCTGCTGCAGCATCACCTGGATTCTATAGGAGCCAAGCTCCGTATGAACCTAAAGTGGAGGTTTCATGTTTGGGCTCATATTGATGGCTTCATATAAGAGGACATATTTTATAGATGGTATTCATTGGGATATGATCCAGTTGAATAGGATTTGATAGGAATTATTCTGCACAAGTTTAAAAAGCATAAAATAAAATTAAATTAAGAAATTTAAAAAAACCCCCGCCAAAAAATTTTAAAAAGTAATGAAATAACATTTCCTGACTTTAAGTTTAAATCATTCCTAAGAGTAAAGTAATATTTTAGTCCATAATTGTTGTCAAGGTGTGTCGGGGGACCGCTAATGTAGATGTTTGATTTCACATAACAATATAAATTAAGGGTCTGTTCACAGCGACCCGAATCGAGAGAATCAGCGACTATTATGGCGATACAAAATGCAAAGGTCGCTGTTGTTTACTTAGCGGTCCCCCGACACACCTTGACAACAATTATGGACTAAAATATTACTTTACTCTTAGGAATGATTTAAACTTAAAGTCAGGAAATGTTATTTCATTACTTTTTAAAATTTTTTGGCGGGGTTTTTTTTAAATTTCTTAATTTAATTTTTAATTTTGTCTGCATTTTAGTGTGATTTTAGCTACCTTTTGTTTATTCTATCTTCACGTGGCGGATCTTGACAACCCAATCACCTGTTTAACACATCACTCCAACTTTTGCCTTCTCTACCTTTTGTTCACTCCATCATCACGTGGCGGATATTGACAACTCAATCGTAAGTTTAACATATCACTCCTCCTCTTGTCGCAGATGGGTGTATCAGAAGGTTCATCGACCCCTGAGCTGCACGAGGACGAGGAGCTGCCCCGCCGCAAGCAGCGCCGGTACCGCACCACATTCACCAGCTACCAGCTGGACGAGTTGGAGAAGGCGTTCGGCAGGACACACTACCCTGATGTGTTTACCAGGTATGTTTTACTCAAAAAACTTTTTTAACCGACTTAAAAAAGGAGGTTATCAATTCGACCCGTATGTATACATTTCCAGAATTGCCCAATTTTCGTATGACTGTGTTATGTGTAAATTAGTCTATATCAGCGTCTGAACAAATGTGCCTTTCAAAAGTGTACACTATGTATATATACTTATGTGTGTTTTTGTTCACATAATATTATTATCTCCGAAACTACAAGTCCGATTTGAATAATTCTTTTTTCGTTCTACTAGGTATTGTTTAACTTGGGGAACATTGCAAGTTTCATCTTTTATCTTCTTTAGTTCATTCAGTAGTTTTTGAAATAGGGAATTTTAATTCTCAATTGCCTACGTACAATTTTATATTTTATTAATACGACTACCACTATTTTCAAAGTTAAGAAGATATTGTGAGCCATACTATCTATCCCTATATTTAAGTATGATTGATAAGGGAAAAAATCGTTTGTTTGCATAAAATACGCTCCAAAGTGCTATTCCCATTTTTCCGAAAGTCACGAAAATGCATAAACTAATTTTTAGCGAAATAATGCATGATTCTGATTTTTTTTGTTGAACTTCGCAATTTCGGGACCATCTTTTTAATAATGAAAAAATCCATATTGTCTCAAAGCCGTATGGGTCAGCACAGACGGACTGCCGTTGCTGCTGCGTGTTGAATATATTAATCTTTTGATAAAGTCCGAAAATCTAATCATATACGTTTTGTTTCAGAGAGGAGTTGGCGCTGAAAATAGGACTTACTGAAGCAAGAATTCAGGTAAATTTCAATTCTAACCACTTTAAATATATTTGTCGAAATAACACCTTGAACGCAACATTCATTTAACGCGATTTGTTGTGGACAATATCCGTTAGCACTAGTACAAATAGAATTAAGCCATATTCCATTATGCAGTTACGGTTTGTAGAAAGAGACACCAGGTATGTATATCACCAGAGACACCGTACGTTTTTCGCCAAATACCCAACCACTCAATTACACTTTCTTTCACCTTGATGGTTCCCTTAAACTCTAATTGACTAATTACCACATTTTTTGTTGAAACACGCCATAATTAATAAATATGGTGTTATTATCGCGAAAGGTCAACTGGCAAAAAGTTAACGACTTATTTACAAGATGCGAAGATATTCCGCGGGCATTGTGATAAGTCGGTACGGTCGCCGACATGCCTATGTACTACTTATGAGCCTTATCCTTATGTAAATAGAGTCGGAATATTCTGTTCGACGACAGTACGTGCAGATATGTCATGTTGTAAAACTTCATTGACGCAATTATAACTGAGGGAGTGAAGACATTACCGGCTCCTTTGAGTCGCCGCGACGGTTTTTGAGTGTTTAATGGCGTAGTATGAAGCGTCATTGTCGACGGGAAAGTTTAACATAACGTAGATAAGATTTTACTCAGTAACCAGCATTAGCACAACATTTACAGTTGGTTCAACAACTGTTCTGAAACTCGGATAAAGTCGCGTAGAGCAATCTAGCTAAATGCTACGACACTTTTTCGTATGAAACACATTCATACTCGTAGACTACATGGGTACGTACTTGTCACTTGATGAGCCTTGTAATCCTTGTAATCTGACCGAGCCGAATTATGTTTAATCCGTCGATTTCTTTATTTTTAACCCCCGACCAAAAAGAGGGGTGTTATAAGTTTGACGTGTCTGTCTGTCTGTCTGTCTGTGGCATCGTAGCATCCAAACGGGTGGACCAATTTTGATCTAGTTTTTTTGTTTGAAAGCTGACATGACTGAGAGTGTTCTTAGCTATAGTTCATCATCATCAGTCTGCTAATTGCTGAAATATCACGGTATATCTGGTTCGTGATAGGACGATTAGCAACTTGCAGTCGTTTGATGGGTTTTATATTTTGCATCCTGGTTCGTGACACTTATGAATATATACACATTATTGGAAAGTTGACCTGGTGGTGCAGCATCACCTGGTAATCAATAGGATACCCAACTCCTCACCAACTTAGAGCAGAGGTTTCGTGTTTGGGCTCATTTTAATTGCGACAACCAGTAAGACGTAGATAAACAGTAAATATTTGCATGCTGCTGCTGCAGCATCACCTGGATTCTATAGGAGCCGAGCTCCATATGAACCCAAAGTGGAGGTGTCATGTTTGGGCTCATATTGACGGCCTCATTCAAGAGGACATATTTTATAGATGGTATTCATTGGGATATGATCCAGTTGATAGGAATTATTCTGCACAAGTTTAAAAAGCATAAAATAAAATTAAATTAAGAAATTTAAAAAAACCCCGCCAAAAAACTTTAAAAAGTAATGAAATAACATTTACTGACTTTAAGTTTAAATCATTCCTATGAGTAAAGTAATATTTTAGTCCATAATCGTTATCAAGGTGTGTCGGGGGACCGCTAATTTTGATGTTTGATTTCACATAACAATATAGTTTAAGGGTCAGTTCACAGCGACCCGAATCGAGAGAATCAGCGACTATTATGGCGATACAAAATGCAAAAGTCGCTGTTGTGGTCGTTTACTTGGCGGTCCCCCGACACACCTTGACAACGATTATGGACTAAAATATTACTTTACTCATAGGAATGATTTAAACTTAAAGTCAGTAAATGTTATTTCATTACTTTTTAAAGTTTTTTGGCGGGGTTTTTTTTTAATTTCTTAATTTAATTTTATTATTTCCGAAGTCTTAAAAAAATTACATATTTTTAATCATTAATTTCCGAGAAAAAAATTAAAACGAAAAATCCACTTGTGACGTCATAGGTACGGCAGAATACGATAACTGTACACACCTTTGCTTGTAGGATAAAACCTAAAAAACGCAGATCTAAACACAATAACAAATTCAATAACCTCAAACTATTCTCAAACAAACAAAAATATTATAAAAATATAAAATTCAATAACCGTACCAATGACGTCATTTGGCACTTAAGTCATTTTAGAATGATCAGAATTAAAAACCAAGTTTCATAAATGAAAATGACCACATTTTCAAAAATAAAAAAATGTGAGTCCCCTAATTTAACCCCTATTTTTATATTTCATCATAAAACAAGTACTTACAAAAAATATTTGAATGTTGTCAATTCGGTATTTAACAATGTCGCAATTTTATTTATTACATTTTTTTTATTACAAAACTTGGACACATTTAATAATTAATTTAATGCGAATATTTAAATATAAGGACATGTGCCGAGGAATGTAGGTACGATTTTATCAATTAATAGCTGATTACTTTAGTAGCCTATATCGTCACGATAATGTCGAAATACTTGGACTAATACATAGCCTAACGCTTCAAATATATTAGTCTACACATTAAAACATCGAGACTATATCATAAACAATAAAATTTGAATAATATTCGAGGAAATATTATAATTTAAACGGCCTAACGATTTAACGTAAATTACATTAAAAAATTCATCACCTTTAGTCGTTGATTGTAGTAATAATATATTCAATTAAATAGTTAGACTGTTAATAATGATTTATGACAAAAACAATTTTAATTACTTCACCCATTACGAACGATTAAAACAAAAACTTTTTAAATTAACAATTTTTTACACAACTTTAGGTTTTGGGAGATTAAACATTTTTATTGTTTTAGTTATAACAATTAAAATATTAAATACTAAATATTATTTTATCTTAACTTATCTCAGTAATGATCTTAAAACATAAAACTTGTTGGTTTATTATTACTTAAACATTTTAAAGATGTAATTATTGTTAACTGGCATGTTGTAAAAACTTAATTATTTTAACTGATTTGTTTAATTTTCGAATTTGTATAGGTTCGGCAAGGGCAGGCCCTTAATTGACCACTTGAAGACACAGTGACAAATATTACAATGACAATAATATGACACTCTAATGACATCGAGGGGATGTCAAAAGATCGCCAAGTAGCGGCAGCTTGTATCTCGTCAGGCGCGTACCTCGTTCCGTTGATGTCTATTGTCGCTGTATAAGGTTCCACGCCATATATTTTTATTTACAGTAGCCCAAATTAATAAACATTATTAAGTTTCACAGTACATTTAAGCCGCCTCGTTTAGATAGAAGTGCATAGATAATATTATTATATTAATATGCGTAAACTTATTCAGTAATTAAAAGGTACGCTGACCCTACGAAAGGGTAGCCCTTATCATCGAAGAGAATTTGAATAATAAAATAAAATGTTGACCTGGCGAAGGGCTTGTTAAATATTTTGGATAATTGGGTTTAAAAGTTTAAGCCCGTTAGTTTTGTTAACGTTAAATGCCATTCCTTTTATGGCTTATATTTACATACAAGTTATGTTACAATGTTCTTTAAATTCCTAATTTGATATACAGTGATAATATTATGGTAAATAGCGTTTATGATTAAATCATAAGTTTAAGTAAAAGTGGCGATGAAAACCAAATTTTGGTACATTAATATGTATATTATGTATACAGTGTTTTGTAATTATATCTACTGGATTACTAATAAGTATAATAAGAAATCCATAATCTATACATATAAAACTCAAAGGTGACCGACCGACATGGTGATCTATCAACGCACAGCCCAAACCACTGGACGGATCGGGCTGAAATTTGGCATGCAGGTAGATGTTATGACGTAGGCATCCACTAAGAAAGGATTTTGATAAATTCCAACCCCAAGGGGTTAAAATAGGAGATGAAAGTTTGTATAAAAGAATACTTCTTAGCGCGAGCGAAGCCGCGGGTAAAAGCTCGTTAATAATAAACTCTAGAATATTACGAATAGGTACTTCGACAGTCATTCATAGTTGTACCATAATAGATAAATTTATTCATAATCACTAAACAGATCATTACGTTATTTGGTGGTGTTATCTCAAATCAATGTTAGTCGTAATGTGCCCGCTAAACGTTTTACTTAGCCCGACTAAATAACGTAGGTAGGTAGGTAATAACGTAATATCTACATTGAATTATTTCTCCGACAGTTACTACAACTGTGGTAGGCAACAACAGTAATCTCACAGCCCCCGGGTGGGCCGCTACCGTGGTCTCATAAAAACACTAAATAAACGCAAAACTAAGCGACAAACGACGGGTTAGCCCATATAAGTCACTTTTCAAAGCTCCATCCGAACGTAGCACAATTATGTCAGTCAATCAGCCCTTTTTAGTAATTTTCTTGTCGATGCCGATGTAAATTAATAAATTGTATGTCTTTAAGAAAAATGTTTACTCGATTCAAAGTAATTAGAGCTAAATGTATTAGCATTTTGTTATGGACACGCTAGTTTTGATTGGCGGATACCGCTGTGTTAAGTATAGATTTTTTACTCCCGTAATGTATGTCAGAAACTGGCACTCGTTGCTCAGAAATTATTTGTTGATTTGAGTACAAAAATAAGGCAATATCCTATACTACATTACAATAGGTACAATTTTCTCGAAGCGTCGCGAAGACGTAAGCGCCAGGCGCCAAGTATTAGAAAACGATACCAATATTTTTAGTTGTGTTATAAATCTCTAGTCTAGAACACACAGAAACGAAAACAAAGCAGAATTTCCAGCAGCTGCGATTGGTCGTTGCACTTATCCGCACTACCCGGCGACACAAAACGACCGATGAATCAAAGTTTTGCAAATCTAATTTGTTACGTGTCATTTTATCGAAAGCTTTTAGGTTCATGCACTATAAATTAACATAACGTCGCGAATTTTATTTTCATATCTAGAGTTATAAATATCTGTCCCGCCTAAACGGCCGGCATTATTTATAAAGTTTTTATAGTAAAAGGTGTAAGTGAATATGGGGTTTTAAATACAAATTTATGTAAATGACGTGTAGAGTCGCATCTATAAATTAACATTGGAAAGTACAAAAAGTGTGTCAATTTATACGAGTGTCGTAACCGGCAGGTTGTAAATAGTGCCGTTTGCGCGAATTACATTATACGACCGTTTTGTAAATAGGGATGTTTTTACAATTACAAATTTTAAACCATGGCAACCTGAAACAATTAAATATGGTGTATTTCAAATTGAATTCTTATAACAAGCTATTTAAGAACCCTCGCAATTAGCGTTGAATTTCGTATAAAGTATAAACCGTAAAATTTAGATTGATGTAAGGATTTCACAATCATTATTCAAGAGTCATTATCACGTCATAATATTTTTTCTTCAAACTGCATCTTTCTGTTTGTAAAGGAGAAGACATCTTTACTTTTCTCAAAGTTGCTTCCACTTTACACAGTACCCTTCAGAGCCGAATTTATATTTTTATGAGCATAGGCCACTTTAATTTTGCCGCCCCTATGTACGAACTCCGCCGCCATCCTAGGACGCTGCCGCCGCCCTAGGACGCCTTAGGACGCTGCCGCCCATAGGCCATGGCCGATACATAAATCTAGAGCTGCTACCCATTAATTATTATTTACAGACCCACTCTACTAGTCATGGTTCTAACCCATCTCTTCTTCCTCAGGTGTGGTTCCAGAACCGTCGCGCGAAGTGGCGCAAGCAGGAGAAGGTGGGTCCCCACGCGCACCCCTACAGCGGCTACCTGAGCCAGCCACTACCGGCGCCGTCTCTGTCCGCGCCGCTCACCCAGCTCGGCTTCGGCCTGAGAAAGCCCTTTGACAACGCCCTGGCGTCTTTCAGGTACGGTGATTCAATAATACCTACCCGCAGATCTGTAATCCATTAACAATTGTTTAATTCTACACTTTGAGCTGTTGCATTACCTCAAACATGTCGTAAATGGACAGATCAATGATCTTTACACGATACTATATGAAAAATATGTATTTATTTTGCAATGGCTCTCAACAATCATCATAATTATTATTGTCAAGTTTTATGAAAACGAAACTAATAAAATCTTTTGTCAACAGGTACGCAGGCACCCCCTTATTCGGCGCCCAGTATCTGCCGTCTCTCTCTCGTCCCCCACTATTCGGCGCGCCGCTCTACCCGGCGTCGCACGCGCACTTCCACTCACTCTTCGCTAACCTCGCCGTGCCCGAATTACCCCGAGTCTCGCCCGAGTCCACCCGAGTGTCGCCCGAAGTCACCCGATCGCCAGCTCCGTCTATCTCCCCCCCTATTTCCCCCGGAAGTGAGTCTTTGCCCCCCCAACCGGAAGACATGAGGAGTTCCAGCATAGCGGCCCTAAGAATGGCGGCGCGAGAGCACGAGATGAAGCTCGAAATATTGAGACAGAGAGCTGATTTGATTTGTTGATAGTGCCTTTGTTGTTAACGGTTTTAATAACTTGATGGGGTAAGATAGGCTATGGGAGAAGAAAGCTTGAACTTAAGCAAGTTACTGTAATACCCCATCTGACCCTAGTTGATACTTGTACAAACGGATGGAATAAGAAAGCCTTAGGAGGAAGAGGATCAGCAAGCTATGTTCCTGTTACCCCATTCTATTGATACTTGATGACCTGGTGTTAGTACCTAAGCATAGACTGGAGAGTGGAGATACTTAAAGTTTTTTGGATCTCATCGAAAATAATTAGTTTTGAGTTCATCATTGGTGTGCGCTTATCTTTACTAAATGTTACTTTTCATTGTAAATAACAATAATGTAAATAGTTATAATATTAGATTAATTGTTTAGTAAATTATGAATACAATATGTACATTAATTCACCCATCTACCTTCATAAAAGATAATTATAATTTGTGCATTAAAACTTCATACTACCTTATGCGAGCTATATGTTAGGAAAACTAAAATATTGTAATAATGAACGTACCTTATAATATAACAATAGTATCAGAATTTAGAATATACACGGAAAGGTAGATAGTATGTGAAAAATGTTCCTTAAAAATGTTTACAATAATTACTATGTAAGGAGGTTGTTATATTATATTTTGTTAATTATTTATACTTATTAATACTAAGGACTAATGGTTGTACTTACCGTCCAATTAATATTAAAATATAGTGAATATTATTTAACAATAAACATATTTCACCGATTTCGTGTTTTCTTCTTCTGTCCTGCCCCCCTAGACAAGTGTCAAAACGCTAACGCTAACGCTAACTCTAACGTTACAAAATGTATGCGATTTGACATAAGTCATCGCTTCGCTAGCGAATACTAATGTCAAATCCCATACATTTTGTAACGTTAGCGTTAGCGTTAGCGTTTTGACACTTGTCTACAGGCACAGATCAGAATAATCAGACTTTTTCGTTTTCGCTTAGTTATAGAATCGCCGATCAAAATGTATGGAACTGACATAAGACGAGTCGAACGTCAACGTCATATTAACGAACGCTTATGTCAATTCCATACATTTTCATCGGCGATTCTATAACGAAGCGAAAACGAAAACATTTTGGCTCACCCCCCAGGGGCCTCAGTCAAGACCAATTCGTAATCGCTTCGTTATAGAATCGCCGATCAAAATGTATGGAATTGACATAAGCGTTCGTTAATATGACGTTGACGTTCGACTCGTCTTATGTCAGTTCCATACATTTTGATCGGCGATTCTATAACGAAGCGAAAACGAAAAAAATTTGGCTCACCCCCCAGATACAAATGAATAACACAATATTAAAAAATTACTCTAAGAATAACTAAAACAATTCAAGCCTAGATAGAAATAAAATCTTTGCAGTGCTCCCAAAGTGATAATGCGCATAGAAATTTGCATAATTTTTCGGCAACGGTCGTATTTCCCGAGCGTCGGAAGACGATAATTCCATTACTTTAAGAAAAACACCGCTTTACGGCGGCGTCGTAGTCCGTAGAGGCGCCCAATGATATAGGAAAGACGTTGCTTGGACGTTACCATGGAACGTCACTGGCCACGACGCGATGGCTCAGCGTGGGCTCAGCGGAGTCACCGGCTATACGATATAAAGAATCATGGCCAAATTTGTATAGGAGCTGGACTCGACTTTTATTTTTGATGTCCCAAAATAAACTATAGTTAGATTTGGTTGTTATTATGCTCTAAACATAATAGGCTACTTGACCTATATTCAATTTCACTTGGCGTAGGAAACCGTATTTCACCCTTATCATCAAATAAAAGCTTATGATTGATAAATAAAGTCGATTTGAAAATATGATTTTATGAAAATATGATTTGTACTGACTAAAACGCTTTTGCAGTACTTCCGATTTGGATGTGACGTCATCATGTTCGTAATTTAATATCTTTAATTTATCGGGCTCGTTATGTGTAAGTTTATTTGTACATAAATAATAAAAATAAGCCTAGAAAGATTTGCAAAATATATTTTCTTGAGTAATTCAAATAAAACACCAGTTTTATATATTATCTCCATTTATTGTAGACGGGAAATGAAATGGCCAAAACTTTTCTCCAAAAGTTTTCAACATTACAAATGATTTCTAATTTCTTATTTAATTCTTTTATAATTTTTGGGCACCTTAAGACTCGTACATTTAGCACATAAAAAATGTTAAATAAAGAGACTCTAAAATACAAACAGTATGACGTCACACTATGGCGGACAGTGTTTTCGGCGCCATTTATAAGGCGTATTTTTCAATCAACATTTTTATGGGTTTTTACTGTATAAAATAATGAAATATTAGTTTATTTCGTGAAAATTAATGATTAAGAAGCGATTAGCATGAAGAAAAAAATTAGGTCAAGTAGCCTATTCCGTTTGAGAATTATGTCTAAATAGCCACAATTTTTTATAATAATAATTATTAACGTTTACAATTATTTTGAGGTTAGACTTAAGAACTGCCTTTTTTCCGACGGTGTAGCCTACAAGTGTATATTCGGCGATCTCGTTTCTAATTATTTCAATTTTTCCTAGTGTCAACCCAACCCAAAAAATAGAACAAATGCGAATGATCGCCGGCTGTCGGAACATATGAAAGACAACAACGAAACTGATCTTTTTTTTGTGGCTACACACATTTCTAATGTTTTTCGATGCCTTAACATATTAGAGAATTTTTGCTACCAATGGCATAATATCGGGACGCCACCGCCCACCTGGTACGATTTGGCCACTGTTCTTTTACTTCTATTTCCTTTAAACAAGGTGCAAAATGCATTTAGTGCATTTTTTCATCACTCTTATAGATTCGGGTGTTTTCGTGATTACGCCAATTAACGAAGATTAATTGCAATGCGCATTATTAATTTGGGAGTACTGTACCACAGAATATAATTATATTAGTAGTACCAAACTGTACTAATTTTTATCGAATCCATCAGTTCTGGTTACCGAAATTCGAGGCATTAGAATATGCCCCCGATATGGCTTGCATTTGTTGCATGCGTCAAAGCTTACACCTACTGTCGTGAGTCGTGACTCGTGACTACGAGCCGTTTATGCTTCGGAATAACTTTCTTATGTCACGGTAACACGCTATTAAATATTTAATCGAATTTCAGTTTAATTAATCGAGTTATTACAAACTGCTATTAAAATCAGATAACATAATTACTTATTAGAGTATGTTGGTAAAAGTTTTAAAAAGTGCTGCATAGGAACCTAGCTGTGGAACCGAGCCATTATGGCTCATATTCTGGAATTATGTACCTATATGGCTCAGTGAGCCATAGGCACATAATTCCGTTTCCATTCCGTGAGCCATTATGGCTCATATTCTGGAATTACGTACCTATGGCTCAGTGAGCCATAGGCACATAATAGGCTACTTGACCTAATTTTTTTCTTCATGCTAATCGCTTCTTAATCATTAATTTTCACGAAATAAACTAATATTTTATTATTTTACACAGTAAAAACCCATAAAAATGTTGATTGAAAAATACGCCTTATAAATGGCGCCGAAAACACTGTCCGCCATAGTGTGACGTCATGCTGTTTGTATTTTAGAGTCTCTTTATTTAACATTTTTTTATGTGCTAAATGTACGAGTCATAAGGTGCCCAAAAATTATGAAAGAATTAAATAAGAAATTAGAAATCATTTGTAATGTTGAAAACTTTTGGAGAAAAGTTTTGGCCATTTCATTTCCCGTCTACAATAAATGGAGATAATATATAAAACTGGTGTTTTATTTGAATTACTCAAGAAAATATATTTTGCAAATCTTTCTAGGCTTATTCTTATTATTTATGTACAAATAAACTTACACATAACGAGCGCGATAAATAAAAGATATTAAATTACGAACATGATGACGTCACATCCAAATCGGAAGTACTGCAAAAGCGTTTTAGTCAGTACAAATCATATTTTCATAAAATCATATTTTCAAATCGACTTTATTTATCAATCATAAGCTTTTATTTGATGATAAGGGTGAAATACGGTTTCCTACGCCAAGTTCTACTAGAAATATGCATTTGTTCAATGAAATTGAATATAGGTCAAGTAGCCTATTACAGGCAGTGTGCTGGTAGCTTACTTAGGGCTCCCGCACAAAACTGCGAGTTCGCATCGCATCGCATCGTAATGTAATTTTTAGGACCTGCCGTACCCAAAGGGTAAAAACGGGACCCTATTACTAAGACTTCGATGTCTGTCCGTCTGTCTGTCTGTCTGTATGTCATCAGGCTGTAACTCAAGAACCGCTGTAGGTAGACTTCTGAAATTTTCACAGATTGTGTATACTTACAGTATAATATTATGTATTTGTTGCCGCTATAACAACAAATGCTAAAAACAAAATAAATTAAATATTTAAGGGGCCTCCCAATAAGAAACGTGATTTTTTGGCCTTTTTTGCTCGTAATCAATAATGGTAACAGTTAGGCACTTGAAATTTTCACTAAATCCTTACTTATATTTATAATTTAATAATTAATAATAACATGTAATACAGTACAAATTACAATCCTTTATTCCTGATCCTCCAAGCTCCGAGTCCCCATAATAATCACAATAACAACCGGTTGCCTAGCAACTGTCACACACTCGTATCTAGCCTCCTTGCTATATCCTCCCCCTCTATCCCGAACCTGACGTCCCCGCGTTTGGGATAGGATCCTTTCGTGGCCGCCCACGTTTCGCTTGTCCTTTACAGGAGCTTGGACGTGACCAACAAATGGAGTGAGAAGTGACGCGTGATACTTGCCAATGGAGGTGCCATCACTGATACTATCTACCTCGTATGTAGTAGTTTTTATGATTTTATTTCTTTTATAAGGGCTATTATTCCTCTTAGACATAAAAGATAATTGACCTTTGTCCGGCCATGGTCTGCGACGGATTGGATCTTTGGATTCTAAGTCTTTTAATATTTTCCTAATATTCGGATCTTCCAACCGATTCTCCCCCTGCATTAAAGCCGCTCCCACGCTGTATCGGCTATGTGTCGGCTCAGGATTGGTAAGGAAATAAGACTTAACGAAATCAAAGATCTCCTCCGGTTTATCGGCGTCGTGAGACTTCTCATTAAACCGCGCGGTGCACTTTGTAAGATTGCCCGGCGGGGCGGCGACTGCGGCGGGGGCAAACGAGCTTCTCTGCATCGCGGTCGCCGTAGTAGGGGTTCTCGCGCATTCCTTGTATAATTCCACGACGTCCAGGAAGGTCTCCGGTTTCTCGGAGTCGCGTGCCTTCCCATTAAACCGCGCGGTGCATTTAGTGAAATTGCCCGGCGGGTCGGCGGCAGCGGCAGGGGCAAACGAGCTTCTCTGCATTGCGGCCGCCGTAGTATGGGTTCTCGCGCATTCCTTGTATACTTCCACGGCGTCCAGGAAGGTCTCCGGTTTCTCGGCGTTGCGTGCCTTCCCATTAAACCGCGCGGTGCATTTAGTTAAATTGCCCGGCGGGTCGGCGGCAGCGGCAGGGGCAAACGAGCTTCTCTGCATTGCGGCCGCCGTAGTAGGGGTTCCGTAATCGCCGGATGGATCATGCCGTAGGAGGGCTCGGAGTGTTTCCAGGAGGGCTCTGTTAATCTCCTGTTGCGTACGTTGCGATTGTAGTATCGCTTCCAACACTGCTATCCTCACTCGTTCTGTCGAGGTGGTGGTAGATGCTCCAGCAGCCGCGGTGGAAGTAGGCGGGGGCTGCCGCGGGTCGGCGAAAACTATCGTCTCGTTCCCGGGTTCTTCGCCGTCGCTGGCTTGCTGTGTGTCTTCCTCTTCACTCTCGTAACGGGGATGTTGGCGTGTGTTTCGTGGCATTCTGCTTTTTTTTACAGTTCGGCTAGCTACACAGTTCACAGAACACTGGGACTGGGTTCGTTATTTCTTGAAAAAAATAATGGCCCCACGTTGGGCGCCAGTGTAATACTGTACAAATTACAATCCTTTATTCCTGATCCTCCAAGCTCCGAGTCCCCATAATAATCACAATAACAACCGGTTGCCTAGCAACTGTCACACACTCGTATCTAGCCTCCTTGCTATAAACATTAAAATAAAGTATATTTTTTCCATACAAAAACACATTTTTTGTCTACTTTTACTCTATATCGATACCGGTACGGAACCCTTCGTGCGCGAGTCCGACTCGCACTTGGCCGATTATTATTATGATTTGTCGCAGATATTTGCGATGCGATGCGAATAGGGATGATGACAAGGTCAAAGATTAGCAAATTTTATTAATAACATAAAGAAATCGCGGTAAAAAATTAGTGTTCCCAAAATTTCAGCTGATAGCATTTGTATTTTTTTGTTATGCGCCTTTAAAGTTGGATAATTAAGTCGATTTTTTTTTCAATTAAATTTCTTAATATTTGTATACCATTCGATAACTTACGCAATTAAACGCAATATTTAATATACTTATCGAACAAAGTTCTCTCCCGATGCGTACAAACTAAGAAAGAGTGACGTCAGTCTTTCGTAGCACTTTGTATGGAGGGTTTCGGGCAGGTCTATTTTATGAGATGTTTGAATTGTCATATCTTGGTGAATTTTTGAGCTATCAGAGTCATTCTTTCAGCGATGTTTCTATTTTTTAAGGGTCTTTCAATTACCAATAAGAAAAAAAAATAGTCATCAAGCCTATTCGCAGTTATGCGTATAGTAGCAAAATAAAGCAACTAGCAAAACTATTCTCAGTGCCAGTTGGATTTCAAGGATATGACTGCAGTTTCTACACTAAAGAGTTCCTACACGGCCTACACCTATGTGAACTGTGAGCCCACGTTCAGCAGTAGATATCAACAACGATATGATGCCCGCAACTCCGTTGCGCTAAAATTCGTTTATTTTGCGGGAACCGTACATTGTTCGGGATAAAAAGTATCCTATGTATTTTCCCGGGTCTCAATTTCTCAAAGTATCTTTATAAGTTTATACCCAGCAAAATCGGTTCAACCGTTTGAGTGAGAAGAGGTAACAGACCCGCAGACAGACACACTTTCGCATTTACAATATTAGTGTGGATAGTAGGCGATAAGAAGATGATGACGAATATTTTGTAGGTAGAGGTAAGTACGCACATGGATGAGTCACCACTCACCATCAACCAGCAAGGTCGGTGAAGGGGCGACGTGCGGGCCGTGTCCCCTGACCCCCGACCGCAGACTCATTATGACCCATCCTAATTCCGTCAAACAACCTGCTGCAGTTTAAAGACTGCCGCAGACTACAGACGAGTTTATACCACAGAATATATATAAGTAGTACCAATTTATAACAAGCTGTAAGGCTTCTTAGCCGGCCCCTAGACGATCGTATTGTGCAATATCACGCTTTAATTTTATTGAACAGTTTATTAATTGACAACTAGATTGAAGGCGGTCGATGTTTAATATCAACCCTAGATGCTTAATGATATTTTTTTCACTATCCCCCTAATGATATCAGGGCTTGTATTTTTTTTTGCTCTTTATTTATTATTTTTTTTTTGCTCTTATCCTGTACGTTCTCTGTTTTACAGTGTGCTTAAATTTATAATAGGCTTGATGACTATTTTTTTTCTTATTGGTAATTGAAAGGCCCTTAAAAATAGAAACATTGCTGAAAGAATGACTCTGATAGCTTAAAAATTCATCAAGATATGACAATTCAAACATTTCAAAAAATAGACCTTCCCGAAACGCTCCATACAAAGTGCTACGAAAGACTGACGTCACTCTTTCTTAGTTTGTACGCATCGGGAGAGAACTTTGTTCGATAGGTATATTAAATACTGCGTTTATGAAAGTGGTTTCATAACAAAAGTTAAGTTATCGAATGGTATACAAATATTAAGAAATTTAATTGAAAAAAAAAATCGACTTGAAACATATCATGGATAATCACACAAACTATGCGATGAAATTTTATTTAACCCGAAAAAGCCATTTCACACCCCCAATCACCCCAATTTCACAGTAGCCGCGAAAAAAAAGCGGTTGGGAAATTCACCCATTACTAGATACTGTTGTGGATGGTATGTATGTTTTTTGTAATGCAATATGACGGGTGTAGTTATTACAAAAATAAATACTGTACTTATTACATTATACATATTATTATTCATAATAAAATTATTATGTTCTAGTGGTATCGATTTTTTTTTATGAAATAAGGGGGCAAACGGGTCAAACGGGTCAAAGCAACTTCCGTCGCCCATGGACACTCGCATCATCAGAATAGCTGCAGGTGCGTTGCCGGCCTTTTAAGAGGGAATAGGGTAATAGGGGAGGGCAGGGTTGGGAAGGGAAGGATTAGGGGAGGGTAGGAAAGGAAATAGGGTAGGGGATTGGGCCTCCAGTAAACTCACTCACTCGGCGAAACACAGCGCAAGCGCTGTTTCACGCCGGTTTTCTGTGAGAACGTGGTATTTCTCCGGTCGAGCCGGCCCATTCGTGCCGAGGTGAATTAGTTGCGAGTATTACTTTGATTTAGTTTCAACAAACACCCAAACCGATGGAATGATATTAGATTTGACAAATTAGACTAATATGATGCATAGTAAAATCAACAATGGATTACGATTTGTCTCCGATTTTCGAACCGCCTTCACACGGACGAAGCCGCGTGGTACAGCTAGTCATAATATAAGTAAACATTATTGAAGCAAAGCCTCTATTAAAAGTATTGAGTGCCAGCGGCTAACGGTTTGTGAAATCGATTATAAAATTGATTGAGACATCAAACGCGTGGCGAAGACGCGCGACGTCACCTCCCAATGGATTATAATTAATCAAATGATTATTTTTTTAATAAACTGCTTAAATAATATCCAAACAAGAGAACATAAAACATAATGACTCTCTGATTTTAATAATAGATTTTTGTTAAAAATAGACGAAATGCGTGGTTCGATAGCCTATAATACTTTTCTCTACTTCTTCCTCCTTAAAATTAATACCAGCGATTTGTGTCTTTTAATTTTAATAATTAAGTACCATTTACCATATTTTGTTGTTACATTTTTCTATTAACATTTGTGTATGCGAAAAATTAAATTGAAATTATTGTATTAATACATTATTTTTACAATGTCGAGGAAATTGATCCTATGCAGTTGACAAACTTACGTCGTTTGGTCGACTTGTCAATTCAATGTTAGCTGTTGTCGGTCGGATGATTACTTAGGTCTGCCTAGGAATAAACTTTTTTGACAGTACTTAGAAATAAATATTTGAACACTAGCTGTTGTCCGCGAATTCGTCCGCGTTAACATAGTAAAATTAGTAATATAATGAGTAATAAATAATAATAAAAATGGATAGTTTTCCCCTTTTTGTGGCTCCTTGTACAAAGGGTAAAAACGGGACCCTACAATCATCATTTTAACGCAAAGTTTGAGAAACGTAGTGCATAAAATAAGGCTTTCTGTCGTGTCTATCAAAATCATTAAGGTGTTGATGTGAAAATGAATAAAAGTTATAATTTAACACGATAATGTGAATCGTCGCTATTAATTCCGTATAGAAAAAAACAGCGCATACGAGACACTAAAGTACCTCGTCTGTGCGTGTTAGCTTACTTTGTCTCTCAAAAATAGTTGCAAATTAATAACTAGGAGTATTTAATATATAAATAGTAGCAATTAGATCCATTAAAAATCGTACGTTATACAAGTTACAACTGAAATTATAACTAAATGCAACGATATCTTAAATGAGTAAATCTTATATCTTTAAACGAGCAATATGAGACAAATTTAATTTTTTGTGTAATTCCTGGACGCTTGTGGCCCGTCTGCGCCTAATATTGTGATGAACGTCCCAATTACTTTAATATTAATATTTCATCGTTATTCAAGAAATCTGGGGACACGGTAGTGTCCCCGCCGAGACGAGCAAAGCGAAGCGCAAGGGCACTACCTACCTTTTCTCGAAGTGGTTCGCCGTTTTTTCGAACCTTTATAGAATTGGTTTCCGTTATAGCAGATAGTTCATATTTTCAGGATATTATGTCATCAATAGACTCATTAAGCACACAAAGTCTCAATTGAATAGCTATAACACTTTAGATTTTATAGATATCTAAAATACGCCGATTTCGTCACTGACACACTGATGGTAATCAAAATGTTTGGCTACTTCCTGAAGTGCTAGAAGGCTGAAATTAATTGGTATGTAATCTAAGTTTAAGATACAACCAACAAAAAAATTCATAAACTTGTAATTTTTGGCCCCCATCCCCTAAAATAAGGGAGGGTGGATTGGTTTCCGTTATAGCAGATAGTTCATATTTTCAGGATATTATGTCATCAATAGACTCATTAAGCGTACAAAGCCTCAATTGAATAGCTCTTACACTTTAGATTTTATAGATATCTAAAATACGCCGATTTCGTCACTGATGACCATCAAAATGTTTGGCTACTTCCTGAAGTGCTAGAAAGCTGAAATTTGGTATGTAATCTAAGTTTAAGATACAACTAACAAAAAAATCATAAACTTGTAATTTTTGGCCCCCATCCCCTAAAATAGGGGGGGTGGAATTTGACCCTCAAAGACTTGGTTTCCGATGTACCAGACAGTTATGATGTCAATATTCTCAGGATATGATGTCAATAATAGACTTATTAAACATACAAAGTCTCAATTGAATAGGTCTAATACTTTAGATTTTATTGATATCTAAATACGCCGAAATTTGGTTATACGCCGTAAAATAAGTTTAGTAATAGAAGTTTAAATATGAGACTTTCAACAATTTTATGACTTAGGATATGAAAGTTTATATGGGGCTGTAGACAGTAACTAAAAACCAATTAATAAAATAAAATAAAAACACTAAAAAAATACTCTAGCAAGTAGCAATTTACAAAAAGGACTGAAATCCCAACAAAAACATTTCATGTAAAAATATGTTGCCTCGACGACCACATTTAAGGTTTTCCCTGTGAAAAATACATCAGGTCTAATGTAGAGCCAAGCTTCTGAATCTACGCGGACTAACTCCGATCCTAACTTCAACAAATTCTACATATCAGTAAGTATGTATGTCTTGGGTGTTTCGTTACTTGCTACAGAAATATTCGCCTTACCTCCTCGACGGTAGCGAAACAGCGAAGCCATACATACTTACTGATATGTAGAATTTGTTGAAGTTAGGATCGGAGTTAGGCCGCGTAGATTCAGAAGCTTGGCTCTACATTAGATCTGATGTATTTTTCACAGGGAAAACCTTAAACGTGGTCGTCGAGGCAACATATATTTACATGAAATGTTTTTGTTGGGATTGATATTGCTTATTGAGCAGCTGTAGCCAAAAATAGACTCTACAGTTTAATTTTAGACTTCTTTATGAAGTTGGGATTGATATTGCTTATTGAGCAGCTGTAGCCAAAAATAGACTCTACAGTTTAATTTTAGACTTCTTTATGAAGTTATTAATAAACTGTTTATAATTAATCCGAAGACGGGTTAAGTGTGCTATAATTAGTACACGACACCATCGTGCACACTTAGCAGCTCGTGAGTGTTTCTGAAAACTTTTCTAATATACGGTTAAAGACTTTAAGTATTTCTTATTTGTTATGGTAATCCATGGCACTAAGCGATTACCTTATTAAATTTTTACCTTATTAATCAATAGTTATTTCGTAACTTGATATAAATTTGGTTCATCACAACGATTACTTAAATAGAAATATTAGTCTTGCCTTGTTGAAACGTAGTTTACTTCCATAATTAATACTATAAATAATTCTGCCTGTATCAAACAACAATCCGATGACATAAAAATCCAATTCCAATCAAATCTTTTAGTTTGATGGGGTATACTATTTATGGAGTCTTTAATTAAGCCAAGTCATTATATTCTACAGTCGTCATTTCCATCCCAAAGGTACCGTGTAATTGTTTGTCAAATAAATTATATAAAATGTTTTTTTTTTTAATAATTTCGTATTAAAAATTTTATTCGTATAAAAAAAGTATTTGACGACTTTGGCCTTTGCCGTGTGTTTTATTGTTTATGTTAATATTAACATTTATCGTTTAAATTACTTACTTTCTCCTTAATATTAATTGAATAATTAAGTAAGATATGCTCTATTTACGAACAATTTTACGTTATTTTGTAAATGTTAGATAATTTGTGGCGATAGTAAAATGTCAGTTTATAAACGAATAGTTATATGTGTCCGTGCCTAGTGGGTAGACCGTAGTGCCTTTGATTCGTACTCGAGAAGGTACAGGTTCGATTTCAGGTTTAGTTGTCAATGAAAAATTTTCACATCTTAAAATATATAGTACGAAAGCTAGTAAAGAAGCGAAGGAAAACATTGTGGGAGTCGCAAACATATTAACGTGTTCATTCCCCCGGACTAGGCGTATGTAGAGTATGAAGCCTGAATGCCGGTGCACGGTGTTTAAGGCCGGTATAAATAGTCAGTACTCAAGATACATCTCGGTCTCAAGACGCGGTTCGGCTCTGTGATTGGTCTAAATTTTGACAGCCAACCAATCACGAGCTTGAACCGTGTCTTGAGACCGAGATGCAACTTGAGTGCTGACTATTTATACCGGCCTAAGTATCATAAGTACCATTAGTCACTTAAATCTTATATCTACGCTATCAAATTTAATATTAAAGTAATATGCCGTTTGACAGGTATCATGCTCTCATCCGGCAGGTTTCTTACAGACGACCGATACTCGTCACGAATGACGCGTCGACGGCTGCCGTTTACGCGTGCCTGTGACAAGTGCCCTAGACGAGCAATTTTATGGCGCAATATCACGTATTGCAACGTAAACGGCACGAATGGGCCGGCTCGACCGGAGAAATACCACGTTCTCACAGAAAACCGGCGTGAAACAGCGCTTGCGCTGTTTCGCCGAGTGAGTGAGTTTACTGGAGGCCCAATCCCCTACCCTATTTCCTTTCCTACCCTCCCCTAATCCTTCCCTTTCCATCCCTACCCTCCCCTATTACCCTATTCCCTTTTAAAAGGCCGGCAACGCACCTGCATGGACGACGGAAGTTGCTTTCCATCAGGTGACCCGTTTGCCCCCTTATTTCATAAAAAAAAACTTCGATCCGAACGCGTCGTAACCGCCACTGTACAAGGCGCGCTAATATGAATCTTATTTTAATGTTATTAACGTCGATATTCGTACCGACAGACATCCGACCTGCTAATTAAAAAGTTGGAGCATTCTTAACCTTTTATACTTCCGAATTTTTATTTGTCTTCACTTTCAAATTGTTTGTTATTAATTATTATATATATTTTATTTATTAATGCGACATTATTATTGTAACACAATTTTTTACTGAAATAACAAAGCTGTCGAAATAATAGGAAGACGATTGACTAAGTCCGAACTAAACTAGTTACAACTAGTCTAGGTATAATGATATAATATTATACCAATTATTATAATATAGATTAAACGCTTATTACAAAATATTAACTAAAATATTGAATGTTTTCGTAAACGAGTTTATTATGTTAATACGAGGCAATTAAATGCAATAAAATTATAGTGTTATGATTGCAGTTAGATAACGAGCTGTATTGTATTAACAATGTATCCGTATAGTAATAAAATTAAACATTAGTTTCATGCGGAATACAAATGATTTCTGCAGCGCTGAAAATTATTTTTGAGTACCTATTTTTTCTGTGGTTTACTACAAATTTTGAAATGTTAATAATTCTAGATATAATTATTACAGGTATTAAGTATAATTTGTAAAGAACCTACTTTATATTAATTACTTAAATTGCAGTTTCAAGTTCATAGGGTAAAAAACAAGGGGGATAGGTAAAAAACTTAAACCAAAAAACATTCCTTCTATGACTTTTATTAATTTTTATTTCAGTTCTTTTATAATATTATAGAGTCATCCACAGAAGCCACACAGGGTTAATACCCTGTGTGGCTTAATATTTAAAAAATGATTCCATTTTTGAATCCTTTCATCAATGCCTTTCATCAAGATAAAGATTTAAATATGGCTGACGACGTGACGTACTCGTATAATATAATTTAATTAGGTTCAAGATACACGTGCGATAGACATGCCATTTAGCTATTAAAATTCATTAGAGTGCCCCACATTGTGTCGCCAAAGGTCGCCCAGGTACACTTAGGCCCACTTGCGCCAATCTGGGTTAAAGTTAACTCTGAGTTAAGCATCATGTCATATCTGTCACTCACCAAGTCAGTGATAGAGATGACATGATGTTTAACTCAGAGTTATCTTTAACCCAGATTGGCGCAAGTGGGCCTTAAAATGGGCTACTTTTACTTCCTTTGACTGTCTATACTCTATAGTCACTAATGTCTAAATACCGTCAAACACCTTTCTTTAAAATTGCTTATAATAAAAAAGCGGCCAATTGCGAGTTGGACTCGCCCATGAAGGGTTCCGCAGCAGCAATAAGGTTAATTTTTATGAAATTAAAATGTTTTTGATTTATTATGAAACTTTTTTTTATGAAATAAGGGGGCAAACGAGCAAACGGGTCACCTGATGGAAAGTAACTTCCGTCGTCAATGGACACTTGCAGCATCAGATAAGAGCTGCAGGCGCGTTGCCGGCCTTTAAAGAGGGAATAGGGTAATGGGGGGGGGGGGGGTAGGGATGGGAAGGGAAGGATTAGGGGAGGGTAGGGAAGGAAATAGGGTAGACTGTAGAGGATTAGGCCTCCAGTAAATTCACTCACTCGGCGAAACACAGCGCAAGCGCTGTTTCACGCCGGTTTTCTGTGAGAACGTGGTATTTCTCCGGTCGAGCCGGCCCATTCGTGCCGAAGCATGGCTCTCCCACGTATAAATATAACGTTCCTTGAAATCAAACACAGATACATTGTATCTGTAATATCATGATACTGCAATGTTTTGCTATTGTCTTTTGTTGTATTGTCTATATTTTGAAACACGCGAATTTTTATTTTTATTGTAGCTCGTACTCGTAGGTATTTCTTAGCATAAAGATATTTTTTAAATATTTAAATGAAATGTCTTCCTGTTTTCTTGGAAGTTGGACTTAAAAAAAATACAACATAATATTGTATCGATAATTTTAATTTAATAGATATTAATGTGTTTGCGTTATATTACTGTGCTGATATCGCAACATCCACCTTATGTTATTTCATTAACAAGGACATAATATTAAAAGCAACATAAAATATTAGTTACAATTTACAGAAATCGATCGTCAAGTCGTAAGTACTTAATAATTATGGATAATTAAAATCAATTAATGTTCGAGTTTCATTTAAATGAATACTAATAGCTAAAAAACTAGACCGCGACTTAATGTTTCAATTCCATAAACTCGAAAACTCGATAAAACTTTATAACCAGCAAAAAGTATTGATAACGTTATCCTAAATCGATTTATCTTGTAGCTTCACGGTTTCAAGCAAAAAGCAACCTTATTTTTATGCATTAAAGATTAAAATTGTAAAACGAGATAATGTCGTGCGCACGTTATTTTTTTTACAGATAGAGGGTAAATCTTTCCATTAGCGGGCACGCGCCAGGAACAAAATGACGTTTAAAAAGAACATGATTCGAATTTGTTTGAATCTGGAACGTCTGGACATTGGACAATAATGGCGTCTGGTCTGAGCCCGATAACAGATTGGTTTCAAAGTGAATTTTTAATTTTATTACGCTCTTGTTTACGGCAAGTAATAAGTATTTATTTAGATTATCGTAACTTTAAAAATTTTAACAAGCTGCAAAGTGTATATAGATCACCTTCAAGGAGGGCCAGTGAGACAGAAAGCTTCAAGTAAACTTCGAAAAATTCCGTAGATTTTGTTCTAATACGTATATTATTTTGGGATATGAGAACTGTACTATCGTTGAACTCTTTCGTAGTGCGTAGAGCCTCTACGAAATCACTCGAGTCTCTTATCATTTTCATCGTAGTTACGCCAAGATTTATAAAGTAAGGAAAGCTACGACGTACAAAGACCAAAGAAGATGTCATTATTTATATCACCATTTATAGAATTGGTGATAAAAATAATGACACCTTTAGCATTTGTTTTTTATAAGTTTATAAATAATAATTAATAACTTAACAATTATTACAAAAATTGTTACTGAAATTATAGAAGCCATTCATGATTCTTTCATTCTCTAATTATATTACATTCAAGTTAAGCAATTTCAAATTGGCATGGCAACAAACGCGAAAGTTCGCAAAAACAGTTAACCCCATTAGTAATTTTAAAATATCAAATTAAATAAATTGTAATTAGCTTCATAATGTTGAATACACGACATGCGAGCCAGCAGCGAAACTGCGCAGTACAACAAGAAATGTGTATTAATAAAATGCCTCGGACAGCGCAAACGAGCTACAAACGTTTCACATTCACTGTCGCATGAGTTGTCATAACCCTAAACCCACACAGTAACGGTAGTCGGCAAGCAATATATTAACGAATGTATACAAATATTATAGAATAGTGAGGCCCGTATAAATAGTCAGTAATTAAGATGCGACCCGGTCTCAAGACACGGTTCGGCCCTGTGATTGGGCCAAATTTTGACAGCCAACCAATCACAGAGCCTAAACCGTGTCTTGAGACCGAGATGCATCTTGAGTACTGACCATTTATACCGGTTTAAGTATACGAATCAAATGCATCTTTTTTTGAGATTCTAACCTTTTTCTTTCAATCGCAGTTTCTGAGGAGGTAGACAATTTCAAGGATGTGTATTTGTTCAGTTAGTTCACCTACATAAAATTGTGCTATGCCTTCAGTGCATGTAATACTTAATTGTAAGTTATCCTCATCAAACCCTTAAACTGAATGAATACCGTAAGAGCATTCTAAAATTAAAGCGACAACAACCAACTACGTTGCGCCCATTCGTCGCCCGTCCGCGCCAACTCAACATTTCTTCAATTTCCCCACCGAACGCCTTGTTTAAATTGAATTTTATAACGCTTATTAGCAGATTATGCAAAGTGGCCCCCGTTTGTTCTACTGTAATTAGCGCTCTGTAGATGTACTATCGTAATGTATGCGGTATACATTCATTAAAATCAAGAAAACTAACAGAGGTTTCATTCAATTTATTAATTTTCATTATTCCGTGGGTTCGCCCACCCACCGGATAACAAGCTCGGTAATTATTACAGAACCTAATAATAATGTTATTATTAATCCGATAACGAAATAGGATTTTGTAATCGTTAGTTACCTGTCGATGTAGACTAGAGCTGAAAAGAAGTAGTAATATTATGAGCAAACATTACAATAAAGTCTCACTCGTTTTTGGATTACAATTTTCACGGACAATCAGGAAAGGCTCTGAAAATCTATTAGTTTGGAATTATTATGCAACAAGACGCTACATAAATAACATTATAAATACTTATTACCACCATCCTTTATGTAAAGGACTCTTGCTTTTTAACATGTAGAGACAATTGTGATTGCTTATAAGTCGCTTCACAAGATTCTAGAGCTATCGATAACCATAGTAAACATCGGAAACCAATAGACAATAGAGCAACAACCACAAGTAACAAAACAAACCAACAAACAAACAGAAATAGACAATTGACTTTGCGGTGAGTCGCGTGCGCTGGGTAACGAGTCGCCGATGTTTTATTACATGGATAAGCTTCAAATAAGTTTATTTCAAGCCAAGTCCATCAGTGTCCAAGCAAGTGTCCATGGGCGACGGTAGTTTCTTTCCATCAGGTGACTCGTATGCTCTTTGCCCCTAATTTTATAAAAAAACCTTGGTCAAAACCTTAATCCGTCCGAGGAACGAAATTTTATTAAAGGGGATGTATGCCCGCTCCTTATAAATTTATGTAACTACTATGCGTGTGGAGGAATAACAGAGATGTGAGGTTCTATCGTACTCGTAACTCTGCCTTAAGCGAGGAGTGGAGCATCATGAGGCTTAGTGGGTAGACCACAGGGGAGTCCCCTCCGATATCCCCATCCCCCAATCCGCCAGGAATGCGTCAAGCATTTCCTCATGAAAATAAAGATTGTTACTACATTATGCACTCTAAGCCTATTCGTGACTCCTAAAATCTTCTGACTCGATTGTGCCAGGACATTCTAGGAGATTTTATTCTATCAAATTTTCATCTATATTGCCATAGACAAGATTGGGTCATTAATTGGATTTGATTTGAATAAAATCTCATTACAATATAATGTTTTAGTTTTATCTGTGTCTAGGAATTTGAACATTTTTGTAAACATAATTCTTATTTTTAGCCTAATTTAGTTTTTAAATAGTATATCGCATCTAGTACAAATAACTCTTTGTTTTACAATCGGGCAGTGCGAAAACCACAATCGAAGATTTGTGTATCCGTCCGAGACAATTACCTGATCTATGGATCATTACATAGAAAGTTACCAATACACAATTTAATCGTGAAAAAACCTAATATTACAAACAAAACAATATCTAATACTGCCTTCGCCAGATTTTATATGAGTGTCATGTTTTGTTTGCTTTTCCGTCGTGCCTTAGGGTCAATTCACATTGAAACGTCGCAACTCGCAACGCACATACATTGAAACGATGCGATTCACTTCTGCCTATTCTGTATCTTTTTGTTTGGCTAAAAAAAGATAAGGCTTATTAATACCTTGATCGTGGGAATCGCAGACACAATAGATTTTCAATGCGACAGCCGGGTGCCGCTTGGGGATTGTGGGTTACGAACTAGATGAGGTCCGCAACTCCGTTGCGCTAAAATTCGTTTATCGCGATGGAACCTTACATTTTGTCTGGATGAAAAATCTTATGTCCTTTCCCAGGACTCAAAGTATCTCCATATCAAACAGAAAAATCAGTTCAGTGGTTTGGGCGTGAAGAAGTAACAGACAGACAGACACATTTCGCATATTTTATAATATTAAGTAAGTATGGATAACTAGTACGACTATAGATGCATGGAGAATCGCGATGCGCCTCGTCAAATTGCTATGCTCTATATAATATAATATTATATTCTGTCTATGATTACTTGTACTAATAAGTATTCCTAGCTGTGCTATGTGCTATGAGTCCAAACAGACTCATTGACCAAGTTGTTTTAGTAAAGATTATTGTAGTAAAGATGTAACTTTACATCTTTACACAATTACTTACTTGGATAAAATTCGGCAAGTATGATAGAGCTCCGCAAAAGGACATAGTTTTTATTGCAATGAAATATACAGCTCCCGAGCTTGTACTTAGGTACTAGCAGGTACTAGTAAGAAAATATGGATCGATACGCGATTATGTCAATTCCTGGTACAGATCGCTAGTAATATCCCGGTATAATTATCGTGATGGCGAGTTCTTTGTTATAAATTATAATTATGTTATAACGACCGGCCGGCGTGCGTGCTAAATCGGACAGCGACGGTTTCTTCTATATTTTTTTATCTCGGTAAAACCTTCATGACAACGATGTAAAGATGATTTTGAGAATGTCCGAGGTAGAATAATCATGAATAGACTGTAGTGATCGGAAGTTTACTTGGGGACAAACTGTAAAGCAATACGGATGTAATATTCCATGTCACTAATGGCCAAACATGACAATGAATCTTTCGATGATACAAACAAAAACTTATAACCCGGGATATTTGGCATGACATTCATTAGAGAAAATCTTAAATTAAGTTAATGGTTAAGACCCGGATTCGGAACTAAGGCCGGTATAAATAGTCAGCACTCAAGATGCATCTCGGTCTCAAGACACGGTTCAGGCTCTGTAATTGGTTGGCTGTCAAAATTTGGACCAATCACAGAGCCGAACCGCGTCTTGAGACCGAGATGCATCTTGAGTACTGACTTTTTATACGGGCCTAAGACAAGAGTGCCAAGTGCCAACCCAGTGGGCAGTGTGCCGAGTTGCTGACCAGTGTTCATGACATCTTTAGAATGGACCCCATACTGTTGACTCGTCAGTGTGGTAACGTTTAATAATACGAATTTGTTGGGATGCTATTATTATAAATATATATAAATTTAATATAATTTGTAGTTTGCCTAAAATAATGTATACTTTAAATAGTTTTTACATTTCCTTAAGTCTTGTGTTATCTGTATTGTCATGATTTTGATAATTTTAGCCTTAACTTATTATTTACTAGTGGAAACTTGTTATTGGCATGTCATTATTTAATAAGTATTGTCACTGTTATTGTTATATGCTGTAAGTTTTCCTAATAAAATAAAAATAAAAATAAATAAAAAATAATATATCACACAATTTCTTTCATCAGTTGCACGGTCTGTATCCTGTGTACACCATTAACCAAACGTATAAAATATATCGTTGGATTTTAATGTGATGAGCGCTGGCTAAATATGTTCTGGGTTGAAATTTGGAACTATCATAACGCTTTATAACTGAATAAGTTACGCCATCTACCTTAATGTTACTCCTCAAAATGGTCCCAAAAAACCATAAAGACTTTCGTTGTTCTATTATAACCAGATTGTTGGTCGTTATTTTATTCTATACAATATTTAGGTTATATTTAACAAAATCTAGGCTCAAATCTTAGGTTTAATGACATAATGATTACATAAAACATAGTCATGGGTCTAATTAGCCTGTGGTTTGAGCAGGGATTGTGCGGTCGGGTAATAACGGGGATTACAACAGGCCAAGGTTAAATCTTAGCAGATCAATGACTTAGGCTGGTTCCGGACCTTGGTTAAAGTTGACCCTGGGTTAATCATGACGTTATCTCAAACTGTTTCGGTGACGGAACCCTTTTGAAAAGTGACATTTTTGAAATAATGTTTTGTCTTTGACAGAGAGACAACACAATTTTTTGGCCTCTTTTGTCTATTTAATGGTATGGAACTCTTCCTGCGCGAGTCCAACTCGCACTTGGCCGATTTTTTTGTTCTATATTCGCTCCCTGCTACTTTTCATCATTTGGCTTTTGCACCACAAGCTAAATAAAAAAGGATCACTTAATACTTTTTATATATCAATTTTTTCATAGTATAAATAATTAATATTTTTAACTAATTTTTAACTAAAATATTAGTTTCATGTACAAGTAACTCGTGCTAATTTCCTACTTTATATATCTAATAACATTGTTAACTCGGATTAATGTTGTGTAAAATAACAGAAGTGGAGTAATTAGGAATTTATTATAATTTTTTTTCAAGATAACGTTATAATGGCTGAATATAAAATTTAATATAAAATTGTCAGAATACATACAGTGCCGGTTTTAGCACCACCAGCGCCCTGAGCGAGATTTTTTTGCGGCCAGGGTGCTGCAGGTAGTACTAAAAAAAATGGCGCCCCATTTCGTTTGACTTCAACGCCTCTTTTTATCCGTACATACTAAATAATTTAGAAAATTCTAAATAATATTTTGTGCAGATGGTATACAGCTTCCTTGGACACCAATAGTTCAAGATTAACGAACAGAAGATTCATACATAAATATTAAATGATTTTTAAGAAGTAGGCGCCTATAATTCAAACTTAAAAAACACACATCCCGGTAAAATACATTAATAGGGTATTTGACAATTTTTGAAAAGTATTTTTAAACTATTCTTTGTTATGAAATAAACATATTCTATTAATATTTCCGGAAAATATTTTGTATTATTAAAGAAAATGAATATTAAAGTTTAAATTCCCCAAGTCGCGCGAAAAACGCTATTTAGAAAATGGCGCCGATCACATGACGTCGATGACGTCACTGGCAAGTAAACAGAGTTACAATCAAAAGAGCTAAGCTGGTTTTTCGTGGTTTTTCTTTAATTAATCCGTGATAATGGTGTATAAATGGTGTGCAGTGCCAAAACGTAAAAATTACGTATTTAAAAACTCCAAAAAAAATTCGCTTTTGTTCCATCTAATCCCAAAAGACGAAAAATGTGGTTACAATTAGCTCGAAGAGACCCAAAGAGCGTTTAATCGCATTCAAACATATTATTTATGTGTGAAGATCACTTTGATGTAAGTATTAATATTGAAGTATTAATAAGCCCTAAGCTAGGAGTAAATTTGTTCTGTGCCCTAAGCGGTAACCGGCTACCGCGATAACAAATAACAATAGAAGGCCAGAACAGATTTATGATAGAAAGGCTATTGTGTCTCGTTTTTCCACGATCGAGGGAAACTTAAAAATTTGTTGTATGAAAATATAATTAATATTGTGTGTTTGTCTTTTCTACATAACCCTATGATGTTCTACTTATATCTTTGAGTTTTTCATAATATATCATTGACATAACCTAAGATACACGAATGATGTATAATTGTACAAAACGCAAACTTATAATTATTATCGAGTGGTACTTACACTATTGTTTTTACATTTCTTACTTCAGAAGAATAATAAACTGCATTATTTTAAAAAAATAGTTCTAAGAACCATAAATTGGTCGATCTTAGTTAGGTTGCTGTTATCTGCTCGCACGTAATTGGACTCCATCTTAGATATAATTATAGCTGTTGTGAGTTACGTAGTTAATATCTGTACTAGAAATAATATGAAAATTGTGAATAATCACTTATAAGTGGAATCAAACACTTTTTATCACGTAAATGGCGTACTAAACTCCAGGCAAGAAGCTTTGTTTACTTGCGTGTGACGTCATCACGATTGCAACCAATGACAGAGCGTTTCTATCACCGAAAAAGAAAGGACAATTTTATTCGACTTTTCTTACGAAATCCTCTGAAAATACATATTATTTTAAAGAAAATAAATTGAAATATGTTTAATTTACTTATAATTTATTAGGATGGCCATAAATTATAGTTTATTTTAAATGTTGTCAAATACCCTATTGACTGTACGAATCGCAGTAGGTATTCCCAAGAATATGTAGAGCGTGTGAAAAAAGCCTAACCAAACTTCACCAAACTTTGATTAAAACTTTAACCGGATCCAAGCGAATAAGGAGTTATTGTCAAAAGTTAATGACGTGGCGATGGAGCCCTTTGACGGTAAAAAATAAACTAATGAACATCAGATAGTATAACTCAATTTAGGCCGAGCGCGAGGTAGCAAAACATAGCATTGTATTGAAAACTCGGCTTTTCGGTCGCCGCCTCGACTATAATCTTAATTAAATCTTTTAATAGACTCTCGATTAGATCACAGGTACTTTGTCTTATGTTCAGTTGTTAAGTGTATTTTTTATTTTTTATTTGCAATTGCCAAACTTTAAAAATCAGGTAAACTTTGTACTTATATTTTATAATTTTGATAATTTCCATATATTTTGTAAAATTTAAACGTTAGTTTTTGGCCTATCTAGAATAGTTTAAGATGAGTTGACCGAAATAACAATAAAATTGTTGCCTTGCCCGTTAAAAAATCAAAAAGGGGAAGACAATATTTCAAGGAAAAATTATCCCTACCTTTAATTTTGCTCTTCGAAAATATTTACGAATTACTAATGAAATTATACAAACAATGAATACCTACAAAAACTCAAAATGGCTTCTCTTATCCCCTCTCAAAAATCCCCCTTCTCCAAATATGTTTAATATTTTATATTTAAAGAGTCACGCCACTCCTGTTCACAGACTTTTTACCTCTCCAGGAGCTTTGTGTCGATCCTATATAAGGATAATTTTCCTCTAACTCCGAGGTAAAATAAGTCAGAGCAGATCGTACGTTTCACCTCCAAGTTTTTATTGCTTTATTCATTAAAAATAATTATCAACCGAACCTCGGCGAGTAATTAGCATGAAAACAAAGATTTTATTTATGTAATTATATCATTATTTAAGTTAATTAGACATCTACATAATATGTATAGAATTGTTCATTAATAAAATGCAAACAGCAGTTTTATTGAACGCGTTTCGTAGAAAAATTACAGTGAAGTAAACAGTGGATTTCTACAGCACACAAGTAGTAAAGACTGTAAACGTAGCCAAAATTATATGTAACTTGTAAGTACAAGTAGTGTTACTATCTTGAAATTATAATGCAACGAGATAATTATAGTGAAAGCTCTAAAGATGCAAACAAAAAGTAAGAACAATATGAAATTAAGTTCAAATAAATCCTTCTCAAAATTTTTAAACTAAAAACCACTAGAGTTAATTTTGGTAGTTGGTAGTCATAAAAAATTAATCTACCTGTTGTTACGTCAAATTTCGTGGGCCGTGTATTAATCAGAAAATAACTAGGGCCAGAAACCGCCCATTTCGAGTAATTACAAAATTAAATAAAATGCCTAACACGGCTCCTTGTTTCGCATATCATTGTGGCTCGTTTGCGGGGTACTGTCGAAACGAACAGTGCTTAAAAATTAAAATATATCGTTACTAACAGATATCCCGGTAAACGCTGTTTTGCCATAATATAAAGTATTTCGCCCATATTATTTTATTGAAGTAACTAAATAAGTATGGCACCATGGCAACGTCCATCGCTATCCCGTCGCGTCGCACAAACAATGGTCGCCATCAGTCTCCACTTCTCCAGTGGTAATAATTTACTATTATATTTTATTCAACAAACGCACTTATCAATATAAAAAGTACCCAGTAGCCGATTCTTAGACCTACTGAATATGCATATAAACTTTGGTAAAAATCAGTAAAACCGTTTCGGAGGAGTACGCTAACTAACATTGTGACACGAGAATTTTATATATAAGATATAACTTACCTGACCCCCGACAAAATAAATTGTCGGTGAAATCTTAACTATTGCTTTCGCGCAATAAAAAGTACTATAATAATATAATAATATGTCCCTGGTCTACTTCATATTATCTGCGAAAAAATTAATTAAAAACGCTCCACCGGCTCACGCGCCCGTGTAAGGAAATAGAGATTCGTTTCAGATTAAGTAATTTTACATAATTTTACAATTAATGCTTAATGTTATGTTATGTAAGAGGCTTATAAACATCTGCATAGTGATAAAAATCTGATACCCGTTTAGAGTTGCAAAAATTGCAATAGCAATTTATAAATTAAGGGCCTTCCCTACGGAGAATCCGTAATTTACCGTATTTAGAGCCTTATAAACTCATAATTTGAAAGCTACAGAGTTATAATAAAAATACAACAATAATCTTCAGTATCTCAACATTCTTTTCCACGTTTTAAATTTCATTTATTATACTCATGATATCATCTTCCAAAGTAAAGCCAATTTAATTAAAATTCAAGCATACATTCAGCATCTCCTTAGTATTTACAAATTACTTTTATTTGAAACAGACGCCAATAGATCGATAATATCGTAAACTACATATTCCCCGTTTTAAAATTTTTTAAGGTCAATTTTGAACTAAGTAAAAAAATACGGTTTTGGTGCGATCTCAGCAACGTGGCAAATATATGCCCAAGGTCATTTGCTCGGGGGACGGCCTTAAGCATATAACGACTTTGGTTTGCATCACGAGAAATTTAATACAATCCTTAATGCGCATTAAATGTTATTGAGACAATAAAATTCTAGAAACCTCGTGATTTTAATAAATTTTCCATGACGGGTCTTTTTAAGTTTGAGATCTAGATGTTGGACATAAAATGACAAGATTTTATGAGTGATACTGAAAACCGTATCATAATTTTATTATTTTAATCTCTTTAATAATTACCAGAAGTTACGACTATTTCCTTACTAAAAGTATGATATTTTTTCAGGTTGTAGTTATAAATCGTTTATTGCACATCGGATTTCATCCTCCTCTTAGCAACAAGCTAGAGCTAAACGATAAAAGTTTATTTAGCAGCAATTAAGTAGTTACATTTACAGTTACATCTAGGATTATACTTAAATATCCCGAACCGGTGGTAGGCACCATGTAGTAGCAACATTCTGAAAGCATTTTTTTTTAATCTAGTCAGAAATAAAACTAGTTTTATTTTTTTATATTTTTTAATTACACAGTTACAGTAATATTTACGTTTAGAATTTCAGTGAGATTTGGCGAATAATTATGTACCTAACCACAATTTTCAGGCAGAGTATGTAATTGTGTATCATGTAAATATTTCGTAAAAATTCTAGTCCGTTCATACTAGTTACTTTTTTTTATTAATTATAGTTAAACACTTTTCTCTGCGTCTGCATCGTCAGCAAGTACGATGTAAATTGAATTAGGGGGCGTGTACACTGCGCGCCGCGGTCTCGGCAAACGCCAGACATATTAGTTAAACAATAACCTGACGCAGCAGATTTACGCATAACTAATTTATTAAGTCGGCTAAACGAAAATAGAGGGACACGCAATACATACAGCCTACACATTGTAAGAATCGTCTTAAGTTTTGCGTAATAACCTCACTGGTCGCGGTATAGGTGCGCAAAGAACCAGCTGCGCCGATAGCGTAGACTTAGTAAAACTTCTCACTATTAAATCCTTTCTCTAAATTAGAATTATTACTTTCATTTAGTTTGGTTAGGTATTTTTCATATTTACATAAATTACAAAATATCATGGCCCGATCGGTGGGACATTTATAAAATATCAAACACATAACAGAACGATTTTTTTACGCTTCCAATGTATAAAAAATCTCAAATGAAGAAGCTTTCTATATTTTCTATTCACTCTTTGTATGAATAGCCATGAAAGCCATCTTGATTGCGAAGCTGTCAGCATGCGCGATCGACGCAAATCATGAGAAAGTAAATGCGAGGGATGATGACAAGGTCAAAGACTAGCGAATTTTGTTGATAAAATAAAGAAATAACGGTAAAAAATAAGTGTTTCCAAAATTTCAGCTCGATAGCATTTGTACTTTTTTTGTTAAGAGCTTTCAAAGTTGGATAATCAAGTCGAATTTTTTTTCAATTAAATTTCTTAATATTTGTATACCATTCGATAACTTATGCAATTAAAAGCGACTTTTGTTATGAAACCACTTTCATAAACGCAATATTTAATATACCTATCGAACAAAGTTCTCTCCCGATGCGTACAAACTAAGAAAGAGTGACGTCAGTCTTTCGTAGCACTTTGTATGGAGCGTTTCGGGCAGGTCTATTTTATGAGAATGAATGAATTTTTAAGCTATCAGAGTCATTCTTTCAGTGATGTTTCTATTTGTTAAGGGTCTTTCAATTATCAATAAGAAAAAAAAATTAGTCATCAAGCCTATTGTCCATGATCGGTGGCTCTGTCCAATCTAAATTCAAAATAGCTTTAATAATATTATTGGTCCATCAAGGATCGACTTGGACAGCCCACAGAAGAAATAAATTTCTAAGGGCCTGTTTCACCACTTCCTAGTTCCTGATAAAGTGCTAAATATGCTATTCACAACTTTTTTGACAGATTCTCCATACTCGATCTGTAAAGTTAATTGGTGGATAGCCTATTCCGCACTTATCAGGAAGTGGTGAAACAGGCCCTTAATATCACAAGACTAAGGCCGCGTTTCCACTGACGCGAAGCGGAGCGGAGAGGAGCTTAGCGGTGCCCGAATTAAACGCGGCCTAAGGGCCTGTTTCACCACTTCCTGACAAGTGGCGAATAGGCTATCTACCACTTAACTTGGCAGATGAAGTATGGAGAATCTGTCAAAAAAGTTGTGAATAGCCTATTCGGCACTTTATCTAAACGTGGTGAAACAGGCCCTAAATGATAAATATTTAACTGAAAGAATTTTGCTCTTCATGATCATTGATCACGTTTGTAGTTTTGTGAAACTACAAACGTGATCATGAATTAATATTTTTTTAACTAAATATATTCTGTAGAATATAAATGAAAATAATATTAATTAACGTTCGCTGCAATTTTAACTTCACGTTATAATAATATTTTAATTGCCCGCAGTTTGCAACCAAATGAATTTTAATTATCTTCTTTGTTTTTACTGATCTTGTTCACTTATTGCGACGCGACGTGTTGTCGGATTCTATGTTTCTGAATATATAATATTCAGAAACAGTTAGCAACAGAACCTTAGGCCAATGGCAATACATTTTTGTTTTTGAACATTGTCGTTGTGCTTAGCGATTGCAAAATAGCTTCTTATATACCTTAAATTCAAATTTTTAAAAGTTAGCATCATATTATATCGCCCAAGAAAGGTTTAGCTTGTCTCTGAGATCATATTATCAAAGGGTTTTCCTGGTTGGTTACCACTGTTCATCTGACGACGCAGGAGTAGTAGTGGTGGGAATGTGTGGTGGTGTATTTGCCTGTTTAAAAAATAAATTATACTAGTAACTAGAATATATTGTTTGTCAGTCGATCATCTATCTATATATATAAAATTACAAGTCCTAACTGATTGACTGACTGACTGATTCATCATCGCAGAGCAAAAACTGTTAAAGTTACAGCCACGAAATTTGGTGAGCAGGGTTGTTTTATTAAGTAGACACCCACTAAGGAATTTTGGAAATTTAAACCCGAAGGGGGTGAAATTGGGGTTGAAAGTGTGAATGAAAGTCCGTCATTTCTTAAGCTGACGCCATGTTAGAGTAAAAAACCGTGTTGGATGTGTTTGAGATTGCTTCTTTTCTATGCGAGGCTGGCCCGGCCTCTCATAGAAAACAAGCAATGGAACAGCAAAAAATTGAAAGGGCGTAGCGACAAAAATTATTAAAGATTGTAACCTAAACTAAACATACAATTTTCGAGTGTCATATGTGCCTACTTGGCTCGGGTCCCGTTTTTACCCTTTGAGTAAGGGACCTTAAAAGGAGAAAATTATCCATCTCCGTTATTATATTATGTTAACGCGGACGAAGTCACGGGCAACAGCTAGTTAAACCTCTATAATTCAATGTAGTTTCATTAAAATCTTTTAAATGACATCAACTTTTCCACCCGATTAAAATTTTCTGCGTTTAGAAAACTTCGAAAAAGTGCAAAACACCTTAGCACTTCGGTATTGACTTAAGCCGATATATATACGTAGTCATTAAAGGGCAAGTTACACGCCGCCAGCTACCGATGGGCGGTAACAGATCCTGATTGAGCCCCCATGACTTGCACTACCACCGTGAAACCCGGGTATAATGGTTCCCGGTTCCGTGTGTAATGTGTATGAATATGACAGGTGAGGTTTGTTGTGTCTTCAGACTTCAGAGGGATATCTCTTTACATTGTAGTTGGGCCATGATTGTGAAAATATATTTTATAAAACAGACAATTAATGTCATAGTATTGAACGACAATTAATATGTATGTAGGATCATGGGAATCCAGGATTAGGTAGATTCACACAGTTATTGTTTTTAAGTTTTGATTTTAAGAATTACTTTTATTAGCAATTGTCTATTGTTGCCGTCTTCTTAGAAGTAGCCGCCGTAAGATGTAAACAGGGTCATAAATAATAAGTTACCTATTGTTAGAAATTAGTTATTTAATATTTAGAGTATTTTTAAAGACGAGCCGCCGTTTTATGGCACTATTGTGTAATTTTAGGAATTGTTTACTGTTTTGGTTTGTTTTCACCTGTTATTATGTAATTCTAAGAAGTGTTTGTTCTTATTTTGATAGCGTGGGAAATGAGAATTGAGGGGTGTAAGCCGGAGTATAAATATGATGTCTTTAGTTGTATAGAGTTAGTCCCAAGCTAGCCTTAGAGAGAGGATATAGTTCCAAGCTATCCGTAGAGAAGTGCGTATAATATAGTCCCTGAGAGTAGAGTTAGAGACGTGAGGTTATAGTCTTGTAGAGTTGTTAAAGTACGTAGTTAAGAAGGAGGCAAGTTGTGCCCGTTAGTTTGTTGTAATTGTTGTGAGTTGATGTGAGTTAATACACTGATGATCGATCTGACTGCGTTTCCTTACCCAACATCACATTAAGTATCAACCACCACCTACACCGATACTACATTTGGGGGCTCGTCCGGGATCGAAAGCATCGTTCGTCGATAACGCTGAATGGTCGTCGTGCGTCTTTCGATTGGAACCGCAGTTGAAGAAGTCGTCAACGTGTGCGCTAGCAGGTTGGTGCGAGTTCGTGGTAGTGCGCGCAGTAGTAAGCCATGGAAGGTGGAATCGATCGGGTCACAAGAGGTGTCAATGTGGAAGAGCTGGAAGATGGCCAGCTGCCGCGGATGACGGTCGCGGAGCTCAGAAGGGAGCTCAGACAACGGCGCCTGCTAGTGACAGGTCGTAAGACGGAACTATTGGCGAGGCTAAAAGCGGCACTATTGGTGGAGCGAGACCGCGCTGCTGCAGAGGAGGATGAAGCTGACATCGAAGATGAAGAAGACGAGAATCTTGACGATACTGCCAGTGCCTTGGGACTCAGCACTGGTAGTCGGGTGAACGAAGAGGAAAGGCGGAGTTATCACACACCGGTTACCCGTAGACGCAGCGAGAATCCGGTATTACTGACCTTCAGGGACGTGGAAGGTTCAATGCAGAAATTTAGTGGCGATAACCACTCTAACATCATTCAGTGGTTGCAGCAGTTCGAGGAGATGGCCAGCCTTTGCAACTGGAATGAGGTACAGAAAATTATTTACGCTAAGCAATTATTAGAGGGTTCGGCCAAACTCTTCGTGAATTATGAAGGATGCGCAAAAACTTGGAAAATGTTAAAGCATGCATTAATAAATGAATTTGAAGAGGCAGTGGATACCCTACAGATTCATCGAGAGCTGAGTAGGAGGAAAAGGAGATCCGACGAAACGCTTCAAGAATATGCATACAAAATGCTAGATATTGCAGCGCCAGCAAAACTAAATGTACGCGATGTTATCCAGTATATTATCGAAGGTATTCCCGATGATGCCATTAATAAAACTGTGTTGTATGGCGCCAAAACCATGAGTCAGCTCAAGGAAAGGTTTTCGCAGTATGAGAAAATTAAACAGGAAATGTCGAGAACCAGAGCTCGACCAGTCGAGAGGAATGCAGGTAGGACGGCGAGGCGCACCGAGGGGCAACCAGAACGTGAAGGGCCAGGAAGATGTGTTCCAGCGGTGGCAAAGAGGCGGTGCTACACCTGCGGCGGAGCAGACCATGTGAATGCTGTGTGTCCGTTAAAAAACAAAGGCAAAAAGTGTTTTAAGTGCGGTGATATTGGACACGTAGTTTCAGAGTGTGTGGAAAAATCTAAAGACATTCACGTAGTGTCTCGGCAAACCGAGGAAAAATACCAGAAACAAATTCTAATTAGAGACAATAAGATTTTAGCATTAGTAGATACAGGTAGTGACTTAACTTTAATGAGTGAGAGTGTTTACGAGACAATAGGGTGCCCGCCACTTCAACAAAAGCAGGTATGTATTACGGGATTAGGTTCGGAGGTGAATAAGACAATGGGTGTGTTTACTACTAGTATAATTGTAGATAATGAAAAGTTTTTTGTCGAGTTTAATGTCATATCTAGTAAAATTCTTAAGCTTCCTGTCTTATTAGGTACGGATTTTTTGAGAAAAGTAGAACTCCGTATTCGTAGAGGCGTCGTAACATTTTTAAAGTTGAACGACATCGATAGTTTTGGCCTAGACAAGACAGCACAATCGGACATATTTAAAATCAGCATTATAGAGGAACCAAAAGAAGTCGAGTTACCACATTTTAGGAAAGAGAAGTGTTGCGAGGAAATTAATAATATAATTTCGAATTATACGCCGGAAGCCGCACGTGACGTAGGCATTCCTGCCAAAAATGTTGTGAAGCACGATGGGCCAGTGGCCTCGCGTCAATGGGGATTAGCTCCTTCAGAGCGAAAAGAAGTAAATGACTTAGTGAAAGTATGTACAAAAGAAGGTATCATTCGAGCTTCTAATTCCGAGTATGACAGTTCAGTAGTTTTAGCAAAAAAGCAGGATGATAGAGTCCGCGTCCGCGTAGATTATTTTAAATTTAATTATATTATTATGTTGAGACCTCTTTCACCATTGCAACTAATTGATAAAGAGATAGACGCCTTAGCCGAAGGAATATATTTAAGAATTAAAAAATTTAGGAGTAGATTTTTCGCGGCTCAACCTAGGCTAGTCAGGAAGTGTATTATGTCTCGCTACACGGTTAGACCGTTACAGGGAGAGACGGTTGCAGTAAGAGATTTTCCTTTGCCTAAAGTAGTAACGAAAACTCAAAGTTTTCTGGGGTTGACGGCGTATTTCAGGCAGTGTATATCTGAGTTTCCATTGGCTAGACCATTGACAGGTTTGCTGAAAAAAGATAGTGTAAGTTTAGTTTTGTATAGAAGTAAGTTTAGTTTGGAAATAGAAAATATTATAGAGTTTTGTGAGGAAATAAAGGCGATAATATTATGGTGTCCTGTATTAAAAATATTTAAAGATGGATTTGAAGCAGAATTTTACACGGATGCGTGTCAATTAGAAAATAGCATGATTTCGATGAGAAAAGATTATAAAGAAAATATGTTACTTCCGGTATGTTATTTTAGGGGTAAGACGACCGGCGTAGAATGTAAATATTATAGAAGGTATGAGTTAGAAGTGTTAGATGTTATTAAGGCATTAGAACAATTTAGGGTTTATTCATTAGGAGCTAGGTTTAAGGTTGTATCTAATTGTAAAGCCCTTACAGCTGCAGTGGAAAAGAGGAAGGTAGGTTTTAGAGTGGCGAAATGGCTATTATTTTTAGAAGACTTAAACTATAAATTGGTAGAGTATAGACTAGATAGAAACAATACGTTGTTTGAACCATTAGTAGGCGTTGAAAAAACACATGAAAGGTATCATTTTGATATCAGTAAAACAAAAGACATTGTAGAAAGAGACTTCTGGTTTAAGGGGATGCATCGAAAGTTGTTGCAGATAGTTGTAAGTTGTATTGATCGTATTTTGGATGAAAGAAAACAATGTACACTTGACCTTTTATTACAATGTATTAAAAAACGTTATGTTCCTCCTGATAAGGGAAATATTATCAATGTGGCAGTAGACAATAAGACAATTGAGGGCAATTGTTACTGCAGGATGGCCGAATGTAGGATCATGGGAATCCAGGATTAGGTAGATTCACACAGTTATTGTTTTTAAGTTTTGATTTTAAGAATTACTTTTATTAGCAATTGTCTATTGTTGCCGTCTTCTTAGAAGTAGCCGCCGTAAGATGTAAACAGGGTCATAAATAATAAGTTACCTATTGTTAGAAATTAGTTATTTAATATTTAGAGTATTTTTAAAGACGAGCCGCCGTTTTATGGCACTATTGTGTAATTTTAGGAATTGTTTACTGTTTTGGTTTGTTTTCACCTGTTATTATGTAATTCTAAGAAGTGTTTGTTCTTATTTTGATAGCGTGGGAAATGAGAATTGAGGGGTGTAAGCCGGAGTATAAATATGATGTCTTTAGTTGTATAGAGTTAGTCCCAAGCTAGCCTTAGAGAGAGGATATAGTTCCAAGCTATCCGTAGAGAAGTGCGTATAATATAGTCCCTGAGAGTAGAGTTAGAGACGTGAGGTTATAGTCTTGTAGAGTTGTTAAAGTACGTAGTTAAGAAGGAGGCAAGTTGTGCCCGTTAGTTTGTTGTAATTGTTGTGAGTTGATGTGAGTTAATACACTGATGATCGATCTGACTGCGTTTCCTTACCCAACATCACATTAAGTATCAACCACCACCTACACCGATACTACATGTATGTCACGTTGGTCCATCATGATTCATGGGCCAACGTGAATCGAGGCTGTTTATTTAACTTTTACATGTGGCTCCCCCTGAAACCCGAATATTATTAGCCGAAACACACTTTTTTGTTTTGTCCAGAAAAGTATTATATAATTTATCGTCCAAATCCAAACTTTAAAAATTAAAATAATTATTTGTCTACAATATTACCTTAAATATTTTTAAAACAACTATTTCAACAATTGTAAGTAGTTAAGTTAACGGCACTACAAAACTTTTCTCATAAGATCTATCCGATCCAATATAACTGATCTTTGCCTTTAATCAGCTCCGTATGTCGGCATATCGTTTACAAAGTACTAACGCTATTGACACAACGCAGGGCCCAATCAAGAACAAACAACGGAAGGCCCTGGGCCCCTGCCGAATACGCCTCTGAACGTGACTCGCGTTTCCATTACGAGTATAATACGCTCAGTTATTTTGATTCCTTGTGTAATTGTCTCAGAAATGGTGGCGTGATATTGAAGTTATTAATTAAGTGTTTTTGTTGATAGGCTGACTTGTTTCTATTGCATCTGTTACAGTCAGAACCCTAAGTTTGGCTACACCTAGTATTAGTTTATAAGAACTAGATTTAATTTCAACCTGGTTAAATCTAATACGAGTATGTTTTGGGGCAAAACCTGTTCTAACTGGTGTAGTTTAGCCAATATCGTAACAACTGTAACTAGATTTATACATTACTAATTACATAATGCACTATTGATTAAAAGATAACATAAAAAAATCATATTATTATCATAAAAATAATTATAAATTACGTAAGCTTTTTATAAAGCTTTTAATTGAGTTCTATCAGAAATCTACTTATTATTATCAATTTTAAACATTAGATATAACGCATTTTTGCCTTTTGCCATCGCATTCTAGGCATACTTATTATAAATTTTTGTCTAGGCTATAAAATAATTTAACAAGTATCTAGAGATAGCCTTGCAGATAATTGTAATTATATTAATAAATAATAACATTTTACCACCTTTTATTTTTATGTTCCTTTTAAATGCTTAAAACGTTTTAAAATAATTCAATTTTGCAAATTGCGTAAAAATCATCTCCCGATGTACAGAGTAGGTTGTTTAGCATTAGTTATTTTATATGAAGTACCTACCTATACTTTGACGCGTAATTGCGTAGTTTATCTTAGGTACACGCTAAACGCTTACAATTTTTTAGGGTACCGTGCCCGAAGGGTAAAAACGGAACCCTATTACTTAGTGTCTAAACACACCATACCGAAGTTCCGCGGCGGAAATTCCGCATGATTACGTCAGCAATGTCAAACGGATACAATATAACGCGACGGAATTTCGGCATGGACCATGGTGTGTCATCGGTAATTTAAAATACATTGCAGGCTCAAGCCGAACTTCCGCTGCGGAAATTCGGCATTGTGTGTTTAGACACTAAGACTTCGTTCTCTGTCTCCAGGCGCTCTGTAGGTGTCTCAGGAACCGCTATAGCTAGACTTGTGAAAATTTCATAGATTGTATATTTCTGTTGCCGCTGTAACAACAAATACTAAAAACAGAATAAAATATTTCAGGAGGGCTCATTGGAGCCCCATGAGCACCACTAGAAATGTAATTTTCTTGGCCATTTTTGCTTTATATCAATAATGGCAACAGAAGGGCACGTGAAATTTTCATAAAATCCTCAATGAAATGTGTAATGTGTTCTTACTTCTTTAATAATTAGTAATAAAATTAAACTTCAATAAGTATTTAAGGGGCTCGCGTACACAAAACACAATTTTTGTCAGCCTGTTTTTGATCTATAACGGTACGGAACCCTTCGTGCGCGAGTCCGACTCGCACTTGCCTGATTTATTTACTTTATCTTTTATTTATGAATTTTCTATCCACACGCTTTTCCGAAATGAAGGGATTTTGAAAGACGGATGGATGGACAGACGGATAACATTAAAGACCGTTTTCTTAGTTCGAAGTACAGAACCCTTGTATGACGCAGGACGCTCTTGCTTCAACTTACATTTTACTTCAAAGTTATGCACATCATATCATTCAAAGTAATCTGTACAAGGTTCAACGTAATTTTATTTCCTTTTTAGGGTTCCGTAGCCAAAATGGCAAAAAAGGAACCCTTATAGATTCGTCATGTCTGTCTGTCTGTCTGTTTGTCTGTCTGTCTGTCTGTCCGTCCGTATGTCACAGCCACTTTTCTCCGAAACTATTAGAGCTATACTATTGAAACTTGGTAAGTAGATGTAGTCTGTAAACCGCATTAAGATTTTGATGCAAAAATTGAAAAATTATTAAAAACTTTAGGGGTCCCCATAGGTGCAACTGAAACAAAAAAAATTTTTTTTCATCTAACCTATGCGTGTGGGGTATCTATGGATAAGTCTCCAAAAATCATATTGAGGTTTCTCATATCATATTTTTCTAACCTGAATAGTTTGCGAGAGAGACTCTTCCAAAGTGGTAAAATGTGTGTCCCCCCCTCTAATTTCTAAAGTAGGGGCATGATAATTCTAAAAAAAATATATGATGTAGATTACTATAAAAACTACCAACGAAAATTGGTTTGAACGAGATCCAGCCAGTAGTTTTTTTATACGTCATAAATGGTAAACCTTAGTCTAAATTATTTCATTAAATCGACTGAAATATAAAAATAAATCAAAAACCTTTTAATTTCATAAAAATAAACGTTATTGCTGCTGCGGAACCCTTCATGGGCGAGTCCAACTCGCACTTGGCCGCTTTTTATTGGTTAATCAATTAAATTAAATAGAATGCTGCAAGGCCATCTGGTAAATTATATTATACTTTAAATTATGATATTACATATTATTATGTATAACAATTAACAATTATTATACAGGGTGTAACAAAAATAAGTGATAATACTTTAGGGTGTGTATGTGTTCCTTGTAAAGAGTTCACTGCGAAAGTAGCAGCGCTGAAAGACCAATTATCAGTTATCACTTATTTTTGTTACATCCTGTAAAATAATGTTAAATGTTTAAACTATTTACACTTTTAAATTTAAATTTTTATGTATTTGCATGCTATTTTAGACATAGCTAAAAGTGTTAGACTATAAGATCTTTATCACCACCTACTGTATTTACCACTTTTAGAGCAAATAAATGAATTGAATTGAATTGAATTGAATTGAATTGAATTAATTAGTTACCACCGGAATCGTTTCGCTAAATCCTTATTTCCTTTGTGGCCGATTTTTTTATAAGAATGTCCAGCATAGCTGACAGATTCGTCTGGCTAAAGGTGCCGGTTGGTAGCGGACGACATAAAGCAACCGCAGACGACGTGTCGACGCGACACTACTGGTTTCTATATTTCTATGAAATACCCTGCGCAGCTAGCGACACGAGCCTACTACCTAGCGACATTTATCATAGAAATACAATATAGAAACCAGTAAGTAGTGTCGCGACGACACGTCGTCTGCAGCTGCAGCCTGCAACTTCATGTAGCCGGCTTCTAACTTGTACCTTTATAAGTTTGGCGACCTGTAGCTAAAATCAAGGCTTTTTTTTGTTGCCTTTAAAATCAAAATTTAAAAGGATAGTAATTATTGTAACAATAACAACTAGTAAGTAAATACGCTACTAGGATATGGACCCCACCTGTAGTGTTTCTACAGAGAGATAGGGATGGGATGAAACAACCAAACCCGTTGAGTGCTGTCTTTACACTGATTTATTAATTAAGTAAAATGTAACAATGTTAATGGATGCAATTCGCTGACACAAAGTTCTCACTCAGCACTTAACTAATACATAATAATTATTGTACTTTGTACATCCTGGGACTCAGGGAAAAGGATGCTGAATGATATTAATATGTAAGGAACTAAAACTTAATGTCCATATGTAACTTAATGTCTCTAAAATGTTTGTCCTATACCACTTTATGTCACAGTTAAAATTAATAATCACTAATTTCACTTTCACTTATTTTTGGAACCGACAATCGCACAGATTTTTTACACTTGCCACTTGTTTTCACATATGACTGCATACTGGTGCTCGGAGGAGCCACCCCCGATGATGATGATGACTGCTGCTTTGTAGGCAGCTCCGAAAGTTCCACGCTAGTGGCCTCCACCGCCCGCAGAACCACGGGGGCAGTAACAGCAGGGGACACTCGAAATTGTTGTTGGCTCGTCTTACGAACACGACGAACGACGTAAATGCATCCCACTAAGATCAGCAGTGTCAGCGTGGCGTAGATCGCAGTATAGTGGTGTACATCGTGTACACTGACGGGAGAGTAAACCACATCAGCTTCTTTTTTTATGTTGTCCAACTGCATCTTCATCTGATCCCAAGTATGACTGTGATTGTCCGGTATGAAACTTTCAGGTAATGTAGAATTTAGAATATGATTTAGGACAGAAAATTCTGGTACAGGAGCTATGTCCGGTTTTGTAGATAGTTTTGTAAGATAATTAGTGTGACCGTAAATTGTAACGGATCTACTCTTTAAAACACATCCCGACGCTATGTCCATGAGTCCGTTTCCTTGTAAGGTAATCATTTCTATTGTGTCCGAGCAGAAAAGTCGAGCTTGGCAATTTTCGCAGCACGAGAAAAACCACCTGTTATTAGCACGTAACTTGATCCACCGCTCTTCGCACTTAATTGTTTTAGTTGTACATAATGTTTTATTGTTAGTATGCAAATTACAGAAAGAATGATTAATTTGTTGCTCATAAATTGGTCTATCAAAGGCACACAAGACTTTTCCTGAGGATAAATGCATACAAAAATGAGTATCTTCTTCTGTTAGTAAAATAAATATTTCCTTTTGTAAATTAAAAGCTATATAAGGTGTAAATGTTTCAATAATCAGATTACTGTTTAAAGGTACACTGTATATTTTGTCTAGTTCGAACGATTCCTTAGCAATTAAAGGTATTTTTATCTCTATGACTAGAAATGATCTTCCGACTTTAGAGTTAACTTTCATGACCTTGTATAATTCCTGTAAGTCTTCTTCGCTAACAGGCAAAGTTAGGTCTCCTCTTAATTGATTCGAAATAATGTGCATCTGTTCTTGTAGCTGTTCTGAAGGTATTAAATGTGCGTCCAAGTGTCCATGAGATAAATCAGTTACTGTATCTACTAAATTATCTTGTATACGTCGAAGATTCGATATTAAAATCTGTGCCGATAAAATTGATGATAAAGTGTTAAGTTGATGCTCATTGTCCGACTGTACTCGATTTAAAATATTTGTAAAGTTTTGTAAATGTGACTGTACCATGCTGAATTGCTTATACATAATATCTTCATTTCTGCGTAATATGTTCGACTGTGCTTCAATAATGCTCGTTTGATTTTTCAGAAGGCTTCGTAAGTGATTAGAGTCGTACGAAATCTTCTCTATGTCTTTTTCATATTGTTTCAGAAACCTGTCGTCGAGAACTCCGAATAATGCGTTAGCTACATAACCCACACCATTAATTATGCCTCTCTTCTGTCTTTTGTTAGTTTTATATTGCAGCAATACATTATAATGTTGAAGTTCCGATAGTTCATGTTGTAGTTGTTCGGCTATGCTTATGTACTGCGCTGAAAGTTGCGAAGTATCTTTCTGTATATGTTTGACGTACTTCTGTAAATATGAAAGACTCGTCCAATACGTTGACATATTATAGTAAACGACTAATTTCCACTCGTCCCTGATTAAGTTAATATCGAACTGTTTGTCGAAATACAGGCTTTGACTCGAGTTGAAATTAGTTATATTGTAGGTTCCCTGTGTGGGTGCAATTGTGAATAAAAACATAAAAAGTAAAGTAAATATAAAATTACATAAATTATTCCTTCGAGGTCGACGTCGAGATGGCGGTAGCTGGTTTGTTTGGCTTTCTGGTTGTACCCTGCTCGTTGTTCCAGGGGTCACGGCATGACGATCATGATCACTAGAGCTGCTGTTCACCTGTACGGTATCGCACTCCTTGACTGGAAGCCGTGAAAGTTTTAAAATTGGCCTTTTCAATATACCATTCTTGGTTTTAACCGATACCACTCTCACGTACCCATCCTTGCCTGGATGTACCTCGACTATCCTGCCTAAAGCCCATTTCCCGGGAGGTAAATTGTCTTCCTTCACCAGAACTACGTCGTCCACTTCAAAGTTCCTCGATGGACTCTGCCATTTGGATCGCATTTGGAGCTGTTGAAGGTACTCCGAAGACCACTTCTTCCAAAAGTTCTTGTTCATGGCTTGTACCATGTGCCATCTAGTGCTAAGATTTAGATGTTCCGGTTCAGCCTGTGGACGAGATAGCAAAGGTCCCCCTACAAGGAAATGTCCAGGGGTCAGGTAATCATCATCAGGATTCTCCGTCAACGCAACCAATGGTCGTGAATTAAGGCAGGCCTCTATCTGCTGTAACAGGGTGTTAAATTCTTCGTAGGTAAGTCGCTGCTCGCCTATCACTCGTCGAAGATGATATTTTAGAGATTTGACGGCGGCCTCCCACAGACCTCCTGCAAATGGAAATGACGGTGCGTTGAAAGTCCACTTGATATTATAGCTGTTTATGTTCGCGAAGAAATTCCTGTCAATTGTCGCCAAAATCTCTTTGTACTCCTTAGTCAGCAATCTGTTAGCGCCTTTAAAATTTGTCCCATTGTCACTGTACATATGACTAGGGGTGCCTCGCCGGGCACAAAACCGACGAAAGGCTGCAAGAAATCCAGGGGTGCTAAGGTCGGACACGAGCTCCAAGTGAACGGCCTTGGTCGATAAACAGACGAACACCGCTACGTATCCTTTCGTTGTTCTTATTCCACGCCCCTTCTGTGCTTTGATGTCAAAATATCCTGTGAAGTCCACCCCTGTATGGGAATATGGACGCGAAGGAGTTACGCGTGGTTCGGGGAGATCTGCCATGATCTGTTGATGATTCTGGTGGCTGTAGCGCCTGCACCTAACGCACTTACGTAACTCTCTTTTAACAGTACGGAGCCCGCTAAGTATCCAGTATTTGTATCTAATGTGTGCTAAGGTAAGTCTGGGTCCGCCATGTAAAGTTAAAGTATGAGCTTGTTGTATGATAAGTTCTGTGAGACGACTATGATTCGATAAAATAATTGGATTTTTCGCACAACCTTCTAAATGCGACTTATTCAGTCTCCCACCGACCCTCAGTAATCCGTCATCCTTACTAATAAACGGATTTAAACATAATATCTTACTATTCCTAGGTAATTTTCTATTCTGTGAAATACAACTAAATTCTTCCTTAAATTCTATCGATTGTACAGTTCTAATTATAATACAATATGCGTTTTCCATTTCAACAGCTGACAAATAATCCTGATGTGGCACATTCTGCTTGTTGCGAAGCCACAGGATGTAACGTGATAGCCATGCCACTGTTGTTGCGACACGTGCCAATGAACTGTATTCATTCATTAATTGCATTATTAAAGTCTTATGATTTATAATTGTAGTTGATAAAGTCGCGTTCACACTAGGCTTAATTTTTTCGATACATGTAGTTAAATTAGAAACGTTTTCAATTGAACTTATATCTAACTTGTTGAGCCATTCTGGGCCCCACCATAAAGAATGGGATTCTAGTTGTGCAACTGTCAATCCTCTTGTAGCACAGTCTGCTGCATTTAATTCTGTGCTCACATGATGCCAACGTGAAGGCTCGACGATTTTTGTAATCCTTTGCACTCTGGTGGAGACAAATTTTTGCCATCTGTGAACGTCACCTTGAATCCAAGCCAATGCAATCATAGAGTCACTCCAGCAATGTACCTCATATTGACTGTCTGCCCTGGTAGCCAGAACCTTATCTAAAAGATTAGCCAAAAGATGTGCGCTACATAGTTCAAGCTTAGGTAAAGTTAACTTATTCTTCAAAGGAGCGAGTTTTGTTTTCGCTGTAAGTAGCCTCGTTGTGCACACGCCTTTACTGTTTGTAGTGGTAATGTACACCACGCTTGCGTAAGCCTTTTCCGAGGCGTCGCAAAAACCATGTATAATGTATTTATGAGTATCACCTAAGTATCTCGGTATTTCGAATTTATCCAAATGTTGAAAATCCTGTTTTAATGTTTTCCAGTCACAAATTATCTGCTGAGGAAGCTCATCATCCCAGGTAATGTTCGGTTCCAACCAAGTTCGTTGAAATAAAATCTTAGCTCTGATGGTAAGAGGAGAGAGCCAGCCCAGCGGGTCAAAAATCTTCGAAATGTTGGAGAGTAGTTGTCGTTTTGTAAGGTGATCCTCGCTATCTAAATCTACGAATTTATTTTGAAATGTAAATGAGTCTGTTCTAGGACTCCAACTTAACCCTAATGTTTTTCGCGATTCAGCACATTTAAAATCTAGCGAAATGTCCAACTGTTCTGGTGACAAGTTTTGTGTGAGCTCCATGTTGTTACTGGACCATTTTCGAATGTTCATGCCTGCTGTGTTAAAAATATCAATAATCTGTTTCTGTAAGTCTCTCGCTTTCTCTATAGAACTCTCGCCTGTGAGGAGATCGTCCATGTAGAAAGACGTCAAAATAGCATGTGCTGCTAGAGGAAAATCGTCCTTATGGTCTAAAGCGAGCTGTTTCAGGGTTCGCATGGCAAGATACGGCGCGGACTTAGTTCCGTATGTGATTGTCGTTAATTGAAATTCTTGCGGCGCAGAGTCTGCAGTTTTTGCGGTCGAGAAGATGTCTCTCCACACGATTCTCTGAAGATGCTGGTCACACTCTCTGACAAAGAACTGACGGAACATCTTTTCCAAATCCGCTGTAATGACGATTTTATGTTTACGCCACGATAAAATTAAACTATGTAAATCGCTTTGTAGATTTGGGCCTCGAAGCATCAAATCGTTCAAACTGTACCCCGTAGAAGTTTTTGCTGAGGCGTTAAATACGGTTCTTAGTTTAGTTGTTGTCGAGTCAGCTTTTAAAACTCCATGGTGCGGGAGATAGTACGATGGCTCTACCTTTTTTGTTACAGGTTTCATATGCCCTAAACTTAGATATTCCCTCATAAACTGTGTGTAACTTTCTGAGAATTCTATGTTTTTTGTCATTTTACGTTCCAAAATATATAATTGTGCTATTGCCTTCTGTTTAGAGTTTCCCAGATGTTTCTCAAAGTCCTGTTTCATTGGAATCGCAACTTCATATTTACCGTTCTGTAATCGTCTCGTGGTCGACTGGTACAGCTGTTCGCAGTACTCATCTTCCTCCGAGCGGGCAGTCGAGGAACTCTGAACCTCCTCGAGCTCCCAATACTGCGAAATATCGGCCAGATTGTTCAGCACGACACAGCAGTTAAATGTCTTCACGTCCCCTGACAAGATCCAACCTACCCTAGTCTGTTGTGCCATGGGCGCCTTGTTAGGACCCTTGATAAGGCCATCCATCAAGATGTCGGAGTACACACTCGCATCTAGTAGCATGTCAATAGGTCTGGAGATGTTGAAGTCGGGATCGGCAAGCTTAATGTTTTGGAGGTGTGACCACGGCTGTTTATTAAATGTTCCGTTGGGTAAATTGTTAATGACTTTATTTATAACAATAGCCTGAGTTGAAAATGTGTAGTCATCGTAAATCGACATACAATTCAACGTAACGACTCCCTTTCCATGTTTAGAGCCATGTCCTATTCCAGAAATAGAAGCTGGATGATGTTGTCTAGGAAGACCTAGCAGCTGAGCGGCGCGCTCCGAAATTAACGAAATTTGAGAGCCTTGGTCTAAAAGCGCTCTTAAAACTATGTAAGTACCATCGTAGGCTTGTATTTTTAAAAGTAGTGTAGTTAGTAATATCTCTTCATTATCCGTAGCTACGTAGTTAACATTATGATTTTTATTTGTATTGTAATTAGGTGTAAAGTTATAATTAGTTAAGTTAGATGTAGGCATGTAACTCGACGACGGAGCTGTTGTGACGACGGGCTGTGCTTGCGTAATCGATGACGTCGAGTATGTCGTATGAGGTAAGGATTTGTGGGCTTTGAAAACAGCGTAATATCCATCGTGTAGAATGGTATTGTGATCACCATGACAATGTTTACAACGCTTTACAGAAGTACAACCATTTGCATCGTGTATGTAGAGACAGTTTTGACAAATATGTAATTTTAGTACCGTTCTCATTTTTTCTTCGGCCGATAACTTAGCGAACTTATTGCATTTAAATAAAATATGATTTTGCTGACATAGCGGACAGTTCCACATGCGAGTTGCTGTCGCCTGATACTGTGGTTTCGCAATATATTTGCCTTTGGCATATTTTGTATTGTATTGCGTATTAATTGAATGCGACGAAGAGGGCTTTGGTGTGAAAGTTTGAGCCTTTCTTTTTTGGATGGGCTCCAAAGCTGTAAATTTATTTTCTAGAAAATTCATGAGCTCATCCAGTGTGGGTAGCTCCCGTGGATTTTTACGATTTTCCTGGTAGTCACTGTACGTGTCAGGGTCCAATTTTTTTGTAATCAGATGTACGAGTAGCGGGTCCCAAGAGGAAGTGTTTATGCCGAGATTTTGTATGGCATTAATACACTCCATAGAGGTATCATAGAGACGCCTAATTTCATACGCTGACTGTTTGTAAGACGCTGGCTGATTTAAAAATATCTCTATTTGTTTTGTAAATAACAACTGTCTATTGTTATACCGATGAGTGAGAAGCTCCCATGCGGTATCGTAGTTTTCAGCGGAAATATGTAGATGTTGTATAAGACGCTCGGCTTCTCCTCTGAGTTTGCCCTTAAGGTGTTGCATTTTTTGTCCCTTTGTAAGCAAGTTATTGTTGTGGATGCTTTCGGAAAATAAATCATAAAACGTGGGCCACTGTGTGTACTTGCCTGTAAAAACGGGGATATCTATTTGAGGTGTAGCCTGTTGGATGTGAGCCGCGGATGCTAATTTCTTATTAAGTGATCGTTTGATGTCTTTGTAGCAATTTTCGTAGTAGTTAAATTCATTGTCATAGTCCGCGTTATCACCTTCTAAAATATTGTCTATCTCTAAATGTAACAAATCAATGTTGTGCCAGCGGGACTGAACACTACGCAGCTCGTCTTCTAACTCCCATTTGTCGCCTATGTTGTCAACGTTGATGTTATTAATTAGCCTAGCAAATGCCCTAAAATTCGTACGTTGCAGCGATAAAAGTTTTTCAATGTCTGTGTGTGCCTGTTGCGGCGGTGCTGGCGGTGCCTGTGCTGGCGGTGCCTGTGCCGGCGGTGCCTGTGCTGGCGGCGCCTGCTCGCGAGACGGTGACGGTGTAGTCATGTGTGTTCTGACGGACAAACTAGTACCTGTCTGGTCTGTTTTCGTTGTAGGTGGATAGCAAGAAATCCTATACCGAACATTATTGAAAAACTTGCGTGCCTCCTCGTACTGATTTTCGATGAAATATGGAGCATCAGGTTGGCCGCATAGACTGAGCTTATCGTTGTTTGTATTAAACTCAGCCCAGAGCCTATCCAGACTAGCGAGTCTCTCATCGAGATATTCGCGCGTTTTACGCGATGGTGAATCCTTCTTGAAGTTAGTTTCTATACGCTTAATCTCTTCTAGGATCGCGTTCTGCTGCTGAATAAGCTTGTCCATCATGTAAGGAAAATATGGAAAGATCTTACTTGGTTCTGTGGTTTACTCTCCTGGACTGCTGTCGATGCTGTCGATGATGTGGGCGCTGCGGCAGTCGCTGCTACAGGAACCTCACGGAGTAGAGTCCACTGAACACTTCACTAATTGTAGTTCTGACTGTATGTCACTGCAACTGTTCGTCACAGATGTAACACTGTATCTGCTAAAGTCACTGGTGTCCTCACAACGCGGCGCGGATGCGAAGCAACTGTATGTTACACGCGACGCGAGAGTAAGGTCCAAGGAACGAAGGACCAAAAAGGTCTGTAGTGTTTCTACAGAGAGATAGGGATGGGATGAAACAACCAAACCCGTTGAGTGCTGTCTTTACACTGATTTATTAATTAAGTAAAATGTAACAATGTTAATGGATGCAATTCGCTGACACAAAGTTCTCACTCAGCACTTAACTAATACATAATAATTATTGTACTTTGTACACCACCTTTTTTTTTTTTTTTTTTTTTTTTTTTTCCCGGAGGGGGAAATGCATTACGCATACCACCCAGGCGCAGGGGGCGACCCGAGCGGTGATGTGGGACTCCCGTGGCTAATGAGACCACGGTATACCCACTAAAACCCCCCCCCATCTTCCGCCACGCCGCCTTTTGACGGGGCCACGGGAACGATACACACATCCGCGACCCCGCCAGCGGTCCGAAGACTCCACGATGGGCGCACAACACGTGCGCCCTCCTCCTCGGCCCCCACCAGGGCTGTAGCAGACGCCCCCCGAGTCTGCTACTTGGAGGCCATGTGGCAGATCAGGTCTGTGGCTCTGCCACCGACCACACCTCGGCCGCAGAGGATAGGGCAAGCGGCGCACCGCAATACCTACTTGCCTCTTCCTCTGCGGCCCCACCAATGCCGTTCAAACGGAACGGCCAGCTCGCAGGGGGGGTAGGGAAAGCGGCAACCTACCACAATGCCTCTCCCCCCCGCGATCCGTCCTCGGCCGCAGAGGATAGGGCAAGCGGCGCACCGTAATACCTACTTGCCTCTTCCTCTGCGGCCCCACCTCGGTGCGCATCCGCAGCGGACTCCTCCAGTCCGCTGGGAGCGCCCTCCTCGGGCCAGGCGGCGACACCGCCCGGCCCTGGTTGCCTCTTCGCTTCACCGCGGTTGTCCAAGCCGCGGTTACTAGAGCCCCACCGCCACGACAAGGCGAGCAACCATCGGGGGGATATGGACCCCACCTACTTACTGAGTTATACAGTTTTGGGGATGCAATCTCGTTCTCGCTCGGCCTTTTTTAGCGAGATTGATCTTGGTCATCTCGGACGAAAAAAAGGCGAGATCTCGCGAGTTTGACGAGATTGCACTTGAGCATATTAAACGTCTTATTCGAAGCGCGGGCCGACTGCCAACTGAAACGGACGGAGTTGCGAATTGCGATCACGGAGTAAAAACAAAGAGGAGCTGGCCTAAGCAACTGTTCACTGTTGCTTAGGCCTTATTAGTGATTTTCAACTAGATCCTGAATTTGGACTTCTCGTTGTTTTGTAGCTAATTAAACAATTTTAGACAGGCTAGATGATGTCCTTTCCCGGGACTCAAAGTATCTCCATACCAAATTTCAGCAAAATCGGTTCAGCGGTTTGGGCGTGAAGAGTTAACAGACAGACAGACAGACACACTTTCTTATTTATAATATTAGTATGGATACGTCATACAATATTTCAAGATGCATAAAAGTTTATTGAAAAAAATCGTGAAAATAAATGTTTATCTTATAATAGGTACTTATAAATGAATAAATATTCATTGTTTTTTTTCTAATTTTTACAAATATTGTGATTATATTTTGCAAAAAAAAAACCCAACAAACTGCTAATCTCGCAAGATCTCGAAATTGGCGAGATCTCGCAGTATTGTTACCTATCCATAAACTCGCAGGATCTCGCTTGAGCGGAGTAAGTACTATGATATATCCTGTGCTTGAGCCCCAATCTCGCGAGATTTGCATTCCCTAGTAATAATTAATAATTATACTTACTTAAAATTTAACATAAGAACTTTACATTACCTAGATCGTCTAAATTATACTGGCATTGAAAATATGCATTAAAATCTTTTATATTATTCTAAGTGTGATAATATTATTGCTATTTTATTTTTTGTGCGTCTGTGGATTTAAGACTAAATTACAATAATTACTACCATTATTTAAATATTATACAGCACAATTAAATAATATAAATGTCGAATTTTATTTATTTGCTAATTATTTTTGATATTTTTTTGTTGTATTTGTGTGATTGTGTGACCTTATATATTTTGATTGTTATGATCTCTTCTTATTTCTTAAGTACTACAATATTAAGTATTCAAATTATTTAAATATTTTATTGAATACAAAACTATATTAAGTTTGGATACATTGGATATTGTCTCTTGGGTAATATTTGGGCTTATTAACATTAATAGGTTTGATTGATTTTACCCTTTCTTATCTAAAAAATCCTAAAGGTTTGCCAAAAAGCATTAGATAGATTAATAAATGCAAAAGGAACAGGGCCTGTAACCGAGACGTTTTCTTTATCGCTTCTATATTTTAATTTTTAATGGCTATACTACAAGTAGAAAATAGTTGTCTCGATTTGGTTAACTTTTGCTCTTTAATAAACACTAGTTGACCCGGCAAACGTTGTTTTGCCATTTAAAGTATTTCTACTTCATCAGTAATTGATACAAAATCTTACCCTTTTGTCCCCTAAGAGGGGTGGAGAGAAAACTGATGTTAAGTTGGAAAATACAGTTAATTATATGACGTAAGTCCATTAAAGAAAAAATTTAATACAAAATCTGACCCCCTTTTGGGTCCCCTTAGAGGGGTGGGGGGAAAGTTTATACACCAGATGTTGAGTTGGAAGAAGGCGAATATATCTGCGAAAACCGTATGCAAATCGGATCATTAGTTTTCATGTTAAACAAAAGTTTGATACAAAATCTAACCCCCTTTTTCGTCCCCTTACGCCTCCCTTCGGCCCAGGGCCCAGCAAGTAGTAGCAAGTGGGCTCGCCAAGCTATTGTAAAATAAAATAATAAAGACCAAAAATACATTTTCAGATGTTTCATTATAAAAAAAAGTTTTTACATACTTACTTCTAACCCAAAATTGACGATTTTATAATTCTTTGTTATACTTGAAATCAAGCTCCGAATTGTTTCATTTTCTAAAAATAAATACTACATTATATTTACAAGAATCCGATCTGAGCAAAAAAACGATAGGTATCATAAAAAAAAAAAAAAAAAAGATGCATCTAATTTTCACGAATTTTTCATACATTGCCATAACCGTGCATTAAACTCAGTTAATATTTTAACACGTAAAAATTCTATCATTGAGAAACCGACCTAGCGGATTTTTAAAATGTTGTATATTTATTGAGTTATTGAGAAGGACAATGTTTGATTTTTTGGGTTAGTCGCCCTCTTCAGGAAGAATCAATGTGACGGATGAGCTTGCATGTTTTTGACAAGATTTCCAATTCGCGTACGTCGCGGGAATGCGCGGGCATCTGGACTCTGGAGTAAAACCGCCACCGGCGCCCGCGCCCCCCTCATCATGTCTTCGCGCCTCCCTAGTGGGGCGCACCCCCTAGTTTGAAAATCAATGCCTTAGAGGGTTGGGGGGAAAATTTTTATACACCAGATGTTAAGTTGGAAGAAGACAAATATATTTGCGAAAACCGAATTCAAATCGGATCAGTAGTTTTCGTGTGATAGTGGAACAAACATACAGACAGACAGACAGACATACAGACAGACAGACAAAAAAATAACCACAGTTTTGGCTTCTATAGCGATGTAGTAACACCCCCTGCTTATTATTTTTTGAATATCTTTAATATACAAAATTCACATTTCTACAGTTTTATTATATTGTATAGATAATATGAATTCAGAAAAGGTTTAGTCCTAAAATTAAACCAACTAAGCTTTTGTGGTAAGGTGAGCAACAACACTCCTAGTTGTTGGTCACCTTATCACAAAAGCTTTCCCTGCTTTTCGTTCTTTTTTATAACAACAAATTTTATTAAAAAAAGATGATCTACATAACAAGTTTTCAACAATAGCCAGCTTTTATGCCATAAGTCCATAACATTATCATATATTATGTAGGCATATTATTTATTCAGCATTAATATACATGAACTTAATCATTATTGTGAAATGTTTATATCATAAACGAATATTTAGTTCATGGAAACCACCGATATCAGCAAATATTAAAATAATTAGTACATTAATTACATATATTAAAAAGCCCCTAACTGTCGAAAGAACGGGAACTATTTAATCTAAATAAATTACTAGTTAATGAAGTGAACATGTTATTTTTAACAATATTACGGTTTGCGTAGTATATATTTTATTCTTTGATTACGGTAGGGATCAGGGAAAAATAAAAATCTGAAGAGGCTACGTTTTTCCAGAAAAATCTTCATTTTTTTTTAAATATATTGTGTCATATTTTACGTGAACTCTCTCTATTATATTATGCAACGATAATGATATTATGGTCTGGCAAAAAAGTGATGAAATTAAAAGTGGCAACATCGTAAGTGTCATCTCTTTTATCTTAGATTGATGTGAAAGGGCAAGACGAGAAGTGTCCCGGCCCCCGGGGCCTGCCCATGGCAGAGAGTGGAACGTGTTGCCGAGTTATAAGTGGGTACTGGGTAGGGACTGCTTCCACGTAGCAGAGACCCACGTGTTTGCGAGAACCCATACCATCCCCAGATAGATGCATAAAGGCATTTTCTCTAAAAAAAAGAATGTACAGGGCTGTATCCCAATTAGGTCCTAGAAACTCTTATATCCAAATGAATATTAGAGATTTAACGTAACAAAGAGTTGACGGTTTCATGTAAAAAAAGCCTTAGTTACGATTTACGAATACCAGACATTGTAAAGCAAAGCCTTTTAACATAAACAGCAAACATTTTGTTTATTAGGTCGTAACTCATAACTTAGTAAGATAAGGGTGGCGACTCAAGGACCTGACCTACATAGCAAATGACCATTTCGTTTAAGGTCTATTAAAAACCGTGGCGCCTAAATGATGTCATATTAAGGCATTAGGTTTACATGATAACTCGTTAATTTACATTTTAGTAGGGTCAGTCCACAGAAATGTGCGAAGGGGCAAAATACTAAAATACTTAATTGAAATTGGAATTTTAGCGTCTCACTATTTGACATAATATAATTTTTGCTTGCTTTGCCAAGGACTTGTATTTGTCTTATTTCGGTGTAGATGGTCCGTTTGAGAGAGTTTTATGTCTGTATTTATAAGAGGTCTTGCTTACGCCTCGGGTTATGGTTGCAGCCGTTGAACCGACCAAAGCATTACAACCTCCTCCGTCTACTATGAGTGGCCGAAAATACGCAATAGGCAATATGACGAAGAAGTTCTTAAAAGATCCTCATGGCCTTCAGACATGAACACGATTAAAGGAGGAGGAGGCACCTAGTCAAGGTAGTCATTTAACGGCGAAATAAGCTTTTTTTTAATGAAATAAGGGGGCAAACGAGCAAATGGGTCACCTGATGGAAAGCAACTTCCGTCGCCCATGGACACTCGCAGCATCAGAAGAGCTGCAGGTGCGTTGCCGGCCTTTTAAGAGGAAATAGGGTAATAGGGGAGGGTAGGGATGGGAAGGGAAAGGAATAGGGGAGGGTAGGGAAGGGAATAGGGTAGGGGATTGGGCCTCCGGTAAACTCACTCACTCGGCGAAACACAGCGCAAGCGCTGTTTCACGCCGGTTTTCTGTGAGGACGTGGTATTTCTCCGGTTGAGCCGGCCCATTCGTGCCGAAGCATGGCTCTCCCACGTCAAAAATGCTTAAGTGCCTGTTTCACCACTTCCTGATAAAGTGCCGGATAGGCTATGCACAACTTTTTTGACAGATTCTCCATACTCTATTTCTCAAGTTAGGTGGTGGATAGCCTATCCGGCACTTATCAGGCAGTGGTGAAACAGGCTCTTAGTTTTTATAATTTTTAACAGAAGCTGCTGAGACTATTGTTTTAAATAAACTCTTGCGTTTTTTAAGAACTTTTCATACTTACATACTTTTTAAAAATATTTAATGATTAAAAAAATTAAATACAAAAGTATTTTAAACAGATAAGCTATACACGTGTAAATGGACATAATATTTATACGCAAAAACAAAGCAATAAAATGTTAAAAATACAGGAACTCAAACCTTTGTAAGAATAATATGAGTAGGTACTTAAATATATTTAATTATTATTATTCTTATTTATTTAAAAACTAACCTTAAAATTATTATTTTTTATCATTTTATCAAATATTGTAAAAGAGCTGTATAGAAAGATGTATGTATGTCGTAGGATGATTTGATAAATCGAATTTTCGCTTACATAATATTATTAAAAAGCTGATATAAATGCATTAAAATGTGCGAAATTGGTATGTAGTTTATTAACAGAAAATTTCTGTAAATGATCTAACAACTCTTGTATTAACAAACACCGAACCAATTGCCACCCTTTTGTTCCGCCGAGTAATTGGTAGTGTAGTTGTAGGAAGCTGCTGCAGTAATTTAAACCTTACCACTCAACAATAAGGTTCATATACATAACGGGGCCTCTACACGCCCTAGCGCCGGCGCCGCCAAAGCCTCTGACAGCGGGGCGCCTCTCTCATTTATATCCGAAACTGAATCTATCTGTATGGTAATACTCTCATTACAAGAGACAAAAAGGGGAGGCCGATAGAAAGGATTTATGGTTTGTTAAATAAAAAGTCATCCTGGATTAATAAAGTTTGGTTTAGCGGCTCACGCTGGGCCCCTTTGCTGCGCCGAAATTACTTAAATACGACAATTATGGCCTTCGCTATGCCGATGACCAGTTGGTCGATGGGAGAGTTTTTTTGGAGGAAAGTTGTTGAAAAAATCTTAGGGATGCCATATTATGGGCTAACACTTTTAAACGACACTAATTATGGGTAATATATTATGTATTATGACGTTGGATCGGGCAAGTCTCAAGAGGCAAGGCAGTGTACAACACCATCTGACAGTTCGAGTCTGCACAAGTGTACAAAGCTCCTAAGCAAACCAAAAGCTATTCAAATATTTTTAAGTTCATAAGAGAACCTAATTTTGACGTAGGAGCTATAATAATTTTAAAACAAAATAAAATATGAAATACCTCAAAAATGTGACTGCAATAAAACAAAGGTGTAAGGTGTTTATTATGTTTAATATCAACGTGATAGCATCACGTTTCGGAATGCAACGCAAAAGTCATCGCGATGCGCTAATTAATCTGAAATCTTAACGACACTAATAATTATTGTAGAATGTAGAGGTCAAAAATATTAAAAATAAGTATTTTAAAAGAAAATAAAGTTCTACTTAAGTACGGGGGAAAAAAATTTAATCAAAATATATAACTTTTTTTCCTTAAGTTGGAGAAAGTCATACTCATAGCCAAAAATATAAATAATTAAAAGCAGGTATTTGGAAACGCCTCTTGTGTAAGTTAAAGGCTAAGCTCATCTACGGTCTACCTCTTCTAAAATCGCCGTTAAGATTAACTTAATCAGTTTATTTTCTTTATTGTGCTATAAGCTGTTCATCTTGCAAAACACCACTCACTTGTAAACTATACCTACTCGAACGAAGTGCGAACGATTTTGGGGCAGTAGCGAGAATTTTAGCTACTAAAATACTCGGTACTAGACTAAAATACACCGGGGCTAAAATGGTCGTTTAGCAATTCCTCTCAATCAATTCACAAAATGAATTGTCAAAACTGTCAAAGTCACGAATGTCAAATTAGTACGAATATAAACCAATAATTAATTAGATACAGTACCGTAGAGCAAAGTCAACTCAAATTCACTCTGACATTGGCAACTCACTGAAGCCGCCATAATAAAAAGAAGAAGAATTGAATTGGTCTGAATTTGACATTCGTGACTGACAGTTTTGACAATTCATTTTGTGAATTGATTGAGAGGAAAATACTCCTTTTATAGAGATTTTGTGTACTTATATTCGTGATAACAATATTAGATTGTGATGTCTTTACTAACATTTGTTTTTGTTTTAGGTAAATCAATTTGTAAAATATATAATTTATAACTGTACCCTTGTTGCTTTACCCGACCTACAATATAGAGCAAAGTCATTCTAAAGCCACTCTGACATTGGCAACTCACCGAGCAAGCCATTAAAAAAGAAGAAGAAGGAATTGCTAAACGACCATTTTAGTCCTGCTGGCCTAATGCGAACTAGCCTTTAGACTGATACCTTCAAGATGTGTCCAGCAAAGTAGCCTTAAAGCCAAACCTGCCGAATAAATTACTATGAGGGTGCCAGTTACAATGAGATCAGAGTTTAATAGCATAACACGATTATCCTGCCACTTTGAAAGCAGACTGGCGTAAGTCGGCCTTAAATTATTTATTTGTTTCTGTAGATACTGTTTCATTTTTGGGAATACAGGGTAACCAATTTAAATCGTAATTACATTTGTAAATCTGGGGAACCAACAAACAGACGTGACAAATGGCGAGCCACGGGCGGTGCTGTGGGCACAACACTAACTAGTAACTAGAATGTATAGCAATTCCGAGCGAGAGATGGCTTCTATCGATTTGCACAGGGTTGGCACTTGCCAGTAAATTACTTATGTTTGCTAAATATTTTGTAGTTGACACTTGTATCTATCTAAAAGTCAAATCTTGTCTAAAAATAGACCGTAAGAAAAGTTGAGACAATTTTTTTTATAAAATAAGGGCGTAACATGTAATAAGGGAGACAAAATGGTTTTTGTCGCGTAATTTAAAAACCATAAATATATTTCATATAAGGCAAATTAAAGTGTATGTTTGAACCAATTTATGTACAAACTAGATGTCCCGTGCGGCTTCGCCCGCGTAAATTAGGAATTTTACGAAAACCATACATTTTCCCGCAAAAAAAATCCTTATGAGTTATGTCCCTTCACGTAGTCTACGTATAGAGTGTGTGAGATCTGTGACAAATAATATCAAAAATGCTCCAGTACTTCGCGAGATAAATTTTCCCTTTCTATTAATTTTCCCGGTTTTTTACTCGAGTCTCGATCTAAAAAGACTATGAAACGTATCATGGGACGATGCAGCTTGATGGTATAATATGGTAGTGATGATGATGATGATGATGACGAATGTAATTTGCATAGTAGCATCTGCTTTCCGATCTTAAATCAACGCCGAAACTCTCAAACGTGTATCTATAAAGAGTCAGGAGTTCTCCCAGCAGCTTCCGAACCATGGGTGGGTGTCACTGGGTCCAAAATCTTACTTGTTGTTAGCATATTCTCGGAATACTTCTTATGAAACCAAAGTCACCACATATTTCCATATGAATTTTGAGGAGTTCCCTCGATTACACATGGATTCCTTCATCAGGTCACCATTTTTGTGAACATGATACCAAATTGAGATAATGCCCTATACACCAAAAGAAAAATTTTGAAAATCGGTTCATAAACGGCGGAGTAATCGTTGAGCATAAAAAAACGAACATAACACCTCCTCCATTTTGAAAGTCGGTTAAAATTATAGCCTATGTGTTATTCTGATGTATAAGCTATATTATTGTAAAGTTTCATTAAAATCCGTTCAGTAGTTTTTGCGTGAAAGAGTAACAAACATCCATACATCCATACATCCAAACTTTCGCCTTTATAATATTAGTAGGATTTTGGAAGCATCACTCTCCTCGGTTGGCAAAATTACAATCCCTTTTTTTACAGAGGTCTTTTTGATTGATTATTCTGTGTTATAAAAATTGACCAATCGTGTTATGCTATGGGTAATCCAAAGACAAAGACATGATGAATACTGACAATGAACTTTAATTTCTTAGCTTTAGACATTGCTGAGAAAAATCGATATCGCTACAGCCAAATTACCAAGGCGTCGCCTTAACGAAATAAACAAGAGAATCTTAACGAATCTTACAATCCTTAAATATTACACCTAGATGCGAAAACTAAATATGCCTAAGTAACAGCCCTACATGCAATAGTCAGGGCTAATTCAGGGCTGCGAGCGATCTCAATTTATGTGTCTAAATTGTGATTCACGGATTTGCTGTAATTATTACCAGTTCATTAATTCACTATATAAATACTATACTATACTATATGAAAATATATACTATATGAAAATATATACTATATGAAAATATATGTAATTCACTATAAAATTACTATACAAGGTGTAATAAAACTAAGTGATAATACTTTAGGGTGTGTACGTGTTCCTTGTAGAGAGTTCACTGTGAAAGTAGCAGTGTTGAAAACCAACATCCAAACACAAACAGTGTTGTTTTTTTTTTCACTTTTGTATGAGGAAATTCGTGAAGCTGGGGCGCTTGTCCATACAAAAGTGAAAAAAATTTTGGTCTTTCTACAAGGAACACGTACACACCCTAAAGTAATATCACTTAGTTTTGTTACACCCTGTAGAAATGTGATAATCTACGCAACTTGTTGATAAATTATTAATTAGGTATTTAATATAGCATAGGTGCACTATTCTAAATCTGGCTAGTGCTAGTAGGGTTGGCGACTGTAGAAGAATTTGATAAGTTAATGTTTTTGAAACAAAACTATGGGTATTAATAAAATATATTATAAAATAAAATATTTATGCCTACGCAATTTAACCTAAAAATTTTCTTCGATTTCAATTCAACAAAATACTTTTCATTTACGGTTTACCATTTCAATGTTCAATTATTATAGGACAATTAGTTACAACCTACAATCATTTTCCTATTCGATTTTCCTTTGTTTGTCAGTCAATTATATTTCGCGGGGATTTCTGTTATTGACTTTTTGCATTGTTCAATTATTATACTTATCTAATAATTATTATTTACGGTGATGACTGGATGAGTTATAAATAATATCGTCAGTAACAAAATTGACATAAACAACGCGACATAATAAAGTAATGACTAGACTTGTCGTCAGAAACAAAATCGACACAATAATAACGTGACATACATAACAAAAAGGATATATCGGGGGCTCGGGGCCTTTCGGGGCCATATTAATTTTCTTAGAGCGACACCTCGTTCGGGCAAAAAAGGAAATCACTCGGCAAATTAACGGAAAAACCTGATCGCCACAATCCGGTATCGATAAACGCGATTACCGCCTCATTGCGGCCGCGTGAAAAAGTCGCACGAACTGAGGGGGCGGGCGCTCCGCCCCCGAGGGCGTAGGGAGGGCCGAGTGCCGCGCGCGGAGGAGGAAAGAGGCCCAGTCGCCTTCGCAGCGGCGAACACAGCGCGCGTTCCGCCATCACGCCGGTGTCATTCGGTTAAACTCTTTTTGTGATAATGTCGCTTGCGTTGGCGAGCTAACGATGCGATATCGTGTCGGGACAGTGAGTTACGATGGACCTGACCACCAGACGGAGTGAGGGGGAGATGGTGAACGGACAGTGCCAGGAGACCTGCAGCTCCATGCCGGAGCCGAGAAAGACCTCCTTCACCATCCGGAGTATCGTCGGCGACTCCGACCAGCCCGCCGACGGACACTCCAACTCGAATGAGGGTGAGTGAGATGTTGTTCTCTCTTTCTCGCACAAAAAATTAATGATCGACTAAACGGTAGACCGATGTTTTGTTTTGACGTTTTTATTATCAGTCTTTTTTTGTGATGTAGAGCTGCTGCTGTGTGAAAAATTATTATAATAAGCCCCAGAAAAAACATTTCTGGGGCTTATTATAATAATTTTTAGGTTCAATTAATACTTCAACACAAATTCATTATAACATTTTTTCATTTTGAAAATTTATAACACCCGATTACTCATCTGCTATGTAACGAAGTTACTCTAGCTTTTTACCTGTACGTTTCACAACATATAGAAAAGACGACTTAAACGTAACGAGTTATAAAATAGCCCTCATTATAACTAACAATGTATCTAAGTAGGTATTGATACCTAAGTCTTAGCCACTATATTATATAATGTTATCTTATACTATCTATACTTAATAGTTTAATTTGATATTATGCATAACAAAAAAATTAGGGATACTATTTTTAAACTTTTATAAATACATATCATAATTATTTTTTGACGGCTCTATTTATTTTTGGCCGCTCTACCAAAAATATTATTATTGAGATCAAATTAAGCAAATAATATCGACGGGTAAGACACTATTAGGGTGAATTGCACCAGAATAATAGGTTATCGTCAAATATGGCAACTTTTGCTAGGGATTTGACAGTTCATTTCACATTTTGTTATGGTTAAAGTTATGGTTAACCGTTAAAGTAAGCCGGTGCAACCCACTCTAAATGTTACCATCTGTTTAGTTACTAAACTATTTACAAAAATAATGAATGTTTATTGGCATTTCTGAAATGCACGTTAATTATTGGAACTTGGATGCATAGAGCAAAATATTATAGATACAGTTTGTAATTTGCTCTGAATTGATTCTGACTTTGTCTGTAGCTATTTTCTCTACACACATTGAAATCAACATGGTTTGATAAAATTTTATAAATATTCAAATCAAGAGTAACTAACGTTTCTGTGACATCTCATAGTGTTTAAAAAATAAAAAATACATTCTTTTGAAAATAACGTTGTAATTCTCATTTAGGGAATGTAGTATCAACTTTTTACAAGTTACTTACTTTTATTCTATCTTTTGTAACTTAAATTAGAAAAAAGTTGAGTTTCTAATTTAGAATGTCTAAATTAGAAACTCAACTTTTTAAATTTACGAACAGTATGGTAATTAGAAATGAAAAAAAGTTGTGTTTCTTATATTAGACAGCTTTTTTTTCTAAATTCTCAATTACATTGTATGTTTATTTAGTAATACACGTATAATCTGGTTTACAACTACGTGTAACATTAGCCGCTAGTTCCGGGCCATTTGCTTGTTTAATTAACCATTAGATACGTACTCTATAATCTAATAATTTCTCTGCTACAAGGTGTATTGAACTACTCAAATAATTTTCTTCTTTCTTTTGAGTGTATTAGGGTAACTAAAATTTGTTATAAGTACATAACAAAAATGTGTATTAACTTATATTGACAATTCTAACAATGCAGTATTTTTTAATTAAGTATTATTCTTTATTTTATAGTTACTCTACGGGTACGTACGCGGGTCTTGAACTTGACTGCCGAACATATTAATTGATACCTTTTAACCAATTTGACCAACAATTGCTAATTAGTTCTAGGACCCACTTAAAAAAACATTTACCGCATCAAAAGGATAAAAAAAGAGCTTCCTCTGATTTTAGACCATTACAACTGCTAATATTCCTACAAAAATATTTTAGCTTTTATGCTTTTTTGAAGCATAAAACAAACATTAGTAAACTTTTCACGTCAAACAAAGGCAAACATAATATATGCCCGTAGACAAAGCAGCAAGCGGATTTCCGTTCTTTAACATTTCAAGTTACAGTTTCGTCCTCACTAAAAAATTTGAAACATCTAAATCTGTTTCTCCCATGACTTGGAACACACGTCAACGTGCTCACCCCTAACAGCTCGCTTCCGGCGGTAAATTGGACTGCAGCCACCGACTGGTGGCCTGGCAGGTGAGACGGCCCAATTACATTATTGAACGTTACAAATACTGGTTAATCGATCGAAAATTCCAAATCCATATTAAAGATGAGTGGGTGTGTCTGTTATTTTACACTTGAATATTGAACAACTGAATTTATTTAAAAGAACGTTGTTGTGAAGTTACAGAGATTACACGAATGATCTACAAAAGTTTGATTGCCAAAAAAGTTGTTATCTCGAAGTAACAATTATTTTTAACTGACTTCCAAAAAGGAGGAGGTTATATGTTCGTCTGTATATTTTTTATACAAAACATATTATGTATTATAATATTCATAGCACGTAAGCTTTAATATGTACATAATATAAATAGCAAAGAGGCTTAGTTAGCTTTGAACCTATAACATTGAATATTTAACTATATTTAAATATAATTTTGATCAATCGAAGCTTCGAATATTAAGGTAGTACTTAGTAATAATTATGTTCAATTCAAACAATTCATAAAAAATTGAGGCCAAATCTAAAAAAAACTTGAACGCTCACGCTCGCGCTAGAATAAACTTCTCTAACTTTTTTATTTGAAATCTTTCTTAAAAATGACATAACCGCTAAAAAGGATATAATTTATATGAATTATGATTTATTATTTATATTATTAATTAAGTTTCTTCGTTAAAAAGAAGCTTAAAATAGTATATTTGTTACGGACAGTATTCGCCCATAGGTTTTGTCGCTGGCTCGGATCGGACTCGAAGATTCCAAGCTTCTACCGAGTTATCTTGCAGAGCGGGGGCGTAAATTAAACACCAAGTTTGAGGAGAACTTTTTCGAGGAGAACAACTTCCCCAAAACGCATCTTGCTTACCCGGCTCACGGCAATGCCGTAGAGAGAGCACCCCCGATTCGCCTAATCTTCCGTCTCACTTTCGCTATCGGAAGGTGCTATTTTCCTCAATTTTCCCTATTTGCCGTGAGCCAAGGTAATTAAAACGCATTTTGGGAAATTCTTTATTTATCATTTTACAATACATAACTTATTCTACGTATTTACACTTATATATAACAAAGTTATAACCATACAAAGTTAAGAGTGAAGGCAATCTACATACTTTACACACACATTTTTCCGAATATTTTCCAAGTTTCTCTAATTTTCACTACATATTTTCCGGTTCCTATTAGCTAACATACTATTTTAATAAAATAACAACTTTTTACCTCTTAGGGAGCCACAGATTTATCACAATTCACTTCTAAAGTTTATTTCTAAAAACACTTGTTTTCACTCACATATTTCACTATTATCAAGTTCGTATGCACTCACTATTGTGTCTTTCGGGTGCGAGGCCGCTGTCCTCAACATCCTCCCCCCGGCGCAGTAGCCAGGGTCTACGCAGCCTTCTCCGGTGACTGCGGGCTCGCTGTGTCCACGGTCGACTGCAGGCTGGCTGGTCTCGCTGTCGGCTGCCCGGCTGAGCGCGAGCTGTCTGGGCTCGCCGCGACTCGTTCCGGCGACTGCGAGCCGACTAGGCCCGCCGCTGGCTGCCCTGCTGAGCGCGAGCTGTCTGTGCTCGCCGCGACTCGTTCCGGCGACTGCGAGCCGACTAGGCCCGCCGCTGGCTGCCCTGCTGAGCGCGAGCTGTCTGAGCTCGCCGCGACCGGCGACTGCGAGCCGACTAGGCCCGCCGCTGGCTGCTCCGCTGAGCGCGAGCTGTCTGAGCTCGCCGCGACTCGTTCCGGCGACTGCGAGCCGACTAGGCCCGCCGCTGGCTGCTCCCCGGGTGCAGTCTGCTCCTCCTCCGGCGCCGTCTGCTCCTCCGGCGGCGACTCGATTACCGCCAGCTTTGATGTTGGCCGGCGGAACACTCCACTACGAGTGCGCACGTCCGCGCAACGCACTCGTCCGTCCGGGCCTGGGTAGACACGGTGTACGACTCCGCGCGGCCATGTATTGCGCGGCAGCGCGGGGTCCACGACGATCACCAGGTCCCCGGGGGCCAGATTGCGGCCGCTCCTCGGGGCTCCGCAGCGGGGCGTGAGCGTCGGGAGATACTCTCGCACCCACCGCCGCCAGAACTCGTCCGCCAAGGCCTGCGCGACCCTCCATGTCTTCTTGTCGGCCGGCTCGCACGGCCCGACGTATGGTTGTCCGGTGGACGACCCTATGAGGAAATGGTTAGGTGTGATCGCCTCTGGGTCGTCGGGGTCCACGGAAACGTGAACGAGCGGTCGAGCGTTCACGGAGTACTCCGCCTCGGTCATCAGGGTCTGGAGCACCTCTTCCTTCGGTGCTTTCTCGTTCAGTGTAGTGAGTAGCGCGGTTTTCACCGACCTCACCAGCCTCTCCCAGGCGCCCCCTTGGCTCGGCGCCCCTGGCGGAGTGAACTTCCATTTCATGCGGTGTGTAAGGCCCAGCTCGGTCATAGCCGGCGCCCACTCGGCGTACGCTTGCCGCAGCTCGACGTCCGCGCCTCTGAAGTTCGTCCCATTATCACTGTACATGACCGCCGGCCATCCCCGCCGTGCGGCCATTCTTCTCAGCGCCATCAATGCAGAATCGGTCGACAACGAGGACACCAGCTCCAGGTGGACCGCTCGCGTCGTCAAACAGGTGAACAGCGCTCCCCATCTCTTCTCGTGGCGCCGGCCGATGGTGACGATCATTGGGCCGAAGCAATCGAGACCACAGTAGGAAAATGGTCTCTGGAACGCCCCCAGGCGCTCCGGCGGCAGGTCTCCAAGCTGCGGGATTCTCGGGCGCGCCCTCCTCATCCGACAGAAGGCGCAGTTGTAGATGATGCTCCGCACCGTCGGCCGCAGCTTCAGGATCCAGAATTTCTGTCTTAGATCGTTCACTACTCTCTCGCGGCTCCCATGTCCGGCTCTGGCGTGCTCCCTGGCCACCAGCAGCCTCGTGAACGGGTGTCCTCCATCCAGGACAACTGGGTTCTTCATGTCTTCTGGCACCTGCGCTGCTCCGATCCTCCCGTCCAGCGTGAGCAGGCCGTCCTTGTACACCGGGTTGAGTCGGTACAAGGAGCTCCATCTTGGCACCGTCACTCCGTTTTCCATCCTCTCTATTTCCCGTGCGAAGCTGTCGTGCTGTGATTTTCGGTACCAAAGCTGCTCCGCCTTCTCCAGGTGCCGCACGTCGAGACTGGCCCGGCGATCACGACACTTCTCGACGAACAGTAGCACCATCGCCGTACATCTCACGAGGCGCTCGTATTTAGAAAAGCGACTCACGTCTGGTAGACAGTCCATTTCGCTCGCCTCCGTGGTCTGGAAGGCGACGTGCTCCTCTTGGTCTTCAGTTGGGACGGGACACTCCGCGGGCCACTCGTTCACGGGCCTGCGTAGGAAGTCTGGTCCCTTGAACCAAGGATCCTCTTCGCTCTTGACGACATAGCCCGTTCGGGTGGCCATGTCGGCGATATTATTCTTCGTGCTCACCCACCTCCACTGATGCACGGATGTCAGCTCGGCGATCTCTCCCAATCGGTGTGCGACGTATGGTGTGTATTTCCTGCTTCCGTTCTGTATCCACCACAGAACCACCTGGGCGTCGGTCCAGTAGAAGACCGCATCTGTCTTCCATCTGTGTTCCTCTGCGACGGCGTTCCCAAGCCTCGCCCCAACCAGAGCGGCTTGTAGCTCCAGTCGTGGTATCGTCTGTGTCTTCAGGGGCGCCACCTTAGCCTTGGCCGCTGCCAGCATCACTCGGATTTCTCCATCTTCTTGCTCCAGCCTCCAGTAGACGGCCGCCGCGTACGCGTCTTTGCTCGCGTCACAGAACACGTGCAGCTGCCGGTTCCTCGTGGGGCTCCCCCCGTTGTAGCTCCGGGGTAGCTCGAGGTGGCTGATGTGCTCCATGTCTCTCAGCCATTGAGTGAAGTCTTCGGCCGACTCCGCCGGCAGCGGCTCGTCCCAGTCCAGTTTCTGACGCCACAGACCTTGCAGGATAACTTTGGCGGTGATGGTGTAGCAGCTCAGTAGCCCCAGCGGATCGTAGATGCTCATCACCGTGCTAAGGGCTTCTCTCTTGGTAGGCGCGCGCTGCAGCTCTCGGACCTCTTTAGGGACTCTTGATAGAGAGGTGTTAAATTTCAGCGTGTCCCCCCGAGGATCCCACAGTATCCCCAGGGTCTTCTGCTCGTTCTTGGTGAGAGGCTGCGCCACATCGTCAGCCAGGCGGTCCACCGGTAGCCCCGTCAGCGCTCGTCGGTCGTTGCTCGTCCATCCCCGCAAGTGGAATCCGCCCATCTTGTGCACCCGGTCCACTTGTTCTGCGACCTGCTTGGCCTTCTCATGGTCTGGATAGCTGTCCACATAATCGTCCATGTAGTGAGCTTCGGTGATGGCGCGATAGGCTTCTGGGCACGATTCTGCGTGTTCTTCTGCATTTCGATTCCGTACCGAGTGTGCCAGGTACGGTGAACACGATGCCCCAAATATCATGACCACCATCTTGTACTTAGAGGGCGGCTCCTCTCGGCCCTCCCTCCACAGGAACATCTGCGCCGGTTGGTCTTCTTTTCTGATCTTCACGCGTAGGAACATCTCTTCTATGTCTGCTTTCACGGCCACGGCTTCCTCCCTGAACCGGAACAATATCCTGGGCAGGGATGTCAGTAGATCGGGCCCCTCCAGTAAGTGATCGTTGAGGCTCACGCCGTTCGTTCTGGCCGCCGCGTCGAAAACCAAGCGCAGCTTGCCCGGTTTGTTTGGGTTCTTCACCGGGAAGTGCGGCAGGTACCAGGTGTTCTCGCTTCCGGCCTCCGTCCCGTCGCATTTCTCCGCATATCCTTTGCGTATGAGGTTCTCCATCTGCCCATGATACTGCACCGCATCTTGGGGGTTTCTGTCGAGCTTGCGTTCTAAGTTCTTGAGCCTCCTCAGCGCGTTGTTGTAGCTGAGGGGCAGCTTGACGCCATCCTTGCGCCACAGGAGTCCCACTTCGAATCGACCGTCTTCCGTTCTCTTGGCCGTTCTGCCAAACAGGTCGATGGCTCGCTGTTCCTCGTTGCTCAGCCTCGCCTTAGCCGCTATTCCCAAAGCGTCTATGTCGAAGTGTTTCTTCACCATCTCTTCCAGACGATCGTTTCTGGTTTCCACTGTAGATATATGCAGGATGTTTTCGTTCTCGTCCTGCCGTATGATGCGCTTGGGGATGCTGCCATGTATCACCCATCCAAGCTTCGTCTTAGAGGCTGCAGGCTGGTTCCTCTTCCCGATTCTCAGCTCCCGGGACACGATGAGCTGCCAATTGTCCGTGCCGATGAGAAGTTGGGGTTTCTCGTTCTCGTAGCAAATCTCTTCGTTCTTGAGATCGCGCAGGTGAGCGAGTTGCAGAAGGGATTCCGGAACGGATTGAGTTAAGAGATTCAACCCGTTCACAGTTCTCGCGGTGATGTCGTGTCTGGTACCGTCGCGACCTCGTACGCCCAGTTGTACGAGGCGGCTTCTCTCTTCCCTTCTCTCGGCGTTGATCCCGTGCATGCGCAGCATCTTCGGTGGACCGTCAGCGCCGATAGCCTCAGCGACGTCTTCATCCAGCAGAGTCACCGTCGAGCCCTCATCGAACAGCGCGAAGATGTCGGCTTCGCCCCGTGGCCCAACAACTTGAATTCTTCTCATCTTCAGCTTCACCGCGCGGTCGGAGGCAACCGATGCGGTGATTACGGCGTCCTCGATCGGTGGAGCGCCGCCGGACCTCTCCTCGTGTAGTAGTGGGTGGTGAGGCCGCCTGCATCCCTGGATACCGCACTGCTTCGCTCTGCAGTTGTATCTTCTGTGTCGGCTCGATAGGCACAGGAAACACAGCCCTTCTTGCTTGACTGCGTCCCATCTCTTTTGCACACTCAGTTCCTTGAAAGCAGCGCAGCGAAACAGAGCGTGGCGGTCGGTGCATATCGGACACTTCGTTGGTTCTTCGCGCCTTTTCTTTGGCTGGCCGTGGCTCGGTGTGCCTCGGTCCTCTTCCGCTATCGCGAAGACTGGTCTTCTCGTTCTCACTTCGTTCTTGGTGGGAGGTGGACGCGATGTTTCTTTTCTTGAAGCCGGAGCCGTGGTGAATCCGTAGCGCAGTGCTCTGTCCGCTTCTCTCATTAGGAATTCAGAGAGAAGGACGACGTCGGGCTCGTTCCGGTAGCGCGATGTCTCTTCTGCGTAGTCGTACCACTTGCTCTTCTCGTACGGGCTGAGCTTCTCCAGGATGTCTCTCACAAGCAACGGGTTGAAGAGGTACCCGTGCTTCAACTTCTTCAGGATGGCCACCATGTTCTGAATCTTCACCGCGAAGTGGTTGAGCTCTGCCGCCGAGCCTCCGAGCCTCGGGAGCTTCTTCAAATCTTCCATCATGCGGTCGACCATCACCTCGGGCCGGCCGAAGCATTGCTCCAAAGTCTTCATGATCTGTTCGGGCGGTGTTGCGACGCTCAGCAACGGCGCTACTGCTTCTCTAGCCTCCCCCCGAAGACAGCTTCTCAGGCGCGCCAGGTTCTCGATCGGCTTGAGCTTGTAGAATGCGGTGGTGTCTTCCATGGCTGCTTTGAACGGCAGCCACTCCGAAGGAGAGCCCGTGAATATGGGCAACTCCGTGTGATGGCGCGGCTGTCGTTGGTTCAACAGCTTGTCTAGGGTGTCGGCAAGCTGCTCCACCCCGTTGATCCCGGCTGCAGGAGGTGTAGGTGAACGACGACGGCTTTGTGTCGGCCGCTCGAACCTCAATCTCTGCGGCTCGCGTCTCTCTCCCGCAGGTGGTAGGTCTTCTGGCTTCGGCGCGTCCCCTTCTTCCTCTGGCACGACCCGTTCCTCTTCGTTGTCTGGACCTTGTTCGCTTAGCCAGGCTCGGACCCGTTGCTCCACCTGTTCTGAAGGCTCGTCATCGTCGGGGCTGCTGGCTTCCTCGGCGGCGGCGACATCAGCGACGAGCTTCTTCTTGATAAGTTCTGCTTCGATCTGCAGTTCCTTCTTACGGAGTGCGGCGAGTTTCTCTTCCGCCTCATATTGCATGCGCGCGACGACACTTGCTGTCGATCGACGCGATCTTATTGAAATAGCCTTCTTCCTGGCTACAGGTACTCCCGATGGCGCGGGTGTCTTGCTGGTGCCCGGCCTCGGTTTCAACACAGTTTGAAGCAGATCCGCCCTCCCCTCAGTCGGCGGCTGGCTGGTTGCGGCTGCAGACGGCGACCTGGGCGGATCCGAAAATATCCTCGGCGGCTGGTTCTCCTCGGCCCCGCTCTGACTTCTCGTGATGACCATCTTCAGTCTTCAATCTTGAATCTTCTGTGTTGAATCTTGAAACTTGAATCTTCTTGGTTGAATCTTGAAACTTCTATATTGAATCTTCTATCTTGAATCTTGAAACTTCTATATTGAATCTTCTATCCTCTATATTGAGTCTTCAAGGATCTTCAGTAGGTTTCGTGACGAGAAATCTGTGAATCCTTGCTTCCCTTCCAGCGGTATTGACTTGTATCTTCGAGTCCAATCTTCTTCGAGTCCAGTCTTCCAAAATTTTCTAAGTCCAGTTGGCTCTTGAAATTCTTCAATGTGTTGCCTTCAATAAATTTTTCTAAGTCCGGCTGGCTCTTGAAAATCTTCCAAGTATCGACGTCTTCAAATCCGACTCGCAATGGACCACGATTCACTGTTACGGACAGTATTCGCCCATAGGTTTTGTCGCTGGCTCGGATCGGACTCGAAGATTCCAAGCTTCTACCGAGTTATCTTGCAGAGCGGGGGCGTAAATTAAACACCAAGTTTGAGGAGAACTTTTTCGAGGAGAACAACTTCCCCAAAACGCATCTTGCTTACCCGGCTCACGGCAATGCCGTAGAGAGAGCACCCCCGATTCGCCTAATCTTCCGTCTCACTTTCGCTATCGGAAGGTGCTATTTTCCTCAATTTTCCCTATTTGCCGTGAGCCAAGGTAATTAAAACGCATTTTGGGAAATTCTTTATTTATCATTTTACAATACATAACTTATTCTACGTATTTACACTTATATATAACAAAGTTATAACCATACAAAGTTAAGAGTGAAGGCAATCTACATACTTTACACACACATTTTTCCGAATATTTTCCAAGTTTCTCTAATTTTCACTACATATTTTCCGGTTCCTATTAGCTAACATACTATTTTAATAAAATAACAACTTTTTACCTCTTAGGGAGCCACAGATTTATCACAATTCACTTCTAAAGTTTATTTCTAAAAACACTTGTTTTCACTCACATATTTCACTATTATCAAGTTCGTATGCACTCACTATTGTGTCTTTCGGGTGCGAGGCCGCTGTCCTCAACAATATTTATATATTATAAAATGAAGTGTGTTTTATAACTCTTAACACATCAAAGCACCGTCGGTGCTAATTAAAATTTTGTATAAACATTAAACAGTATAATATAATAAAGAAATTAATTGGTTATAAGTTTAAATGAGTTATAAGTTATTCCAGCCGCCATTTTGGAATCAAGGACATGAGAACGGCAATTATGCCAGCTTAAATACGTCATGACTTCTCATTTTTCTTTATCTCCGTACTAAAATGCTTTTTTTATTATTTTTTATCATACTTTTGGATGACATTATTATGACAAAATATACCCTACGTTCCACTTAGCGTTGAAAACGATCAAAACGGTAAAAATAGGAGGCATTTTTAGCGTTTTGATCGTTTTCAACGCCAGGTGGAACGCGGGGATAGAGTACACTGTACAACAGATGCAGAATATATAAAGCATATAATATTACAATTTACAATTAAAAGAAAGAGTATAATATTAAAAGATCAAGAAAAAAATGCTATTAAAATATTATTAGGCGAAATAAATAGTTGTAATAAAAAGGTAAAATATTAGTAGTATGTAAAGCATAGATATCCAATTTGACAACGAAATTTAGAGATCTCGAAAATACGTTTGACATTTGACATAATATAATATTAGCACCATATTAGCACTGTGATATTAGTACCTATGTCATATCGCCCGGCGCGCGTTATGTTGCTCTCACACCGCAGTTAGAAAATGTTTAGTAACATTAGTAAACATTTGTTAGCAAACATTTGATCACAAATGTTAAAAAATGTAAAAATGTTTTCATGTTAAAAAATGTTTAGTAAACTTAACTTAACAAATTAAAGCAAAACAAATTATAACAAAATAAAACATATTATAGTGTTACCTTTTGCTTGTAAACCTTTTATCAAGGACGACGGGGTATGAAGTGAGCCAATAGGTACCAGATTTAAATGTTATAAAATGTTAGTAAACACTAAACATTAGTAAACATTTTCTATTAGTGTAGGAGCAGTTATAACATGCAACAGTTCCTAACAAAATTTAACAATTGACAACATTTTTTAGTACTTAAATGTTTTTATGTTAGAAAATGTTTGCAAACATTTTCTAACGGCGGTGTGGGAGCACCATTACGACCGCATTGTGAAACATGTTGAAAGTTGAAACTTATTAGCGCCAAACTTACGTACATATTCGCCCGTTTGTTTGATTTGATATCGAGGTTCTCCTTATTTCTGTCTACTCTGGTGTAATGTAGCATTTTTAAAGACTTTTTGTTAAAAATCTTGGTCCTTAGCTTAAATAACAGTAACAGATTTAAAACTTAGTACAGTCATTAACAGTTACGGTTACGGACTGTACAGTGTACACTTTACATCCCGACTGTACAGTCGGAGGCCGACCCAGCATACTAACTTTAAGCCTTATGACTTGAGAAATAAAGTCGTTATGTAGTAAACTGACTCTGTACAGTGTTCTGAATTAGTTGCCTCAGTATGGGGTCGCACGGTGTATTTTATTAGTTTAATAATCTATTTTATATTAAATCTGATCTCGAGATAAGTTACGAAGTTAATAATTAGCGTTGATATAATAAATTTAGACGAATTTATTTAAATTATATTATAATTGGGCTTGCGTAGAGGAAAACTATTATTATAACTTTTAATAATAGTTATAATATTAGTAAGTTTTATTATGTACAAGTTCTATTTAAGTAAATATTTTTGAAGTGAAAACAATTTAGAAGTCTTAGGGCCTGTTTCACCGCTTCCTGATAAGTGCCGAATAGGCTATCCAGCAATTAACTTGACAGATCGAGTGTGGAGAATCTGTCAAAAAAGTTGTGAATAGCCTATTCAGCACATTATCAGGAAGTGGTGAAACAGGCCCTTAGAAGAGAGTAAGGGCCAATTCAGACCGCAACGCGACGAGGCGAGGCGCGGCATTTTGTATGGATTTGACAGATTTCAATTGCACGAGGCGACATGCCAATTTGTCAATTCAGTACAAAATAAATGCATCTACGCGTCATGTTGTGCTCTGAATCAACCCGACTGCTATAATGGTGTGAGAGGGGAGTATGTCTGCCTTTTTATTTTGCGAAAATGTATGCCTGAACGGTTGTTTCGTTTTACCTTCTGCCGGCACTCTTCGAGTACAAACCTTTATTTTTAAACATAAATGAAACTTTTTCGCTATGAAGTTTTAAAGGCAGACGGCAGTGAACTACTTAAGTTTTCTCTAATCTTTTGATGATGTCTATGGGTGACGTATTCACTTTTCATTAAGCGATCCGTTGGCTACTATATTAACGAAAATATAAGAAAATACTTAGCTCCAGAATACTTCTTCTATTTTGAAATACATGCAGATGAACATGGAACTTTCCGGAAGTCAGTTAAATACTATATAAATTATAATAATTTAGTACAGTGGGTGTAGCTTTAAGTTAATTTTGCATATAAATTGCAAATGTCTGGCTAATTCAGTTATGTAATAATTCACTTAAGCCCTAAAACCTGGTGCTGTGGGGGTAGCTATAATGAGGAGTATTAATTAATTAAAATTTGCGTCACGGTACAACGATTTCAAAATGGCTGTTTAGAGAATAATAACCCTATAAATAGGAAAAGAAGTTACTATTTTAGAGCTGCAATTTTACAATGAACATACAGCTGGGGACTCAAACACACCCCAAAGTATGTATTTTGTTTTGTTACATTCTATATGTTATGCTAAAATGGCAGGAAAATCCAAAAATAAATCGTGTGGCACTTTGATACCAAGGAAAATGTCTACTTACATAAATATTAATAACTGTATTTTAAAAAGATAAAACCGAAACCGACTTCAAAATGGTACGTAATTGAGAATTAAATTTGTTTCTCAAAAACTACTGCACCGATTTTGATGAAACTTAGTACTTACACTGTTCCCTAAGTTGAACAATACCACAGAATATATAATAGTACTGACAATACCTAGTACAACAAAAAAATAATTACTGAAATCGGACTTCTAGTTCCGGAGATATGCGAACACAAACATAAAAACATACAAACATACAGCTCTTCTGGACACATTGCTCAGATGCTGATGTAGACTAACATAATAATATGTATACGAAAACTGGGCAGTTTTGGGAATATTACATACATACGCGTCGAATTGATAACCTCCTTTTTTGAAGTCGGTTAAAAATATGAAAACAATTTAATACTTAGGGATATATAATCTGTGGTATGAAAAATTCCAAATAATATAGGTCCTGTGGCGCTTTGTAAACAGAGGAAACGACTACCAAAGGAAATATTTTAATTTATATGTCGAGTATCAGTTACTTCTGGACTCTTCTAGTACAAAATTAAATGCAAATTAAGCAAGTATCAAGAAGCAAAATTTCAGAGAGAAAACGCAACAATAATAATTAAGGGAAAATACAGGCTGAGACCAGTGTGAAAACTGAAAACCGCAGGCAAGAGTTTGTTCAGAGCTATTTTACCTCTGAGTTTAAAATATGTGAGTGACCTAAGGGTGGCTACTGGCTATACCTTAGGTCTTAGGACAATAACAATAAGACGTGTTATTGTCATAAGGCCTAGCCAGATAAAAACACAACGGGTGCACTCCAGGAGTACTTAACAGCAGAAGTGAAAAGATGAATTTGGAATGTTTTTTTTTATAAAATAAGAGCGCAGACAAGCCAACGGGTTACCTGATGGAAAGCAACTACCGTCGCCCATGGGCACTCGCAACATCAGAAGCGAGGGAATACGCTCTCTTCTTGAAGGTTTGCAGGTCGTAGGTCCGGAAATACTACTGGTGACAGTTCATACCAGAGATGGTCAGGGAAAAATACGGTAGGTACGATTTTTTTTTTATTTATAAAATAGAAATACAATAATAATCAAATGTGTGGTAAATTACGATCAACATTCAATTATCTACACTACTATTATAAAGAGGAAAGATTTGATTTTTTGTTTGTTTGTTTGTTTGAGTCGAATAGGCTCCGAAACTACTGGACCGATTTGAAAAATTCTTTTGCTATTGGAATCTTACATTATTTCTGCTGAACATAGGCTACATTTTATTTGTAGTAATAAAATTTCAGATGAAAAGGGATAATATTATAAATTATTATTACTTTTTTCTTTTTTTTTGTCACTACCCTACTCTCCCTCCGTCTTACGAATTTTCGGTCAGTCACGTGTCCTGTCGCGAGTTTCCAACCATTGCAAAAAGTGCACAACGCCGCTAAGGAAGGTTGCACTTCAATAGCTCCAAACCGTCTGTAAACATTGTGTACGATAATAAACCTGTGTCTATAATGGCGGTTTTGACACATGCCCGCAAAATCGTTACGTCTAGTGCGTGTTAATGTATTAGGTCCCTCATGGCACAATATAAATAACATACAGTAAACCAGCTTCATAGAGGACCGCCTAAGCCCTAAATGGACTACGCATACTGTAGCAAGATTTTAGTCTACCAATATCTAAGGCTGTCTGACCAGAGTTTATGCATTCACTAGCTCCTGTGATTGGCTAACGTCAATAAGGTTTAAACCAATCAAAAGCGGGAATTAATAAAATTCTGCCAAGAAAACTCAGAAACCAAATGAACCAACTGAACAAGAAAAATCAAAACCAATAACTCAGGACAAAAGGAGATAGGTATCTGTCTTGAGCAAGTTTGATTGGACAAGGACAAGGACTCGGCCGAGTTGTTCTACTGTATGCAATTGTATTGTAGTCATAATATAAGTACATTTAAGTGAATAATGCGCGGTACACATGAACCCATCTGCATAATGTCGGGGAAATTGCTCAGGCTTTTACATCTGATACCTGCGTTTAATTATGTTTTTTATACTTCAATACGGGATGTAATGTTTTCAAGGTGTTTAATGCGAATACTTGTAACTTATAACACCTATAATAATATGTATACGATAATTGATATAAATAACCGTTAAACTCTGTCTAAAAATGTTAAAATTAATTGAGGACTAACTATCCTATGGAGCTGATCTTCTTTGCCAAAACTTCTGTGACGACTGATGAAGCGATGTGTCATGTGATATTCTGTTTTTGAGAAACATTTCCTTAAAGTATCGTGGTCCAAGTCTTTGAGCATACATAGCATTTTATACTTTTCCAAAAATGTACTTTATTATTTACCCTCAAAACTTGGCTTTTAAAATACTTAAATTAACTCTATAGGTGCCGTTAAGCTACACAAATCATTAACCACTAATGTAAAGATATTTTAAGAAAGATACAAGGGAATCCTTAAGTACTCAAAAATAATTAAGGAGGCATCAAATTCGAAGCATTCCAAGTATTTTGTCATCGACAAAAAAGTCTTGTAAACAAATCTTGCTTCTAAATAAAGTGCAGATAACTATACAAATGACTTATTACCTTTGTCGTTTTGGGACTTAATACTAAATTACAAAAGAGGATTTTATTGCAGTGCGTTAAGGTTAAGAATGCCATGGTGTTTGGGTTTGCTGTTACGGGGTGACATATTGAAAAGTGAGAGTTATCACGGGGCGCCATTAGGGCGCACGCGCGGCCCCACAGACTCAAAAAAGGACTATACTTAAGTTGGATTTACATGATTTTGTGTACGGGGTTCCGTACAGAGTATTATAAAATTTTTAAACCACATTAGGTATATAGAAATAAATAAAGCTAATTATTTTACACTAATTATTACGTTTTAACAATTATATGATCTCAAGAGAGTTTCTTTTAAACAAAACTACTATATTAAACTGGATACTATAGTTTTTTCGATGTAAAGTAATCGAGAGAAATACACAAGAAACATAATAAAGCTGTATATTGCTATTGGTTGGCCTCGTATCTTGCACTTAGCAAATCATAGAGTGGGCAAATAAAATGCTCCGAGTGAAACTGGTAAAGTGACCCAGTATCTAAAAGTCTGATAAAATCGCGTAAACATTGCTAAATTAATACTTGAGTCTTGACGTTTCTCGCAGCTGTGATCGTCTAGATCTAGAAGTTTTGTATATCGCAGACAACCGGGAATTATCAAAATTGGCTTATCAAATTAAGCGTAGGTGATAACAGACAGATAGATTTTAGGTTCGACGAGGCGCAACGCGACGATGCTTGATAGCGACAAAAATTTACAGAAAAACGCTATTTGGGAATTTTCGCATCGTCTCGTTTCGTTTCGGTGTGATCTGACCCCTAATGTTAATTTGTGGAATAATTTTAAAGCACGAACGACCGCAAGCAAAAAATTTATTATAAAGATAGGTACTATAATATGAAATAACTTAAGTACATTTATGGTGTCGTAAAGTATAGCAACAAGTTTATTACTCGGACTTTATCAAAACACATCGATTTTACTCGTAAAGGAGCAGTTACACGTAAGCTTTCTGCAGATCTTCTTCTTCTTCTTTTATTATGGCGGCCTCAGTGAGTTGCCAATGTCAGAGTGATTTTGCGTTGACTTTGCTCTATATTGCAGGTCTGGTGAAGAAACAAGGTACAGTATCTAATAATTTAAAATCCGTTGAAAATACCTAAAACAAACACAAACATAAAGGGGTTAGTAAAACATCACAATTTTATGTTATTAGAACAAATATATGTACACAGAATATCAATAAAAGAAGTATTTACATAACATAAAATTGACTTAAAATTGGTAGGGCGAGGAATGTTGATAGGAAGGAGGTCATAAAGGGAGGAATGGTTTCTGCTCAAATAATAATTTAAATCATACTTTTAACAAGTTGTTACAAGATGCCAGCATTGAATAACTATCTTATCATGTCATGATGATAACTATATTATAATATTATATCCTTTCGGGGGCAACAAAGTATCTCTTTACCAAATTTTATATAAATCAGTACAGTAGTTTGACTCTCATTTTTGTTGATTGGTGACATAAGTTTAGAAAAGAAATTGTGTGTTGCATAAACTTGTTTTAAGACTGATTAATGATTTATTTTCCTTCATCAATCAAAATCAAGATCCAGTTATTCACGATAAACAGTATTTTTGTCCGTAATCCTTAAATAGGAACAACTTAATTAAGTTTAACGATTTTATTGTATCGGACATACTCGTCGAGTAAATCAAATTTTTTTTATATGTTGCCGGTTGTCTAATAATTTTTTATGGTTCCGTTCTCTACTTATTTATTAAACATAAAAAAGCAATGAATGCCATCTGAGTAATTTACTTATCTTTAATTAATTACACTTAAATTTAATGCACAATTATTTCTGTAATAAACACAGGTGACGAAATTTATTTTTAATTAAATTAAAAATTGCACAACGTTTCAATTTTAGAGTGTGATATTACTTAGGGTCGGCTGACACCGAGACGCACTGAGCTGCAATTTTATAAAATGATCTTTATTACGTTAAATAAGTCTCAACGCTGCGCAGTCCGATACAGCAATTATTTTGAACATTAGGAATTTATAAAGTGTACCTTCTTCTATAGTAAATAAAGTCAATTTTGAATCTCTTCTATAGTTATTGTGATTGCTGCTAAGAAAGAAGGTTATTTAGTTAGCATTAAGAGTGCATCTGACCCTAACTTGACTACATTCTTAAACCTAGATCTCAAAATCTGTAAGGTCTAGAAAGCTGATTTTTTTACACAAGTAACTTCAGTTCATGAAGATTAAATGCTCAAGACGAAAACACGATTACTGAAAAAAAGCTCGATAGTTTCTTTTTTACAAAAAACCTTGTTTTAGACACATTTTTGCTTGGATCTTCGAAGTTTGCTGTCTTTTCTTTAATATTTTTTAATATCTAAAAAGGCATTGATAAAACCTAAATTTGCTCAAAACACTTTTTTCATAATCATTATAGTTCGTCATTTATTCAAGTAAAACTAACTTGGCGATGATTCCGCGTCGTCCTTTTTCACCTAGCATATGAAAGACGTGCGTGAGTGTGAAGAGAGAAGGACTATGTTTTATTTTTAGGGTCAGTATCCCTCTTAAGGTTTTTTTGAAAACTGCATCTCGCCTTAAAGAGAAGAGAGCCACATTTTATAAGTGTTAAGTTTTTATAAGATGTAGAGGTATGATAAACTGGATCGTTTTAATGTCGGCCCACGGAACGCTAATTTAAGCCGATACTCGTAAAACAAAGTGTCATGTCGGCTCCATTTTGTGACTTCTGTCCGTCGGTCCGTCACCGTGATAACTTCGGAATGTCCAAATTTTAGAGTATATTTTGTGGTAGAGTTCTACTTCTAATAAGGCTCTTTTGGCCTCGCCATAATATTATGAAGTTTCACTTTCGACTTGAGAGAGAGTATATTATAGAGAATGAAGAGAGAATATACAGATATATTCTGTTCTCAGCTCTCAAACCCAAGTCGTTGTACTTAAAGAGATATATAATATTAAAATTGTACCAGCTACATCCAATAATATGTATGGGCCATGCATACATATTATTGGATGTAGCTGTACTACTATACTATAATACTACTGTACTATACTACTGTACTGTACTGTACTATAATAGTTTTTTTTTTGTTATTTTATGTGAAAACTGCAGTAGGTCGTGGCTGGGTTTGACATAACCCGACCAAATTATATAATACAACACCCTAGGAATCAATTTAGGTGATGGAAACACGTCTTCCTAGCTATGTACAGCTCTTAAATGCTATCGCAAGTAATCTTAATAATGCGACAGTTATCAAGCGATCTACACAGAACTTAATGAGATGGCGAATTATTAAAACAATATTAACGCAACCTGGTTACCATCTGATCACCACGATGATGAAGTCCATTAGCTAGACAAGACGATACCATCTCGGGTGGTGGTAGTGGTAGCTAACGACCGCGTGTCTAATTAAACTCCGATTTGGCACAACTCGTTTTGCCCAGATCCGTATCAGATGATTGTGTTTCTTTGAAGTCAATTAGACATTTCTACGATTGTCATTAAATCATACTTACTTATGTTCTTGACAATTTATGTTCACTATATAAAGTGAACTTAAAGTCGCGACTTTGAAGGTAACGTCTTCTAAGCTACTTATAAGCGTCTTCGAGTTTTTCTTAAATCAAGTAAGGGAGCAAACGATCAGGTAACTCGTTTGAGTTACCTGATGGAAAGCAACAGGCGTCACCCACGGACACTTTTAACATCAGAAGAGCTGCAGGTACGTTACCGGCTACTTACCGGCCTTATAGTCGGTGGTAAATTAAGTCAAAATAAGATAACAAAATATGACTGCGCAGTACGCACCCTTAACAAGGGGTTGGAATAACAGCAAGTAGTAACAGGGTTACAATAATAATTATGGTGATGGTATTACCTACCTAACTAGTAAGGTTTTGTACTATCAGAGAAGTTGATTCCTAGGCAGATGGCGGACCTAAGTAATATTTTGGTCGCGTTAAGATGACGCCTTGATAATTTGGCTGTAGCGATGTCCATTTTTCTCAGCAATGACTAAAGCTAAGAAATTAAAGTTCACTGTCAGTATTCATCATGTCTTTGTCTTTGAATTACCCATAGCATAACACGATTGGTCAACTTTTATAACACAGAATAGTCAATCAAAAAGACCTCTGTAAAAAAGGGGATTCCTATTTTGCCAACAGAGGAGAGTGATATAAGCTTCCAAAATTTGTACATAAATTGGTTCTAGTATACACTTTAATTTGTCCATAGCTTATATGAAATGTATTTATGGTTTTTAAATTACGCGACAAAAACCATTTTGTCGCTACGCTTTCAATTTTTTGCTGTTCCATTGCTTGTTTTCTATGAGAGGCCGGGCCAGCCTCGCATAGAAAACAAGCAATCTCAAACACATCCAACACGGTTTTTCACTTTAACATGGCGTCACCTTGATCCGACCAGCTAACATTGAATTGACATAAAATGACCAAACAACGTAGGTCCGTCAACTGCCTACGAATCAACTTCTCTGATAACACATCGAAGCCGCGATGGTACATTACAGAGCCGATATGGCGCAGTCAAAACGGATATTAGTGGACGCGTACTTACGCATTAAGGGCATCTATCACTCAAAATGTTTTTGTATGGGCCACCGCGCGATTTTCGGAGCTCGGTAAGCTGCGGCGTACGCGAATTCTCTAGATATCTTGTCACTGGCATCAATAAATAAATGCTACAATTTTCATTTTTGCGAATATGGATAGATAATCATTTTATCTAATTAAAGCTATAAAAAATAGGTCGCTTAGTTCAGTATTCTTAGCACAGCATTGAAAAAAGATTTTAAAAAGAGGTAACTTTGGCTTTGTTTTCTATCGAGTGAAGTTCTTCTGTTTGTGTCAATTAATGCGAAGCCGAATACGTTATATCCTCAAGTAAAGGTCGTAATTTTTTCAAAATTTTTAGATGATAATGTAAGGAATGAAACAGGATCAAAAAACTTGTCCACGCGCTATTTCACTGTTACCTGCCCTTAAGCTTCAAGTAATACGAACGACAAATCCAGGTAAATTGATTTAATTTCACAGTCCCACCATATCATTACTAACACTTCACCCATTACGTAACGAAAAAACCCGCCATTACAATTATAAACGCATAATAGAAGTACCGGGTAATAGAAAAGAAAGATAATAATCATGACACTACAGGTAAATTATGCCATGTAAATTACTATACATAATAATGAGGTAACCCTTCGGAGGCAGAGCTATAATAAAAATCAATTTACAGTCCATCTAACGTATTCACCCCTTTACGAAAATTTCCCACAAATTATTGGGTGACAAACCGTGATGAGAATTGACGACATGCAGGTGACTATACCCACTAAACGCGAGGACATACCTACATCCGTTGGAGGACAATGTTTGATTTCATTTTAATGTGCATCAAATATAATATCATATCTTATTACCTAAATGCTATTTATTCCGGATAGTGAATATTATATAAGTGAAATTACCACACTATTTTCGTATTTAATCGGTGATATTTCAGAACGGAAATCAAATGTGTCTATATGTTTAAAATGCTATTATTACTAAATTATATTAATACGCGGTGGTCGGTTTCATTGAAACCAGGCCAGGAACGCAGGAGTAATTTTATAGTGCCCAGGTGTGTGCGCAGTACTATTCCTTTACTCTCATAACCCAGTGGGACGGAAGACCGACACGACTGGCGAGAGATCAGGCGCAGGACCGACTTTTTACAGGCCCATCTGGCGCATGGATCATCTTACTTGTCAGACAATCAGGTGATCAGCCTGCATTGTCCTAACCAAACTTGGAAATAATATGTTTCCATCGCGGAAATCTAACCCACGACCTCGCGATCTAACCGAGCGACGCTCTAGACCACTAGACCACGGGGGCGTTTACTAAATTATACATATTATGTTGCAGCAAACCCCCACTGCATACCCCAGAGCTTAGTTTGGCTAAGCATGGTTTAGCTAACCCTTAGAAAGCATCAGGATTGCATTTTTTAAATAAGCCGAAGAAGCAGACGTAGTCCTTAACCACCGTCGCCATGTTAGTCTGTCTATTCAATGCATATTATGTGTAAATGATGTTCAATTTAAGATGGCTTCCTTAAGAAAACCCTTAGCTTAACCCGGTTCTAGGGTTACACTAGGGTTTTGCAGCTTCATCTTCTTGGTAAAAGGTGGCCCCGTGCGAGTTTCTTACGCCGGTTCTTCTCGCCGGGTTAGTTCCCGAACCGCTGGTAGGCCTCATTTAGACGTTCTAAAAGTGTTTATTTTATTTAACCTATTAGGAAATAATTTTTTATTTTCATTAAAAATGCACTGCATCGCCTTGCTATGCAACGTAGCAACTTGCTACGTTGCAGTGTGCAGTGGACTCGCGTCTATTTGCCACATTTGACAGGCATAATATTTTACAATTTGTTCGTCTCACACTTTTTATCCCCTATTGTGAATATAACATTAAGTTTTTCATGTATAATGCTGTCAATTGACGCGTATAGACGTGACTAGCTTTAACAGTTGAGTAACTGGCCGGCCTATAATAAAATGCAAATATGAATTGTATGATAATACCATAATATCGGGCCCGTATCTAAGCATCGCTTTTAACGGTTCACGAGCTATAGGCGTGTTTTTACCTTTATTTGCTATTTACAATTAGTCTACATTATACATGGATAGACGGCTGTATTAGAGTAGTTACTCGATAGTCGATATAGTTATCCCTAAAGATATTTGTCGAATATATTTATTTGAACCATGAGTATTGAGTAAGTACCATCTTTGTAAGCTAAAGTTCGTATTTTTATAATTTTATTAGCATTGAACTAAGTTAATATTTTAACACATTAATCATCACATCATCACAGTCAATTTTACGAGACATCGGAAGTTGTCCTTGGATTATGTCATAAACCCGCTGTCCTGACACCATCAGGTGTCACAGATCCTAATCTAGCTGTCGCCGAAATAACGTTGCTTATTATAAAGCCGCTAATTAAATTGATAGATTCTAAACTTTTATGTAAACAAGGTGCATTTTTATTTGGTTTTCAAAGTTGGTATAAACTAAACTTAGATTTCTAAATCTTTTAGTTTAATATGTATAGTTAAAAACTTTAAAGAGGCAGGACAACGCGTCAAGGTTTTTGGTAAATATTACAAGGAACTCTTGTAATCTCTCTCCAATGAGTTAACATTTTTTACGTTAAATATTCCGTATTTCTTCTTTTGAGCTTTCTAATCTTTGCTCGCTTTATTGTCAGTTGTCACAGGCTCTCTTCAAGAGTTGTCCCAACTCCCAAGTCATACATTTCTAAATCAAAGGCAAAAATAACGTAATTTAAAGAAACAAACGCAGAATCATTTGGTAACCGACCTCTCGTTTTTTCCGAGCCCTTCGTCCGAAACGCGACAATAATAATTAGTTTGCCATCAGCCACACACGGTGAGTGGGCAAATTGGCTTTTTTTCGCTCCTACCCACCAAATTGCCCGTAGTATTAAAACGACATTAGTATAACAGCTGACGATTATCGTCTAAGCTTCTGTGACTTGTACTAGGAAGACTATTTCAAGAGAAATCGTCGTTTGCATAAATGGTACTGAATTGATTTTGATTCGCTGTTGTTTGCAAATATTCTGGAAAATTATGATTTATTAAAAAATATTACCTAATTTTTATAGCTCATAAAATTATTAAAAAGAGAGGGCTAATATGTAGCTATTAAGTGCGTCACACACGGTGAAGATACTATAATATTTTATCTTAAGATGCCCAAATATAAAAAAAATAATACTTATAATAGTATCTTAGGCTATCACACACGGCGAAGATACGATATTATCAAAAACCTGTTCATTTCCTTAAGAGTCTGCGTAATATTTCGTATCTTAAGATAACATTATAATATTCATTTGTGAAGACACGAAATATATTATATTTCCATATACTTAAGTATTTGCGTATTCGCTCGGTATCTCAAAATACTGTAGATGAAATATAAATTAACTTCGTCGTGTGTGGTGATTCATAGGATTTCTATGGTGAGCGATATTCTAAAATATGCTCTAAGATAATACATTTTATATTATCCTCACTGTGTGTGACGCCCTTTACTTCTAAACACGAATAATATAACATAATACTGTAGTCAATATTATTAATCCTGGACTACGAACCTCTTGCTTACGCTGTTTATACACGCGCCGTCCATTTGGAATTGATTATTTTTACCGCGTTTAACCATTCTTTACCGATTTTGGACTGTGGTCCGTGGGTCCATGCCTAGAAAACTTGGATATATCAACGACTATAGTTTATTCCCAGCTTTACGATTTATGGTTTAGGTATATAAGTACCGACATTATCGATTATTTTGAGTTATTTTTTATGAAAATACTAGATCTAAAAATCACACGAAACTAAATTCCAAATCATAGTGTATAATTTATTGTTAATCTTAATTAATTGTATAAAATTTATTGATGAGGCAAATTATGATCCGCTACAACTAGGCCAACTAATTGATATTCATAAATCGAATTCATATTATTATACTTTTGATATTTTATCACCCAAACAAGTTATCAATTAATATTAAAATGCAATAGTTTCAAGAAATTTTAAATAGTATAAGTATTAAGTATACGGTATACCTAAACTTTAAAACATAATATTATGACAACAGCTACTAATTGAATAAAGTTGTGGTCATAGCAAAATCTAAACGTTAAAGTTTAGACGAATATTTTTGAATTGTGGAAATTAAGGAACATTGTAATAAAATCATAAATTTTACATGCCTTGAATTTTTTGTATGAAGGCTATTGTTTATTGTGAAATACCTTCCTAGGAAACATAGCTAATCCTTACCTACTTATTACCTACGAAATTATCCCTGCTAGTTTTATAAAATTTAAAACTAACCAAGAACGTCGACAATCAACCGCTTCAATATGCCTGCAAGAGACGAAACCTTTGTTAACTTACATAAAACACCTGTTAACACTAAAGCCTGGCCCCTGTAATTGCTCGTTCCACACGGTAAACAGATCTGATAATGGCTCCGTTATATTTAATTATTTTAAAATGCTCCAAATCATATTTTATAAACAAGTTTATAAAAGTTACTGCATCGTATAAATATATCAGTAGAGTGCCTCAGCACTCTACTTGTTTGACTTGCTTAACATAATGATATTATGTAGACACAAGCTTTTCGCGCCTACTATAATAATAATTATAATATTATTGTCGTTATATACTTACACTATTTATCTTACTTATCTGGAATCCCACTTAATTGTGCGTGCACTCGATTCTATTATAAAGATGATATAGTACGGTCTAGTAGGAAGATGGTCTTTTGCATATTTATTATTTGATTATTTCTATCTACAGGAAGGAAAATTTGGCTTCAGGTCAATTCTAAGAATAATATGTTTGTGTTGCGGTCATACTACTTAAGGCAAGGAAACCGCATTATGTGGTATCGTGTTATATTTAAGGGTATATTCTACTAGTCAACAAGCCACAACGACGTTTAGCGCGTGGCCGATAATTAGAACTAGTACCAACATCTTATAAATTATCACTATTATAAGACGTTATAGTACACCACGCCCTCCTATCAATGTCATCGAAGTATCATTTTGCATGTAGCCGAAATTAGAATCGGTTGTTTTGCATCCATACCCCTGAAAAAACTTCATTCACGTACCATAGGATAGTGACACACCAAGTGACATCTATATATAATTATAAAATTGACACATAATTTCGATAAAATATATTTCCTGTGTTGTTTAGTCGGGCTGCCTGTCGACTGATCTTGATACAACCTGACCAAATTACATAGATTCATCTTCCCTAAGTTCTCTGATATCATGACTGACAAATAAATAAAAAAATCTACAAAAGCTCTACAAATGATCAAGGAACCCTAATAGTAATCTACGAATGGATTTATGATTTATAAACGTTGCCACATAACTACTTAACCGTTATATAATTTGGTCCAAATAAAGCAATCCAATCCCAAACCAAACAGGGCCGACTAATGACTTACCAAATAATATTCGAATTGCCTGACTTATTGGATTAAGGCATCGAAAGTTGACGGTCGTTAGGTAAAATATTGTAATGACTATAAGTAATCAACCTTTACAATTTATTGGCCTATCTAAAGTAGATCATTGATCGTGTGTGGTATGTTATGGTATCGATCTGTTGTTTTTAAAGTAGCTATTACGTTTGTACAGTAAATGATAACGATATACATCTGGGTTCTCTCTGGGTTCTCTCAACTCGAACGCATACCGAACCGTACCGAAGTAAAAATAATAAAAATAATTTGCTGTTGCATTATTATTTATTAATAATAATAGTATTTTAAAAAGATAAAACCGACTTCGAAATTTATTTTATATCGAGAATTAAAATTCCCTATCTCAAAAACTATTACCGATTTTGTTAAAACTTGCAACATATTTTCCTCAGTTGAACAATACACTTTTGAAATTTGGCACATTTGTTACATAATTATAGAGTACTAGCTGTCCCGGCAAACGTTGTTTTGCCATTTAAAGTATATTTTATCATCAGTTGATACATGTTTTACCCCCTCTTTTGTCCCCTAAGAGGGTGTGGGGGGGGAAGGTCATACACCAGATGTTAAGTTGAAAATCACAGTTAATACCTAATATGAAGTAAGTCCACTAAAGAAAAAAGTTGTATACAAAATCTGACCCCTCTTTGGTCCCCAGAGAGGGTTGAGAGGGGAGGGGGGGAGGATTTTTATACACCAGATGTTGAGTTGGAAGAAGACAAATATAATATATCTGTGAAAACCGTATGCAAATCTGTGAAAACCGTATGCAAATCGGATCAGTAGTATTCGTGTTAAAGAAAAAAGTTTGATACAAAATCTGACCCCCTCTTTTGTCCCCTTAGATGGGGTGGGGGGAAAAAATTTTATACACCAGATGTTAAGTTGGAAGAAGATAAATATATCTGCGAAAACCACATTCAAATCGGATCAGTATATTTCGTGTGATGCTGGAACAAACATACAGACAGACAGAAAGAGTGACAGACAGACAGACAGACAAAAAACTAACCACATTTTTGGCTTCTATAGCGATGTAGTGACAAAGGTGTAATTTCGGGTGTCATTTCATATCTTTTATGTACAGAATATTCATTTCTACAACAGAATATTTTCTTCCTCCCGCACGCGCTTTGGTGACGCTCACTATCGTAATATTTTAATTTCGCCATAATTTCAAAACCAAACGTCCAATTTTAATCATTCAAAGACCAAATATTATCTACATAAACTGTACTTAGTGATAAAATAATTTATTTTGATAAGGATTAATAGCGTCAGTAAAATATATCCGTTTAAATTTATTCCAAAAAAATTTAGGATTTTTAAATAAATAAATGGTTATTGTGCCTCACTCGACATAGATAGGTATAGTGTGTCGCGGACTTTTTTGTAGATATTTATAAGATCTACAATTACTTAGAACATTTTATGGTTCTATCTTTTATAGTTTAGGCAGCGTACGCAAAATAAGTAACTTTTCTAGCTGATTTTTTACACCTTGCGTCCGAAAAACTCAAATATCTTACGGAACCCTACTTTTTTCCAAAATAAAATGTAGCCTATGTTCAGCAGAAATAATGTGAGATTTCAATAGCAAAAGAATTTTTCAAATCGGTCCAGTAGTTTCGGAGCCTATTCGACTCAAACAAACAAACAAACAAACAAACAAACAAATCTTTCCTCTTTATAATAGTAGTGTAGATAGACTTTTACTGCGTAGTTTTCGTATAATTACCATAATTTTACGAAAACTACGCAGTTCTGGAAATATTGCATAACGTAGGTACATACGTGTCAAATTTATAACCTCCTTTTTTGAAGTCAGTTAAAAATGAGAACTTTAATGGATCTTATAAAGACATCTTATATAATATTATACTAGTAAACCTTTTCGGACTGCGAATACGCCTTTTGGATTGAGGGGAGCTTAAAAGAAAGCCTAAAAGTAAAACGATCATAATTATTGTGGCATAAGTTATTACAATACGTTTTTTAACCAGTATTCAAAATATTAAAAAACAAAGTTAAAATTAGGGAGAGACTAATAATTATAATGGTCGTATGTGTAAACTAGTTTAAGCTCATAAGCATAACCCTTGTAAAATATTATGATAATATACCGACATGTTAACGTTAGAACAGGTTTTTAATTAAACGAATCGAAATAAAGGTGTTCAGACTTGCGAGCTTCGGATATTACTCAAAACGTAGACGTAGGTTCGCAAACTGCATAAAAATCAATTTCTCTAATAATATTTTTTTTAGTCTTAATTTATTAAAACTAATGTTTTATGTTTCTTATATTTAAAAATCGGCCAAGTGCGAGTTGGACTCGAGCACGAAGGGTTCCGTACCGGTATGGAGCGAAAGTAGACAAAAAATTGTGTTTTTGTATGGGAGCCCCCCTTAATAATTTAAAACTTTATTTTAATTTTATTATTAATTACTAAAGTACAAATATAACTAAGGATTTTGTGAAAATTTACACATTGACTTATGGTATTATGAATTTACAAGCCAGTCAAGTTGTAACGAGTACGTATTAATTTATGTCCTCGCTCGGCCCCGCGACGGTAAATTAACAAAAACTCGTTTGACATACAATACAAATACAGTAGTTTCCCTCTTCTCCTCGCAAATTACCAATTGCGTCAAAAACATTTTTTACAACTTCATACGCTAGATTCGCAAGTCGCAACCAGTTTTTGGAAATCTGAATAAATGTGACAAGTTGACAACGAACCAGTAAATGTCATACTGTCCCATATTTTATATGGGACAGGACAGTCAACTTTTTTGACAATAATTATGCAAAATCCAATCAACGCGCACTTAGTAAGGAAATGGTACTAAAACTAGCTAAAAGCCGAGCTTGGTGAGGGCTCGCCGCTCGCGTCGTCATACTTTGATGATAACACTTAACTACATTGTATATAAATAAAAATTACTATGTTAAAGCACAAATCAATAGGCGTGATAGTTTTTCCGTAATGTGTACCACAAAATGTACAAGTTGTGGGATATACTAGGGCCCGTATAAATAGTCAGTACTTAAGATGCGACCCTGTCTCAAGACGCGGTTCGGCTCTGTGATTGGTCCAAATTTTGACAGCCGACCAATCACAGAGCCTGAACCGTATCTTGAGACCGAGATGTATCTTGAGTACTGACTATTTATACCGGCCTAGGGCTCGCTTCACTCGCCTTGAGAAATCGACACGACGAAGTACTTACGCTACATTTTGACTTTTGTAAAGTTGAATACAATGGTTGAAAAAACGCCTCCGTGGTCTAGTGGTACAGAGCGCGGCTCTTGACTCGGAGGTCGTGGGTTCGATTCCCGCGTTGGAAACATGTTATTTCCAAGTTTGGTTAGGACAATGCAGGCTGATCACCTGATTGTCTGACAAGTAAGATGATCCATGCGTCGGATGGGCATGTAAAAAGTCGGCCCTGCGCCTGATCTCTCACCGGTCGTGTCGGTCTGCCGTCCCACTGGGTTATGAGAGTAAAGGAATAGAGAGTGCTCTTGTGTACTGCGCACACACTTGGGCACTATAAAAAAATACTCCTGCGTAGCTGGCCTGGTTTCAATGAAACCGGCCACCGTCACCGAAACCGGTGTGGGAGCTATATTGAAAAAACTGATATAGAAAAATTCAAATCGAAGTATTTTGTTACATTTGAAAGTTAAAGGCAGATACAGGATTATAAAACGTAATAACTCTCTAGCCCTATTTGTTTCGCTAAAACAGTGCGGTTAGCGTGAAAAACGGTGATTGTATTATTCACCGCGGCTCGTGTCGCCCGCGCTGCCCGTTCCACCTGATTCCCCCCGTCAATGGATAACCATCCATCGAATTAGCCGCAATTGTTTTTATCCTCTCAATATCCGGCCAGGACGATGACCTCTTGACCAATCGGCTCGGCCTGATTATGCACGGGTGTATTGTGTAGGTAAGGGTTTCAGTAAGTGAATAGAGACCTTTAGAAGTCGGTAAGGTAAAGAAACAAATTTTCGGTAGAGATTAGAACTCGAAAGACTTTGTTGCGGAAAAAAATTAGCACGTGGTTATATACCTAAATTATAATTATTTTACTATACTGAAAATAAAATATAATTATTATTAATGTCATTGAAATAAATATATATTCACACGTGGTTATTAATTATACGGAACTATGCGACAGATAGCAAAAAGGAAAGCTTGTTAATCGTATCCTCATTTTTAATTTCCGAATCTATTGTTCATTTTACGTTCATATGCTACCTGTCTTTACAGGAAAACATTGTGGCAAAAACGTTCACACCATGGAAAAAATCAATTTGTTCCAAATTTGAAAATTCACCGAATCATTTGCGTTTTACCGTTATGAGGCAGCTAATTTAGAAGACAAAGATGTTGAATACGATCAAAGCATGGCCAATCGACGACCTAAGGATAAATCTGGTACCAATTAATGATCTAATTTCATAGCCAATTTCGACACAATACAGTCGATTTAGAATGTATCAAAATTCGTGAATAGGGCAAATTGATTTTTCTAGGGAGGTTTTAGCACTTTTAGCGTAATATCAATTGGGGTACCTATATTTAGTCGTTTTTGTTTAATATCTTCAGTTTGCAAGGAAAATTCTTATAATTGAACTTTCATTACACCATTTTTGCTAACAAACTTAAATTTTTTTGAGGAAATTTGTTTTTTCAAAGTAGTACTAGAGCTTTTTATTTTTTTTAAAAGAATATTTCAATTTATTTTTTCGTTTGCAACCACCCTAATTTCAAAAACTTTAATTATGTTTATGTCAATAAAAACGTGTCCAAGCTCATGTCCGACACGGCCGACTTCGTTTCCTACACGTTCTCTTTTGTCACCCTGCGCCGATTTTTTGCAACCTTTTTTCTCGCCAAATTAGTTTCAGAAACCAATATAACATTATATTGCACTAAAAACAAGCAAAAAATTGCGGTAAGTGTTTGACGATGACTGTCACTTCCGGAACTTAATATCACGGAATGATCACGTGTCTGCGAAAATCATGTGTTAATCGAAATCACAGACGACCACGAGCTTCAAAAATGGGCTCTAAGTTTGGAAGTTAAGGTTTATTTTCAGTCGCAGGAGCTACCCCCGGTGTGGCATACAAAGGTCCAAAGGCTACCGCTGGCGCCTTGTTATTAGACTTCCGAAAACGACCGCGTTTTTTGTCGTCTATCGGAAACCTCAAAGGACAACAAACTGACAAATTATGCCAACAAAGAAAAGAATCAGCGATGAAAGGGGTTTAGGGCACGAAATTGCCTACCGAATCTATTGTAGATTACCGAGAAACAAAAAACTAATGTTCCGAGAAATGGCCGGTGCGGTTTCGAGTAATTTATATTTTGATTGTCGTTGGCTTTAAGCTGGTAATAAAAAGCTTATTGTGGACACGCGTCAGTATTGTTTACTGCGTTTCCTCGATTTTTAACCGTGCCAAAAATAATCTTACTCTATTCCTATTAAACTTCGTTCCTTGTCATTTATGCCACCAAACAGCTACGTACCTAATAGAACGCGGAAACAAGAATCTACGTCATTTAATAATTATCGAAATCCATCGGTGGTAATGTAAATGGTAATCCCACTGTTTCCCCAATACCCAAAATCCCACTGTTTCCCCATGCCCCATAATAAGTTAAGGAACCACCACTAATTTACGCATGCTACTACGGATTACGTCTGCCCCAGTGGCCAGGTATCCTGATTGTGCTATTTTAATTCAACATTAATACAGATTTATTCCTCGTTCAATCTAGTCCGTTTCCTATCATGGCCGGTTTACACTATTCCAATCCAACGCTGGATTCGAATGTCAAAAGATTATGAAAATTGAAGATGAAAAGGCACAATGTGGACACAGCTATTTTACGAACTCTTTGAACATGACATTTTTAATAATGTCTAGTGTCTAATGTTAACAAATTAAGTAAGGTTTCGTATAAACTTCGAAAATTACATAATATTAATTAGTAAACATCTGTCCATCTGTCGCCAGTCTGTCCTGGACTCGCGGACAGGCGCGGGCGCCTTCGTATCAACGCCGTAAACTCTGAAACGATATTTAGCACTAATGCAAATGCTTTAACAAGATAAAGACCCAATTTCTTAACAAAAGTGAGATCAAAAAGTGAAACGGTCTTAAAAGATTAAGGAAAACAATGTCGTAAGTATACGATATATTGAGTTACTTATAAGAATCTAAGAAGATTTGCATTCGTTGAATACGAAGCAATGTTTGGTGGGGTACCTCAATGTAGAGAGTAAGAAATACACGATAAACTATTATTTTTACCTGCTACGACTGCAACTTTTGTAGACGCTAGAAATTGTTTGTAAGATAGAGCAACAAAAATCGTATCAGAAGAAAAAGCTGACAGAATTTCTTTGGTTATCATACAAAAATATGGGTAACGAATGATGCTAGACGTATTTGGTAGTGAGCTCTTTAATAGAAGTGATGCCATTGCAAATGTAGACCAGATTCTTATTCAAGCTATGTAGTGCAATCTATAATATTATAGGGTCTTAAGAGGGTCGATTTTGAAGAGGAAAGAGACCTAAATATTCAAATTAAAGATATCACCATGAGCCAGTCAAATACGAATTCGCTATGATCAACTTCTTGTATTATGAACGCTGTAAACATAAACAAAGAGGCAAGATGAATTAGCGAAGAACAAGGTCGTGATTGTGGTGACATTGAACTCTCGTTATCTGGCTGTCAGCGACGAAATATCGACGCCGATACACCAACCATTTCCTGTCCGGCATTCCGATCAAATTGACTATCTATTTCTGACCAAAACCGTATTTATTAATTGTCATGATAAGAAAGGAACACCTGAAAGGATAATGGATTTTGCACAAAATCTGCTTTGTTTATATTTTTTACGCAAGGTCACTACGCCCTACGGTTTAGACTGGGGTTGACTTTGGTAATCAGTTTTTGGTATAACTATAAGATATAGTAATAGGCATAACTTAAGAAATAAATATTTGTTATACCTGCTCGCTGCAAAATAAAATGCTTTCACCGTTGTTGACCAAATTATAAAGAGTCTCGCAGATGAAGTTGTGTAAAACAATTAAACATTTAATTAAATTATTCGTCGTGTTATTAGCTTCGTGCCTATTGGATCGTGACTCCAATAATTGAATTGAAAAATCAATCGTGCGGTAATTAAAATCGGATAGTCGGATAAAAGTGCAGGGCCAATTTTCACTAGTAACGGAGGGGGGCGGCGTCTGCCATTGGCCGGCGTACTGCAGGGGCGGGGACCGCCGTTATACCAAACCAGTCTGAGATGCATCTCGCTTGCCTCTTCATTAATATTTATATTAACTATGTTTTAATCGATATTTGATATGAGGCGGCGAACCTTTTATGTAAAAGATAATCTAAAGAGATTGTGAATTGTCAATAATACTTTCACCGCGGTTAATGTAATGATTCAGTCGAAAGGGTTAGGTATAGGTACTACTTCTAGTCATCGGGTACAAAACGTAATATATTGACTGCTATAACTCTAAATGTAAACAATTTACAACATACCCAATACCCATAGACATAAGACAAGCAACGAGACTGATTCTGAATTAAGTAAAACAAATGAAACCAAAAAAGTGATAACCATATTAAAAGCGAATAATTCTATGAACAGATAATCGAGTAATAAAATCGTTTTAACTGCATATTGAAATTTTATTGCTTTATTATCAATTCAACGAATTCCTGCCAGTCTGAATTATATTCATTTATGGTGAGTAGTTTAATAGGAGTGAATTATTACGAACGTTACTCGGTAATTATTGCTAATTACAATTATTTTTTAGATCTTAATTACATATAAATGTGTACAATGTACGCTCTGCTATGTCGATAACATCTTTGCTAAATCATTAAAATTTACTACACAATAAAAAATATAGTAATTTCTTTAGAATGTCTCTTTAATTTTTAGGCTTACAATTACTCGACTTGTATGGTATTTTGTGTAAGAACAAGATAATTTTCATAATCTAGTGCAAGAAATAAATTTTGTATTAGTTGTAGAAATTTTTCCGTAAGTCCTATGTAAGTACCTAAATATTGAAGAAGAAAGTTTCTGAATTTTAATTATTGTGAGTCTTATTTCTTACCGTTTCTAGTTCGTTGATAGTTACCTAAAACTTCTACATAATACAACAAGAACCTAATCCTTATTTCACTCCTTTATCAATAACCTACTACTTACATTTAACGTAACAAAATATGTTACTTTAGCCCAGTTCCAGTCATGATTTATTTATTTTAGTACCTTTGTCCATTAGGTATTCAAAAATATTTCTCCCAAACCACATGCTAGTAGCGATTGGCATATCCGCCATTTTTATTTAATTAAGCCTTTTTAAGATAAGAAACGAGTCTGTAAGGAGCTACTTGCGTATGTAACAGGTTTATTAAATCTCAGTTTTGCGGTTCCCGGGGTAATTTGTGGTTGACCATCGCCGTTTAAGTTAGTTCTGACTGGGAATTTTCTTACTTAATTTCTTCTGAGGTTTCATGTAAAATAGCCTTGTTACTGTGTCTCTGAGTCATGCCTCTAGTTAAGAATATTATAATTATTACAAATCTTCTGCTTCTAGTAGGTGTTTCTATGAAGCCGAAATATTTTTTGAAAGGTTTACATCACACTGAAATCTGTTTCTATAATAATATATTTTGTGACATGAAAAATAAACATTTCAAAAACTTTAAGTATACCAACAAGTGCTTAAATTATTCCGGTAAGCCACACTAGGAATTAATTACCCCCTACAGTTTGTCTGACAGTTTCTCAATACGGAACCGCTTCCTACAACATCTTTGCCTCCTTATTACTTACACTATAATTATGGTCATGATTTTAATTAATATAATTTCGTTTCTGTTCTGTTGTTTATGTTATTTTTGACGAGTAAAATAATTATTACAAACTTTTACAACGTGTTTCCAGTATAAATTTAACTGATAAAGTTACATGTGAACATAAAAAATTTAACTCCAATAATGAAAGTTTAGATTCCAGCAGTGATGCGTGACGTAACTGTATAAACAAACAAACACTTAACAAAAAGAGCAGAGAAATATGTGACAGAGGCACGCGGCCTTACCGGACAAGATAACCCTAAAATGAGGACATAACAAAAACTTTACGGGCGAAATTAAAAGCAACAACGAAGAAACAGCCTAACCCGCGATAACGCGTCATTTGTCCGAGGCGCCGCAGATAAAAGGAGGAATGTTCAAATGTGTGACGTCACACCACACGAATTCCAAAAATTTACGTTTTACGATCAATTTCGTTTTATTGGTACTGTTACATAATTATGTTCGACGTCAATACATTTTACTAATCTGAATAAAAGTCGTTCTCCGTCATTCCTTTAAGATAAGCCGTCTCTAGCATCCATATTTTGTTATTTTGTTCCTTAACAACTATTTTAAATTTTTATACAAAACATTTATCGAGTATCGTGTGTCTGGTATTTAAATTTAGATTTGCTTATTGTTATGTGAAAATCTCCGAGTTTCATTTTGTTTCACCTAGAATTAACATCAGTATCACCATAATTACTACAATTTCACTCTAATTTAACATGCTTAAGGTCAGGCATAACATTGTTGATTCTAGAATCTAGAGTCTCCACTCTACAAACTCAAAACCGAACCTCGTCCCAAAACAATATTAAATTTATCCGTAGCACGTCCGGTGGTCGCGTGGCTACTAATTATAGTGACTACTTATCGTGCGGTGACTCTCTCAAACCTTTTAGTGTGTCTCGGACATAAATCTTCAAATATCTATGGCTGACGCCCGCGCGGCGCGGCGCGGCGGCCGGGCCGTCTCGTATTAATTGCGAATACAGGATCCAGACCTGGGCATAGACGTATTACACCAATTACTATTAATGACGCTTTTAGTGTTTTATGCTTTTGCTACTTTCTTTTGAGTATACCTTACGTCTTTGTCAACAAGGACTTTGATTACAGCAATAACAATTATTATTATTATTGCGAGGTCGAATTTTAGAAGTGCTCAACCGATAGTCTTTTTATACATTTCTGGATGCATAATATATATTTAAAAAAACTGGTAATTATTTAAAATAATAAATAATAATTGGAGTTCGAGCTGACTATCATTATCAGGAATTCTGGCCACTTTAAATTTGTAATTTTTGATTGTTTTCTTACAAAATGTGGTCAAACAGTTTGATGCCCAGAATTATTTTAGATCGTCGATAGTTATCATATTTATAAATAGATCCCTAAATTCATAATTCCAAAAACTGTAATCCATTATTGTTTGAAGAATCCACTCGGGCGTCTGTAAGAAATTATCAAATTAGTTTTATCATTAATAAAAACCGGCTCGCGTCTACAAAGGATCCTTGGCATTGTTCACAGATTTTTAAATCGTCCATAATTAAATGGAATTCACTTTTTCTGTCGCGCACATCTCGGATGATATAAATTCCTGCTTCAGTGGAACGGTCGGAGGAAGGAAAAAGGATCAATTTGCCACCCTGCTCGGCCGCTGTTTAATATTGAGGAGCCAATCCTCCGATGAAATGTCAAAAAGAAATCAATAATCATCTCGTAGTTGGGACGTTTCGGAGGCCGGTCGAGGTACAAGCCCGAGGCTCGTCGACGACTCGCGCAAAAACCAGTCGAAATGAAGTTACTGATTCCACGAAGAATTTAATACCCGTATTGTATTTTCTTATCCATATTGACTTTGGAGATCTGCAGATAATCAAATCACTTCATTTAGGGCGATCAAAATTAATGTTATTAGTTGGAGTGGATTTTAATAATGTAACATTTGGAATAAACAATTAATGTGCTTACTAAATATTATTTACAGCTGCAGCTAACATGTTAGTAACAGTAGTTGTAATAAATTCATAACTAATATTCCTCGTTTTAGTCTTTCATGTCAAAATTTAGACCTGAAAGAGAGTTAACATGAAAATCAAGGCAGAGAGGAGCTAGATAACTGAAATAAACAATTTATAAGAGGTAAGATTATTTTATGACTCTTATAAGATCTTATAAGACATGACACATATTTTATAATGATTATATAAGAAAGGGAAAAATGTGGTAGGAAAAGGGCAAGGATAATATTATTATACTAGCTAAATTAAATAAAAAAGACTATATTCGTCCACTGCTGGACATTGGCCTCTCTCAATGAACGTCAAGATGCCGATCTCCTGCTACTCGCATCCTACATGAACCCGCAACTAAACGGAAATCGTCGTCCCAACAATAACAAAGTGAATATTGTACGTACATCAAATGATTTCAAAAGCTTCAGTAAATCAAATAACACGCTCCAGGATAAAAGAATTGCGACGCAATACATAAGATCAATACATTAATATGCAATCATAATAACAAAAACGCGACTCGTGCAAAAAGACAATTGATATAAAGTGATAATGATTCCATCTCTAATGATCGTGCATAAGAACGAAATCGTATTCAGCAAATCGAGATATCTCTATGAATGACATCGGATTGTGACGTGGAAAAAATGAATCCCAGCATGTGACTAATTATACGAAATTATACAATAACCGTTCGGATGGGCGTTTTTGTCACGGGAAGTTTTTAATCTGGAATAGTAAGTTGCATTTTTGTCGCTGTGAGACTGCACGCGTCTTTGCAATCATAGTATGTTAATGTGATTAGGTAGAGCAGTAGCACTACTCTGTACTTCGATATTGTTACTTATCACATAGTATTATCATTTATCACTAACTTTGAAGTTTTGATGAATCAGAACTTGATTAACATAGGTTTCAAATTTTATGAATTTGGAACTGAATTGAATCGAACAAGGTACGAAGCTGCTTCACGTCGCATTTAAATAGAATCAGGATACTTATAAGTTATAATAATTAATGATTTCTTGCGCCTAAGTTGTTCTACTAGTACAATTACTACGGTATACATTACATCAATTAATAAGTTCAATTATATAACACACTTGATTCCTGTCGAACAAATCGAAGACATAAAGTTTTATTTTCTCACATAGTATACTGTATAATTTTACGTTACAATAGTGTAATTGCTAAGAGTTTTTTAATTTCTGAATTCTCCCTACCACCTCAATTAGAGACATTAGCATACAATAGCTGAAATGGTTTAAACTGTAACGAAAAACATAATTCTTTGTAAATTTCGCAACCAACAATGGGGAATCCGGAGCAATTTTTCTTGGAATGTTCATCATCATCATCATATAACACATAACATAATTACGTCGTACGTTTCTTTAAAAACGTGACTATTTTTTGGATTCTAAGTTTTCTGATGATTAAATTATACACTAAAGCTTTTGATTGGCTGACACCAAAACAACCAAGCTATTGAATAAATAAAAGGGAACAAATATAATGACTACCATAAAATGCACTGATACCCTAAGCTTTGATAGCCAAAAATAATTACTTAACACCAAAAAAGTAAAGTCTCAAATTGCAATACTACTAGCTACTACTAGTTTTTGTCACGACTACACCTCAAATTGTAATCGAACGCCAAATATAGTAAATGATCACCAAATAAAGTAAATGATAACCAAATCCTAGCGATCGGTTTCATCGGTTCAGCAGTTAGGACGTGAAGTAGTAACAGACAGACACCTACTCTTTCCAATTATTTAAAATATTAGTATGGATGGATGATGAGAGTAATTTACTTTATTCTAATAACGAGATATAATTCTTTTGTTTATTCAATTTAAATCAAAATGTAGTTCAAATTTTTGTGACTATTTATTTTGGTGATCATTTATAATTTTGGTGATCATTTACTAATTTTGGTTATCATTTAACATTAAAATGCTAGTATAATTTACTATTTTTGGTTTAACAATGATTTATTTGGAGTGATTTTGCATAAATAGGATAGCAAGATGTTAAATCTAAGGTTATCATTTTACATTAAAATGGTGATCTATGTTTTGGTGGTTGTTTACTATTTTTGTCTGTGAAATATTACTATTAATTCTGGTGATAGTTAATTATAAGCCTAAATAAAATCCTGTTAAAAACCTAAGATTGTACAAAACTTTCTGTCCACTGTCAAATGTCTGTGCTGGTGCTGCCTCTAGCATGAAAACATGGCAGTAATATAACTGTATTTTAAAAAGATATAAAACCGGCTTAAAAATTGTACGTAATTGAGAATTAAAACTCCGTATCTCCAAAACTACTGAACCGATTTTGATGAAACTTGAGTGTTCCCTAAGTTAAACAATACCTAGTACAACAAAAAAAGAATTACTAAAATCGGTACGGTAGTTCCAGAGATATGCGAACACAATCATAAAAACATACATACATACTTACATACTCTTTTGAAATTTGGCACATTTGTTTAGACGCTGATAAAGACTAACATGAGTATACAAAAATTGGGCAGTTCTGGAAATATTACTTTTTTTTTTTTAAGAAGGCAGGTCGCTGTAGCCCTGACGTCACTGCGACCCATAAGGATCTATTGTGAGAAATATTACATACATACGCGTTGAATTGATAACCTCCTTTTTTGAAGTCGGTTAATAATATCCTATTAAATGAATTCCAGCTTAATCTAGTAATCTAAAATATCTATGGCATATGCACTTGATTGCATTTGAAATACTTTGTTACTTAACGATAATAATAATTATTGTTAATGCATTTTTTACATTTATCGTAGTTAAGGAAGTGCAATTATATAAAATACTCAATATTATGGTCATAGCTAAGATTAATAATTAAATTGAATATTACTTAGTAATATAAGTAATAACACAATATAAATTATATACAGTAATCTTTGCTCTAGGCCACCCGAACCGGACAACCGCCTATTATTATTATCGTTGCGCTTGCCAAATTAGTCAAATTTTCAGTGGTAGAAAGTAAACTATTTTATTAAATGATTGATGGACCTATCAATAAATTAAAAAGTCCATACATAAAATGATTTGCTACCATAGCGCATTTTTAGTTTATTGATAAGTCCAAATATAATTAAATATGATAGTTTATTGTTAACCCCTGAAAACTTGATTAAACACATAAAGGATTTGGCAAGCGCAACGACGATATTATTATTATTAGCTTAGCAGTTTTGATAAAAGGTTGTCGCACGCGGCACATCATACGAGTAAAAACTTGAGTCTATATGTCTTGAGTTCGATTTCAAGGAGACAGCTAAATTACTCTACTGTATGATACGTATACTGTGGCAATTCTTATGACCTGGTTTCATTGTATGGTGCTATGAGTGTTATGTTAATTAGCATTGATTTATATAATTAACTGAACTATTTTTTAATCACGCGTAAACATAATAAACTAATAAACTACCTCTTTTTATTATGTGTATTCGTAATAGGTTCCATTAGCTTCTTGTATTGTATGTATGTAATTATTTCGTGATTTTTACATACTAAATGTATTTATTGTTACTTGCTGCAATTCACTTGCTTAAAAATTGTATTTAGCCGAATATAGAACGTCCTTATTTAAAAGTCGACATGATCATAAATAAGTAACAACAATTATAGCCGCGCGGTGAATCCGACACACGAAAAGCAGTATAATTATGATCAGAATGAACATTGAACATCCATATCCGTCCCACATACATACATACATACAATATACATACATACATACATACACAAGTCAAAATCATAGCTCTCCTTTTTTGCTTCGCCGTAGTCGGGTAAAAATTTGATTACACTGCATCGTGATGTTGTAATGTGAATTGACCCTTATTTTTTATGAAATAAGGGGGCAAACGAGCCTTTGCTCGTTTGCCCTTTGGGTCACCTGATGGAAAGCAACTTCCGTCCCCCATGGACACTCGCAGCATCAGAAGAGCTGCAGGTGCGTTGCCGGCCTTTTAAGAGGGAATAGGGTAATAGGGGAGGGTAGGGATGGGAAGGGAAGGGATTAGGCCTCCGGTAAACTCACTCACTCGGCGAAACACAGCGCAAGCGCTGGTTCACGCCGGTTTTCTGTGACGACGTGGTATTTCTCCGGTCGAGCTGGCCCATTCGTGCCGAAGCATGGCTCTCCCACGTCGAAAAATTCATGGGATTTGACGTCTTATGTCAAATCCCATGCATTTTTCTAACTTCCCCGTCAAATTATCGAATGCAGGTTGTCTAAATGCCCTTTTTCTGCAATCGCTTTTGCGTATTGCTTGCTCTAACTGCAGTCCGTCACGCGATGTGGTGTGTGTGTGTACTGTGTACATGCCCTGTCTATAAACATGATATATTAATATGATGCTCCGATATCATGTTTAATGTGTTCAGAATAATTCAGAATGTACTTTATGTCTATTGCCTTATTTAATCAGGTTTTGTTAACTGTTAAGCTAATGTCTAAAATTTTATCCGAATATACCTATGTACTTTACTTTTTTGTTTTTTTTTAAGTCACAATCTTTAGGATTCAATATTGTTGGCCTTAAACTGCTTTAAGTCTCTATCTTGGGCCAGCCACGTGAAGTTGCCGCGGAAGTGCGCAATTTCCGCGCCATTATATTTGATTGACGTAATTGCGAGGAGATTTTTTCAAGAAACTTGTACCTCAGAGTAAGAACAGCACAGAGCCTACAGCATAGAGTGGAGTCCAATTTTAAGAATTTGGGTTAATCAATTTATTCTTTACTAGCTGTCCCGGCAAACGTTGTTTTGCCATTTAAAGTATATTTTCTACATAATCAGTTGATACATGTTTTACCCCCTCTTTTGTCCCCTAAGATGGTGTGGGGGGGGAAGGTCATACACCAGATGTTAAGTTGAAAAACACAGTTAATACCTAATAATATGAAGTAAGTCCACTTGTATACAAAATCTGACCCCTCTTTGGTCCCCAGAGAGGGTTGAGAGGGGAGGGGGGGGGAGGATTTTTATACACCAGATGTTGAGTTAGAAGAAGACAAATATAATATATCTGTGAAAACCGTATGCAAATCTGTGAAAACCGTATGCAAATCGGATCAGTAGTTTTCGTGTTAAAGAAAAAAGTTTGATACAAAATCTGACCCCCTCTTTTGTCCCCTTAGAGGGGTGGGGGGAAAAAATTTTATACACCAGATGTTAAGTTGGAAGAAGATAAATATATCTGCGAAAACCACATTCAAATCGGATCAGTATTTTTCGTATGATGCTGGAACAAACATACAGACAGACAGAAAGAGTGACAGACAGACAGACAGACAAAAAACTAACCACATTTTTGGCTTCTATAGCGATGTAGCGACAAAGGTGTAATTTCGGGTGTCATTTCATATCTTTTATGTACAGAATTTTCATTTCTACAACAGAATATTGTCTTCCTCTCGCACGCGCTTTGGTGACGCCCACTATCGTAATATTTTAATTTCGCCATAATTTCAAAACCAAACGTCCAATTTTAATCATTCAAAGACGAAATATTATCTACATAAACTGTACTTAGTGATAAAATAATTTATTTTGATAAGGATTAATAGCGTGAGTAAAATATATCCGTTTAAATGTAGTCCAAAAAAATTCAGGATTTTTAAATAAATAAATGGTTATTGTGCCTCACTCGACATAGATAGGTATAGTGTGTCGCGGACTTTTTTGTAGACATTTATAAGATCTACAATTACTTAGAACATTTTATGGTTCTATCTTTTATAGTTTAGGCAGCGTACGCAAAATAAGTAACTTTTCTAGCTGATTTTTTACACCTTGCGTCCGAAAAACTCAAATATCTTACGGAACCCTACTTTTTTCAAAATAAAATGTAGCCCATGTTCAGCAGAAATAATGTAAGATTCCAATAGCAAAAGAATTTTTCAAATCGGTCCAGTAGTTTCGGAGCCTATTCGACTCAAACAAACAAATCTTTCCTCTTTATAATAGTAGTGTAGATGTAGATAGTCCAATTAAGACTCAATATTCAGGTCAACTCCTGGAAAATGTAAGAGGCAAAATTTTAACTCTTTAACAGCTGATAAAAAAAGTATTTTTATTAGACGATCGATAGAGATGGCAAGTTTAGTGAACATAATATCTGTAAAGGGTTCGTAATAAAGTTAATAAGCAATGCACCACATACAATTAACGACTTAAAGTTCCCAGTACTTACTTGTGACCAGTAACTTTTTGTGTGGACTGCTAAATGCTAAATTATTTTGATTTTTATCGATTGCTAATTTTTCCTTAGCACGAACGTCACAAAAAGCCACTACCAACACATTTAGCAGATGTTGTCGTTATTGTGTCATAATGTAATCATTATTAATTAATACAAGCCTCCATCACGCCACAAGTTTTTGAGTTACGAAATTACCGGAATACGAAGGTTGCACTTTTAGCGATTTGCACGCTATTAAAGTGAAAATTTTGTTGAATTCATTGTTTTCGATAACAAAAGGCCTGATTTATATTTCACTAGATGACGCCTGCAACATTTTGTTTATCGCGCGGGAACCGTACATTGTTCCGGTATAAAGGTATCCTGTCTTTTCCGCGACTCAAAGTATCTCTACGCCAAAGTCCAAACAGCAAAATCTATTCAGCGGTTTGAGGTAAAGGGTAACAGACAGAGAGATAGACACTTTCGTATTTATTATAATATTAGTATGGATATTGGATAATCAGTAATCACCTAAATATTGTCCCCACTGTACTAGTAATAAAAATATTTACATAGCGAATGGCTGTACCAGGAATGATTTTGCTGGTAAAGTATTGTGAAAGTATTTGGAGCAACTTAAGAGGAGTCCACACCGCCGTTTTTCCATACAAACGTTCTCCCCTGTTTCCTCCCTGGATAATGCCGGTAGAGTTATAAAATAAAACATAGGAACACAGCTCAAGCCTTTCTTTAATCTTCAATGAAAAAAGTACTTAAATCGGTTAAGTTTTGGAGAAGGAATCAGTCCCAAAGAATCGATGATTTTCTGTTCTTTTATTAGAACTTTTGTCGTATTGTCTCTATCGCGCTCTGCGGTGCGATTGGTGAGACAGCAATACATTTTCAAATACCTATTTTCAATTTCTCTCGCCCTTTGTGTATCCTCTTAACGTAGCCCATATCTTCATGGCATGTCATGGGGGAACCGTACATTTTTTGTGACAAAATCTTAAATTTCATCCAAATCGCTACAGCGTGAATAGAGTCATACACTTTTGCAACTAAGTATAATACTTATACTAAGAAATATGGATAATGATAATGGCAATAAACAGGTAAATAACAATTAATTAAATAATATAGGAAATTGCTATTAATGACATTATGATTTCAACAATAACAGGTAAATGATTTCAATTGGAATTTAAACCACAATACAATAGCTAACCTACGGGATTCCTTTCCTTTACACTTTACAGTGATAGCGCTTATATTTGACATAATCTACACTAATATTATAAAGAGGAACGATTTGATTTTTTGTTTGTTTGTTTTGAAATTATGGCGAAATTAAAATCTTACGATAGTGGCTGTCACCAAGGCGGGACGAAGACAATCTGTGCAGTGTGCAGCCTGCATAAATTATAATGACTGCGTCGTCGATGTTATAGTGTCGAAGTCTGTGAATTGAACTGGGATTTGGGAATCATTTTGATGACCGAGTCTATTCTGGGTAGGCTTTTTGCAGCGGTAGCCGGTAACCTACATTCACGCGGGCGGAACAGCGGGCGACTGTTAGTATCCAAATAAAGATAAATATTATGACACCACTAATCGTACTAGGAAAAACCGCAGTGATAGATAATTTGTTGAATTATACTAAGCAACTGGAATATTGAAATACTGTTTAAGCTTATATTTTATACGAGATAATCTTTTTTTTTTTAATTCAGGTTGAAATTTTACAATGTGGACGTAGACCGTAATATTACGCTGCCTGCATTTTGTCCCATAAAAAAAACATTGCAGCGCCTCGTCACATTGCAATGTGGATTGACCCTAATCATATAAATAAAACAAAACTATCGATCAACTTGAGATCAGCTTATCGGTGTAATAAGGCTTAAGACGAGACTTACCACAACACATCCTTAACTGACAGCTCCTGTCAACAGTAACTCAGGCACCACATTTAGGGAAATAAACCTTAATGTCTTACGATAAGATTTATATTAGAAAATCAATAGTAGTTTTGTCAAGAAGCATAAGAAAATAAACCTTAACATATTAGTTTAAAGTTCATATTAGGATAGCAGTTGAGTGACCACAGCATAACATATTTTACAGTATCTAACAAGTTATTGCTTTACTATGACATCTGTGGTATTGTGAGATGTAGAATTAATTAGTATAGTAGAATAAATATTATGATTTTAATTAACATAATATGGTTTACTCCAGCACTATGCTCGCGACTTTTCATAATTAACCCGTCGATCGTGGAAAACGAGACACAATAGAATATCTATTGTGTCTCGGTCATCGGTGACCGTATGGGGCTTGATGAATAATTAATAATTATAATCTACTGAGCGGAAAGCCCTTAGTTATTAATAAAATATGAAAAAGATGACGTTTTGAACTTTGAAGTAGTTGTTCAACGAGTTGTTCAAGTTGCTGAAATTCGCGAGTGCAGATTAAATCATTTTGAAAAGTCTCAAAATTAAATTTGAATTTTAAAGATTCTTTTTTTGAATTCGTAACTTTTGAAATTAAAAAAAAAAACGAATTTTTAATTTCTGAAATCGGCGTTAATGATCAGTGTTCACTGATCAGTGATCACCCTGTATTCAATTCACTTTTTTTCGCGATTGTACCGCAATTAGCACCTTATCTTACTTGTCAGTGCCAACTGCCAGGTACAGTCGCGGTGTGGCGAAACACAGGCATTAGCCTCCACTTATCCGACGCAGCACTGACGTTAGGCCGAGCGGCTCGAAGGACCACCAAAACGCAGGTTCGCTGATATATCGTATTATAATATTGTTCAACGTTGTCTCCAAGGTGTGAAGGGTTGACAGCGTATTCGTAACGTTATGAAATGTCATTACCGTACGGACCAGAATTGCGCAGCGTGCATTTTACGAAATGAAAAGATTTTATTGAATTTTGCTTACTGATACGGCATAATATATTATATTACGGTGGTCCGTGGTAGACGCCCGTGGACGCCGTGACGGACACTGTCATAATTTTTATGAAATTCGTCGTCGATTTTACGCAATTTAGACGACTTTTTTAGAATTCAGAATTTATGAGAAATTTAGATTCAGAGACATACTTATTCATAGAAGGGGTACAATCGTCTGTAATTTTTTAATATTATATTAGACCAGGGATGGCGAACCTTTTCGTATCACCGTGCCCTTTTTCTGAAGAAATCTTACTAAAGAAGTCATAAACGTGCCATTAATTTTTATTTTGTGATTCGGTGAGCATTTCAAAATTTGCCTTTTTTGGTGCATACTATGCAGAGGTGGATCTATACCTTTCATTGATGGGAAAATAATTTCGATAGTACTAGTTTTGCTGAAGCATGTTTAGTAATAATATAATAATATAATATCTATGGACGCTTCACACCACGTCAATCTGGCCCCGTGGTAAGTACCTGAAGGACTTGTGTTACGGGTACCAGATAACGGAAATATATTTAATACTTTTATACTATATTACATATATTTAAGATTTTTATTATATTTATATGATAAATATATCTAATACACATCCATGACCCAGGAACTTTGAAAACTTTTTGTTCCGTCGGCGGGATTCGAACCCGCGACCCCCGGCTTAAGCTACCAACGTGCTATCCACTGAGCCACAGAGGTCGTCGTTTAGTGTGTGAAGAATTAGTTCGCCATCCCTGTATCAGGCTAATGAATCTGAAGATACTTCTCATGCTTAAATGCCATGTTTATATGCTCTATGATGCATAAAATATAGCTCTCATACAATTTCGTTAAGATAGCGCTTCACGTTGCTATCGACTGCGCCTGCTAGGCCCACTAAGCATATAATATTTAGCCTTTATTACCATGCAAAAAGACTCAAGTTGCAATCTGTCACAAATATTGACAATCATATGGATTATGGGACCGGATCTAAAGCCCTTTAATACCTCATTTGACATGTCACACCTTTTCATGTCAAAATTAAGTAGCCAATAGGTGGTAATCAGTACTTCCTATGTTTATTTTAGGACTAAATTCGATCATTGAACTATATTCTCTTTTTGTCACTCTTGGGTGCTAATTGCTATACAGGGTGTAACAAAATTAAGTGATAATACTTTAGGGTGTGTCATGTGTCCCTTATACTGCGTGACTGGTGAGACATGTTCAATACTTGAGGACGTGATATTTGGCTATTATATTAGTTGGAAAAAAATAATATAAAAAAATAATATCAATTGATCACTGAGTAAATGTAGCTTAAAGTTAAATAATTATTTACCCAACGCATGGACACCGCGAGCGGGAGGGGTAGTTGTGTGGTGTTTCTTTGGTAGCGCACGCCTCTGCACCGGCCGCATAGTATGCCTACTTGCCTAGCCGCGTAATTTACTTAGTATCCATGATTCATTAATTTTTGGGAAATTCAAAAAAAAAATTAAGAACCTAATTTTATTACATATTTATAATGAGAATCGAGTACTGAATACTCTCCTTAAATATCGGTATTGACTCACCAGTCATGCTGTATAGAGTTCACTGTGAAGGTAGCCTAGTGCTGAACAAGTAAGTTTTTTGTTACATTTGTATGGAAAATTTCATGACGCTGTGCGCGCGCTTGCCCATACAAATCACAGTCCTTTTCCGGGAGTCCGTTGCGCCGTAATTAGTTTAACGCGCGGGAACCGTACATTTTTTCGGGATACAAAATATGTCCTTTCCCGGGACTCAAAGTACCAAATTTCAACAAAATCGGTTATGCGGTTTGGGCGTGTAGATGTAACAGGCAGACGCACTTTCGCATTTATAATATTAGTATGGAAATATGGATTTTGCAGCTATAACTTATAGCATAGTGTTATACTTAGTACATGAGTACAAACGCCAGTATTAATTATTGTTTATCGACTACTGCTAATACTGTGCAATACATTAATACTCGCGATACTACCGCTAATGAATATGGAAGCATGGACATGACACGCTGGTACGAACTCTAACTTTCTTTTTTGAAGTAAAAGATGCCTATGAGGCGTTGTGCACTTTTTGCGATGAGCGAAAATGTTAAACTCGCGTCAGGACACGTGATCTGGATCAAAAATTAGTAAGACAAGGTATTAGAAGACCATACCCGAAATTACATAGCGAAAGTAATAATAGTTATATCCCTCGTTTTCCGTCGGGCGGTGAAAAGTATGACTTTCCTTAGACGTCAAAAGAAAATTTAATTATGTAATATGTAACTTTATAGCCTATTTAAATTTTCTCTTGCAGCCTAAGGAATGTCAGACATTTTGAACATTTTATACTATTTAACATAGAAAATCATTTAGAATATTTGAATTTTATTACATACTCCGGCCCTGTATCACATTGAACGGAGTCGCGGCAACAAGTTTATCTCTAATTACTATCTACCTACTTCCTACGAAAGCTTCAAACCAAGTTTTGCAATGAGACTTGTTTAAACGAGATCAGGTGGCTCAGTGGTTAATTAGTTGTGAAACGTAGTGGGCTCACTGTGATTTGTGAAAGTAGCAACGCTGAAAGATCAATTTTTTTCACTTTTGTATGGGCGTCACGAGTTTCTCCATATAAAAGTGAATAAATAACAGTTAAAAAAACTAAAAACACGCTTTTTATATAAAGCGTCAGTTACAAACAAACATACAAATTGAAAAATGGAATAATTATATCAAATTAGTGTATTGTCATTGGTCCTCGATAAATCTACAAAGTTTGAACGAAATCTGGCCGTTTAAAGTGGGTCAAAATCGCGCCCAAAGAAGTCGGTTACAAACAAATATACAGGTGAAGCTAATAAAAAGCGTATAAAAAATGGTATTTCAGCGCTGCTTTCACAGTGGACTATCTACAAGGATAATGTACACACCCTAAAGTATTATCACTTTCGTTACACCCTGTATAAATATTACAAAGATATATTATATAATTATAGCTATGTATAACATATTGTATGACACATGTTAGTAAACTAATAGATAATCCGATAGTTGTATGCGGAATAAGATAACTCCTAGATATCGACCGGTGCAGCCACTTATAAGATTAATTACAATTATAAGCCCCTGCATAAATCATTCGATTACTTAGAATTAGAAACCTGCTTATTCATCGTACAATTTATAAGCTTACTAATTAAATTACAAGAAATTATTAAGTTGATATCATTCTAAGAAAACGCGTTTAAGTCTTTTCTACGAGATATTTTCACGGGCTAATAAAAATATGTACACTGTACAGTGTCGCTATGTACATAATATTGTAGTTATACATTACATTCCTATTTACTATATTATAACTTATAGTTTATACGATAGAAATGTAGGTTAACAACATACAAAGACAAAACACTATAGGTCTAAAGACATTAGGTTCTTCTTATTAGTTACTAGACTTTCCGCGCGGCGTAAATTAGGTCTTTCAAGGAAACCGTATATTTTCCCTAAAAAAGACTATGCCTTTCCACGTGGCTGGTGACTGGTGAGTTAAGAACTTTCAATTTCCCACGTTTTTTTTTACATTCTCCTCTGTTTTTTTTCGCTCTCATTTATTACAGCGTGATGTTATAATAATTATATACTCCATAGCCTTTCTCGATAAATGTGCTATGAAACACTAAAAATTTTTTTCAAATCGGTCCCGTGGTTCCTGAGATTAGCGCGTTCCAACAAACAAACTATTAAAGTATAGACTAAATGACCCGATGAAGTTTGTAGTTTATACTTTCCTCCCAATATGAACCTTCCCTGAACTTTCACGAATATTTCAAGACTAAAATTAGCCAAATCGGTTTTTATTTAGGTATGTATAGAGGTTATAGATGAGCAAAGGCTGAAGCTCTATATTTTTTATTTTTAAATATAATAGAAAGTACTGAACAACAAGATTAGAACTATTTTGCTTAAGTAATTACTAATTAATTATAGACTTTCATAACATTTAAACAACTTAATTATTCTCAAGCCCACGTAGCCGATGTATAGGCCTACATTAGTGGAGCATTGTAAAGGTGATGTCCGCATGATAGCAATCATTATGGTAATAGTGTAAACACGACTAATTTAATAACGACCTAATATACAAGTATTATAGAGTCGATATTCCAGTAGCGGGCCGCGCGAGGCTAACAAGTGCCCGTATCGATTCCGGTCGACCCCAGACAGGCTAATTACGAACTTAATGCGTCAATGAGCCACTGCATAATGTTTGCAAACATTGTTGGTTACCATGATTTTTGAGAAAAGAGGACTTTATTGATGCAAAAATTTCTTGGCTAGTTAGTAGTTGTTAAGTAGTAGAGCTGCAGTGCTCTTTTTTGGGATGAGTAGAAGAAAAGAGTACCTACTTTATTCAGGTAAAAACTTCTTTAGTGGCGTTTCGTTTTTTATTAGGGATATGTCATATTATGTAAAAGAGTAAAACACGTGACCTGATCGAAAATCGGTAAGACGGAGGGAGAGAAGACCGCTAGCGCAGCAGGGATTATTTTTCCAAGAATTAAATTACGAAAATTTTAAAACTAAAATGAATTCAATCCATGAATTTTATAAATAAGAGTATTCTGCAGAATCTAGAAATGCCTAGATTCTGCAGAATCCTGAGGGATCTATCAAAATTAAAAAAAAATGTGTCATTTTTAAAATCATTTACAATAATTTCATAACATAATATCTAATATCTACTATCAAGGAGGATGGACTACTTTTGGTTGACATTTCGTTATGTTTGAAAAATTGGAACATCTTCATTGTCTACTGTTTCGGTTCTACCATGGAGACTTTACACACAAAGCTACAAGCTTACATAATTACATGTGATGTTCCAAGGTGCGCTGGACGATGTCCACCGCCCGCATGGGCCGCATGCGCACTGCGCATGGGGCCACATGCCGCATGGGGCCGCTAATATACGGTTGCGAAACTAATACACGACACGATTGACGGTGGGTAGGGTAACCATTTAATTATTGACATTGTTTATTAATCGATAAGGTAAAAAAATTAAAAAATATAGCATTTAAATAATTAATAACCATGAATATTATGCGAATCTCAAGAGTCAACTTCTTATATGGGGGCGCCTGCAACCTACTAGTTACTACATTACTTGTCAAATAAAAAAATGAATGTTGTTCATGATTATTGATTGTAAAATATTAATATCATACGATATAGAGCTTAGGTATTTACTCTACAATGAGCTCAAAACATAGCTCAAAACATGTAATCTAGTGGTGCTTAAAACTCCATGAAATTTGTATTTTTCTCGACAAACTAGAACAATAATTAATTACATTACCTAATAATTAATAGAGAGATAAAACTACAATTGTACAGAAAATGATAACTTAATTAGCGGTGGGCAGCCATGCGCGGGATTTTACGTCCCAAATCAAGAACAATTAAATGGACAGCTACAATAATTATTAATTATAACTTAATTGCATCTTTAGACTCATAGAGAACAGAAATATTAGTATAGTAAGTAGTAACCGTCATAGTTCATACTAGGCCGTCCAAATCTTCGCAATTTGGGCCTAATTTTGAAAAAAATATAGGTGCCTACTATGTTATTGTATGAGTGATAAAATATGATAATATTTTAGGGCACATACATCCCTTATACACGGACTTTTGACTTTGATGTTTGGTTAAATTATGTAACTTATTTTTAAAAAAAGTTTATACTTAGTCCCTAAAAAACCAAAAATATATGTATTCTATTTTGTAGCGAAAGTATTTTTAATTAATATGTAACCTCAATAGTAAGCTATGCTAATTTCAAACATTTTTTTACGTTTTTTACATATTTTATAATCTAGGTTTATTCAATGATAGACACGTATACCTAGTGTCTAAACCACTGATTCTATTTTATTTTTTATTATTACAATATAATAATAAATTATCACAATTTATAAATAATGTTCTGTGATTTCAGTTTTCAGATTTTGATTATTGTACATAATATATTAATGTGCAATACATATTATTACGTACTTGTATATTTACTTATTTTATTTTTTTGTTTCAGGTAAACACAACAATTATAATGGTTACAGCACTGAGCACTAATACCTCAAACAACGTCAAACGTTCAAGTATTATATTGACTCTATAATATCAAATATAAAATCAAATATAAAAAAATATTAATAATTATGAATTTTCGTGGCTCCTCTCGTGTTTTAGACTCCATGTATCACAAAAGTACAAAGTATAAAAAAAACTTCAGGTTTTCTCTACCTTACAATTATTACAAATGAGGGAATTAAAAATCTACCAGCTGATATTTAAGAGTAAATGAGAGGTAAATATTAAGTATAACGTACATAATATGACAGAGATCGTTAATTTGATTATATCATACATAATTCATCGTATGAGAACGCGCTATGTGGTGAGCTGAATATGTAAATGACGGTTATTAATATCTGCCGAGCCTTGTTATACTTCTATGATCATATTATTAATTTAATTAAAGTATGAGGATATGACATGGTCATTATTTATTCCGTAGCTTAGTAGAATGAATACAACTCTCGATATATTAGGCTACTTTTTAAAGACAGCAACTTTTCTACTTAAAAAAGGCTTGTTTTATACTGCACTTGAGAGTATGTATAAAACAGGCCGGTCGGTGCGGCGTCTGAACACTTTTGAAAATTAAAAAAATATGTTCAATTTAAAAGTTGATGTATAATGGTGCTTCACCGCGAGCAAGTAACATTTTTAGAATCGACTTTCTTGAACATTACATTACAACACCGACGAGCATTCACGTGTAATGTAACATTGCAGATTCGACTTTGAGCATTACATAGCAAGTTGACTTCACTGTCACGTAGCATTGATGTTACAAGTTGTATCAAAATATTACACATTGTAATTTGTATCATTACAAGATGCGCATTGTAGTGCATAGTTCTCTTCCCTCACTGATGTAATGCTCGACTCTGTAACGTTACATTACAAGCGAATGCTCCCGGTGAGGGAGTACCTTAAGAAAAGTTACTTAAATTCAGAATTGTATATTTTATTGAAAGTGTCAAAACAGAATAATACATTCATTACATACGTATTTCAATTGTTTTTACAAGCAACGTCACTGAACGTTGCCTACATAACATATTTTGCTTCTCCGTAGTCAACCATACTGTCCATACCTGTCGTGAAAGTACAAAGTGTCATTACTCCAATTATGACATGAGCAAATAAATAACGTAGTAATTCTCGCAATTACGATGTCAGAACCAACACATCGAGTTCACAATTTATTAGGTGTAATTGCAGGAAAAAGTGCGAGGGTTCTTACCTTATCAACACCATCTCCATGTGTTCGGCGAATTCAATATTTCTGTAATTAAAAATGTCGCTAATTGTGGGGTAGATCGATAAAATTGCAGTGAAAATGTCAGAAATATTAACTGGCAGCATTTTTGGTTTAGAAGCATATTGCCTGAGAAAGCGGCGCGAGCCTGATTACCATAGACTAATTTCTCGTCTGTGGTTAAAGCTAAAAATGGCGTGTAACTATACACGTGTGTGTACCATGTACACGTTCCCGAGTCCTTTATACATAATATTATAGTCGTATCCTTCGTTTACAATTATTTTGTTCTAACTTCTAAGTAAACAAAGCTCGTAGAGCAGCTGGTGCTGGTCAGAGTTGTGCATGCAAAACACGATGACCACATTCTGTGAATGGGCTTGAACGAGGACGCATGCTTTCCTTCGATAATAATAATTATTCTGAATGTGCCTAGGTTATATTGGTTTCTTTTTTATACGCTTTTTATTAGCTTCACCTGTATATTATTTTGTTTGTAACATGTTTGTAACCGACTTCTTTGGGCGCGATTTTGACCCACTTTAAACGGCCAGATTTCGTTCAAACTTTGTAGATTTATCGAGGACCGATAACAATACACTAATTTGATATAATTATTCCATTTTTCAATTTGTATGTTTGTATATTTGTTTGTAACGCTTTATATAAAAAGCGTGTTTTTAGTTTTTTTAACTATTACTTATTTAACCTCGTTTTTGTGTTAAAAATGATAATAATCAGTATGCTTTTCTTAGTTGAAACCCATGTACAGAATTGCATACATAACTCCACCTAGCACCCGTTCTATCAGTATCAGTGGTAATAATGCTTAAACCACTGATCACGTATTAATAACACTGTGTAGTAAATAACAATGGCGCATTAATTTGGTCAACTTAATATTTTTAATTCAAATTTAGATTTAACGAATTGAAACGTTAATTACTCTGGAAACATCACAGCGACGTAAACAGAGACTCACTCGTAATTTAAATTGACGTACAAAAAAAGTAAGATAATGAAAATTGATAAAATATTACACACTGTAATTACTTTATAATTGCATTCTGTATATAAAAATTAGTCTGTCCCTTACCACACGTGGTTTATATGCCATTTTCGCTTTTAGACCCTCGAAATAAAGTTCAGAATGTCACGCACGCAATGAATATTTTCTTGGAAAATCGGACATGAACCTTTAAATATTATGATTTTAATTGCGATAGCGATCTTCAATTAAAGCAGTAAATATCCTTAATGAAGAGAGACAAAAAACTCACTATCCTTAAAGTATACGGAACCGGGAACGGTTCAAAACTGCAGTTGTACATAATATACAATAATATTATAATATTTTAGTGATATTATGTAGAATAAGTTGAATTTATGGTCGGTAGAGCTAGGCCGTATACATTTAAAAGCTTGGCTCTACATGAGATCTGATATCCTTTTCACATGGCAAATGGTCGTCTTGGCAACATTTTACATGAAATGTTTTTGATGGAATCATTGTGACTAGAACAGGTAACGATGAAAACGTATCTCCTACTATTAAGTAGTCCAAACAAATAGTTTCTTCTTTTGACTTTTCGATCCATATTTATTCGTTGACAATAGGCTACAGTGTGTGCACTATGATTCCTCCCAAATGGTTAGGCTTTCCCGTATGTGGGGGAAATATTTTATAGTCTGTCATCCAACCACTATATTAATTATTATTGGTGAAATAGTGTTATGAGGAAAATTAATCATTTTTTCAGCAAAATTATTAAATTACCCAAAATTCCCAATTGTTGTTAACCGCAAGTCACATGACAAAACGGTTTTTCCCGTTGTAGTGGGGGAGGGGAGAGTGCTATTCGTGTAGTCACTCGAGCCACACTCGAGCGTCATGGAGATCTAGTAGGTTTTTTAAGGGAAAACTGATAAAAAAATAGTAAGAGCGTTCTTTTTATTTTAGCGGTGGATTCAGAAACCGCAGCTATTTTAAGATTAAGAAAAAGAAAATATAATCAGAAAATGTTTATTTTCTTATTTAGGTAAATTATAACAAGATTTTAGACAGCAAGAACTAAATCATTTTGTTCAGTGTAACATAATATTATAAAATATCTGCGAAGCTTAGTTAGGAAAATATGAGGCTTTTTTTATATTTTAAAATGTCCCTACAGGCTTACCTAACCTTTGAATCGTTAGTGCTTTATATGGAGGCTTATTTGGGGTATACTAAACATCCTCTATCTTAATCTGACAGATCCCATGGGCCATGACATTTCAATATTCGAAAATATCTTTTTTTTTAACCCACCACGTGAGAAATCTGATTTCTTTATAGAAATATTATTATCATGGTAACTAGATACATGTCAAAAGCCTATACATTGTACAAGCTTAATCTGACACCCTCGAGCCTGTCGCGAAATCCCCTCTTCCCCTCCCTAACTATTGTTAACCAGTTAAGTTTGTGGCAATAATGCGTTGATATAATTAATCGTTTATCGCTCGGAAGTCATACATTTTCCGAGATAAGAAATATCGTGTTTCCTTTTCTGGAACTCAAGGTATCCACAACGGTTAAGCAGTTAAAGCGCTTGAATTTTATACCTAAGTAATAAGATTTAAAGTTTGATATTACAAGAAAATATTTTTATTTATTTATTTAATCATTTATTGTGCACAAGAAACATTCAAAATAATAATATTTTACACACAGTAAGACGACGCAAAGGACTTATTTCTAATAGAAATCTCTTCCAGCAGCCCTACGGAGAGAGATTGGATTAGGATAGCAGATAGGACGTGCACAAATATGAATAAAATATTCATCAATACTATGTACCATCGAGGAAATTGATTCCTAGGCAGTTGACAGACCAACGTCATCTGGTCGCATCATGTCAATTCAATGTTAATAATTAAAGACGAGTGCATGAATGAGGTATGTAACACATTTCGAATTTCGAGTAAATCGCGTTTAAAGTTTTGAAAAAACTTCTTATGATTTTTCATCACAAATCAAGTAATGGCTTTTGTTAATTGTATCAGGAGGTGTAAATATCTTCCGTTTTTATTGTTATGTTAAAAATTATATAAAAAAATCTCCATTCTAGGATAAATTAGGAAAAATGTGAAGTTACTCGGTTCTTCACTTTTAAATGCAACAAAATCTGTAAAGACTGTCAATGCATGAAGTACACATAAATCACTTTTTTTTATTGAGATGAAACAAGACTCAATTTAAAAGACAATAAATTCATGGCCAAACAGATTTAAACAAAAATGGATTATACTTTTGAAAGACGGGAAAGATTATAAGGGAATTCCGCATTAGAAAACTAAATGTAAACAAAACTGAGTTGTAGGCGTCATCTAGTAGGAATTAAGTAGAGAAAACGAGGTGATGAAAGTAATAATCTCCAAAGCAAATTTCGTCGAAATCAGTTCAGCCGTTTAAGTGTTAAGAAGCATTTAAGATCATACAAACACGATCTCCCAATTTATAGTTTACTAGTAAGATCAATTAATTTTTTAAAATATCTTGGGTTTCTCAAAGTTGATATATTATAGATTGTTTAAAATGAACCCTTACTTAATAAATAAATTTAAGTATATTAATAATAATAACTTAAATTATGCACTATTCAAATGTTACAATTAAAAGAACAAAATACTAATTCAAGTTTTTATTGTGTTTTAACTTACTTTTAACTGCGTTTTCACGACTATGGCTTGTACGTCATAATACCTAGTAAAAAAAAACAGTCAAGTACTTACAATAAAAAATTCTTTGTCGAGCATAGCTAGTTCGATTTTCAAATTTGGCCCGCGCGCTCATTTGAATTTGGAATGAAGTATCGACGCGACCAAAGAATAAAATACACTAGATACGCGACGCGACGCTATAAAGTATTAGCACAGGATAAATGCAAACAGCCAAACTGATGCCTAAATATTTTTTTATATTTCCAACAATTTAATATTATAATAAAACAAAAACAAAATATTTTATACGTAGGTACCATTTAAGTTACGATAGGTTTTTCCAAAATTTTAATTTGTTTGGAAACAACGAAAAGCGCCTAGTCTTTAATAAAATAACTATCGTAGTATAAAAGAGTATGGATGTGTATGAAATATGCTTTGATTATTATATGTATAAATATATATTGTGTATGATATAATAAAAATCTTAAATATACAACGTTGTCTGGTACCTGTAACACAAGTCCTTCAGGTACTTAGCACGGGGCCAGACTAACGTGATGTGAAGCGTCCATAGATATTATTATTATTTTCTTAATAATGTGTCATTATTAATATACCTACTAGAGTTTTGCCTAGAATGTGAAAGAGTACTGTTTTATTTTTTTTGTATTATTTTCCTTAAATTATTTTGTTAACTGTGTTTTATTTTAATGTGTAAAATTGGCAGAGTATTAACCATTATTACATATTCGTTATCATGCACGTGCTGCAACTTCCAGGAACGTGCTTTTTGTGTCCCTCCAAAACTCCGTCAAAAGTTTCAGTATAGAGTATAGGGTAATCAACCGACTTGACTCCTTGACTGCTTGACTTGACTTTTACTTAGACTTTGACTAGACTTTAGATATGATCATAAATGACGATAATATAGTAAAAACAAAAACGTTGATGAAAATTATTATTATGAAGAAGACTGACTATGCCTTTGTATGTGGCAAAGTACACCCCCGGCACAGAATAAATAATAGTACTCCGTACAGAAGTTTATCTTAGAAAATGTATCCAACGAAATGTCTTCTTTAAATCTATAAACATATGGTACCATTTAGAATGACTCAGAGTTCAGCGCCTGTTCGTTTATTTACCTACAAAAATTTATTAAAAGCCAATTTCATTCTTATGCCTACGGATAACGATCCATATTACACTGAACCTATACATTGAGCGGCCCGCTCGAATGTACTATTGTGCCGCTAGGGCAGCTAGGGCTGAATGTACCAAAAAAAATACCTGCGCGCATTTAATTATAAACCATAAACAACTTTTTGTGATGATTAATGGAACTTTCTTTAAATACTTATTATATTCAGTATAATGAGAGTAATTAAGTAAAAAAAAAACGAAAATGGCGTAACAGACGTGCCCATGACGTGCCAACAGAGCAATCAAAAAGATACGGGCGAAATACTTTATTGGCATTTAAGTATATTATTTTATGGAAGTGACCAAATAAGTATGTCACCATGGCAACGTCCATCGCGTATACGGCAAAACAACGGGACAGCTAGTATACTTAATAAGTATTATATTAATAAGATTTATGTTTAATGTATTACCTACATAATGTAGTAAAAGGTACCTATTCAAAGTACAAATAATACTTTGCATGAGTCATATTATATTACTTACTTTTCAGCGTCCTTAGGTAACCAAAAAAAGCGGCCAAGTGCGAGTTGGACTCGCCCATGGAGGGTTCCGCAGCAGCAATAAGGTTTATTTTTATGAAATTATAATATTTTTGATTTATTTTTATATTTCAGTCGATTTAATGAAATTTAGATTAAGGTTTACTATTTATGACGTATAAAAAAAACTACTGGCTAGATCTCGTTCAAACCAATTTTCGTTGGTAGTTTTTATAGTAATCTACATCATATATATTTTTTAGAATTATCATGCCTCTACTTTAGAAATTAGAGGGGGGGGACACACATTTTTCCACTTTGGAAGAGTCTCTCTCGCAAACTATTCAGGTTAGAAAAAATTATTTGAGAAACCTCAATATGAATTTTGGAGACCTATCCATAGATACTCCACACGCATAGGTTAGATGAAAATTTTTTTTTTTGTTTCAGTTGTACCTATGGGGATTGGGGACCCCTAAAATTTTTAATATTTTTTCCATTTTTGCATCAAAATCTTAATGCGGTTCACAGACTACATCTACTTACCAAGTTTCAATAGTATAGCTCTAATAGTTTCGGAGAAAAGTGGCTGTGACATACGGACGGACGGACGGACGGACGGACGGACGGACGGACGGACGGACGGACGGACGGACGGACGGACGGACGGACGGACGGACGGACGGACAGACAGACAGACAGACAGACAGACAGACAGACAGACAGACAGACAGACAGACATGACGAATCTATAAGGGTTCCTTTTTTGCCATTTTGGCTACGGAACCCTAAAAAGATAAATTTGTATCGCAATCAGTTTTTAAACAATTGAATACAGCACCATACTTTTTAGGGTGTTTCTTTTTATTTTCCATTTTAATAAAAACAGGTCAAAACTTAAAAAGTATGTCCGTCGCTGCTCGCTCGCGCAGCCCCACTGAATTATACCCTGCGCAAGGGCAGCTGCGCGTAGGTATATTTTCGATACCTACGCGCGGAGTGAGACAGGCCTGCCCCCGGTGTCAGAGCCAAACGCTAACAAAAAAAGATATATACTAAATTATCTATGCCTTTGAATAATAGAACAATAAAAAAGTCGACATAATATTCCTTATTTAAAAAAAGTAAAATATTCAAGCGATCTCCCGTACTGCAACGCATATGGGATTTGTATGGGATGTAATTACCCGCTTCTTGCATAGTCATTTGGACGAACCTTGTAACTTACCTGCTTCATCATCTGGCTAACTTTGTAAGTATACGTAAAATTCTAAATTTTTTGATTGCAAATCATTTTCCAAGTCCTAAAAGCTACATTTATGCAATAAAACGTAAATTTTCAAAAATGTTACTTACCTCATTCATGCACTCACGTCTTCAATTTTGGTCTGTCGGCTCAGTTTGACGTAACGCGACCAAACTAGGTAGGTCCCTCATCTGCCTAGAAATCAACTTCTCTGATAGTACTTCTGACAAATTATAAAAGTAATGAAATACTAAAGACAAAATAAATAAATTATAAATAATATTACTATTACTTATACGAATTATTGTTAGTTTTAGCCTTTAGGTTAATTTTAAAGCTGCAACCACACAAATCTTTAAATGACTACGTGGTTACACAAACAATGGCAAAAAGCAAATCATTTCTGCAAATTAAATTACACTTAATTCTGGATAATTGTGTATGTAATTCTATATGTAATTGTACAAATAACTCGTAATTATTATGTATGTTGGGTCGGGGTAAGCCCCGCACCTATATGTAATTATATGTTATTGCGCTCGTAACATAGTAAAAAATGTTTCATTGTTTTAAATTGAGAACCCATCGTTACATACGTGATGAAATAAATAAAATGAATGCAGTATTTCTGTACGAGTGTTAATAAATAATAATGTTATTTTTTCTTCTAAAACTTTAATATATTACAGTTATATCTTATTTAACCGTGTGTCTATCTGTCACCTCTCTACATTTTAGCTCATGAACCAAAGTTAAACGTTTTAAGCCATTCATCACATTGTGACATAGCTGCAACCATGATTGCGTATGTAAAGTAACCACGATTGATGTCGATCATGGGCGATCATAGACGAATAAGCGATGTTCGTAATTGCCTATATTTGCCCATCATTGGGCCAACGTGGAAGGGCGTATTTTACGTCATAACACGAGCCACTATTTACCAAATATAACCGACCAACTGTCTTTTCCCCTTACTGCAGCCAAGAAGATGATGTTTCTATGAATTTTAATATAATAGAAATTGCGTATTTGCCATTAAAATAAATTAGCCAAGTTCACAGAAGAGTCTTGCATTGCAAATTCTGCGTATCGGTAATGCCGGTAATACCTACGTCTGGGAACTGTTTAAAAAATTGTTCGCGAAATTACGTCGTGACAACTGCCTCCCCTGTAATCATTATGGGCCTTTAGTTGAGTTGCATTCGATAATTTGACTTAGGTATTGCCAGCAAGTAAGAGTCCCACATACCCCCGGGGCGCTTCAGCTTAACTGAGGCACATCCCCAACCCGGGGCACTCATGATGGGTTTCCCCTGCGCATCAACAAAAAAAGGTTTTGCAAGCAAGCAAAGTATTCCTGTAACATGTCACAACTCACATCTCACTTGGTAATGTATATGTCGCAGGGAAAAGAGGATATCAAGGATTTCACGATATCCCTAGGGATATCACAAACTCCCGGTAGATGCCGAATATTCTTGTTTGTTACGTCTTCTTACTAAAAATATCTAGTGATATGTCATTTCACTAAACTAAATCTAGTGAAACGTCAGAAAAGCGGATACCGCCGAATAAAAATCGAGCCACGCATTTCTCTCGCTCAGCATAGTAGATGGTAGAGTATTCGTGTATTAACTCTACAGGGTATAACAAAACAAAGTGACAATACTGAATACTTTAATATGAGTATGACTTCCCTGTTTTTGTATGGGCTTTATGACGCTACACTAAGACGCTCATGCCCATACAAAACACACACAAAACATTTGCTCTTTGAGCGCTGCTACTTTTATATTAAACTCTTAGAATTTAGATATGAGGAATGTGTCCCTTAATATCTAAAATATCCTAAAGTATGATGATGGAAGAGATGGAGTAGAGAACATTTTTTCCACATTTTCCTCTGTTTATTTGCTCATATTAGTCTTTCCGTTATAAAATAAAATAGCCTATAGCCTTCCTCGATAAATGAGCTATCTAAACACTGAAATAATTTCTCAAATGGAACCAGTAGTTCCTGAGGTTAGCGGGTTCAAAAAAACTCTTCCACTGTTTAATATTAAGTAAAGCTAATAATAATTATTATTAATATTGTAAGATAGGCACTTTCAAAATTCAATTCACAAATTATTTGTGGAGGGGGGGGGGGGAATTATTTATTTGTCCCGTTCTTCCAAGAAAAAATTATGGTCACGTTAGTCGTGTCACATAATATTATTGACTATTAATTATTATTACTCATCAATGTATACAATAATTATATTGGTTTACCTACTGAATCACACACTTGACACACTTGATATAGATATCTAAATTAAATAAACATAACATCAGTAATTTATAAATTAATTAAATAAATGTTAATACTTAAATATAATAAAATATGATCAAACGAGCTTCTCAAGTGAAGTTCGATGATCGATCATTAAGTATTATATGAGTCGCTTCATTCAAAGATATAAATTTATATTATAATAGTTGAAAAAATTAATAAACACGCTTTAGCCAATCCGCCATCTTGGATGTCCGCCATGTTGGATTTAGGTCCCATGACAATTTTTTTCGTATTCCTGACAGCAAACCCTTTCGTTTGATACCCATATTATCATGGGGGTGCATTTCCCATTAAAAAATTTCCAATAGCCTGTCCGCCATCTCGGGGAGGCCGCCATATTGGATTTGTAATGACGTTTCTTAACTAGTCATGTATCGTCATCAGAACTCAGAGCGTTTGCAAAATTTCATCCTAATCGAAGACCGGGAAGTGTTGCAAGATTTTCTTACATATAGTTGATGAAGATTTTCTTGTAACATAGTAATTATTGAATACTAGTGAAGCTAAGTGTTAATAAAAAGGAGGTACTTACTTCATATATTTTCTGCTTAGTTGATTTTTACTTATATTAAAGGTGCTTAAACTTAAATAGAAAAAGAGAGCCAAGGTCAATCTAAGACAATAGAAGTAAATATTAATTGCCCAGTGTTGTATTAATATTTTAATAGACAGAGTGGAGAAGGTGTCTAAGCGCAACATTTTTTTCAGGTATGATGATGGCAACTCACATTTTTTTTTTTCATTTACATGAACGTATTATATCTCTGGTACTTTGAATATTACTGAAATGTTTTTAAGCTTAAATTATCAACTTGAAATTGGAAAACCCACAGGATAATATGAATGGAATAATAATTATACTAGAAATCGTACGATTCCTGAAACCCAGTGAGGATGTTTACTTGATTAATTCATAATGAACTAACTGATTTCAGTATAATCCCCTACTTGATTCATGTAAATAGTAATTAACAATGATCTCATCTCATAATGACACAGTGTTAATTTATTTGCGTTGTTATGTTTAACAAAAACTTAATGGCAATATCAATCAACAAATGATTCACTCAACACAAATGGATCAAAAGGCTAATTAATTCTTTTTATTTAATTTAAATTAAGTTCCAATTTAATTTTATATTATTTAGTATTGTGTGTGTTATGACATAGACTTATGGCCAGAGCATCGCGAATTTCCACTTTCACCATACAAAAGTGAAAAAATTTTGGTCTTTCAGCCCTGCTACTTTCACAGTGAACTCTCTACAAGGAACACGTAACCACCATAAAGTATTATCACTTATTTTCGTTACACCCTGTATAACCGAACTAGTTAGCCAGCTAACAGGTTTTTATAACATAGAACTAACTTAAATTTGATTCAATTTTAATGTTAGCGTTTTGAGTGTTAATTAGGTCGTATACAAATAGTTACAAAAATAGGAACATATTTTATATACACCGAAAACAGAAGAAAAATGTTACGTCGGTAAAACTTAATAATTGTTATAATAATTATTATAATATATTATAGTTCCTAATCTTCCAATTTCTCATAATGTTCTCAAAACAATAATAATTGAAATAATATCACACAAAATAATTTAAAATTGTCTTTTAAAACATAAAAATCAATGAAAATCTTGCGCAAACGCACGCATAATAATTTTTCATGACAAGTGAAGTACAGAAATCTAGTCACGACCATTGGTCACAATTCTCGAAAATGATAATCCTATTGGCGTTAATTCATTAGTTGCTTACATCCCGCCGAGTAAACACGTGCGGATTGGATTAATATTATTTGTAAGTGACATAATATTTTATGATTTTGACATTATTATTTTTTTATAATACAGCATGGTTCTAATTTTAAACGACCCCAATAAGGAATTGTCTAAATTATTTTGGTTTGCTTGTGGATATATTGATATTTTTTGTTCAATATTTTTTTTTTCAAAATAATGCAAAATTATCATAATTTTGGTTAATTAGGGTAAATGTGACTAGTGATTGGACTGTATAGGAAGGGAAATTGGAATCTTCCTACTCCTCCTATTTTCTTCTGATTAATTTCGTTGCGGGTCCCAAGACAGTCTTAGCATGTCCCTCGGGCTCCCTGAGATCATATCAAAGGGTTTTCATGGTTGGATACCGCTGTCGATCCTGGCGACACAGGAGATACAGTGGTGGGAATGTGTGGTGGGCCAAAGCCCGTTTAAAAAAAATTGTGATTGGACAGTACCAGTCATTGGAACACACAATAATATTCATTAAGATATTGCTTTAACTGCATGTATGTAGAATTTGTTTAAGTTAGAGTCAGTAGAGTAGACCGTGTGGATTCAGAAGCTTGGCTCTACATATTTATACATTGTATTTTTGTAATAATTTTTCCCGTTTTTTCCACATTTTCCTCTGTTTCTTCGCTCCAATTGGTCTTAGCTTAATAATATAGCCTATACTATATAGCCTTCCTCGATAAATGGACTGTCTAACACCGAAAGAATTTTTCAAATCGAACCAATAGTTCCTGAGATTAGCGCGTTCAAACAAACAAACTCTTCAGCTTTATAATATTAGTACTACTAAGATTAATTATCATAGATCGAACATTTAAAAAGGTCGAAAAATATAAAATGTTTTATTAACATTTTGGCTTTATGAATTGTGTCTGATGTTGATAGTGGTGTCGAAAACTGCCAAAATACTAACCCTACGTCCACCACACATTCCGACCACTGCGCAACTTTTGTGTCGGCAGGACTCAGGATAATAATTATATAGTGTACTAGCCAACTACTGAAACCCTTTTACATAATATTATCAAAGGGATTTGGTTAGTTCTAGTTGGTTTTATTATGGGATGCCCGAAAGAAATGCTAAATCTGACTTGGAACCTAAATTAATCAGAGAGTCAAACATCATTGTTTTTTAATTAAAAGTACAGCCGCCCATGTATCATAACCAGGGGACCACTCGCGCTGTCTGATTGGTTTCATCCTTGCCTTAGTCTCCAGTGCGAAACACCGTAAGCGTCTCCACGACAGTTTTCTACAGACTCATGCAATCGGAACGACTTCAAAAGATAGCTTTGTGTTGTTCTCTTAGATATTTCTAAATACTTTACAGTAAACGCTATTATTCAAATCCATTGGTGTCAAGAACTCAATTAATAAATGAGCTAATTCGAATTAATTAAATAATTGTAATCGCACTAATCTATACCAACACGCGATCGTCAATCATAATGAAATAAAAACTATCTCAGATAAAATAATTGTTAACTCAAGATTTTTGATTTACAGTTTTCCTCGGGGTTTTAATGAAATTGATTCTCATATCGTTGACATAAAGATCCTATCACTTATCACAGGCAAATAAGGGTTAGTACAGATACCTAAACGCAAGTAAAAACTTAGGTGATAAATTTTTCTTTTTACTAGTGGTTGGTGACTGAAAACGTTGTCTAAAATTTCTCAATAGTTATTGTATTTATTTGCTTATAGTGTGTTACGCAGTTTCCAATTTTGGGCCTGTTTCACCACTTCCTGTTAAGTGACGGATAGGATATCCACAACTTATTTGATAGATGCTTTATACAGTATACTCTATCTGTTAATTTAAGTTGTGGATAGGCTATCCGGCACTTATCAGAAAGTGGTGAAACAGACCCTTAATGTTGTATTTGCAGCATATTATATTAGCTTGATTGAGTTCTATTACTTCTAGACAAAGTAGTAACGTAGACTAAACAAACACCTTTAAAAACTACACAAACAGGTAATAATAATTTAAACAAACATTTAAAAAATTACCCAACAATTATTATTGTTCACTTAATCTCGGTAAGTACCTATATCTTTAAAATTGGTGCTAATTCCATATCACACAGCATTATGTTTCTCTATATAAAATAAGTGTAGAATCCTCGTGTTGGTATCCATAAAATACATACCTACTATGTGGCCTTTCAAAGAAACGGCCTGTATTAAAGTACGCCAACGCTAAGGGCGAGTGTATACGTTATGCTAAGTACTCACATACAGTTTAACTCGATAGTTTTACTCCAAATCGAGTAAAAATTACCATGTGGACTGCAAAACTCACAGTAAGTTCGAAGGAAATTAGATTTATTTAATTCCATCGAGCTGGCTCAATGCGAGCCTTCGAGCTGTGAGTTTTGCGGTTCACACGGTAATTTTTACTCGATTTGGAGTAAAAATATCGAGTAAAACCGTATGTGAGTACTTAGCAATTAGAAATTTTTCACGATTTCGCCTCAAACTCCTTAATTAATTTTGAGTAACTGAGATATTAACCTAAATTAAATTATGACTTTGATAAGTCTATGATACTATGATACGCCTCTTTAGCAAATATATGAAAATTTTCCATAGTTATCGCAAAATTGACAATATCGTACCTACTCAAACAATCGCCATTTTTTTGTGACTTTAACACTTAATATAGTATCACTATCATTTAAATATATGATACCGACACTATCACAAAAGAAAGTAGGTACAATCGATTAATTGCTGGAATAGTAACAATTATCTTATCGGAAGTAAATATTTATATTTTGTTTACATTAATTCAATTACATTTATAGATTGTGTTACAGGAATGTTACATAAAGTAATTAACAGTTTTTGCATAACTGCAGTCACAGTTTAACATTGTAATTTGTGGTCATTTGAAGGAATGATTATAATGAAGTACGTTTCAAAGATTTTTGTTTCAAAGAAAGAAAAAACCGCAAACCTTTTGTTTTCTAGAGGTACCCTTAAACGAACAAAATAACTAACATAAAATTAAAAAAATAGTAATAATATTTCACGGCGGCAACAAAAACTCACAAGTCCGAAATTTGTTTTTCTGTGTGTGTAGCAGTGTGCGCGCGGCTTAACGCACATTCTAGCACATACAGAACCGGGCCAGTAATTCTTATGTCTTATTTTCCGCGGCCATTATGTACAACACCATAATAAGAGCGTAATTAACTTAATGACATTAACTTATTAAATGTCCATTGATTACGAGAACTGGAAAACAGCGCGGTACGCGCACGACACGACTCTTTTGCGATATTTTTGTAGTACATTTTTGAGATTGTCAGCCATGTTGAGTAAAAGTATCACTATCTGATTCCTGATTCATAATTATTATGTTATTCGTGCACCTCAGAAACAAAATCGTTTAAAATACTCTGAAATTTAAGATTCTTTTTAGTTGTTCCATACAGTCCTGAGAAAACATAGAGTTTGCAACATATTCAAGAGCACCATATCGGATAATGACTAACATGATTATTCCATGTTATGTACATCATTTCTCTACTCTACTCATAATATTATTATTTACATCACATACTTATATTTAATATTAAAATCTATTAAAAAGTTAAAGGTCGGTGCATAATTACAATACGCGGCGCAGCGATGCAAATTTGTTGCAGGTGTGCAACTAAGTCCTAAGTTATGGCGGTATAATGCACATTTTTAAGATTCCTCCCTGTATGGTCATTGGTCATGTTACATTGTTCTTCGATGGAAATGAGCCAAGTTGTCACTGTTCGGGACGAAAAAACATGTAATATGAGATTTTAATGTATCGCTTCCTGACAGGTGAAGGACACGAAATAGAGCTTATAATAATATGATTGTTGAGAGATCGGCTTTAATGTATCGAAGGTCAAACATTTCAGAGCATAAAACTTTCGCGATTCGTATTACGCGTATCCCGTGGCTGTACCTTAAGCGGAAAAGCAGGAACACCGTTGGTGGGTATGCCCAGGCACGGCCTCCACCGCCCCCGGGGAGTCCCACATACCCCGGTGACACTCCCCAGACTGCCGGCGATGCGTAAACGCATTTCCCAAAAAAAAGTCAAAACCTTTATATTATACTGTATTAGGGAGAATCCACATTGCATGTTGAGATTGCCTAACAAGTAGAGACTAGTTTTTAATGGCTAATTTTACGTATCGCAGCGCGTCGCCTCATCACTTTACAATGTGAAATGACCCCAAATCTATCCCTGTCTGAGACAAGTGGCAACACTTATACTGAAAATGAAAATCTGCTCTAAAAATAGAAAACCTTGAAAGTCGAAATAAACAAACGTAGACGTTAAATAAGTGATTAAACAAAAATGTTAACCGATTACTGGCGACAAACCCCGTATCGAGTATATTTTGATAAACATCTTGAACGCAAACGCAATAAATCCTCCATTTACGGTTAAAAATTACCTTAATGTCGCGTTCAATTTATTCCCAATAAATAAACAATAGATTGCAAAAAAGAACGCGCAATCTTGTATAAAGCTATGCTATTAAAAACAAATTATACCATTAAGATACGTTATAAAATGAATTATTCCACTATCAATTAACTTTATCTATCCTTGTAAGTGCGTTTATAGCACGCACCTACCTATTAATGCTATAATATTAACTTATGCAAATTTCCTGTCTATCATAATACTGCAACTGGGCTGCCGGCTGGTATGATCGATCTGGATCATTATAAATATAATATTTCTTTTACATTTCCTTCGCGCACCCGGAGTTCCCGAGCTATTTCTTAAATTGACGTTTATTTTAAGGTATGTTTTGTTTTATATCCTGGCTTCATATTTAAAACTCATCCATCATGGCCTAGGATCCCTCCATTGAAGGACCTTCACCGAGCTCAGAGCTGGTTAGTGGATGAGAAGCACTGATCTCTATTATACAAGTACGCTAGATAGCTGATTCCCTTTGAAATTACAGCTATTTCTTGTGCCTATTTGAAGTGGAATCAGCGCCCCTATTATTCGGGTAGAGAACTAAATCTGACGTAAAAATGACGTTTGGCGCTGATAGCAGTAGTGAGAGTATTTGGAACTAATACTAGTGATGACAACTGTAATACTGTTGTCAAATTTAGTTCTCTACCCGAATAATGGGGGCGCTGATTCCGCTTCAAATAGGCACAAAAAGCAGGTGTGTATCAGCAATCCAGCGTACTTGTATAATAGATATCAGTGATGAGAAGTATTTTATATTCATTTACGTATGTCAACAATTTTTTTAGGCAACCCACTTGCAATAATAATTGACATACGTAATTTAATATAAAATACTTTTCATCCATTAACCCTCGGTGAAGGTTCGTCTATGGTGAGACCCTAGGCCATTTATAAGTTAAAAATATTAATTACTTATATCTCATAAGAGATAGAGATATTGTAATTATTCTTTTAATATTCGATTCCAGCAATTAGTAAACCTTATTGTTTCAAAACCGATACTTATTAAATGTTGATTGTCCGCAATTATTATAACATTGTGAACAATTATTACACCAGTGATATTATTATGAGACTGATATAATATCAAAATTAACATTTTGCCTTCGACTTTAATAATTGAATTAAGTACAATTACGGCTGCTGCCAACATAAATAATATCACGACTGTATCCTCGACAAGGTTACTAATTACATTTGAATAATCTTAGGAATATCATTATAATAACGCTACTTTTTAAGTTCTAAGAGCCTGTTTCACCACTTCCTGATAAAGTGCTGCCTATCCACAACTTTTTTTGACAGATTCTCCATACTTTTATATCTGTCAAGTTAAGTGGTGGTCTGGTGGATAGCCAATCCGGCACTTATCAGGAAGTGGTGATACAGGCCCTAAATCTTTTATCACTGCTGTAATCAGCCCCGGATTTATAAAAAGGCCGTTCTATGCCACAGGCCACGACCTACCGCCTAGGAGCGGCTGCAGCGTCCTAGGGGGACGGCAGCGTCCAAAGAGCCCTCACAGATTATGGTGCGGCGGAAATAAAGTGACCTACTCTCATAAAAATATAAATTAGGCACTGACTGTGATAATACTCAAAGAAGTTCAAATTAATAATTATACTTGTAATTTGTAAAATCTATAATTACCATCCATCTACTTGGGATGCATTTTTTGACGGGGCTCAATTTTCTACATCCGGTGAAAAGACTTGCGATATAATACTTATCACCAAAAAACGTATTTACCCAAATCGAACATAACCAAACATTTATATCTTTAAGACTATCGATTCATGAATGAACAATTTAATCTTATCGTAAAGATAATAATTAATATTCGATTACATTCGTTTCAGAGTTCGCGCCGGAAGCGTACCAGAAGTACACCATGGGAGTGGCAGAGCACGAGTCTCCAAGGACCACTCCGGAGCTGGCGAACCAGTCTCCGGCATCAGAGAGGCTGCCCCTGGGCTCCGCAGACAGTGATGATGCTGACGAGTTCGCGCCCAAGAGGAAGCAGAGGAGGTACCGGACTACCTTCACGAGTTTCCAACTGGAAGAGCTGGAGAAAGCCTTCTCCAGGACACATTACCCGGATGTGTTTACGAGGTTAGTATTGGTTTGTTTCCGTTAGTAGCACTCTTAGCTGCTATCCATATTCCATACTTAGGGCCTGTTTCACTACTTCCTGTCGATAAAGTGCCGGATAGGCTATCCACAACTTATTTGACAGATTCTCCATACTTTATCTGTTAAGTGGTGGATAGCCTATCCGGCACTTATCAGGAAGTGGTGAAACAGGCCCTAAGTATAATATTTTAAATGCGAAAGTGTGTTTGTCTGTCTGTTACCTCTTCACGCCCAAACCGCTGAACCGATTTAGCTACTTGGTATAGGGATACTTTGAGTCCCGGGGAAGGACATAGGATAGTTTTTATCTCGGAAAAAATGTACGGTTCCCTGCGATAAACGAATCTTGCGCAGTTAGAGCTGCGTTTGTTTAATTGTGTTCTACTGCTGGGCAAAGGCCGCCCCCAAAGACTTATCTTACTCTCTCCTGCGCCACTGCTAGCCAGCCTGGCTTACTATACTTAGTACTTACTGTATATTATTTATACTATGGTATTTATCAGATACTTAATCGATAGTAGATCGGCCCAAGCAGCTAAATTATCTGATTTTATGACACCGAAGACGTTTCCTGATACAACCAGTTGGTCTCCAATTTATAGTGCAGCTCATCAAGAGCCTAGATTGTCTCAGTTTTATTGGCCTAATCACAGTAAATAAACCTTACAAGTATACAACATTATGAAGTAATAATTGATTAATGATTATCCCTGTAACAAAACTAAATGATATTTTAGGGTTCACATACGTGTTCCTATTCTTTTGAGTTCACTGTGAAAGTCTGCTACTTTAAACTGCTATGTTGAATAATATTCAATATTAACAAAATATTAAATAACTCAGTAGTGTAGCAAGCGTGGGCTATGCAGTATGCAGTTATAGGTACGCTTGCTACACTACTGAAATGAAATAATATAAAAGTTTTATTGGAGGCAAACGTTGTCACAAAATATCTACACTACTATTATAAAGAGGAAAGATTTGTTTGTTTGTTTGTTTGTTTGTTTGTTTGTTTGAGTCGAATAGGCTCCGAAACTACTGGACCGATTTGAAAAATTCTTTCACCATTGGAATCCTACATTATTTCTGCTGAACATAGGCTACATTTTATTTTGGAAAAAAGTAGGGTTCCGTAAGATATTTCAGTTTTTCGGACGCAAGGTGTAAAAAATCAGCTAGAAAAGTTACTTATTTTGCGTACGCTGCCTAAACTATAAAAGATAGAACCATAAAATGTTCTAAGTAATTGTAGATCTTATAAATATCTACAAAAAAGTCCGCGACACACTATACCTATCTATGTCGAGTGAGGCACAATAGCCATTTATTTATTTAAAAATCCAGATTTTTTTTTGACTACATTTAAACGGATATATTTTACTCACGCTATTAATCCTTATCAAAATAAATTATTTTATCACTAAGTACAGTTTATGTAGATAATATTTGGTCTTTGAATGATTAAAATTGGACGTTTGGTTTTGAAATTATGGCGAAATTAAAATATTACGATAGTGGGCGTCACCAAAGCGCGTGCGGTAGGAAGACAATATTCTGTTGTAGAAATGAAAATTCTGTACATAAAAGATATGAAATGACAACCGAAATTACACCTTTGTCACTACATCGCTATAGAAGCCAAAAATGTGGTTAGTTTTTTGTCTGTCTGTCTGTCTGTCACTCTTTCTGTCTGGCTGTATGTTTGTTCCAGCATCACACGAAAAATACTGATCCGATTTGAATGTGGTTTTCGCAGATAATATTTATCTTCTTCCAACTTAACATCTGGTGTATAAATTTTTTTCCCCCCACCCCTCTAAGGGGACAAAAGAGGGGGTCAGATTTTGTATTAAACTTTTTTCTTTAACACGAAAACTACTGATCCGATTTGCATACGGTTTTCACAGATTTGCATACGGTTTTCACAGATATATTATACTTCGTTGCTGCATCCTATGAGATTTAATAAACCTGTAGTCCGAATTTTGTGGTACTGCATCATCACACGCCATTTAGATATTATTTATTTAATTTAAAACTGAAAAAAGACAATCAATTGGTTTTATAGTACTTCCGCCTTGCTTTCCTAGATGGCGGTGTTAGTTCGTCCGTCATTCGTTTTTCGTGTGCGGCATCGTCAACACGTTATCCTTTTTTAAATTAATTTCTACAGTGTTAAAGTGTTATAATTAGTGTAAATCGCCGAATAATATTGGAAAAAGGAAGAATAAGGATGATTACGAACATATTCGCCGCAAAATACGGCGATTGGAAGTAAAATTACGCTGCAACAAAGGAAAAGGTACCAAACTACCCGCATTAATTTTTAAAAATATTATGAATTTTTTCTTTGTTCTCAGCTATGATATGGTAACGATACGTTAAAAAAGGACTATCTTAAGGGTTAATACGTGATATTAACTAGATAGTCAACCTTTTGTACCTTAATGGGGTAATACGCGATATTATCCAGGTTACAAACTGAGTCGTGATGATACGTGATATCATCCTGAAAGCAACTTTATGCTTTTGCTTATTCACACCGGACAAGATCCGAGTCATCAGCGTCTTCCTCCCGGGAAGGCCGCTGCGATAACGAGCACTCATCCGACGACAAAAGGCGCGATGAAGACATCGACGCGCGGGAGGCTCAATCTTGCTGTGGAACTCCACAATCTTTAGCCGACGTCAAAGACGTGGATTATATGGAGTCGGCCGCGCCTGCACCGGTGTCGCCGCAGGCCGCACCGCCGACATCAGCGCCGCTGAGCCAACCAGAAGCCACCGTACCAGTAGATCCTAACCAAGAATCTACTCCCAGGTTACCACTTGAAATACTAAATATTCTTGGCAAGGCCAATAAAACAGAGAAAGCCCTAGGCGAACGCATTCCCACCGAACTCTCTGAACGTTGGGGTAAAATCTTGGTCGATGGTTTGGCTAAGGAATACAAGGAGTCGCTTGTGGCGAAGCCCGCCCGCACGAGCCGCAGCCGTCGACACGTCGGCGAGGAGGGCCCAGCAGCCCCCGCGCCGCGGCCGCCCCTACGCGAGCGCCAGACCGAGCAACGACAGGAGACGCCGCTACTAGAGGTACCTCACGCTGGCCGCATCCAATTCTTTTTACGCAATTGGCTTCTAATAACCTCCGACAGCACGGTGCAGTGCTGTCTTATGCTAAAGGATATTATAAAATACCCTTCTGCATTGAGTTATAAGTCCCTTCTGTAAGCCACCTTACCAACGTGTGGAACCAAGTAATCCACCTTTTACAAAGAGTCAGATGAGCAAAGCAATAAGTGAACTCAAACAATTAGGTGCTATTTCAGTATGTAATGAAAATTTGCCAGACCAATTTATTTCATACATTTTTCTTACACCGAAAAGTATCGGTGGGTTAAGATTTATATTCAACTCAAAATTACTTAAATACATTTCTAATGTGCACGTAATCAACTTTTAAAATGGAAGATATTCGCACTGCTATAAAATTGGTCTTTTCAAATGCCTATATTCCTCATATCTCAATCTCAAAATATCTCAATCGATCTCAAGGAATTGCTTGTGCGGTGTGCCGATTCATACATTACATAAATTTATTATTATTATTTTTTGAGATTTCGATTTCATGATAATCTTTGTGAATTTAACTGCCTTCCTGTACGGCTTAAGTTCTGTGCCATTTATATTTGTAAAGCTTCAAAAGCCTCTTTTTATGTGGTCAAGAAAGCAGGGCCATCTAGTGGTCGAAATTCGAATCGAAATCTAAAGATTATGCTACTATATTATATATTAAGGTCAAAATTGAAACAATTAGGTTTTATTATCAACTTTGAGAAAACTAGTATGACGCCTTCACAACTTTGTAGATTTATTGGCTTTGACCAATGATATTATATTAGCTTTGACATAATATTAAATACTCAAGTCATGCAGTTACTCCAGAAATTTTCTAAATAGCCAACGAAATCCATAACAAAGCGCGATTTCGCGAAGTTCATTGGCACTTTAATTTCAGCATGACCAGCAATAGCATACAGCCGTGTAGTTGTATATTCTTGGATACAACTGGCCGCGTACTAAATACTTTGAACGAGAAGTTTTTAGCTTCACAAAAATGTAATAATAATTTTGATTCCATCATGCCTGTAAAACCACAAAAAATGTGTACCACCAGTTGGTGGTGCAATATTGTTTTTAATAGAATAAAGTAAGCTTTTTAATAGAATAAACACAAGTTTATACGAGCTGGAGATCTTCACAGACTCGTCACTCACCGGCTGGGGCGCCGCATGCGACGGAGTAGTAACTAGATGCCATTAGTCTGCGGATGAAGCTCGCCATCATATCAATTATCTCGAATTATTGGCTGCCTAGGGATTGAAATCATTTTTCATTTCATCGTTGTGATAATATTTTAAATGTCTTACTAAGAATAAATAATACTACTGCCATAATTATATTATCTTATATTATATTAATATTATAATGTGAAGTATTCAATTTCATCATCTCAATGAAATCGCGAGAGATATATGGCAGTAGTGCAAGAAACAACGCATATAATTTATTTGCTTCTTATTTATATAAAAACACAGATGCTGACCAGGCGTCTAGGTACGTAACGTAACGATAGGAACTTACTAAAGATCTTATTGAGCTTCGGTCAACCTGACAACCTGATGGCTGATACCGTACTTACTCGCGTTGTGCTTTAATAATAAGTGCTATATTATTATCTGCTAAGATATTATGTCTCTTGGAAACAAGACCCAGGTGCCTTCATCATCCTTGCTTTTACAATTTCATGGCACGATTATTTTTTCTATGCCTTTCCGCCATTCGCGCTCATACTGTCTTAGGAAAATTATAGAAGAGGAAGCGACTGGTAAATTAGTCGTTCCGTACTGGCCGTCGTGTCTCGGCCGTGTTTTCCACTGTTTTGATCGCTTCTCAAATCTGACGAGATTTATTTTAGGCCAGATAAAACCTTCTGGCGTGCGCAGTATTGTGCGGAAAGTCTACCTAAGACGCTGAATACCGGAGATGTCTATTGACAATTTCATACTAAAACCGTTATCGGGAGGTACAATTAATCAGTATGATACAGGATTAAAACAAATTGGTTTAATTTTTGTCAAATTAATAATATTGATTTGTTTTAAGGATCCGTAGCTGATATAATATTATTACGAATTCTTAAATTTTAACAGAAAAACTTAATGAAAAAGCAAGTTGCGGAATGTTAAATTGTTATAGGTCTAGACTCTAGTTTGTCTCTAATCATTATTAATAATCATTGCGAGTTTCTTACGCCGGTTCTTCTCGCCGGGCTAGTTCCCGAACCGGTGGTAGGCACCAGTAGTATCAACGTTCTGAAAGCATTTTTTTAAAATCTATTCAGAAATAAAACAATTTTTATTTTATTTATTTTATTGGTAAATCCCGTTGCAATAACGATCCTAAGATTTTTTAAAGGAGTTTTTAGGAGTAAGCCCAGCTTCCTAAAGTATTCATTTTTAAGGGAACCTTATAAACTTTTGGAGTACGTATCTAAATTTTATCCGTAAGATTCTATACTTATTATCATTAGAAATTTTATAAAAAGGTAACTCTCATTCTAATATTATAATAATTATATTAGGTATATAATAATTCAACTCGTTGTCGACGGGACAACGGGTGCAGACGTTATCACTCATAAGAACAGAAGACGTTCATTCCGAAAATTCATGTATCGTAATCACTATCAATAATTATTCATCAAGCCCCAGCTAAAGCTTTATCTGTGTACCTAGATAAGACAAAAGAGCTGAGAAATGGCCCAGCTACTGATAAGCTCATTTTAACAACTAGAAAGCCTTTTCATAATGCCAGTTCCCAATCTATAAGTCGCTGGATAAAGAGTGTCCTCAAGGACAGTGGCATAGAGATTGGCGTTTATTCAGCGCACAGCACGCGACACGCCTCCACGTCGGCGGCGCGCCGCGCGGGAGTCTCCGTCGACATCATCAAGCGATGCGCTGGCTGGGCCGGCTCATCACTTTGTTTTGCTAAGTTTTATAACTTACCTTTACCAGATTTAGCACAAGACAGAGCTTTCACAGAAGCTATTTTTAATGTAAATTCTGATTCATAGCATATCCAAACTAATTAAGTAGTATTATTATTTAGAAGTACAATACTTTATTAAATAAAAATTGTTATCATGTCTATAATGTTATACCTATCATTTTAAATTCCGTAATTAATTAACTTAATGTAATTAATCTGGTATTTTATCATTCCGCAATTACGCGCTGAACATCTACAGGTTTATTAAATCTCATAGGATGCAGCAACGAAGTATAATTTGTGGTTAATTGAACTTACCTTAAGTGAACTTCAACCAAAATTATACGAGTTGCTGCATCCGTAGAGATTTAAAATCCCACCCCACCCACTTCTCTTAGTTTGTTGCCCCTATTCTTTACTTGCGGAATGATAAAATGTTATGAATTATCCTCTCTAAAAAGAATGACGGACGAACTAACACCGCCATCTAGGAAAGCAAGGCGGAAGTACTATAAAACCAATTGATTGTCTTTTTTCAGTTTTAAATTAAATAAATAATATCTAAATGGCGTGTGATGATGCAGTACCACAAAATTCGGACTACAGGTTTATTAAATCTCTACGGATGCAGCAACTCGTATAATTTTGGTTGAAGTTCACTTAAGGTAAGTTCAATTAACCACAAATTATATTTGTCTTCTTCCAACTCAACATCTGGTGTATAAAAATCCTCCCCGGGGCCCTCCCCTCTCAACCCTCTCTGGGGACCAAAGAGGGGTCAGATTTTGTATATAACTTTTTTCTTTAGTGGACTTACTTCATATTAGGTATTAACTGTGTTTTTCAACTTAACATCTGGTGTATGACCTTCCCCCCCACACCCTCTTAGGGGACAAAAGAGGGGGTAAAACATGTATCAACTGATGATGTAGAAAATATTATACTTTAAATGGCAAAACAACGTTTGCCGGGACAGCTAGTAGTACAATAAAATGCTGGAAGTATTTTAATTTTCCAGTTTCAAACTTTACACGAGCTTTAGTTTCAAAAAGCAATTTTACACGACTGATACTTAGAATTATTATGGAATACTATGTAATACATATAATCTAATATTTACGTAGTAAAGTCTAATAAGTACACTCTAATCCCTCATCAATCATCATACATTAATTAACGAGACAACCTTAACAATATAATTACCTATATAAGCGGTGTAACAAAACTTAGTAATAATACTTTAGGGTGTATATGTATTCCTTGTAAAGAGTTCACTGTGAAAGCAGCAGCGCTGAAAGACCAATCTTTTTACTTTCGTATACCCATACAAACTCTCTAAGAGAAACACGTACACACCCTAGAGATCACTTAGTTATGCCTTGTTGAGGTGACAAGGAACTTTCAATGTTTACACAAGGCCACCAAGGCAGGGCCGGTTTAGCACTACCAGCGCCCTGGGCAAAAATTTTTCGGCGCCCAGTGTGCTGGTGGTGCTGACCAAATTGGCGGCCATTTTTTTTTTTGCCTTCAGCGCCCATTTTTATTCGGCTATCCCCATTCCCCTAACGTCGCTGCTGCACCAAGGGACTGTAATGCCCAAAATTACTAACGCTTTTAAATATCTAATTTATATCAAAAATCCTCAAACGGCCACCATTAACCATAATCAACTAGAAGTCGGTTAAACAGTCATTTGTGAATATTATTCTATAAACGCAAATAAATTAAGGTAAAAAACAAGAAGTTAATATGCAATTCATTAGTTAACTGTTAATTAATTGGAAGTTTAATTAGTCTTATCTATCAATTAATTAATTTAAAAGTAAAACACTATTAATTAAAAGTTTAAACGCATTCGACATGTAGAAAACGATAAAATATAAGTTGTACGAATTTCCGAATAGAATAATATTATTTATGTAAAAATTTGGAATCTACCAACTCGTTCTACTAGGAGTTTTGGGACGAGATTTTGTTGGACGAATAGAAAAGACAATCTACCATATTTCAGGGGCGATTTGAAAGGTTTTTATCTATACACACCTGTAATATGATAACAATAATATTATTATAATATCTTTCTATAATATACCGTACTCGTAGCTTCTAACAACGCCTCCGTGGTCTAGTGGTATGGAGCGTGGCTCTTGACTCGGAAGTCGGAGGTCGACGTGGGATCGATTCCCGCGTTAGAAACATGTTATTTCCAAGTTTGGTTAGGACAATGCAGGCTGATCACCTGATTGTCTGACAAGTAAGATGCATGAATGCAGGAGCATGTAAAAAGTCGGTCCTGCGCCTGATCACTCGCCGGTCGTGTCGGTCTGCCGCCCCACTGGGTTATGAGAGTAAAGGAATAGAGAGTGCTCTTGTGTACCGCGCACACACTTGGGCACTATAAAATTACTTCTGCGTAGCTGGCCTGCCGGCCTAGCATACGCCAGCGAGATATCTCTCTCTACATGTTTCTCGATGTTTGATAGTTTGTATCTTCATCTCTATTGACCCTAGCATGACAAACATTGTTTCTCGCGTAGATCTATCATCGAAATAACACATTTTTATAGAGTTTTGTCGAGATATTGTCGAGATTTTGACATTATGAGACGAGTAGATTTTTATTATCTCGAGAGTGAGATATCTCGTTGGCGTATGCTAGGCCGGCTGGTTTCAATGAAACTGGCCACCGTCACCGGAACCGGTGTGGGAGCTATTATTATTTATTATTATTAGCTTCTAATTGAGTTATGGTTTCTAACAGAACTAGGTACATAATCAGCTGTTAAGTATCATTTTATTTTTATTTTATTTTATTTATCAATCATGATAATCACAGGATATGAATGGAGTTATCGATATCCACGATATACGCGATGCAGATGTGATCACATAATTAATATGTCATAATTTATATGTTATCATTAAGATTATCTTTATTCGATATAAACTTATATAGTTGCGCGGAAATTCGTTAGAGGCATACTTTTTCGAAGCCAAATCGACCATATTGCCTTTTCCGGCACAAAAAATAATCAAAGTATCTACAGTATTTCATCCATAATTATTGTACAGACGATTTAGTCGTAAGAAGTACTAAAAAGACAGACAAACTTTTACATATTTTATGATATTAATAATGAAATGCGTAATCACTTGAATTTTTGAGTAACAGTTTGATAGCGCGATGATGAAATGTTTGCCGATGTGATTCATCTGTATAGACATTAATGTACCTAATTAGCAAAATAAATATTTCTTCTTGTGTCTGAGCCTGTGGTCTGAGCCCTGCGATAAGTACCGGAAGTGTGAAATATTTAGGAATGTAGGTTGACAGTAATAATTTTATTGACAGCAGTCATTAAGTTTTAAATCTTTATAGTTTTTAATGTCAATTATAAAATTGGTGTTAGTTTTAATTTATGATCCATAACAGCTAAATAGGTTAATTGATCGAAATTTGAGTAGGTAGCACAGAATTTATTTTCAGTTTGAATATTGTTCTCTTCCGGATCTCCTAAAAAGATCAATAATCACCCCAGTATATAAAAGTGGAGACAAATCTGATGTTGGCAATTATAGGCCAATATCTGTCCTACCAGCTATCTCTAAGATACTTGAGAGACTACTTAATACAAGACTACTTAATTACGTAAACAAATATAATCTGATTTCCCCTACACAATTCGGCTTTATGCGCGCACGATCAACAGAGGATGCAGTATTGTCACTCAGCCAAATAGTAACAGAACAGATTGACAAAGGACATAAATGTATGGCAATCTTCCTAGATTTAAAAAAAGCATTCGACACCGTGTCTACTAATGTTCTTATTCAAAAGCTTCAAAATATAGGGATTAGAGGTACAGCTCTTTCTCTTTTCACATCCTATTTATCTGAAAGGATGCAGAGGGTTAAAATTAGCCAGCATATTAGCGAAGATACAAATGTCTCATATGGGGTCCCGCAGGGTAGTGTGCTAGGGCCAACATTATTCCTTATCTATATAAACGACCTATGTAAATTAAAAATAAAGAATGCTAATATCATAACCTATGCTGATGATACGGCTATTGTATTTTCCGAAAAAAATTGGACCATCTTAAAACAAAATGCCGAGCTCGGAATGATGAAAGTGGCTAACTGGTTGAAACATAATTTGTTAACCTTGAACACAGCAAAGACTAAATATATTTGTTTCAGAATACAAAATCGTAATCAACCAGATATTCATTTCACCATACATAACTGTCAAAATTCTCATAACATTACATCGTCTGACTGTAGCTGTCCAAGAATCGAAAACGTTGACAAAATTAAATATTTAGGCGTCATAGTCGACCAACGACTATCATGGCACCCACATCTTGAACAAATGGCCGGTAGAATCCGTAAATTAAATTGGATTTTTAAAACCCTTAGACAGCTTACATATTCAAACCCAAATAGGCACCAGCCTCCGCGTAACATTCTACAGGAAATATACGTTGTTCTTGCAGAATCCATTCTCACTTATTGCATCCCTGTCTGGGGAGGTGCCAGTAAGACCAAAATGCTGGAGCTAGAAAGGGCTCAGAGGTCTTTGTTAAAAGTTATTTATTATAAGAAAAACATAACTCCAACGAATGAACTATACGAAATTAGTAATGTTTTAAGTGTCCGGAAGTTATATATTATATCTCTGATTTTAAGACGACACAAAACAATAAATATAAATTTAAATCCTAGAACCGGGCGTAGTAAGCGAAACATTGTAGAACTACCAATTATAAAAACGGTCTTTGCCATGAGACAGTTTTCTAATATATCTATTATTGTATACAATAAAATAAATCACGCACTAAATATAATAAATAAAGTTAGTAGGGACATTAAACATATAATCAAGGAATATTTAAAACCATTAAATTACGATGAAACTGAAAAATTAATAGAATACTTAAAAATATAAAGTAAAATATACAAACTTTAAATATTTAACCAAGTAATAGAAATAATACACACATAGTTCATCCACACTCACTCATTCATATTATCATAATTATAAATATTTAATGTTAAAAACATACTACATAGTAAGTCTATTAATGTAACAAACTCTAATTTATTTTTAATAAGAAACTGTTCTAATCTATTTCTATCTGAAATTCTAATCTTCTCTGAACTTTCTTGGTTTGTAACTACATAGTTTGATTAAAAAAATTATGTTTTAAAAAACTTAGCATATTGTAGAATATAATTGCTAGCATAAATATGGAAGAGCGTTGTTGCCAGATACAGGCTACCAGCCTACTAGGCGACTTCGATTTCAATTGTATGTGTTTTAAAGAAATAAAGTTTATTATTATTATTTATTATTATTATTATTATTAAAGGCGAGTTGCAATTTATAGTGTATTTAAAACAAACTTTTTACACATCAAAAACGGAAAACGTTTAAAGTGTTAATATTAATAAGTCGGTTAAGCGCGTTCGTGTCGGAATCGAATTCACAATATGAATAGTAATTCGCGGGCAAAAACTGTCGACAGACACATCCATCAAACGTGCGACATTCACGACTTGTTCGCTTCGTAATGTGCGATTAGCACGGTAACTCTCTAAATATTCGATACAGTGGCGGATTATCATGAAGATATGCCCAGGGACCCAGGGGCGCGAGGGTAAATACGATGCTCGGTGCTAAGGTCACTGCGTTTTCGAAGGCTCTTATTATGCTAAATTAAAATTTAGTTAAATTTTTGCATTACAGAAATAATACTGTCGTTCGTTTTTGTTTCTATCATAACCATATAATATAAAAGATTCAGTGCAACAACCACTATATCCATTAATCCAAACCAAATTCATCATGTAGTATAACATACAATCATTATCATTAATTAGCCTGTCTCTCCTATATATCCTGTATGATTGTACAAAAAGTGTGTAAAACATATGTTTCACGTCCACAGAAGATCTCAAAATAAGACAAAAATGCAATAATTGTATGAGAGTTTCATACATCACACGCGACAGCCGGACAATACAATTACAGTACAAATTATATGCATATTAAAACAACATTATGTGAATTGAATTTATTTGTTACAGAGAGGAGCTCGCCATGAAGATCGGACTGACGGAGGCACGAATACAGGTATTATAATCGAATTAAGATGTTTCCCTTTTGACGTTGACTCAGCAGCAATTACATTAATTGCAGCACATTGATTCACATGTTACTGTCGTAAGGACAAGCGTTGGCATGTATTGTCGCTAAGATGTGTGCCCCATTAAAACGCGTCTTGTCTATACGGTCTACGAGATTTCACAAATTACAGCACGAACCAGCCACTTTACAGTTTACATAAAAGAAAAATATTCTAGAAAATATGATGTTTTATCTCTTATTGTCGCGGTTTACATTATCATTAATCAAATCAAAATCGAATGATTTTCAAAATAAGGATTAAGTCGTAGTAAGTATTCAGTACCAATTGGAACTGATACTGAACACATACTACACAAAAAATGGCGCTCTCACATTGCATGTATGTCACGTAAATGTCCTGTCCTTACGCCAACAACATGTAAGTCAATGATTACAGCACATTGATTGTGGATAATGGGGCTGATATTTACTCACAAATAGCAGATTTTTTTGTACTTAATTATTACTAGAATTGATCAATTTCATTAAAGGTGACAGGGTTTATGATATAATTAAGTGTAATTACGGTTTCGCAAAGCTTCCGAAAAGGCCTAATTATGAGCAGCCATATATGAAATAGTTATTTTACTCGGATTTATACATGGCTGTATCGATGACTCTGGAAGAATTTTAAATCAACTTAAAATTACTGAAGTAAGGTTAAATTATATTATGACAAGTGTCTTTCTTTATCTTTACAAACCAGTGCCCGCTAAATAAAATAAGAGACAAGAAGCCGAAAGAAACCTTTAAACTCTTAACGTTTTTAAATAATAACATCAACAAAATCATTTTTAATAGCTCTAACACTTTTTACAAAATAGTCTTTTAAGCTGAGATAGTATATATAATACTAATAGTAGCTTTTCAGTATTTGACTCCCAAACGTAATATTAATTAAAGTTACGTTTATATCAATAGTTACGACTTATAACCGATTGTAGAACATCGATTTATGAATTTATAACTTTATAGACACGGTCGTAAAATCCACCATGGCACAATATTAGATGTTGCCATTGTAAATAATTTTATATTCAAATTAAAATCCATAAATTATATTTTATTGTGCCCTAAATTTATGCTTATATGATTTGTATCAATAACTTGATTAGTAGAGCAAAAAGCCATAATAGTTTCAAAATTTTTGGTTGAGAAAAAAATTATGCCTGGACTTTGAAAAAGAAAGTTCACTTGATCTTATAGATATACCTATTAATATATTTTTCAATTAAGTTTAACAACTTTAAACATGGCTCGACATAATTTTCATTTCAGTTAACTGAAATATTTGCATCGTCTTAATACAGACATTTTTAAACTTAACCGTACTAAATGGTCGTCGAGTGAAATTATCCCACATTAAAGAGTAGTTACTTTAACAGGTTCAGTTAATGTATGTTGTAACCATCTGTGTGTAATGACCCTATTTAGCTGCTTATGGTCTTATTAAATTAATAAACCATTTATGTGTTGCAATTTAACCCTATACATCATATAAGTACATAATAATATTCTGGAAGATAATTCATAACTTTAGAAAAAATTAGAAAAAATAATATGTTTTTATTAGCATACATTTTAATTTTATCAAAGCCGATAACTTAGCTCAATCAGAAAACTGAAAAATAATTAAACTACAAATTATACACGTCATTTTAGGACCTTTTGATGACCAAAATCTGTTACTTTTTAAAATGTCATAAAAGCAGTTTTTGTCAATAAAGTAGTAAAACTGTATGCTGTCTTGTATGATATTAAAATCAAATCTAAATGGACATAAATTGACCCAATGAGAGGTAAAAACATAAATTTTATTTCACATTAAACTTCACGGGTAAATCACAAAGTAAAATGGTTTACACTCGTTTAGTTATTGGTAATAAAATACACGAGGTGTGCGTTAAATTTACGTGATCTACAACTTGTCCGACTATAAGTTACGTATTTTTTTTATAAAACAAACCGGGTAAAAAGTACCCAAATCTACAAAAAAACGAGCCATAGACATGATAATTTTAAGGTTATTGTTTATAACTTTCTAACTTTTCTACATAATGTATTGAAACTTTTCTAAACTTTTCTACATAATGTAATGTATTGAATTATGTCTGTAAATACTGATATGTAACATTAAAAGCAGTGATCGACAGATGGAGCAGGCCATTAACAGTTTAGTATCGTGCACCTGAGACCGACTTTTTCCTTTAACATTCCCGTGGCGTGTTTATGCCCAATTACGAAATCGCCGCTACCGACCTTATGAAGTTATATCTATAAAACAATTACCAACCTAACAATATCATTACTGTCAATACAAAGTAAGCTTTATTGCCGGGGAGTGTGTTTTCTTTTATTTATTGCACAAGATGTTTCACCAGTTCCCAGCATCATTTAAACACTGACATTTAAAGAAATGCCGTTTTTTTGCCCGCTCATTTATCATAAGTGAATTAATTTAAATTACTTTTAAATATCGGTTAACATAATGTCGATGAAAGCCTGTGCTCACTGCTCATAAATATGTATGTTCAAAATATTGAATAGTTGTAAAAAGTAGGGTCGCATGTTGCGATATCGGCGAGTAACCATTATAAAGTATCATGTGCGTTTTAAACATACGTCGACGAATGTTAGCTCCTAACATTTAGTAATATCAAATATTAATAATATTTGTCAAAACTGAAATTCGCCAGTGTGGGTGCATTTTCCAGACTTCTAAGTATTTTTAATTTACCTAACATAGAGATAGATAGTATACCTAAGTACCTAGTTTATATCTGGCTCTTATTTATTCTTCAATCTTATAAATTTCATAATCATGAAATGTATTCGTTGAATCAAAAATTACATAAACAATAATATAGGTACAGTACAACTCTTCCTATTAGGACGAGATCCTATTGAACGAATTGCCAAGACTCATTTTGTTGATATCTAATTTTACTTTTGAAATCAAAAATTTTAGATACTTATTGAATATATTTTTGCAGGTTTGGTTCCAAAACCGTCGTGCCAAGTGGCGGAAACAGGAGAAGGTGGGGCCTCAAGGGCACCCGTACAACCCGTACCTGGGGGGCTCCGCGGCGCCGCCGCCCTCCGTCGTCGCCTCTATGCCCAACCCCTTCTCGCAACTCGGCTTCGGCTTCCGGAAGCCCTTTGACGCGAACGCCTTAGCTTCTTTTAGGTAAATACAAAAAAGTTTGTTGCATTCAAATTAAACTGTCTTAGGGCGCACGCTCACCGGACACGAAAGTCTTAAAACGGACTATCGTAATAGAAAATGTTTGTTTGTGTGTGTGTGTATCTTCAATCTTTGTCTTTTGTATAGCTGTATAGCATAAGGCTATCTTAAGACTGTCGTGCCTTTTAAGTCCAATAGTTACATTGTAATTATCCTAGCCAAAATCTGTATTTAAATTGAAAATGACAGATTAATTAACATCTCATCACATTGTTTCAGGTATGGCTCATCACCGCTCAACACTCAATACCTCAGTGCGCCCCTGTCCCGGCCGCCCATGTTCAGCGCCCCCATGTACACATCGTCGCCGCCCTTCCACTCCCTGCTGGCGGGGCTGGCGGCGCCGCCGCGGCAGTCGCCCGACGCCCCCTCCGTGTCGCCCCCCATCTCGCCTGGCAGCGAGAGTCCCCCGGCTACATCCGGCCCTGAGGTGGAGCGGCGAAGCTCCAGTATAGCTGCACTGAGAATGGCTGCGAGAGAACACGAGCTCAGACTTGAGATACTGCGGCAGAGACACCACACCGACCTCATCAGTTGAGCCGCGTAATTGTAGATCGAAGGCGCTTGTACTGATAGTACAAATGATCAATAACGGAGTAAATAAAGATTTGATTGTGGTAAATCGAATCGTTAGGCAATTGAACCTATGTGGACTCTAGATATTATGTGGATGTCAATAGTAGTTGTATAACTACAGCAATAAGAAAGTTACTTCAAGTCGACAAGACTGTAATTGTATTAAATAGTAAATTATAATATAAACTGTTTCGTAGGCTAGGGACATTTGGTGATGGACGACATAATATTTGTTATCAATGCAAAAGAAAAGCACTAAGTACTTTATTTAGGAACTTTAAATGTTATGAACATATTACATATAATAAGTGTGAATGTTTGTATCTTCAAATATTTTCCAGAAAATTTTTAATATTATAAATCTTCCGTAAATTAACTAAAAGATTAAAATAGAATGGACACTTTTTCCTATGATTTATTCTTATTAGATTTTCTATTAGATTATGTTTCTAGTCTTCCGATGGGTTTTAACTAAAAAAACTGTGCTTACAAATTTCGGTTCTAGCTACTTTTTTTTTTTAATTGTTCTTCAAACCCTTAGTGAAAATGTTGGTGTAGTGCCTATAATAAGACTTAAAGTATTTTTGGGATGTGCAATCATACATTTCAATCTGTAATTAAGAATGTTAAAAAAATGTCCTAGTAAATATATTTATTTTCTTCTTTTTGTATTACAAATCTTGGATAAGGTTATATTTTATGTGACTGTGGGAATAAAGGAAGATCTTCCGACCGAGCGAGGTGTGCTCGGTCAGGCCGGAGCCCGCTTTTTCAGCTGTCGTATATATACTGCCGCGCTCAGAAAACTTCTATGTGGGTACCGCCACATCACTCCCCCCCGAAGACCAGAGGTCGAATCTTGAAGTCTTGTCGTTTGAGTCGCCAGTGCCAGTGAGTTCCAGTGAGTCGGAACTATTGCAGTGAGTCCCAGTGAGTCGGAACTGTAAGTAAGCTTGCTGCACGGGATCCAGTGAGTCGGATAGCTGCCGTGCGGGGCCGATGCTACGTGCTGACCAGGATGTGCTCTGCTTGCTGACCGGTCGGTGTAGTGAGAAAGCCCGATGATGCCGATGCGGAGTCGCCCAGGCCGAGGTACATTGCGGCTAGTGGACGATGTAACCGATGAGGCGATGCCGGCTGGCGCGGTGCGGAGGGGCGGGGAGTGATGATGATGAAGGAGGCGTGTTCTGTCGAGGGTCACCAATGTGGGAATAAATGCGTGGAGGCCCAAAGGAAGATCTTCCGACCGAGCGAGGTGTTATGCTCGGTCAGGCCGAAGCCCGCGTGATACATTTCAGCTGTCGTATATATACTGCCGCGCTCAGAAAACTTCGATAGCGGGATGCAGGAATGTTAGGCGAATGTGGGTACCGCCACATGACTGAACTCCTTTTAGCATTTCTTTCTCTGTAATTTCGAAATAAATTCTTAACTTTACGTTTACTTAATAATTATGACTAATTTGAAGAAAAGGGTTATTCTTATGTAAAATAAGAAGAGGTTGTATCTTGTACATAATTAATAGTTAATGTACATATTATGAAGAACGGTGAAATAATTATTGTCCGTCCAAAATATGCCTTATTTATTGTACAGTAAGAAATATGATTATTCGAATTGCAAATTATATAGGGTACATAGTCATGTATACCAGTGACTAGTGTGATAATAATATTATAGTACTCAGCTCAATTTTGAGACTAATCTGTATACATTCCGGATAGAAAAATGTTGTGCCTACAAATTTTACTAAAGATAGAAAACTAATCGCTCAATGATATAGAACCACACAGAAATATAGATTTTTCTTGTAAAAATTGGTCTTTTTTGTAATGTTATATTTTTTGTACTATATTTTTTTAATTTGTAGTGCTAAATAGCATTCAGTTTTTTTAACTTAAATTAGTTCGAATTGAAACCAGATATATCGAGATTATTATTAAAATAAAAGGACCAAAGAAATATCCACATGGATATAAAGTAACATCTCGTATCATTGTAAAATACAGAACCTTTAAAATATACTGGTATTTCGTGTATATTGTGTTTTATTCTTAATCCCTAATTTTTATATGAGTGCTCTAAAATCTAAATCGTTCATACTAATATTTAACAAGTATAATACGTTTATATTTCTCTATGCTAATATTATTGTATGTCGCTGTATATGTCGCAGTCATCTGGTTCAATCTGTGATTCGGTTGAATGACTAGCGTATTCATTGAATGACACCGTTCTATTGAATGACTGAAGGACAACTAGTCAAGACACTGACTGTAACGTTTAACGTCTTGACTAAACGTCATCATAGTGAAGTCGTTAAATGGAATGCTATGATTTTTTTTAAGTATTTGTTGGTGGCGTACTAATAGGTTAATCTAGAAACTGACTTCAATTATGAGGCGACGGCTACTTCTGGGTGGTTTACAAAAAAAATAACCACGATGGCTAAGGCCATTTAACCTAACCAAATCCAATCGTATTGGACAGACGAAGTAATAAATACATTGCTATTAATTACCTAAGAATTATATACTGTTCTTTATACATTTCCTATTCCGTTAAAAATAAATACATTCAATTACCTGACTAATTTCATATCCGCTCTCTTCAAAGGGCTATGTTAAAAATCGCTAACTAGTTGAACGTTGAGTGACGATTGTTCAATCAACGTTCGGCCGAGTCATTCAATTGAATGGAGTCATTCAATGAATGCGCTAGTCATTCAATCGAACCGCAGATTGAACTAGATGACTGCGACATATACATTGGGCCAACGCATTGATGGCCCAATGCGCCGGGCCAACGTGTAGAGGCCGACTTGGCCATAGCAGAGTAAACAGAACTAAGGGCCTGTATTCACTTATTACTAATCAAAGTGAATACGGGCCTACGAGTATGCCGACTCAGAAGAGATCCCAGAGCGCGCCGTACTAATGCGTTCATCGACCACACAGCCGGGCCTGTATTCACTTTGATTAGTGCGAGTGCAAGTAATTAGTGCAAGTGATTAGTGATTAGGAGAAAATAAAGGACTTACACTAATTAGTGGCTGTCCACACTTGCTTTTTAGGGTTCCGTACCCTATTACTAAGACTTCGATGTCTGTCCGTCTGTCTATATATGTCCGCTATAGCTTGACTTCTGAAATTTTCACAGATAGTGTACTTATATCTGTTGCCGCTATAACGATAAATACTAAAATCAAAATAAAGTTAATATTTAAATGGGGGTTGGTACTACTAATATATATTCTGTGGTGGGGGTAAGATTTTTTGGCCTTTTTACTGTTATTCATCTAAATTCTAATATAATTATTTATATGTAACTGATAAACATCAACATAACAATTACAACTTGGCTTATCTATGCATCATAAGTATAGGTAACTTTCTTATCTCTAATTAGTAATTATATCATGTAATGAAATTATAAATAGAAGTAGGACTAAAAACAACGGACAGTAAAATACTACTAATTGCTGTTTCATTTACGTTATATTATGCGGTTATATGTTACTCATAACGAAATTAGCATAATATCTAAAATAGAAATGATAATCCCACCAAAACATTTCATGTAAATGATGCCGAGATGACCACATATTATAAGGTTTACCCTGTGAAAAAGATATGAGATCTCATGTGGAGTGGAGCCAAGCTTCTGAATCTACATGGCCTAACTCTGCAGACCCTAACTTAAACAAATTCTATATTTCAGTAAATATGTATTGTAACTTAGATTTTATACCAAATTTCAGCTTTCTAGCACTTCAGGAAGTAGCCAAACATTTTGATTACCATCAGTGTGTCAGTGACGAAATCGGCGTATTTTAGATATCTATAAAATCTAAAGTATAAAAGCTATTCAATTGATACTTTGCATGCTTAATAAGTCTATTGATGACATCATATCCTGAAAATATGACCTATCTGCTACAACGGAAACCAATTCTATGAAGGTTCAAAAAAATGGCGAAACACTTCGAGAAAATGTAGGTAGTGCCCTTGCGCTTCGCTTGGCTCATCTCGGCGGGTGCACTACCGTGCACCCAGATATCTACAGCGAGTCATGCTTACAGAACACCATGAGAATTGTGGAATTTTACTCAATTAGTGAAACTGTTATTTGCTTAGACTTGAGTATGCTAGTGGCTACCAGTAAATATTTCGGATATCGGCAAATTACGTATGGCAAGGTTTGCTAGGTGGTTATCAAACATTTTAATACCTAAAAATTTAAAAACGGTGTCTACCTATGGCCACCGATTACTAATTATCAATAAAAATAATTCTATGACTTCCTGGTGTGTTGTGGCATTATATTTGGTTTTTGATGTTTTTGACAGGGTTTTATCAAACATCTATTCATAAGAGTGGGCTGCACCAACTTACTTTAACTATAACTTTAACTTTAACCATAACAAAAAGTCAAATGAACTATCAAATCCCTAGTAAAAGCCCATTATGGACGCCATATTTGACGATAAGCCGGTGCAACCCACTCTTGTGTTCTTGGTTAGCTTTTGTCAGAATTTATTGACCGTTAAACTTTAAAGGTCAATTCAGACCGCAACCGCAACTTTAAATTTGTGCTGAATTAACAAACTCTAGAACCTGAGGACTAGAACAACTACAAGGAGGAAGCCTTCAGGCTTCAAATTAAAAAATCTTTATTTTATTTTATTTTTATATCAAAAAAAAACTTCAACTTCAACTTTTATCTGTGTAAGGATAGTAACAGGGGTAGTAGTATAGATCGAATTTCAAGTAATTAACCTTCGAAACAAATGATCTAGGCTCTACATAATTAATCTAATATCAGTAGCCAACAAGCTCCTAGCGGGCTTGCACCATTAATATCGGAGTTCTCATCAAAAAAGCAATTAGTATTCAATGAGCGAGGCATTATCCGGCAGACAGAGTCAAAGGAACATAATTCAATTTCGTCTTTCAACAATCGTTTAACATCAATCACGGGCTGATTGCATGTCAAACTTTGAAAAATATGACAGCGCCCTCGATGTATCATAATCTGGACGACGCAAAGTGAGAGCTGTCCTCCATGGATGCTATAGTATGCATGACCACGGCGAGGATGCAAAAAGCTGGCATAGCTTAGCTACATGCAATGATACTTGGAAGTCCAGGTTGACAGGAATTTAGGAAGCACCTGTCTCTTGTGTGACACTTTACAAGAAGGCGGCATTTGTTCTGTTTCTGGACCGCACCAAAATATGATTGTAGAATATTATTGTATGTATTTTAACACCTAAGCTTATATGACTAAGGACTTTAATGGCACATAAACTTTGGAGAAGGCCTTACGAGATATATGACCCTAAATGACTAATAGAGCTGGCACTGTTGGTGAAAACGAGCATAAAAGCTCGTAAGGTACAATATTAAATTAAGGTAAAATATTACTCTATATCTCTCTATTTAATCTCACAAAGTTGAATCTACTTTCATACATCGGGGCGGACTACTAGGAGCGACCAGATCTCGACTCACGAACAATACCGATCCACGACACTCATTAATAACATAATACTCAGTAATTACATCGTAATCTAATAGATTTAATTACGACGATGCGCCTACGCATCCCGTAGGCGCGCACTATTAATCTGAAATACAATTATCGACATCTAAGAACAATTAAGACCCAACTATTAAATTTCAGTGGAATGCACGTACATAATCAAAAGTGTTGATACATTTGAACTGTCTCGCTCTATAGTCTATTTCCTTACAAAGTATCGCCATCTCATTCACTCATATGAAAACCTAAGAAAAGCGTGGCCTACGAGACTTGACGTCATCCACGGCCAACTCGATTTGAAGCATGTTCTAGAAGGAAACAAAAGAACGTGTGGTATACTCATCACGACGACTTTTTGATACAAATTGTAAATTTAATTCAAAGAATATAATATCTATTACTGTAATGTATATTTTCTTTGAAGAGAACACTTAACAAAAAGTTAAAAACTGTAACCCGATTTCACATGTATATGTTACCACTAGAATGCGGAATACGATAATATTAATATTATGCACATTAACGAGGTAAACTGCAGATGTCCTTTTAAACCATACGTTAAAGTGTGAAATTTAAATCAAAAAAGCTTATATTCGCACTTCACTTGATCATTTGATCACTTGATCATTTGATATTAATTTTAAACAAATTGCTTTGGAAAATGATCGTATAAAAAACTGAAAAAAGTTAGCCACTTTTCTCCGAAACTATTAGAGCTTAGAAAAAAATGTTAGAGGTTAGAAAAAAATGATATGAGAAACCTCAATATGATTTTTGGAGACCTATCCATAGATACCCCACACGCATAGGCTAGATGAAAAAAAAATTCTGTTTCAGTTGTACCTATGGGGACCCCTAAAATTTTTAATAATTTTTCCATTTTTGCATCAAAATCTTAATGCAGTTCACAGACTACATCTACTTACCAAGTTTCAATAGTATAGCTCTAATAGTTTCGGAGAAAAGTGGCTGTGACTTACGGACGGACAGACAGACAGACAGACAGACATGACGAATCTATAAGGGTTCCGTTTTTTGCCATTTCGGCTACGGAACCCTAAAAAACAGAAAACCTCTTAAATTCCTCAGCTGTCCCTTTAATCCCTTTGAAAATTGGATCAACTATTGATATTGGTAACGCCCAGAAATTAAGAATGTACCTTTTCCTAAGGAAACCCTATGGAAGCAGGTGCCAAGTCATTTCTGTTGTAGGTACAATATTATGTAGGTAGAAATATGTAAAAAGAACAAAAATGTGGACGGTAGTAATAAAAATTAAAATGAATGATGATGGAATTCGTGGGCAGGGCTGGTCATCCGCTGACTGGAACGCCTAGCTGTTAGCGATGGTGGATGGTGTAAGTTATAGACGAATAGCTTAAATGTAATAAAAGGAATCAACTAAAACTACTTGGTAAAGGTATAGAATATTTTTTACAAATTATACTTAAACTTGGTGTACATTACAAACTTTGAAAAAAAAATTGAAAATACCAAGTACGAAAATCTACTAATGCCTTTATTTGGCTATCGGTGTTTGTTTGCTTGCGTCGATAAGGCTTCCAACAAAAGGCACAAAATAATAATTTACGTTTAACATTACACTCATGGCTATAATATTGTAATCGGATCATTGCTCCAGCTGTCTGTATCTATATCTAACTAAAATTTGAAGTCACAAGAATTGTCCTCAAACGGGACGCAATTTTTAACCAGTAACGATTTAAGACCGGGCTGTCATTTTTTGCCGTGTTTTCTACTAAGTATTACACTCCCGGAAGACGATTGACTCCAATGAAATTGAGATTTATTTAATCATTGTATATTTATCTGATATTTAACTTACGGAAAATACGATTCACTTATTTTGACTCGATAGTTTTATTTTTCGAAATTATGAATATTTTTGCGCTTCTCAACGAATATCTGTTACACTTATTGAGTTATTATCATTAAATAACATGCACTACTACAATCACACATTTTATAAAATAATAGCTAGCGGAAATATTTGTATTGTATTTAGTTTTTAAGTAATCACCAAAAAACAGTTCTGGGACTTACGACCTTTACTTTCGTGCTATAATGCGGGGACCGTTGTTACGCGATATTGTTCACTATTAGCTGCAGCGTAAAGCACATTGCTCGGGAGCACGATTCATGGAATCATTGTATCACGATTGGAGGATAGCGGGATGTGTAGGCGGGGCTAGCGTTTTAGCAGCAGGCTCTTAATCAAAATTACTTTTTAAAGTTTCTTTCTTCTTTTCTTTTTTTTCAAACTCTAAGAAAAGCTCTTAAGCTGATAAACTATGGAATCTTCAACAATTTTCACTTGCGCCACACGCGCTCGCTGATATGGGCGGGACAACGCCAAATCTAATTATAAAACGTTAAAACTCCGGTATTTTAACCGTTCAATATAGTTTCCGAGCTACCCCCGGACAGGCACTCATTCATCAACACAGAACTCGTTAACTATAATTTATGGCGAACCAATTAAACCCACCGTAAAACAAATGAAATACATAAAACAAGACAATCGAGTAACCAAATATTTGGGAACCATCGATATTGTATTGTTTATTATTGACGTTTTATAAAGCCTAAGGCATAGCTTTAAAGAGTTTAAAGGATAAACTATAAATTCATTTACAGATTTAAAATAAATTATTATTCATGATCAATAAACTTGCATGATGTAATATAATATGCTTCGTACGAAATATCCTAAAGATCTTCAAGGGATATTCTATTACTCTCGAACACCTCTACCAAGGGTGGAAAGTTTCGTTAGAGTTTTTCTCTCGGTTCAGAACTATAATAATAATAGCCCCCACACCGGTTTCGGTGACGGTGGCCGGTTTCATTGAAACCAGGCCAGCTACGCAGGAGTAATTTTATAGTGCCCAAGTGTGTGCGCAGTACGCAAGAGCACTCTCTATTCCTTTACTCTCATAATCCAGTGGGACGGCAGACCGACACGACCGGCGAGTGATCAGGCGCAGGACCGACTTTTTACATGCCTATCCGACGCATGGATCATCTTACTTGTCAGACAATCAGGTGATCAGCCTGCATTGTCCTAACCAAACTTGGAAATAACATGTTTCCAACGCGGGAATCGAACCCACGACCTCCGAGTCAAGAGCCGCGCTCTATACCACTAGACCACGGAGGCGTTATCATATTAGGGGATATTATATTAGAGGAGGTTCAGAACTAGACGTAGGTATGGAAAACTGGTAGACTTTTGCAAAGAGTTTTGTCATCAATATGCGCCTCTGGCAGTAAAATGGTCACACATAGTTGAAGACGTACGTGGAAAGACACAATAACTAACAGTATTTTTTTTAAAAAAAGGCTTTAGGGCCGAAAAATTAAAATTAAAAAAAAACTGTGCATTTTATGTGTAGCCAGGTGATGAAGCAGATAAGTCACAAGGTTTGTTCAAATTATAAGGGAAAAAATCGGCCAAGTACGAGTCAGACTCGTGCGCGAAGGGTTCCGTACTTACCATTATAGAACAAAATTAGGCCAATTTTTTTTTTTGTATGGGAGCCCCCCTTAAATATTAATTTTATTTTGCTATTAGTATTTGTTGTTATAGCGGCAACAGATATACATAATCTGTGAAAATTTCAACTATCTAGCTATTACCGTTCTTGAGTTACAGCCTGGAGACAGACAGACAGACAGACAGACAGACAGACAGACAGACAGACAGACAGACAGACAGACAGACGGACAGACAACGAAGTCTTAGTAATGGGGTCCCGTTTTTACCCTTTGGGTACGGAATCCTAAAAAGAATAATTGTCCGTATGTCATGAAATGTTACTTATTTGATTCTACCACTCACATCTTCAGTTGTGTAACTCTACATTGTTACAACAATTGCAAGTGCAAACATAAATTTCAACAATTAGGTAGTAAATGCTGAGGAAACATCAGACACAGTCTCAAGGTCTTGTATTGTAATTCTGTGTAAATTAGACGATTTATTACTTTAACTACGTATATAAAATAAACAATAAAATTAATTAACTTCAGCAGTTAACAAGTTAGGTATTTACATACGAATAATAAATACTGTAGAAAAGTAGGTGCGTCAAAAAAGTTTTTACTGTTCGGGTAATACTTAAATTATTGTGCATTCTTTCGTACTTTAGAGCCTGTTTCATCACTTCCTGATAAGTACCGGATAGTCTATCCACAACTTAACTTGACAGATAAAGTATGGAGAATCTGTCAAATAAGTTGTAGATAGCCTGTCCGGCACTTTATCAAGAAGTGGTGAAACAGGCCCTAAATATGTTGTTATACTCGGGTAGGTCATACAATTTTCGTTGCCACTTGCCCTTGCTACGTGTCTATGACAGAAACTGGGGCCACATAATAATATATTCAATTATATATGGTATAGTCGCATACTATTTAAGATACTTCAATGGTATTTACACACCAATATAAAAACTATAAAATAAACAATGCCAAATTCCCTGAACAATGTACCTATAAGGATTTAAGGGCTCTGTTCAGGACCTTTGGAACCAGGGTATAACTTGTGCAAAATTATACATTTTGGTAGCATATATGCCTGAAATCCTTCGAAAAAAGCTTTTTAGTTTTTACGAACGATTTTTTGTGTCTATTTTGTATGTGTACAAATACAGACGAACATATAACCCGCTCCTTTCTGGAAGCCAGTTGAATAGTTTGAAATCGAGCTAATAAATCGAGTGGTACACGAAAACAATTAATAGTATTTATTTGGAACAATTTGAAGACCAGAAGCGGGCTTAGGGCTCGTCCTGTGGGCGGACTTCGTATTAAATAAACAAACGAAGGGCTCGTTAGGACGAGCCGCCCACCGCTAATCAACTCGTATAATTAATCGATACCTGTTCGATTATCGTGAAGACAAAATATCGATATAACCGATCCGATTAATGGCCGCCATAATCGTAACTCCGGTATCGAATAAACCGATTACATCAAAGCTAATTGTAATTTAAATACTGTAAAATCGTTGGATTCTCTTATCGATTGAGATTCAACATTTAGATGAAAAGTTTATCATAGTTTGTTTAATAATTGTGCTTTGACTTCAATAAAACAGATTAATATTAAGATGTGATTTGGGATACAGCTTTTAGCTTCTAGCCAGTTTGAAAATTTCAAAAAAATTGTGTCATCGAATTTCTATGGACAATAAATAATTATTATTTGATAAAAAGTCACCATTGCTTTTTGTGGTCTTGAAGAATTAAGTCTTCAACGGTATGCTTAATATTATAACCACTATAACAGCGAATGTCTCTCTGACTGTCGCGCTAAAACCATAGAATTGATTTTGATGTAATTGGGTCTGAAGATACTTTGAGCCCCGGGAAAGAAAATAGGATTGTTTTCAACTACAAAAACGTACAATTTACTCGCAATAGAAAAAATGGTAAGCATAAAATGTTGCAGGCAATTTTAAAAAAATATTTTATCTGGTAATACAGAAGATATACAGAAGATAATATCGGCAGTATTGAGTGTACATAAAAAACAAATAAAACGAAGGTCACAGAGCTATTTATTATGAAGTAAATAAGGGGGCGCCTTTTTACGACAATTTCTGATGTAAATTACGCCAAGTCTAGGTGTCTGGCTGTCCCATAGAATTAAAGGTCTCGAAGTGGGTTAGTCGTTAAAACTTTATATTTGTTTTATTTTCTAAGTACTCTAGAAGTTCTTGTGGTGCCCGTCTAAGTATTAAAATATTATGTTTGAGTGGTTTTACAAATAAAGTGTGGAAGTGTTTCTTAGAATTAACAAAGTGAAGGAAATTGCAAAATTGCAAAAGTAAGTAACGGTAAGAAAGCAAGTAGTGACGACAGAATAATTAAGTGAGTTGCTGGTTTTATTAAAATTTAAAACCTATTTCTCTTAAGAGGGCGAATAAAGCAAAAAATCAAACACCTTCCTTCTCTCTTCACACCTATGCCTTTTTTTTTTTTTTTTTTTTTTTTTCCCGGAGGGGGAAATGCTTTACGCATACCACCCAGGCGCAGGGGGCGACCCGAGCGGTGATGTGGGACTCCCGTAGCTGATGAGACCACGGTATACCCACTAAAACCCCCCCCCATCTTCCGCCACGCCGCCTTTTGACGGGGCCACGGGAACGATACACACATCCGCGACCCCGCCAGCGGTCCGAAGACTCCACGATGGGCGCACAACACGTGCGCCCTCCTCCTCGGCCCCCACCAGGACTGTAGCAGACGCCCCCCGAGTCTGCTACTTGGAGGCCATGTGGCAGATCAGGTCTGTGGCTCTGCCACCGACCACACCTCGGCCGCAGAGGATAGGGCAAGCGGCGCACCGCAATACCTACTTGCCTCTTCCTCTGCGGCCCCACCAATGCCGTTCAAACGGAACGGCCAGCTCGCAGGGGGGGTAGGGAAAGCGGCAACCTACCACAATGCCTCTCCCCCCGCGATCCGTCCTCGGCCGCAGAGGATAGGGCAAGCGGCGCACCGTAATACCTACTTGCCTCTTCCTCTGCGGCCCCACCTCGGTGCGCATCCGCAGCGGACTCCTCCAGTCCGCTGGGAGCGCCCTCCTCGGGCCAGGCGGCGACACCGGCCGGCCCTGGTTGCCTCTTCGCTTCACCGCGGTTGTCCAAGCCGCGGTTACTAGAGCCCCACCGCCACGACAAGGCGAGCAACCATCGGGGGGTCACACCTATGCCTATGTCTTTCTTATGTCAGGCGAGAAAGAACGACGCTTAATCAATGCAAAGTTAGTTTTTTCTTAATAAAATATACAACATTTTAAGAGGGCGAATAAAGCATAAAATCAAACATCTTCCTTCTCTCTTCATACCTATGCGCCCGTCTTTCTTATGTCAGGCGAGAAAGAACGACGCTAAAATCAATGCCAAGTTAGTTTTTTCTTAATAAAATATACAACATTTTAAAAATCCGCTATATAATAATAGGTATAGTAATCCCTGAGTAATAGAATTTTATATTGCATTTTTGTAATTTTTTTCTCGCTCGCAAAATACTGTTGGGACCCTTGATATAATGCAAGTGTTTATATAAAATCCGAACTTCTCCGTCCGTCCGTCCGTCCGTCCATCTGTCTGTCTGTCTGTCTGTCTGTCTGGTCTGTCTGGTCCGTCTGTCTGTCTGTCTGTCTGTCTGTCTGTCTGTCTGTCTGTCTGTCTGTCTGTCTGTCTGTCTGTCTGTCTGTCTGGTTTGTCTGTCTGTCTGTTTGTTCCACTGTCACACGAAAACTACTGAACCGATTTGAATGCGGTTTTCGCAGATATATTGGTCTTCTTCCAACTTAACATCTGGTGTATAAAAAAATTTCCCCTCACCCCTCTAAGGGGGCAAAACAGGGGGTCAGATTTTGTATCAAACTTTTTTCTTTAACACGAAAACTACATATCCGATTTGCATACGGTTTTCGCAGATACACCTATTTAATGTCTTCTTCCAACTCAACATCTGGTGTATAAAATTTTTCCCCCCACCCCTCTAAGGGACAAAAGAGGGGGTAAGTAAAGATGTTGTATCAACTGATGAAGTAGAAATACTTTAAATGGCAAAACAACGTTTGCCGGGACATCTACTAATATTATAATTGCGAAATGCTGTCTGTCTATCACCTCTTCACGCCCAAACCGCTGAGCCGATTTGGTATGGAGATATACTTTCGTTATACGTTCCCGCGTGATAAACTAATTTTGGCGAAACGGAGTTGCGGCATCAACTAGTTAAGGGCATCTATCACTCAAAATGTTTTTGTATGGGCCACCGCGCGACTGTCGCGCGGTGGCCCATACAAAAACACGCGAATTCTCTAGATATCTTGTCACTGGCATCAGTAATTATACTCTCTGCTTTGTCCTCGAGATTAGCATTAGTACTTATTTACACTAGTAGTTACGCATACGGTCACGGAATATATAACACTAAAGGAAAGGGCATAGCAAGTAAGTTTCATTGAAACTGGTGTCGCCAAACTCACACAGTAACATTTTACGCACACAAAAGAAATAACCAATCACAAAAAGATTTCTTTTTTAAATACAATGTCGTAAAAACAGCCCTAACCCTTTTGAAATAAAGAAGAATTTAAATTTAGCAATACCGGCTCTGTCTACCGAGTTCTGTTATTCAACGCTAGATGGCGCTTGACAGCTAAATATGATAAGACTAGAAGTTGTACGCAATTTTACACCTTACGTCAACTAGCGTAAGGTTTAAATTCGTACTCGCGCACTTTCTTTTGCGTGCGAGTTAAGTTACGTCCAGCTGGACCTAATTATGGCACGCGGGCCACGCCCACATGCCCTTTCCTCTATTGTTATATATTCCGTGCATACGGTGACGCCAGTCTTGCACTAAAGTTGAGATTTATAAAAAAAAATAAATCTAAAAAATAAGTGGGTAGTTTAGCTCACCTGTCGCGAATCTTGCGGTTGCTTGTCATTCACAAGTACAGTGCTCCGCCAGTACGCACTATTTTAATTTTTAGGTTCTTATTTTCAGTTTTAAAGTGCAAACATGGGTAAACGGAAACACTCAAAGGATGATAATTACGAGTATATTGCAAGAAAGTTAAAAAAACTCGAAAGAAAACTGAAACATGCCAAGAAGAAACGACGTGATTCAACATCGTCTTCCGCTTCGTCTGAACATGACGAAATGTTATCGGATTATCCTGAAATGCCGTCAGACAGAAAAGGTACGATCACAAATACTGTTACATGATAAGTCTGTACTGCGGATAGCTTTTGGGGCTATCACTTTACAGACAATACGGTAACAAAATAATATTTTTTCAAAGTACCTGCTATAACACTAAGTTACTTGATAAGTTGGTATTAATTTTTACCAACAATACTGTAACAATATAAGTACATGTATAAATTTAGATTTGCGAGCAATTTTTGGGATTGCTACTTATCTAAATAGCATGTCACTAATTATCATAATCATAATGATATAAAAATGCAACTAGCAAAAGCCGTTACGGCTCACTGAACAGGGTGATAAGAGATACAATGCATAATATTATATACTAGATGTCCCGTGCGGCTTCGCCCGCGTAAATTAGGAATTTTACGAAAACCGTACATTTTCCCGCAAAAAGTTCTGTCCCTTCACGTGGTCTATTCTATATTTCTGTGAGTTGTGACAAATAATATCAAAAATGCTCTAGTACTTCGTGAGATAAACCCTTTCTAGTTTCTAATAATTTTCCCGGGTTTTTCCACATTTTATTCTGATTCTTCGGTCATATATATTTTAGTCTTAGCGTAAGTAATAATAAATAGCCTTCCTCGATAAATAAGCTATTTAACACTGAATTTTTTTTAAATCGGACCAGAAAGTACTTCCTGAGATAAGCGTGTTCGAGCAAACAAACAAACTCTTCAGGTTTTAAATAATATTAGTAGATATACATTTTTTTAAATCGATTGACAAACTCGAGTCTCGATCTAAAAGACTATGAAACGTATCATGGGACGATACCGTGGGAGAGCCATGCTTCGGCACGAATGGGCCGGCTCGACCGGAGAAATACCACGGGCTCACAGAAAACCGGCGTGAAACAGCGCTTGCGCTGTGTTTCGCCGAGTGGTGAGTTGACCGGAGGTTCGCGTAGTGTATATTTTCTTTGCCGGAGGCCCAATCTCCTACCCTTTTCCATTCCCTACCCTCCTTTATTTCCTTCCCTACCCTCCCCTATTCCCTTCCCTATCCTCCACTACCCTATTACGCTATTCCCTCGTAAAAGGCCGGCAACGCACCTGCAGCTCTTCTGATGCTGCGAGTGTCCATGGGCGACGGAAGTTGCTTTTCATCAGGTGACCCGTTTGCTCGTTTGCCTCCTTTTTTCATAAAAAAATGGTACTTGGTAGTGATGATGATGATGATGACGAATGTAATTTGCATAGTAGAATCTGCTTTCCGATCTTAAATCAACACCGCAACTCTCAAACGTATATCTATGAAGAGTCAGGAGTTCTCTCAGCAGCTCCCGAACCATGGGTGGGTGTTGCTGGGTCCAAAATCTTACTTGTTGTTAGCATATACTCGGAATACTTCTCATGAAATCAAAGTCACCACATGTTTCCATATAAATTTTGAGGAGTTCCCTCGATTACCCATGGATTCCTTCATCAGATCACCATTTTTGTGAATATGATATTAAATTGGGATAATGCCCTATACACCAAAAGAAAAATTTTGAAAATCGGTTCACAAACGGCGGAGTAATCGTTGAGCATAAAAAAACGAACATAACACCTCCTCCATTTTGAAAGTTGGTTAAAATTATAGCCTATGTGTTATTCTGATGCATAAGCTATATTGTTGTAAAGTTTCATTAAAATCTGTTCAGTAGTTTTTGCGTGAAAGAGTAACAAACATCCATACATCCATACATCCATACATCCATACATCCATACATCTATACATCCAAACTTTCGCCTTTATAATATTAGTAGGATTATACAGCGAATTATATTTTAAGACTTTTACAGTACTTAAGTGATTTTATTATAGTGTCAGGCGTATCTACGCACTATTGACAAATTCTTGCTCTTATTACGTTTATTACTTATACGTAATCCTGACGAAAATAATACAAAATGAATAGGCAACGACTATTATTTTTTATGTACAAAATTACAGATGGCTCACAGATTGAAATAGATCCGGTTATTGAAGGCGAAATTGAGAAGACAGAACAATCTGCACCCTCCACCAGCACTGGTGCCACCGCTAATTTAGCGTGCAGCGGCGAGCCTGTTCCATCCACTAGCTCGTGCGAGCTACCTGCCCCTCAGATTGATTGCCAGGATCTTGCAGAGGTGATGGCTGTGCCTGAAGTGGATAATGTTATGCTTGAATTGTTAGGAGACGACCCATCAATAAAAAAATTATACGGCAAGGATATTAACGCCGATCTGGCTGTGCGCCTCCAACATGTAGCTACAGTTGGCTTGGCAAAAGACCTCCGTAAAGACTTACAGGAAAAATATCTTCCCCCGAAAAATTGTACCCAGATTGATGCTCCTGAGCTTAATCTAGAAATTAAGGCTGCTGTAACGGATGTCGTTTTAAAGAGAGATAAAGGAATTGAAAGCAAACAAAAAGTTCTGGGTTCTGCGATATCGTGTCTCGGAGAGGCTATTACTATTTTGCTCGAGGAGCAGAACAAAAATACTGCAGTCATAAAGCTACTCATGGATGCTACTCGATTGATATGCGACTGTCAAAATACTGATTCCATGACACGTCGCAATTTTATCTTATATAATTTAAAAAAAGATATGAAAGACCAGTTGACGAAAACAAAAATTGACAACTGTCTGTTTGGATTAGATCTAGCTGATACATTAAAAACTGCTAAGTCAATCTCGTCAAGCGCGGATTTGAAAATCACACCAGCTTCTAAAACTCCTGCAAACAGGAAGCCCCAAGTGCCCGCTACACAAAGGAGCAATTTAAGCTGGAAGGCTCCTCCCCCAGTTCGCAGGCAAGTTGGGGAACCAGAGGAAGGAACCTGCACAGAAATATCAGCCCGCGAGCTCCTCGAGAGCGTCATTTCGACAACCGACAGCCGGGAACCCAGCACGGAGTCGTCGGCAGTAGAATATGAGGTGAGTTACGCTGGCAGACTTACCTATTACTATAAACAGTGGTCATCTATCACTAATGACCACACAATACTCTCCTGGATTGCCGGCTACAAGAATTCCTTTTGTAAACCGGTTATACAAATACATCCTCCTGTACAACGCAGTTATACAGAATTAGAGAAATTGCAGTATAAACAATGTATTGATGACTTGTTATGTATAGGGGCTATTTCCCAGTGCCAGCCGTGTAAAAATCAATTTTTGTCATCCTTTTTTCTTGTGCAAAAACCAAATGGTAAACACAGATTTATACTAAATTTAAAAAATCTTAACAAGTTTATTGAAACTGAACATTTTAAGTTAGAGGATCTACGCACTGCAATAAAATTAGTTTCACAGAATTCCTACATGTGTACCGTAGACCTAAAAGATGCCTATTTTTTAATAAGAATTCATGAGGAGCATAAAAAATATCTCCGATTTCAATTCGATGATAATTTATTTGAATTTAACGTGTTACCATTTGGTCTTAGTACGGCACCCTTTGTGTTTACGAAAATAATGAAACCAACTGTAAAACTACTTAGATCCTGTGGCTTTATGTCTACCATTTATTTGGACGATTTCTTATTGATAAATGATGACTACAAGGGATGCTTAGATAATGTAAATAACACTATAAATCTTTTGAAATCATTAGGCTTCATAATAAATTACGAAAAGAGTAATTTATGTCCAAGTAAATGTTGTAAATTTTTAGGATACATTATAGATACTGAAAGATTTCTAATTACTTTACCTCCAGAAAAAATTACTAAAATTAAAAATCAAATTATTCATTTTAAATGTTTAAAGCGATGTAAAATTAGGGACTTTGCTCGATTGATTGGCTTATTAACATCTGCTTGCCCCGCCGTCGAATACGGTTGGTTGTATACCAAAAACTTTGAAAGGTGCAAGTATTTAAATTTATTAAAAGACCCAGATAATTATGAAAGGTATATGAACATACCGAGCAACTTGACATCTGAGTTTGAATGGTGGACTCGATCTATGAATACACCAACTAATAGTATTAAATACGACGAATACGTATTAGAAATCTTTAGTGATGCCTCAACTACGGGGTGGGGTGCAGCATGCGGAGAGGAGACTGCTAGCGGTACTTGGTCAGATGAGGAGCGCTCTAAGCACATTAACTATTTGGAAATTTTAGCAGCCTTTTTTGGCTTGAAAATTTTTGCAAGAAATTTTAATAATTGTCAAATATTGTTGCGCATTGATAATACCACTGCTATTTCATACGTAAACCGTATGGGTGGCGTGCAGTTCCCTCATCTTACACAAGTAACCCGAGATCTGTGGCAATGGTGTGAGCAGAAACAAATAATAGTATTTGCTTCATATATTAGCTCGGCAGAAAATACCGTTGCGGATGCGGAATCTAGGCGTAATCACCCAGATATCGAGTGGGAACTAGCGGACTATGCCTTCCAAAATATAACCCATAAATTTGGTGAACCTTATATTGATATATTTGCAAGTAGATTAAATAAAAAATGTCAAAGATACATATCCTGGAACAGAGACCCTGATGCAGTGGCAGTGAACGCTTTCACTGTACCCTGGTCAAAATTCTTCTTTTATGCCTTTCCACCAGTTTCTATAATTCTAAAATCTTTACGTAAAATCATTAAAGATAAAGCGACAGGCATAGTAGTGGTGCCATGGTGGCCCACACAGCCATGGTTTCCCCTTTACAATAAACTTCTAATTTCCGAGCCGTTAATTTTAAAATCAAGTGAAAATCTTATATTATCTCATTCCAGCAACCGCCAAGTACACCAACGACTTACCCTGGTTGCCGGAGTGTTGTCAGGACGTCCCTGTTGAAAAGAAACGTTCCACATTCTTCAGTGGACATAATGTTAGCTTCTCTCTCACAAAACTCTATTAAACAATACGATTCCTGTTTGAAGAAGTGGTTCCAATTTTGTGTAAAATATAATTTAAACTTTTATCAGACGTCAATTTCAAATATTTTAAACTTTCTTACAGAACTTTACAATAATGGAGCCCAATATGGTACGCTTAATAGCTGTAGATCCGCATTATCTCTAGTACTCGATACAGAAATTAGTAGTAATGACAATTTGAAAAGATTTTTTATGGGAGTTTTTAGATTGCGACCGCCCTTGCCAAAATACAATTTGACTTGGGATACCTCCCTAGTTCTAAGTCATATTGGTGAATTGTACCCTAATGAGTCATTAGACTTGGAGACAATTTCTAAAAAACTTATAACGTTGCTGGCACTCGTAACCGGGCATAGAATGCAAACGATATCAATTATAAATATAAAAAATATAGAGTGGTTTGCCGACAGAATTATTATAAAAATTCCCGATCTTATAAAGACGTCTCGCCTTAACTTAACACAGCCAGCTCTTATACTGCCATATTTTCAGGATAAACCTGAAATATGTGTAGCTAATACTTTAAAACAATTTTTAAAATTAACGGAACCCTTACGAAATAATCATTCTTACCTTTTTGTCAGTTTGAGAAAGCCACACCACAAAGTCACCTCACAAACGTTAAGCCGTTGGGTGAAAAACACACTCGAAGTGTGTGGTATAGATGTCTCTACTTTTACCGCCCATAGTACGAGGCACGCTAGCACCTCGAAAGCAAATAGATTAGGTGTAAACCTAGACTTAATTAGGAAGACAGCAGGATGGAGCGCTAACTCCAAAACCTTTATTAAATTTTATAATAAAGATATTGTAAATGATTTTGATCACGGAGTTTTTGCTAATAAGATAATGTCAGGACAATAAATAAATAAGCTGATATTTTTATAGAACCTGATTTTAGTTTATTGTTGTTAATTATTTAATTATAATTTAAAAGATAATGTAAAAGATATAATATTAATATAATATTATATAATATAATATTACGTTATATTGTATTTTGTTAAATAAAAATGATTTTTCACAGCAGATGTAGTCTCTCAATGTCTACTAGTGTAAATAAGTACTTAATGCTAATCTCGAGGACAAAGCAGAGAGTATAATTAATGATTAAACGAACTTACCTGTACGTGAAGTTCTATCATAATTATACGAGCTGCTTTGTCCGAAGAGATTAGCATCCCACCCATCCCAGGAACCCTGGAAGCTGTGAAAAATCGCCGCTCTGAACTAAATGACAAGCAACCACAAGATTCGCGACAGGTGAGCTAAACTACCCACTTATTTTTTAGATTTATTTTTTTTTATAAATCTCAACTTTAGTGCAAGACTGGCGTCACCGTATGCGTAACTACTAGTGTAAATAAGTACTAATGCTAATCTCGAGGACAAAGCAGAGAGTATAATTATGATAGAACTTCACGTACAGGTAAGTTCGTTTAATCATTAAATAAATGCTACAATTTCCATTTTTGCGAATACGGATAGATAATCATTTTATCTAATTAAAGCTATAAAAAATAGGTCGCTTAGTTCAGTATTCTTAGCACAGCATTGAAAAAAGATTTTAAAAAGAGGTAACTTTGGCTTTGTTTTCTATCGAGTGAAGTTCTTCTGTTTGTGTCAATTAATGCGAAGCCGAATACGTTATATCCTCAAGTAAAGGTCGTAATTTTTTCAAAATTTTTAGATGATAATGTAAGGAATGAAACAGGATCAAAAAACTTGTCCACGCGCTATTTCACTGTTACCTGCCCTTAAGTAGGACAATACATAAAAATAAAGATGTTTATGTATAGGGTAAACCTAAGTTCAAACGGCCAAGTTTAAGTGGCAATTACAGTACGCCCACCTCTGCATTTACATTGTAATAATTATACATAACGACCCTATTACAACGCTAATTAATAATAATTTCACTAAAATATACAGTGAGTATGCTTTTTGTTTAGTTTGTCTGTACCGTAAAGTTAATATACCTACCTAGCGGAATAGAGCAACAATCTCGAGCTGTCAAACGTAACCGAAATTGGTTTTCATCTGTGTGAAAAATATTCGAATTGAAAGCGGTTTTCGCAGATATATTTGTCTTCTTCCAACTTAACATCTGGTGTATAAAAAATTTCCCCCCACCCCTCTACTGGGACAAAAGAGGGGTCAGATTTTGTATCAAACTTATTTCTTTAACACGAAAACTACTGATCCGATTTGCATACGGTTACTCATGAAGTAGAAATACTTTAAATGGCAAAACAACGTTTGCTGGGTCAACTAGTTAATAATATATCTATGGACGCTTCACACCACGTCAGTCTGGACCCGTGCTAAGCATCTTAAGTTACGGGTACCAGACAACGGAAATATATTTAAAACTTTTATACTATACATTTTTATTATATTATGATACACAAGTTTAATACGCATCCATGACCCAGGAACTTTAAAAACATTTTGTTCTCCGTCGGCGGGATTCGAACCCGCGACCCCCGGCTTGAGCTACCAACAGCCCACCAACTGAGCCACAGAGGTCGTCAAAAAAATATTGACAGAAGCGTTGTCAAACGTCGAACACATATTTTTGTTCTATCCATGTTGGTGCTGCCTCTAACGTAAAAACATACTCTGCGCAGTGTCTAGATCACTCTAGACCAGCTGGGGTTCAAATGGCATGGCAGTTCAAATGTTTCTGATCAGAAAATCAGGTCGCGCTCTCTCTCACATTTTGTACTGGGCCGAGTGAGCTCGAACTCGTCGGAAGGATATTTCGGATAGTGTGCGGAGTGGCGATCCGACGGACGTTCAAATGTTTCTGATCAGAAATTTTGGGCAATGTGCGACCGGGCTAAAATGCATTGATATCTGAGTTAAAATCGCCAGAAGGCGACGTTTACCTTCATGACGTGGGAGAGCCATGCTTCGGCACGAATGGGCCGACTCGACCGGAGAAATACCACGTCCTCACAGAAAACCGGCGTGAAACAGCCGCGCTTGCGCTGTGTTTCGCCGAGTGAGTTAGTTTACCGGAGGCCCAATCCCCTACCCTATTCCCTTCTCTACCCTCCCCTATTCCCTTCCCATCCCTACCCTCCCCTATTACCCTATTCCCTCATAAAAGGTCGGCAACGCACCTGCAGCTCTTCTGATTATGCGAGTGTCCATTGGCGACGGAAGTTGCTTTCCATCAGGTGACCCGTTTGCTCGTTTGCCCCCTTATTTCATTAAAAAAAATTACAGGCGTCTAGGTTGTGAAGATTGGCCTTACATCATAAACCTTTATTAGTCCTCTTCAAATGTTAATCCGTAATCCGTATGTACTTCAATTATAGCCGTATCGAAAGGGCTCGAAACAAAATGCTCGTGCTATAAATCAAGCTATCTATTCAAATATTAATACGCCCTGAGCCGTAAATGGGAATTATAAATTGGATATCATTTCTCACGGTCGCCACGTCGCACACTACAGACGTTGAGAAATCTAGTCGAGTCGTCAACAATGGCAGTTTGGCAAAAATATATTTAAATATTTATATATTTATATTATATTCCTTTTAATAAGACTTATCCAAATACAAATGTTGGTGATATTGTTTATGTTCATCTCGTACAAAAACTGCCGCACTTTAAATATTATTATGTTTAGTTTTTGTGGCTTTTGCTATTTTCAAAGTTGGTGACACAATTTGCGAATTTATAATGAATTCGTAGCTGTTAAATAATTTAAGTGTTTCTGACGTCCATTGCATAATCGTTACGCCAGTCACCTTCCACTGTATACTTATTAAATAATTCGGCAACCTTGTACCTAAATTTATTAGTCATTTGCTGTCAATTATTACACGCAATTATAGTAAAAACATCACACATTTGGTTTTCGACACAGCACTATATTAATAACACGACTGCACCTGTCGCATTAAGCAACTTTCGTCAATTTTTAATACTTATCAAAAATTCCAAGTAGCATAGCAAATTAATTAGTAATTTTTCGCAATTCACCGCATTAGCGTATTGAAACATGTTTTATGTTTATTAATTTAAATTATAGGTTTTGACATATTAAACTAGAACAATAAGCAATATTTACCACTAATTTAAAAATGTTTAATTTATGAATATTTTATACTCTTGACATTTCACATTGGCTCATAAAAATACATAAACCAGGTTTTTTTCAAAAGAAGTTTATGTTTACCAACTAAAACTTGGTACACTTTTACAAAAAAGCATAATATTAGGATATAGTCTCTTTATTAAAATATGACAACGCAACATTGTGATTTTAGCCTCAAGTTCTCGTCACAAGTGTGCGCCGAGGCCAGCGTGCGGGAGAACTACTAAAAACAAAAACTCGACAAACAAATGAGGCGAACAGTTCGGGCCGTTCTTGTTTTAATAACGCGATATTTTTTATTATAATATCCAATTATGGCGGGGCTATTTTGACTGTTGTCGGGGTAAGTCGGCCTAATTAATGATTTCCTCGCAGTAGGAAATCGGCCCAATGGGACCCTACATTGTTTTTTAACTCACTTTTGATGGCGGCCATTTTTATTGTTAATTGTTTAAGTCGTAATCTTGATTCGTGACGGCCGATTAGGTTATTACATTAGTACACAATATTTTAGAGCTTTATTAGCGTCAGGTCATTAAACGGTATACGTAGATACTGTTACGATAGTTTCAGTTAGGTGTTTTAAAATAAAAGAGCAAAGTTTCAGGATTTTTAAACAAATAACTTAGTCCAAAAAATTTGCCCATTTTTAGGGTTCCGTACCCAAAGGATAAAAACGGGACCCTATTACTGAGACGTCGATGTCTGTCCGTCTGTCCGTCTGTCTCCAGGTTGTATCTCAAGAACCGCTATAGCTAGACTTCTGAATTTTGTACAGATTGTGTATTTCTGGTGCCGCTATAACAACAAATACTAAAAACAAAATAAAATTAATATTTAAGAGTCCCATACAAGTACAACAAACGTAATTTTTTTGGCCGTTCTGGCTCGTAATCAATAACAGCAACATGTAATTTGACACTTGAATTTTTCACAAAACCCTCAATTATAATATTATATTTACTTTAATATTTGATAGTAAAATTGAAATAAAATAAATAATTAAGGGGGGGCTCAAATACAAAAAACACAATTTTTTCCCTACTTTCGCTCTATAACGGTGCGGAACCCTTCGTGCGCGAGTCCGACTCGCACTTGGCCGATTTTTTTGAGTCAATATGAGGAATTGTAGGCCATGTAATAATATCCTATTATAGTACACATAATCAAGCTGGCTGTATTAAGAAACAACAAAAAGTAGAACAGAGGTAAAGCCTTCGGCAGTCGGCACCGACACTATTATTAGTGATAGTTGATAGTACTATCTACTCCACGTCCCGTACAATGTATACCACCTAGTCTAGACTCTAGAGTCTAGAGCAGGGGTCACCAAATGGCGGACCGCGGTCCGCATCCGGACCGCCGACCCATTGTGTGCGGATCAAGCATGTTCGAACTTCGAAGATGAATTTCGTTAAAAATTAATTTCCGTCTCGATACACTGATGAACGTATTGTAGCAACAAAAATTTTCACTTTTCTCATTGATACAAACAAATACCTTTGTAATTTTCACAATTGCATATTTTGTTTATTTTTTTGTAATGTGTGGACCGCGAAGGTCATTTTATTTCTAAAAACGGACCTCGAGCGAAACTAATTGGTGACCCCTGGTCTAGAGGTTCGCATACACACGCTAGTGTTATAAACTGAGATTCCGCGAAGCATTAATGAGTCGAGCAATTAGTAAATAAGCACACGTTATTGCTTATTTATTAGTTTTGTTTAGTACATAATTACTATGTACGCAAATACCTGTCACATTATGAGTTAAAACCTTGTCATCGACAAAGTTGCCGCTCGTGTGCGATGAAAACTTTGAAAACTGCTTAGCAGCGCTGTTAAATCGTCTTGTCTCTACAGTCTACGTACACATAGTCACGTGTGTATTTAAGGTGTGCATTGACTTATTTGACGGGTAATTATTCAACAAAATGAACACTCTATATTCTATAACAACAAATTATAAAAACAAAATAATATTAATATTTAACGGGGACTGTCATACACCAAACGTGATTTTTTCGGCCTTTTTAGGGTTCCGTAGCCAAAATGGCAAAAAACGGAACCCTTATAGATTCGTCATGTCTGTCTGTCTGTCTGTCTGTCCGTCCGTATGTCACAGCCACTTTTCTCCGAAACTATTAGAGCTATACTATTGAAACTTTGTAAGTAGATGTAGTCTGTGATTTTGATGCAAAAATGAAAAAAACATTAAAAATTTTAGGGGTCCCCGCCCCCCATAGGTACAACTGAAACAAAAAAAAACTTTTCATCTAACCTATGCGTGTGGGGTATACAGCATGAGCAACAGGTAGGTACTTGAATTGTAGGTAATAAACGTAAGTAATAAAAAAAAATACGTATGTATGGCCGGCCATATTTAATTTGTATTGCGCGTTGGGAAATATTCTAAGCGGAAAGACGGGACATCCATTCAGCAAATTGAATATATTGTAAGTATTATAAACGTAGGTAAGAAAAAAATCGGTCAAGTGCGAGTTGGAACCGCGCACGAAGGGTTCCGTACCATTATAGAGCAAAATTAGGCCATAAATTCTGTTTTTTGTATGGGAGCCCCCTTATTTTTTTATTTTATTTTAATATTATTATTAAATATTAAAGTACACATATAACTAAGGATTTTGTGAAAAATTCAAGTACCTACCTGTTGCCATTTTTGATATAGAGCAAAAAAGGCCAAAAAAATCACGTTTGTTGTATGGGAGCCCCCCTTAAATATTCATTTTATTTTATTTTTAGTATTTGTTGTTATAGCGGCAACAGATATACATAATCTGTGAAAATATTAAATCTCTAGCTATTACCGTTCTTGAGTTACAGCCTGGAGACAGCAAAAAAGGGCAAAAAATCACGTTTGTTGTATGGGAGCCCCCCTTAAATATTCATTTTATTTTATTTTTAGTATTTGTTGTTATAGCGGCAACAGATATACATAATCTGTGAAAATATCAAATCTCTAGCTATTACCGTTCTTGAGTTACAGCCTGGAGACGACAGACAGACAGACAGACAGACAGACAGACGGACAGACGGACAGACGGACAGACGGACAGACAACGAAGTCTTAGTAATAGGGTCCCGTTTTTACCCTTTGGGTGCGGAGCCCTAAAAAGTACGCACGTATGCATGACCGACAATGTTTGTATTGCGTGTGGGAAAAATATATTATCTAAACGGAAAGAGTTCAACGCGTGCAAGATTTTAAGGTCAAAAACTGTAAAAATCAAGAAGAAGCTTTGTAGATAGAACCTATAGTACATAAGTATGATGCTGGGTCTACAAAAAACCAATTAAAACAAGATCTGCGTAATTCGAGGAAAAGTGCAATCGAGCTCTATTACAGCTAATGCTTGGAAAAGTCGCGCCTTGATATACGCGGAAATATTGCGAATAATCAGAGCGATGCTGATTGTACCTACATACTAACTTATTTTACCTCTACCATGACCTTAATGGCGACAATATAGGGATGGAAATTGCACAAACTTCGGAAGAAAGATACGCTAATGACATTTGCTAACATCCTTTTTGCGGCGGTCGCATAATAACTTTCTTTCCTGCCGCTGATGGCGAGGTAACGTCCCACGTTTTTGCTGCTCCAACATCTCTGTTACTCTTAATTATTATATTAATAATGGTGGACTTTTTATCGCGCGGTTTTCCGAATATGATGTCAATTTCACAGCGTGTTTACAGCTGAAATTAAGGCTTAATCATCGTATTTATAGCAAACTGTTGCTTGCAACTTGGCAATTTTTCACAAAAGTGGTCAAACAATCCTTTGATCTGTTTAGATTTAGAGACTTGATGTCTCCATATCAATTTCTTTTAAAATCGATTCAACAGTACAAGAGTGAAAAAGTAGCAGACAAATAAGCTGGCAGATAACCATTCCCATTTACCTAAATTATTGGCAGAAGTTAAGTTAACTCGTGAAAACATTTAATTTTACGATACTTTAATCAATTTCCAATTCTTAAATGAATTTACAATTAAGACCGCTAAGACAATAGTGCGGCCAGGCGCGCCGAAGTTTACGAGACAAGTCCCAATAAATTACAACGTTAATTGTATCGTGATAGGGTTTCGGCGCGGGGCGGTGAGGGGGTGCGGGGGCAGCGGGGGGCGGCGGTGTTGATCACTGTTGATTTTCAGTTTATTTCATTAGATCGGCGCTGCGGGGCGCGCCCGTTTCGACGCCGACTTTGATCGGGTGACCACAATTTATGCTTTTTTTAAATAAGATATTTAAAAATATATATTTTTTTAATAACTAAGACGAATTGGTGTTAAATCCAAAAAGGTCAAAAGGGAAAAAAATTTAAGCTTAGTAATATTGAAGTCTTTAGATTGTAGGTAAACACTAAACACGTTCATTCTAGCTACCATTTAATATATAAAATGTACGAACAAAAAACACTATCTTTATCTACGTTATCTTAAAATGTTTAATATTAAAACTATTATCATAGTTTTTATTTTGACTTAATTCAGTAAACTTGCTATTAGCTGTAAAAAAAGGTTCCATTAAATATTTAATCAGTCCTACAAACTTCAACTTCATGGCAACTCCAAAGCAATTCACCTGTCCATTTAAAAATTTTAAAATATAGGATTTTTAATAAAGCGGCGTTTTCAATTTGGAGTTTATGTTCTTTATCGGTGTGACATCGGAGATAATCAACTGGCGCCCTGCGAGATCCTGCAACACAGTATACATACCTAATACAGTAAATCTTGATACTAGACCGCTCAAATCAGCACACGCACACATAAGCACGATTTCGGATAGCTTTAGAGAACAATGCAGTACCTATAGGGAACGTGCAGGAACTGTAGCTCAAGCAAAATATAATAATAGAGCAAAAGGATCGGATTTAATCTCGTAGGTACCAATTTCGATGTACAATAGGTGGAAGCACATTTCAAGTAAATAATTTACTACAACTTACGGATTGGCGTCACAAGTTCGCAAATCCTTTTATATCGTAGTTCCCTAAATTACAAATAAGTGGAAAACTTGTCTCTGTGTTGCACCAATTTCAATTCAAGAACCCAGCTAATTTTTGCTACTGTATTTGTATTAGTGCAATGAACCTGCATGCAGATATCCTGCAGATCGACTCTGTTTTCAGGACACCCAAGTAATTGAAATAGCAAAGGCGTAATGACATAGCTGACTAACTTGTCGTCCTTCACAACGTATTTAGCTGCAATTTGCGTCCACATGTTTTACCTTAGCCGGATGTTTAACGATTATGGTTTTTCAATTAAACCTTCGTAAATTTGCTGCTTAATAGCCTTTAATGACATACACAGTTAATTAATAATGCCATAATCTTAGTATATTGATTAAAATTGGGTGCGATTTCTAAGGTAGAAGAAAAAATATTGTCAGTAGATAATATAATAGAATAAGGTATGCCGATCGGAATGGTCGAAACAGGCAAGTCGCCAAGTGTCTAAATGTGGCTTGGATGATGGATCATAATAATATATTTAATTGTGTGAATCCTGGACTCTTATCATGCGGCATCTAAAAATTGTAATTTGTTCGCGCGAAAATCGACGCGAGGGGGACGCGGGACGGGAGCGTCTGCAACGCGAAACCTAATGTGCACACCTACGGTGCGAAATCGTAGATTATCGCTCTCATGCCGACACCACAGAGTACTTTTTTTATATTATATATGAAAGCCGACGCGAACGTCCCGCGTTGCAGACGCTCCCGCTTCGCAGTCGCTTTGGTCGCGTAGGTTTGGCCAAAGCTTTATAATATTATTAATTATTATATCGTTATATATTTACGGTTTAGGGCGTAAATTCTCCTAAGAAGTTAACATAAATTCTCTCGATTGAGAGATACTACATAAAATTTTATGTAGGTAGTAGCACTAATTACAAATTGTACTAACAAAGTAAGCGTAAATTATGCTAGTCAACAATAACTATTAACTAACTCTTATACTCTTTATTACGGGATTATGGTCAAATTTATAACTACCACAAGTATAATAATTTTCAATCAAATTATTTACTTCGTTTTAGCGTATTAGCTATAGATAGAGCCATATTTTAAGTATCAAGACTCTTCAATTATAATTAGGCTCTACTAAAACTGATTTTTATGCGTAGAGCTCTCTCTACGTCTCTAGGTTTTTCTGTTAAGTTTATATAAAAAAATCAAAATTGTTTTATTTCTGAATAAATTTAAAATAAATGTTTCCCGAACCGGTGGTAGGCACCATGCCTACCACCGGTTCGGGAACTAACTTGGCAAGAAGAACCGGCGGCGTAAGAAACTCGCACGGGGCCCACTTTTTTACCAAAAAAAGTGGGCTCCGTGCGAGTTCCGTTCAAAAACCTTAGATACTGTGCTCAGTTTCTACTTTCTAAGGAATTATTTAGAGCACTAAATATTAGGGAAAAGGGAGCGTAGCGCGACTTCTATTATTTTACGGACGAAAAGGCCAAAGTCTCATCACAGGTATATGTTACCAATTTAATTATAAAGTAAAGTATGTTTTTGACATGGGAGAGCCATGCTTCGGCACGAATGGTCCGGCTCGACCGGAGAAATACCACGTCCTCACAGAAAACCGGCGTGAAACAGCGCTTGCGCTGTGTTTCGCCGAGTGAGTGAGTTTACCGGAGGCCCAATCCCCTACCCTATTCCCTTCCCTACCCTCCCCTATTCCCTTCCTTTCCCATCCATACCCTCCCCTATTACTCTATTCCCTCTTAAAAGGCCGGCAACGCACCTGCAGCTCTTCTGATGTTGCGAGTGTCCATGGGCGACGGAAGTGGCTTTCCATCAGGTGACCCGTTTGCTCGTTTGCCCCCTTATTTCATAAAAAAAGTGACAACATCACGTAACACTATCAACGAATTATCGAACTTTCTACATTAGCATACATATTAGGCGGTGGTGGTAGCCCGTTGTTCTCGCTTGCCCCTCAGCAGGGAATCAATAAAATACGATAGCTATTGAGTAATAAATGTCATTAATCACGGATGAGCTACTAGCTCCGGCGTAGATCATTTCAATTTGTATATAAAGCAGTGGAATATACGATTTTGTGTATAAATAGCGCGAGGTGACAATAGGATACACCAAGGGCTAGAGAAATGATAAACAAGTATTTGTAAAACCTATAATTGCTGTTTCCCTACCCTCAAGCCTCCCACAAAGCGCTATAGAAACAACTATACAGCTTGAATTGAAAATTCAGAACAGCAAATCAACAATTCGTTGTCCCATGATTTCTTCTCTAAAACTTAACCGATTTAAATACTTTTTTCATTAAAAATTAAAGCAAGGCTTGAGCTGTGTTCCTATATTTGTTTTCTGGATGTTCAAACATCCAAAATCTGGCCTTTTGCCATGCCATAGATATTAAGGAAAAAAATTATAACTCTACCGGCATTATCCAGGGAGAAAACAGGGGACAACGTTTGTATGGGAAAACGGCCAGCCCTAGTGAACGCTCTTAAGACTGCATTTATATGCGGCGCGGCGGCGCGAACGCGCGGTTTGGCTTCAACACGGACAACACCGAGAGATCACTAAGCAAATGCATGCTACCCGAGCCTCGACAAGCCTCGACAAGCCTCCGCAAGCCTCCACAAGCCGGAACGTGAAAACAGGTGAAATGTCTTGGCTTGCGTGAGCTTGCGGACGCTTGTATTACGATCGGGAGTAGTGTCGGTTTTTGGACACAGATCAAAGGGCGTTTGCGGCAAACGTTTGCGACTCGTTTTCACGTTGACGCGCGCTTATTAGTAGCCGCTGTGATCTCGCGACGAACGCACGTCACGCACAAAATGAGTGGTTGGACAAACGAAGAGAGTTTATCTTTATCGTTTTTGGAATATTATTGATCTCGACTAACATTGATCGACGTAGTCCGATTGACATATCACATAGGTTCGTCAACTGGCTATGAATCAATTTCTTCGATGGTATATCATTTAAGTGACAATGAATGCCCGCGGTTCATTTGTTTATTAATTTATTTTAACCGACTTCAAAAAAAGGAGGTTATCATTATCAATGCGACCCGTATGTATGTAATATTTCCATAATTGCCCAATTTCCGTATATGTTAGTCTATATCAGCGTCTGAACTCTGAACAAATGTGCCAAATTTCAAAAGTGTATGTATGTTTTTATGTTTGTGTTCGCATAATATCTCCGGAACTACAAGTCCGATTTGAGTTTTTTTCACTATTCTAGGTATTGTTTAACTTAAGGAACAGTGCAAGTTTCATCAAAATCGGTTCAGTAGTTTTTGAGATAGGGAATTTTAATTCTCAATTACGTACAATTTTGAAGTCGGTTTTATCTTTTTAATTAAGTAATAGAATACTAAATTATGTGATGATACTTTTGGTTATAAGAACATTAAAAGTAATAGGAAACTTCATAAAAGTAGGTTAAACCAAACGTAATAGCCGTCACAAGTTCGTTGTCAGCCATGCTTGGAATTTGGATGTACGTAATACACTGATGGCTGACGCGTTCACGAGCGTGAAAACGACTTACAAATGCAAAGCGAGATTTGTGGAGGCTTGTGGCTTGTGGAGGCTTGCGGAGGCTCGGCGAGCATCAAAACGTAGCATCGATTTATTTAAATAGCGGCGCGGTGGCGCTGTCACAATAGTTATGTTAGCTTTAGCTTATCTCGCGGTGTAGCCGCGCGTTAGGGCGGACGCATATAAATCAAGTCTGAATTCTGATGCCTAGAGCGAGTTTTTGACGCGTCTTCTTGTTGGGTTAGTTTGCTTCGGTGTAGGCAAGTTACAAGTGGCACTAAAGACATCAAGTAGGACCATTCTGATAGGCGATAGCAGTTGTACTATTAATGAATGATAGGCAAAAATGGTGCTTGAACTGCTTTGAGAAATTAATGATAGTACGGTGGCATCGCTTATCATTGCTCGACTTGGCGATACAATAGAGTTAAATATTGAAAAATTTTAAAAACTAAAAATGTTGTATCATTTTATTTAATTTAAGCGCCATGTAGCCTCAGACCAAATTTTTATTTGGTCTGAGGACATAGCATTAAGGTTGGTGAAAAGTGAAAACGGTCAAAGTAAAATTAGAAATTTTTGCTTACTGGCAGTTTTAACTACTTATAGTAAGAGCCAATCCCTTACCTACATACATAAAACCATAAAAACTGAATAATGCAAAAAAATAATAAAAGTGTTTTACGACTTGCCACATACAATATACTTCAAAATATTATTTAGCTAATAAAAACTAAAAAGTACGGGAAGGTCGCGTACATATAATAATTATGAAGTCATCAACAATATAAAAGAGTATGAATAAATAATAAGATATATGGCGGAATTATATACTTACCTAATTAATGTAGTGACAATGCAAATAAAGATTTAAAAACTTTATTATGGGTATAATATTATTATAGTGTTTTGTAGGTTTTATGCAGAGGTTTGTTTAACCAAGGGTTCACTTGTATTTTGTTTTTGGGTCTTTTCATCTTTACCGTGGAATATTATTACAGGTCTAGATCTAGGTCAGAATCTGATGGCAATTGACAGCAGATTTTTAAAAAATATCCATGATCATTGGATTAATTTTTATATTTGCATGTTTAAGGGGAGGTAGTTCAAGAAACGGACGATATTTAAACGAGGAGACATAAAAATATAGTAATTAAAAATCTGAAAAAAAATATACAACATGACTGGTGAGACATTACCGATACTTATGGAGAGTACTCTGTACTCGATTCTCATTATGATTATGTAATAAAATTAGGTTTTTAATTTTTTTCCGAATTTCCCAAAAATGAATTAATCATGGATACTAAGTAAATTACGCGGCTAGGCAAGTAGGCATACTATGCGGCCGGTGCAGAGGCGTGCGCTACCAAAGAAACACCACACAACTACCCCTCCCGATCTCGGTGTCCATGCGTTGGGTAAATAATTATTTAACTTTATGCTATATATTTACTCAGTGATCAATCGATATTATTTTTTTCCAACTAATATAATAGCCAAATATCACGTCCTCGAGTATTGAACATGTCTCACCAGTCACGCAGCATGTGTTAGTTAAGGATCTAACACATTGGAATTCATATTCCATTACACAATATCACTAACTTCACTGGATAGAAAAAATCCCAAAGTTACCTCTTCTTTTAACGAAATTGCCATACTAGGTAATTATAGGTATGTCCAAATTATTTGGAATTTTCAGATAATTTTTGTACTGAATTAAAGACAAAGAATATATCTAGCGAGTATCGTTTATTTGACTCGATTTAATTGATGTGTAAAATAACGACGATCAAAAAACTATAAAATTGCAGGCGCAAAGTGTGTGACTGAAAGCACCAGCCGAGCCTTTGCACCTCCAAGCCATCTCTGGAGGAAAAGCAGTCTGAGGATTTCAATGCATGGTTGTTACCAGACTGACACTACGGATACGATGCGTGGATCACTTAGCGCATCGCGGCCTACTCGGGGTATCAGTGGACAGTGCTGTTGGGCGACGGCGTCCCCCGAAGTCACCCCGAGCTCGCCAGCTAAGTCGGGAGTCGGGACCTTCGCCTTGACGCCCTCCGATGACCCTGAGATACCTTATATGCACTCGTGGATTAAGGGGAACCTTTCAAGTTATTCGTTTTATTTTCAGATAAAAATCTAGCTTAATTTTCCGAAGTTCGATACTTTTTAATCTGAATTTTTTTACCTGTATCAATTAAAAAATAATAATTTTGTGTAAAAACCAGCTGCAAGCTAAGGCCAAACTTCAAAGCTACCTTCACGAATGATTGAGATATGAACGATTCATCACGCAAAAAACAGTTAATCGATTATAAATCGAATAAGTTCTCGATTGTTTTATGAGTTCCAATTTCGAATATTAGGGGTACGCAGCGTGACGCCTGTCGCTACGCATTATAGAAGTTCGATTTCGCAGGTGCAAATAAAGGTTATAGATAAAACATAAAGCAGGTGGTTTAAATATTATTAATTGTACAATAATTATTACACGCCATTCAACGTGTCCGATGTTATTTGATTAGGGATTGATATTAATTGCATAATATAATTAGGCAAACTTATGTAACATACGAGTTTTAACGTCTTAGACCCAACCTGCTTAGACCTACTTAGCTTTTGGACTCTCTATAAGTATGCAAATGTTTTTTTGAAAAAGTTAAAAACGTCTCGTTATAAAAAATATTTTTAGACTACCGACAAAATCGGGTCGACGTTATATTTTGTAAATATGTACTTTTCAACCTTAGAAAACTGTAATTTTTGATGTATTGTGAACTTTCATAATAATAATTAGTAATTAGTATAGTGTTAAGGTTACAATATTGTTTCTCATGTAAGTGACATAAATTGTCTTATTGAGAATAATAAAGATCTTTAAACCGAAAAATGTCTTATTTTGATAATAATTACTATAAAATATTTTCAGTCTACTTATTAATACGGAAAATTTGGTAATTATAAATTGGGATTCAAACACATTTTAGGTAAAAAAGTTAATTATCTATTGTTTAGGTTTTTTGTTTGTTTTTTTTTTTATTTAAATAAGTACCTAATGTAATGTAGTGGTAAATTTTATTACCACGTATTCCATCATTCCCCCAACTTAGATGAATTTACTAATAGCTTAAAGTAAAAAGTTGACAAATTATGAATTCTAAGTAAATATTTTATTTAACGGACGTTTTTTTGTTAATGTGCGGCACCACACATTCCCGCCACTTTTTTTTCATATTATGGCACTTCGGCTAATTCCCACCACTGTATCTCCTGTGTCGCCAGGATCGACAGCAGTATCCAAACACGAAAACCTTTTGATATTATGATCTGTCATCTGAGGGAGCCCGAGGGACATATATCTAAAACTGTCTGTATGAATACTTACTGAATAGGCTTAACTTGTATAAGTTTATAGAGTAATAAATAATAATGTATTAGTTTAAAAAATCTACCCGTCCGGCGTCCGTGTCGTACGCGTGCCGCGAGCTCTTCCGAATGAGTTTACCACAAAATAATATACAATTAGTGTAGCCCAGGACCGCGGACATTAGCCATGGCCGCCCCGGGCAGTACCAGCCTACACTGACCCCTGCCCCTCTAGCCATGCAGAAGTATCCGTCAACCCGCGGGGGTCTAGCGCCCTGGTCGTCACTCCGAAACGCTATTAATTTGCGTTGTTAAAATGATTGACATATTCAATTAGTGAGGTGACCGGGGACCTCCCAACTCGGTTCAACCGTTAACGACCAATTTCGCTGGAACCCCGCCCTTCTCCGGCCGTGAAAATTCAAAAGCGAGATTTACAAAGTTAGGGGATCAAGTTATGCTGGTTGTTTGCTAGTGTTTCGCGGCTTAAATGTTGTTTTCTGCAATTACTGCTAGCGTGTCTTTGGTTTAATAAGCCTTTCAGCGTTGCTTTCCTGTGATTGAGTGCGGACCTAAATTTGCTTTTCGAATTTCGAACGACGGGCTTAATTGAAAAATTGATTAATTTTCCGATAACTTAACCTATTTATCATTTTAAGGTTACCACATACCTCGTAGATTTCTGCACCTTCATTTAAAAACCGAAATAGCACATATAATATATACCCAATTTGGCGTCTTCGAACTCTACATAGAGTTTTTTTAAACCAATTTTTCTCTATAGTTGTATCTAATGAGTTGTACAAACTTGTTAATTGTAATAGTCGGCCAAGTCCGAGTTGGACTCGCGCACGAAGGGTTCCGTACCGGTATAGAGTGAAGGTAGACAAAAAAATGGGTTTTTTGTATAGGAGCCCCCCTGAAACATTTACTTTTTTATAATTTTATTATTAATTATTAAAGTACAAAAGTAAATACAATAATAAGTGAGGATTTAGTCAAAATTTCAAGTGCCTAACTGTTACCACTATTGATTACGAGCAAAAAAGGCCAAAAAAATTACGTTTCTTGTATGGGAGCACTCTTTAAGTATTAATTTTATTTTGTTTTTAGTATTTTTTGTTATAGTGGCCACCGATATACACAATCTATGAAAATGTCAGAACTCTAGCTATAGCAGTTCTTGAGACACAGCCTGGAGATAGACAGACGGACAGGTAGGCATCGAAGTCTCATGAATAGGGTCCCGTTTTCACCCTTTGGGTACGGAACCCTAAAAAGTAAACCCCGGTCAAAAAAAATACAAAAACCAATCATTGGCAAATGTACCTATTCCATAATCGATACCTACTGGCTACTATTGGTACCTAATACGTCTAAAAGACCCTGACTTGTTCCATTAAAGACAGGTGACATACAAAACTAATTTAATTTTACACCGATAAAACTGTCAATAACGCATAAGTGCTAAACTGTTATAAAATGGGTCAAATAATAAATTGTAATGTAAAATGCAAATGTAAGACCACCGAGTCGCTTCCGTGTCCTCACCGAGAACATCGACACAAATGTAAATACGGCAGATGTTTATAATAATTATTAATATACCTAATAGTTTAATTCATACTAATATTCTAAATGCGAAAGTATGTATGTCTGTCTGTTACATCTTTGAAGAAAACCGCAAGTTGACTTGTATAATGTACCAGATATAAATTATAATATTATTTATTTCACACCAACTTAATACTGTACATTACAAAGCTCTAAATCTCTACATTTCTTTAAAAGTAATATTATTTGTCATAGACCTATAAACAGGTTTAATTCTTCACGTCTAAACTGCTGAACCGATTTTGCTACGTTTACTTAGAGTCCCTGGAAAGGACATAGGGTACTTTTTATCCTAGAAAAATGTTCCCTCGCTCGTGATAAACGAATTTTGGTGAAACGGAGTTGCGGGCGTCATCTAGTTCTAAATGGGTACCCTAATTTAATTATTTAGAACTGAGGGTACCCTATTTAATTATTTAGAACTGAAAGAAAAATTAAGTACTTAGGGTGAAGCCAAACGAGCGTAATATTTTGTGAGTTGTGAGTCGCAAAATTTCGGTCGCGTAAATATCTTTTCATACAAATCTGCATGACTCACAAAATTACGCTCATGTGAATCAAACAGGACTTTTGTATGAAACTGAATGCAGCAGAATTTCTGCCAGCCGAAATTCTGCTGCATTCAGATTCAGTCGGAGGCATGTCGCACCAAGTTTAACATTAATTCATAAATCATAAAATATTCAGATTCAGTCGGAGGCATGTCGCACCAAGTTTAACATTAATTCATAAATCATAAAATATTATGCCTCCGACTGCATTTTATAATCCACTTTCTTCTTCTACATTTTTCTATGTAACCTTCTATTTATCCTTGCATGAAACTCGTAAGCAAGAGTCGTATCAATTAAAACATGGATTCGATGCCTCCGGCAGAATTAGGTCTTGTTTCGTTCTTTTTAGTTAACATTTTTTGCAGTCGGGTTTTTATTTTATTTTTAATTAATTTATTTTATTGTAAATTGTAGCTAATTAATAATTACCTATCTCTCTGATGTTTGGAGTGGTGCAAGCTATTGGAATAAGGAATTTAATCTTGGAGATGTAAATCGGGACCGAAATTCATTTTTAAGGAAGTTCACCTTCGAAAATGCTTGGTCGGTGATCCGCAGTCCGCACACTAGGTCGGCGGTCCGGATGCGGACCGCGGTCCGCCATTTGGTGACCCCTATTATAGCGCTTTCAATAATTGTCTTTAACGTCAAACACGTTAACCAATCAACAGAGTTATTGAATTTGAACCTCAGATAGGTACTGGGCATTACGTTATAATTTATATCAACAGCAATTTTTATAACTTGATGTTGATATTTTGTTATCCTTGTTTTAACTTTATTTTAATTAAACAGTAAAATTGTAATAAAATTAAAAGTTTTTTAAAACTATAAAACAAATTAAAGAAATCCAAACATTTCAATGTTTCAAATCTGTGGTTTCAAAGGAAGAAATTTTTTGAAAATCGAACACAATGGCCGCACGACGCGTTCCGTTCCACGATACCTGTCACGAAGCCGACTTTTTATCTATAAATAATTAAAAAGAAACATCCGACCACAGACATCTGTATTAGACGCTGTAAATTAGATCATGACATGGCTTTCTCGCCTCGCGTGACTATTTGTCCAATTCGCGGCGACAAAGACGCCGTGGTGTGAACAATCTCCAGCGGTAACGGTGTAATGAAGTTGTATCTCGTATATTCGTCGCTTTTGAATCGTGTTTCAATTATGTACCACAATAGCAAAGGATAATGTACCGACTTGACATAGATGAGATAGCGTAGAGATGTCTCATGTCTACTGATCCTATTACGTGTCTGCACCAAAAGAGAGTTTTTATACCGCGAAACATGCCAACTTTGCCAGCTTTTTTCGAATAATTTTAATTCTTGTAAAAAAAATGTATAGAAGTGTAAGTATTTTTTTGCCCTGTGCAACTACAAGGCTACATGCGCAGATGTAGGAATGTCAAAAACATTACTACTATTCATTTAATTCAATTTATGATTGATTTTCATGCCGGGTAAAGTTACCTGGACTTGTAGCCAATATTACCCACCTTGATTTTTCACGCAAATATGAACTTTGCGCAGGTGGCAACAAAGTCCAGTAAAAGAATTCGCCACCACGCACAATTATTCACAAATCTGCACCACAATTTGCCCGCAAAAATACGTACCGTTGTCCGTTTTTCAGAAGTTCCAACAAGTTACTGAATAAAGTTAGCACTACGGAGTATTGTCAACGTTATCAGTCATATAACCTATTTTCTGCCAAATTAAACAAATGTTGCCATAATATTAAAATACCTCTGTACATCAAAGATTTGCTAATGGATCTTTGGGCAAAGTTATCCTATGTGGCAAAGTTGGCATGTTTTACCGGTACTTACTCTATAGTCTATGTAACAACCTCAATAGTTTTCCGCATTTCAGTTTGAGATTTGCGTTATTCGAGAAAGACAGCGAATGAGCGAAAGAGATTTATGTTACATCATTCTAAGTGTCTAACAAAAAAGTAAAAAAATGCAACAATTTGTCGAACTTGTAACAAGTAACAACGGCATAAAAGCAATATTTAAGACAAAAAACCGCACAAACGTTTTTAAACTGAATACATAAACACCTGTAGCGATGAATTGCAGGTGTTTATTACATAATTTTTCCACTTACACCCCCTAAAGTGTATAAAACCCAATAAAATATGACAGCATTGAACCTTGAATTATCAAAATGTTTGGAAAGTCAACATTTTCATATTTATTGGTGACTGAATTGAAATATTAACTATACCTATATATTATGATAAGTTTGCATAATATAATATACAGTGTGTGTGTTTCAGTTGATAGCTGAACTTGAAAAATTATGTTACATTCAATTTGCCAATATTTCCTCAAATAATAACTTATCCAACAATAAGCATAATATTTACACATGTTAGCTTCTGTAAGTTTTCAAAATCTTAAGAACTGAAAATTGAAGCAAGTAGCTGGTATTTTTAGTATCTATGTGAAACATTTCTAGTCTCTTAACTTTTATCATATAACATCCAAAAAGGAAGCTTTTTACCCCACGACACGACGCGACGGTACGTGGTTCTTCACCTCAAATGAACGAATTGTCGTCTCTACGTATATAGTCTATGAGCAGTGAATAAGACGTCAGCGGTGGCTCGCAGCGGGTGCAGATTGGGCGAGCATGACGCCGCTGCCCGCTCCCCGACATACAGATATAATACAATTTCATATTTTTTACATTATAATAATTATACTAGTTTAATTATTGAATCTATTAGATCTTACGGTTGTAAGAAAGCTAAAAAGTTAATGATTTTTTTATATGTTTGAAACTAAGTAACAGGGGGGCCTAAACCACTGAACGGCTTTTGCTGAAATTTAGAGTGGAGGTAGGTACTGAGAATCCCGGGAAAGGACATACTTCTTTTGCTGAAAAATGTACGGTTCCCGCGCGATATACTTACTAGTTTCGGCGCAACGGAGTTGCGGGCGTCATCTAGTATATTTGTAAATTTATTAAGGCCCACTTGCGCCAATCTGGGTTAAAGTTAACTCTGAGTTAAACATCATGTCATATCTGTCACTCACCAAGTCAGTGATAGAGATGACATGATGTTTAACTCAGAGTTAACTTTAACCCAGATTGGCGCAAGTGGGCCTAAGTATACAAAATTGAACCACCTAACTTAAACGAAATTTAAATCGCGAAACAATGAAACAAGGTATCTTAGTTTCTGCTTAGTAGACATTAATTATACTTAATGAGTAAGGACTTAGGAGGCAGCGTTTAATTATTAATTTTCCTCAATACAATTAATTTTTCCTCGAATCTATGGCTGAGTTAATACCTTTTGATACTTTCACAAAAAATAGTTACCGATATCTTTAAGCTACTTAAAACTCCTAATTTTTTATCATAATATTATACAACAGTCTACAATGTAAGCAGTTAAAGATATCGTTAAACTTTTTGTTACATTTAATTACCATGTGAAAATTGTATAGAACAACAATAATCTTGATTGTTATCATGTACACAATTTACAATCAACTATTATGGCGACCATCGTCGAATTAAATACAAAATTGAATTAGAAATAATAGTCTGTAGCATTATTACCTATTCTGTATTCATTATAATAATATACCTACGTCGTATAATAATTAATAATTATAATATACTTAATAACAATTTTTTTCACACTGGAACTATCAAACTGCAAAATTATATTTGCACGTGTAGAAATAATATAGAAATGAAATATGTAGAGCTTGTCTAATAATTTGAAATGACGCGCCCCACCACTTCAAAGTTGATAAAATATGTTAAATGAAAAATTTTGTACGGTGAATACGAGGGAGGGGCACACCGGGCGCGTCATTTTATTGTGACACAAGTTCTACCTATAATAGGTAAATTAATATTATTGTTCTTACTCTACTTAGCTTATTCTCTTTTTCTTATAATTGTTGTGCTTCGATTATTAAATAATGGGTTTCTCAAAGTGGGGTACGCGAACACCTAGGGGTTTGACATTCGACAGCAATGGGGTTCGCCGTAATGGTGGCTCAACACCAGGGGGTGTAGTGCGAGTTTTATTCGATCATACGCATCGAACACGTTAACGCGAATTTGTATGGGATCAATGTTCTCGATGAGTATGATCGAATAAAACTCGCACTACACCCATCCTGATCAAAAATAAATACAGAAATCGACTTGATACCGAGTCAGAATTAATTGATAAAATTGTCCAAAATTAATCCTAACATTGAATCCATTTGCGACAAGAAACAAGCATACCCATCACATTAATTTAGAAAGACATTTCTTTTGGCACTTTATGTGTTACCTTCTATTCAAATAAAAACCTTATTTTCCTCAACAGTCAATTTTTTTAGGATTTCATTAGTTAGTAAGGGGTTCGCTGTCACCAGGAAATTGTAACAGGGGTTCGTGGAGCCGAAAGTTTGAGAAACCCTGGATTATTTCACAAAACTTAAAACCCTACCTTGTTACAAATTACAATCAACGAGTTACAATAATAACTACTACAATATACTAGTTAAGTAATATCTAGAAAGCCTAAATATATATTATTAGGGGGCGTCCACAAATTACGTGAGGTGTTTTTTTTATCCCCCCCTCCCCCCTAGAGAGATTTCGTGAGATTTTATTCACCCACCCCCCTTCCACCCCCCCCCAAAATTTCACGTGAGATTTTTCTAAATGTGGGTTTCTTACGTAAACGCGTTGGATTGTTAAATTAATTCAATATTAGTATAAGAAAAAGACTTATAATATTATAGACTAGTTAATAATAAGTATTAAATAGCATTAAGGTACATACGTGTGGATAAAACAAATATTATGGTGGTTGGCTGTCAGTAGATTTTCGATCTTAATCGTAATAACGATTACGCTTACGATAAAATCTTAAGCATACGTACAATCTGGATGAAATGGACCAAAATAGTATTATTTTGTTGAGAAAAAATTACGTGAGATTTGACTCTACCCCCTCCCCCCCCCCCCCCCCCCTAAACACCTCACGTAATTTGTGGACGCCCCCTAATTTACAATTCTGCTGCTGCAGGCGCTACTTATTAAAACCCTATTAAAGTCTTCTGAACGTCTGCAATCAGCAGTCGTTTTTGTGACACGATGGATTCTGAATGGAGAAGGAAAATTACAGCCCATGCCAACACCTTATTACAGATCGTTCACGATCATTCTACCCGTAACTACACCCTTATGCTTACCACATAACTACCAATTTTTTAAACTCTCGAACTACTGAACGGAACTCTCCAACTGTTGAGGCAATTTGGCTGACATTTAAATAATTCCGTCGCGAAGTAATGGCAGAGTAAGTCCTGTTAACTGGTCCACTCATTACCGAGATTAAACTTATGAAAAGAACAATGTTATTAATTTAAATGATATAGGTAGCTGATGTTTCAGCTCAAGTGCACGTTATAATAAAGTAGAGCTATAATATTAGGGTATCGTTGAAAGTTGAAACTGTGATAATAATAATATTATGTTTATAAGCTATTAGCTAGATGATGCCCGCAACTCCGTTGACCCAAAATTCATTTATGGCGCGGGACCGTAATTTTTTTTTAGGAATAAAAGTTTCCTAATTATGATATGTCCTTCCCCGGTACTCAATATATCTTCATACCAAGATTCAGCAAAATCGGTTCAGCGACTTGGGCCGTAAAAAGGTAACAGACTAATAGACACACTTCCGCATTTATAATTCGTCAGCCCATCAGTCTCAGACTGACGCCAGAATTATGGCCGGAAAGAGAGTGTAGAAGTACGATGTGAGTGGTGACTCAAGTCGCAATACTCACAAATTAAGGCCGGTATAAAAAAAAGTCAGTACTCAAGATGCATCTCGGTCTCAAGACGCGGTTCGGCTCTGTGATTGGTCCAAATTTTGACAGCCAACCAATGTTGTCATAATATATCTATTTATATACCGGCCGGGCCCTAGGCCGGTACAAATAGTCAGTACTCAAGATGACTTTCAAGTTTCAGTAAAAGAGAGGTCCAAGCAAGAATTGAGATCCACTGCTACATCTCAAATTGTAAGCGTATTTTACAGATTCAGTACAAATACCTGCACCTACTGAACCAGAGAAAAAACCAGGTGATCTTAAACAAATTCTCCAATTACGAGTCCGACATTAACGGCGACCGTAATGATGGTGGCAACATGTTATGAAAGGTAATTACCACAATCCGGTAGTTAATTATTAAATTGTTTAATAGAGGCCCGTGTAATGGCGGCCCGGTTTTTTGTAAATTGAATTGTGGCTGTGGCGAGACGAGACACGCAAATCCGTCGAGTCTATCATTAAATCATCTGGAAGAATATCTCTAAGTTAAAAGACTCATTTGTACCACTATAATGATAGTTTTATGCAGATGAAAGGTTTTTCAAAATATCAGAGCTTCCCAACTTCCGTAGCTAAATGTGATGTTACTAGCGCACACCGCATTTCTAAAAATATATGTAATTCTCTTCAAAGACAATAAATAACTACATTCTATAACAATAGGGGACGTCTTGACTCTCGAGTTTATAAGACACAAAATTCATTAAAATGGAGAAGAAATTTCATCTCGCTATAGGTAGGTTGATGGCTGTTACCCATAATTTGCAAATTTCAATAATCGGCAAAGAAATGAAACTCAGCAAATTTAAACAGTTTACAAAATCCAAGGTTTTAAAGATATCGCTCCGAACTAGTAGCGGGCCAAACCGAATTATGTTCCGAATCCAATCTTCTTTCTCTACAAATCTGTTACAAATTCTGAATTGACTGACTAAAAAGGTGGCCACTGGCCGGATTTTTCAAAATTTTTATTGTTCTTCGGGTGACCCGCGTGGCGGGCGGCGGCCTTCTCCGGCCCAGGGCAGGGACCCTTCACCCTACGCTTTGGGAAGCCCTGGCCCAGGTTTAAATGCACACTTGATAGATAATACGCGACAAGACTCGGCTCGATGAATGTGCACTTTGTGTGAGTTATGTCCAGACGACCTTATCAGTCCCGTCATAATATACTGAATAAATTATCACCTTTATCACTAACCTTTGTTGAACCTGTCATTCCGCTCTAGGTGATCTTTGGGGACTATTTACCTGAGAGTGTTAAATTTTCTTAGCAATTTCTCGCTGACTCTTATTTGTATTTAGAAATAAAAGGGATAAGACCAATCACAGACTAGTTATACTGTATGATTTCTCTACGGACTAATGTATACCATATCTATAGAATGGTGCATTTGTAGATCACGGACCTACGTTATTTGGTCAGATGATGTTAAAAGTCAATGCTAGTCGTGAATCGTGATCGGCTGGTTTTGACCATAAAGTTAATATTATATATTCCGCTAGGTATATATGGTTTTGAGTTTTGACATAGTCTACTAATCAAAATACTTACCTATTTTCGACAAGACTGTGTCTTGTACTATTATCTATTCTGTGACTGTGTCAATCTTATCCTATCCTATCAATCGAAATACCTCCGTAGTAGGTTCGAAATCCGCCAACAAATCTATTTCTCTGAGAGTACTACATACGTTTTTTAAGGTTGGTCTACGGCCGTTCCCAATATTTGATCTATCTCTTACTTGAGATAGGAATAGCTCACATTAGACATTAGCTCCATATATTTTATGTCAATTCTATGTCAGCTGCGATCGGTTCTATGTCAAACTAGAGATATATTGAATATAGGGAACGGCCACTAGTCTCTAGATGTAATACTTCGAGATAAAGAATGAGTCATTCTTTATCTATGTGTATGCTTTGATATTCTTTTTGTCATTCTGAATGACAAAAAGAATATCAAAGCATATACAAAGCAGTAATCATTATTATCATAATTGAAAAGACTATCTCGTTATTCCGCCATGTACGGGCATTATAACCGTGTTTCGCATCTCTACAATGTAGCAATTTAGCAAATTATGTAATTGTTCCTCCCGCTGATGGCGAGCTCTTTTAAAAGATAATTTAATAAAAATTCCCGCCGCAAACTCCGCATCTGCTTCGTAATTTAATTAAAAAATTCAAAGAAAACGAGCGCGGGCAATCTGCGAGATTGTCGGGTGCGCTAATTCCGCGACCCAATAATTACCGCGCGCTTTCGAACACAAAACCAATATTTATAACCTTTCGATATTACGCCGCGTTCGCACGATTGGGACGTCGCAAATTTAAAAACTCTTCAACCAAACAAATGTAAAGTTAAATAAAAATTTCCTCTGTTTTATGTTAAAAACACAAGATCGAAACTGCAATAAGAATCGCTTTATTGACGTGACCTCGCTCAGCGCAGCGATTCTATTGGATCTTAAAATCATATATATTCCTCGAAAGTCGCAACACATCTCTGGTGGAAACGCATGCCTTCATTGGCCATCACATTAGGCCGGCTTCACACAGCAAGAATGGCTCTCAGAATTCATAATCTGAATTTCAAATTATTATTTACGAATGTCCGGAACATGGTCTGATCTTGAGTGCAGCTACCGTCAAGCGTTTTCGGCTGTGCAAGCCGCACGGTTTACGGCCTAAGGGTCAATTCAGACCGCAACGCGACTAGATGCATTTCTAAATTTGTATTGAATTGACAGATTTGCATGACGTCTCACGCAGTAATTGAAGTCTGTCAAAACTCAAATCCATACAGATTTAGAAATGCATATTATCTACGTGTCGCGTTGCAGTCTGAAATCTGAATTGACCCTATGTCAGAATTATTGGAATTAAGATTATGAATTTTAGATTATAAATTCACACATATTATATTCTAGATGTATGTTGCTAAGCCTTATCCATGTTTTGCATTTGTTTGCCAATGTTTGGCAAGCGTGTGGACGAGGCATTATAATCTCCGCTGTTGGAAGTCCACCTTCTCGATGTCCACCTGATAAAGTTCATCAAATCCGGTAGTGTGATGATAATTTGCCAATTTTCATGCGCGAATTAAAGTTATCCATTTTTATTTTAAAATTATAGCTCTTGGAAACTGTACCTAATCAAGACGTAATAACTGCGATACTTATACTTTTCTTAAATAAATTCATAATAATTAATATCCAGAAGTAATAATATTATATTGTAAATTAGAAACAATTTTTAGGAAGAGCGCAAATTGGCGGTCTTACCGCTTTGAGCGGTCTCTTCCCAGACAACCATAAAAAAGGATATAAAAAGAAACAAAAGGATTATGAGAGATTAGTTTGTTTATCAGATAAACAACTCTTAAAATTAACAATATAATCTTACTAGCGTACTTACTACTTATCATGTAAAATATTGCAGAAAATAGAACAAAAACAGCTGATTGAAACACACACAATAATAAAATCCAACAAATACTTGGATTCCTCAATTATAGTTAATTACAGTACCGGTCGAGTTTTTGTTCCGCTAAAATTTGCTTTTACAATTACAATTAATAAAGCTAATGTTTTTTAATCAGAAGATCGTATCTTCTTGATGGAAATATTTCAATAGTAACACCTGTATCAACGTGAGCATTAAGCATTAATAATGATTTGTTAACAAGATTACGATCCTTCGAATACACACACTGGTATTCTGTAGAGCAGGGGTTTCATTTAAAATGCATCTAGATGAAATAAGTCACCCCCCCCCCCCCCCCCCAAGCCTCTACACAACGCAACCTTTTTTTCAGGGTCCTTTAGACCTTCAGCGCCCACATTATCGCCCACTTTGGGAAAGACTGCTGTAGCCTGTAGAGCATCCACTCTCAAAGTGTGCTCCGAAGAGCCCTGGGGCTTCGGAAAAGCCTACAAGGGGCTTCGCGAGCGAATTGTTGTTACAAATATCATCAGACACCGGCCGTGGCATGGAGACATTAATTCATTCAATGACAATTAAACATTATCTTTTAGGGATCCACCAAAAATATATTAAATAATTTCTAAAAGAGTTCCGCCACCAAGAGTTTTAGTTCGTTCCAAATTTCTGTAGCTGTGTGTTGCTTCTATAGGCTGTGTTCACCAAACCTCAAAAGCTTGTTTGATTTCATGAGATGGGGGTATTTAATTCACAGACAGCAAAAGTCACTTTACTCGTAAATACTTAGGTAAGTAATTATGCCCGTATTAATAATAATAGCTCCCACACCGGTTTCGGTGACGGTGGCCGGTTTCATTGAAACCAGGCCAGCTACGCAGGAGTAATTTTATAGTGCCCAAGTGTGTGCGCAGTACACAAGAGCACTCTCTATTCCTTTACTCTCATAACCCAGTGGGACGGCAGACCGACACGACCGGCGAGAGATCAGGCGCAGGACCGACTTTTTACATGCCCATCCGACGCATGGATCATCTTACTTGTCAGACAATCAGGTGATCAGCCTGCATTGTCCTAACCAAACTTGGAAATAACATGTTTCCAACGCGGGAATCGAACCCACGACCTCCGAGTCAAGAGCCGCGCTCTGTACCACTAGACCACGGAGGCGTTATGCCCGTATTATGAGTTGCCTAAAAGGGTAAACCTATATTCTCATCTAAAACAGGGGTTCCCAAACTTATTTTGTCTATAACTGCCCACCTTGAAAAAAAATTTTAGGCGCCTATTACAAATCCTCCTCTACATAACGCCCTGTTTTTTCTGGGTCCTCTACATAACGCCCTATTTTCTCTGGGCCCCGCTTTAGGCCTTCAGCGCCCACAAGGGGGCGTTATCGCCCACTTTGCGCGGGAATTGGGAGAGGCTGATATAAAGTCAAAAACATAAGTACCTCGTAGCTACCAACTTTGGCACAGATTAATATTATAGGTACTTAATTAAATATTACTAAATCGACGTTGGAGTTTGGCCTTACCTATCTAATTTTTATAGCGAAATGCACGTCTTATTACAGGGACTATAACAGTCTACACGTCATTCTAACGAATAACTAACGAGCATGAAATATCAATGATGTAACCCCAATTCTAGTTCATTTTATTGCAGCAACTTTACAATGGCCATCTAAATCAATCAATTTGGGAACAACCCTTTTAGGAATTTAGCTATAAACTTTATAAGGGCCATACACATGTAACCAAAATATGTATCAGACTGCAGACAGATGTTTCGCTCATTAAAATAATTAATATTATTAATTAAATTGGTTTATGGAGGTAAATTTATAGTGGTAGAATTTACCTTTAAATAAATTGCTTGACATGTGCTTGCTAGTTGATGCTATAAAGTTCGATAAAGGCAGGTCATGTAAACAACTTACATTGCAAAATGCAGAGTAGAAGTAGGTAGAGCTTGTTGCCCCACCACTACTTGATATAAATGAAAAATTTTGTGCCTACTGTGAATTTACGAGGGAAGGGCGCGCCATTATAAGTTAGACGAGCCCTACATAGTATTAGTAGCTGTCAGAATGAGAAGCCAAAAATAGGCAGTGCAGTGGCGTAACTACCTATAGGGTGGAAGGGCTGGCAAAATTTTTCGGGCCCTCCTACGCTGGACAAACGCTAGTGTGAAGGCAGCCTTAGGCCTTAAAACCTTAAAATTCTGCCTGGGATGTTCCTAGGCATATTAGTTTAAATTCGCAGTTTTTTTAAGGTTCCCATTTATGAAAACTATTTAAACTCTTTTGCTGAGACTACGCTGTCTGTCCGCCTGTAGGTACACATAAGACTCAGCTGTTTCGAGATAATATTATTTCAACTGTAGCATGTCGTCATTAGAAAGTATTAAATTAGCAGCCGTAAGATAAGATGTATTACTCTAATAAGATATAAATCGTAATATATTACTCACATCAAAGTGTGAAGGTATAATTTTGTGCCGTTTTAAAAGCCCATGTAGATTGTAGCCTAACATTATCCAGTCGGAATGAGCTAGGCAAATTGCCACCCACTTCGTTTGTGACTTCCAGCTAAACTAGATTACCAGTGTAATCTGTAGATGCTAGGTATTAAATTATATTTAAGTAGGTATCTCGTTCAATTTTTTTTTTGTTAATCTTTTCGTAGTAAGCCCGGCGCCGGCGCACATTGTACGACATTTCATGTTGTAGGTACTGACTACTGAGCCGAGTGAGCTCGAAGTTCGAACTCGCCGGAAGGATATTTCGGATAATGTGCGGGGTGGCGATCCGGCGGAATTCAAATGTTTCTGATCAGAATTCGGACAATGTGCGGCCGGGCTAAGGCGGAGACTGAAACTAGTCAGTACCTACCCAACAGTAAGGTAGTAATTAAGTCTACATAAATAATTGGACTGTTCACAAAAAAACAATTATTGTTTAGCAAAGAGCGGTAGGACTACTATTTCTTTAGTTATTAATAAGTACCACTATTGCCTGATTGCAAAACTTAAAAAAATAGTTACTGCATTTGCCGAAAATTTTCAATGACTAAGCCTACTACAGACAAAAAAATTATGTAGGTACTCGTGACGACGCGACGCGACTCGGAGGCTACGATCTCTCTTTGAAGTCCCAGTTCCACAGAGTACTTTCTTATAAACTGGAACTCAGTTCCTAGTTCCTACTCACTCATGTGACATGTCACGCGGCACACCAATACATTGATGATCAATACGTTAAATAGTAAAGTTATCTACTTAATTCGGACATGTGGGACAACAACTAACCAACGCAGGTAGCTATAGGTCAATTATACGGTCGCAGCCCAGGATAAAGTAATTTGTGGCAATCAGGGGACAAACTGCTCATCACTATTAGCTTTGTCGGTCCAACCAGTAGGAGAAAAACGCCAGGAGACTCTATTATAGGCTATTAGGTGAAATTATAATGTACAATTATCCTAATTAAGCTATTACGGACGGACAGCTGCAAAGAAAATGATAATATTTCCTGTTTTTGACCCAGCTTCCTAGAGACATGTGTTAGGAAAGTAATAGCGGCTATTACATCTGTAGCTACTGGCTAGTTATCTTTACCGTATTATGTGCGCACCTAGTTATTATCTAATTATAAGGTACATAGTTAATTTTTTTATCTATTTAACCATATAATAATTAATAACGGTAACTAGTTTTTAAATTTCTTAAATACCTAGTACCTACGTAAGTATTAACATAGAGTAATAAATAGTTATTAAGCAATGCCTATATCAGTCTGATTCGCGTAAGAATGTAAAATATCTTGCAAGTTGCAAGGCACTGCACGTTGGCCGATTGTCAACGCTCATAGCTGCCTTGTAACTTGTGAGTTTCCCCAAACGATCTTAAAATCGTGCGCGGCTGTACAGAATGGTACGTTTGCGTGGAATCCGTGGCAATATTTAATTTTTTAACACTGTATTCTGCTACACAGGCCACAGCTTACGGTCAACCCGTTTAAAAATTTAGTTGCGTTAATTTTAACGGATTTTATTGTGGTAAAATTGAAGTTACTTTTATCACGTTATTGAAGTACCTAGTTATTTTCGTCAACTTTTTATAAATCGAATAACTACACATAATATAACAAGCACCAGGTTGCTTTGTCAAAATAATATTGTATGGCTCTCAAGCGAAAAACTGCTGCATAACAAAGTTACAGGAAAGTAGCAAGTAATAAAATTAAACCGCAACATACACAGTACCAATTTATTGCCAATAAAAAGCTTAATTATTCTGTTTCGTGTCCTTGGCACTTTGAAGCGCTTGGGTGAGATACAGCTTAGCTAGACTCTGCGAGCAGAACTGGCTGATGTGCTGGCTGTAAGTGTTGATTTGGCCGGCCACGATCATGGGGTTCAGTCTAGGCGGAACAGGGTGAGGCTTGTAGAGTTTGTTAACATCCTCTTCGGGTAGGGGGGGTTCGTCCTTGGCTGCTCTGGCAGCGTTCTCCTGGGCCCTCTTCAGCAGCCAGCGGTGTTTCTCCTGCTGCTGCCTGACCACCAGCTGCTGGTAACGGTTGAACTTGATGGCCTCCTGGTTTAGCTCATCGACGCGCTCCATGAGGCTGCGCAGTTGGCCTGTAAAGTAATAGTTAATATTATAATAAATATTGTGTGGTGACAAGGAAGGGTCGAAAAATGTATCCGTGCAAAGACAGGCAAAGGCATAATACAAAAAATATATTATGTAAATATGTAAATAATCTATATAATAATATGTTTAAAATCAAATATTTACACACAGGGGAAAATTTTGGACTTGGGACATTGTAGTAAATAATTCTGCTCTTAATATTGTTCCTATACAGTAGTAAGTCACTGCATAATGCTTATTACATCTACAATGTAAATAAACATTATTTATATTGTGGATGTAATCAGCATTAGGCAGTGCTGGTGGGTACACCAGCACTTGATAATTCCAAGGCACTTGCTTCATGCCAGTCGTCATAACTTTGAGGATTCGAAAACAATATCATCAATTTCATTTTACTGTAACAATTATAGGTCAGCCACTTCAAATAACTCCACAATGACACCATTCTACACACCTTCCAGTACAGATGCAGTACCAAGATCCAAGAACTTGTAACCTTCCTCCTCGGGAATCATCTCAGACAGCTCCGACATCATGATGTTAGTCAGAGGTGAGTTGCGGATCACAATGGGAACCTCAATGAACAAGCTCTCGTAGCCGATCTTCAAGTTACGTAGTGCCTCTGGTGTGTAGTCACCCTCTTTGTACATAGCAATGGCCTGAAAATATAATAATGAATAGTGTATGTTTCAGGTAACATCATATTTTATAATTTTGTTGTTACTTTACACCCTAGACAAATTTTAATGTGCAATAGCATTGAACAATTTATTTGAGTTTGACAATAATATTTAAAGGTAGGCACATTGGGGCATGGGCGGATTCAATATCAACCCTAGACGGTCAAAAATATTACACAATTATGTGATATTGCTCAATAAAATTTATATTCTAGAGGCCCACTTACATACAATCCATACTAATAAACTAAATGTGAAAGGGTGTCTGTCTGTTGCTAATTCTTTAACTGCTAAACACTAATTACATTAGTATCCTTTTACTTTCTAATTTGATTAGTAAGTAAGGATACTAATGATGATGTATTATTTCAACAATGTTTCAATATTAAATAATATCTTCTCTGTTTGGAATATTTGTCCATGAAGGCCAGAAAGGGACAGGGCACTGAGCACTGAACAACAAGTCAGTGATATGAAGTAAAAAATGTAAATCTGTACCTGAGGAGTCAGACGGTAGGCTTTCAGGGTGAGGAATCCTCTAGCAGACTTCTTTGTGTCGTAAATGACAACAACACTCTCCTCAATAGATGTCTGATAATGATACTGTGACTCCAGGAGCGATTGGCTCAGGAAGTTGCCAACATCTGCACTTTGATACCTGAAAATATAGCATTAAAATAGAATAAGTGTGAAAAACTAATTAAAAATTAATAAAGATTAAAAAAATAAAACCCGACTACTAAAACACACTCTAAAAAGTACGAAATAAGAAAATAGTAAAGGAAGTTTAAAGGATAGCCGTGGTTGTATGCCCTTTTAATTTTATTATTGTCTGTTTTGCTACAGTAGGTGGCATACGACCACGGCTATCCTTTAAACTTACTTTACTATTTTCTTATTTCGTACTTTTTAGAGCGTGTTTTAGTAGTCGGGTTTTAGTTTTTTAAACTTTATTTTTATTTCAATTTTTTGGGGCTGCGATTTGCTCGATAAATTTCTTTACCATATTACAACTCCTCAAATGATCGAGGATAATTATTTATTGTTTCATATTGTATTGGACTGATTTTATGAAATCTTGCAATTTTCAGGTAATTGCAGGCAAACACGTAGGAAATAGCTAATAAATGCTTACATATTTAAAATGTGCTAACAAAGCTCTTTCATTTGATACCCCACACGACACCGTCAGGAAATATAATTTCTTTGTTCTTTCCTTTATGTCCCCTAGATGGCGCAAATGTCAATTTAACGTGACGTCATGTAGCATATAACCAGCGGACAATCAAGAGGCTTCCAATGACACCTCATTTGTCCAAATCAAATTAGTAGTTTTAAAGTTACGAGGGAACAGATGAACATCCATACATACATACATACAGGTCAAAATCATAACCCTCCTTTTTGCTTCGCCGTAGTCGGGTAATTAAATTCTGAAAAATATGAATTTATCCATTTTGTTATTCTGATTGCTGTTTATGTTTAACTCTTTAACTCCCAAGAGGCCACATACGGCAACGAAAACAATAGATTTCCAAGAATCCGCAATCGAAGAATTAAACTTTCAACAAATTTGAAATTAAAAGTTATAAAACACAGACGCATAATAGTCGAATTTGATATTAGGTCTAAACTTTAGACTTTAAGAGTGATAGTTCTATATACATGTTATTATCTGACATTTTACAGCAGATTTTGCATATTTGTTATATTAAAATAATAGCATACCATCCTACATGGAAGTGATCTACATTCACTCTCCTCAGCCGTCTCATCATGTCAAGCTGATACTCCTCCTCGTCCATGGTGTCATCATGTTTTGGGAATGGGAAACAGTTCGTGATCTCCAGCCGGTTCTCCACCACCAGACCCAACAGCGCCCCCTGGGCCACCTCCATGTTGCTGCAGGATTCCTCATGACAGTGTTTCACAATTTTCATCACCGCCTTAAACATTAACACAATTTGTACATGAAGTAAACTTAATTAGATATAAACAGAAAAATGATAAGTTACAGCTTTTAATTTACAATGTAACAGGTAACAGGTTCAAGCAACAAGAATCAGAGATATTGCTTTGAATGCCTTTATTGTTTATAGGTTATAAATTGAACACAACATTGTGTTTTACTTACTATAAACTCGAAATAAAGTATTTAGTAGGAGTAGAAGAGGCATTACAACATAGTTTTATGTAAAAAATAATGGTATTCCAGCAGAAACTTCTGAAAGTTAGCCAGTAAAATGACGTGTCAGGGAAGTTTGATCACAGACATAATGAGTTTAGTTTAAAATAGATTAGATTTGTACTGTACCAATCCATCGCATTGTACGTAGGTGATCGCAGCTTCATTTTCTGGAACGCGCCTTGAAGGCCCACTACGGCTCGCCATTTTTATCAAAAGGAAAGACCAAGCGCTTCACAAACCATTAAAAAGAGCAATCAGCAAGCCAAGCACATGAAAAATGGCATTTGTGATTTGACAGTTGACAACAAGCTGCTTTTGACAGCTGCAATTTTTTTACTCGAAATTCTCTACATAAGAAGTAAACTGTAAAACACAGGTTTATTTTAAAATGTCCGTACAGCTCTTTTTTGTTAAAGTCTGGTAAGTTTGATTAGGCTGAATCTATAGGCTGGCTTTTTAAATTAATTAACACATCAAACTAGATACTAGAATAATTGTAATTTGTATTATATTAACTATTAAAAGATTATTATAAGAATAACTATTTTGCAATGGAAATAATTTTAAAAAGTTTATCAGTCAAAAATTATCCGTTGTCAAAGTCAAAAGTATTATCGATAACAAACGTCAAAATTTGCACGAATTTGTACAATTTTATAAACAAAATGATTTTCAAAAGTGATAAAGAATTTATTTACATGTTTATGTGCAGTTATAAATAACTTTTGTAAACAGCATTACAGTGAAAGAAAGCCCCTATCATATTTAATTAGTAAATTGAACTACATGTCAATGATCCATTTAATCGCTTTTTATTTAGAAAGTGAGGAAGTGTCCATAAAATGAGTCAACATAAGTTTTGGAAAGGAATAACATTACTGAAAATCCAAGCTTCTCAGTTGGTACCCGAAAAGATACTTAAAATTTGTTCTTTGGACAAAGATTTCATTGTTCTAGGCAATGACCATGGTCTATATTACTGTGAAATAATTGATGAAGAATTAACGTTTAAAAAAATTAGTGGAATATTAGCTATCGATATATCTTTTCACAACGATATTCTTTATATAATAGATGTTCATGGCAGATTATACAAAACAAATTCGACATTTAAAAATAAGGAAGAATTAGTCGTTAAAGAGGATTCCAAATGTTGTCCACATGGTTTCAAAAGTTCTAGTTATAAGGTGAAATTTAGAAATGTAGTGACTAACGACTTTGGGCAACTCTTTATAAGCAGCGATGGCCATCTTTGGGGTTCCGGTACAATGCCCCAAATAGGCTTAGAGTCAGTCAACATTACAAAAGTGCCATTTTTCGAAGGAAGGACAGTGTATAGTGCATCTGTTGGCCAGAATTTTGCTGCTGTGATAGCGAGGAAAAATGTTAAGCAATCAAATTGTGATACCGACAGTGACAATGACGATGAGGAGGTGTTCGCTTCTAATTGTTCTCAGTGTCAAACTATCATAGGCTTAGCCTCCCCAGCATCTGTACCGTCCCTGTCTGAGACTTGCCCACTTGGGGTGCACATCAGCAAGTCCAGTGAAGAGTCCAGTAGTACAACAGCACCCCAGACAGACCTCCATGTAGATGCTCATAGCTTAAGTGAGGATTCCAGTCCTTCATCTGAAGAATCCAAGGTTGCAATGTGTGATATTGTTAAAAATGATGATGGAGCTGTTGATGATAAAGTAAATGATGAAACAAATAGCCAAGATGGTAATCGAGATAATGATGAAAATGTAAGTGATTCAGAGAAACTAAACAATATATTTATTAATACGGATGCAGCAAGACAATTTTTGAGTAGGCAGTTATCATGGGTATCGGCAGGAGAGGATTATATAGTTGAATACACAGAAAAACCAACAAGGATCATCAAGGAGAATGTGTCTAATCTAACAAATTTTGTTTATGAAGGTGTAAAGACCGTAGGAGATAAGGTAGCTACTCTCTCTAGACACGTCAGTGGCAGTAGTGACAACAATGAGGCAGTGGAGCTGCAAAATTGTCATATCAATGATGAAACAACCCCACTTTTATACAGCCTCAATTCTAACAAAGTTGATGATCTCCAATTTTCAACTAGTACAATAAGCAGTGAGAAAGAGTTTGAGAGAGCAAGGAAGAATGATAATCTCAAGAAAATGTCAAAACTCGGTAAGAATATTCTGGGTACTGAGTTATGGACATGGGGAGACATTTACTATGGGCAATTAGGTATTGGAGACACAGTCAAAAGAGTCAAACCCATGGTTGTAATGAGCCTCTCGGGATTTGGGCTACAGAAGGTTTCCTGTGGAAAATGGCACTGTGGTGCTCTCACACTAGACGGAAGATTGTTCCTGTGGGGCTACAATCATTTTCATCAAGTGAGTTTTGATTCCAGAGATGACAAAAGTGGCCCCAGACAATTCACTGGGAATTCAGACAGTGATCGCATCAGAGACATGATAGCTATAGATCACCATACAATTACTTACACACACAATGAAAATATTTACTACATGGGAAAACATACTGATGGATTTACAGAGTCCATTGTGAATCTTAATAATAATGGTGGTGATGAAATCAGCAATAACTGTAAAAATTTAGAAAATGAGCTACCAAATTCTACAAAAGTGCAGAATAAATGTTATCATTGGAGAGTATTGTCTTCCGGAAACATAAGCTACTGTGCCATAGAGGAGAGTACTACATCACATCTATTCCAGAATCTATCAGTTGCTCAAAGATATTTAGAGGAGATGTTACTGATATATCATTACTTAGTTAAGCCATTCTTAAAGAAGAGCAAAGCAATAACTTGTCACTCCAATGTTTATGAGACTGTATGTGATCTGTTTGGGGATATACTAAATATTACTGCCCTGAATGTCCTGTCGACGTGGCAGTACGCAGAGAAGCATATACACGAATGTGATATTACTTTAATACAAAATTTAGAAGAGATTATTTATTTATATAGAAAGTATTATTTAGCAATAAGTAATTTAATTGTTATCGGTGGATTCTCGCAGATAAATAATGTTATTGATGTTCAATCTCGTATTTATAATCTGTTTAGTGATCAACTGCCCTCAAACAAACAAAAAAATAATAAGAAAACTTCGGAGGCAGTCATAGCATTAGCTTTTATTCAGCCTCTAACGAGACTGAGCTCCTACAAATGTATTGCTCAGTCATTGTTAAGGTGCAAGAGGAAACCAAAAAAGGATGGTAAAAATATAGAGGAAAGAATAAATAATGTTGTGGCAGCATTAGAAACTCTTATTGAGGAGCAGGAGAAATGCAGGAAAGAGGCAGATGGAACAAAACTGTTTTGGGAAACTGTTGGTAAAGGGTTAGATCAACACAGAACACCAGAGAGAAGACTAATAAGAGAGTCAAAATCAAAACCTTTAAGTTTAGTTAACCCTGGTAGATTTAGTAGCCACTGGTTTATATTATTCAATGATTTATTTATACATGTGACTGGAAGTACAACTAATGTACATCCTTTGAGAACATTATGGGTAGAAGGTGTTCCTAATACCGATTCTGTGCAAAATGTTTTACAACTCACAACCCCTGAGGAGGTGTTATGTTTATCAACAAACTCGGAGTCAGAAAAAACTGATTGGATCCATTGCTTGAATACATCAATCAGAATGGTTTTGAATAAAGAATCGGCCTTCAAACCGCCTGCAGTTAGGACTGCGAGCTACACGTTTTCTAGTAAAAACTCATTTTATAAAGATGCCAAATTTAATGGTAGATGGTTAGATGGTAAAATCCATGGTAATGGTAAGGTAGAATGGCCGGATGGTAAATTTTATGTTGGACAGTTTCAACTTAATTTACTTTGTGGACATGGAAAAATGGAAATTCCGAATGTTGGTAAGAAACTTTAATCAAAAAAATTAATAGCATTTTTAATAAAATTTGAGACTAATGCATCTTCGTTTTAGGGACGTACGAAGGGCAATGGAAAGACAATCTTCAGAACGGGTATGGGGTAATGAAATACAGTAATGGGGATATTTACGAGGGGTACTTCAAGGATGGCCTACCGCACGGCCACGGCGTCAAAAGGCAGGGGGACTTTACTTCATCCACGGCCACAATCTACACTGGTGAATGGATGGGTGGGGTGAAACACGGGTATGGGGTTATTGATGATATTGGTAAAGGCGAGAAATATTTGGGCAATTGGACCGACAACAAGAAGAATGGATGTGGTCTGATAGTGACGCTTGACGGGATTTACTATGAAGGAGTCTTTACGCAGGACGTATTGACGGTAAGCGCTTTTTATAGGTTGATAAATGATTGCAGATGCAGATGTAAATCACGTAATTAATAAACTACTATTATCGCCTCCCAAGAAGGTGCATTGCTTGGCGTTGCGATGTGTAAAATTTTGAGGGTAGACTGCAAAACAAGTTAAATGTTTTTTCAGTCATTTTTTCTGTTTCATCATTCTGTTTTGTTTCCAAAAAATAAACATTTTGTTTTTATATTGTAGGGTCATGGTGTGATGATTTTCGAAGACGGCACGAATTATGAAGGTGAATTCAGGTCTGCGGGTGTATTTTGTGGCAAAGGTGTCCTTACGTTTTCCAGTGGCGATAAAATCGAGGGTAGTCTGAGCGGGCCTTGGACTGAGGGAGTGAAAATATCAAATGGAGTCATGCATCTCAAATTTTCTAACCCATCGCTCCAAAATAATAATTCTAAACCAAAGTAAGTTATGATTAATACCTAATTTAGATGAGGACCTGAAATTTTTTTTTCATGTCCATGACATTTTGAATATTATTATAGCTAATAACTCTTGTAACCTTCTGGTAGATGCTGCTGAATAAAATTATCATTTGTTAACACCAGCTTAGCGATTGTAAAGAAGTTAAGTTTCATTTGTTTTCTAGTTTCTAAAGCATCATAGCCATCTCAATCCAATCTATCTCGTACAAGGAAACTTAGACTAAAGATTCATTGGTCTAGACTCTAGAGTCTAGACTCAAGGAACACAGATTTGATCATAAACCTTTTGCAAAATTACTTATCTTTTAGCTCCTTTGGGAAACTAAGTGTAGCGCCGAATCAAAAATGGAACGCCTTATTCCGCCAATGTCTACACAGTATGGGCGTGTCAGAAACCGTCCTAACCCCCACCGCTAGTCATTTTATCAACGGGCCAAATGCGACCATAGACAATGTTAAAATTTGGCAGAATGTTGCAGTAGCTATATCTTGCTCGTACAAGGATAAACAAACTAAGAGCTTTAAGAACAATGGATCTGATTTGGAAAAGTCTGTTGATTGTTTAGAAGTTATACCCAAGTTTGGGCAGAAATCTCTGACCTTGAGTGATTTTATGGAGGTAAAGCAGTATTTGCATAATGTAAGTATTATTTATATCTTATTTCAGGGCGTGCAGATAATAATTTTGAGTTAAGAATATATACTAAGTCTATCTATCTGTCTGTCTGTCTTTCTTTTATGTGATACTTTGAGTCTTTTTATCCCGGAAAAATGTACGAGTCCCACGCGATAAACGAATTTTGCAACGGACTTGGGGAATTATCTAGTTAACCATATTTCAACAACATACAAGGTCTTGTTAATATTTTTTTTTAATTCTAGGCATGTGAATCCACCCACCATCCGCTAGGACAGCTAATACTGGGTCTAACAAACGCCTTTAACACTACATACGGTGGCGTAAGGGTACATCCGCTTCTCCTGAACCATGCGGTCGCCGAACTGAAGAGTATCACATCCAGGGTGTACCAAGTGTTTAGACTGCTGTTTCCGGCTCTGCCACCAGAGGGCGAAGACGTGGTGCTACCTTATAAGACCAAAGACGAAAGTAATCAGGAAGAAAATCCTATGGAGGGGTGAGGATTTATGTTAATGTGGTTTGCATAGATGTGTTAAAAATTTCAATTTCATTGCCACCCTGTATTTGGCATAATTATGTCAGCTTTAATGCCAAGTGCTTTAGGAGCGTTAATACGATACCGTACCACTTAAAATCCCACCAGCGATAATTGTAAATTTGACTACTGACTAACAGTTATAAAGCGACACTTTACAGTTCACATGATGGCAGCGTTACTCACTCACTCACTCACACACTCACTCACACACTCACTCACACACTCACACACACACACACACATAGCTAACTCACATGTCGTCAATAGGGAGGGCGTGTCAGCGGGCGCGGTGGCGGGCGCGGCGCTGCTGGCGCGTGTACAGGCAGCACTATTCGTGCTGTACGCGCTGCACAATAAGCGCGAGGACGACCACTACTGGCGGCGGTTGCTCAAGTGGAACAAGCAGCCTGATGCTACCCTCATGCCGATGCTCGGGATTGACCAGTGAGTATTAAGTTACGTTTAGGCCAACGTCTCGATCACTTGTCAAAATTAAAAATTGAGGAAGAAAGAGCGTCATATTAGCCTGCCGGCCATCTTGAAAGTTTCTTCCTAGCTCGAGTCTGGTGTTTTAGCTTACAATACAAAGCTTGTCAAAATCTTAAGCTTTCTGCATGATTCTACTTGACCCCGGTGGACATCAGGATCGCACAAAGTGATTTGAGCTGCAAATTTTTCACCTAAGAGACAGATTGTTAGTTATCTCTTTTATTACGTATTTATTGACTGCATAATCATCTCTTTCTCTCACAGAAAGTTCTGGACAACAGACTGCGTGCAATCCCCGTCCCGGTCACCGCACAAGGAGCGGCTGTTCCAGGAGTCGGTGGAGACGCTGCAGCAGCTCAAGACCACCTTCTCGCCCATCGAGAAACTGCTCGTCATCCGGAACACCTTCCAGAAGATGACGGTGGCTGTGCAGCAGGAACTCGGTAAGTTGCTAGAGAATGCCTATAAAGGCTTTACAGAGTCGAGCATTACGCTCGAGTGATGGAACACCGACTCTAGCCTGATTTCAATGAATATAGCATATTTTTAATGCATTGACATTGTATGGCATTGTAATTTTAAATAAGGTTTATGTAACAGTCCTACACGCATTATATTTTGGCCTGTGCCAGTATATTACTTCAAGTCTATATTGATTGAGACACTTCACACCGACGACCTCCAGTAATTTCATCCAGGGATCATTATGACCTCACGTTGAAGATTGACGTCATGATTGAAATATCTGTTCGTCTTCCCAATCGTCGCCCAGTGTCCGCCCCGTCTGCGCCAGCTGTTGACCCCCATTTCCCCCAGCTGTTGACCCCCCGTCTGCGCCAGCTGTTGTCCACCCGTCTCCCCTAGGTACTGACTCCCCGTCTTCTCAGCTGTTGACCCCCGGTCTGCGCCAGCAGTTGACCCCCCCCCCCCCCGTCTGCGCCAGCTGTTAACCCCCCGTCTCCCCCAGCTGCTGACCCCCCGTCTGCCCGCAGGTCAGCAGTACCTGTGGAGCATGGACGAGCTGTTCCCGGTGTTCCACTACGTGGTGGTTCGGGCGGCGGTGCTGCAGCTCGGTTCCGAGATCCACTTCATCGAGGACTTTCTGGAGCCCACCCTGCAGCACGGCGAGCTGGGACTCATGTTCACCACGTTAAAGGTAATGGATGGATTAGTGGATATTCATTTTATATGGTCGCTGCTAAGCATTTGTAACCACTAAGCTAGCCCACAATTATTAATGGATGGATGGATGGATATTAATTTTATGTGGTCTCTGTTAAGCATTTATAACCTAACCCACACATTGTTTTTGTTAAACTTTGAATGCAGTCTTGTTTTAAATCATCTAAAGAACATGACTGGGTTAGTACCATAAAGTTAATATACCTAGCGGAATAGAGAAACAAAGGCCTGAGCAAGCGAGATGTTACTATCAGTAACACTGCGTGGTAAAAAGAGACGTGTGATACATGACAGCAGCACTCTTTTTTTGACGTCCAGTCAGCCCGTATCAGACCGTTGACATTTTAATCTCATAGAATTCATGTTTAATCATGCTTGTGTAAGTGTGTACGTACACATATTTTTCACACAAATGAAAACCAATTCCGGTTACGTTTGACAGCTCGAGTTTGTTGCTCTATTCCGCTAGGTATATTAACTTTATGGTTAGTACACAAAGTGTTACTTTAGGGTGTGTGTGTGTTCCTTGTATAGAGTTTATTATGAAAGTAGCAGCGCTGAATGGATAACTTTTAACTCATGTTGTTTCTATTAGAAATTACTAAGCCCCAATTTCACCAACGACTGTTAAAGGTAACGCTCGAATTAGTATCACGTTACCTCTTTCGTTTTTCTTATAAATGAAAGAGATTACATGACATTTTAACAAGCCGTTAACACTAACAGACGTTGGTGAAATTGGGGCTAAACGTCATGTTTCCCATGCAATATTTTTTTTATTTATTTATTTATTTATTTATTTGCTTAAACGAAACAAATTTACTTACAAAATAACATGGATTACAATATTATACATAAGTTAATTACCATAAAAATTACAATAAGTCACCGGTAGCTACAAAAGTGTAAAACTGCAGCGCAGCTACCGATGCCTCTTACAGTTGCTAGTTGTAACAAAAAAATTTCCTAAAATAAAATAATTTGAAAAAATATAAACATTATGTCAAGTTTACTACATTACGTATATCTAATGAATCTATGGTATTTTCAGGCGTGCTACTTCCAAATACTGCAAGAGAAGATGTCTTACAACACTTAAGTGATCTGACTAGAAGCTGGATGGATCCTCCTTAAAGGTAAATAAATACCTTGAAATTAAGGCAGCTGCCACAATGTTTCACCCTTAATCCGTCGATTTCTTGGAAACGCTATTGTATTCTATTGTTGTCTCGGTCACCGGTGTCCTTACGGGGCTTGATGGGTTAAATTGTGAGAAAGGTTTAAGATATTATACTTAGATCTTATTGAAAATTTGCCAAAATTAAGATAAAAGTGTGCATAAAACGAGTTTAAGAAACGGAAGATTGTGAATCGAATATCGCTAAAATTGCCCCAATGTAATCTTTAGATTAGAATATATTTGACGCGAGAACGCAATGTATGTGCGATTTTATATAGCTTCTTGTTAGCCTCCTATTAATACTAGATACGCTTATAATGTTTGTAAACTACCCACCTATAATGTGGTATTTTAATGTTATAAAGATTTTGCCATCCAGCGTTATGCCGTATGCGTGTTTGATCAATAAAAAACTAATTTATCTTAAACGTACATGTATAGTGTTCATTCAACCAAAAATAAAAGATTTTTGTAACCTAAATGACAATGTTGTCTCAGTAACTATAGTTTATACAAATTTATAGTATACAACCAATAGATAAAGTATTGTTAAAGATTCATCAGCTATAAACATTCCTCATAAAAATAATATTAAATAGATTTAAGTAATATTGAACAATAGTTTAGTAGCCTACTAAGGGTCAGTGTACACCGAGATGCGGCGCAGTGCAGCTTCTCTAAAGAATCAAAGTTTATAATTTATTCAATACACAAAAACTTCTGGAACAGATCGAAAATCGATCTCTGGTCATATAGCTGGCAATGAAACCTGCATCTTTTTGTGTAGCTGATAAAGTTCAATTTTATAGTTATATATAGCTGGCAATGAAACCTGCATCTTTTTGTGTAGCTGATAAAGTTCAATTTTATAGTTATTCTGTAGTTGCATATCATTTCGCCTCGGTGTATGATCCTCGCCAGATGACTGCGACATACAGATGTGGCAAACAATATAGATGTGATTGTGTATCCAATATCCATGTTGCTCTTGAGTGTATCAACGGCTATCGAAATGCATATCTTTGGTATACCAAAGTTTTAATAATATCATCCATTTTAGTAAAAGTGTATTTTTCTATATTCACATTTTAACATTCATAGTAACGGCTAGAAATTACTTTTAAGTGTTGTGTAACTTACAATCATATATATTATTGAAATAGAAGTGTTTTTTATATAGGTCCATTCAAAATTACCGTAATGTTGAAAATAGTAAAAAGAAGTAAGATTTTAGTTACATCTTACATAACTCATAGTCGAGGGGTTTGACTGATTTTTTAAAACTTGAAATAGAGAATACACTCACATTTACCAACCCCCTTGCACTAAAAAAAATATTTATACGGCGAATAACTATACAAAATCTGCTTGTCCGTGTCTGGCACATTGTAAAGATACTTGACAGCCAAAGAGTAGGTACACGGACCTTGAGTAGCTATACGCCAAGTATGCATTTTTAAGGTGATCGCACATTCATCAGCAAGAACGCGCCGTATTATAAAATTCTTAATTCGTTGTATGAAATAATGTGAAACCTCACACATTCGTCCGCACCGCACACGCCGCATTTCGTGTAGTACCTATGTCGTGCTGACAAGTGACAAATGTGCGATCAGGTTTATTAGTACGGGGGTACGATTATAATAGTTAGTAAATAATAAAATAATCGGCCAAGTGCGAGTCGGACTCGCGCACGAAGGGTTCCGTACCGGTATAGAGCGAAAGTAGACAAAAAATTGTGTTTTTGTATGGGAGCCCCCCTTAAGTATTTACTTTATTCTAATTTTATTATTAATTACTAAAGTACAAATATAACTAAGGATTTTGTGAAAATTCCAAGTGCCTAGCTGTTACCATTATTGATTACGAGCAAAAAAGGCCAAAAAATCACGTGTCTTGTATGGGAGCCCCCCATAAGTATTAATTTTATTTTGTATTTAGTATATTTTATTGTTATAGCAGCAGAGATATTATACAGTCATAATCTGTGAAAATTTCAACTCTAGCTATTACCGTTCTTGAGTTACAGCCTGGAGACAGACAGACGGACAGACAACGAAGTCTTAGTAATAAGGTCCCGTTTTTACCCTTTGGGTACGGAACCCTAATGATGTCATTGTATTCTAAGGAACGCTTAATGTTACTATCGTTAGCAATAACTATTTATTCCAAGAAGCTTTATAACATATTAGTAAAATTGTGGTAAAATATAAACAATTTACTTCCTTTAGGATATTAGTATACTAAATATAGTATTTATTTATTGAATCTGCTAGCAGCTAGATGCAAATAACGAGACACACTTTAAAAACTTGATGTATATTTATAGCTACATTCATTGCAAAAATGCATCAAAGGGTTAATTAAGAATTTAGTAATGTGTTAAAATTATTTTAAGGTGAGGGGGGCAAAGTGCGCCATACTTTTTTTATAGATGACTTCTAGGTAAAATAAACTCCTGTAAGAGCTCACTAATAAGTATAAATTTAATTATTAAGAATCTGTGATATTTTGAGATTACGGTCCATGTCATGTCAATGAAATCTAGCAATAAAATAAAGAAATTTTTGCACGAAATCACAAACATGTACAAAAACGGGAAAGTGCGCCTGGTGGAGTTAAAACTAAAATTCAAAGCATTAGATTAAAAAATAACACATTTTATAGTAGAGCATAAACAATAACACGCATAACTTTTTGTTTTTCTTTTATTGTCTCATCCTTATAGTATATCTATAAAAGAAAAAGAATTTCGGGAAAGTGCGCCATATATTTGTTAATCAGGAGTTGTAAACATTTTATTTTCTGCTTAACTTTATCTTCGCTATGATAAGTATGACAATAACAATACTTTAAGAGCTTTCTGAGGAATAACAATAAAAAGAAGTACGTCACCGTCAATTTAAAATGTATTTATACGAAAGTACATTAGTATTTAGTGTTCTTTTGTATTATTTTATTTTTTAATACATATTTATTTGGCAAACTTAAGTCAGGTCAGTCGCGGCTTTGTATAGAAAATGACAAGTTTTTGACAGGTAGTCAATGACCGCTACCGCCATGTTTCGCCGAGTACAGTATAGGTATAATTTGCATATAATACTTTAATTATTCTACAAACATAACCTTTCCCAAAGAGAGTTAAAAATGCCACGTTTTAAAATGTTTACAACCTCTGTATTTCGGGGAAGTGCGCCATATACCCAAAGATAGGGCGCACTTAGCCGACTTGCCAAATTTGAGGGTAGAAATTTTGATCTGGTATAATTTTATAAAGTTGACTAGTTACAGCTAAAATAAAGTCAAAACCTACAAATAAAATATTTTAATTATTTACTTACTATATTTTCTTATTGGGAAACATATTTTAGCTTCTTGAGATTTTTAACGATCACTTTCACGAGGTCAACTCTTGACAACACTTTCAAAGACAGAAAAAAAAGATGGCGCATATTTCGAGTTAACAAATATAGAGCCATCTGTGGCTTTTACCCAGAAATACGTTTTAGTTTCCTACATCGATGTAAGATGTCGTTACTAGTATAATGTCAGCAGTTTACGATATATTTATGGTAGGCGCACTTCTCCGGTAGGTGCACTTCGCCCCCTTCACCTTAATTTCAAATTCAAATTCTTTATTAATCATTCAATAATATACAATAGTATAAAAGCAAGGTAGCGTACATCACGTCGTCTAATCCCATACTAAGTAAAACTTGTATTATGGCAATCAGAAAACGGATGCACGCCGAACAATTTTATCCTAATATATATTATTCTCACATTCACACACACAACACAGTATAGCAATATAATATCCCTACAGTAGTGAAACGAATGTACTTGCGCAGAGCAACGGAGGGGTACCCGCGGGGAAGCGGGCGGCGCGGGCCCAGTCCGCCAAACTTCGCGAGTTTGAACGACTTTGCGCGCAGGTGTGACGTTGGCGCGTTTTGTGTTTTGTGTTGTAAAACGATAGCCTGTAACATCTTATTTTATAAACAATGGGATATAACAAATGTTCAGTGTACAGAATAATATGTAAATCTGATTCAAAAAACAAAAAGGATTTAATTGTCATAAAATATAATATCGACTCACAGTTCACACTAAATTGTGTTGGCCTTGGTGGCATTTATTTGCAATTTGCATCTCTGTTTTATGGTTTACGTTGTAAGAAGTGTAACAAGGAGAGAAACAATTTATAGAATAAAAATAAAAAAAAACTGTCAAATACCCTGTTACATACTAATTAGTACCTACCTAGCTAGGTACACAGGGCCACACATCAAGTGTAACATTTTGACCTTTGGACCGCCCTTACCGCGCACGTAATAAGAGCGAGTTTTGAAGTGCTTCTGTTACACCTGACGTGTGGCCTACCGTACCTACCAATTGTTATAATATGATAATTAATTATTGTTGGATATTTTATACATCCGAATGCGTCTTCATTATTTTAATCCTTCGATCGTGGGTTCTTGGAAATTTATTCTTATTCTATTGTGTCTTGCTCACCGGTGAGCTTATGGGGCTTGATAGGTTAATAAAATTTTTAAATCCATACTAATTAGTAATTACTAATATTATAAATGCGAAAGTGTGTCTGTCTGTCTGTCTGTTACCTCTTCACGCCCAAACCGCTGGACAGATTTTGCTGAAATTTGGCATGGAGATACTTTGAGTCCCGGGAAAAGACAAAGGATACTTTTTGTCCTGGAAAAATGTACGGTTCCCGTGCGATTAACGAGTTTTGGCACAACGGAGTTGCGCGCATCATCTAGTAAAGAACTCAAATCATCTAAAAATAAAGTTTCACGTAAATATCTGGCAGTACGACATAATATGTAAATATAACACGCTGATTAATTACAAGCACAATATTTTATTTTTATTTTATTTCCCGTTTCGTGGCAAGTGGCAACCCTGGCATATCTGCTTGGTACTTACACCGGTGGCGGCATCGTGCGACATCAAAGGCGTTTCGTTACTGTAGGGATATTATATTGCTATACTGTGCACACAATCACACTACACTTTATCACGTTAAAGTCTCTTTCGGCGACGTGATGCGCGCTTCGTTCGGGAGCCTCCCCCGAAACCTCCGGTAAACTACACCGGCGGGCCAGAACTCCTCCACCTCGAAGATGGATAAAACTTGAGTCGGCACTTTCACCACAAAGGAACTAAAATTCACTTTGTGGCGAGTTATTCAATTAATTTACAATGTTGTTTATTTTTCGATAAAATTGGCTAGTGATTTTAATTGTATAAAATTACTTTTTCTACTATTGGAATTTGCTTTATAGTGCAGCACGAGTCGGCGCACGAGTACCGAAAACTATTCCACCTCAATTTTTTTATGCGAAAAAAAAATTCAGAAGTCTAGCTAGCTAGAAGTCTAATCTAGAGACAGCGATGCTTAAAGTGACGCATACTTGTGAGCGTGGGAAATTAACAATTAAAAAAAGCTAGACTTCTGAAATTTTCACAGATTGTGTATATCTGTTGCCGCTATAAGAACAAATACTAAAAATAAAATAAAGTTAATATTTAAAGGGGGGCTCCCATACAAGAAACGTGATTTTTTTTGTCCTTTTTTGCTCCTAATCAATAATGGTAACAGCTAGGCATTTGAAATTTTCACAAAATCCTTAATTATATTTGTACTTTAATAATTATTAATAAAATTAAAATAAAGTAACTGTTTAAGGGGGGCCCCCATACAAAAAACACAATTTTTGTCTACTACTTTTGCTAAGATAAAAAAAAGATATAAACAATGAAATTTTTTTGAATCTCTACTAACAATAATATTAACTATTTTATGGAGAATTTAAATGTATATATTACTTAAATATTATTACTATTTTTAATATATTTTTCGTGGGTCGAAAGTACCCAAATTTGAGATTTTTCGAACCTTTAAACATTCATATCTTTAAAAATATTAACTTTATCGTTAAAAGTCATAGGACCTTTTTTATTGGTACTTCAATAAAGAATATAAAAAAAATTGTCCGGTTGAAAAATAACAATTCCTTGCAATTGTTTAAACAATTTTGTTTTAAACAAAATGGCACCGGGTTGCGCCATGGCAACATAACATGCATTTATATCATCAGGAGGGCAATTTGAAGAGGATCGCATAAAAAAATTGAGGTGGAATAGTTTTCGGTACTCATGCGCCGACTCGTGCTGCACTATTATTGTTTTAATTTTAGCATGTGTGTTTTCTCTATATTCGTTAGGTGTGAAATATTCATACTGTTATCGTATACTAATGTTTAACATTTTTTTTACATTCCATTAAGTTATGGAAGCGACATCTATCGAATTTGACATAATACTATGACTCAAGAATATAATATTAAGGGCGTGTTCTCTTACTTACCCCAACTATTACAATATACCACTGCACGGTTCAATAATATTATGACAACATTTTGAAACTACCCATTTAGAAAGATTGCTTTTCTATCGTATAAAAGATTTTATAATCAAAGTACGTCCATCTATCTGACACAATAGTCTTTTAAGACTCTCCCTAGGCTAAAGCCTATATTAAGTCCCTGTAACTCTTAAGCACTGACCTCTATACAAGTACGCTGGATTACTGATAGCCTTTGAAATGATAGCAATTTTTTGTGCCTATTTGAAGCGGAATCAGCGCCCCTATTATTCGGGTAGAGAACTAAATCTGACGTAAAAATTACGTTTGAAAGCCGCCATATTGGCGCTGATAGCAGTAGTGAGAGTATTTGGAACTACTAGTGATGACAACTGTTGTTATTGGTTGTGGTTACGTCAAATTTAGTTCTCTATCCGAATAATGGGGGCGCTGATTCCGCTTCAAATAGGTACAAAAAGCAGGTCTGTATCAGCAATCCAGCGTACTTGTTTAATAGAGATCAGTGTTCTTAAGTCAGTAGTCAGTACCTATATACCTGTTGGATTAAGAGAACGCGCTCCTTTACACTTTATTGTAAACCAATCTTTGTCAATCTTTTTTATGCTGAGAAAAGGCCTATTGGTAGTATTATTTATTGGTCATATTTATGTATCGTGTTAATTTTCATTTGTGGCTATGAAAGAATTTCTTGTAATATCTTCTCCCTAGCAGTGAAGATAAAAAAATCCAAAGTTTGTGAGTACAAATATGTGATGAATGAGAACAAATTATTTATTTTTTACGTAAAATAGTATTTGTCATCGACGAGTAATTTGTACAGTATTTTTTTTTTTCATTTTAAAGTTTAGACCGTCGAATAGGTATTACGTTCATAGTTGGTAATGATATTTTATTTTTTCGTTCTATGCTTATAAAATTCATGATAATTTGAGCAACAAATTTTGAAGACACCCAGTCAAAGCAACTAAGAAATAGACAAGTAAAATGATCTCAACAGATTTGTATTTCAGTGTTGCCAATTGCCAACAAGTATAAGCGAAGTTCTTTACTAAACCTCAGAAAACTGTTAGTGCTTGTTCACACAAAGCGGAAACTAGAACTTAAACCTCTTTTTTAACTGGTCACCTTAACAAAATTAAAAAGATAAAGATAAATAGTTATTAGTTACCTTTATAATAAAATAAATCATGCATAAAAGTTTCTTAATAATATATTTAATAAATAAATTATTATAACAGTACAAGTTACTCGTCGATACCCATAGCTTAGGTTGCAGTGGTGTTTGTATATAGTTTATACAAGTTGTTATACAAAAGGAGTCATCATATCATTAAATAAGTCATTACTTATCTTATACTGTAATTAATATTAAGAATTTCATTGAATGGAAAATTATAATAAAGTCTATTTAACTTTTTGTTATGTTTCATTTATAAAAACATTGCTTACAAAATTATAAAAACAATGTTACCACTATTTTTGGCAAGTAAATCATATTTCTGGGTAATAATATTCTATGCTCCGGTCGCGGAGTATGAATAATTTCATTCGACCCATCGCAATCCATCTCTTTCACTTGCGCTCTTTATATATTGCTTTTATCTTTTCACAGGTACGCGATTAGAGCGCGATAGCAATGGATAGAGACGTAGGTGTAGCTTGCACATTTAATGATCAAATTATCAAAAGATATCAGGGAAGGAACTTCGGCAAAAAATAAGCAAATCGTTTATTAAGGCTATTTATTTTCATTCCTATAAAATAACATACCAAATGTCTCTTTTGTACAACGTATCAAAAATGTACACCATTATATAAATTTCGTCTCAGGTAAATGTTACCCAGCTCCGAACTCCTCCCGCCTCTACACACCGTAAATACATTTATCGTTATCACCTTTTCTTAATCTCTGTTAGGTACAAAACGTAACCTGAGTATCACTTACCATGTAATTTTCAACCTTGCGCTACGACAATAAGTTATATAATTGAATACATTTCCATTATTACATATGATACATTAAAAATTACATGATAAGGCTGCTAAAATGCTGTACAATATATCTACACCGTGCCCATCTGTTACAGAAGTAACAAAATATATTTTCGAATAGGACAAGCCAAATTATTGCACTACTACATTTTTTATATTCAAAGCCAAGTGTAAAAATTATAAAATGATGCGTTTGAAGTTCAACACGATATACCTAGCAGTGGTAAGGCAAATAAAAGTAAAATATCATAAAAATATAGAGGAACAACTAAAAACTACTATAGGTAAAAAGGTTATAAAATCTAATTTTCCATCAAGTGGAGGTAGTGTAAATTCTACTTTTTTCCTTTAAATTAAATACCTCATTATAGAGCAGACAAAATAACCTAAAATCCTAATTGCGTCAAACCTAAAAGTTTTGGGCAGTGATACAATTTTCCTAGTCATAAGATTTTTTTGCGAAACACAAGATATGTAGTACAGCATGACTCCCTTAACTAAGCAATATTAAACTAAACCTTCATGACTGACACTATTGATTTGTACTTCGTTTACAAGCGAACCGAAATTATCGTTACGTCAGAAGCTCACGTGACTATTTATATTCGATTCGTATGGCTTTAGTTTTAAGATGCTGTCCTACTCGCAGATGCGTCAAATAATTCTGTAATAAATCTATTAAAATAAAGTGGAATAAGTGCAAGGAAAGTGTATAATTATTTAATTGAACATGAATTTCCACCAAGAAGTGACAGTACATTCAATATCATAAATAAGGCGTGCGCGAAAGAGACATCGAGCTAAGTCAACCAACGAATTGAATATAAATAATAATGCGAATCGCTCCCAAGGTCTCAACAGTTAAAGATCAATAAAAGAATATGAAAATTAAAAAACGATATATTTAAGCCCGAATTGACGTCGACAATAATTACATAATATATTTACACACTACAAAAACAATAAGTCATTTGCACATATAATTTTAATAATTATAATAATTAGATGATTCAATAAATAATTACCTGCATATTTCTCACATCTAGATATTAGCGACTATATATTTTTATGACAATTCGGAGCCTAAATATACGCACAAAACAATAAGATAGTAAACAATATTCTTAATTAAACTAAAATAATATAATGGCGCATCTCTCACATTTTATAATATGGCTCGTGTAATTTTATGTGGAACTCAAACCTTGAAAAGATGTTGCCAGTACCAAAGTTTTGACAAGTTAATATTTTAGTCTGGTAACTAAATGTCGCTTGACACTGGCAACATTTTAAAGTGTCTGGCAATGAAACAACAATAAATGTATTAGAATAAAAATATGTTTACAATAGCGCGGGTAGTCAAGATTTATAATTTCAGGGGTAGATTACAATATTATGTTTCACCCTGTACTCGCGCCTCGGTTTCATAAAAACTATGAGCTTTGATTTTTAGACGATAAAGTTATAAATAAAATATGGCGTCCTCTCATAAAGCACCGCGACATAATTTTAAAACACGTAAAAAGGGGGGTAATTTTAAAAATATTTCAATAAAACTTACATTATTATTAAATTATTTTAAAATATAAAAATTTTAAATTAATCTTCACAACAAATCACCAAAGTGTTACGATTTAAAATAAACGTTTATTATATTACAATTATAGGACATTATCAAAATATCAATATTAATTTTATTGCATGCATTAATTTTATATCAAATAAATGATTATATTTTTAAACATAATGGACGCTTTCCATTGTCGAAAAATTGCAAATTATTATTTAAGTATATAATCATAGGTCACAGTAAATCGCAAAAGTTTATATGTAAATTATTAAAATGTTTCATAAAAACTTACACAATCTAGATAGAATATAAAAGGATTAAGAATAATAAAAAATATCATACAACCCTTTGTTTAAATCATAAATGACCACTGCATCGGGTATAGTTTGGAATTAGCTATATAAATTACTATTAAAATATTTGATTAAGTACCAAAATATATAAATAATCGGCCAAGTGCGAGTCGGACTCGCGCACGAAAGGTACCGTACCGGTATAGAGCGAAAGTAGACAAAAAATTGTGTTTTTTGTATGGGAGCCACCCTTAAATATTTACTTTATTATTAATTATTTTATTATTTTATTATTAATTATTAAAGTACAAATAAAATTAAGGATTTCGTGAAAATTTCAAGTGTGTAGCTGTTACCATTATTGATTACGAGCAAAAAAGGCCAAAAAATCACGTTTCTTGTATGGGAGCCCCCCTTAAAAACAAACTTTATTTTATTTTTAGTATTTGTTGTTATAGCGGCAACAGATATACACAATCTGTGAAAATTTCAGAAGTCTAGCTATAGCGGTTCTTGAGATACAGCCTGGAGACATACAGACAGACGGACAGACGGACAGACATCGAAGTCTTAGTAATAGGGTCCCGTTTTTACCCTTTGGGTACGGAACCCTAAAAAAGGAGTTTTGCGAAATACTGTGACTAGGTACGTTTCGTTAAAATTTAACTTTAAAATACCGTTATTTGAACAACAGAAAGCTTACAACTAGAAATGAACATATATTACTATAACTTCCTACGTCTACGTTAATAATGCTTGCAAAATAAATGCTCTAATGTGCTCTACTTAAGGGGTCCTGGTAATCCACAGAATATGTAAAACTATTTATCACGATATGCTAGTACGTAATACCAATGTCCAATAATATAATAAAGCTTAAAGTTTAAAACAAGCTTGAAAAGTATAAAAATTAAAATTACAACATTTTGTACGAATAAGTAAACATTTCAATGAACTAAGATCATTTTGTCATAATCGTATTAAAAGACCTAAATACCTAGATCTAATGTAAAAAGCTTGTAAACTGTTTTAAGCTTATCGATAAACGCCTAATAATTGTACCAACCGCCAAATATAAAATTGTATATCGCGATAAACGTAAAATGTATAAATATAACGTCGTTACATACGTATGGGACGGCTGATCGAATTGAAATATTTATATGATTACAATATTATTTGTGTTTAAAATCATGCAATTTAAAATTATCGGAAGTATATAAAATAATAGAATATCAGCCATAAATATTGATATCATTCCAATGACGATAATATCTTCTTCTCTAGTATAAATAAGAAAGAAAACACTTGAAGTTAGCTTCGTTTACAATCCTTGCGAAGTGTTGCCTGTAGCTAACTTCGAACTGGTCATAAGTAATTGTATGACTGACATTTGTGTGGATTACAATCAACGGACTACATGAATGGTTCTAGCGAAAAATTTATTGCTCATGTATAATTGCGTACCCCTTACGAATAATAATTTCTACACAGCTGATAACTTATAATAATATTCCCGTCTATCTGTTAAAGACAGCAAACATATTATAATATTTTTAGCTGCTGTGTAAACTATATATCAGTAAGAAAGTGTGTGTATAAATGATACATAATATTTGTAATCACTAAATAACAAACATGTACACGATGTTTCCGTTTACAAATCAAAACATTAATTCCAGTAAAATCACATTTTAAGTTAATAAAAATCTTATTTACACGCCTACTACACCGAAACAAAGTCGTAAAAAGAAATAAAAAAAATGTTTGCTAAGCAATCGAAAGTAGAAAACAATAAATAGCTGGCTTATGGGTTAAACACTGATACCTCGAGTGTAGAATTATCTCAAACTATAAGAATGAAGTAAGGAGAGTAAAGATACGGTTTATGCTATGTAAGTGAGCGAACTCACGGCGCGGTTTTTTCCCGCGCTCGCCGCGGTCGCGGGCCCGCACAAATGAGCGGTTTTATTTCAGAACTCACGAGACCGCCGATTTGTGCGGGCCCGCAGCCGCCGCGGTCGCGATCGTCGCCCGCAGAGTTTGCATTGCATTGCGGATCGCAAGACGGGCGGTTTACGTACGATCGCCCGCTAAACTATCGCAGAGCGCGCGGGCGCAAACCGCCGAGGATGCGGGCAACCGCCGCCCGCCGGTGCAGTGGGAGCCGCAAACAATCGCGCCCGCCGCGGGCGAAAAACGCGCCGTGAGTTTTGCTTTCGTTTTTTACATACAAAACTGGATTCTACGAAGGCTGCGGGCCCGCAACCGCGACGGGCGCGGGAAAAAACCGCGCCGTGAGTTCGCTCCCTTAGGAAGATCACCCAGACGTTTTCTGGCCTCTTGCAAATCGCACTTCTTAGATCTCATAGGTGACATTTACGAATGCACAAGCTTTTCTCCGTAACACAGGCTTGTATAATAAGGAGATTGCAAATTAATATGTGCCTATCAAACCGTGTGATATGATTCTTGCCTCATATACCAGAATGAAATGTGCGTAAAAATCTCTGAATTGTTCGAATTCGAAAGAATAAACCACAGAAACTAGTATTGCCATTTTAATTAAATCAGACGACATTTTAGTTTCTCTCTCCACGTCGCTTAAATAATACTGCAAGCACCATACATATTACATTTACTTAGTTTATGAAGATTTTTCTGCCTACTCGTAGTAAAGACATTTGTCAAGCGAGTTGCATGTAACTTTGACATGCAAATGTAGCATCAAGTTTAAATGGTGATAATATCAAAATTACTATTAGTTTTTACTAAGCGAAGTCTAAATTCCCCGAAATCATGTTAAAATATTGTTTTTTAATGTCAAAGTTACATACTTTAAACGTTTATTATTTTGAAAGAAACGAAAGAGTTTAGTTTTTATACGTGCTTATCATAGTTTATAGACGAATCATGGCTACGCTAAAATGAACACACATGTGTGCTACGGGGAGAATGTGGCTTATAATTATAGTCACTTGATAGTTTAATTTTATATTCGATTGTTTAAAATCACAATCTTTTGATCAAATTCTGTGCGACTCACATATTGCAAATTTAGTTTGTACGCAAAATGCGTACGCGCACGCAAGTTGTGCGTACACAATCACAAAGTGCATACAAAATGCGAACACATGATATGACAATTTCTTTGTTGTGTTTATAATATTATTTTTATTGTTTTATAATAAGCCACATTCGTCCATCAGATTTAGAGTCAGCCTTAAGCACAGTCAGTTAAATTATCTAGTCAATATTTGTGTGCATTTTATATCTAGTTAATACTGAGAACATCATGCGTTGTGCTGCGAATACTGACTTCACATGAGGTTGATAGAAAAAATATATACTCTTGTATATTCATATTAGCTTAATATTAAAATACGTTACTATAGAAATTTAAGTAGTTATTTCACTTTAATTTACATCCTGTATATACCTGACTCCGTCTTTTTACCTAAATTAGAGCGAGATGGAGAATCACGGTGGCTGACGCTTGATTTCTTTCTTTTCTATAAGTAATATTTTGCTCATTTTATATTAATTTTGATCATCATATTGTTATTTTTAATGCATATTATGTATCTTATAAGTATGTTTTTCACGCATTCGGTTTGCCCATAATGATAGTTACATTTACTCTACTGGACATTATAATGATTACTTATTGTATCAAGCCGTAAAGACTTACCACTTCTACCACCCATTTCTACATAATATGACACTGAATGATGACACCTTGTAGCCCCAGATGCGTTCGAATATGATTATAAAGTGCGTAACACACTATCCTTGATATGAAGCTAATGCAACACCGACCATAGACAATCCTAGACTGTAGACAAAATATTTCATAGATACAAGCCGGGTATATTCCATTGACTATTTAAATATGTACCACATCGTAAGCTAGAGTGTATTAGCACTACACCTGTGCTGTACCACCACCGGTATATACATTTTGTCATCGAGCATAAATACATACACCTATAGATACATTTTAGATATACTTAAAGGAGTCATTTAAAACGTACGATAAATCGCAAAGTTAAGAGTAGGTGACATAGCTATTATACAAGGGTAAAGTTATAACATCAACACATACTTGTATATATTTATGCATCGAATCTAACTTATGTATTACAATAAAGTGATTAAACATTACTCACATTCAGTCATGCTCATAGTTTATGTACATTTCCGCCGATTACGGCTTACTTTAAACAGTCAAATAGAAAAATTCGTAATTATCATTATTACATCGATTTAAAAAGGGAATAATATTATGTTTAGATAAGATACCGGGGGCCCTAAGTATTTGATCCCAAGCACGATATAAAAACTCTGAAGTATACACTGAGACGTCGATCGGTAAGTAAAACATGCACTCGCGGAGGATAGCGTCGGGCGGTCGAACGAAAACAACACATATCATACGGACCACTTACGTACTAGGAAATACCTAAACTGTAAAATAGGTACAAATAACGTCCTCACTATCCAGAAGGCAAAATTGGCACTTAAGACGAGCGCTCCCTTCTTTATTAGCGTCTCGAGGAGGGTCACTATCGGGCTCGAGCGGCGCGGCGCGTGCACGCACAGAGCGCGCGCGTCTGCGGGCGCGGACGCAACTCGCGTGCGCATGTCGTACGATGCCACTGCGCGCGCGTGACGCATGCGTTTGTCGCCATGGTAACGGGTACATACCACGGGGAGCCTGTGGTAGCGGACGCGCTCGAAGCGGGTGGGGCGCGCGCGGGGCTATGTGTACGGCGCGCTCTGTGTGGGGTTGTAGGGGTGGTTGGAGTTGCGCAGCACCGTGTACACGCTGTCCACCTTGCTCAGCTTCTCGAAGAACGGTATCAGGTCGAGCAGCTCCGAGTCTGTCATGTCGTCGAACCAGGACGCGACGGGCACCTGCAAATGTGATAAACGGTTCATTAATTACTTTTCTTGTATACCCAAAATCGATACCTAGGCAGTTGACAGACCTACGTCGCTTGGTCGGCTTATGTCAATTCAATGTTAGCTGTGATCGGTCGGATGGGTTCGACTTAACGCGACCAAATTACTACGGTACGGTCCGCCATCTGCCTAGGAATCAACTTCTCTGATAGTACATAATATGGAGTCGGTCCATATAGGACACGCCGTGAAAAAAAAACTTGATTATGCTAATTTTCTCGAAGTCGCAGTACATCTCTTCTTTAAGCACATCCCACGGGCACACCTGAGATCAAAAGGGGTTAAGTAATCGCTTTCCACGATGGACACTGAAACGTAGGCATGGGCCTAGTGGGTAGAGATGGGCGAAACGGCCATGCATGCTCAGTGATAGTGCATAAGATCTGGGCATTTGCCAATTGATTGATTTACCTAATTATGAGGCGTTTAGCACAGAGGTAAGGCCTGTTTAGCCGCTAATACTCACGGCGTTGTCCGGATGGAAGATGTATGAGGCGGGCGAGTTGTCGACGATGACGACGCGGCGCAGGTCGCGGCCGAGGCTGTTGAGGTCCTTCACGTAGTTACCGCGGTGGAACACGCAGCTGTCGCGGAACAGACGCGCGCGGAAGACGCCCCATCTGTGTAACGATAGGTGGATGAGATAGGCACAATGAACAGGCTTATCACGCTTGCGGTTTGCGGGTAGAGCGGTCACTAGATGTATGGACGCTGCACGACCGCTTCGCCCGCAAACCGCCAGTGAGAAAGCCCTAAGAGCAAGGTGTTCATAGTGGGATAATTTAATTTAATATGTTTTTTATATAAAATAAGGGGACAAACGAGCAAACGGGTCACCTGATGGAAACCAACTACCGTCGCCCATGGACTCTAGCAACATTAGAAGAGCTGCAGGTGCAGGTAGTTCATGTAAATTTAAAACGTTAAGCGCAGTGAAAATATAGGGGATGTTTTTCTATGTGTGTAGTCTGTAGATATATGAATATCTGACTTGAATATAACATTAGATTCCAAAATCATAGTATGTTTTTTTCAAAGATATGCAATCAAAACTGAAAAGTACAAATCCTGATTTCTAGTGCATTTTCCCAGTTACAAATCCATGTCAAGCGATGACGACATGAGTCAATGTTAACACATAAGAGCATTGATAAACTGGAGACTCTCAAGGTAGCGGCCACTATGCAATAGGTGTGATACTTCATTCAGACTACAATATAATACTGTATTGTAACCATTTACTATAAACCAATATATGCTGATGAGCCTGGCATAAAATATATACCTAGTGCCATTAGAAACATGGTCGACCTGAAAAAAATTTATCAATCTGTAGGAGTATCAGAGGAATTGATGAGACGGCCTTTCTGTGTCCTTTGTTCGGGTTATGTCAAGCCAACGTTGGTCGGCCAAAGACGACGACCAACGTTGTCTTGACATAGCACGACCAAATAACCTACGTCTGCCATCTGGCTATATATCCGTTTCATTGACGGTTTCATCGTTAGAGAAGTTGTTCACAAATACGAGCATCTTAAAAATATATCTGTTGTCTGATAATGATGATGATAAATGATAATACACGAGCGACATTTTCTATAACTACATTCATAGAAACATTTGCTTAATAACGGTTACAATTATTGCAGTTGTTATAATTACGGGCTAATGGAATAATAATAATAATAATAATAATAATGTAATCGTCGTTATTGAAACACAATGGAGGCTAGCCACGTAAACTTTTTATGAATATGCCACATGAGAATATATTAATAACATAAGGAAGGATTATCCCATATTAGGCATATTATGGGGAAGTCCTCACTCCCGTGGGAATATACGTGAAGACCTCAAAGATATTCCTTCCGAGCGAGGTGTCTCGGCCAGGCCGAAGCCCGATTTCAGCTGTCGTTTAATGTACATCACCACACTTAGAAAACTTCGATAGCATGATGCAGGATTGTGACGCAAGTTGGTCTGTCACAGTCCAATCAACTCGATGGGGCAGTTATATTTTATGAACCGACTTCCAAAAAAATGAGGAAGTTATCTTTAAAACCAATCAATAAGAACTACAAAACCATACTTAATATGATATAATGATTTGAAAATTAACGTGTTTGCAACACGTTGTCCAAGTGGTTTATAATTTGCAAGTTTATAAGCTGTGTAATTGCGTGGTTTTATTCAAATCACTTGCTTTATTCACACAGTTTTTCTCGTGTTTAGTACGACGATTAATTTATTAAGATTTTGCATAAAAACAGTTGTATACAGAACATGTTTTTGTACGCATTTACATCCAAAGTATTATAGAATCCCAAGTATTATATAATCTTTATTCTGGAATGGTCCAATCATAAGTATTAGACTTACTTATTCGTAGGTTGGGGAATCAGCCGGCCTAGCATACGCCAACGAGATATCTCTCTCTACACGTTTCTCGATGTTTGATAGTTTGTATCTTCATCTCTAGCATGACAAACATTTGTTCTCGCGTAGATCTATCATCGAAATAACACATTTTTATAGAGTTTTGTCGAGATAATGTCGAGATTCTGATATTATGAGACGAGTAGTTTTTAATTATCTCGAGAGTGAGATATCTCGTTGGCGTATGCTAGGCAGGCTGCAAATATCTACTTTTCATGCTTAAAATAACATTCTTGAATCGCGCTATCGAAATTTGTCTGGAAGTTGGAGGTTCTAAAAGGCGTTGTCAAGTTGTAATCACAACGAGCAACGCCTGAATATATGAGAATTCGCGCGATCGGAAGATATTATGCTTTTGAGGCCCAATTTCCATAACCAATGTGACAAGACAACGTTTGCCGGATTACCTAGCAATCTCTAATTAAAACTATTAAAAGTTTTATAGATATAGATAAGACATTTAGGCGTTACACTTTCACACGTTAGGTCACGTTACAAGTGGCACACTCGACGCCAAATGGCGCGAACAAAAGCACTTTCCCAATCTGACCCTTCGCTCTAGTGTCAATTTCACTGCTATAAATGTGCCGTAATGGGAAACCGTGTAAACTTTCTTGTTTTCCCGACGACTGAAGATTGTCGCAAGTGACGGCTAAAGTAGGAAGTTTATTTTATGATGACAGCATCATTAATACCTAGTTTGTGGTCACACTTATAAAGGTAAAAGCAGATCTAGCGGGTCGGTGCATAATGCATTGCATGAAACTGAACAACTTTACCTTTATACCAAATACCAATGATTCTCTCATCATAAAATAAATTCTTTCATATTTTTATTTTCATAAAAATAATTCGAATGCGGGCCGACCCAAACTGTGTATAATGATTAATGACGCGTTCCTTTTTAGATGAAAGGTAAAAACCCCATGGGGGAAGGCCAGTAATTATTGTAGTCGTGCGTTTATCCTTGTAGCGAATCACTAGGATCACACTTGGTCATACAGGATTCCTTGCGCGTTTCATTATAATATCCAATAGCTAGGCCAGCTAACTCCACGCTACTACGACTTCCAGTCACTTGTCCAAACAGAACGTGGTCGAGTTCAAAAGGAATCCCAAGCTAGTACAATAGATAGGAATTTGGATATTCGTCGCAATGTAAACTACACCCTATTCTTTCTTTCATTTCGTTACGGGCCCGCGAAGTACTGAGCCTGTAAGCCTGTAAAGCCTCGACGGCCACCAACAGCCAGACACCTTTCCAATAGTTTACCAACGGGATCGACTACAAAAGAAAGCCTTAGCCAGTACAATACAAAGGTAATAGATGCCGGTCGTCAGTCATCACAACCTTGGTAAGGGAAGCCTATGCAGTATGCATAATATGCAGCATATGCTGTTATTGGAACCCCACACCACTATCGTTCAGGCCAGTCTGTAGCTAGATCAGGCCAGTAAGGCCAGGCCGTAGCACTCACCTATCCAACAGTTCAGCAACGTTAAAAGGAAGCCCTAATCAGTACGTCATTACAAAGATAATAGATGCCGGTCGTCACAATCTTAGAAAGGAAACAAACATATACCACTAAATTCAAACGAAGCGTATACCACTGTCGTTCAAACCAGTCTGTAGCTGGTTCAGGCCAGGCCGTACGTACCTGTCCAGCAGTCAGCAGATCAGCGACGAGGTCGGCGTGTTTCGCCAGCGAGGCGGTACGGGTAAACAGCACGCACTCACATAATAAAATATGCTGCATATTATGCTGTTATTGGTTCTATCTACTATCGTTCAGGCCAGTCTGTAGGTAGTTCAGGTCAGTCTGTAGGTAGTTCAGGCCAGTCTGTAGCTAGTTCAGGCCAGTCTTTAGCTGGGTCAGACCAGTCAGGCCAGTCTGTATCACTCACCTGTTCAACAAATCAGCGACGGGGTCCGTCCGAAGCTGGGTCAGACCAGTCAGGCCAGTCTGTATCACTCACCTGTCCAGCAGATCAGCGACGGGGTCGGCGTATTTCGCCAGCGAGGCGGTGAACAGCACGCACTCGTACAGCTCGCCGCACCGCCGCAGGAACTCGTCAACATGCGGCCGCTTGAGGACATACACCTGGTGCACCGCGCCGTCTATCTCCACTGGTACGACGAAGTCCGCGTTGTTGATTGGCTGGAAACAAACGAGGTTGTTAGCGCTGATTGGTTGGAAAAATCGAGGTAATAAGCGGTAGTGATTAGCTAAAACATAATATGCTCGGGAGAAATAGGCCATCCAACGATTTTAAACTCAGCAAAAATAGGAGGTGCACTGTTCGCTTTTTAGGTCTCTTTTGTGAGGCGCAGGAAGATCAAAGCTGTTACCCACACGGAAGTCACTTTTGTTGGATCAGTGATCGGACTAGCCAATATTGGTAGATCGCGTTCAGATGGTGACAGGCTATAGACCTAGCTCATAGTAATTGCCCCCTATACTCTACTAGATTAGATTTTCCGAACAATCTTACAGTTGTATGAGGTCTAATTAACATAATTATAGCAAAGAACTTTAGATCTGCTTTCGTTTTAAATACCTGTATCTCCTTTCTATATTTCATGAACAGCTAAAACAAAGTGTTTGAATTTCCAAAACAAAGTAACATATAATGTGTTTAGCAAGCTGTCAAGATAATATAACTTGAGAATACAACTCCCAGTCAAGTCACGCCATAAGAATTTATCTCTTGAAGCTATTACGTTGCGAGCTAGTCTAGATAGACATTAATTCAGGTCTCAGACAATGCTAATTAGCGCGAGGCGGGAATGAACGTATGAGAACATCTTGCAAGGTGCAGCTGGAAAACTTAATATTATGAATACACTTAAAATGTGTTTTATAGAGAAAGTATTTAATGTTTTGACTAAGTTTTCCTTTATTACCAACTTATTAGTGTACAAGTACAAACAATAAGTTCTGATACCTTGAGAGAATGTTTGCCTGTGACACATTTTTTTTAAATCCGCGAAAATCGCACCTTTTTCAGGATAAAAAAAAACCTTTACCTTAAATCGAATTCGATTTAGATTTTAGAGGTTTCGGCGTAAAGAATTAACAGACACATCTTCGCAGTTATAATATTAGTGCTGAAAACTCTACATAAAAATAACCGATTCTTTTATTACATTCCTAGTAAAACCGATAGAAATAAGTCAGGTCAAACATGTCGGATTTTTTCAGTGGCATTCGTACAACACAAAAGCTCCAAGTAACTTCAAAGAATCTAATCTGGTGCTAAGAAATAGAACGGCCTGAATTCCCACACAATGGGATGAGCTCCGATAGTGCTCTACCCACGATCTACGTGGTTTAAATTTATCATTTGTTTATGGTGGCTGACAAAAATATCTCAATGTTTACATCGATTTAATGGAATTTGAAAATTCCATAGAAAAACATTACCGATTTCGAATCGCTATAAATGCAATATTATCTGGGGGCACGGAAGTGACCCCGCCAAGATGAGCCAAGCGAAGCGCGCAAGGGCACTACCTACCTTTTCTCGAATATATTATACAGGGTGTAACAAAACTAAGTGATCAGCTGGAGAGATTATAATATTTGGTAGAGTTAGCTGATACCCTGGATTAAGTCATAGGCTGCTTTTTACTGTAGGAAAATATCATAATTTATTTACCCCAAGGGTCAATTTATACTAGCGCAGAGTCGAAGTGCATCGAGGCGAATTACCAAAACTGAACATAACAAATTCAACCTTAACTCCAAAGCGTTAACGCACACATCACTTCTGAGAAGTTAAGAGGATACTCCAAGGTCAAAAGAAATGAAAATAAAATTAAATAAAAAGTTTTAAGGCGGGGTTTTTTTTAATTTCTTAAATTTAAAAAAAAACCGCCAAAAAAACTTTAAAAAGTAATGAAATAACATATTTTACTGATACTGACTTTAAGTTTAAATCATTCCTAAGAGTAAAGTAATATTTTAGTCCATAATTATTGTTGTCACGGTGTGTCGACTGTCGGGGGACCGCTAAGTAAACTACCACTACAGCGACTTTTGCATTTTGTATCGCCATAATAGTCGCTGATTCTCTCGATTCGGGTCGCTGTGAACTGATCCTTAAACTATATTGTTATGTGAAATCAAACATCTACATTAGCGGTCTCCCGACACACCTTGACAACAATTATGGACTAAAATATTACTTTACTCTTAGGAATGATTTAAACTTAAAGTCAGTATCAGTAAATGTTATTTCATTACTTTTTAAAGATTTTGGCGGGGGTTTTTTTAAATTTCTTAATTTAATTTTATTTTATGCTTTTTAAACTTGTGCAGAATAATTCCTATCAACTGGATCATATTCCAATGAATACCACCTATAAAATAATATGTCCTCTTGGATGAGGCCGTCAATATGAGCCCAAACATGAAACCTCCACTTTGGGTTCACACGGAGCTCGGCTCCTATAGAATTCAGGTGATGCAGCAGCAGCAGCATGCAAATATTTACTGTTTTTTTTTAATTATTTATTCATAGTAAATTAACATTTTACAATAAACATTAAAATTTTGCCAAACTGCGCAGCAGTTTGTTGGCAACAAATTACATATTCGCTAAACGTAAAAAAACAATATAAAAAAATTAAAAAAAAAGTAAAACATAACAAAACACAAAAAAATATTAAAAAAAAAAACTTAAACTTCACAAAATTTCTATCTATGAAACATAGTTCCAACTTCTAATTTTTAGTGATAAATCATCTTAGACAATTCCTTATCACAATAAGTATACAAAGATACCTAACTTTTTTTTTTAATTGTTTAATTTAATTTATCTACGTCTTACTGGTTGTCGCAATTAAAATGAGCCCAAACACGAAACCTCTGCTCTAAGTTGGTGATGAGTTGGATATCCTATTGATTGCCAGGAGATGCTGCACCACCAGGTCAACTTTCCAATAATGTGTATATATTCATAAGTGTCACGAACCAGGATGCGAAATATAAAACCCATCAAACGACTGCAAGTTGCTAATCGTCCTAGCACGAACCAGATATACCGTGATATTTCAGCAATGAGCAGGCTGATGATGATGAACTATAGCTAAGAACACTCTCGGTCATATCAGCTTTCAAACAAAAAAAACTAGATCAAAATCGGTCCACCCGTTTGGATGCTACGATGCCACAGACAGACAGACAGACAGACCGACAGACACGTCAAACTTATAACACCCCTCTTTTTGGTCGGGGGTTAAAAAAGTACTCGTAATAATCGTCGGTCGGATGGGTTTGACTTAACGCGACCAAATTACTTAGGTCCGCCATATGCCCAGGAATCAACTTCTCTGATAGACCTGATAGTACATAATAGAATGTCCCAGGAAAGGACATAGCTGATAGTTTTCATCCCGGAAAATGTACGGTTCACAGCGAAAAACTAATTTCGACACAACAAAATTGTGAAATTATCATTTCAAGTATAGAAAATATTAAGAGTGCATCTGACCCTAACTTGACTACATTCTTAAACCTAGATCTCAAAATCTGTAAGGTCTAGAAAGATGATTTTTTTACACAAGTAACTTCAGTTCATGAAGATTAATTGCTCAAGACGGAAACACGATTACAGAAAAAATGCTCGATAGTTTCTTTTGAACCTTGTTTTAGACACATTTTTGCTTGGATCTTCGAAGTTTGCTGTCTTTTCTTTAATATTTTTTAATATATAAAAAGGCATTGATAAAACCTAAATTTGCTCAAAATACTTTTTTCATAATCATTATAGTTCGTCTTTTATTCAAGTAAAACTAACTTGGCGATGATTCCGCGTCGTCCTTTTTCACCTGGCATATGAAAGACGTGCGTGAGTGTGAAGAGAGAAGGACGATGTTTTATTTTTAGGGTCAGTATCCCTCTTAACGAAATTTTTACATACACTAAAACGAAAACTCCACAATCCACATTACCTACGAATAAAATTCTACAAGCAGTTTATACTGAATTTATTTCGTTTTGTTAACTAATTGGGGCTAATTATACATGAATATTTAATATGCTATGTAGTTGACGTGAATCCTCTAGTTATTATACAAGGACCGCAGCAAGGACAAAAGTTCATTTGACGTCAGAATTCTCCTTGAGCGCTTTTCCGTTACTTATTTTCCAAGGATTCTGTGGTTTTTGACAGGAGTTTTCGCTTTTCACTAGCGTTGTTGTTTGGTGATTTCTTGACGAGCTAGCCAATCAAAAGCAATGATAAGACTTTTATCATAAAAACTCATAAACTGGGCATAAGAAGGCTAGATAGAAATTCTATCCCATTCTACCATAGAATGGGAGAAAATGCTCAGACAAATGCGTCCATTCGTTGTTGCATGTCATATACTAACAGGAGCCCAATAATTCTTGTAGCTCCTTGTAGCTTACAATCTTTTTCGTTTGTTAAGAGGAAACTTTCTATATACGAACTGGACAATGCGTCTAGACTTCTAGTCTAGACAAATGATTTTTGTATAATATTGGGATCTGTTAAAGCTATGCCTCTACGTTCGATTTTTCTTTTCCTAATAAATAAAAAAATATGACCTTTCAAAAATCGCGAATAATTAATTTATTTTATTTTATTTATTTATTTATATCGGACTACATAGGCCCATACAATATATACCTTAATGACTAACATACATATAAATTTATACACTTAATAACTACACTTTATCACGAGTTAACGGCGACGTGACGCGCGCTTCATTCCGGAGTCTCCCCCGGAACCTTCGGTAGACCACAATTAATGCCCCGTGGCCCGTACCCCGCCAAGCCACCGGCTCTATTTTGAAGGAGGAATCTCTATCTGTCTCTATCACAATACATGTGCCGGCGCGGCGCAAGGTGAAGAGTGATGGGACTGATGGCAATAGTTTCTTCGTTTACTTCTACTGTACCCGCGTTCCCTCTTAAGGCTTCGATTATTCCGTTCTCGCACACAAGATATGAAGCAGGGTTGACATTTCTCAAGCAACGTAGAAATTGCTAACAAAATGTATGCACAAGAGTAGTGAACCAACATGTCTAAAACAAGAGCTACACAAGCTACCAAATAGAATAATTTTAACAGGGAAAACCCACCAAATACTGTTCAAACTTACGCACTCTGATGACCGACAGACGACCAGACAGTGGCGTTTTACCATATTATAATATGTAATCAACTAATCAGTAATATGTATCCCACAAAAAATATTTTCATGTAAAAATGTTGCCAAGATGAGAACATAATATTATTATAGTTCGTGGTGTCAAAAAGTAGTGAAATCTCATGTAGAGCCAAGTTTCTAACTATACATACTTAGCCCTAAATCTAAAAACCTTAATTTTACACCAAAGCGCGGCAAAATATTTGATAATAATATAATATTGTGTCAGCCGAACGAGAAGAATCTAAAAACTCTACACATTAGTCAAAATCGGTGGCTTGGCCATTTTGTTATTCGGCAGGGCTTTGAACTTAATATACCGTAACTAAAGAAAAATGGCCAAGCCAAATATGTGTAACATCAAATTAATCGAAAGGGTTTGTTCATCCTTACTACCTCTTATAGAAACACGCTTGGGTAAGCGATAGTGCGATGTAGAAGATGCACGGCGCCATCTATTATGAATTTTTGGAACTAACTTTATTTGAACAAATTTACGCATTTTCACCCCCTTACAATTCGCATTTATAATATTAGTATAGATATAATATTATTTAAAAGGAGGTACGGGTGAATCATGGATGAGGTTGGACGATGGAAAAATTACCACATAAATTATTACGTTTTTATGAAATTAAGGGACAATTAACGGGGATGTGCACTCGCAATATTAGAAAAGTTGCAAGTGCTTTGCCAGCCTTTAAGAGGGGATCTGTTATACAGCATGACTGGTGAGTCAATACCGATATTTAAGGAGAGTATTCAGTACTCGATTCTCATTATAAATATGTAATAAAATTAGGTTCTTAATTTTTTTTTGAATTTCCCAAAAATGTATGAATCATGGATACCAAGTAAATTACGCTGCTAGGCAAGTAGGCATACTATGCGGCCGGTGCAGAGGCGTGCGCTACCAAAGATACACCACACAACTACCCCTCCCGCTCGGGGTGTCCATGCGTTGGGTAAATAATTATTTAACTTTAAGCTACATTTACTCAGTGATCAATTGATATTATTTTTTTCCAACTAATATAATAGCCAAATATCACGTCCTCAAGTATTGAACATGTCTCACCAGTCACGCAGTATAAAATTAGGAGACAAATGAGCAAACAGGTCACCTGATGGAAAGTAAGTTCTACCGTCGTCTATACAGCATGACTGGTGAGACAATACCGATAATTAAGGAGAGTATTCAGTACTCGATTCTCATTATAATTATGTAATACTAGCTGTCCCGGCAAACGTTGTTTTGCCATTTAAAGTATATTTTCTACATCATCAGTTGATACATGTTTTACCCCCTCTTTTGTCCCCTAAGAGGGTGTGAGGGGGGGGAAGGTCATACACCAGATGTTAAGTTGAAAAACACAGTTAATACCTAATTAACTGTGTTTTTCAACTTAACATCTGGTACATTAAATGGGGTAATATGAAGTAAGTCCACTAAAGAAAAAAGTTGTATACAAAATCTGACCCCTCTTTGGTCCCCAGAGAGGGTTGAGAGGGGAGGGGGGGGGAGGATTTTTATACACCAGATGTTGAGTTGGAAGTAGATAAATATAATATATCTGTGAAAACCGTATGCAAATCGGATCAGTAGTTTTCGTGTTAAAGAAAAAAGTTTGATACAAAATCTGACCCCCTCTTTTGTCCCCTTAGAGGGGTGGGGGGAAAAAATTTTATACACCAGATGTTAAGTTGGAAGAAGATATATATATCTGCGAAAACCACATTTAAATCGGATCAGTATTTTTCGTGTGATGCTGGAACAAACATACAGACAGACAGAAAGAGTGACAGACAGACAGACAGACAAAAAACTAACCACATTTTTGGCTTCTATAGCGATGTAGTGACAGAGGTGTAATTTCGGATGTCATTTCATATCTTTTCTGTACAGAATTTTCATTTCTACAACAGAATAATGTCTTCCTCCCGCACGCGCTTTGGTGACGCCCACTATCATAATATTTTAATTTCGCCATAATTTCAAAACCAAACGTCCAATTTTAATCATTCAAAGACCAAATATTATCTACATACATCATATCTACATACTGTACTTAGTGATAAAATAATTTATTTTGATAAGGATTAATAGCGTGAGTAAAATATATCCGTTTAAATGTAGTCCAAAAAAAATTCAGGATTTTTAAATAAATAAATGGTTATTGTGCCTCACTCGACATAGATAGGTATAGTGTGTCGCGGACTTTTTTGTAGATATTTATAAGATCTACAATTACTTAGAACATTTTATGGTTCTATCTTTTATAGTTTAGGCAGCGTACGCAAAATAAGTAACTTTTCTAGCTGATTTTTTACACCTTGCGTCCGAAAAACTCAAATATCTTACGGAACCCAACTTTTTTCCAAAATAAAATGTAGCCTATGATCAGCAGAAATAATGTAAGATTCCAATAGCAAAAGAATTTTTCAAATCGGTCCAGTAGTTTCGGAGCCTATTCGACTCAAACAAACAAACAAACAAACAAACAAAAAATCAAATCTTTCCTCTTTATAATATAATAATTATAAAGAGGAAAGATTTGATGGATAATTTTTTCAGTGGCTATACAGCATGACTGGTGAGACATTACCGATACTTATGGACAGTACTCGGTAGTCGGTGCTCATTATAATTATGTAATAAAATTAGGTACTTCTTAACCAAATTTCCCTTTAAACAAATGAATAATGGACACTTAGTAAATTACTATGCGGCCGGGCGCGGCCCACCCCGTCCCGCGCGTCGCGCGATACTCCCGCGCACGGTGTCCATGCGTTGGATAAATAATTATTTAACTTTAAGCTACATTAACTCAGTGATCAATTGATATTATTTTTTTTATATTATTTTTTTTTCAACTAATTTAATAGCCAAATATCACGTCCTCGAATATTGAACATGTCTCACCAGTCGTGCTGTAGACATTACACTAACATCAGAAGTGTTGCAAGTGCGTTTTCGGTTTTTTTATGAAGGAATAGGCTAAGGGAATCAGCAGAAGAGAACAGGGATAGGGAATAAGGTTTAGGGTGCAGTTGGGCCTCCGCTTAACTCACTCACTAAGCGAAACAAAGGGCAAGCGCTGTTTCACGCCGGTTTTCTGTGAGTCTATGGTCTCTCATGTATAATACGTATTTTTTGGCACAAGAATTATTTTATACTCTATTTTTAATTTTGTATCTAGTACAAGAAACGGGGGTATCTCATACTAACATCCCCTCTCTATATCAAGGGGATGGGATAAGTTAGGTTGGGTTTGATAATTTTTTTGTTGTTTCTGTACTAATAGTATGTCACATACCAAATTTCAGCTTTCTATGACTTCATGAAGTACCCTAACAATTTTGATGATCGGTGAGTCAGTCCATTATTGTGGGTTTTTTGGACCCCTATAAAATCTAAAATATAATAGTAACGATATTCAAACTTTGCGCATTTAATTATTATACTCATGTCATAATATCTTGAAAATTTCAACTATCTGGCATTATCCAAACCAAAGTTACGAGGGTGTAAAAATACGATGAAACGTTTCGAGAAAAGGTAGGTAGTGCCCATGCGCGTTCGCTTGGCTCATCTTGGCGGGGGCACTCCCGTGCCCCCAGATAGAGTTCTAGAATATTGTATATAATAATATTGTGTACATTTAACTCCTATATAATGTAGCAAGTTGCTAGCGGTTACTTAAAATGTCACGCCAATAGCTATTCCTAGAGTAAAGGCTCCATTTCACCGCGGCGCACGCTGTGCACGGCCACGGATTTATTTCTTTGACTTGAGTCAATTCGTGCGTAGCGTGTCCGTGGGTTGCAGTGGACACAGTCACATAATATTATGTTTTCTTACAAAGCGAAGCTTGACGCACGTGCGTAGTCTCTCCGTGCGCCGCGGTGGAATGGAGCCCTAAAGCTCCGATTTGATCAGTCGCTTGATATTTTTAGTCCACTATAATAATAATTGTCCTTTAGAAATACATTTATATGTGCTCACGCCATGACCAATATAAACGCATTTAAAGGGCAAAGGTAGCTAACACAGGCTATTGACAAGCCCAAACACCTTTGGTTCTTTTAGAAGCTGGACACTTGTCCAGCTTATTAGCGCGGTAATCAATTTTTTGACCGACTTCCAAAAAGGAGGAGGTAATACGTTCGGCTGTATTTTTTTTTGTATGTTCTTAGCTTTTTGCTCTAGTTTGATGGTTTTTCGAATACAGATAGATGATGATTTTAAGGCTTATCTGCAGCAGCGTCAAAAGGATTTGGGTAAGGCAGATAGCAGACTATCTGCAATTTGTTAATCCAGATTAACAAGCCTACACACCTTAGCTTATAACGAAGAACGGCACCGTTTGGCCAGAGTTAACCAACTTTGTACACAATATTTTTTCTGTTTATTTGTTTACATTTTATTTTTACTAACTATATTTTCATTTAATATTTATTTTAGCAAAACAACCGCAACTCCTCACTCCTCCTACTTCGCTTCTAAAAATGCTTTAATTTAAATTATGAGTTATGTTATGACTCAAATGATTTATAAAGTTTTGAGTTATGACCCAAACATTTTATCCTATACTAATATATCGATAGATACCTACATAATATAACGGGTGTATTAATATTTTACAGGTAGGCGTAGTTAATATTGTGTACGATTGATTTCCGATTGCGTACCCAAACTTAGACAAGGTCGAAACCTTGGTGCTAGTATGGGGAACATTAGTTTAATGCTACGTAGTTAAAAAAGAGTTAACAATTTCGGCTCTAACGTCGAGAAACGCAGATTTCCCATGGAAATGTTAACGAAGCATGATGAGGTAATGGTTGCGTATAATAAGTACGAGTTAATTGAGTTAAAAACAGATGAGCGAATAGAGAGACTACGGTAGGAGTTAGGACTTAAAATTTAATAATATTGTAAGTACATAGGATATTTAATATTTATAATACATATTATATTATAGGATCTTCAGGTGCCCACAGTAGCGGCGTTATGAGGGCAACGCTGGGCGACTGCCCAGGGCGCCGAATGAAAAGGGGCGCCGAACGGAAGCAATAGGGGCGCCGCTGTTTTTTAGCACTACAAGCAGTCCGCACCTTGGGTGCCGAAGAAATCTCGCCCAGGGCGCTGGTAGTGCTAAAACTGGCACTGGGTTATCTTTTTTGATTTGATTTCGCTCACGGCTTACGCAGTTTGAAGATTTTGAATAAAATAAGTTTCGAATCCCAATTTTTCGGTACCATGCCATACGACCTACGTAGTAACTATTTATCCCACAAAAAACATTTTCAAATAAAATGTTGCCAAGATGAGAACATAATTATTATTATAGTTCGTGGTGTCAAAAAGTAGTGAAATCTCATGTAGAGCCAAGTTTCTAACCTTACATACTTAGCCCTAAATCTAAAAACCTTAATTTTACACCAAAGCGCGGCAAAATATTTGATAATAATATAATGTGTCAGCCGAACGAGAAGAATCTGAAAATTCTACACATTAGTCAAAATCGATAGCCATGTATGTCACATACCAAATTTCAGCTTTCTATGACTTCAGGAAGTACTTTAACAATTTTGATGATCGGTGAGTCAGTCCATTATTGTGGGTTTTTTGGACCCCTATAAAATCTAAAGTATAATAGTAACAATATTCAAACTCTGCGCATTTAATTATTATACTCATGTCATAATATCTTGAAAATTTCAACTATCTGGCATTATCCAAACCAAAGTTACGAGGGTGCAAAAATACGACGAAACGTTTCGAGAAAAGGTAGGTAGTGCCCGTGCGCGCTTCGCTTGGCTCATCTTGCCGGGGGCACTCCCGTGCCCCCAGATTAATAATAATCTGTGACCATGCTATCACACTAGGAACTATTTTATCGTTTCATTGAAACGAACCGAAACGATTGCCACTCTCGCATCGAATATCTCCATTATCAGCACATCTGATTGTCGTTGATTAGATAAATCACTTACGTAAATAGGTGCAGTCGAGTTAACATCACGATCGTGATCATTATGCGGTAAACGATGCTCTTCGATCTATTCCAAACACGTATTGTACATCCCTTTACATGTCACGAGAAACAACAATCCGCATGTTTTTACCCGACAACTGCGAAACCAAAAGAATGGTAATGTCAGGGGGCGTCCACAAATTACGTGAGGTGTTTTTTTTTTAATTTTTTGACCCCCACTCCCCCCTTGGTGAGATTTGGTGAGATTTTATTCAACCCCCCCCCCCCCCAAAATCTCACGTGAGTTTTTTTTTAAATGTGGCTTTCTTGGGTAAACGCGTTGGATTGTTAAATTAATTCAATATTAGTATGAGAAAAAGGCTTATAATATTATAGTCTAGTTTAATAATATTTTAATTATAATTTTTTGACCCCCTCTCCCTCCCAAAATCTCACGTGAGATTTTTTAAAATGTGGGTTTCTTGCGTAAACGCGTTGGATTGTTAAATTAATTCAATATTAGTATGAGAAAAAGGCTTATAATATTATAGTCTAGTTTAATAATAAGTATTAAATAGCATTAAGGGGTACGTTACGAAATGTTGCGTAAAAACTTGTACGGGTGGATAAAACAAATAATATGGTGGTTGGCAGTCAGTAGATATTTCTTTCGAACGAATTTGTAAACTACTATTATAAAGAGGAAAGATTTGTTTGTTTGTTTGTTTGTTTGAGTCGAATAGGCTCCGAAACTACTGGACCGATTTGAAAAATTCTTTTGCTATTGGAATCTCACATTATTTCTGCTGAACATAGGCTACATTTTATTTTGGAAAAAAGTAGGGTTCCGTAAGATATTTGAGATTTTCGGACGCAAGGTGTAAAAAATCAGCTAGAAAAGTTACTTATTTTGCGTACGCTGCCTAAACTATAAAAGATAGAACCATAAAATGTTCTAAGTAATTGTAGATCTTATAAATATCTACAAAAAAGTCCGCGACACACTATACCTATCTATGTCGAGTGAGGCACAATAACCATTTATTTATTTGAAAATCCTGAATTTTTTTTGGACTAAATTTAAACGGATATATTTTACTCACGCTATTAATCCTTATCAAAATAAATTATTTTATCACTAAGTACAGTTTATGTAGATAATATTTGGTCTTTGAATGATTAAAATTGGACGTTTGGTTTTGAAATTATGGCGAAATTAAAATATTACGATAGTGGGCGTCACCAAAGCGCGTGCGGGAGGAAGACAATATTCTGTTGTAGAAATGAAAATTCTGTACATAAAAGATATGAAATGACACCCGAAATTACACCTTTGTCACTACATCGCTATAGAAGCCAAAAATGTGGTTAGTTTTTTGTCTGCCTGTCTGTCTGTCACTCTTTCTGTCTGTCTGTATGTTTGTTCCAGCATCACACGAAAAATACTGATCCGATTTGAATGTGGTTTTCGCAGATATATTTATCTTCTTCCAACTTAACATCTGGTGTATAAAATTTTTTCCCTCCACCCCTCTAAGGGGATAAAAGAGGGGGTCAGATTTTGTATCAATCTTTTTTCTTTAACACGAAAACTACTGATCCGATTTGCATACGGTTTTCACAGATTTGCATACGGTTTTCACAGATATATTATATTTGTCTTCTTCCAACTCAACATCTGGTGTATAAAAATCCTCCCCCCCCCCTCCCCTCTCAACCCTCTCTGGGGACCAAAGAGGGGTCAGATTTTGTATACAACTTTTTTCTTTAGTGGACTTACTTCATATTATTAGGTATTAACTGTGTTTTTCAACTTAACATCTTGTATGACCTTCCCCCCCCACACCCTCTTAGGGGACAAAAGAGGGGGTAAAACATGTATCAACTGATGATAAAATATACTTTAAATGGCAAAACAACGTTTGCCGGGACAGCTAGTTTGTAAATAATCTTGATCGTATAAGTAACGATCACGCATAAAATCTTAAGCATACGTACAATTTGGATGAAAATATGGACCAAAAGAGTATTATTCTGTTGAGAAAAATATTGCGTGAGATTTGCCGAGACCCCCCCCTCTCCCCAACGTGAGATTAGATGAGATTTGACTCGACCCCCTCCCCCCCTAAGCACCTCACGTAATTTGTGGACGCCCCCTCACTAATGACTAATGAGTAATGACTAATGATTTTGGTTGCTGTACTCCGTTTGCTTCGAGAAATCGGGGGCTGGGGAGCCAGTAGCGGCCATCCTTGAGTATCATTTTTTACCCTCAAATTCTTCCGCGTAATTAGCCCATTCAATCCGCGTAACGCGCAATCACTGAACTTTGTATCACTTTCCTTCAAATATAAACCTTCCCTGAACTTCCACAAACATTTCAAGACTAAAATTAGCCACATCGGTTCAGCCATTCTCAAGTTTTAGCAGGATTAACAAAATGTACAATTCATTTTTACATATCAATGCGCACGGCCGTGCGCGGTCAAGTTCCAGCAGGCCGCGCGCTTGCCGTGCATTATTTACACGAACCGTTTCGACGCACTTTTGACCCCCCTGTAGCTCAGTGCCTATTGCGAGTGCAAAGATAAAATTATACCTACGTAATTAAATACAAGTACTTAAGCAGTATACCAAATTTCATAGATATAGCTTCAGTAGATCCTGAGATATATATCTGCCTGTGAAAATAGCTAATTTTGGCACTGACTCGCTCACTCACTCACTGACCGGTAATCAAAACCTTTAAGCCACTTCCAATTGTCCTAGCGTTATGAAATTTGGCACACAGGTCGGGTGTTATATTATGTAGATTACCAAAAAATTCAGAAATTTTAGAAATTTAAGAAATTGGTCAAGCGTGAGTCGGTTCATCTACGAAATTAAGAGGCCACTTCCAATTGTCCTAGCATTATGAAATTTGGCACACAGGTCGTGTGTTATGCCTCCTCTAGATATCGGCGGACGCGTTGGCAGATTGTATCTGCGGATGCGTCCGCCGATGTGTAGACGGCGGGTTTTGCTCGTCTGTGGTATGTATTTGACGTCGGCCGATGCATCTGCCGCGCATCCGTTTGGTGTCGGTTTTTCGACACAGATCAAAGGGATCGAGTGCGGACGCACGGCGCCTGTCCACACGTCTGCCGATGCATCAGTATTCGACGGAAATTTAGTGAGAGTGGACATGTATGTGCTCAGTTTTGTCGTCGAATATAATATAAGTAGATTAACAAAAATTAAGAAATTTAAGAAATTGGTCAAGCGTGAGTCGGCTCATCTACAAACTATAGAGGCCACTTCCAATTATTGTCCTAGCGTCATGAAATTTGGCACGCAGGTCGAGTGTTATGTGTGGATTAAGAAAAAATTGCGAAATTTAAGAAATCGGTCAAGCGTGAGTCGATTCATCTTCGAACTTAAGATGCCACTCCCAATTGTCCTAGCGTTATAAAATTTGGCACACAGGTCGTGTGGTATAAATGTAGATTAAAAAACAATAAAGAAATTTAAGAAATCGGTCAAGCGTGAGTCGGCTCATCTACGAACTATAGATAAAAATTCTTATGTACCAGTGATACAATGAAAATACGATGAGGAGGGTGGGAGGAGGAGGGGGGGATAAAATATTGTCATGTATAATGCACTGCACTGCTATACAGTATTATATAAATACTGTTTACTTAAAAAAATGGCTTCTATTGATAGTTTAACAAATACCACTAGTGCAATCCTATCCTATCGACAAATTTTTGGCCTAAAAAAGAGTTGAAATCCAATCCAATGCCAAGTTCAGATGCACTTCATCGATCGTAATCATCTTCATCAACAGCTTGATCCATAATACTTCTAATTTGAACGCAACTCCGTTGCGCCAAAATTAGTTTATCGCGCAGATCTTCATACAAAATTTCAGCAAAATCGCTTCAGCAGTGAGAGAATGAAGAGGTAACAGACAGACAGACGGACACACTTTCGCATTTAAAATATTAGTACATGGAAGTATGAAGTATCCAGGATATGTAGATTGTTGGTGGAGAACTTTTTTTTTTTAATGTCGAGTATCCAACATTGGCTATCACTGGTTAGGGTACTAGACCAGTTTGCCTAAGCGTTCCCTAACTTTGTTGGAAGTCCGGTCCCTATTGAGGTAGACCGGCCGGCGTGGAGGGAGTCCTGTGTTAGATAGATCCAGGACATACCTCCGTATACAGCTGAAGGCGAACCGCAGGTGGTTTTAGTGGGTAGGAGTCCCACATATCCCCAGGGTGCTTTAGCTTAACTGAGGCACATCCTCGACCCGGGGAACCCATGACGGGTTTCCCCTGCACATCAAAAAAAAAAAAGGGTAAAGGGACCAGCGAGAAGAACCAGGGCTAGAAAAAATATTATAATTTATAAGAATGTGTCCGGTGTCCCCTTGATAAACCTGTTCCTAAATTGAAAAACCTCTGAGTCCTAGACACAAATCTATTATGAACCCACTCACACATATTATTAAGTATTGTTGTAGCAGAGTAAAAGAAAATTCACCGCTTTGAGTGAGAGTTCAATATACTCTGCCTTTCTTGTTCCCATAAAAATCTACCAAAGACATCCTTTTGAAATCAACTTGAAGAGTTTCATCTACGGATATGTTTAATAATTACTCCTGTTGCTTGATACTCAAACTAGAAATTATGCTCTCGTCAGACACGTCAGTGACCGCAAACGGGTTATGAATCCAGCCATCTTTTACAGCCAGTTATCAAGCCACCATTACGTACCCCACTTTTAGAAACCCTGCCTTAGATAATCCCATGCACCCATCTTTTGGGATTTGCTGAAGCCAGATAATAAATGAGCAATTAATACAACATGACATTGAATATCTAATTATTCAAGGGTCATTTTCTTTCTATTCTGTTTTTGATATTACCCATTACTTAACGTATTTTGATTTTATAATATTGGTTAATATTATAAAATGAAAATTAACATTGTTGTATTTTTTCAAAAAGCATATTTAAACATAAATAATGCTATGTGAATGAGAATATTTACCTAAAAATTCATTTCTTTCTTTGTAAGAATAAAATGTGGGAAAATAATTTTGAATAACAAATAAAATAGTACAAGATATTGTAAATAAGTAAGCTGACATATGTGGACCTGGATTATGCTAAACTGCTGAACTGATTTTGATGATACTTAGCATGGAGATATTTTGAATCTGAAGAAAGGACATAGAATAGTTTTTAGGTCACGAAAAAATGATGTGCATCATACCTACTGCTTATAATGAATGACAATCTTTTTGTAATAAAAATAACAGACAATATTATGTATTAATGTCTAATATGCAAAATGACAATTACCGAACACTTCTACTACCAAACACCTACTTAATATAATAATATTCAGGTAACTAATTATTTGCCACCTCAAACATCAAAATTAATATTTACCATATTAATATTTGTTTTGCTCTTTGCCAGTATTTACCTGTCTGGTCTATGATAATAATCAGTTTATTTAAAACTTTTTTAAAGAATGCAAGGAGAGAGGAAGCCTAATTTTTGCTATATAAAATATGACAAGTTCAAGTTTATCAAATGTAAACAAAATTATATTTAACCCATCAACTCCCAAGAGGCCACCGGGTGCCGCATAACAATTGAATATCTATTGTGTTTGATTCCCACGATCGAGGTAAGCGGTAATAAACTTTCTCAACACTTAAAATTAAACTTACCTTGAATGAACTGTGTACTAGCGTTTCATCCAAGTCAATAACCATACATTTTTTGTGCATGTCCTGGTGTCTTACTGGCGGCAACAGAGGTCGGGGGGCATGGTCTGACATAACAAGGAGCGGGGGCGAAGCCCTGCCGTCCGCATTGTTCGCGCCATTCCCGCCAGGCGGACCCTTGCCTCGCCCACCCCGCCAGCAACATAACAGTGACCGTAGGAACCCTCCACTTCCACTTGATTTTTTCGTTCCCAAGGGAGTGGAGCCCGATACCGGTGTTCCGTCACCTTCATTGTTTTGTGCGACCGGGGACGACCCTAAAACAACATCACACCATATCACTACAGTGACCACAAATACAGCGCGAGCGAACTCAAGGTTACTGGTAACTTTGTTGCTGCACCCTTTCTAAATATTTACAGTAGATCTGCTCTCACAAAAACACACTTTCGGCGCTCTTCGCGTTACCCAGCACCGGTTCCAGTGTATTCATTCTCGATCTCGACCCGCTGGTACGCGAGTTTAGTGGACGAAGGTAACATTGTACGCTCCAATTTACAGGCAGTTATAGGTAACAGGTGTAACTCGGTTTAGATTTACCTCTGTCGGATCCATAGTTGTTTAACTGTTCGTCATCCCGTGACACCTGAGTTATTATGGACGATGCGTCCATTTAAACATTTGTTTTTGGCCTTAACATAAACGGCGAATAAGTTTAAGTATGACTTTAACACCATAAAACTTTTTTTATCTCTCTTTACGATTACAAAATGGCAGGCAAGTTTCTGAATTCTGGGCAAATACCAAAAATCAGTGTAGCCAACATTTACATCAACGAACCATAGACTTATATTATACTGTTATGTCAACGAACATATACTTTCCCGTTCGCCCTTAGTGACTTTATTGTTTGTCTGAAAGAGAAATCAAATCTCAAGCGTTTTTCGTTGTTGAACTGTGCTGTCAACAGTCGAAAATACAGATAACAATAAATATTTAATATTTTTATTATTTTTATAGGTAGGTAACTAAATTCAAATCAGTAGTTTTCTGAGTTGTGATTTCGTGAACGAAAATCGAAATACGATTCATACAACGCACGTTCTTCGGTGTATTTTTTTGGTTTATACTTTATAGGCGATTAATATTTTCAGACACGGGAAAAACAATTTACATCTTTATTGGTACAAATTACAAAGTACAAACTACAAGATAAGATCAGAGCGTTTGACCGTTTCAGGGGCCCCTAAGACAAAAAAACCATTCAATCTGTGCAAAAAACTCTTGTTTGTTGTAGATGTCAAAGTGTCAGTGACATTGACACTTTTTGGTTTGCATTTGGATCTCTTTTGGATCTCGTTTGGATTTTTCTGTGTCAAAAAGGAATGTCCGAGTTGCTCCACAAAAATTAATTTATCATCACAAAATAGAAAGTGACTATGTGATATCAATCCAAGAGAAATATATTAAATCATGTAGAAGTGCTGGTTAATCTCTTAACTTTTAAAGGGAGATCTTTTAGACGTAGTAACAATGTCGTCGAAAGATCCAGGTGCAATACCAAGTCGGTGGCTGAACTGTCCTCCATTAGCCATAGGGCTCATAGCAGAACAATTGCTCGCCTTTAAAACGCCACTCGGTACACAGTTCAATGAGAAAATACCACAGTCCAAGCGATTTACGCCGTTGGATGTATTTAAACACGTCCAAAACATGAAGGCAAGAATCAGCTGTTACGTTATCTACTACGTTTGTTTATTCCTTAGTACTTTGTTGATGTGTGACTTTTCCCGCAGATGAAACTCGGCCTGTGGATCGACTTGACAAACACGAGTCGTTTCTACGACAAATCTGATATAGAACGCATGAACTGTAAATATCTTAAGTTAAAATGTCGTGGACACGGCGAAACACCTTCTCCTGAACAGACAAAGTAAATCTTATAACACTATACTTTTATCATTGTTGATATTTTTACATGAATAAGTTTTACAAAATTGTAATGTACAGTTATGTGGATCCCATATGGAGCAAGCAGGAAATTATTTTTATTGTTAAGAGTATTGTTTGTAGGAAATTCATTGAAACTGTTGCCGCCTTTACTGAAGAGAATCCAAATTTGCTGGTAGGAGTTCACTGCACTCATGGTTTCAACAGAACTGGTTTTCTGCTTGTTGCATATATGATTGATCAACTGTGCTTTACCTTATTTCCTGCACTTAAAGAGTTTGCTAATGTGAGGTGAGTGCTCATAATATATTGTACCTATATTAATAATTATAGTAGTATTTATAATTTTTGGCAATACTCTAGTCGAACCATTCGGTACACTTTTATTTTGATTCCATAAAGAAGTGATAAAGAAGAGGTCTTGGCACAAAGCTAAGGCCTGTTATGTTTACATTCCTGAATTTTTAGAGAACCTGGGATTTATAAGCAGGATTATCTAGATGAGTTGTTTAAACGTTACAAAGATACTGAAGGTGAAGACGACATACAGGATAAAGTGCCAATAGCTCCGGAGAAACCAGACTGGTGTTACGGTGAGTTATGTTGAATATCAAACAAACTATCAGAGAAATATTTTGAAACAAAAAAAAATGAATTCCAATATTAATATCTTCATTTAACAAATAATAGAACTCTAACATGGAATAATATAATATGCATCACAAAATCATCTAAGCCAGCTAGATAAATAATCTATGTAAAGTTGTCATAAAAGTCGTGAAAATTTTTCCACTTTAAAATCACTAATTTGAAGAACATTATTTTTTACGCTAAAAATTTTGCAGCCTGCAACACCAAAATTTGTTTGTTTCCTGCTTAAAAAGGTTGAGTGTCAATGATGTAAACCGAAACTGAACCGAAACTGAACAAGGTTTTTAATATTAAATATTTCAGAGGAAGACGAATTTGATGATGAGGATGAGGAGCCCAGCACCAATAAACCGACCAGTTCCAGTAAACCTCCCAGACGTCGCCAGAAAATATACAAGAACAAAACCTTCATGGCTGGTGTTGGTGGTGCGGAGTACATCACGACAGAGCCGTTGATGTCCGAAGTGCAGGAGAAAGTTAGGAGATTTTGCAAATGGGAGGGCAAGAACTTCCCAGGATCTCAGCCTGTCTCCATGGACATGAAGAATATTAGGTTGTTGCAAAAGAAACCTTATCAAGTGTCATGGAAGGCGGATGGTGTTAGGTTTGTATTCATTTTTTTCAAAAATATTATAAATTTCTTTTACAGTTACATGTCTTCACTTATTACTGCGTATTTACTATTTACATAGTATAAATGATAATATTATGTTACTTATATTGGTTATCACCTAGTTATCACTATTCACTGCTGCTACTAAATATTATTAAGAGTAAGGGCCTGCTTCACCACTTCCTGATAAAGTGCTGAATAGGCTATTGACAACTTTTTTGACAGATTCTCCATACTTGATCTGTCAAGTTAATTGGTGGATAGCCTATTCGGCACTTATCAGGAAGTGGTGAAGCAGGCCCTAAAAATAACGATGTACTTACTTTTGAGTAAGCAAAAAATATTGCTTAAAAGTATAACATGTGGACTCCATATTAAGGAGCGCATTACAACAAGTTATTGTGAAGTTATTTTAAATTGATATGTTTTTAAATGTCTTAAGGGGGCGACTAACCCAAAATTTTCCATTTTATTATTGATTTTTATACTTGAAAATAAGCCCCGAATTGTTTCATTTTCTAATTAAATTACATACTACATTATATTTACAAGAATTATTCATCTGAGCAAAAACACGATATCTTAAAATTTTCTTGATAAAAAAAAATCACAATGCATCTAATTTTCACGATTTTTTCATTTATTGCCATAACCATGCATTGAACTAAGTTAATATTTTAACACGTTGTATAAAATTCTATCAGAAACCGACCTAGCGGATTTTTTTAATGTTGTATATTTATCGAGTTATTGAGAAAAAACTAATTTGGCGAATGGCGATGAATCCGCGTCGTCGTTTTTCACCTGGCATATGAAAGACGGGCGTGAGTCTGAAGAGAAGAGGACGATGTTAAATTTTCTGGGTTAGTCGCCCTCTTAAGAGAAGGTACAAAATGATTTTTTGCTTCTATTTCAGATACATGATGTTGATTGATGGAGATGACAGAGTGTTTATGATAGACAGAGACAACTGTGTATTTCGGATACGTAACCTCACTTTTCTTCACAACAAGGAGTGCAGGAGTTTAACTAACACACTATTAGATGGGGTGAGTATTATTTTGTTTCATTTCCTCCTAATGTTCACTTAATGCTACTGCACTGTCCTTTAACATGACTTATCATTTTGGTATGACCAATCCTAATTTATGTTGATCAGCCAAGTTTATAATTTGATCACTCCTTGCCTTGCCCTACCAAAGAACTTAAAAAAGAACACTGTGCCATCTTATTTAATTTTTGCCCATAAAGTTGTGCATGGCCTATTATAAAGATAATCCGCATATTAGTAGTTGAAAAAAAAATAATAAAAAAAATTATATCAATTGATCACTGAGTAAATGTAGCATAAAGTTAAATAATTATTTACCCAACGCACGGTCACCGCATTACAACTAAAGGGTCATAATATAGATCTACATTAAATCAACAATTAAGGTATTTAATTGGGTGAGGATTAATGCCTAATGCTGTATTTATTAAAATGCTTCGAAAATTAGCCATTATACAGCATGACTGGTAAGTCAATACCGATAATTAAGGAGAGTATTCAGTACTCGATTCTCATTATAATTATGTAATAAAATTAGGTACTTAATTTTTGACCAAATTTCCCTTTAAACAAATGAATCATGGACACTTAGTAAATTACTATGCGGCCGGCGCGCGGCATGCTCCCCCCCGCCGCGCGCTACTACTCCCGCGCGCGGTGTCCATGCGTTGGGTAAATAATAGTGATGCGCCGAATAGTGATTTTGCCGAATAACCGAATACCGAATATTATTCGGTTTTGCCTTTACCGAACCGAATATTCGGCCGAATTATTCGGTTTACCATTATTTTATTTTGCCGCGTAAACAGGTTCTATCGTGTACTCTACGTGCCGCTGCTGGCTAGCTCGGAGCGAGCCTTCTCTCGCGAGCGCAATGCAACCACAATTATTGCGCAATAATTGCTCCAAAATCGCAGTTTCGTATCACATAACCCCTTGACTGTCAGAAAAATACGATAGCAATCGAGCGACAGTACTCCCTCTGCCAAATAATCAAGGAACTATTATAATTGCATTTAAATCGCTAAATCTCCATACTTAGACCGATAGCGCTAGGTTTTTTGGTTTCAAAAATACTAAAGTTTCTGATTTTTTGCGTATAGGTTTGGGACCACTAGGTAAACCTAAAAAATGATTTAGTGTTATTTTGGTCGACAGCTTCCAGAGATATTTAGGTATTTTGCTTTTTGGTCGCTATAGGCTGAAAAAGGAAACGGCGAAGGCATATTTAAACGTTCTCATTCCAGACCGACGAGCCCTCCTTGGATGATGAACACCACCGCGACATTAGGAGTAGAATGTTAGACCTCATTCATACGCCGGCCTCAGATTTACCAACTTCTGAGGAGTTTACTAAAATAGTGAACCTATTGTCTACTAAAAAAATCTGCCCTGCGAGGATAAAATATCGAATATTATGATAAAGCAAGCGTGTTTAGCGGCCAACAATTCATCGATTCTATATGTTTTCAATAGATGTATTGCAGAAGGTATATTTCCAAAAATCTGGCGTACCGGCTGCTTAAAATTAATACCTAAAGCGGGAAACAAACCCCCCGACGACCCAAAATCTTACCGTCCGATGACGTTACTGCCGTGCTTAGGTAAACTACTAGAACGCCTTATTGTACCTCGCCTGCTACCCGGTGGTACTAAATTTCATAGTCAACAGTACGGTTTCACCGCCGGGAAATCGACTGTTGACGCGGCGTTAAGAGTAAGAAAAACAGTTAATTTATCGGAAACTAAATACGTGGTCGCCATTTCATTAGACATATCCGGGGCCTTCGACCATGCTTGGTGGCCGATGGTACTATTAAAACTAAAGAATCGAGGGTGTTACTGTAATATTTATTCCATAATACATTCTTACTTTTCTAACGGTCATACTAAGCTCCGTCTTGGACATTGTACACACGCCAAAGATTTAACGTGCGGCTGCCCTCAAGGATCGGTAATCTCGCCTAAATTATGGAACATCGGATTCGACGATTTGTTAAGTCTTCCACTTCCACTGCTTTGTACACTAGTTGGTTACGCCGATGACGGTTTTCTTATCGTTCAAGCAAACTCGCGTTCCGAAATTGAGTCTAAAGCCAACAGTTGTCTTAATTTAATATCTGACTGGGGTAAGCGTAATCGTCTGAATTTCGGCGCGCATAAAACTTACCAAATTCTTTTAAAAGGTTCCCTTATTTCTTCCCCTAGCATTAAACTGGACAATATAAACGTTAAACGCAAACAGTCACTATGTTACCTTGGTTTTCATTTGGATAATAAATTTACATTTTTGGAACATATAATTCAAACCGGTGAGAAAGCCAAACGTAATTTTTACTCGTTTACTAGAATATCTACTTCGACATGGGGCCTCTCATTTAAAACTCTTAAATTGATTTACACCGCGACTTACCTAGGCAGCATTTGCTACGGAGCCCCCGTGTGGGCCGACAGAGCAATTATCCGCGCGGCTCGTCGCAAGCTACTGCAAAGCCAACGGCTGGCACTCATATTCTTATGCAAAGCTTACAGGACCACAAGCACTGAAGCCTTGCCCGTGTTATCCGGAGTTTTACCCGTTGACCTTGAGATACAGCGCCGTGTGACTATATATCATCATAATAAAAACATTGACAACCCGTTCTTTTTAAGCGCTCGCGATAAAATTAAAATAGCAAGATTGTTTGAACCTTTAGATGACTCTGTGCAGAACCTCATCTCCGAATGGCAGACGCGATGGGGCTTTTCCACCAAAGGGCGACATCTATATAACTTTTCCCTAATATTCGAGAACGGCTATCCAAACATTGGATGGATATTGACCACTGCGTTTCTCAATTCCTGACCGGTCATGGAAATTTTAAGGCTAAACTTTATGGTTTTAAACTAGTAGCATCACCTATGTGCGAGTGCTCGACCGAAGGCAACATGTTTGAACAAACCGCTCATTATGTTCTCTGGGAGTATGGTCTCTGGCAGGACGAAAGAACTACAATGCTAAGCAACCTACCCTGTACATCTGGAGTCGCATACTGCGGTGATCTCGTGGACAGCGCTAGGAACTTCCGTGCCTTCAAGCGTTTTTGCCACAATTATTATTGGCAACAATGTAACACAACAAAATCCAATATTAATTTAGCTATTATAGCGTAGTAGTCAAATTATTCACTTTTATTCCCGTGGTGCTTCCCCTTCAGTTCTTTGACTTTCGGTCATTGTAACTTTGTGCTGTCTCCCGCTTTGTATGGGGAGGGAATCTGGAATTCTTCCTACTCCTCCTATTCTTCTTCTGATTAATTTCGTTGCGGGTCCCAAGACAGTTTTAGCATGTCCCTCGGGTCATATCAAAGGGTTTTCGTGGTTGGATACCGCTGTCGATCCTGGCGACACAGGAGATACAGTGGTGGGAATGTGTGGTGGGCCAAAGCCCATTAAAAAAATATAGGCCGAAAAAAATATTAACGTTTAAAATTTAGCTTTTGTGATATTAGCAATATCACAAAAGCTAAATTTTAAACTCTCGGGCAGTAACTAATGTGCAGACACGTTTTGTGTCAGATTCATCTACGGGTTTCCCAGTAATTTAGCAAATATTAGAAACGTCGCCTAATTGCGTCGAAAAAATATTAGAGTTTTTAAAAATGGTGTAATATGGTTTATTTTATCGATGTCTGCTACTGTTAAAGTTTTGTGTCATATTCATCCATGGGTTTTGAAGAAATTTTTATTTTTGCTATCACTATTTGCTATACTGTTGCATTTATTTCGTATCACCTAAGCTTTTGACAGCAATGCGATGGCAATCGGCGAGCAATTTGAACTGATAAATAGCGATCACAACAAAAATGATTTTTTCCGATTGCTTGTTTATCGCTGAGTGGTTAGTGGTGTTTTACGTAAAATTTTAAACTATAAAACGTATTTTTATAACATTGGTGCACACAGTGCTCGTATTAGAAGCCATTCCTGAAGAAGAAACAAGAGATGCAGCCAGAAATACAGCTAAATAAGACCTCGCAATGGCAACCGAGCCCAGGCACTGGAACTGTCTGACTCTGAATTTAAAACCCATTACAGGGGTTGAATAAGAAGCTGTTTGTAGATATCTGTGACGAGTTTAACACATTGACAAGAAAAACAACAATTAACACCTGTGCAGTGTTGCGAAACATTTGCAACAACCATCGCCTGCCAGTAACGACGATTTCCAAGTGTTTCAACAAGTTTAGAATAACATTTTAGCCATTTCAGGATGTCATAGTTTCTTTGAAAAAGTGAGAACCAGGTTTTAGTGAGTGGCAGACCGCAAAGAACTTGCAGAGATTGTGATCTTTATTGTCGTTTTAAATAAAACTAAGTTTTGTAAATATAACAGAGCGCAGTTTATTCCGAGAGATTTTTGCAAATAGAAGACTCAAGACCATATAATCGGATAAGGAAATTGACTTGTCTGTAGTCATAGACTAAAAATGTTTTTTTTTATGTGAAAAAGCAATAAGCTAAGGTTCAAATTTCTATTACAACATTTTATGAAGTGAAAAATAAAGCAGTAAAACAGTGTTATTTGTTTCATTTGCATGTAGATTACTATTTAGTTATTGTTATATTTTGTCTTCATGTAAGTAGAATTAAATGGAATACATACCTTTAATACTAAAATACATAAGAAACAAGGTTTATTTTAAGTAGTAAAACATTTTCAATATAATGAACTGTGCAACAATAAATAAAAGATTTCATGTATTATTTAATAATAACAGAAACATATTAAAACCAATGTTAAAAAGATTTACTAAAATCAGAATACTGCTTAAAACCCATCAATCCTCCAGCGGCAGCCGGCTGCCGCATAGCAATCGAAAATCTATTGTGTGTGGCGTCTGCGACACCCACAATGGAGATGCTCAAACCTCTTGTGCATAATATTAATTTCTTTATTAGTTTTTCATCGCCATGTTTTAAATATCAATATTGTAAATATTAAAATGTATATTCATAAATATTATTGGACTTTAATTTTGCTGCCTAGTACCTAATGTTGTGTTACATGATACTAAGGAGCTGAGCCCTGAGTGACATAGGCTATATATGTCCTACGGGCGAAGCCGGGACGGGTCTAGTTCTTAATATTTTGAAAAAAAAAAACCGAATGTATTCGGTAATTGAGCCGAATAATTCGGCCGAATACGAATAGTGGAAAACATGCCGAATACGCCGAATACCGAATACGAAACGAATATTCGGCGCATCTCTAGTAAATAATTATTTAACTTTAAGCTACATTTACTCAGTGATCAATTGATATTTTTTTTTATATTATTTTTTTTCAACTAATATAATAGCCAAATATCACGTCCTCGAATATTGAACATGTCTCACCAGTCATGCTGTATGTCGTAAAAAGTAAATGACAAAAAAATATATTGTGGGATATCCATAAGAGATACACATATACCATCGCGGAGTTTTCTGTAGACCTTTTCAATGTGTACAATACTTGGTACATTATTTTGATAAATATCGTAGGGTTCAGCCTGCTGCCTGCGTTTGCAATGTAAGCGGAAAAAAAATGTAATTATTTACGACATCACATTAGAAACCCCAAAAATAACATTATGTTATACTAATTATAAACCTTCGTCTTGAATCTCTCTATCTAAAGAAAACCGCAAAATCCGTTGCGTAGTTTTAAAGATTAAAGGGAACAAAGGGACATGAGGGAAAAAAGCGACTTTTTTTTATAATATTATGTATAATGGTATGTACTGCTTTTAAATTTTTCTAATTTCAAATTTTTCAGGAAATGGTGATTGACAAATCATATGGGATGGATAAGGCAAGGTATCTGTGCTACGATATCATACGTTTTGAAAACATGAATGTCGGTCGAGAACCTTTCTACCCTGTCAGATTGAGCTGTATACAAAACGAAATTATTAGGCCAAGGTATGATTTTCTTTTTTATTTATCCCTCGCCTCGACGAAACAGAGGAGATTTATAAGTTTGACCATGTTTGAACTTTGACATAATATCATTACTTACAAGGGTTTGTAATTTGTATGTCCATGGCATTGTAGCATACAGATTGACAGTTTTTTTAGTCTACTTCATAAAGTTCAATATTAAATTGCATTCTGAATCTTGATACTATTTAGGGTTTTAAATTTCTTTTTTAGGGTTCCGTACCCAAAGGGTAAAAACGGGACCCTATTACTAAGACTTCGTTGTCTGTCCGTCTGTCTGTCTCCAGGCTGTAACTCAAGAACGGTAATAGCTAGATAATTGAAATTTTCACAGATTGTGTATATCTGTTGCCGCTATAACAACAAATACTAAAAACAAAATAAAATAAATATTTAAGGGGGGCTCCCATACAACAAACGTGATTTTTTTAGCCTTTTTTGCTCTATATCAATAATGGCATCAGGTAGGTACTTGAATTTTCCACAGAATCCTAAGTTATGCTTGTACTTTAATATTTGATTATAATATTAAAATAAAATAAAAAATTAAGGGGGCCTCCCATACAAAAACCACAATTTTCGGTCTAATTTTGCTCTATAATTGTACGGAACCCTTCGTGCGCGAGTCCAACTCGCACTTGGCCGATTTTTTTAGTAACGTTATTTGAGGTAATTGTGTATCGACGGATTTGTTCTTTCAACCTTGCCGCAAGCGACCGCGACTGACAAAAAATAAAAAAATGCCTCTTTATAGTCTATGCTGTAGGTTTCATTTTGCTCTATGGCTATGCCATTAGAAAAGCAGCGGCGGCATGGGTCGATGGATCTGTTAGTAGAAAATGAAACCTATAGCCTAGGACCTAGGTCATAAAGTGGTTGATATTTGGTCGCTTGCGGCAAAAAGAGCCACCTGAAAAGAAAAAAATTACATACAGAGACAATGCCATTATAAACGGCACGATCAAAAAAGAAGAGGAGCCGTTCCGTGTGGCCCTGAAACAGTTCTGGGACGTGAGTCTCGCGCATCAGTTACTATCGGAGCGGTTCACGCGCACGCTGGCCCACGAGCCAGATGGACTCATCTTCCAGCCATCCAAGGATGTAAGTAAAGACTTTAAATAGGTAGAGACATCGTCCCCCCCCCCCCCCCTTCTTCCGCATGTAGTGTTTAAATACCTTCAGCACCCCGAGCCCGTGGTAGTCAGACTATTCCTGCAGACTCAGCATGGTCACCAAAGAAATGGTTTCTTTCTACGGAAGAGTAGACAAAGTGACAGATATGCAAAGGAAATCCGCCATTTTGTCTATAAAATCTTTCAGTTTGTCCATTCTTTCTCGTTTCTACTGTTTTTATGCTAAGCCTGCTGGGGGTGGAAGGGGATGCCTAATGCATTCGTATAAAAAGGCCGTAAATCACTAGTCTACTAATCATATTTTTGTTTAACATCACATCAATAGCATTGATCCAGTTGAGCCGACACTCATATTGAGCAAAACCACGGGGCACGGCATTACAAACCAGCGATAACGATTATGTTGTGTTTTGCCGTGTGAGTGAGATAAACAAAGGCCTCAGTGGGATTTTAAGGATCATGGATGTAGCTTTCAACATTAGAGTTATCAACGTAAAAGTCCTCAATTGATGCGTGTTGCGGATTTCATTCCGTCGTTATCCGTCTGCTTATTTTCTCGATTATTTGATAAAATTATTATATTATGTTTCAGCCGTACGTCGCGGGCGCCTGCGACCAAGTGCTCAAGTGGAAGCCGCCTGACATGAACAGTATAGATTTCCTACTGAAGATAGTTGAAATTAAAAAGGAAGGGTATGTCATATTTATATTACAGTTTAAACCACGAGGTTTATTATTATTAATTTTATCCTCTGTATCATGTTTAGGGTATAAATAAAAAGTTTAATCAACACAATGTTAAAAATTTGTTCAGGAAGAGTTCTTTAATTGAAAGTGAAAAAAGTTGTTAAGTTTAAACCTCAGTAAAAGGTCTCTTAAATCAAGATATAAAATACTTAGCATAATAAATATACATATATAATATGATAAAATATAAACTTAGAGCATTAAACCAGGCTGGTCTGGTCTGGTTTAATGCTCTAAAGTCTAAAAATATAAATGAACACTAATGAGTAATGAATGAGATACATACAACTAATTTTAACATTTTTTGCAGAATGTTACCAGAGAAATTAGGATATCTATATGTGAACGGGTGTGACCAACCGTTCGCTGCTATGAAAAGCACGAAGGCGCTGCGACCGTACGACAATAAGATCGTGGAGTGCAAGTACGAGAATGAGCAGTGGAAGTTCATGAGGGAGCGGACGGACAAGTCATATCCCAACAAATATGAAACGGCTATGGGTAAGTCTTATCGCAACAATGGAACTTAGTTTTAAAAGGACCATGGATGTGTATTGAATATTATCATAGGGTGGATTGCACCAGAGGCGTAGTTAAAGTTAAGGTTATCGTCAAATAATGGACTTTTACTAGGGATTTGACAGTTCATTTGACTTTTTGTTATGGTTATAGTTAAAGTAGGTTGATGCAACTCACTCATTGTTTTAATATTACTTGAATGGTTATAATTTAATGCAATAAAATACTGAATATTAAAAAAGTATTTCCCGTTGTCTTGCCTTTGGGTACCAATTAGTATCATAGCACAGGACTGGACTAATATAGTTATGAAGTGTCCATAGATATTATAGATTTTTCACTTTTTTCAGCTGTATGGGAGAGTATAAGACATCCGGTGACAAAGGATTATCTCCTCTCCTTCATTGACCAATACACGTATCAAGCCAGCAACTATCATCACTAGGAGGATTTTACAACTTTTAATGAATTGCATAATTTAATTTTTATTATTATTATTATTATTAGCCATTTGTGTCCCACTGCTGGGCAAAGGCCTCCCCTCTTTCCTTCCACACGTCTCTATCATTTGCTGTGTTTGGCCACTCTTTATCGACAGCGTCAAGTTCGTCGCGCCACCTTTTCTTGGGTCTGCCCCTGTTTCGCCGACCTTTCGGTATCCACTCCGTAACTAGACGCGCCCATCTGTCCGGGTGCATGCGAGCGACGTGCCCTGCCCAGCTCCACTTTAGACCAGCAGCTTTTCTACCCACATCCATAATCCTTGTCTTGGAGCGCAGAGCGGTGTTTCGTATGCGGTCAATCCTTTTGACACCTAAAATGCTGCGCTCCATAGCTCTTTGACAAACCCCGAGCCGGGACTTCTGTAAGTCGGTCAAAGACCAAGACTGAGCACCGTAAGTTAGGATGGGCAGAATGCACATGTCGACGAGTTTACGTTTTAGGCAAAGTGGAAGGTCCCCTTTCATTAGTTCTTTCATGGACCAAAAGCTTTTCCATGCCTTCTCGATTCTTTGGTCTACTTCCTTGTCTTGTCTATTATTAAAAGATGTTATTTGGCCTAAATATACGTACTCGTCAACATAATGCAACTCATACCCGTCTACCTCGACCTTACGTTTCGTGCTGTTGGTCATGAGTTTGGTCTTTGATCGATTCATCTGAAGTCCCGCCTCGTGGCTTGCCATGCTCAAGTCTTGTAGCATGGACTGCAGGTTTTGTGCAGAAGTAGCAAACAGAACTATGTCATCGGCGAAGCGAAGGTTTGTCAGCCTTTTCCTGTCGATAACAATACCCTTGTCTCCCCAGCCTGTTGAGACTTCCTTGAAAACCTCTTCTAAGGCGCTCGTAAACAGGCGTGGAGAGATAGGGTCACCCTGTTTGACACCCCGTTCAATTTTGAATTTTGGGCCTGTAGTTTCCAGTTTTACGGCAGCTAAACTATGTTTGTAAATTATTTTAAGTAGGTCTATGTAAGTAGGTTCGATATTTTGTTTACTTACTTTAATTTAATTTTAAATTAACGAATTAATAATATATGAATATACAGCAGATTAATCGTCTTTTGATTATTAGATGTAACAAGCTGAGTTTTAAATTGCATAATATTTATTTCTGTTAGTATGTACTGCTGTTATATTGTTAATTGAAATACATATTATACATATGAATTTGAACAACATACAAATTAAATTTTTAATTTATATCACAACTTTCACCATAATAATATAATTTATATTCAATTGAAATCACAAGTATAGGCCTTGTATAGGTAAAGAAAAAATTCGATAAAACAGGAAATATAATTTTAATGACAAACATGCGTTATTTACATTATAATAATCATGAACATAGAAAAAAGGCGGACGGAGTCTTGTTATACACAAAACTGTGTCTTCAGAGTCAGAGTCGGCCAGGCTGACTGCATGTACACAGTCTGCATGCACACATTCTTACACTAGTCCATACCATTTGACAGGCGTAAGAATGTGTGCGTGGTCGACTCTGAAGATACAGTTCTGTGTATGGTGGGCCGTGGGACTCCGTCTGCCTTTTTTTCTACGTTCATGATTATAATACGCTCACCTATTATTTCTGCAATAAATAATATATTTATGGTTGTGGTTCCCAGTTCCCAGTAACATATTAAACTACCTCATATCTTATCATCAAAGACTGCTTCTTGAACTAAGATACTGCCACTTGTTTTCTCCATCTTTATTTATATGTTTGATCTTGTTTTCTTTGGTTAATTTAGTTAAATGATGGTTAACATTGTAAGCGGCCGCAGGCCACAAGTGTTCTGGGGTTTCTGTGTAAATTATTTTAACTAAGTCCATTTCATTCAACTGTTTATCGCTGTGTTCTTTAAGAGCTTCTAGTATTTGGCTCTCCCTTTGATTGCGATGAGCTATGTAGTATTCAATTTTAGTAATTGGATCCTGAAAATAAAGACAAAAATTATTATACCTGGTAAATAAATTAAAAATATATTATTTAAGTAAATGAAATAATGTGCTGTATAATATATGAAAATTTATTTCAATAATTTATGACCATAAGAAGTTAGATAATATTGCATAGAATTTTTAACAGTGACTAGCCATAGTTATACCACATAGTAACAGATAATGAACAAACCTCAACAATATTGCCATGTCCCGGGTAAATGACACTTGGTTTTAAATCTAATATCCTCTGCAGACTCTTCATGTATGTGTACAAATCCTCAAAAACTGCTGTACCCTCACCCAATATACAATCACCGCTGAATAGTATATTATCTTCAAGTAATGTTAAAACAACATGATCAGTTGTGTGTCCTGGGGTATGGTGTACTTTTACAGTGGCTCCCTCCACCTTTATTTCTTGGCCGTCATTCAGCCAATTCAATGAGAAACACTTTGGCAGATCATCGTCTTGACTGTCAAGAATATCTCTCCTGTGTTTCCAGACTTTGGGTTGTTCTGAAATCATAATAGCATAATTTTATAATAGGTTATTAATAACTATAATAGGTTATTGCCTAAATTTACAAAACACAGAGCAATTATAATACCAATGTAATTTCCTAGTATAACCACCACCTTATGAGTAATAAATGGTTGCAACTTGTGATGCAAACCTTGCATCACAAGTTGCAATGAAGTAAATGTCTTCATTCTATGTTGTGTTGTGGATACTTTGTATGACTCAGTGATGATTTGAATACACACTTGCAATACTTCCATAAATATCTTCCACGCCACCTATGTGGTCATGATGCCAGTGGGTAACAACTATATGCTCGATATTTACTTGTTCTGACTTCACTACTTCGGATAGGTTTTTTTGGTATTCACTGATATTTTTATCCCCAGTGTCTAGTAAGATCCGACTGTAACATTTTTGAATTGCGATTAAAAATCTGCCGATACGCTGAAATGTGTCGAGATGAAAAGGATATTTACTTTTTCCCTGTGCCAATTAAATATGTGTTGGTGCCTTGTAAGGTCATTGGACCAGGGTTGCAACCTAATATTCTGATTATACGGCTAGAAAGCTTTGATACTGATGGAATGATCGCTGCCATTATAATATTTTTATTGAAAGAATATTTTTAAGTGCAAAGGTTAGATGGGTTAGAGATTTTGATTAAAGTAATACTTTAAGAGGATTTATTTGAATTTTAGCAAATCGACAAAAGACATGAGCCACGAACTTTAATATTATCACAGAACGACAAATAAAACAGCTGAATAATAATTAACATCTGAATTAAATTAGAAAAAAATTCAAAAGAAAGACCGAATTTGTTGATAAGAGAAATGTCACTTCACAGATTAAAGTATATAGAGTAGATGTCACTTTGAAGTTTGACAATTGACAACATTTCAAAAATTTTATAGGGACCGTGCAGAAACTATAGAGAGCGTCGCAATTCGACAGCAGCGCCACGATGCGAGTAAAAGACGTACCTTGTGAGTGACTTTGACTTCGCATTCTCCTTGACCCTGGATAGTTTATGAGTGTTTTTTTATGTTTTACACTATAAAATGATATAATACTTACACTCCCAAGTGGCCACATGCGGCCGCGAGAACAACGACAGATTTCCAAGAATCCGCGATCGAAATATTAAAGTTAAAGACTAGATGACGCCCGCAACTCCGTTGCGCCAAAAATCATTTATCGCGCGAGAACCGTACATTTTCCCGGGATAAAAAGTATCCTATGTCCTTTCCCGGGGCTCAAAGTAAATCCATACCAAATTTCAGCAAAATTGGTTTAGCGGTTTGGGCGTGAAGTGCTAACAGACAGACACACTTTCGCATTTATAATATTAAGTATATTTTTATAATATTAAATATAATATTAAGGGTTTCTACTTTCTACCCGTAAACAAAGAATGGAAGAGTGAATAAAAATGTATAAAGCTTATCTAGTTAACTAAAGGGCCCCCGAGACGGTCAAACGGTTTGATTCAAACCTTACGTGTTTGATGCAACCGTTTGATGTCGGTTTGAACGGTTTGTCAAACGACACTGCGCAGTTTAATTCAATACGCGCTGTCGAGTACACGTCTTGTGATGCAGACAAGATGCTTTAGAGTCTAGAATCTAGATTTTAGAACGAGGACCGCGATTTTCTTATGTTTATTACGTCACTGTCCTCTGTCGAAAAATAAAAAAAATAAAAAGACTTTGGTCCAAAGAATGGTAATGAACTAAGATATCGTTTTACCCCACGAACATCTACAGAAAGTGCTAGAAACTACAGCTTCTTTCTTTTTTTCTTTTTTCTTCTTCAAAATCCAGTACTAAACTAAGCCAAGTTTGATCAAACGCGTCGGAACACGATCAAACGGCCCGTCAAACACAACAAAAATATGAAATTTCATCAAACAAGCTTCAAACACGTAAATGTTTGACAAACCGTTCAAACAAGCTTTGTAAACGATCAAAATGGTTTGAGTCAAACCAAAATTTACGTGTTTGAATCAAACCGTTTGATCGTCTCGGGGGCCCTTAAGAAAATATTATCTGAAAAAGTAATTAATAGCATCCATCAGCATAGAAAGTAAAAACTTGATAAATATTGCAATAAAATAATGAAGCTATGCAAAAATACTTATATTAATTACTGAAAATGCTTGTGGATTAATAAAATAAAACAAGTTCACTAAAATAAATGCTTTTATTTCAACCTTCTGCGATTCGATCGATACCATCTTCACAACTTTTGTCTGTCACTATTTTTAACTAATTTCAGTCTGGATCTCATAAGTGTAAACACCATTTAGGTATGTATTCTTTAAATAACACACAAAGACTGCACTACTAATCTTTTTCTTACTTGAAGAATCATCCTTTTGAGAACCAACACTTTGACAATATGGTTCAAGTTCAATACTATCCTCAGTGTTGAATTCCTGGCAGGACTTCTCCAAATTATCCTTACTTTTGATGCAACTTTATGCCAATTAAATGAGCGGTGCCTATGTATGTATATCAATTAAGATGGAAGCCAGTTTGGATGTTTACTGAAAGAAAGCAATGGTTATAGGTTATGTTCATATTGTGTTCATGAAAAATGAATTTACGGTTATAATCTACAAAATTTAGTGTTTTTACTAGTCTACACATAACACTCATGGAACTTTTTAAATACTTACGTATATTTTTACCGCCTTTTATCCATTTCTTTCGTTTTTCAATAAGCAAAGCCATGTGAATATTTTGGCAGAAAAATAGTAAAATTTTACATCGTTCGATTTGCCTTTATATTTCTTGTATGTATTAGAACAACAATACATTTCAATTCTTGAAAATACTCAGAATTTGTTAAGAAATCTTCTAATTTTCCGTAGCTTCACTAGAGCTTGACAGTAAAATTTTCGTAAAAGTTTCGGCTATTCGCCACTTGTGGCAGTGTCGTCGCTCTGCACGGTCCCTATGCCAAATAAAAAATACCGTTTCTTTCACAGATTAAGGATTATATAGGTAGATGTAGTCTTAGCCCGTCATCGCGTGGCCATTTTGTGCTTATTTTCATACAAGTAGTGTGCGTTTATTTTCTTGAATATTTCTATTTGTCTATCATTTCGAAGCACATTTAAATCCAGAAAAGAAAGTCATTTAGTTCATGATATCGATAAACTATAGTTCAAGTAAAGAGAATCCGTAAACACACGTAAAAAGCTATGCAACTTTTGTAGTCAAATTAGTAATTAATGTGACATTTTTAGCACTAATGCCTTACATTGCACGAATAAGGGATTATTAAACTTAAATATTATCCTTTTTAGCTTACAAAAATACTAATTGAAAAGTCCAAAAAACGTTGTTCAAAACTTACGTATTTAATGTTAAATCCACGTGTTTGAGGCATTCTTTGGCCATTCTTATGGTTTATAATTTAGCGGAACCATAGAACTCAACAATATCTAGGATAAAATGTTCAATAAAAACCTTTATTATCACTTTTATTACATGAAATATGCATACCGACTCCTTTGTTATGTCCTAGTAAGTAGGACATAACATTACACGCTTTTGACGCTTGTACACTGGCTCTCTCCTGCTATAGTATCTCAATGGTTTCTTTAGTTTCTTTTCCTGATATCAAAAAAATATTCAAAAAATTTTTATATTGCTTATTTACTGAGAAAATAAGGAAAAACTGAAAAATACGCTGTGACGTCATACTTACGGCATATCAGAAATTTTTTCTTTGGCTGGTGTAAAAGCGTTTTAAAAAAACATCATGGAGCATAAAAAAAAACAGTCACTGTCAACAATGACATTTCTACATACGAAAGTACCACGATGACATTGACAGACCGACAGACGTCCTAATCACAGATTAAAAGTCATTTAAAAGTATTATTACCTCAATGGTCCTAATAAACGTAACAAACTTACACTGACATATTTTTTCTTTTGTAAACTGTAATGGAATTAACCGTTCAGGCGTAAGTGTGACGTCACTTGGCGCTTACGTCTCTTTAGAATACGAAGGATTAAAATCTATTTTTATTGTTTTTAGGTATCTTAAAAACATAATTTTGAAAAAGCAAGAAACACGTGTCGCCTTATTTTAAGTCTACTTTCTTATAAAATAATAAAAAAGCCATGTTAAAATTTTGAAATGTTGTCAATTGTTTTTTTTTCATTCCACTTCTTTTCCTTAGTTGATAGATAATATTATAATATATTGCTAATTGCAAAATATTATACGAAAGAATAATCGAGAAAAGTAGGCAGTGCCCTTGCGCGCTTCGCTTGGCTCATCTTGGCGGGGGCACTCCCGTCCCCCTAGATACAGAGGTCAGAGGCACTCAGAAGTCAGAGCTCTGCTGGGAGTAAATCTGTTCTGTGGGTCAGAGGCGTAAGAACTACAGTCTCAAGTTTCGAGACTGGCATGAACTTTGCATGAGAAATATAATACCGTTACGTGCTAGGGTACGATGATTCGGAGAGAAAGACCTGGTGACTCTCTTGAAGACTTTATTTACACTACACTTAGGTCACACAACTCACTAGGTCCAAACACTACGCACTAAGTCCAATCACTAAGCACTAAGTCCAAACACTAATAATAATAATAGCTCCCACACCGGTTTCGGTGACGGTGACCGGTTTTCATTGAAACCAGGCCAGCTACGCAGGAGTATTTTTATAGTGCCCAAGTGTGTGCGCAGTACACAAGAGCACTCTCTATTCCTTTACTCTCATAACCCAGTGGGACGGCAGACCGACACGACCGGTGAGAGATCGCAGGACCGACTTTTTACATGCCCATCCGACGCATGGATCATCTTACTTGTCAGACAATCAGGTGATCAGCCTGCATTGTCCTAACCAAACTTGGAAATAACATGTTTCCAACGCGGGAATCGAACCCACGACCTCCGAGTCAAGAGCCGCGCTCTGTACCACTAGACCACGGAGGCGTTACAGTACACGTCCAAACACTAAGCACTATCACTGGTCCACTCACTAAGTCACTACTCACTATTGATCACTTGTTTCTCACTTCGAAGTCGTCTTGATGATCGCTCATTCGAAACTGAACTGTCGGGCCGTCTGGTCGGACTATTTATATGGGCCGAAGCGAATAAAAGAATGTTCTGGTACTTTCGGGAACAACCCCGATTCACGTAAACAAGTAAACAAGGTTTCGACTTTTCGAGAATGTGCACGTACCTGCCTGCGCGTAGGTAAGTATAAATAAAAACATACAACTAGCGGCATCTGGTATTGAATAGGGGATTTACGCTGTCTGTGTATCCACTTCCACGGTAGTATAGGGACCGTGCAGAGCGACGACACTGCCACAAGTGGCGAATAGCCGAAACTTTTACGAAAATTTTACTGTCAAGCTCTAGTGAAGCTACGGAAAATTAGAAGATTTCTTAACAAATTCTGAGTATTTTCAAGAATTGAAATGATTTGTTGTTCTAATACATACAAGAAATATAAAGGCAAATCGAACGATGTAAAATTTTACTATTTTTCTGCCAAAATATTCACATGGCTTTGCTTATTGAAAAACGAAAGAAATGGATAAAAGGCGGTAAAAATATACGTAAGTATTTAAAAAGTTCCATGAGTGTTATGTGTAGACTAGTAAAAACCATTGAGGTAATAATACTGTATACTTAATCTGTGGTAAAAACACTAAATTTTGTAGATTATAACCGTAAATTCATTTTTTATGAACACAATATGAACATAACCTATAACCATTGCTTTCTTTCAGTAAACATCCAAACTGGCTTCCATCTTAATTGATATACATACATAGGCACCGCTCATTTAATTGGCATAAAGTTGCATCAAAAGTAAGGATAATTTGGAGAAGTCCTGCCAGGAATTCAACACTGAGGATAGTATTGAACTTGAACCATATTGTCAAAGTGTTGGTTCTCAAAAGGATGATTCTTCAAGTAAGAAAAAGATTAGTAGTGCAGTCTTTGTGTGTTATTTAAAGAATACATACCTAAATGGTGTTTACACTTATGAGATCCAGACTGAAATTAGTTAAAAATAGTGACAGACAAAAGTTGTGAAGATGGTATCGATCGAATCGCAGAAGGTTGAAATAAAAGCATTTATTTTAGTGAACTTGTTTTATTTTATTAATCCACAAGCATTTTCAGTAATTAATATAAGTATTTTCGCATAGCTTCATTATTTTATTGCAATATTTATCAAGTTTTTACTTTCTATGCTGATGGATGCTATTAATTACTTTTTCAGATATTTTCTTAGTTAACTAGATAAGCTTTATACATTTTTATTCACTCTTCCATTCTTTGTTTACGGGTAGAAAGTAGAAACCCTTAATATTATATTTAATATTATAAAAATATACTTAATATTATAAATGCGAAAGTGTGTCTGTCTGTTAGCACTTCACGCCCAAACCGCTAAACCAATTTTGATGAAATTTGGTATGGATTTACTTTGAGCCCCGGGAAAGGACAAAGGATACTTTTTATCCCGGGAAAATGTACGGTTCTCGCGCGATAAATGATTTTTGGCGTAACGGAGTTGCGGGCGTCATCTAATCTTTAACTTTAATATTTCGATCGCGGATTCTTGGAAATCTGTCATTGTTCTCGCGGCCGCATGTGGCCACTTGGGAGTGTAAGTATTATATCATTTTATAGTGTAAAACATAAAAAAACACTCATAAACTATCCAGGGTCAAGGAGAATGCGAAGTCAAAGTCACTCACAAGTTACGTCTTTTACTCGCATCGTGGCGCTGCTGTCGAATTACGACGCCCTCTATAGTTTCTGCACGGTCCCTATCCTACGTGTCCGCATTCGTAACAATACCTATAAAGGGCCCCCGAGACGGTCAAACGGTTTGATTCAAACCTTACGTGTTTGATGCAACCGTTTGATGTCGGTTTGAACGGTTTGTCAAACGACACTGCGCAGTTTGGTTCAGTACGCGCTGTGGAGTACACGTCTTGTAGTTATGACGAACAAATATTATTTTATAAAAGATAAAACAGACTTAAAAATTGTACGAAATTGAGAATTAAATTCCCTATCTCAAAAACTCCTAAACCTATTTTGATGAAACTTGCAGAAGTCTCCCAGGTTAAACAATACCTTTTTTTTGAGGAGGGGAAATGCATAACGCATCCCCCGCCCCCTGGGGGGAAGGGGCAGGGGTATGTCGGACTCCCTCCGCAGAGGCTTACCGATTAAAACCCCCCGTGCAATACCTATATAGTACAACAAAAAATATTTAAATCGGACTTGTAGTTCCGGAGATATGTGAACACAAGCATAAAAACATACATACACTTTTGAAATTTTGCACATTTGTTCACATGCTGATATAGACTAACATTACGAAAACTGGGCGGTTCTGGAAATAGTACATACATACGCGTCGAATTGATAACCTCCTCTTTTTAGTCGGTTAAAAATAATGTACTCCAAAGAATCATACAAAGTTTGTTCAAACGCATCGGAACACGATCAAACGGCGCGTCAAACACAACAAAAATATGAAATTTCATCAAACGAGCTTCAAACACGTAAATGTTTGACAAACCGTTCAAACTAGCTTTGTAAACGATCAAAATGGTTTGAGTCAAACCAAAATTTACGTGTTTGAGTCAAACCGTTTGACCGTCTCGGGGGCCCTTAAGAATTCAGTTTTTTTTTGGTTCGTAGGTACTTTCGAGTAACCACTACCACAGTATAGCAGTGCCAACTGCCACTACCCGATAAGAGATCTGATTAAGTTTAGTTCTTAGCTCCAGCATATTTATCATTAAAAAAGTGACATGTTGACAGTTGACGTGAATGTCAAATTGACATATTTTGACAAATTTTGGTTGACATTTTTAAGAAAAGTAAGGAATCGGGTTTTTTGTTGGAATAAAATAGGAAATTGTGGAAAATGTCTGGCGCTTTGACCAGATTTATCCAAGGAACCAAAAGCCAGATAGGTATATATTAAATAAATATTCAATTTTCACTTGCACACAAGCGAATTCTATGTGTTTTATAAAAAGTCTATGTGCGCACTAATCAGCTTATATAATTTTGACATATTTTGCAGGTCTCGTTGGGCCTTTGGTAAGTGTCAACAATGGATCCGTTCGATTCCAACAGACTCAAAGCACCAAGACCAAGTTTGGGCCATTGGCAGATGCCGACAGGATTTTCACAAATTTGTATGGACGACACGATTGGCGACTGAAAGGAGCGCTCAGTCGCGGTGACTGGTACAAGACTAAAGAGATACTTCTGAAGGGAACAGATTGGATAGTCAGTAAGTAACGGTTTTAACCTATTAAATATTGAATATTACAAGTTTTAGCTGTAGCATATTTTTCAAGAATTCCACAATTATAACGTATAGGTATGTCAAGGCAACTACAGGTGCTTCCAAAGTGATAATGCGCATATAAATTTTCGTCATTGCTCGGCAACGATCGTTTTTCAGGAGCACCGGAAGACAATGCTACAAAACCTTTTATTGCGCATGTCCAAATCATGTCATGCCATGGCAACGCCAACCAAATAGAAGCAACTTGTTCGTGGCGTTGTCATGGCATGACATGATTTGGAAATATTTATTGCGCAATAAAAGAGACAAGTACCGAGTATAATATTATGATATTTACTTCTATTTCTTTCGAACAAGATGCAAAATGCAAAAGCATTGTTTGCGGCTCTTACGTGTCATAGACTGGGGTGTTTCCATGATTACAACAATTAGCAAAGATTTTCATGCGCATTATTAATTTGGGAGTACTGTATTATCATAGAACTTTATAATATAATGTTACAATCAAAGAAAAACTGACTTGCTTCATAAAAATTATAGACGAACTCAAAACATCGGGTCTTCGTGGTCGTGGTGGGGCCGGATTCCCTACTGGTATGAAATGGTCCTTCATGAACAAACCATCAGATGGTAGACCCAAGTATCTGGTGGTGAACGCCGACGAGGGAGAACCGGGCACTTGCAAGGACAGGGAGATCATGCGCCATGACCCACACAAGCTGATCGAGGGCTGCCTCGTCGCTGGGAGAGCTATGGGAGCTCAGGCGGCATACATCTACATCAGAGGAGAGTTTTACAATGAAGCCAGCAATTTACAAGTGGCCATTGCTGAGGTAAGTCTACATAATTGAGAGTTAAACTCTAAGAAATAGAATATATTAATATCTTACAGTTTAGTAATTTATATAATTTTGATATGGACTTTCTAAAAGATTTATTTATTTATTGTTAATGATCCGGCAGCCTTTGGATAGTTTGACCTTATTTCTCATTATCATAATTATAAATATTAAGGTTGTTTTTTTTTTGCAATACTGAATATAAAACTGTATACCTTTTTTCAAAAATGTAAATTATTGTATACAAAGAAAGATATAAAACTACTTTTTAGTAGATTTCAGAAAATAATCAAGCTTTGCTGCAAGTAACTGTGAGATAATTTGTATAAATAAGCTATATTTGTATTATGTAATTTAATTGTAATTGGTCATTTGCTAGCATTTTTTTCTGTTTCATTATACTTGTGAATGTTGTGCAATATATAGTTGCCGTTTTCAAATGGCTTATGTTTATATTAGCTACAGTGCTTAAAGCATTTAACCAGCTGGTTTAATGCTCTAAGCTACAGTATCTTTGAATAAGTATTTTAAATGAGATTAAATGTTAGGTAATATAAGTTGTTTAGATTTAGTAATAGGGCATGTTTGATTAATGTCATGTGAATTGAACAGCAATAGAGCAGTTTATCCTACCTAATTGAAATTTGAATCAATTTTGTTGTTTTTAAATAGAAACCATAAAAACAATTGAAATATTTTAAACAATATTGATTATATTCTAAACCTGTTTATTTTGTATACATCCTGATTGACTCCGCACGCGCGCGCTTCAAGAATCATAATATTATTTTGTGAAGCTTCATCCTGTTTATTTTGTATACATCCTGATTGACTCCGCACGCGCGCGCTTCAAGAATCATAATATTATTTTGTGAAGCTTCATTTTACGCCTAATCATCAAACGGTTTCCCAAAGTTTTTTTTTTTTTCATTTTAGGCTTACCAAGCCGGGCTTATTGGCAAAAACGCGTGTGGTTCGGGCTATGATTTTGACGTGTTTGTACACCGCGGCGCCGGCGCCTACATCTGCGGCGAGGAGACGGCCCTCATCGAGTCGATTGAAGGCAAGCAGGGGAAGCCCCGCCTGAAGCCGCCCTTCCCCGCCGACGTCGGCCTGTTCGGATGTCCCACTACTGTCAACAATGTGGAGACTATTGCTGTTTCTCCAGTGAGTAATTGAGTATATACATTTTGTTACTCGTTGTTTTGTCTTAGAATAAAACTGAAATAGAAGTTAGAAATAGCCATTCTAACATAATATTATATAGAATATAGATGTTAAAAAATAAAAATCAACTTGAATATAAGTTGAATACAATTTGAACTTAGAATATTTTTATTTTATTACATCATACTTAAATAGAAGGCCGTTATCATACTAGCGGTTGGCGAATGGTTTCAGTGCGGAGCGGGCGGAGCTTATCACGATGTCATAAACATATTCCATCTTCCAGACGATCTGCCGTCGCGGCGGCAGCTGGTTCGCGTCGTTTGGCCGTCCCCGCAACAGCGGCACCAAGCTGTTCAACATCTCCGGCCATGTGAACACGCCCTGCACAGTCGAGGAGGAGATGAGCATCCCGCTGAAGGAGTTGATCGAACGGCACGCGGGCGGAGTCACCGGCGGCTGGGATAACCTCCTGGCTATCATCCCCGGAGGATCCTCTACACCTCTTATACCTAAAGAGTGAGTTGCAAGCATATTTAGACTAGTCATTAAAATTGAATCTTTTTATTTTTTACTGTAAATCATTAACGTCGCTGAGCTGTCCTACTATTGTGTTCAAGCCTTATTTAAGACCATATCTTAAAATTGGCGTAGCCAGTCAGATTATAGTTTATAATGTTAGCCAAAAGCAAGACCGTAAGGCTGCGTTTCCACTAGAGATGTGTTGCGAGGAATGTGTTTTTGAGAACCAATAGAATCGCTTCATTGACGTGACCTTGCTCAGCGCAGTGATTCTATTGGATACTAGCTGTTGCCCGCGACTTCGTCCGCGTTAGTATAGTAGATCACGTCCCAAGTATTATTTTTCAAAAATATTCAATGTACAGAATTGATTTTCTTACGATTTTATTACAATATGTATAGATGACTTAGTTTGTTCCTAAAAAGGATAATTAAGACGCAATATAAACTCCACGATGGAAATTTTATGGGCTTTCATTACGTACAGGACATTTTTTCTCTACAACGCACCGTTTTAGCGATATGAGCAAAAAACTAAAAATATTGAAACTTGAGCCCCTCCCCCCGCCCTAGGTGATATCGTCATAATATATAGCCTATGTGTTGACCCGACCTCTATATAATATTCGTGCAAAATTTGAAGTAAATCCATTCAGTACTTTCTGAGTTTATCCCGGACATACATACAGACAAACAGACAAACAGACACACAGACAAACAGACAAAAATTCTAAAAACTATATTTTTGGCTTCCATATCGATTGTAGATCACGTCCCAAGTATTATTTTTCAAAAATATTCAATGTACAGAATTGACTTTCCTACGATTTTATTATATGTATAGATTAAGGACGCTATCAGATTTTTTCACAAATATCAGCGATTTTCCGGTACCATTTTGAAGAATTAGGAGTCACACTGCGAGGATATTTTGGTTTCAAATGAAAGATAATATATTCATCTATTATATGTCGTCACGTCTATACCATAAAAATGTTATAGCCGCATCACAATAATATTCGCGAAATATAAAAAAGCGGCCAAGTGCGAGTTGGACTCGCCCATGAAGGGTTTCGCAGCAGCAATGAGGTTTATTTTTATGAAATTAAAAGGTTTTTGACTTATTTTTATATTTCAGTCGATTTAATGAAATTTAGATTATGGTTTACCATTTATGACGTATAAAAAAAACTACTGGCTAGATCTCGTTCAAACCAATTTTCGTTGGTAGTTTTTATAGGAATCTACATCATATATTTTTTTTAGAATTATCATGCCCCTACTTTAGAAATTAGAGGGGGGGGGGGGGACACACATTTTACCACTTTGGAAGAGTCTCTCTCGCAAACTATTCAGGTTAGAAAAATATGATATGAGAAACCTCAATATGATTTTTGGAGACCTATCCATAGATACCCCACACGCACAGGTTACATGAAAAAAAAAAATTTGTTTCAGTTGTACCTATTGGGACCCCTAAAATTTTTAATAATTTTTCCATTTTTGCATCAAAATCTTAATTCGGTTCACAGACTACATCTACTTACCAAATTTCAATAGTATAGCTCTAATAGTTTCGGAGAAAAGTGGCTGTGACATACGGACGGACAGACAGACAGACAGACAGACATAAGGGTTCCTTTTTGCCATTTTGGCTACGGAACCCTAAAAAATGGGGTCTAATTAGGAACCAGTTGCAGTATAGCTAAATACACTGATGACCTAACTAAGAAAAATAAATATACCTACAAAAAAAATGTTGCTTAATTAGTCCCCTGTACGAATAGCTAAATATTTTATATAAAAATAAATAACTTTTCCATTTATAAGACAAATAAGAAACTTTCTCAAATTTTTTCATACATTTTCGCCATATCAAGAACGCGGCGAGCGTCGTAACCGCCACTGTACAGGGCGCGCTGATATGAATGTTATTTTAATGTCCCTATAACGTCGATATTCGTACTGACAGACATCCGACCTGCAAATTTTTCTGTTATAACGTCATCAAAAACACATTCCTCGCAACACATCTCTGGTGGAAACGCAGCCTTATGTTTTACTACTTTTACAACTACACGGCTTGTTGCATTTTAGTTTGAAATGCATCATTACATTGGCGAATTTTACAGACTGACACGGGGTACACTTCAGTCAGGTTTACAAATCTTTAAACTTTCCAGTGTATGCGAAACCGTTCCCATGGACTTCGACGGGCTCGTAGCAGCTCAGACCTCGCTGGGCACAGCGGCCATCATCGTGATGGACAAGTCGACGGACATTGTGAAGGCCATCGCCCGCCTCATCATGTTCTACAAACACGAGTCGTGCGGACAGTGCACGCCCTGCCGCGAGGGGGTCTCGTGGATGAACAAGATTATTTACAGGTAAAACGTGTTATTTGTGAATGTCCATTAAATGTAAGGCACAGTGGCGGCCCTAGGGGGTGGCGAACAGGGCAATCGCCCGGTGCCGAGCTTGCAGGGGCCTCGCAACGTGTTTTTTGGAAGACACAAGGCCTCGCAAAGACCTGCCGCCCAGGCCTCGCAATGGGTAAGGCTGCCACTGACTAAGGGAATAGAGAAAATATCTATATGTATTAGCATGTGGCAACTGGCATTACAATCGTTCAATTTTAACCGACTTCTAAAAAGGAGGAGGTTATGTTAAGACGTATAATTGAAATTCATCTAAGATAAAAGTGATTTCGTTTTACACTGTCAATAGAACGATTTAATATTTTTCCTAACCTTATTAGTTACTTTATCATTTGTAATTCGTTAATTCGTAACAAAAAAAAATTAATTAATAATTCGATCTTTGTGAATATGAGCGGGTAGAAAGAGCATGACATGTCTTAATTTTGTTATAGCGTTTTATGTGATAGAAAGCTTTTCTCTAAAAAGTATTGCTATGTCAGTCTACAAAATTGATGTCAGAATGTCTTATTTTCAGATTCGTGGAGGGTAACGCGTCTCCAAAGGAAATCGACATGTTGTGGGAAATCTCTAAGCAGATTGAAGGTTTGTTAATTGTTTAATATTATGTACCTATACGTCTTATTAGTTATTACTTATTAATAACTAGATGACGCCCGCAACTAGGTTTGTGCCAAAATTCGTTTACCGCGCGGGAACCGTACATTTTTCCGGGATAAAAACTATCCTATGTCCTTTCCTAGGACTCGAAGTATCTCCATGCCAAATTTCAGGAAAATCGGTTTAGCGGTTTGGGCGTGAAGAGGTAACAGAGAGACAAACAGACAGACACACTTTCTTATTTATAATATTAGTATGGATAGTATGGATTTTACTATTTAATAATTCGTATTGAGTATCACCCAATGACAAGATAATAATTATTCTAATGTGATTCTGTGTTTTTTTTTTAATTCAAAACGAACTTTAATATACTTTCTTTATCGTCAGCTTTCTTTACTGCTTTGCAATTCAGTTTCGTTCCTAATTCTTTCTAAATCTTGTAATGTTGTATTCTTTTATCCCAGTCATATTTAGATGTCATTTCTATTATTACGTATAGTCTATTATTATAATTGATATATACGTACGTCAAAGATACATTTTACTACTAGCTGACCCGGCAAACATTGTTTTGCCATATAAATTATTTCTAGTATCAATATAAAAAGAAGATTAAAACCTATTAGACAGGCCTAACAAATGTAAATACAAAATTTTCTTAAAATCGGTTGAGCCGTTTTGGAGTAGTTCACGCACAAACACTGTGGTCGGTGACACGAAAATTTTGTATACTTATTGTTATTACTTATTAGTAGTGATGCGCCGAATAGTGATTTGGCCGAATAACCGAATACCGAATATTCGGCCTTTACCGAGCCGAATATTCGGCCGAATTATTCGGTTTACCATTATTTTATTTTGCCGCGTAAACAGGTTCTATCGTGTACTCTACGTGCCGCTGCTGGCTAGCTCGGAGCGAGCCTTCTCTCGCGAGCGCAATGCAATCGCAATTATTGCGCAATAATTGCTCCAAAATCGCAGTTTCGTATCACATACCAGCCAAAAAAATACGATAGCAACGAGCGACAGTACTCCCTCTGCTGAATAATCAAGGAACTATAATTACATTTAAATCGCTAAATCTCCATACTTAGACCGATAGCTCTAGGTTTTTTGGTTTCAAAATTCTAAAGTTTCTGATTTTTTGCGTATAGGTTTGGGACCACTAGGTAAACCTAAAAAATGATTTTGTGTCATTTTGGTCGACAGCTTCCAGAGATATTTAGGTATTTTGCTTTTTGGTCGCTATAGGCCGAAAAAAATATTAAAGTTTAAAATTTAGCTTTTGTGATATTAGCAATATCACAAAAGCTAAATTTTAAACTCTCGGGCAGTAACAAAATATATGCAGACACGTTTTGTGTCAGATTCATCCACGAGTTTCCCAGTAATTTAGCAAATATTAGAAACGTCGCCTAATTGCGTCGAAAAAATATTAGAGTTTGTAAAAATGGTGTAAATAATGTAATATGGTTTATTTTATTGATGTCTGTTACTGTTAAAGTTTTGTGTCATATTCATCCACGGGTTTTGAAGAAATTTATATTTTTGCTATCACTATTTGCTATACTGTTGCATTTATTTCGTATCACCTAAGCTTTTGACAGCAATGCGATGGCAATCGGCGAGCAATTTGAACTGTTAAATTATAGCGATCAGTGATCACAACAAAAGTGATTTTTTCCGATTGCTTGTTTGTCGCTGAGTGGTTAGTGGTGTTTTACGTAAAATTTTAAACTATAAAACGTATTTTTATAACATTGGTGCACACAGTGCTCGTATTAGAAGCCATTCCTGAAAAAGAAAGCCAGAAATACAGTTAAATAAGACCTCGCAATCGCAACCGAGCCCAGGCACTGGAACTGTCTGACTGTCTGTGAGGAGTTTAACACATTGACAAGAAAAACAATGATTAACATCTGTGCAGTGTTGCGAAACATTTGCAACAACAATCGCCTGCCAGTAACGACGATTTCCAAGTGCTTCAACAAGTTTAGAACCACACTTTAGCCATTTCAGGATGTGTGTGTGTCTCAGAAAAAGTGAGAACCAGGTTTTAGTGAGTGGCAGACCGCAAAGAACTTGCAGAGGTTGTGATCTTTATTGTAGTTTTAAATAAAACTAAGTTTTGTAAATATAACAGAGCGCAGTTCATTTCGAGAGATTTTTACAAATGGAAGTCTCAAGACAATATGGAGTCCGGATATGGAAATTGACTTGTCTGTGGTCATAGACTAAAAATGTTTCTTTTTTATGTGAAAAAGCAATAAGCTAAGGTTCAAATTTCTATTACAACATTAATGAAGTGAAAAATAAAGCAGTAAAACAGTGTTATTTGTTTCATTTGCATGTAGATTACTATTAACTATTAAGTTATTGTTATTTGTCTTCATGTAAGTAGAATTAAATGGAATACATACCTTTAATACTAAAATACATAAGAAGCAAGGTTTATTTTAAGTAGTAAAACATTTTCTTTAAATGACTAATGATTTTATGCATAATCTCCAATATAATGAACTGTGCAACAATAAATAAAAGATTTCATGTATTATTTAATAATAACAGAAATATATTAAAACCAATGTTAAAAAGATTTATTAAAGTCAGAATACTGCTTAAAACCCATCAATCCTCCAGCGGCAGGCGGCTGCCGCATAACAATTGAAAATCTATTGTGTGTGGCGTTTGCGACACCCACAATGGAGAGCTCAAACCTCTTATGCATAATATTAATTTCTTTATTAGTTTTTCATCGCGATGTTTTATAATAATAATAATAATCATTTATTGCAAGTATTCAAGACTCATATAAATAGGTACAGATCAAATTACATTAATAAAAGTCTGAGTGGATTCCTTTTCGACGGTTTGAGCATTGCACTACCTACCAATTTATTTCTAAATGCTTTGTTTATTTAAAACATTATTGTCTTTTTTCTGTTTTTCATTTTGTTTTATGAATTTGTTGTTTAAAGAAAAACACACATTACTTACATAATATAACAGTTATTATTTTAGCCTGTATTCTGCATGCATATGACAGCAGTGACTGATATACAGGTTATCAGGGCGTTCACAGAGCGCGGCCAGCATGCCGTTGGAGCTCCCGCGCATGCGCTGCACCAGCGACGATGTTCGCCTGCGCATTGTGGCAAAGAAACAGTCCACTCGTGCGCACGCGAACATCGCCGAAGCGCTGCACCAGCGGGGAGCCCCACCAGCATCCTGAACGCGTTATTATATTGGACGCGAAGGGCACTGTAGGCCCTTTGCGTATATGCTGCCCAGAGGCTGCAAGTGTAGAAGGATGTACAAAAAGCTCTAAACAACGTCATTTTTACCTCTAACGAGCATCTCGCAAACCTCCTAACAACCATATTCGCCCTAACCGACAGTGCCCTTCGCTCCCTTTCGATATCAGTATCGTCTTTCAAAGTGGACGTCACAATGTGTCCTAGGTATTTGAACTCCTCGACTCTAGCTAAAGGAACACCATTGAGTAAAAGAGTCGGCATTGTATCCACCTTTCTGGTACCACCGTGAAATACCATGTACTGACTCTTTTTACTATTGTATATCAGCCCATGCTCCGCTGCGTAACGCTCACAAATGTCAAGTAGCTTTTTGAGACCACAGACCGAGGCACTCAGCAAGACCATGTCATCCGCATCGCATAGTTTATGTTATTGAAACATACTCCATCTATATAACAACCGATATGCTTCATGCTGAGCTCCTCAATCAGTCCATTTATATAAAGGTTAAATAGGACAGGTGAGCTTAACCCCCCCTGTCTCATGCCACATTCCAGCTTGTAGGGATCTGACACCGCACCAGCCCATCTAACAATATTTATTTGATTATCATACCAATATTTAAAAGTATTAACCAATTCATGAGGTATATTCGACTTCCTCATCTTCTTCCAAAGAATGTCATATGACACGAGGTCAAAAGCCTTCGAAAGGTCGAGGAAGCAGGCGTAGACGGGCGTTTTTCTTGTATTATAATACTTGACAGCACTCTTAAGACACAATATTGCGGACTCGGTGGGAAGGCCAGAACGAAAGTCGAACTGCGCATCATGACATCTAATATATCTGTTTAAATGTGTATTAAGAATGCTGTCAAATACTTACTTTTGCAATGATAGTTGCTAGCGAGATGGGCCTGTAATTAGAAATATCTGATAGGCTTTTCGTTTTATTTTTCGTTACTGGGACCACAACAGTTTTCATCATATCGTGAGGCAAGTAAGAATGCGATATACAGAGATTATACAGCAAGGCCAAAACTCGCGATATATGAGGGCCAGCATATTGTAGGTGTTCAATGCTTAATCCATCGTGTCCGGGGGATTTTCCCTTGGATATTGATTTGATTGCCCTCACTACATCAGAAGCCCTAACGTTTACCTGTCAGCTATCTCTTTCTGGTCACTCGTACCATCCACAGACAGCGGAAGACCAGGGCGGCTTCTCAGCCGCCTTAAATAGCAATATTGTAAATATTAAAATGTAATGTGTAATATTCATCAATATTATTGGACTTTAATTTTGCTGCCTAGTGCCTAATGTTGTGTTACATGATACTTAGGAGCTGAGCCCTGAGTGACATAGGCTATGTATGTCCCACGAGCGAAGCCGGGGCGGGTCTAATTTTTAATATTTTGAAAAAAATAAAACCGAATATATTCGGTAACTGAGCCGAATAATTCGGCCGAATACGAATAGTGAAAAACATGCCGAATACGCCGAATACCGAATACGAAACGAATATTCGGCGCATCTCTACTTATTAGTATTTATTTTTTCCAGTTTACCATTATTTGTTACCTTATACTATTAGGTTATACACTATTACCGCTGGACTATAAGCTATAATATAAGGCTTATAGCTTATTATAGTTCAGCGGTTCCCAATCTTTTCAGCTTGCGGCGCAGTTACACGTCTCAATATTTTGTCACGGCGAGGCCGCCCCCCATAGTTGATAGTAGCTGGGAGTCAGGGACTCTACCTGGCTATTACAAAAAGATACATAAATAAACATCTTTAGTGATCAAAGTTAGGTTAAGCAGGTAAATGAGCTAAATAATAAACAAAATAATTGATCATCTACTGTATACCTGCTTTACATAATTAATATTACTTATAATTTTATTTTAAAATATTTGTGTTTTCGGATAATGATGGAGGATCGACTCACAGCGCCCCTCTTGCCTTTCCAACGGCGAACCTCTGTAGGTGTAGCATGGTCACCATAGAAACATTTTCTTTCTACTAAAGAATAGACCAAGTGACAGACAATGGAAATCCGCCATTTTGTCAATAAAATCTGTCAGTATGTCGATTCTTCGTTCTTTCCCATTTCTACTGTTGTTATGCTAGGCCTGCACGCATTATACAGCTCGACAAGGCCTTTTAAGAACGTCATGGCGAGAAAAGGAACTAACGCTTCTATCATACAAAAACGTCATTTTTGACAGTTCTCCTTTTTACCAGCAGCGCCCTGTCCACGTTCATTTAAAGCTTTGGAGCACTTAGGGTTAATTGCACCAGAAGCGTAGTTAAAGTTAAGGTTATCGTCAAATATGGTGACTTTTGCTGGGGATTTGACAGTTTATTTCACATTTTGTTATGGTTAAAGTTAAAGTTATAGTTAAAGTAGGTTGATGCAACTCTGCACTCTAAACCTTACCTCGTACCTCGTTTTCAGGTCACACGATCTGCGCTTTGGGCGACGGCGCGGCGTGGCCGGTGCAGGGCCTCATCCGCCACTTCCGGCCGGAGCTCGAGCGCCGCATGGAGGAGTACAGCCGCCAGCACGGACCCAGCAAGGCCGAGCGACTATACTAGACACAGCAGACACTTCCATTCGAAGTTAATAAAAATGTAAAGATGGAGTTCTGTAAACCATTAGCCGCGTACTGACCAAGCGAGCAACCTCGCGAGGCATGGCTGAGCCACCATAAGGCCTTGCATCGATGCTCAGTTTAACTTGAAACGCAGTAACTAACACGCAACGAATAAACGAGGCAAAACACTTCCGTGTTGAGTGAGCGCGGCAAACGTACCGGGGCGCCTTTGAGCATCGACAGAAACCGACAACGCTCGGCTCGAGCCGCGGCACGCTCGAGCGAGGCAGTGCGTGCGTTTAACTCGGGCGAGGCACGTCTTGACCGACCGAGAATTTGCCGCGCGAGGCTGCTCGCTTAAGGTGACGCCTTGATAATTTGGCTGTAGCGATGTCCATTTTTCTCAGCAATGACTAAAGCTAAGAAATTAAAGTTCACTGTCAGTATTCATCATGTCTTTGTCTTTGAATTACCCATAGCATAACACGATTGGTCAACTTTTATAACAGAATAATCAATCAAAAAGGCCTCTGTAAAAAAAGGGATTCCTATTTTGCCAACAGAGGAGTGTGATATAAGTTTCCAAAATTTGTACATAAATTGGTAGTATACACTTTAATTTGTCCATAGCTTATATGAAATGTATTTATGGTTTTTAAATTAGGTACGCGACAAAAACCATTTTGTCGCTACGCTCTTTCAATTTTTTGCTGTTCCATTGCTTGTTTTCTATGAGAGGCCGGGCCAGCCCCGCATAGAAAACAAGCAATCTCAAACACATCCAACACGGTTTTTTACTTTAACATGGCGTCACCTTAATAAGTATGCGGCTATTGAAAGGCGCCTCGCTGTATAGTAAACATAACAAGTAACAATATTACGCCTTATTTTGCACGCAAGTCGCAACATGCATAAAACTCCGTTTTGTCAGAGCCCTCTCTTTACTTTTTTATTCGGTCTATGTGATTTGGCGGCCATTGTTGCCGAAATAGAAAAATTTTCAACTTAGATACGCCAGAGGAAGTTTACCTTACATCAGCTAAATAGTGACTAACAATAAACATTCTGTACGGGAAATATTGTGTAAATATACAATAAAACATCATCATTCTTTTTTAAATGTCAGTTACATTTGACATTCCTCCGTCTTGTTTTTTTTAATAAAATATTACCTAAATGTTTCGACTATTTTGTATTCATTTTTGTAGTAAATTCGAGCATAATAATAAAGTTTGATTAGTTCCATTATAAATATTGTCCCATAAGTTTATCACATTCACATCATATACTTTCGTTGTGAGTTGATCTATATTACCACTGATTTAGTATAAATTAATTTAGATTTTCGTCACCATCTTAAGGTCATTGAAATACTTTAATTTTGTTACATCTAAGAATATAGTTTACTTTGAGCTAGGAGACTTTTATTTGCCTTTTCGGTGACAATTAACGGAACCAGAACCATGTAATGTTTTAATTATTTGCAGTAGATAATAGGTATGTAATCATTAAATAAAACTTATCGAATTTAACGTGATTTTAACATCGGTTTGAATTCTAAATCCAACTAAACTAAAAAAGAATTCTTTAAAATTAGGTGTTTTGAATTGAATAATATTATGATAATATTCAATGTAACACCTATATCTTTTCCTCCTATTTAAAGATTTATAATCTTCAGATCGAAGTGTGAGGACGAAGTATGTCGTCTTATGTATATTGAACATTTGAACACTCGTTTCCTGCGAGATAAGGCGCTGCAAATAACTTTACACATTCTATTGCAATTAACATAATTTCTTATCAGACGTAATTATACCTACGACGTTATATAACAGAATGTTCGTTGTCTGGTTTTTCGTTATTTTAAGAAAAATGCCATTATGAATTTTAAATACTGTAGATATATTTTTGGTCTTTAACTTATCAATTCAATGAAGTAGTAATAATAATAATGATTATAGGTCTACCAGAATCTAAATGGAAAATTTTGACGGTAGATTTTCAAAAAATATCCTTGATCATTGGATAAATTTATTTATTTGCATGTTTCACACACAGAATCAGCCGCTATAAGGGGAAAAAGGATCAAAATGTTTTATTCCAATTATTACCCCCGTATCGCTAGTCAACTTATTTTCTCACTTTTTGCCATCAGATTCTGGTAGACCTATAAATGGGGTGATGGGATCATAATAAAAGGGTAGTTTAAATTTTTAAAATCGTTTATTCCCTCTATCATTCCTCCTCTTTTGATAACCTTAAAATAATCTTAGCTCTATTTACAGTTTTATATAAATAAAATATTAATAGTATTTTACAGAGGTCTACTATTGTACAAAACGCTTTCATCGCTGAAAGACTTGACTCGACACTTTCATGGAGATCCGACACGAATCTCGAAAGTCAGTGCAACAAAAATTGATTGATAAAAAATAACAAAATTTCGATACTTATGGTAACATTTTGATTTTGGAACGATTCAAGTCGTAGTCGATTTCACAGCTGCCACTACGTACCCAATACATCTAATAGGAAGGAGTGCCGCAGTTACGCCCGCATACAACAAATAAATTAGTTTCAAATTAAATAAATGGCACAGACCAAATATTCGGTACGCAGTGAGTTCACAAAACAATAAATCGATTTAACAAAACAATAATTTTAAGCGCCAAATGATCACAATTCAATAAAACCAAATCGAAAACAATATAACTCTACCATGGAAGCAACTGATCGTTGTGCGACAAAAGAGAACTTTTGCGTAACAACAAAATGGCAATCGAGTAATCGCTAAATAACATCGGTGGAGATCACAAGTACACGATATAAATTTAACTTTATATAAATACAAAATATACATACTTTAAACTAGCAACTTCAATGCAATATATATCCGTCTATAATGTTGTGAAATTATTGCGGCTCTGGGTGAGTTACTTTTGAAATTCGAATTCTCGTCGACTTTTCGGCCAATCGGAGCGCGCTACGCGCCTGCAACGTCACGCGGCGCACGCGCCATTGGTCCAAATCCGATCGGACTAATTCGAAACGAAATTAAACATCTATTTCAAAATTGATTTCAAAAGTAAGACACTGGTAAACGGTAAATCACCCTGAAATGGACCGTCGAAGTGGTGCAAAGCCGGGCCCCTAGGACACGGGAAATGATTTCACAACAGCATTATCAGTCTCACATCGCTCGTATCGAACGCCCCATACACGTCGGCCGAGAGGGTAGTCGATAGAAGCCGCACAACATTATTCTAGTAGTATCATGTTGGAATTATGCGATTCCTATCGGTACCGTTCCCGCCTCGACTTCATAAATAATGGACGAGCGGACCAGCCGCCCCCGTCCGTGGCTCCTACGATCACTAAATTAAAATCTCGAATGAGACCTTTTATTTGGCTTGGGATACTACTTACTGAAATTATACACTGATGTGGCGCGATACTCGGACCGAGATTTCAGTGAGCGACCACAAGCGTGCACGAAATTAGGCCGGAATAAATTAGCTCCGCACGGATACCGCACAGCCCTAGGCGACTCTCGACGGCCGCCATCGCCGCTTCTTAACAATAAATAACAGGAATAAAACTAGGATTAAACGGAAATCGAAATGCCAAACGTGACGCGCGCGTCGAAAGTCGGGAGGTACAGCCCTGCGTCGCTCGATAGTTGCACGAATAGTGGACAGCGGCGCCTCCGTCGGGTGGCCGGCACCGGGTCGGCGGCGGCGGCTGCTCACTGGTGCGGCTCACGATGGCGGCGGAGTTGCGGCAGCGCGGGCCGGCGGTCAGTGGTCTTCGTCCACGGGCAGGTCGGGCACGAGGCGGTCGTGGCTGGCGGCGGCGCGCGGTGGCAGCTCGTTCCGCGGGTCCCGCGCCAGCCAGGGGTGCCGCAGCACGTCCCGTGCGCTCAGCCGCTCGCCCGCCTCCCGCCGCAGAAGCGACCTGATCAGGCACTTGCCCCGCGACGACAGGCACTCGGGCACGACGAAGTAGCCCCGGGAGATTTTCGCGAACAACGATGCGTGCTCCGAATCGTTGAAGGGATACCTGAAAACGAAGGATAGGTCAATTAGTACCGGTTTTAAAAATTCTAAACCAAAAAACGAGAGCTGCAATCGTTTCCAAAATGGGATCGTTAAAGTTTAAAATGAAGTTAAGTCGAAATTGATTGTCATTTGGGGAAGCAGATGCGCGAAACAAAAACTCAGGTAGAAAGATAGAACCCTTCCGGCGACAGGTGAAGGCGGCGATTGCGGCGAAATCCCGAATTCAGAATATAAATTACGGGTGCCCGGGCACGAAAAAAACAAAACAAAGCACGCGAGCGGCAGGTGGAGGCGAGGGGGTGCGCTCCGGGGCGGGGAGCAACGTCTTCGCCACATGACCGCGGCAGGTGCGACGATTTCACGAGACCCATTTATATGTGGGTGATATAATTGTTGGCCGTTGGCGCGTAACGGCCGACAGGTGATCATCCCCGTCGCCAACGGTCGCCGCGACCCCCGCATTGCGATCTCTAAAACCAGTAAGTCCCACGCTAGCAGGTGAAGACGCCCACCCCCTCGTAATAATTATTAAGCGCACTCAATGGCTAACCCATTTCGAAGCCAGCGAACGTAACTTGTGTACAATGCTTACCTTCCGACGAGCATGGTGTAGAGAATGACGCCGAGCGACCACATGTCCGCGGCTCGGCCGGAGTAGGTTCGGTGCGCTCGCAGGATCTCGGGGGATACGTACGCGGGACACCCGCGCTTGTCCTGAAGCAGGTCCTCCTCGGGATCGTCCAGCACGACTGCGTCCTCTAGCGTTTCTAGTTTTAACGTAGTCCTGTAACAAGAGGAGACCACTTTTAATACGTGTCGCGTTTATCAAACGTAATGTGTAAAATATGGGTAAATACTAAATACATGTCGATTGTCGGTTTCATTTAACTGTCTAGTCTAGAGTCCGTTTAACCCGCAACATTGCCAGGTCAACTGCGCTCGTGCATCATGCGATGACCCAAATAAATCGCAACGTTATGTCAGTAATCAGTATAGTAACGTGATATTAGTTAGCTCCGTCAGTCCACGAGGATTCGAAGGAGGCTTCGAGTGATACATCATCTTAATTTCGCAAGCGTCATAAGTCACTCGAAAAGTTTTGTTGTCTTGGCATAATTTCAAAACAGTTTTTGTTCACGCTTTTCGCGACGCATGCAAGAATAATGTCATGTAAATAATTATACGGTGAACCATAAAGTTGTTCGGTGACGTAATAGGTTTTGTTTCATCACATCCACGGGCTTTGGGCGCATTGCGACCTCGCGTTTCACAGGCGCCCCGCGCCGCATCATTTCGAAACGCATTAAGTGCACACTTCGAAACAGTACACCGTTTCGTATGATTACTTATTATACGGATGAAACATCGTTGCCCAGATATTAGAATATCGTGTTAGCGAGTCGGGGGCCGCGGCCGGGGCGCAGCGCGCCGGAGTGCATAATGTGAGCCTTATTAGGGACACGTAAGACCCAACTCGCGTTTCACCCTAGGCGAGTTTTAAGTTCCCAAGGGAGAGAGCTATGAGAGTGCCAATATTTACTCGTTGGTATAAAAGGCATCTGTTCCAATTTACATAGGCACGCTACTTCCCTTAAATATAAAAAAAAAACGTTTCATTTGGGCACAGTGCACACAGCTCAGAACGAGTAGGCCCACGATTTTATTTTTAAAAAACTAGTCGAACTGTGGAGGCAGGTGCTACAGGGGAGGCGAGCTGGCGAGAGGAGTATTAAATAACGAGTACCTCGGGCTCTATTTATAGTCATTACTGTGATCAACACGAGCGCTACAAAGAAAACGCTTCGTAAACATTTTATAGATGACGGAACACCGAACACCTATCGCTCACTATAATGCTTAGGACCTAATACTTGATGAAGTACCGGCGATACGTAAGATTCGATTGCCAGTGTTCCGAAATCCGAAGGCAATAAATATCAGCAGGCCTACTATCAACTTTTAAAAGACGACTCAAATTCAGAGCAGCTTAATTTGGGTTCCTAAACAAAATCGCTAATATTCGTACCATCACCTTATTAAAACCGCGCCTCAATTGAAACGTTAGGAGCCGAAAAGAACGAATGAAGTCGTAAAAAAAAAACACATTTGTCTCTGAACCGCAATCCCAGGGTCGAAGTGGGAAAGAGACAACGCTATACGAATAATGAATAGGCTGTTTCTCTTGATTCGAATGCCGCGTTCTAAAACTTTGTATCGTCTTCATAATACTGCATCTAGTTGGTATTATTTTATAAATTCTAGTTAAAAAGTGACACTAATTTTCTAATGATATGTACTTAGTATGAGAAAAGTATTTTATTTATAGTTCTTGTATCGGATACAAAATTTATCAAGTTTTCGAACGTGTGTTATGTGACAGTTCGTGATGTTAGCAGGGTTGCCAGGTGTTCGGTATTCTACCGAACGGTAGTGTATTTTTGTGTTATAAGTTAATAATATTAGATTATGTAAATAAATTATTATAACTCTTTTAAGGTTCCATTCCATGGGTACGGACCCAAAAGGTATTACTAAAACTTCGTGCCTGTCCGTCTGTCTGTCTCCAAGTGGTATCTCAAGAACCGCTATAGCTAGACTTCTGAAATTTTCACAAATTGTGTATATTTGTTGCCGCTAAAACAACAACTAAAAATAAATTAATAAAATAAATATTTAACAGGGGGCTCCCATACAACGAACGTATTTTTTTAATTTTTTTTTCTATATCAGTAATAATAATAAGGTAAAATTTTCACAAATGCCTTAATAATTATACAAATTATGTACTTTAATAATCAATTGTATGTAAATGTACTTGCGGAAACCTTTATTCGTGAGTCCGACTCGCACTTGGCCAATTTTTTGTTTGTTCGGTATTTATTTGAAAACCTGGCAACCCTGGACGTGAGTGTGGCGGCCACAGATGAGAACACAAGCGAGTGGCGGCGGCTTCGAAATTTTGTAAACACCAAAGTACCTATGTTGTGATTGTGTAAAAGATTCAACAAAGATTGAAATAATAATGGCGTAAGTTATAAAAATATATTTAGTTATTCATAAACTGCGATTTCATGTGTTTAATACAATAAATGAGACATTATAACGTAATAATACAGTATAGTTCTTATCAAAACTTTTTCAAGCGGACTGCATACCGACTGGGTTGTTTTCAAGTGGTTGAAGTGTATTTTTTTACAGTGGAATTCCTTCGCGTCGCAGAGTTACATACGCCCAGCTTGAGCAGTTATGGGAATTCCTCAATAGAAATAGGCATATTGCCACAGGTTTTAATAAAACTGCTCAAGCTAGGGAATTCTCAAAGAGAATGTGGGAGGAGGTAACACAAACATTAAATTCTCATGGAGATGGAGCTATAAAAGACTGGAAAGGATGGTGCAAAGTAAGTATTTTAGACGTGGGAGAGCCATGCTTCGGCACGAATGGGCCGGCTCGACCGGAGAAATACCACGTCCTCACAGAAAACCGGCGTGAAACAGCGCTTGCGCTGTGTTTCGCCGAGTGAGTGAGTTAACCGGAGGCCAAATCCCCTACCCTATTCCCTTTCCTACCCTCCCCTTACCTTACTCTATTCCCTCTTGAAGGCCGGCAACGCACCTGCAGCTCTTCTGGTGCTGCGGGTGTCCATGGGCGACGGAAGTTGCTTTTCATCAGGTGACCTGTTTGCTTGTTTGCCCCCTTATTTTGTAAAAAAAGTACCTATAGGTACCTATGTATATTTAAGTATGTACCCAGTACCATCGAGGAAATTGATTCCTAGGCAGTTGACAGACCAACGTCATTTGTCGGATCATGTCAATTCAATGTTAATTTTGATCTGTCGCTGGGTTTGACGTAGCGCGACCAAACTACGTAGGTCCCCCATCTGCCTAGGAATCAACTTCTCTGATGGTACATACATATAGTTTTTAAATTACTTATTTAAAATTACCTACTTTAGCATAAGAACTTTAACTATTCCGAAGAAGAGGAAAACAAAGTATTTTGTAAAAGTGATATTGTTATTTTATTATTATATTAATTATACATATACTAATTTTATGTTTAATTTTCAGTACTGGAATGATTACAAATCAAAATTGAAAAAAATGTCAGCAGCGCTGAGGGTTTCCCAGCAGCGGACCGGAGGTGGCCCATCCCATGTCAGGGATATGAATGAAATTGAAAAAAAATTTTTAAACTTATTGGGAGAAGACTTCGGTCAAGGTGTACCAGGAGCAAGAGTGGAGCCATTTGAAGAGGTATAAAATTAAGTATATTTATTCTTTTTGTTTACACCGTGCACCACAACAGCAAATGTGTGGCAAGTGGCAACAAATACATAATATTATAACAACTACTTACATTCAACTTTTTTGTGTAGTTATTGTTATTTATTATAATTATTAAATAAAATATATTTTTTTAAATTGTGTTAATGAAGGTACCAACATACTTATCAGATCAATGAGATTTGATTGTTGTTGATCTATTTATTAAAAAACAATAACTTTCAGGTTGCTGAAGAGACACCTTTGATAATAAGGCAGGCTGTAGAGAGTTCAGAGGTGTCTCAGAGCATTTTAATGCCAGAACCTGTGCCAGGACCATCCAGCAGGATAACGCCTCCACCAAATGATGCTCCCGGTCCTGAAAGTGCAGCACACGCAACGGGTGCAGCGCAGGCCGAGGAGTCGCCCTCGGCTGGCGTGCCGCAGACTCCTCCGCGCGGGTCGCCCACCGCGCGCGGCGAGCGCACCACCCGCCCCCCGCGGAGAGTCTTCTCCCCCCGCCGCCGGAGGGTGCCTGCGGAGCCACCTATGACGCAGCAAGCAGCTCGTCGTTTGCTTGTGCAAATTTCAAATAGACGAGCTGAAATGGAGGAGCGTAGGAGCACTTTGCTGGAGCAAGTGGTGCGGGAGCTCAGAGAAATAAAAGAAGTTTTGCGATCACGGTAATATTTAAAATTGTTTAGGTAGTAGAAAAAATAATCTGGTGTTCTTTATTTATAATTACATTTAAAAACTAAAACTATATAAATATACCTAAATAAAAAGTATATTTAAAAATAAATTATAATTTTATATTTCAGGAACGGCGAGCTTCCCACAACCGAAGAATTAACTGATTCCTAGTAGCGACTCCTTGTTGAAGTGCCTGGTTATTGCTATTGGTATTTGGCTGATCTTCAAATGGGACACCTAACTGCATCTGTGATTCCTCCATTATTTCCCTACTACTCAGTTGTGGTGCAGGAAGATTGGCTCTATTACAAATGTTGTGTAATATAACACAAGCATTTACAATAGAGGCAGCAACCCGTGGCTTGTAATGGAGAACTCTATGCACCAGAAGGCAGCGAAAGCGTGCTTTTAGAAGACCGATAGTCCTCTCTATGACATTCCGAGCCCGAACATGCAAGTCCGTGTAGTGGCTTTCAGGTGTGTTTGGGATAGCATTGACGATTGGGGTCATCAAATATTTCCTTAGGGGATATCCAGAATCACCTGAAAATATAATATTTATAATTAATACAATATAATATGTACATATCTATCAAATGTCACATAAATTGTTTCATAATCTATTTCTTACCTACCTAGTAACCAAGTTGATTCTTGTAAATTCTCAAGATGGTGTTTTATAGGGTGGTCATTCCAAATGAAAGAATCATGTGTAGCTCCACCGAAACTAGCGTCCACACTTATAATTTGCATATCTGCATCACAAATCTGTAATTCAAACAAAAATACTTAATTAAAAGGTTTTTATTAGATGAGGTTCTCCGACACTGACAAAGTATTGTAAATGTAAAAGTATGTAAAATTGTATGCTGCGTTTTAACGCCAAAACGTCTGAATGAAATTTTTAAGTGATATTTTGATATCCAAGGAAGATTAGTGTCCTATAGTTTTTATCACCAAAATTTTAAGGGTTATAAAATTGCGGGCGGAAAGCTAGTAGGGTAAAGCAGTTTTTTATACAGTTTTGAGTTGTAGAACTTGTAGATATTGTTGAGTTTTTTGTTCCTATGTTCCTGTGTAAGATTTTTTAAGTAGGAAATTGTTTTTTTTATTGATATCATAGATGTAGATCTAAGTGAACTTTAAGATTTTTTATGTACTTATTTAATATTATCATAAGATGTTTTCTTGTTTGTTTTCTTTTTAAGTTGAAACTAGACTAGGTGCAATAGTTTTTTAATAGAATATAAAACATAAGTTGATGTGTGATTAAGTTATGTTCCTGTTACTTTATTATAATATGAAAGAAAATATTTTATGGATATTATGGTATTACATTACTTACAAGTTGGACATTAAGGGAATGATAGTGTTTTCTACAAAAATAACGCTCCTCATTTCTATTTGGCCTGACTATTGCAATTTGTGTGCAGTCAATGCATCCCACAACACCTGGTATGCCAAATTTGTGATAAAACCTGTAAAATTGAATATAGTGTTAGTTAATATAAAATGAAAATTAGGACTTATTTCATAAAATGTCTATTTGTTTACTTTTACTCACCTTACTCTAATTTCATTTCTTTCATCATTGTTCTTTGGGAAAGTGATGTATTTTTTTCGCATTTCAATAGAATCTATACACGCAGTCACTTGAGCAATCACCGATGAAACTGTCTGTTGTGCCATTGAGTGCGCACTTATATCTCCTACGGGTCTTTGGTAGGAGCCGGTTGCATAGAATGATAACGCTGTTAAAACCTGAAAAAAATTAGTAGGTACTTACTGATTTATAGATATTACATAACACCAAGTACTTACGTAAGTATCAAAGTGAGAAAAAGGAAGCATAAAATGCAACTTATTGTGTGACATACATATTGTATATTAATTTAGTCCTTACCTTTGTTTCTACAGAAATATCTGTGGACCTCCTTGGCGCTTTCATCGCCGGTCTTATCTCGTCACATAATCCGATTACCAATTCTTTGGAAAGACGATAACGTTTTATAAATTTATTATCTTCCAAATCGAATGGGTCGAATTGTGCTCGAGCGTCCAGTCTCCTTCTCCTCAAGGAGTTTTCTTCACTATCGGCTTCTAAGAACTCCAAAAGCATCAATTCGTCGTCACACATCCTTACGAATAAAACTGCACTTTAAACTTTTTGTAGAACTATCGAAAACAATGCTATTTGATAGCAATTTATGTTTTTACGCGACGACACTTAAATTCACTACTTTTTTATGACTTTAAACAAGTAAAAATTAAAAACTAACAACAAAAGAATCAATATCAGCATCAAATTTACTAACTTGTTTTGAATCGCAAGTTTTGACAGTTGAGCGATTTTGTTTAGGCTCGAATGTCAGATAAAGTAAGGTGATGGTACGAATTTACCTTGAAAAAGAGTGAACGATATTGGAATGCGGTTTAGTTTAGGCCAGTTTAGGTGTCGACCTAAATTGGTTCGTAAAACGAAGTTGATGGTACGAAATATCAAATGCCATTCAATTTAGGTCCTAAATTAAATCGTATTAAGCGTTGATAGTAAGCCTGCAGGTAAGCTCAAAGCGAAGTTGCAAAACCGAGTTGCGGTCCGTACAGCTTGACAAATAGTCTGCCTTAAGAAACGAACGGACCGTCGTCGCGTCGCGTCGTCATTCGGCGGAGGTGTGTGCCGCGATGTAGAGCAGTGTTCCAAAACGGTACTACAATTAATTTCAGAACATCCTGAGTAATATTCTCCTTTCGTCACTACATCCACATCGCTGTAAAGTGTAATATAATATTGTAATACTTATAAATTATAATGAAGCATCTAAATTAAATGACAATGACATCTTATTGTAACATGATAGACGATAGTACACTGTGCGGTGCGAGTATGCGCTTTACCGCTCGACTGCTGACGTAGGCTGCAACGGTAAGCGAAGGCCTAGCATGATTAACATAACGCAATGCTGCAGTGGCGATAATTTGAGAAGCGAGATAAGGAGTCATTTGTTATTAACATATTTATGAGCCGATCGTGACAATATGGAGCGCTCGGCTTCAGCTAAAGGTTACCCTCGTTATTAGTTGCAACATAAACCGCAGTCGTTCAATGTTTATCTCCGAGATTAGTACCTAATTAGATTTCAAAAAGGATTAGAGTCGAGACGTTTTCGAAATTATAATTTCTATTCGAAATACATTCTGGCTAATGTTAGCAAATGGCTAGTCCATTGCAATGACAAATTGTAAATGGTAATGCGAGGACACTTGCAGTAATATTGCATGTATTAAGAAGCAACGCCGGCCCTTTTTTAATAATTAACCGGTGAGCGGAGCGGGAGGCCTCGTATTCGTTTAGGCGCGACTGCGCAAGACAACTCCTAAAACGGATACGAGGACTTATCCTAATTAAATCCCTTACGCCGGCAAGGCTAAAGTGCGATGTCTGCAGTTGCAATCGATTCGTATTTCGCAACGTAAATAAGTTAGTCGGTGTCGTAACGCGGTCGGAAGGTTGGCCGGATTTCCGAGCGTGTTCCGAGCGGTGGCCTCGAAGGATTCTCGGTTACGCGGCGGCCGGCGGGACCGCGAAAGGACAGCGCCGTGCTACGGTCCAATTGACGTGCGCTACCCGCGCGGTGCGTGCTGCGTGCTCTACCTCCCCGTCCGCCCCGCCCCCCGCCCGCCCCCGCGACACCGAGGTCACGTGTCACTCTTTTGACATTTAATCTTCTTAAATTGCCCATTCCAATTAGAACGCTGCAGTTACCTGAATTACAGCAAACCCTCTACAAATTAACTAAGTGTGCAGCTGAGTAATACAGCCTTTTAATGGGACAGAGTTGTTAACGAACACGTCATCTCGTTCCCCCCCCGAGGAGCGTGTTCAAACCGACGCTGCGTTTGTGTAACGTCCACGTTGCAATAATTATTAACTAACAAATAATTTCTCAGTACTAGCACGCCAGTCGCCACTCAAAAGCCACCGCGAACGTGAAATATGTCTATTCGCCTTTCTTTTTACTGCAACATTTTCCTTATTAATGTTACGTGTGAGTAATTAGCGGCAATTAATTTAGTAACGTCAGAAAAAGACGTAATCGATTAAATTACACCCGATGAAGTCAAAAATGAAACCGATAGAGGCTCGGTAGTTATCGGCTCGTAGCTCGTAACTCGTATGCCCATTGCCCTGTGTATGCCACAGATAGTGTAGGTCGGAGGAGATCGCCCACAATTAGCGGGATGCGCCGGCGCAGTTTCGCAATTGTCGCTGTTGCTCAACTCAACCCTGACAGTTTCGAAACAAACAATAGCACTCAGATGCAGCACACATGCATGCACTTCCTGCTCGACTTTATATCGCCGCGCTTTGACGGAGTTGCGCAACGCTGGCCGCTGGCGCTTCGCACGCGTCGACAGTCGACACACGAAACACGAGCGATGCATCGGCCGTTGCGAAATTTTTGATTTAATAACCTACGCAAGCTATGCATAATTCGTCGTTCGCGTTAGTTACAGATGGATCTGTGCCCTGCGTTAGTCATAAGTTTTCGTAACCCGCATTGTAGACGCGTGTCGCAAGCGTTGCCTCACAGCCGCGGCGAGGAGCCGGGATACATTGGGAAACTATCCCGACAATGCTCATATACAGCTGTTACGTTGCGCCATCGCCCGCCGCGTTTTAAACGAAATTAATAACTCAATTGAGTCAAACGAATTGCAGCCTATATACGTGTTTTCTTTATTTATTTATCCATTACGTACCTCACCCGAGTTTCGACAGCTCGTGCTAGGTTCTCGAAATGTAGCCTATGTAGGTTACATTTCGAGAACCTAGCACGATAATAAAACTTGCACCGTGCAATGTTAAAATATTTTTATCGTATTGGGATTTGGGACATAAGTCCGTAACTCCGTAGAGACTAGAGTCATAATTCCCACACTATTTACGACGAACGGTCATGCATGCGCTAGGTCTACGCAATGTGATTAGAATTTAGGTCTGAAAACCGCACTGGCTGTGGCATGGGTTGCTTTATCGGAGCTGCGATAACGCAAGGCGAACATTTTGAAACCGAGCGCTGGGCCGCTTGCGAAAACGCTAATGTGAGCATCGGTTGCAAAATTGTTTTAGTTTTTAAATCTCAAATACCAAAAACTATTGCGAACGTCGAGCCCAATTTGACGTTTTATAGATGCGGCAAACTTTTGCGCAAATGATTCGGTATTCGGTAGGCGGGCGGCGTCCGCGTGCGGGACAAATGTCACAACTCAATGGATTATGAGGCGTTGCGATATGGCATGTTGCAAGCCCGGGCGACGGTCCAAGGCGCCGCCGATCCCGTGTTGCAACTGCGGACTGCGGAACGGGCGCCACTCCAGAGCCCGTTGCGCAAACCTTCGCAACCGCGTAATTGGCCAATTGCTCGGCGCATCTCGTCTCTATGCGCACCCGCGCGCCGCGTTCACGAAACACGAGTGTCCAACGACCCCGGACTCTTCTATTACGCAAAAATTGCGCAATCGAAGAAAGCGCTCCGACTACCGCGTGCAGAAACGAAATTCTTATTGATCTCGGCCCGTCTCGAATCACTGCAATTACACCGTTACGTTGTCGCGAGTGTTAAATCCGGTGAACGGTCGACTTTCTATCGCGGGGTCGGTGTACGCGGCTCCGTGTCGCAACAATTTCTCCAGCTCGCGAGCGAAGAAAGCGCGACCTCCGCGTTTTGCAATCGCGCTCCGGCCGCAGCCCGCCAGGGAGAAAGAGGTGTCGTAGAAAGTGCTCACCGCGATAGTTCATAGTACACTCAGCCGGCGGCGGTTGCACCAGAATCAGAGAGTTCTACAATCTACAGCCTACTGCGTCCAGCCCGCGCGTCGTGTGGGTCCAATTTGAATAGTTAATATACCCAAACAATATTTCTAGCAATTATTGGGCAAGTCACTTACGCAAGCCCCGATAAACGACTGGGCGTATGTCACCGCGCGTGAAATACTTCCGTTCATTGACTCTCTCCCGATATAACTTTGCCCCATTGCGATGTCCGTTTCGAAACATACTGTCGAGACTCGAGACAGCACACGTGTAACAAATCGAGGAGCGTCTTGAACGATATTTACATAAAAAGCACTTAGGAAAAATCGAGTGATTCCGGTGCCCTGGCATCTCGGCTATGCACTACGAATTTCTGTCGCGTAGTCCCATCTATTTGTAATTTGCAGGATTGCAAGTACGTAATCGTTACACAGATAACCGGTGCACTAGTTTACGTATGCACTTTCATAACTCGTTACGTTTAAGTCGTCTTTTCTAAATGTTGTGAAACGTACAGGTAAAAAGCTAGAGTAACTTCGTTACATAGCAGATGAGTAATCGGGTGTTATAAAACAATGCAGTTTGTAGAAACATGTGATTAATCGTGATTCGTGTGACAACATAATTTCATTCGCTGAAAGTTTTCACGCGATCTGCGAGCACGCAAACGTTTTGAATCCCATCGAGTACATAACCGATGCATCTAAAGTAATCGTAGCTTTTACACCTGGCGACAGGTGCGTATGCGCTGCACTCTCATCCGCCGTGGACGCCATAGCGAGAATACCATAATGGGCAGCTGTTTATATTTGTCGCTCGACAGATGTGGTCTAGATCGGCCGATAAATAAAAGAGCAAATCCGTATCCCTAAAAACGCCTGAGCCGTTTCCGCTCCGGCCATGCGCAGCCGGAATACGATTGTTCCACCCTGCAGTCGTTTCCTCCTCATTATTATAAATCGGAAATGTAATTTTAAATGGGCTCCTCTGAGCGCACACTTAGTGTGACGCCAGTATTTGGTAAGATCTTGAATGTAGAATTAGACCGATTATAAATCATTAGAGCAATGCGGCGTCGCAACTCGCAAGTCGCAACCTCTCGCAATGTGTAGTGAATTTAGACTGAGCGGCCGAGCGATATCTCGAAATAGATAACGAGATGCGTTTACCCGACGATCGTTCATAAAATAAAGCGACAATGGGCTTATGAAGTCGATTAATATGCGGCCGGGCCAAGGCACCTCGCGTCACGAAGCCTTTGAGCAACCCTCGTTTTGTAACTATTGAGGAGATTTGCAAAACGGCACGCGTATAGTTCGCGCCGCATCGAGCGTTGCGACTTGCGTCTGCGCTCCATTTCAAAATGTTTGCACACAGCGAAACAATCGTCCGTCTCTCTCCGGTAGGTGGGTGTGGACTGGCCTCAAAACACGCGCATTCTTTAGCTGGGTCGTTCTATTTTTTCGGTCCCATTTGCTTTCAAGATCAAAATTTGATATTTACGAAATGATTTTTTTCGATCAAATACTTTTAAAATGTTAAGTCTATGGTGTTCTACTTTGCCACGTATTGTGTATTTCCGTAAGATAAATAATCAAAAAGATATTTATCATCAAATAGCCAAAATTTCATTTCCCTCGACTGTACACTCCCAGATTTCTTAGCTTAGACACAATTTCCTAGGAGTTTTCGTAATAAATCTTATTATGTTTTTTACTGGAACATTAGCTTAAATACTCATATTAACCTTTTTAAACATAAGAATGAACTCGGGTATCTGCAACATTGAGAGAACGCAGGTTTTAATTTTGTCACGCGAAATAATTCATTTCTTTTCAAGCAAATGGTTTTTATGTTTTTGACCAAATCTGCATCTGTAGATCAACGTGCAAACATGTTTCGCAACCACCGTGCCCATGTCTGCTATACATTATAGGCGAGATAAGATGTGCGCATTGCTTCTCGGAGAAAATTTAATTTTTAGTTGCAATTTCTCGTTTTGTCACGGGTAAGCCTTCATTACCATTCGTTGCCTATTTAAATGACTTTTGTTACTAGTGATTTTTATAATACATTATGATAAAGGCTATTGAAATACCTTCTAAAGATATGTCGCATGGCTTTTGAAAAATACAAGAATGCAACAAAAATTTAAATTAAATGCCAAAACTTCATTTCCATCCACTTCATTTCCATCCATTTCTTCCGATTTTTTAACCAATTTTCCGATGTTTTGGTATTATTTAGTATTTTTATAACAGATTTTGTCCAAATTCTATCTATATATTACATTACATTTTTAATATTTCTTGCTGCGAGTCATTTTGTACCAAATTACCGGTAATCTAAAAAAACAGAGAATGGATTGCTTCATCATCAGTTGGTTCACTTGAACGGTTCTATTTTGGGGGTTCGTTGTCTGTCTCATCACTGTTATCTACTATTAGATAGAAAAGGGGGGATTAATTACGTCTGAGACAATATTTACTTAGGAGAAGTCACTGTCGTTCAAAACAAAGATTTTTACCTAGCTTGTGGATTGTGTAACTCTATATAGATATTGTAGATTTACGCCCTGTCAAAGAAAAGCTTCTGGAGCCTTCAATGAACCGACTAGCACAAATTACTGACAAATAAATATGGAAAATATATCTTCGAATAGATTATTCATGTTCGTCTCATAATGAAACTAAATATGTGATTATTTTCAAATTCACGTCACACACGGATAACCCGGTATATTTTCCTTTTAATAAGTACCTATCTTCGTAGTACTAGTCTAGCTAGTACTTTATAATTAAGTGATTAAACTTAATATTTGAGATTTTAAAATGTTTTTTAAGAATTTAAGACTTTATTAGTTACTGGGACATTATACATATTTTTGTTGCTAAGCATCACTATATCTAATGCTTGTTAATGTATAAAGTGGTGTGTAACAAATTGAGATATTATTTTCAAGAGTTTACTAAAGTTCACTAAACTTGTAGGCGCAAAATTGCATAGAACTGCGATTTGTGAGACTATTTCCTAAAATTTTGTTTTCTTAAAAAATCTAGTAAGTTAATAGTTGGTAAAGTACATGGAGTGTTGATTGTATACGATTATAATATAGTAGAAGTAAAGATTGCTTGCATTTTTTAAATAAAATAATAATGTCTGACTTGTTTCTTACTTTTTAACAAAATTCTTATATTTTAGTTTATTTTTAGTAGATGAGACTTAAATTAAAATACTGATCTCATTACTCATAAAAATAAAACAATAACAAGTATTCTGTTTATAACTAACATGAAATTCCTTATTTTTTTTCGCTTCCATATAACTATTTTTCATTTCCATCCAATCCTTTAAATTTCCATCTTATCGATTTTCATTTCCATCTGTTGCATCATTACCATCCATCTATTTATATCGTAAATATAAATAGCAGACTAAGGCAATTCAGGGATCAGAGTAAGTATACGTACACAAGCCTAAATACAAAATTTTGTCGTAATATCTTAAAAAAAAAACGATTCTACGAAAATGGCCAAATGGGACCGAAAAAATAGAACGACCCAGCTGCTGATATTACTATTACTATTTTTGTATCAGATAAGTATTTAACAACGATTGATCAACGTTTTATTTTAAAATCACTAATCAGGAGGAGGAGCTTGACCATTCGCGCTACTCGATAGGCGATATTCTAGCTGTTATCCCACAAATATGTAAATTTTGTGAGAGGTAAGCTAATTTGCCCGCCGATCGATTAACTTAACTGCGACATTTTATATTGAAACGTGAAACATCATTTACACAGACGCCAGTACAAGAAGCTTTTGAAACTGATGACGCAGACGTTTCGAAAACGCAAAATAAGCGATGCGATTTCGCCTTACGAAATACATTTAACTCGCGGTTGCAAATGCGTGGGACGACAAATAGGTTTAATCTGCGTCGGTTGGTAACACTGCTAGTACCTACCGAGCACTGTGTAGTGTGTAATGCCGTGCATTATACGTTTCTCGTATGCACGTATGTAGACGAGCGAGTGAATTCGTCGCGTAGGTAAATCGTCGTATCATCGATCACTATCGACATTTCACCGTAATCTTATCAAGTAACTTAGAATTTCACCAGTTGTTTATTTATACCGCGATACGATAACCAAATATTTTGTAATGTTCTCGTTGGCTACATGTACACAGTACACTGCAGTAGGTCTGTTTGGCTCTTGCGAAAACGTAACATTAGATCAAGTACACGTTCATTTCCAAATATCATTCGATACTATTTTAGAGTCAAGCCTAATGAGGTCATGCTTAACTGCAGTAGTTACGTTACAGCCTACGTTGCTGAGTGTATCGCCTTTAGACTTATTCTGAATATTTTATATTTTTGCAGTATTCTATTTATATTCGGTTACGCGATGTGCAGGTGTTTTGTTCTGTAAACCTGTTCGCTTTGACGTTGCGTACTTGCTATGTTATCAAGTATTCGAATGATTATAAATAATAATAATATGCACTTAGGGTCCAGGCCCTTGATCGCATAAATTATTTATAGTCGGTGGATTGGAGCCCCCGTTGAGACAAGTTTCGAAAGTTAGCACTTGTCTACATTTTGAAACGCTGCATCCCTGGATTATGCAACTTGCACAGTGCAATTGCATTTTTTTGCGATAACTCAATCATTTTTTTAATTCTTATTTTATTTAGGGATTTTAGCAAACTCAAACATTTGAAATTGAATTATTGCAGAAAATGTCAAGAAGAGAAGAAAAAAGTAAAATTGTTATCCAAGTTACATATCCAGCGTCTGAAATTAATTTTGCGACCCTCCGCATCTCACAAGCACAGCCACAACTCACAAGGGCCACACTTAATATACGTTTGATTTTTATCGTGGACGATGTGGCACAAACCGCACAATGCATAAACACCGGAAAACAACCTCGTCCGAACTCCGACCCCAATGACGTAGCGCACAGTTCGCGGCGATAACACACGCACAGACCGACGATAACATCTAAATAGTACGCCAATACTCTTACATTGACGATAACAATGCTATTATTATTATTTACTTCAATATGCACTCAGTTGATTGGTAGAAAATCGAATATCAGAAACAGTACATAATATAATACATTTCTTTTTCCGTGATCAAAGCATGCCCATTGCCCATACATCAGAATCTTCTTAAACGTGAAGTGGTAAGTCAAAGACAGACATGAGACAAACAGTCACACTTTTGCTTTTATAATGAGCCTGAGTAAATGAGAGCTGCGCGGCGTAGGGAGTTTAGTTTCTAAGAACCGATAAAATAATGCGACGTAAGCTGCACGTAAAAGATGATTGAGCTTTAGATGAACTAGAAAACGTAGACAGATGCAAAGATTGTATATTATAAATACACAGAAATCTAAATAAATAACCCGTTTGTACAGTTATACGAGAGGATATGTAAACAGAAACAGCGACGGAACCAGTTAAAAACATGTTCGCGGATTTCCTTATCTCTTCAGTTTCACGCGAAACATTGATTGTCTCAGATAAGAGGTGGATGGAGTCCAAAACGTGTGAGTTCATGGGCCTAAAGAAAAGAATGTGAAACGGTATCGTTGTGTGAATTGTGGACGTGGATCGAATCGAATTGCGATTACGAAATAGTCATGTAAACACTCAATATAACGGTGTAAGCGCCAGTTATTGATGAATTTTAAAACGAATATGAATTGAAATTTGAAATATTATGTATTTAATCAATTAGGCCTCAAAATATTCAATTCAATGTAGCACGCCGAACAGTACTTTCTCGTCGGATACCGTTTCGTGCTGTGGCACGATTTGGTGTCAGTGAATTTCGTTTACACGCAAATATTTTTGTTCGATGGTTACCATCGAGGTAGGTATTTGTGTTAAGCTGCGCAAATACTTTTTCTCCGTGTACTTATTAGGATGAGATCATATAGGATCAACGATCCCAACGTACGCTCAAAGCGATGATCAATTGAAGAGGCGGTCCACAAAAACGGTCGTTCACCTCGCGATTACTTTACTTCTGCATCGAGTGACGTAACTTGGAAAGTGCGGAAATGGTGGTTCTAAGTGAGAGCAACTCTCCGAAGACATTCGAGTCGGCTTATTATATCATATCTGAGGAATGAACGCGGGGAAAGGTCGGTGAACTTGCGAAACTTCACCTGTCGTACTCGAGGGGAGCGAGCGCAACAAAGTGCGTGACAATAGATACACTTGACGGCGACGTCAATGCGATGAAAAAGGACCAGCGCATCAGCTGATACAAAGATAGCAAGCAGTAAGTATATTTGCAAGCAATTCCGGTTCACTACGGGCGACGAGCCCCGAATCCGACGGCTTGCACAAGACGACGGAAGAGAGTGCGGGCGAAACGGCACATTACTGTGATGCAATAAAGAAAGTGCGGAACCGAAGTAGGTTTTCTAACGCGGTGAACGTACTCGGCCATTAGTCGTGTATCGTTGGCTCGGTGAAGCTCTAACGGCGTCGGACGACGACCTCGCACCGTAGGGAGCTCGTGTAATTCGCGATCTCTCTCGGATCAACTCGGATGATATAATGCCATATAATGCACTCCGCGAAGAATTACGGCGCGTAATCGGCGGCCGGCGAATGGATCGCGTTATCGTCGCCTGCATTACATCAATTTTCACCTGGAATCGCGGCAGGCAGTTAGTTATGTAACTAGTGTTGTCATACTCGTTGCAATTATAGTACTGGGCATTGGCCGCTGTCCGCTGATGTAATCCGAAACGCTACTACGAATTGGTTAAAAATCACATTTTAAAACTAGAGCAACATTTGATTTAGGCGAAAACTCGTTTGAGTGTGGATATGTCAAGTTCAATCGTATGCGAGGCCGCGCGAGATTCGGCGCGGGCGGCGCGGCGGCGGGCGGAGTGTTGACAATGAATGGCAAAGCACCGTTGTACTTGACCCAGTATTCGGGCCGTCACGCCGCTGCAAGTAGCGTCCGACGCATGTAATCGCTAGGTTCACAATTATTATTGTTAACTTTATCACCCGTTTTACTCTCGGTCGTGTGCTTCACAATAGACGCGTTGGCAATATTAAAATTCATCGAGTTATTGCAAGCGAATTATGTAACGGTTTACAACAATGGACCTAATTAAAAGATAATGCAATAGAGGTTGTAATGTCAGCTTTGACATTGGCATATTCGCTTACTAGGCCACGGACCGCGGTAAAAACGTCTCTCGCACACTGCACAGGAGGCGTTTGCGTCAATCTAGAGATTCTCGGTCGTAGAGCTGACGTTTTTTGCACTGATTAATGATGTTATAACTTTAGCAAGCGGTTGACTCAACTCCGAAAATGGCGTTCTAAAAATACAATCAACAACAAATATGTTCCAGCGCTGCAGTAAGTAAACGGTATGTATAACCATATACAGAACCCGTTAATATGTCACTAAGCAATGTCACAATTGCACCTGTTCGTAAGACAACGTTTCAAACGACCGTTTTTGCTCCCACACATTCATACACATTATTTATAATAAAACTCCGTCCACTGCCATAGGGAGAGTCTACGCGGAGCCCCTTTACACCTGCCGTCCTGAGGTCTCGGACCATATTATTTACACCACGAATAAATTAATGCTCCCTGCCTATTTAGAAAACACAAAAATGACAAAATAATAAAATTTAAACATTGCAGTACCGCCGGCGTCCGGTGTCGGCATGTAATGATCCAAGTGGGTTAAGGTTTCATCAAGGATTTATTGCAGCAAAACTCCGCTCAAAAACTGAACATTCGTTGCTACGACTCCCCCCCGCGTCCTCCGTACGGTTAACATCGTCTGACGTGCGCTCCGGGAATTAAATTTATTTTTGGTGGTCAAAATCATTAATTGCGTGCTGAGTGTGTGTAATAAGCTAGGTAACGGTATAATCTACGATTACTGTAAGTTTTGAAGCACATTTGTTCGTAATTTTTTGGATTTAACTCGGTAAGTAATTTCTTTGTTCACTTTTTAATAGGCCGTAACGTAGGTAGGTTAATATTGTTATTGTCGGTACCGCGCGCGCTGCGCCGCGCCGTGCGCCCGGCCTTGCAAACAGCTGATCGCTCAACTAAATAAGTACTGTCATAAAATTAATTTTATTGAATCTTAAATAGTATTTTGTTGTGATAACTTCGAAAATAGACAAAATGTCGAGCCATAATAGCATTCCGCCGGATAAGAATACTAATCCGTTTGAAAGAAGGGATGGCATACCTCGTTCCCCGCCGACTTCGTCCGGCAAACGTTTGCTGTCAGAACTATCGCCTTCTTCCGTGTCACCAGTCGAAAAACGTCACCAACCCATAAGGGACGAGCCGCAGTCCCCGGTTATATCACTATTAGACACTAGTAGCGCGGTCGATGATTCGTTTAATTACTGCGAGTTAGTCCGCGAAGCGTCCTCGTACTTGGGGAAAATTAACGAATTCGCTAACGACACTGTCTCGCGGCGCAATAACCTTGCCAATAAATCCGATATAATGAACATGACACAAAAACTGACAACCATAGTTTCTCTTCTTGCCATTAAAAACTCTTCACTCGAAACCAAAGTTGCGAATTTGGAGCGAGATTTACTTTCCGCTAAACTTAATGTCGTGAAGCCGGCCCCCGCGGCGCCTCCGGTCTCGTATTCCGAGGCGCTCAAACTTAAACTCGCGAAATCGGTTCCCCCGGTCGAGACGCGTAAACCTCTCCCGTGCGTTATAGCCTACCCCACGCAAGAAAAATCAGCGGAATTAAAATCGGCAACTGAGACCAAACAGGCTTTGATGAAGGTCATAAACCCGGCCGACGGTTTTCAATTTCACGGCGTTAAGAAGACAGCGAATTCGGGCGTGCTTCTGCGTCTCACGAGCGAGTCGCAAGTTAAAAAATTAAAGTCAGTTGATGCGCTAAAATCTGCCGGCCTTCGTCTCGAGACACCAAAGGGGCGTAGCCCGCGCATCCTTATCAAAGATGTTCCGCAACACATTACAGACGATAATTTTCTATTATCCCTATACAACCAAAACGTAAACGGCGAAATTAATGTGACACAAGATCAATTCATGAGTTCGACAAAAATAGTTAGACGTCGTATTTTAAACAAAGATTATAATAACCGGAAATGGATAGGTATCGAACTAGACCCAAAAGTGCGTAAACACCTCATCGAAACAAAAGAAAAACTTTTTATTGACTGGGCGATGTGTCGTTTTGTTGATGACGTTGAACTCGTCCGCTGCGCTAATTGCCAACAGTATGGCCACACCGCTAAATTCTGTCGCGATACAAAGCCATGCTGTAAACATTGCGCTGAAGGTCATAGCTCGGATAGCTGCCCAAAAAAAGATAAAGACGACTTTAAGCCGATTTGCGGTAGTTGTATGCGATTTAAAAAACCGACCGACCACCCACAGGATCCCCAGATTGTCCTACGTATAAGTCTAAAATGGAGCAACTTATTCTAACGACTCGGTATGGCTAGATTAAATATAGGACAGTTAAACCTACACAATAATAAGCATGCAACGATAGAATTAGAGAAGTTGGCTTCTGATTACAATTTAGACTTGGTGCTCGTTCAGGAGCAATATCAACTCGCGTCGCTACGGTCGAAGATAGTACAATTTAATAACCTAGCTCGCGCGGGTATATACACACCTCAGTCTAGATTTTCAGTCACGGCCTTAACTAACCTTTCGACGTCACATTGTGCAGTAGCCGAGGTATCGTGTCCTCAGTTTAGACTATACGTTGTAAGCTGCTACTTTCAGTACGCGGACCCCGTAGGCCCACATTTACATCAACTTCGCCTCGTCTTACAATCTCTCGCGGGTAATAAAATTATTATCGGTGCCGACGTCAATGCATCCTCGCCCTTATGGCACGGCCAGCTTAGGTACACTGACCGCGACAGACGTTGCGCCGTTGAAGACTTTATTGCGGAGTTTAACCTCCAGATTCACAACACCCCCGATGCACCACCTACCTACAGTAGCCCAACGGGCGAATCGTCGATTGACGTCACGCTATCTAGCGCGTACGTCCAGATTAGGCATTGGCGTGTCCTTCCCGATGCGTCATGTAGTGATCACCGCTTACTGGTGTACGAGTTCTCTCGTGCGGTCCCGAGTGATGCCGTAGTCAATTCTAACGACTATAAATACAATATAAAGAATGGCGATTGGAATTTGTTCCGCCACCTTATCGCCGCTCATGCCGGAGACTTCACTCGGCCAGATTTAGACGTAAATGAGTGCGCGGAATTAATGACAAACACATTTGTTTACTGTGCTGATGTAGCCTTGGGTCGTAGACCTCTTAAAAAAGATCACAACTGTAAATGGTGGAACAGTAACCTTGTTAATCTTCGTCGCGAATTTAGAAGGGCCAGACGCAAAATAAATAATCTTCGTAAATCTGGCCGCGATAATTCAGATGATAATTACATTACTAGTTTAAAGAACCTACGCATCTCAAGGTCACGTTATCGCGCTGCCGTCATGTTAGCGAAAAATAAAATGTTAAAGAATGCCGCGAATAGACTGGACAAAGAGGGCCCATGGTCCTCTTTATACCACGAGCTTAAGCCTAGTAGTAGTAATGAGCCGAGTTTTTTCTCAAATATTAAAATTAACAACTTATACACTTGTAGTTTAGAGGAAACGGCGAAGGCATATTTAAACGCTCTCATTCCAGACGACGAGCCCTCCTTGGATGATGAACACCACCGCGACATTAGGAGTAGAATGTTAGACCCCATTCATACGCCGGCCTCAGATTTACCAACTTCTGAGGAGTTTACTAAAATAGTGAACCTATTGCCGATTAAAAAATCCGCGGGCGAGGATAAAATATCGAATATTATGATAAAGCAAGCGTGTATAGCGGCCAATTCATCGATTCTATATGTTTTCAATAGATGTATCGCAGAAGGTATATTTCCAAAAATCTGGCGTACCGGCTGCTTAAAATTAATACCTAAAGCTGGAAACAAACCCCCTGACGATCCAAAATCTTACCGTCCGATAACGTTACTGCCGTGCTTAGGTAAACTACTAGAACGCCTTATCGTGCCTCGCCTGCTACCCGGTGGTACTAAATTTCATAGTCAACAGTACGGTTTCACCGCCGGGAAATCGACTGTTGACGCGGCGTTAGAAGTAAGAAAAATAGTTAATTCATCGGAAACTAAATACGTGGTCGCCATTTCATTAGACATATCCGGGGCCTTCGACCATGCTTGGTGGCCGATGGTACTATTAAAACTAAAGAATCGAGGGTGTTACTGTAATATTTATTCCATAATACATTCTTACTTTTCTAACGGTCAAACTAAGCTCCGTCTAGGACATTGTACACACGCCAAAGATTTAACGTGCGGCTGCCCTCAAGGATCGGTAATCTCGCCTAAATTATGGAACATCGGATTCGACGATTTGTTAAGTCTTCCACTTCCACTGCTTTGTATACTAGTTGGTTACGCCGATGACGGTTTTCTTATCGTTCAAGCAAACTCGCGTTCCGAAATTGAGTCTAAAGCCAACAGTTGTCTTAATTTAATATCTGACTGGGGTAAGCGTAATCGTCTGAATTTCGCCGCGCATAAAACTTACCAAATTCTTTTAAAAGGTTCCCTTATTTCTTCCCCTAGCATTAAACTGGACAATATAAACGTTAAACGCAAACAGTCACTATGTTACCTTGGTTTCCATTTGGATAATAAATTTACATTTTTGGAACATATAATTCAAACCGGTGAGAAAGCCAAACGTAATTTTTACTCGTTTACTAGAATATCTACTTCGACATGGGGCCTCTCATTTAAAACTCTTAAATTGATTTACACCGCGACTTACCTAGGCAGCATTTGCTACGGGGCCCCCGTGTGGGCCGACAGAGCAACTATCGGCGCGGCTCGTCGCAAGCTGCTGCAAAGCCAACGGCTAGCACTCATATTCTTATGCAAAGCTTATAGGACCACAAGCACCGAAGCCTTGCCCGTGTTAGCCGGAGTTTTACCCGTTGACCTTGAGATACAGCGCCGTGCGACTATATATTATCATAATAAAAACATTGACAACCCGTTCTTTTTAAGCGCTCGCGATAAAATTAAAATAGCAAGATTGTTTGAACCTTTAGATGACTCTGTGCAGAGCCTCATCTCCGAATGGCAGACGCGATGGGACTGTTCCACCAAAGGACGACATCTATATAACTTTTTCCCCAATATTCGAGAACGGCTATCCAAACATTGGATGGATATTGACCACTGCGTTTCTCAATTCCTGACCGGTCATGGAAATTTTAAGGCTAAACTTTATGCATTTAAACTAGTAGCATCACCTATGTGCGAGTGCTCGACCGAAGGCAACATGTTTGAACAAACCGCTCATCATGTTCTCTGGGAGTGTGGTCTCTGGCAGGACGAAAGAACTACAATGCTAAACAACCTACTCTGTACATCTGGAGTCGCATACTACGGTGATCTCGTGGAAAGCGCTAGGAACTTCCGTGCCTTCAAGCGTTTTTGTCACAATTATTATTGGCAACAATCTAACACAAACAAATCCAATATTAATTTAGCTATAGCGTAGTAGTCAAATTATTAATTTTTATTCCCGTGGTGCTTCCCCTTCAGTTCTTTGACTTTCGGTCATTGTAACTTTGTGCTGTCTCACGCTTTGTATGGGGAGGGAATCTGGAATTCTTCCTACTCCTCCTATTCTTCTTCTGATTAATTTCGTTGCGGGTCCCAAGACAGTTTTAGCATGTCCCTCGGGCTCCCTGAGATCATATCAAAGGGTTTTCGTGGTTGGATACCGCTGTCGATCCTGGCGACACAGGAGATACAGTGGTGGGAATGTGTGGTGGGCCAAAGCCCGTTTAAAAAAAAAAATTCGTTGCTACGAATTAATCGTACACTTGTTCCGATGCAATTGTTTGTCGTCACGTTGCGTTAGACGAAAAAGCTCGACTTTATGTTTGTCTTTACCTGAAATGGAAGGCGACAGACTGTCTGCTTTGAAACAATCAATCGGCCAGGTATATTACGAACTCGTACATCAGAAATTCATTCACCCGCCGGCTACAATAGAAAACAAAACAAATAGGAGACTTTTGTAAAATTATTGTGGAGACATAAGTAACTCGATCATTAAGGTCGCTTTTGTTGGAAACACTGGACGCGAACAATACGAATGTCCTTTGCGGCCTTTGAAACCTGCGAGTACCTACCTTTGATTGTGCTCAAAACGAGGTAGGTATAAAGGTAATAAGTTTCAAAACGATCCACATTACAAAAGCGGTAGCATACAATCGTTTGGCAACTACACGACCGATTGTTTCGCAACTCGCACCGCAGCGTCCGGACCACTCGATTAATTGTTTCTATCGTAAAACATCAACTTCGATTCTTTTGTTTCACTCGCTCGTATTGTCACGACTGCCACTCCACGGTTCTCCATACGAGTGCCCAGGTATAACGGGAACTAGTGTTGCTTAAGATTTATCGTACATATTCAATACCGATTGTTTAACGAGTATTATTAAAAAATGAAATATTATAATATTGTAATGGGCGAACGAGTTTATAATTTTTGCAATGAAATCTGACCTCGCCCAGATTATGTAATAAATATACGATACTAAAATAAAATGTTACACTGGAATTGAAAGAACGTTTGAATTAAAAAGTTAAAATAACCTCCGAATGAATTGGAAACTGGGTACTGGATGAGTAGTGACTAGTGACAAGACGGTTTGATAGATGAGGATGAAGTATGTAGGCACTCGGAATAGTGAACAGAAGCGCGGAATCGTTCGTAAATCGTAGCACCCGGCAGATGTTCGCGAGGGAATTGTAAAGGGAACAAAGGCAGGTAAAATCGTAGGAGGTGATCCGTCGCCATGTGCGTGTCACTTTTTCATACGATAACGTGTTTTAGGTAAATCAAAAAAATATTCTAATCTGACCCGGCAGATGGCCGAGCACATGTCCGCACCGCACCGAAAAAACTCTAGAGTGCATCCAAAAACGTGCTCGCGCGATGCATCCGATGGACAAATTTTATTTCGACCCGAAATATTTCGTTTGAGTGAGGTAAATTAAATTTGATGGTTTCCCTTTGTTACAAAAGAGAGAAACGAATCGAATCCCAGTTATCAAAATTAATAACGGCCAAAGCAATTTACTTTGATCGCGTAATATCCTGTCGATGCATTTATTGAGCTGAGTTTTCAATTGTTTTCCGTGCGAATGCGGCAAATAATTAGCGTCTGATTCGATCGAACACGTATTTTCTCTTTATATCACACAGGGAAACCAAATTCTTTGGAGCCTCATAAGCTATTTTTCCACTAAGAGGTAAAATTGGTTTCGTTGGAATTGTGTATTTTACCTGTAAAAGTACATTTTCAGCAGAATGTAAATTTTGTTGGATCCAGTATCAATCGAAAAGACTGATTATAATTTTTGCTTGTGTCAGATTTCAACAGCCGTCGATCGATACTCAACAAGTGAGGTTCAAAAATGTTCAGCAAATATTGACCTCGCATCACGCATGAGCCGGAGCATAATATGTCGAAAGCGATCTTTGAAACTGGTTGTGCGTGCATTCAAATAAACATTCGATGCAAGATAAAAATGAAACACATTTTGACCTCAAGTCCTTTTTTTTTTTTTTTTTTGTGACGGTGGGAAATGCGTTACGCATTCCCGACAGCCCGGGGGAAAGGCCGCCGGGATATGTGGGACTCCCCAGGTGCTGCGGTAAGGAGGAGCACCCAGGTTTACCCACTAAAACCCACCGGTGCCTCCTCCTCCGCTTGTTGCTGGGCCGCCGGACCCGCCAGGGGCGAAACTGCAGCGGCCCAGTTAGCGGCGTTTGCTTCACAGCAACATTCACCATGCGACTGCCTGTCTACGACAGCTGCCGCTATCTCCGGGAGAGCAGTCCGAGGCACCGGACGCTCTTCAACCGGTTGGGCTCGTGCAATGGGCGGCGGATTCCCCAATCCGTCGCCCGAGCCCATCTAAGGCGGGAGTTGGCGCTCGTATTGAGCGCGCCTACGCCCTCCTCGCCTTCTTCGCATGGGGTCGGCGTCCTCTTGGGCCTCCCGATCCCTCTCGGCAGCCTCCTTCTGCGATAAAACGGATTCGCAGAAGGTGGAGACCGCTTCCCAAGCTTCTCTCGACCGGACCATGGATGACAGTATGGCCGGGAGAGTGAGGTCAAGTCCAAGTACGGCGCAGAGCTCCGCGCGCTGCTCAACCCAGGCTGGGCAGTCCACGAGCGTATGCTGCGCCGTATCATCGTCTGTGTCCGGGCAGTGGTGGCAGCGGGGCGTTGGTTCCCTCCTAGCCGTATGGTGCAGGTAATGACCGAAGCAGCCATGCCCGGTCAGCATCTGCACCATACGGTAGGTAAGGACGCCCCAGGGACGTGCCGTCCACTGTTGAAGTATCGGCCGGATTGCTGCGACCACTTGACGGCCGGCAGTCGGTGACGCCATTTGGTCCTGCCAGGTGCGCATTAATATAACGCGTGCCTGGCGACGCCATCGGGTTGCCAGATCTGGTGGCACCCGTTCTCCTCGTTCCCTGTATTCGGCTGTACGAAAATATACCTCCGAAAGTACGCGAGCCTCCAGGTCCCACGGGGGGGACCCTGCCAGTGCCAGGGCTAAGAAACCAGGAGATCGTTAGCGAGCAGGCATCGAGAGGAATATTACAATCCATGAGGTATCAGTTTTTTTTTTCTTATTTATTAGGCTTGTGTCGAATCCGACAATGCCAGCCTCATAAAATACATCAAAATTATAAACTTCATTACTAACAATTTGCAAAAAGATAATAATTAGCTCTACACCTTAATAAAATTTAAATACAAATTCACTAGCCCCCAGCAAACAGGATCTTTCGGCTGAGCGAGAATAGCGCTCACACAACCGAGCTGTGTCAGCGCTACCCCCGCATCAGCCTCAAACCTGCGCCTCTCTGACTCCACCCGGGCACACTCCACCAAAGCATGGTAAAGATCTTCCCGCTTCTTACACAAACTACAATCTGGCGACATGCAAACTTTCATCATATATCCGAATGCATTGAGTGGAACGTGAGGTATCAGGTTCGCAAGACGACGCACTCATCAAATATTAAGTACCTTTGAGTATAATATTATGTCGACTGTAAGGTTCTTTGTTGGGCCAGATTTACGGGCCGTTTTGAAGAAGTCGATCAGAGTAGAATGCACCTTGTGTGATACAGGTAAGGTTCCGAACAGGGTAAGGCGTGTAACAATAGTAACTCATTTAGTCCGCTGAATGCGAATCTTGCACGTGCGCTGGGCAGGTAGAGCTCGCATGTGTAGTTCATTGTCTCGTCGAGTAAAGGTGTCTTTCATGGTGAATAGGAATATCTTGCACAATAACCGGCTATATCCAAAGCACCTAGCCGATTCGGCTGAGACGTTAGATAAATCATGCGTAGGAGTCGAACATAATGGCGTATTTGTTTACGGGAACATCTGTCCTAACGTACAGAATTGGCAAGTTAGCCAAAAAAACGTGTGCATTGTCCGCCTAAAGTTATTGTTATAAAAGATTAACACGATACACTCCAACAATACCGTATGCACCTTGACATTTTTTATTCGATCTTATGAGACAGGGTTATCAAAAATTTATAATAATTTTGAATTTACGCAACACTCCAAAGGTTAGATCATAATTGGACTTTAGAGCTATTATTCCATTATCGTGAGAATTAATTACGGTATAAATTATTTAATTAGCTGCTTACTCTTAACGACGATAATATTTAACCCTTAACTACCTGACCGGAGTCTCTCAGACTCCAGCAGTTCTATTTTTGTTCATATCTTTACAAGCAAGGTTCGTTGATGGTTTTGCGTCCGTGTACCTTCGCCTCTCTACCCGCCGTACCGCGCCTGCGGTCGTCGAGGTCGCACGCGCATTTGGTGCATTTTGGTGAGTCAAAAACTATGTCGTGGAGTCTGAGAGACTCCAGGTAGGTAGTTACGCGACTTTTTCAAGAACCTTTTTTTTGTTGGTTTAGTTGAAAATGACGTCAAATAATAAAAATATTGAGCGTTGATTGGAGGAAGACCTTTCTTCGAATGAAAAGGAACATTTTGATGAAAAATGCAGCGAAAACGAGCCAGACATCGATGATTTTCCATTCGTCGAGTACTGAAACTTGACCAAGAGGCATTTTCAGGTGCTGCAGGATGTAGTTATGTAGGACCTGAAAAGTTGGCACTACGCAAGTACTGGTTTACACGTGACTCGAAGAAGAAACGTAAGACACAATACTTATGCTTCATATGTAAGAAGCCTACCTGCCTGAAGTGCTCCTACACGACGTGCTCAATATACGTCAAAAATTGTAAAGTTCGAGCCTTGCAATTTTATTTAAAAAAATCTTTTTTGCCAAATATGTATGTCACATTTTGTTGATTAGTCACTAATCTTTATATAATTGTTAAAGGAAGTTCCTATTTTTTGTTACATTTTTTTAAAGATCTCGTTTAGCAAAAGAGTTAGAATTTTGAAAAAAATTTGTTCATTTTGAAAAAATGTGTAGTTTTAAAGTACAACACATAAGTTTATTGTGTTTTTATTACTTTTAATAAATAAAGAAGTATTTAAGCTATAACAAGTTTATTTTAGTTTATTTTCATGTAGCATACTTTTTGTATAATAAGAGTTCAAAATACGGGAGTCTGAGAGACTCCGGGTAGGTAGTTATGTATGAGAAATTAGGGTCAGGTAGTAGAGGGTTAAAGAACTTATTAATTGATTAAGAACGACGACAGCCACTTTACGAAAGCTTCTTTATAACAATAAAAAAATAGTACATAGGTAAGTATTTAAGTAATCTGGGTTCAATAAAATTAATAAAAGAAAATAGCGGTCATATAAAACATGTTGCGGCATAGCGACCTTAGTATCCTTATCTGGGTGATAAGGGGAGATTGTACGACCTTTCTGTGATTAGGTGTCTCCGTGATAATGCTCAAGACCATTGACCGTGTACAGAATACAGATATAGTTATCAATGTACCCTTATGGTTGACGTCCAATTCTATCGCTATAGCCGGTATTATCTCCTTTCAATTAGCTCCGCCAATGACAACATTGCGCAGTTAAAAACATCTTTCCGATGATCTCATTTGTTTTCGGTTGAAATAACCATTAAAACATCAGCTTCGTGTTTCTTCATTGTCTTTACGATCTTGCTCATAAAAACTCAAATGAAACGAGGTAAATTGTCTTAAGGTTTCGTCGGATATAGATGACCTCCGGGAGGCGAGATCACAGGTAATTTTCGGAGCATATGGGCCCTGGGCAGCGGATGAGGTGCGATCACCATTCACCAGCCGGATACGAGGAGCCGGAAATCGAGAGAAAACGGCACATTCGACAGCTGATTGTGGACGTAACGATCGCTATAACAGATGTTTCTTAAATTAAAAGTGTTGAAATTGAGAAATCCTATTTTGTTTCCGTCCTTGCAAAAGATAAAGTGGACCATAGACAAAAGTAACATTTGTCCCACTCTCCTAATGAGTGTCCTGTTTCCTGAACTCGTCGTAATAAGAACCGAGAATAATCCATCTGCGGTTTACGACCAGTTCGTGGACCCGTTATTATTGTTTTTAAATGACAAAACCTTACCCTAATTAATGATGATGATCTGGTCAGCAATGACATTACTGAATAATATGAAATATTGCAACAACATTATTACACAATTTAACTGTGAATATTCATATTCGATAATAAATAACACAATTAGATGTAAATAAGAAGTACCTGCTATCTTCTGAGGTATCTTTTTCAGCTTTTTTTAGAATGAGCAATTGTTTCATCATCTGAACAATTTTCTAATTTCTTCGTCGTGCAATCTAATTATTTACATATTATGTCGTGTAAACTGCGTGCTGTTTGGTACTACTAATATAATACATTATTATGCTGACTGCTGTTCACTATGCAACGTCGTGCTAGCATCGCAAAACCGATTATCGCGCTAACTCACGTAGATGTCAAGTCACACGACCGCGACCGGCACGTATATATCGTCCGCGAAAACGCTGATGTAATTTAAAATCGGTTTTAATCACGAATGATTAACCACTTTCGTCATTTTTAACAATTTGATGACGAGAGAAATCATTGGATTAGTGATTAGTGATTAGGATTATTTTTATTACGAATTTATATTAAAAGTTAACTGTAGTTAAATTATTGAATAATTTTCAATATTTTAAAATTTATTAACATTGAAGCTTAGTTACTTGAGCAAGTGAAGAATTAGGTAATAGGTATTAGGTACATCCGGTTAATCTTATTCAAATAAAAATTCCAAGTTGACGTCAGAATATGAGGTATATTCGTGTAACATAACATTCAAGGTGTCGATGAAGTCAACTAATATTATACGCTTTTTATTAGCTTCACCTGTATGTTTGTAACCGACTTCTTTGGGCGCGATTTTGACCCACTTTAAACGACCAGATTTCGTTCAATTTATTTTTTCGATTTATCGAGGACCGATGACAATACACTAATTTGATATAATTATTCCATTTTTCAATTTGTATGTTTGTATGTTTGTTTGTGACCGACGCTTTATTGATATAAAAAGCGTGTTTTTAATTTTTTTTAACTATTACTTATTATTAAGTTTATTATAATTATGTATGTTGTTGATGAGCTTATTACATAAGACGCGACATGGGGTAACATCGTTTAACATCGTACGATACTTAAGGTGACGCCTTGATAATTTGGCTGTAGCGATGTCCATTTTTCTCAGCAATGACTAAAGCTAAGAAATTAAAGTTCACTGTCAGTATTCATCATGTCTTTGTCTTTGAATTACCCATAGCATAACACGATTGGTCAACTTTTATAACACAGAATAATCAATCAAAAAGACCTCTGTAAAAAAAGGGATTCCTATTTTGCCAACAGAGAGTGATATAAGCTTCCAAAATTTGTACATAAATTGGTTCTAGTATACACCTTAATTTGCCCATAGCTTATATGAAATGTATTTATGGTTTTTAAATTACGCGACAAAAACCATTTTGTCGCTACGCCCTTTCAATTTTTTGCTGTTCCATTGCTTGTTTTCTATGAGAGGCCGGGCCAGCCTCGCATAGAAAACAAGCAATCTAAAAGACATCCAACACGGTTTTTTACTTTAACATGGCGTCACCTTAAACTATGGTTGCAAATGCGAAGACCTACAACAGACTTAACATGCATTCGGACTTTGGAGTACATACATAACAAACTATTAATATTATTAGAAACATTACGTTTAAGTGATACAACGAAAGCGGATAAAAATTACAAAGACATAGCTAAAGCGGAAGAGGGTGATGTCGTCGATAATAAAATGAATCATTACAAGGAATAAGCTATTTGTATTTACATTCGAAACGGTATAGTTCCTGGTTGAAATGGGCGGCGCGGCGGGCCAATACGGAAGAGGTGCGCTTGCGCAACTGACATTGAACCAGCGCTCCATAAGCGGAAGCCGCATGCCGGATTCTTATGTTATGTACATACTACATCAACATTATTTAATGTCTCCGCTTCATATAATGCCGCTAAATTAGTAATCGAACCACTACAAGTATAATATAACTCAAATTGACCGTACTCAAACGAAAAAGATCATAAAGGCGAGGAAGGGAATAATGATTAGTTAAAACAATGCCTGGAAATAAAAATGTTACACTCCCGAGGCGTACGAGGAAATGTTTCGAACGTTTGGGGAAACAGAGCATTATTTAAATTATTTTGACTTTTGAACGTCTAAGATAATAATGTGGTAGGTATGTTTTATCTGCGTCGCAATTACCGGCGCTTATCAATTGAAAAGCAATTTCCTTTCAAACAAATCCGAACGAGGAAAATAGTTTCGAACGTAAACATCTCTCACTACATTCTCAGTAGCAGGATGTTGACAATTCTATGACGCGTAGTATGTTATATGTACCAACTACCAGGAAAAAGAAAATTCTCGATTGATCTGCCATTTGAGTTCCAATCGAAAAGTCGCTTCCTAGCATGACAGCTCCGAATATAAAGAGAATTCCAAATTCCAGGAGTCAGAATTTTTGTGAAGCATCGGTCGATTCGAATACATTTGTAATAGTAATTAATTAGTGATAAGTGAATCGATAGAGTATCGCTATCGTGCGGTTGGCCCGTCCTTGACTACGGTCCACGGGCCACGGTTACCTATCGAGTGTCGACCGTCGACCGTCGATACTGCGCCGCGCCGCGACTCGCCCGACCGAAACCGCTTCCGCATCATTTACGTCATCTCTACATTTCAAATCACGTGTTACATTTAAATCTGCTTCGATTACGAACGAAGTCCTACTAAAGTAACGGTAAATATATTCTTTGTACTTTATTTCATTCGTTATTGCGTACTCGAGAAGTCCGTCCACAAGAAAAGTTACGAACGGATTGCGCCGTAGAAATGTTGTAACTTCGACTCTTTCGTCTTCAAATAATTTTGGTTACAAAATGACGATCAAAAATAAGCATCAAATTGGACGTGGGCCGAGGGCGAATTTGAGTAAGTCGGTCGATATGAGGCTTCCTGCGTCACGCGCGGGGCGAATCTCCCCGTGACGTCAGAGTCACGACTCACGTGCTAGTTGCTAGACCCTTCGATCGACTTCACCCCGCGTGGGAGGTTTACGTCAAGAAAACCTTTCGAGTAGGCGACGCGGTGCCCGTAAACGAAAATAGAATCATATAATACAAATAAACGGCTGACCTGTATGTAAAGGTTGAACAAAGGCAATTACGTCAAAGTCAAAATAATTATTTAGTTCGACAGATTCTTGTGGTGTTGCATCATCGCGAATTTAAATAGATAACACAAGTGCGCAATATTGGAAAACTTATCATCGTTTTTAAAACATACCGTTTTTTTTTTTATTTACAATTTGGGGCCATCTATCCGCCATCTATCCGCCCATATCTTTTTTTTGCCATCTTAATTTAGTTTATTCGCACCAAGGATAATTTATTACTTACAATAATATTGTAAGTAATAAATTAAACAATCACAATATATTATATTGTGATTGTTGTCCATCACGCCATGGACCTTTTTTATATATAATATATAAATATATAGTATATAAAATATAAATTAAATACTAGAATAGAATATAATATATACACATATTATATGTCATAACAATACATATTTTCCTATCTTTTATATAAAACATACCGTTTGCCTCATTCGAAACAATGAAATAATGGACTAAGGCAGATCATATCCGTATCTGCGATTTCACGTACTTACTAAATATTGACGTATTAAAATCAGCTCTGATAACAATATTCGACTTGTTATCTGAGAGACTTGAAATGACAAACTAAAATTGAAAAACATCGGTGGCATAATAATAATATTATGTTTACGACTATCCATTTATTTAGATTAGCTGAAATTTTAACGTACTAGGTACATCCTCGATCAACAAACGTACCGGCAAAACCACGCAATGAGCAACGAAAATGTCAATAATGGTACAAGTGTGAAGTGTCAGTTTGTGCGTATTGTTGTGTTGTCGCAGGCGCGGGCTGCGGGCGGTTACGCAAGGAGTGACCGTGAGGGGAGGTCGCGTACGTTCTCATATTTATTATACGTATTCTTCGATCCCGGCCGCGAGGCCGAAACCACGAAAAGAATACGATTTCGCAACGACACATTTCAATGTCATTGTGAACGCTCATGATGGCCGTTTGCGGTTTAACTTTACCGACCATAACTTCTCGTGACTCATACTATTAGATAAGGTCTATCGATGAAGATCGATGCACCATTAGATTTTAATTTTTATTAATCGTACGTACCGTGTCTCTTCTTCAATCGTTACTCGTGACTCGATTATCCGTAAAGGGAATTAAAAATACCGGGATACGAGCACGTGTACGGTGTACCTTTTACTTTTTACTACGGTTAAAGCACGTAAGTTAAGCTCCGACTGTAGAAAATATGATTTAAAATATGTATTCAGTTTTATGCAGACTGGTTTTATTTCTAGGATAATGTCGTCGAGCCCGTTTGGAATCGTGTTACCGACGTTGAGAGTCGAAATTCGTTCGGCACGAGCTGCAAGTTTGACAGATGAAAATATTGCTAGGCCATGAAACAGCTAGACCTGATACAAACCGGTCCGCGCAACATGAGGTAGCCGTGTGCAATTAAAGAAGCTGGTTTGAGAATTATCGCTAGTATCTATCGACGAACGAAATTATAAGCAATTACGTTGCAAAATGAGATAAAAAACCGTATGCGAATCGAGGCGCAGCAGCTCGCGACTATCAGCCGAGAGGTATTTGAATTTCAAAATATTATATGTACATTTATTTTGGTCGGAACTCGGAATAGTTTTGGCGAGCCGACGCGGCCGGTGTTGCAATGTTAACACTGCGCTTGCGTCATTTCCTCTAGCTGACCGTGAACCGTGTTACGTCAGAATATTAGGATGCGCCTACGCAGCCAGACCTCTACCACTAATAAAAATAATATCAATGACATCTGCCAAGACCGCCTCTCCGCTGAGTGTCGCCGTATACTGCGTGGTTACTGGTCTGTGTCGGTTCGTTTTTATACCTTACTGCTAAGACGATAAGATGTATTTTAGAAATTGAGTATATATCTAACTATTGGTAACACTGTATTTGGCAAGTGACGCACGCGTTGCTTAATTATCTGTGGACTGTGAGTACATGTCTTAATGTACTGTCAAATGTGTAACACCATTTGACAGACGACGTTGCGCAAAGTTAATGCTCTTAATCATCAGGATATCGGTCTGAGGATGACATCAAACTGTGTAATTAGTGTCCTTATCACTGGAAATAACACGGATACACAGATAGCTGCCTAAACTGAATTGTTTCCATTTGAGTTTCCTTTGTGAGTCACAGACACAGTTGCAGATGAAGCTAATGTGTATTGTGTACTTACTAGAATTTTAGGAAATAAATGACTATCTGAGTTACGTAAATATCGTAATTATTAATTATGAGGTTATTATTCAACGTGAATCGAGTTATTTTAAAATAATGGAGCTCAATCATGGTCGTCCATATAAAACACGTATTTTAATCAGACAAAGAAATCGAGAAAACCGAGTTCAATATCGAGGTTAGTTTTGAGGATTGTGCAAGAACAGGAAACGGGTGTAGGACACACGTCCGTGACTCGGTTACTGATGTGCCTCAATGTCCGACTGAAGAATGAAGACTCTCATTATCAGAAATCAATGTTATCTCCACTTGAGTAAAAGAAATATTAGTATCAGCGAGTACTGCTGTCTGCTACTGCCCCAAATATTACAATTTTTACTTTATTTATCATCATAATTTGTTGAACCTCGAAGATTATCATTTAAATCTCACTCAAACGAGGCAATTGAATAGGGCTCTACATTTTCGTAGCTGCAAAAGATGCACTAGCAAAATGCGTAAATAAATTGTTTTTGACTTTACTTCTGCCAAAACCGTTCTTTATGGCTGCAAATTATAACTTCTACAGTACGAACAACAATAACGCATATAAAGGCATTGGTCAGGTTTTATCGTAGCGTAGGTTGTAATTTTGCAGACCGGTAGCACCCGGTAGGCTGTCTTTTATTTTGCGTCAACGATCGCCGCAGGATAAAGACTAACAGGTAAATAAATTTTAACACCGGTTTTAGTTTTGGATTATTTTGGTTTAAGACAACCACATAATATTTTGTAAATCTGGTCGAACAATGCAGCAGCCAAAAAAGATGCTAAGAAAAAAAGATTGAATTCACTTGATTTAACTTGATATTATTACCCTCAGTTTCTTTTAAATAGCCGAATTTATTATTATTTGTGGTTAATTGAACTTACCTTAAGTGAACTTCAACCAAAATTATACGAGTTGCTGCATCCGTAGAGATTTAATAAACCTGTAGTCCGAATTTTGTGGTACTGCATCATCACACGCCATTTAGATATTATTTATTTAATTTAAAACTGAAAAAAGACAATCAATTGGTTTTATAGTACTTCCGCCTTGCTTTCCTAGATGGCGGTGTTAGTTCGTCCGTCATTCTTTTTAGAGAGGATAATTCATAACATTTTATCATTCCGCAAGTAAAGAATAGGGGCAACAAACTAAGAGAAGTGGGTGGGGTGGGATTTTAAATCTCTACGGATGCAGCAACTCGTATAATTTTGGTCGAAGTTCACTTAAGGTAAGTTCAATTAACCACAAATTATACTTCGTTGCTGCATCCTATGAGATTTAATAAACCTGTAGATGTTCAGCGCGTAATTGCGGAATGATAAAATACCAGATTAATTACAGTTAATTAATTACGGAATTTAAAATGATAGGTATAACATTATAGACATCATAACAATTTTTATTTAATAAAGTATTGTACTTCTAAATAATAATACTACTTAATTAGTTTGGATATGCTATGAATCAGAATTTACATTAAAAATAGCTTCTGCGAAAGCTCTGTCTTGTGCTAAATCTGGTAAAGGTAAGTTATAAAACTTAGCAAAACAAAGTGATGAGCCGGCCCAGCCAGCGCATCGCTTGATAATGTCGACGGAGACTCCCGCGCGGCGCGCCGCCGACGTGGAGGCGTGTCGCGTGCTGTGCGCTGAATAAACGCCAATCTCTATGCCACTGTCCTTGAGGACACTCTTTATCCAGCGACTTATAGATTGGGAACTGGCATTATGAAAAGGCTTTCTAGTTGTTAAAATGAGCTTATCAGTAGCTGGGCCATTTCTCAGCTCTTTTGTCTTATCTAGGTACACAGATAAAGCTTTAGCTGGGGCTTGATGAATAATTATTGATAGTGATTACGATACGTGAATTTTCGGAATGAACGTCTTCTGTTCTTATGAGTGATAACGTCTGCACCCGTTGTCCCGTCGACAACGAGTTGAATTATTATATATAATTATTATAATATTAGAACGAGAGTTACCATTTTTTTTTTTTTTTTTTTTTAAATTTCTAATGATAATAAGTATCGAATCTTACGGATAAAATTTAGATACGTACTCCAAAAGTTTATAAGGTTCCCTTAAAAATGAATACTTTAGGAAGCTGGGCTTACTCCTAAAAACTCCTTTAAAAAATCTTAGGATCGTTATTGCAACGGGATTTACCAATGATTAGAGACAAACTAGAGTCTAGACCTATAACAATTTAACATTCCGCAACTTGCTTTTTCATTAAGTTTTTCTGTTAAAATTTAAGAATTCGTAATAATATTATATCAGCTACGGATCCTTAATACAAATCAATATTATTACTTTGACAAAAATTAAACCAATGTTTTAATCCTGTATCATACTGATTAATTGTACCTCCCGATAACGGTTTTAGTATGATATTGTCAATAGACATCTCCGGTATTCAGCGTCTTAGGTAGACTTTCCGCACAATACTGCGCACGCCAGAAGGTTTTATCTGGCCTAAAATAAATCTCGTCAGATTTGAGAAGCGATCAAAACAGTGGAAAACACGGCCGAGACACGACGGCCAGTACGGAACGACTAATTTACCAGTCGCTTCTTCTTCTATAATTTTCCTAAGACAGTATGAGCGCGAATGGCGGAAAGGCATAGAAAAAATAATCGTGCCATGAAATTGTAAAAGCAAGGATGATGAAGGCACCTGGGTCTTGTTTCCAAGAGACATAATATCTTAGCAGATAATAATATAGCACTTATTATTAAAGCACAACGCGAGTAAGTACGGTATCAGCCATCAGGTTGTCAGGTTGACCGAAGCTCAATAAGATCTTTAGTAAGTTCCTATCGTTACGTTACGTAAGTACCTAGACGCCTGGTCAGCATCTGTGTTTTTATATAAATAAGAAGCAAATAAATTATATATGCGTTGTTTCTCGCACTACTGACATATATCTCTCGCGATTTCATTGAGATGATGAAATTGAATACTTCACATTATAATATTAATATAAGATAATATAATTATGGCAGTAGTATTATTTATTCTTAGTAAGACATTTAAAATATTATCACAACGATGAAATGAAAAATGATTTCAATCCCTAGGCAGCCAATAATTCAAGATAATTGATATGATGGCGAGCTTCATCCGCGGACCAATGGCATCTAGTTACTACTCCGTCGCACGCGGCGCCCCAGCCGGTGAGTGACGAGTCTGAAGATCTCCAGCTCGTATAAACTTGTGTTTATTCTAATAAAAAGCTTACTTTATTAAAAATAATATTGCACCACCAACTGGTGGTACACATAAGGTTTTACAGGCATGATGGAATCAAAATTATTATTACATTTTTGTGAAGCTAAAAACTTATCTCGTTCAAAGTATTTAGTACGCGGCCAGTTGTATCAAAGAATATACAACTACACATACATATGCTATTGCTGGTCATGCTGAAATTAAAGTGCCAATGAACTTCGCGAAATCGCGCTTTGTTATGGATTTCGTTGGCTAGTTAGAAAATTTCTGGAGTAACTGCATGACTTGAGTATTTAATATTATGTCAAAGCTAATATAATATCATTGGTCAAAGCCAATAAATCTACAAAGTTGTGAAGGCGTCATACTAGTTTTCTCAAAGTTGATAATAAAACCTAATTGTTTCAATTTTGACCTTAATATATTATATAGTAGCATAATCTTTAGATTTCGATTCGAATTTCGACCACTAGATGGCCCTGCTTTCTTGACCACATAAAAAGAGGCTTTTGAAGCTTTACAAATATAAATGGCACAGAACTTAAGCCGTACAGGAAGGCAGTTAAATTCACAAAGATTATCATGAAATCGAAATCTCAAAAAAAAATAATAATAATAATAATAAATTTATGTAATGTATGAATCGGCACACCGCACAAGCAATTCCTTGAGATCGATTGAGATTTGAGATTGAGATATGAGGAATATACATTTGGAAAGACCAATTTTATAGCAGTGCGAATATCTTCCATTTTAAAAGTTGATTACGTGCAAATTAAAAATGTATTTAAGTAATTTTGAGTTGAATATAAATCTTAACCCACCGATACTTTTCGGTGTAAGAAAAATGTATGAAATAAATTGGTCTGGCAAATTTTCATTACATACTGAAATAGCACCTAATTGTTTGAGTTCACTTATTGCTTTGCTCATCTGACTCTTTGTAAAAGGTGGATTACTTGGTTCCACACGTTGGTAAGGTGGCTTACAGAAGGGACTTATAACTCAATGCAGAAGGGTATTTTATAATATCCTTTAGCATAAGACAGCACTGCACCGTGCTATCGGAGGTTATTAGAAGCCAATTGCGTAAAAAGAATTGGATGCGGCCAGCGTGAGGTACCTCTAGTAGCGGCGTCTCCTGTCGTTGCTCGGTCTGGCGCTCGCGTAGGGGCGGCCGCGGCGCGGGGGCTGCTGGGCCCTCCTCGCCGACGTGTCGACGGCTGCGGCTCGTGCGGGCGGGCCGGCGCTGCTGGCGCTGGCCTCGCGTACTGCTGACGAGGAGGAGCTCGGGAGTTGCCCGGCAGTGCTTGTTGCTAGCGCTTTTCACCGAAAAGGTAGACGTCGCTTTTTACGCCTTGGATTGTATTATGAAAAAATTATGAAAAAAAAAATTATCGGTTTTTGCAGCCTGCTGTAGAACTGCGGCTACCTCTTGATTGAGTTTAGGCGCTTGTGCCAGCGAAAAGTTAGTCGGTATAAGAATCTTCGCCACAAGCGACTCCTTGTATTCCTTAGCCAAACCATCGACCAAGATTTTACCCCAACGTTCAGAGAGTTCGGTGGGAATGCGTTCGCCTAGGGCTTTCTGTTTTATTGGCCTTGCCAAGAATATTTAGTATTTCAAGTGGTAACCTGGGAGTAGATTCTTGGTTAGGATCTACTGGCACGGTGGCTTCTGGTTGGCTCAGCGGTGCTGATGTCGGCGGTGCGGCCTGCGGCGACGCCGGTGCAGGCGCGGCCGACTCCATATAATCCACGTCTTCGACGTCGGCTAAAGATTGTGGAGTTCCACAGCAAGATTGAGCCTCCCGCGCGTCGATGTCTTCATCGCGCCTTTTGTCGTCGGATGAGTGCTCGTTATCGCAGCGGCCTTCCCGGGAGGAAGACGCTGATGACTCGGATCTTGTCCGGTGTGAATAAGCAAAAGCATAAAGTTGCTTTCAGGATGATATCACGTATCATCACGACTCAGTTTGTAACCTGGATAATATCGCGTATTACCCCATTAAGGTACAAAAGGTTGACTATCTGGTTAATATCACGTATTAACCCTTAAGATAGTCTTTTTTTAACGTATCGTTACCATGCCATAGCTGAGAACAAAGAAAAAATTCATAATATTTTTAAAAATTAATGCGGGTAGTTTGGTACCTTTTCCTTTGTTGCAGCGTAATTTACTTTCCAATCGCCGTATTTTGCGGCGAATATGTTCGTAATCATCCTTATTCTTCCTTTTTCCAATATTATTCGGCGATTTACACTAATTATAACACTTTAACACTGTAGAAATTAATTTAAAAAAAAGGATAACGTGTTGACGATGCCGCACACGAAAAACGAATGACGGACGAACTAACACCGCCATCTAGGAAAGCAAGGCGGAAGTACTATAAAACCAATTGATTGTCTTTTTTCAGTTTTAAATTAAATAAATAATATCTAAATGGCGTGTGATGATGCAGTACCACAAAATTCGGACTACAGGTTTATTAAATCTCATAGGATGCAGCAACGAAGTATAATAGTAGGTACTAGGTAATCCGTAATACCATTTAATTTTTAAACCTGCTGACAATTATAATTCGTCCGCGTCAAAGGTCTTGTATAAACTTTATACGCATACTACTGTATCTTGTTTACTCGGCTTTAAATGTAGTCGATACTCGATAGCTGGCTTTTTGTGGAGTTATTTTAGTATTTATTGGTTCCCTCCATCCCCAAACAAAGTCGTCGATAAGTCGGAAGCAATATCTTCCCGATTATATTTTTGGACAGCTTTTAACATCTGTTGTGATAGTATATTTACGTTTTTAAGATATTTTCGTCCATCGCGCCCTAATGTGGGATATATTTAGCTAGTCGAGGGTAGTTATATTGGTCGGGGGTAGTGACCTATTACATCTATGATTCATCCCGAACCCTCCATATCGGGCCGTTCCCTCTCAATGACGTCATCGAAGTTCGAACTGACGCATTCGGGACAGAATGCATCATGTGAAATGTCTGATTCATTTTTACATTGTTATTCAAAAATGCTTTTGTGATTAAACACTCTAAAAATGAGTTATCGTCATTTCTTAGAAATTGAATTTTAGATTTGATTTGGCGTGTCACATATATATAAAGTAATACATAAATAATATTAAAACTGAATAGTGGAGCAAATAATGAGAGCATGAAAAAAGATAATACACGAGCACTTGTCGCATAACAAATTCGATACAGTGGACGCGATCATCTAATGCTTAAACAAAAAACTGAGCATGCGCGCTAGAGCCTAGAATAACTAATTTTATACAGTCCATGTCCTTTATACGTTCCCATGGACTTCAGCACAACAATCTCGGCTGTACGATGAGACGAATAGAGGCCGGAATACAATGGCAGCGGCCAGCGGCAGCTCCGCGTCGGAAGACCATGAGTTAATGTTTTGGTTACGCTGGATGAGTCTCCGCCGCGGTCAGCGACCTTCGCGACGCGGATATGCAGCCCCGATGCTCAAATAAAAATAAAGGTCAGCCACATCGGCCTTTGCTCATCTTCGCCAATTATGTATATACGCTGCCGGCGGTTGAATGCTAGCAAGATATACTGCCACTGTTTTCATTGCAACAAAACCTTTAAACGATGAGATCATACTCATTATAATATTTATATGAATCAGAAAAAATCAGTAAAATAACTAATTATGCCCGAGGTTGGGTTGATACCCTGGCAATACAGCGATGAAGTAGCTCAGATGGAACGACACGGAACGACGTTAAATGTAAAATCTTTTCGAAAAAGCTAAGTCGCGTGTTTGGCGAGCGTCGATACCTCCTCCGACCCGCTGCCCGTTCCAGTTGACCGCTCTTGTGCGACTAAGATATGCTAGAGTCCATTACGGACTGGACCTGAGTAATTAGTGCCACGTGCAGCCTGCAGGTAACCTTATACGGGCGTCGTAGGTGCCTTACGGGCGAATGGTAATTTTATTCTTCATATTCATGAATTCGATTATGTAAAAGGAAGTAGGGTGCTTTACTGTTACTAAGTGGATTCCATGGTCACGATTCTACTGACTCATTTTGGATTTTAATTAGGATATTGTAGCTTTATCGTCTTTTTTAACAGTGAAACGTAATCTTGCCAAAGCTGGGAATATGTAGGCCGTTTCAACTCTTATCTTGTGCCAATGCAATGATCAGTCCACCTGGCGCTTTCTCCGGTTGTGTTGAAGCAGATGCTATATCACTAGCATAGACACACACTAAATAGAGAGAGGCACTCATCTGTAGCATTTTGAACCCGGATGAGGCTGACTATTTTCGTCTTAATGACATAATCATGTAAATATGTTCATCCAGGTGTCGTCAGGTGTCATTAGGACTGTCGTACAAGCGGTGTGTCGGGTGGTTTTCAATTGGCAAATGGCAGGGTCCGTGGTATACACCGTACAGAACTAAACGGCGCGTGTCACAACAAATGGACGACGTATCAGCGGCGGCCGGCGGCGGATAAGTGCGCGGTTACGCAAATCCGCAGATATGTCGAGCGGGCGCGGGCGCGGGCGCGCCGAGCGCTTGCACAAGGTTTCGCAGACCTTTGTTTTACGCAACCCGATCGATTTAATAGCTAGTCGTGCGTTTTCTCAGCTGGCACCCGACTAAATTCACGAAGAATTGAGAAACTAAATAATGTTTAATGAGTACAACACGCATTAATTGTTTACAAACAGAAACATGCACGCTGCACGAAACACGGCGTCGCAGATCTGCAACTAGAAGCGTAATTTTTGTAGAAGTGGCATTGACACTACATCCGCCTTTTCACTTCCTAGAACAACACTCGTAGCCAGCAAAGGTGATATTCGCAAGAGCAATGCTCGCGCGCGTCCGGTAGCCGCATCCGGTGTATTCGTATCACCAAAAAAGGTGAGAACGCCCATTATTTATATAGTCATGACGAATACGACTGCCTTACAACCGGCTCGTTTATTTACAGAACGAGGAGAATCGTAGGTGTAATGTCAAGAATGTCGTATACCTCAAAACGTTTTTATCGGAAGAGTCGGTGTAACATAAGTTTTTAATTGCGATGACGTCGCAGCACGCATCATTGTTTTTAATGATCTTTTGGTTCCGCACGAGCGAGGAGGCGTGCGGTGCCGGCGTCGGCGACATTGGCACAGTTGCGCACGACCTCATGCCACAAGTCGACCGAGGCCGCGACTAAACGCCCAAAATGAACACAAACGTTGCCGAACGCCGACTCATATGTAGACTAAAATAAAATAGTTACGAACTCTATCAATTTTGATGCCGTTACCATCTGGTCTCTGCCGTTACCAAGTTTCCCCGCCCCCAATCGTATTGCGCAGCATCGCACATCAGTCATCAACTCATCACTCATCAGACTACACGAGGATTATTATATAACTAGAGCTAGTATAGTGGAATCGTTCCTCTAGCGACGATCGGTGCTCTGAGTGGCCGAAGTTATATACAATTGTCGAAACGGGGAGGCGTATATATATTATGTTACAAGCGGCAGTTATGCAAATGCCTACTTAGATGTAACATAGCGAACATTTCTTGCACCATGAGTTTGGCAACGGCGTTTCAAAAGATTTTGGAATATGTAGTTGGTAAAGTTGGCATACGCTTATGAGTTGTAAAGTAGTTCTCAATACGTGAGGATTGAATATTCGCTAATGGATCGTTTAGCTGAATTCCATTAGAATGCGTGATGGTGCGGGCTGCGGCGGTGGCCGGGCCGGAATGCGCCGCGGCGGCGTCTGCCGGGTCTGTCGCGACTCGCGATTCGCGAACAGATTTGGCACATCCGCTAGCCGCTGCCAGAGCACTGCGCCACAAATATCCCATTCCACTAGCGCCGCAGACACGATGACTTTCGCGACGTCCACTAAATATAGCACGTGCAAAATTGGAATGCTAATTCAAACTATAGGTTGCTGACGATACCGCAGACGTTCAAAAATGTAGATCAAAGAGAAACCTCAAAACTAACGCTGTCCAATATTATATACTTTCTATAAGTTATTGTGTTTGCGAAATATGTAAGTAATAGAAGTAGTGATGTACATTGTATGTACAATGCAAACAAAGGATATATCCAGGATAATTTTAGCTCAAGACAGCAACTCTTTTAGAGCAGCTTGTGCTTTGCCGAAAAGGGCCGGACCCTTAGGCTTGGCAAACAATAATCATGTAATATGCGCATACTTTAGAACTTTAGAAAGCCCCTTACAACAGTGATTTAGCATTGTTTAAAACGATATTTTGTTAGGAAACTTTATAAAGCAATCCGGCTACCGAAATCCGCATTGAGTAAAAACAATGTTTCAACTTTGTTGCCTACCTGAGACGGTATATTTAGTCCGAGTGGGCGGGTTGGGGGCTTGGGGCACAACGACGACAATATTTTATACCTGGGTTTGTTTATAGGAAGATTTACAAGTGATTACAACATATTTAGTTCCTGTAGTTCCCATAGAAAAAAAGATTGCGTAGCGAAATAGTAATACAAAGTAAAGAAATACTTTGGAGACACTTCCGTCGTCTACATCCGCCGAAGAATGATCCGATGACAGTAAAGAATAAAGATTCACACAACACGCAGGAAACATCCGGCTTTATTGAATTAGACGAGAAAGAAGGAATTACGTCCGAAGAATACAATGAAATAGTTAACATAGCGACTAGAGAATGAAACAACCCGGTTTTTCTTAAATGTTACAATATTCGTAACCTGAATTTTGAAAGTAGAACGTCTCAAAAATATAATATCGCTTTCTGCTGTAAATACTTTGAATGTGGGTTGAGACTTGAGATGCAAAAAATATTAAAATACTTTTTTTCAGTTTGTAATGGAACATAAGAATTTATTATGCAAGCAATCTATGAGGAAGCGATACATTTCAAGTTTCTTAAAATATCTCGAATATGATTATCATCTCAAAGTGTTATAAAAGTTGAGGTATCGTCCGGACCGGTAAAGGAAAATAATTTCTTTCCATCTCAAAGGATGAGAACAGCTCGAGGGTAGTAGAAACACTTCAAAGGGCGCTGAATCAATATTAATGTTACCGGCTCAAGCCGCGGATCGCAGCGTGGCGTCCGGTGGATGACTCGAAGCGAAATATTATAATAATCAGGATTCAGGGGTAGCTCGCGAACGTGTGAACGCCGAACGGAGGTCGAAGGGCGGGACACTTGATCGTGTTGCACCTTCCGCGCGACATGTGACCATTCTCACGAAACCCGAATGCGTATCTTGACCGCGGCGTGTGCATAATCATTAGAATTTATTAGGGAATAGGGACGCACAAGGTCAGCTGCCTATGCAAATGTTCTGAATAATTTAATGAGCGAATCTATGGGAAAGTTCGGACCTGGGAAGCGTCGAGTGTCCGTTTCCGCTAGAACGTGTTCAAAGAAGTTAGACATTAAAACATTAGGATGCTAGTTTTAAAGTTTTATATTAGACCCGCCGAGTCTAGTTAGTTTCCCAGGCGCAGCAGGAAACTACGAAAACACGAGCTCTGTTATTACATTTAGGGTCGGGGCTGGAGCTAAAGTTTTTACTTTTGATGTAGTGGTGCTTCGTGTTCCGCATCGCAAATCTGCGCTTTTGACAACGTTCGCTTTGATGCTGCACTCGTTAAGAGGTATTAAATTTTATAAATTAAGCCGTCGCGTCCGTCCACGTAAAATTTACACCCACTAGCTGCACTCGTCCCTCGTTAAATACCGTACGTCGGAAGTATGTACTAGAGTGCTAAGATAAAATTCGTGCGCAAAATTATTTTCGGTCAAGAAAGTCATCGGGGACGTTCTCGCGGGGGTTAACGAAACGATTTGCTTTAGATTAGTGGAGGAGCCATTGTGTCCTCACGAATTCCATTACAGTCTTTACAGAAGCCCGTGGGACGAACGACCGAATACCGAGATAAAAATAGCCTCAGTAAACAAAGTACGTTAAGACGAACGTCACAATAGCTTTTATAAGACGTGGCTCGTTTAATCAAAATAAAGAAAATCAATAAGGGGTTGTTATGCGGGACAGGTGAATAATAGAATTTCATTACAGTATACGTTGCGTGGACCCCGCATATTAAGGGTTTTTTCATTCGTATTTTAATTGGATTTCTCGGAGTCAGGTCGGATTAAGGGATGCAGGTATAGAGGTCGGGTCGCGGCGCATCGCGTGCGCGGGCGCAGACCCTTGACCCGATTGTATTGTACGCGGCGGTGACACCGCTCGCCTTGAGTCGCTAGCATTGCCGGAGATATTCGCAACAATGGAGGCCAGATAACGTTTCAAAAGTTCGAAAACGGCTCATACCGGCTGCCAGTAATTACGATTGCTAATAGTTTGTAATGTTCTGTTGCGGGTGCTAGCTGTGGCGCTCGTGAACGATGCTCCTGTTGAAGCTTTTATTGGCTGATAGAATTGATGTAATAAATAAAAGATAGCGTTATCGAACATGGCGTTATCGAACAAAAGGAAATGACGTGCCACTCGAGACGTTCGTTTCCGTTCGGCTTCCGACGTTTTTTGTGGGCCTAGAACTTCTCACGGGCGGCCGTGGGTGGACTGATAATAAAGAGAAAGTAACCCATTGAACTGTGACTAAATCGTATATTCGATGTAGAACTGATACGGGCACGGAATCTCCTGTCATCCATCCACAGTTTCTACAAATATTTTTCTACCCGTGATATTTTTTCATCGCTTCTTTTAAAAAGGTGGCTTAGATATTTGATATTTCTAAGAAATATTTCTGAGTCAAAATGATATTCGAAATGATATCTAAATGGTATAACTTTCGTTAGGATAGATATTGACCCAAATTAACATAACCTCCTTTTTTGAAGTCGGTTAAAAATAGAAGTAGTGTCATTGGATTACACAATTAGTAAGATTTTCGATAGCAACTGAGATATCAACAACGGTGTTGCATTGCGTCAGTTCATTGGCAAAATTTAGTACACGCCGCACCAGCCAACTGTGTGCGATAATTTCAAAATTCAATCGATTGCAATTCACTAGGTACCTACATTGATTTCTCTATATTAAATCATAATTCATAGTCCTTGCGAAAATCGTTAGGAAACCGCCGGGCGTCAACTACAATAGCGATTACGCAGATTCCCCCGCTATCTCGATCACTTCTTAGATTGTTTAGCGGTAGAATCTTGGGTATCGTTTATGTAATAATATTCTACTTACACGTGCTAAAAGGAATTATTTTATCATAGAATTAAGATGAGATCACTGCGACTAACGTCATGAAATACCGAGTCGTGTTTCGCGCTGCAAATATTCGGGCAATAAAGTTATTCGTACAAAGACATATGCGAAACTCACCTCTGCGGATCGGCGAAGACGAACTTCCTTAACTTGAGGTCCCTCAACACGATGCCCTGCTCGTGGCAGGCGGCGACCGTCTCCGCCATTTGCCTGAACAGCCTGCGGGCCTCGTGCTCCCTTAGCCGTTTCCTCGCCCGCACGTACGAGTGCAGGTCCGAGTGGGACCGCGGGAATATTAGGTACACCCTCTTCTCACCCACCAGCACCTCGTGGATCGGATTGACGTGTGGATGGCCGTCGAGCCGGTAGTGCGCCTGCAGGAGACTACTGCAGTCCCTCGATACTACCTGCAAGAGACGAGCAAAAGTTACGTAACGCGTCAGAACTTTATGAAACGAATGCAAATATTTCATCAGACCCTAGTCAGCCTTTGAAGGTAGTATTAACCTTCTCGATGAAATATTGTTAATTAATTCGTAAATGTATTTCGATCTCAGTAAGGCTGTGATAATTCAATGTAATTTCGCTCGCTAGGTGTAATTAGTGTCGTAAAAAGTATTCTTGCATAAATGCGGTCCCGTTTAATATCAGCCGAGCATTAGCTAGCACGTCTAGTTCGGCTTTAAAGGGATTCGAGGACCTTTTGAAAGGGTTCCATAGCATTGATATAACGAGGTCAAAACTTTAGGTGAATAGAAACCCTTTGCGAATAAATAGCTATCAGCAGCAATATCAAACGGAAACTTTAGGTGACGACAGAGGGTTAGGAAATAGAATGAGAGCGAATGTGCTGCCCTACGAAGCTGTGGCATAATATTCGAAACGGAATAAGCGAGACAATTTAAGACGTGGTATTTTCGAAATTAGAACAGTGGTCAAATATAAAAACTAAATCAAGACGGCAGACTCAGTAAGTGAATCATTGCGGTTGCGTGCGTCAAAAAAAGTTCCTTACTCATTTTTTTATAAATAGAACGTCATTAAGGTAACCTTTTTAAAACGTAGCTACGTAGAAGAACGAACCAGACTAATAATTCTACTTGTTCGCTGCGCAGTGCGTACTGCGTAGATATATTATACGTACTCGTAGTATGCGTAAGTACTTTATGTGACCCGTTTTGGACTGTTTACGAAAAAACCGATAAGAATTCGCAATAGCTGTGGCAATTGATCGATAATATTTGGCTTTAGTGTTGCTCACGGCTGGTAACCTAGTTTACGGTATCAATATTTATTTAATCAAGGTGTAGCCAAACTATTTGCTCGGTACGCATTATATATTATAGTATATTATAGTACTTAAAATGTTATGTACGTTTATACCATACTATGTTTATACATTATCAGATTGACCTATGATTATCATTATTATTTAAACTACGTATATTCTACCCTTTAACTTTAGAGTAAAATTTTGCGTTCAAAAAAGTATAGAATAGAGATCGATCATAATTTATTGTTATGCGCTGACACAAATCGAGTACGTCTAGCATTGAACTTGGCGCTTAATATTCGGAGAGGGGACTGGTGCAAGTGGGGGTCCGGCAGCCTCGCTCGACGTATCACCGTTATCACTCGCGTCACTCGCCTATTTCACAATGTCAATGAGAAGGTCAAAGTGACTCGACGCGTCTACTCGTATTTATCTAAACTTAATCCCATTCCCTAGCCGACTATAGTACACATGGACGTATCACGTACAGACCTATATGTCGTCTACATAGAATAAAATATAATAATATATAAGGCTGCAATGACAGCAACAAGCTATGTTGTAAATACATTCAACGTTTAGCAACGATAGTTGCCACACGTAACCTTGTCGGGTTCTCACGAGGGAAGTGTATATTTTGTGCCTTGACAATACTTGTATAGGCCTTTGTTCAGACTTCGGCGCTAGTTCGTATACTGCAGCCTAAATCGGAGCCTACACGGAGGATGTGCAAAATAACAAGTTTCTAAACGGGTTTCGCTGTCGCGAGTGAATTCTGCCGACGCAAAAACGCCGACGTCGCTCGGGGTTTCTCAACATTTATGGATCGATTTTGTTAATTTTATCTTTTAATTGTTGACGTTATTATCTCGATTGCGAAATTCAACACATGACATTGTACCGGCGATGACTGCGGCCTACAACTCAACGCCTTAGGCAGAGGTTACACGGTCAATTTTTCATCAATCTGATCCATCAATCTGATTGACGGAATATTGATGGTTATGAAAAAGTCCATATTAAAAAAAATATCAATCCATCAATCCGTGGGTTAGACGATCAATTTTTCGTCAATCTGGATCGGATTGATGGATCAGATTGATGAAAAATTGATCGTGTAATCTCTGCCTTACGCCGCTAGGCCGTGACATATAAAATATGACATCGATGTTGAACATTGAAAGCTATTATTTTATTGCACTTAAACGAATAATAAACCTAAATAACTTTTCGGTTGGTAATGTTTGTGAAGTTCTCGTCTATGTTTGTACCGTTTTAAATATCCGTTTGACACAAAGGGATAAAATTATTAAAAGCTAAAATTGATTTGGACTGCGTGCATCTTTGATGCGAGTTCGGAGTATTTAATTATGATCAGTTTAAATGTGTAATAAGTAATAACTAATAAAATAATAATTATAATGATCTATAATTGGCAAGCGGAGGGAAACTTTGTGGGCTCGTTATTGAAAGGTTCATCACCACGGGGTTCCCACCCGTGCAGTGGGATACGGGCGGGTGCACGGGTGGGATACCCTTTTACAGATTAGCGACCTTTTGTTCGTATAAGGTGGTATAACTTATAAGATTGGTTAACTTTATGTTTAAAATTAATTTTTGAGTAAAACTTACAGACCTGTCAGAATTGTTAAACTTAACAAGAATGTTTATTACCGTCGCGTTGGATTAACGCTACTAGGGCTGATTTTTCAATCGTCAGATAAATTTTACCTCTGGAATAAATTTGGCGTTTGACAGATTTTATATGAAAAAACATTGAAATAAGTAATAGTTAAAAAAACTAAAAACACGCTTTTTATATAAAGGGTTACTGTTGGAGTGTGAACGAAAACTATTTGGAATTCATATTTGGAATTTAGAAGAAAATATTTTACTTGTCAGATAAAACATTCGCCCTCTGACTTATCACAATATTTTACCGAGCTACGTCCGTGTACATTATATTTTGTGTTTCTTTCAATAATATATTATTTCGTATAAAGTCCTCGCGTTTATCATTTCATCAGGTTATGGGCCGCACGTTTATGTAAAAATTGTGTAAAAATTATTTTCCAAATTCCGAAAAAAGTCACTTCATACCGCGTCATCGTTGCAATTTTTTCATCTGCTACATTTTCAGCTTTTTCAGCTTATAATAAATAGAAATGGCTTCAAACGCATTTTCTATTCCGAAGTTGATGGGGCGAGACAATTACTCCACCTGGAAGTTCGCGATGGAGGCGTACCTCATGCACGAGGAACTATGGGAGTGTATCTCCGGGGACTCCGAGGATCCTAAAAAGGATGTGAAAGCTAAGTCCAAGATAATACTGTCCATTGACCCGCAGCTCTACGTTCATATCCAGGACGCAACGACAGCTAAAATGGTATGGGAAAATTTGTCTAAATCGTTTGAGGACTCAGGCCTGCTCCGGAAAGTAGGATTGTTGAAAGACCTTATTAACACAAACCTTGAAAGTAGTACTAACGTAGAAGAATATATTAATAAAATTATGACCGCCGCACATAAATTGCGAGGAATTAGTTTCGCAGTAGACGACGAGTGGCTCGGAACACTGATGCTAGCCGGCTTGCCAGAGAACTACAAGCCGATGATTATGGGTCTGGAGAGCTCCGGAATAAAAATTAGTGCTGATCTGATTAAAACCAAATTACTTCAGGAGATTGAATCAGATGCAACTATCGCTTTACAGTCAAAATTATACAATTACAGATCTCAACCCCATAATAATAATTCTAGCCAGTTATATAAACCAAAAGGGCCCCGCTGCTATAATTGCAATAAATATGGCCACGTAAGTAAGAACTGTTGGTTCCGGAAAAATAAGAAAGAAAAAGACGATGTTATGTATCAAAACCAGAGAGGAGAGGATGACAGTTATAATATATGGTACGTAGATTCTGGAGCATCGGCACATATGACAATGCATCGCCACTGGCTCCAAAACGAACGAACACCAGCTGTCAGCATGGTCAAGGCTGCTAACAACAAAAGTCTTCGTGTACAAAGTTGCGGAACAGCAACTTTCAGAGTACGTAATGAAGTTACTGGAGGTATTCAGAACATTCAGGTAGAAAACGTGTTGTATGTACCTGAATTACGTACAAACTTACTGTCTGTAAGTAGAATAATTTCTAAAGGACACGAGGTTGATTTTGACAAAAATGGTTGTGTCATAAAGACTTTTGACGGAAACGTGGTTGCTAATGCAAAATTAGTAGGCAACCAATATAGATTAATGACCTATAGAGGCGAAGAAACATCATCCACTAACGAAGTCAGATCTGGAAATACATGTAAATATTCTGAAATTCGTAAGAATAACGTTAAAGACCATGCGCTAAATGTAAATACTCGTAAGTCAAAGGAATATGTTGAGGTAACGGACAATAGAAAACAGACGAGAATAAAGAATGTAAAGCCAGAACACAAAGGCACATGCTCTGCGTATTTTGATGATAAGAAAAATGTAAAGAGAAAAAGAAAGATAATGTATTATGTAAATAGGAATGTAAATATGTATACAGCTGTACACGATGACTACAATAATAAAAGAAAGAGAAAAGAAGAGCTCAGTGGAGCAAGCCTTACAGGTTCTGAGTTTATGAACATAAGGCAGAATTATAGAACTGAAGGAAAAAGAAAATATGTAAATAAGGATGTAATGTATAAATTTGATGATAGTTATGTTACTGGGAGAAGAAATGTATATAGGATGAGTCCAAGTTCTATGTTTAAACAGATGGAATACTGAGAAAAAAAGATATAATATATTACGTAAGAAGTGTGTAACAGTATTAAAACAGAGCACAGTAAATCCCGGACATTAGAATAATAAAAAATATGTTAGATTTACTTTGCAGAGGCTGGTCAGATAAATAAGCCTGTGCAGTGTGCACCGGCAGACAGTTCTCTGTGTACACACGATTAGGGTGCTTGCTATAGTTTATCCCAGAGGGATCCGGGAGACGCGTCCACCTAAAAGGAACAATGAATATGAAGCTAACTTTTATAAGAAATGATGAAAATATTATTGGTTATTGTGATGCTGATTGGGCCAGCGATGCTACCGATAGACGACCTTGTACGGGATATATATGTTTCAGGGAGCGTGCATAAGCTGGAACTCCAAAAACAAAGCACAGTCGCGCTCTGGCTCCAGCAGCTGAGAATGATATATTTTTTCATAAAGCTTCAAAGTCACCGATAATCTTAAGCTTTCAAAGTGCCATTAGCATTTCAGGTTCTGACGCTTATCGTGCCCGCAGTAAGCACGTTGAAGTCAGGTACAACTTCGTTAAAGAAAAGGTTGTGGCCGGGCAAATACGAGTCAAATACGTGCCAACCGAGGACATGGTGGCTGACGCGCTGACAAAGGGCTTCCATCGCTGCAAGCTGCAAGCCCTCGCTGCTGCCATGGGTTTCCGTTCAAGGGGGGATGTTGGAGTGTGAACGAAAACTATTTGGAATTCATATTTGGAATTTAGAAGAAAATATTTTACTTGTCAGATAAAACATTCGCCCTCTGACTTATCACAATATTTTACCGAGCTACGTCCGTGTACATTATATTTTGTGTTTCTTTCAATAATATATTATTTCGTATAAAGTCCTCGCGTTTATCATTTCATCAGTTACAAACAAACATACAAACATACAAATTGAAAAATGGAATAATTATATCAAATTAGTGTATTGTCATCGGTCCTCAATAAATCTACAAAGTTTGAACGAAATCTGGCCGTTTAAAGTGGGTCAAAATCGCGCCCAAAGATTTCGGTTACAAACATGTTACAAACAAATATACAGGTGAAGCTAATAAAAAGCGTATAAAAATGTCAGCGTGTCATATTTATTCTTTAGTTAAAAGTTATAGCCGACGATTGAAAAATCGGAGAAACTACCCCACAATAATAAGTATTATTGTTTGCTATAAACAACTAGCCACTAGAGTTCACTAGACATCACTAGATTTACGTTTTTGACATAATATGACAGCTCCGTACTGTTTTTATGTTTTTCATGATCATATCAGTCATCAACTCATCACTCAGTAAAAAGTTATCTTGGTCTTCAAGACAAGCTACCTCGTGTATCAAAAAAAGTGTTTATTGATAAAAATAAATTGATAATTTAAATAACAATAGCCGATAAACATATGAAAATCTGAGTTATCAAAAAGAAGCAAAGTATAAAAAATCAGGTAAAGTAAAGTTGTTTGTGCTACCAATTTCGTATTGTGAGTTGCTTGTGACCGAGACGCGGTCCGACTGGTTTGGTTTATAGGTAGTTTTAGTTATCGGTAAGTATAGCAGTATAGCCTGCGAGTGGTACTCACTTTGCAAACATACTCCTCTTGCGTGCGCACGTCCACACATCGGCAAAGCGATGATCCTTCCACCTGTTCCAGCAGGAGGTACTTCTCGGCCACCAGGGCCGCCTGGAACTGGTGCTGGGGGGGCGAGGGGCTGGCGGGGGCGGGGCTTGCCGGCGAGGGCGCCGCGGACAGGCGGTCGGCCAGCGCCGGGGACTGCGCCCGCTCCTCGTCCTTGCTGTCCTCAGGCACAGCCGCCGTCGCCGCCGCCGGCTTGGTCAGGCGCAGCGGCCACAGCAACGAGGGTGATCCGGGATCCATTTCACAACACTAGCACGATCACTGTCACAATACACGGTCACAAACACTAACACTTAAAACGAAGAAGGAACTACGATGAGATGAGCATGATCTGCAACAAAAATTCCCGTTAGAACCACTTCGAAATCACAGCACTAAAGTATTGCAAAATAATTAATGAAGCGGAGACAATCGGCGATTTAGTAGGGGGAAATTGTAAAGTACCTGCGAATATAGTACGAACCTTGAAATGATTCGTCCTGAGTGGATATCGTACCAAAACTTGACTGTCCGTGGTGGCAAAAAGCGATTTTGAGCGGAATTACAAGAATGTTTTCGAGTAATTCGAGCAAGTCTAGACAGGCCAATATTTTGGGCCGGTGTCCGCTCGGGTCGTCGATAAACTAAACGGACACACAACCACCTCCTATTAACGCCATTGCGAGACTAACAAATTTCGTGACGAACGAGGCGCGACGCGTCGCGTTCGGAGTTCGGACGAAGCCTCGGGCCGGCAACCGATCCAACGTCCAATGTCGACACACCGTCAGCTTGCGTAGTACGAGTGTACGCCATGCGGTTCGAAACGACAAAGACTATCGGCGTGCCGTCTCTCTCTCGCCTACTGATATATCGTTCATTGAACAAGGAAAGAATTAGACCATTCATTTACGTTTGGCAATACGATGATGTCAAATGACTGTTTATGTTTCAATATTTTTCACAACAAATGAAACAACAGAAATATAAGTACTATAAATAACAAAGTAAGTTAAGTAGGTGTTTACAAAATCTACTATATAATCTGTGTTACAAAAACGGTATTTAAAGTTGCGAAAACAATCTTGTTTTGTGAATCGTAACTATCGTAACTCGTAATCAGAGGGGTTAGTGCGAGTTTTATTCGATCATACTCATCGAGAACGTTAACGCGAATTTGTATGGGATCAAAGCGGTATCCACGTAAGCCAGTAGGTGGCGCTGCTTTGATCCCATACAAATTCGCGTTAACGTGTTCGATGCGTATGATCGAATAAAACTCGCACTACACCCCCTGATTTATCAAGTCCATGGATTTATCTGAGCAAATAGCTGTATATTATGTACCTACTACTTTAAAATTTAAATTAAATAAAAAGTACCATCGTCCCTCAATAATATTATTATTATTTTTATTGCTATTTTGAGAATTGAGATTCGAGATAATATTAGCCAAGAGCGCTGTGATTAATTTGTGAATACCTACGCGACGTAGTCAATCGTATTGCATTGCATAATAAATAATACCTATTTATTACTCTATAGTCTATGATAATACTAAGTAGGTATATAATAATGTACCTACCTACATAGATTACTAAATAAAAATTAAAATACATACCTAGTTAATTACTTGAACTGCTAAATAATAAAATTGTGATTTGTGATGATTTTTAAAGCAACTTTTAAAGTACCTATGTACATATTTACTTGATTTACGAGTAAGTACCACAGTCCACAACTCACAAGCCACTGGTTTCCAGTTAAAGCTTAAGGGCCCGGGTTACCCTCGAAATTTTCATACATTCTTAATACCAAAATCATTTTCTCATGCGAAAATATTTAACATGTTTGAGTTATTTTTCAGCTTAAGATAGTAATTACCTAGGGTCCTGAACAAATATTTTTTACAAAATATTTAAATACTAAAAAAAATTTTTTGTGTTTAAATATTTTTTAGTAAATTTACTACTAAATATTTAAACACCAAAAAATAGACAAAAACACTAAAAATATATAAATAAATAGTAAATTTACTACAAAATATTTAAACTTTAAAAAATATTTTTTATTATTTAAATATTTTGTAGTAAATTTACTATTTATTTATATATTTTTTAGTGTTTTTGTCTATTTTATGGTGTTTAAATATTTAGTAGTAAATTTACTAAAAAATATTTAAACACAAAAATTTTTTTTTAGTATTTAAATATTTTGTAAAAAAAAATTATTCAGGACCCTAGGTAATTACTATCTTAAGCTGAAAAATAACTCAAACATCTTAAATATTTTCGTATGAGAAAATGATTTTGGTATTAAGAATGTATGAAAATTTCGAGGGTAACCCGGGCCCTTAATATATTATATTCTATACATATAATATATAAAATTACAAGTCCTGACTGACTGACTGACTGATTCATCATCGCAGAGCAAAAACTGTTAAAGTTACAGCCACGTTTGGTGAGCAGGTTGTTTTAAAAATTTAATTAGTAGACACCTACTAAGGAAGGAATTTTGGAAATTTTAATCAAAGGGGGTGAAGTTAGGGTTGAAAGTTTGAATAAAAGTCCGTCATTTCTGAAGTTAGAAACATGAAGCTTTATTTTTGGGTTACTAATTAAAATTGAATGGATACATTATATTTAGGCGTTTTTTAATTTATAATTTATAAATTATAATACATAATATTTAATTGATATTGCGTGTAAAATATAATATTATGTAAGTAGTACATTCAAAACATCAATGAATAAAATTGAATATCAATAATGATAATAAAAATATAAATGAAAATAATTATACTTTAATTGATATTTAATTTTATTTATTTATTACAAGATCTTACATCTAATTACACTTTTATTTTTCTAATTATACCGATAATTTATGAAGTAATTGTTAACTTACATGAATTATAAATGTTTCTTTCAATATTCAGCAAACACTGCAGTAAGCGTCACTTCACACTTGTCTGTCTAACTTCGATCATAATCTAAGTGAAGTGAACAAAGAATTAGGAAGCAATAATAATTACAATGTAGTTGCGCAATAAAATTTAGTTATTACGGTTATTACTAATTATTACGCAAATAAATGCAATGCCAATGCAAAAAATAATTACTAGGTACTGTTACTACCTAAAGTTATTAATTATTATATTGTATGCTTATATTGCCAAGTATTAGGAACAAAAAATTCTAAAAATTCTTCAATATTTTGAAACTCGAATTAAAAATAGCCAGAAGTTGAGATAAGATTGTTATCGTACGGTCTAACTTTTTTTTCAATTCAGTAAAGGTACTTACAACTTATTTTAACCACCTCTAGAGATTTTTCATTTATGATATTGAATGTACTGTCACTTCTTGGTGGAAATTCATGTTCAAATAATTATTATAATACTTATACATGACCAGTTTCGAAAAAATCATCATTAGGTGAATTTTTCGAAGTCGGTGGTGACTGGTATATTATAAATTATAATTCTGTAATAAATCTATTAAAATTATTATAATTCTGTAATAAATCTATTAAAATAAACTATAAAGTGGAATAAGAGCAAGGAAAGTGTATAATTATTTGATTTTTAATTTTCCTGTAAAAATGTTAAGGCGACGCCTTGATAATTTGGCTGTAGCGATATCGATTTTTCTCACCAATGATGAATTTTTGACACCTGATGATGAATTTTTCGAAACCAGTCGTGTTTATTATAATTATGTAATAAATCTATTAAACTAAAGTGGAATAAGTGGAAGGAAAGTGTATAATTATTTGATTTTTCATTTTCCTACGAAAATGTTAAGGCGACGCGACGCCTTGATAATTTGGCTGTAGCGATATCGATTTTTCTCACCAATGACTAAAGCTAAGAAATTAAAGTTCATTGTCAGTATTCATCATATTGTTTTTGTCTTTGAATTACCCATAGCATAACACCTATGACTTTTATAACACAGAATAATCAATCAAAAAGACCTCTGTAAAAAAAGGGATTCTAATTTTGCCAACAGAGGTCCTCTGCAGTTGGCAGCTTAAATCATCTCTATCAGGAGAGTGATTTAAGCTTCCACTAAATACACTTTAATTTGCCCATAGCTTATATGAAATATATTTATGCTTTTTAAATTACGCGACAAAAACCATTTTGTCGCTTACACCCTTTCCATTTCTTGCTTTTCCATTTCTTGTATTCTTGAAAACAAGCAATCTAAAACATATCCAACACGGTTTTTTACTTCAACGCGGCGCGGCGTCACCTTAAATGGTAGATGGATGTTAACAACAATAATAATTGTCAATTACCACCATGGTTTTACTGTAAGTAAATAAAAATCTGCTCAATGCTGACGTATCCTTGTCAATTTTGGTTTGTGGCATGCATCGCAATGGTGATATGTTAGTTGTTACTCATGTTCCTAAGTCATCTCATCCTTTGTTCGGACTTCCACTACATATTCGAACCATGAGTAACTCGCTTCCGATCCTAAGTTAATCATTCAGTATGTCACCTTTCTGTGAAATTTTGAGTTGCTTTTAAATAGGAACTCTAAAGAGTTATTTTTTTCCTTTCCGCTAAAGCGCAAAGAAATTAATTATAAGACCTACTACGTGGTTGGCATGGCTACCGAGAAAATCTGCGTGAAATAAACCAGGGTTTCCATAGATTTTGCCTACAATGAGGATACGTCATCTGCTTTGTTTAATGCTCGAAAAGCTATGTCGTAAATAAAGGTTTATTCATTATACATAATTAATTAACAATAAAAATTAAGGCTAAAAATGTCCTTTTTTTTAAGTTTGTAATATTATACAGGGTGCAATTAAACCTTCCTGCCAAATTTTTTCCAGGGCTTATGTATCATTAGGAAAGTCCATTTAACCAACAAAAATTGGTTGTTATATTTTTTTTATTGACATATTTTGTCCCATTTAAAATCGTTGCAGAATGGTTACTCGCGGCGCGGGGGAATGACTGGGGGTACCGCGGGGGGAGGCGCGCGCGCGGGGTCACATCACGCGGGGGCGACGCGTCGTGTCCATTAATTGTAGTGTTTTTTAGGATAACTTTCGGAAGTTATTTCTCAACATTTTAGTACTGAGTGATTATAAAAGAAAAAATACGTGTATTTTTATTTTTAACAAGGATCAATATATTAAAATTTGGCAGGAAGGTATAATTGCATCCTGTATAATATTAATACGTATATTTTTAGATTGTATTTCTATTTTCAGAATTTTCTAGTGATAAATTGTTACATGGATTAGTTACAGAATATTATGATTTGTTATTAATAAAGGATAAAAATTTCAAAAAAACGTAACGCTGAATAGACTAGAAGCGAGAGGAATAGAGGGAGTCCCTCAGTTAAAAATAATTGATCACTACTTTGCGTTATTTACTCAATCGATTTGATGAAAGGTATGGTTAATGGTGGTTGTTTAGGGTCTGGATTAAGATATCTTATAAGTTATAACTTATAATTATTATTATTGTATCCCTAAAAAATACACCCGTACTATTAAGATACTTGCAGACTGCAGTGTTTACTAAGGCCGGTATAAATAGTCAGTACTTAAGATGCAACCCGGTCTCAAGACGCGGTTCGGCTCTGTGATTGGTCCAAATTTTGACAGCTAACCAATCACAGAGCCTGAACCGTGTCTTGAGACTGAGATGCATCTTGAGTACTGACTATTTATACCGGCCTTACTTACTACTTACTGCGTACTTTTAAATAAAATAGTTATCACTAAACTTATCATAAACAGTGCGTTAACACAATCTATTTTATTTTTAGCGTATGTACTTTTTACTTTTAAATATTAGTATTTAGTATATTATAATATACTGACTATTGCGCCATCAATACATAATATTGTGTAACATACAGGCTAGTACCTACTATCTCTGTTGTCACAGAGGTTATTCAGAAGTACTCAGGAGATTTCCCTATATTACCCGATTATAAAGTTAAATATAATTTAGATATTGTACCTACGGGGTTTTCCTTAAACTTATATTAAAAATTTAGCCCGTTTCCTTTAGATTGTTCTAAAAGTTTAGTTCTCTGTTCTCTTTGTTACTCATGATTCATGAATTCTGGTGATTTCCTTGTATTTGTAACAAGTAATAATTATTATATTTAACTGCACATTGCTCATGCAATGCAAATTAAATAAGGCAAAAATACAGCTGGTAAGATAAAATACCATTTATGTATTTATGTATTTGGAGCTGCGCACTATAAAAATCTTATAAGTATATTAATATATATATATATATATTATTTAATTATTATATATAAGTAAATTATTAAGTCTACACTACTATTATAAAGAGGAAAGATTTGATTTTTTGTTTGTTTGTTTGTTTGTTTGTTTGTTTGAGTCGAATAGGCTCCGAAACTACTGGACCGATTTGAAAAATTCTTTTGCTATTGGAATCTTACATTATTTCTGCTGAACATAGGCTACATTTTATTTTAGAAAAAAGTAGGGTTCCGTAAGATATTTGAGTTTTTCGGACGCAAGGTGTAAAAAATCACCTAGAAAAGTTACTTATTTTGCGTACGCTGCCTAAACTATAAAAGATAGAACCATAAAATGTTCTAAGTAATTGTAGATCTTATAAATATCTACAAAAAAGTCCGCGACACACTATACCTATCTATGTCGAGTGAGGCACAATAACCATTTATTTATTTAAAAATCCTGAATTTTTTTTGGACTACATTTAAACGGATATATTTTACCCACGCTATTAATCCTTATCAAAATAAATTATTTTATCACTAAGTACAGTTTATGTAGATAATATTTGGTCTTTGAATGATTAAAATTGGACGTTTGGTTTTGAAATTATGGCGAAATTAAAATATTACGATAGTGGGCGTCACCAAAGCGCGTGCGGGAGGAAGACAATATTCTGTTGTAGAAATGAAAATTCTGTACATAAAAGATATGAAATGACACCCGAAATTACACCTTTGTCACTACATCGCTATAGAAGCCAAAAATGTGGTTAGTTTTTTGTCTGTCTGTCTGTCTGTCACTCTTTCTGTCTGTCTGTATGTTTGTTCCAGCATCACACGAAAAATACTGATCCGATTTGAATGTGGTTTTCGCAGATATATTTATCTTCTTCCAACTTAACATCTGGTGTATAAAATTTTTTCCCCCCACCCGTCTAAGGGGACAAAAGAGGGGGTCAGATTTTGTATCAAACTTTTTTCTTTAACACGAAAACTACTGATCCGATTTGCATACGGTTTTCACAGATTTGCATACGGTTTTCACAGATATATTATATTTGTCTTCTTCCAACTCAACATCTGGTGTATAAAAATCCTCCCCCCCTCCCCTCTCAACCCTCTCTGGGGACCAAAGAGGGGTCAGATTTTGTATACAACTTTTTTCTTTAGTGGACTTACTTCATTTTAGGTATTAACTGTGTTTTTCAACTTAACATCTGGTGTATGACCTCCCCCCCCCACACCCTCTTAGGGGACAAAAGAGGGGGTAAAACATGTATCAACTGATGATGTAGAAAATATACTTTAAGTGGCAAAACAACGTTTGTCGGGACAGCTAGTATATTATAAAAATGGACTTTCAAATGTGTTGGTCGCGCTAAAACTCGAAAACCGCTGAACGGATTGAGTTGATTTTAGTCTTAAAATATTCGTAGAAGTCCAGGAAAGGTTTTAAAGTTACACGAAGTTCACCGTGACAGCTAGTAGTTTATAACAAAAATACTAGCTGATAAAATTTTGGTCACTGAAAAGTGTCTTACTAGTTACTACATGACTAGTTCAGAATAATATTGTACTATGATTGTACTATAATAGTTTTATTAATTAACTAGCTATCCCGGTGAACTTCGTGTCACTTTAAAACCTTCCCTGGACTTCTACGAATATTTTAAGACTATAATCAGCCAAATCCGTTCAGCCGTTTTCGAGTTTTAGCGCGACTAACACGTCATTTGAAAATCCGTTTAGTATTTGTTGTTATAGCGGCAAGAGATATAGTGCGTCAAGAAAGTGAAGAAATTAAAAAGTGGTAACATCGCGGCATCGTGGTGTCATCACTTTCAAATCAATACTTTAAATAAGAAAAAAGAGGATGACACGATGTTGCCACTTTTTAATTTCTTCACTTTCTTGACGCACTTTAAGTAGGTAACACATTCAAGGGCGTCGCCAGCCGATGGCGCAGGGGGGGGGGGGGGGGCAAGTTGACTTTACATACTACAATTCATACTTTTCTCATTCTCTATGAATGAGAAATTGAATTGAAGTGAATTCATTCGAGTTTCGACGCACGGGAATGATTGTTCAAGGCTTGAACTTCAAGCAAATCAACTCAAATACTTAGGACTTTGGTTGCAACTTGCATTATATTTGGCAACTTTTTTAGAATCCCTAGGAGGGGGGCAGCTGCCCCTCCCTGCCCCCCCTTGGCGACGCCCTTGAACACATTTAAACACAATCTGTGAAAGTTTCAGAACTCTAGCTATAGCGATTCTTCTCTAAGTCTTAGTAATCGGGTCCCGTTTTTACCCTTTAGGTACGAAACCCTAAAAACTAAAAGCTTCTGAACATAGACTTACGATGCTTCTGAATATAATTTCATAAACTACTACTAAATGCTTTGTCAGTTATATAGCATTTTGGTTGGAAAATCTTACTAGTGACTACTTGATTAGGGAGTAGGGGTTTCCCCTCGAAGGAATTTCATACTGAATTCGGGGTTTTAGTATAAAATTAATATATTTAAAGGTGTAATAATTAAGAGTTTGAAATCCCTAAATAGCGACAATATTTATCAATACGCAAAATCATAAATTATTCATAGAAGTCCGGCGTCCTCCTCATGAGTGACTCAGCCACTAGCCAGTATCAGCTGACTTCCGTCATCTTCCGTGTTCATCGTCATATTATCAACATATTTCCCAATATTATAAATAAAATGTAATTTCAAGAATAATAAAAGGATGTGTGGAATTTAAAAAAATCGGCCAAGTGCGAGTCGGACTCGCGCACGAAGGATAGAGAAAAATTAGGGGAAAAATTTGTGTTTTTTGTATGGGAGCCCCACTTAATTTTTTATTTTATATATTAATATTATTATTAAATACTTATTATAGTAAACATAAAACTAAGGATTATATTGTGAAAAATTCAAGTACTTACCTACCTGTTGTTATTATTAATATACTTGAGCAAAAAAGGCCAAAAAATCACATTTTCAAAATTTTTTCGCTATTGTAAATCCGAATTTAGTACCATGTTCAGAAAAGTGGTGGTCTGATGATGGGATCCATGAGGAATTGAAGCGACGCCATGAAATTTATACGGAAATTGGCAACATATTGGTGATTTTGATTTTTTCTGAAGTATTTCAGGCATATACTACCAAAAATAAAAGCGGCCAAGTGCGAGTTGGACTCGCCCATGGAGGGTTCCGCAGCAGCAATAAGGTTTATTTTTATGAAATTAATATATTTTTTTTTTATTTTTATATTTCAGTCGATTTAATGAAATTTAGATTAAGGTCTACTATTTATGACGTATAAAAAAAACTACTGGCTAGATCTCGTTCAAACCAATTTTCGTTGGTAGTTTTTATAGTAATCTACATCATATATTTTTTTTAGAATTATCATGCCTCTACTTTAGAAATTAGAGGGGGGGGACACACATTTTTCCACTTTGGAAGAGTCTCTCTCGCAAACTATTCAGGTTAGAAAAAAATGATATGAGAAACCTCAATATGATTTTTGGAGACCTATCCATAGATACCCCACACGCATAGGTTAGATGAAAAAAAAAATTTTTGTTTCAGTTGTACTTTACTATTTATGACGTATAAAAAAAACTACTGGCTAGATCTCGTTCAAACCAATTTTCGTTGGTAGTTTTTATAGTAATCTACATCATATATTTTTTTTTAGAATTATCATGCCTCTACTTTAGAAATTAGAGGGGGGGGGACACACATTTTTCCACTTTGGAAGAGTCTCTCTCGCAAACTATTCAGGTTAGAAAAAAATGATATGAGAAACCTCAATATGATTTTTGGAGACCTATCCATAGATACCCCACACGCATAGGTTAGATGAAAAAAAATATTTTTTGTTTCAGTTGTACCTATGGGGACCCCTAAAATTTTTAATATTTTTTCCATTTTTGCATCAAAATCTTAATGCGGTTTACAGACTACATCTGCTTACCAAGTTTCAATAGTATAGCTCTAATAGTTTCGGAGAAAAGTGGCTGTGACATACGGACGGACGGACAGACAGACAGACAGACAGACAGACAGACAGACAGACAGACAGACAGACAGACATGACGAATCTATAAGGGTTCCTTTTTTGCCATTTTGGCTACGGAACCCTAAAAATAAGATTTTGCACCAGGATGTACCCTGGTTCCGAAGGTACCCAACAGAACTTTTGAATCCTTATAGATACAAGTTCGAGGATTTTGGCTTTATTTAAACTAAGTACCCCAAGCAAAAGCCAATAAATCATACATTATTTCTGCAGAACATTTGCTTTTGATTCAAAAGCATGAAGACTGAGTACAGAAATACTTAGTTGAGGTATAGGCTAGTGGTGGGCCAACTCGGGATAAACAGAACTCGAGTTAGCCCGAGTTAAAATTCATGTAACTCGAGTTGAACTCGAGTTACGTAACTCTTGAAAGAGTTAATGTTTTTTTTTTAATTTCTACCAATGAGGAGCCAAACTAAAAGCTCGAAGCAGATTACGCTACCAGCCACTGTCGTCTGTCCCTTATTTGAATGTTGAAATGAGTGGTTGCGATTTTCTTTGTTTTCTTTGTGTTAACGATCCTAAAATGTAAACTCTTTGTTTACTGTAGGCTGTAGCTGAAAAGTGAGTTTCTGAGAAATGGCCAGTGTCAAGTAAATGGCGAGAAAATAGTAATGTTGCACACAATTTTCAGCATCGTTTCTCTATATTATATTTATTATATCGTCCGCGTCAGGTCCAATGTCTAGTCAAAGTCGAAGTAAAAGTCAGTGGTCAATACAGTCAAGGAGTCAAGTCGGTCGATTAGTAAAGTGTAAGTCGATTTAATGAAACTTTCGATGGAGTTTTGAAAGGAACACAAAATAGCTCGTTTTGTGTACTTACCTACTGTATCACTTTCCTACACTTGTGCCTGATAACGAATATCTAATCTTTCAAGCCCCTTAAGGACACCAGTGAGTGGTGACCGCGACAACAATAAAATACAATAGCATTTCCAAGAATCCCCGATCGAAGGATGGTCAATATCCTACCAATATAATTACACATTAAAAACCAAGATTATCACAATTTTAGGAAAATAATACAAAAACACAACATCACTCTTTCACATTACCGGAAAAACTCCCACAGTCCCACTTGTTTGTTAAGGATGCTATAACCGCAAAATAAGCAGGTCGGATGTCTGTCAGTACTCAGTACGAATATCGACGATAAAGATTAAAGACATTAAAATAAGATTCATATTAGCGCGCCTTATACAGTGGCGGTTACGACGCTCGCTGCGTTCTTGATAATTGATATGGCGAAAATTGCGAAAATGTATGAAAAAATTTGAGAATTTTTCTTATTTTTCGTAACTATAACTGGAAAAATTATAAATTATTTTAAATAAAATTTTTAGCTATTCATAATAGGGGACTAAATAAGCAACAATTTTTTTGTATATTTATTTTCCTTAGTTCAGTGTTTTTAGCTATAATGGTACCTAATCAGACCTCATTTTTTTCATATTTTGCGATTATTGTGATGGTTAAAACGTATTTTATGGAAGATTTTATGTGAAAATTTTGTATGCGGCTATAAAATTTTTATGGTATAGACGTGGAGATGGATATGTCGCAGTCATCTAGTTCAATCTGCGGTTCGATTGAATGACTAGCGCATTCATTGAATGACTCCGTTCAATTGAATGACTCGGCCGAACGTTGATTGAACAATCGTCACTCAACGTTCAACTAGTTAGCGATTTTTAACATAGCCCTTTGAAGAGAGCGGATATGAAATTAGTCAGGTAATTGAATGTATTTATTTTTAACGGAATAGGAAATGTATAAGAACAGTATATCATTCTTAGGTAATTAATAGCAATGTATTTATTACTTCGTCTGTCCAATACGATTGGATTTGGTTAGGTTAGATGGCAAGGCGGGAGCGTAGCGCAGCGAAGCTCCCGCCTTAGCCATCGTGGTTATTTTTTTTGTAAACCACCCAGAAGTAGCCGTCGCCTCATAATTGAAGTCAGTTTCTAGATTAACCTATTAGTACGCCACCAGCAAATACTTTAAAAAATCATAGCATTCCATTTAACGACTTCACTATGATGACGTTTAGTCAAGACGTTAAACGTTACAGTTAGCGTCTTGACTAGTTGTCCTTCAGTCATTCAATAGAACGGTGTCATTCAATGAATACGCTAGTCATTCAATCGAATCACGGATTGAACCAGATGACTGCGACAGATATATTATCTTTCATTTGAAACCAAAATATCCTCGCAGTGTGACTCCTAATTCTTTAAAATGGTGCCGGAAAATCGCTGATATTACTGCAAAAATTCAAACTCGAGTTAGAGAAATTTTACTCGAGTTGATTCGAGTAAGGGCAACTCGAGTTAACTCGAGTTCTTAAGAGCATATAACACTTTTTTTCCATACAAACGTATTCCCCAATTTCCTCCCTGGATAATGCGTCTAGACAAATGATTTTTTTTATACATTATTGGGATCTGTGAAAGCTATGCCTCTACGTCCGATTTTTTTTTAATTTGCTAATAAATAAAAAATATGACCCTTCAAAAATCGCCAAAAATGAATGTTCCGTACCCCGCCAATCAACCGACCATAAAACGAATTTGAAAGATCTTTTAGGTAAAATAAAAACGTAGAGGCATAGACTCATCCTTTCTGAAGATATTAAAAAAATTTAAATAGATAGGCTCTATTTTGGAGGAGGAATCAGAGGAATACGTAACCTCGATTTACTGTATCTGTCTCTATCACAATACACGTGCCAGCGCAGGGTGAAGCGTGATGGCAATAGTTTCTTCGTTCAAATTTTACTGTACTCGCGTTCCCTCTTAACTCGAGTTGCCCATCACTAGTTTAGGCGAAGTCTGAAGACGGCACTATAATAAGGAATAAGAATTATTTGATTCTTTTTAGATTATTTATAAGAATATTACTTAAATTGTTTTTACCTTGGAAGTCGGTTTTAATTTTTTGTTAAGAAATAATTACAGGAGAGACTTGGGCTGAAACACGAAGAAATGCTGAAGGTGGACTCAGAAATGTTATAGGTTGGCTACATAAAAATTTACTCACCTTGAACATTAAAAAAACAAAATAACATTTTAACATAACAAAAAAGTCCTAACCTGCGCCCACGCATACAGTCACAGAATAGTATATTAGTTTAACAAAATATACAGTGTGGAATTGAACACGGTTTATGTAGTAGCATAACACTTGAAAAAGTCAGTGAGATAAAATATCTCTAAGGTGTCCAGCAGGATGATGCTCTGTCCTGGAACGCTCATATAAATCTGCTTTCAGCACGCATACGGAAATTAATTTGGGTTAATAAAAAGTAAAAACCTACGTGATATCGCCAAATCGGACCGGGGCGCGGGGCAAAGAATTTATGCAAAAATCTGTATAAAATTCATAAAATATGTAAGGTACTGCAAGATGCATTTAAACTGCAATATTATTCGATGAAAAAGGTCACAAGTGTTGCAGTTCTGATAACAGGACGTTAATAGCGAGCGACTCAATAAACGTATCGATAGCGCGCGTTCTCCCTTGCAAGTTGCAGCACGTAGACATGTTTATTGTTTACTGATTAAATAATAAAGACAAAGGCGTAATAAGTTGTTTGTATTATGTAAACGCAAGTTGCTGGGCGTTTTGATCTACCACCAACGTCTTCTTGCATCTTCAACACACCCTTCTTGGAGGAGGCATTTAATTCTCACTATGACATCGCATGCACTATACTAAGACTTCGTTGTCTGTCCGTCTGTCTGTCTGTCTGTCTGTCTGTCTGTCTGTCTGTCTGTCTGTCCGTCCGTCCGTCCGTCCGTCCGTCCGTCCGTCCGTCCGTCCGTCCGTCCGTCCGTCCGTCCGTCCGTCCGTCCGTCCGTCCGTCCGTCCGTCCGTCCGTCCGTCCGTCCGTCCGTCCGTCCGTCCGTCCGTCCGTCCGTCCGTCCGTCCGTCCGTCCGTCCGTCCGTCCGTCCGTATGTCACAGCCACTTTTCTCCGAAACTATTAGAGCTATACTATTGTAACTTGGTAAGTAGATGTAGTCACTAGTCTGTGAACCGCATTAAGGGCCCGGGTTACCCTCGAAATTTTCATACATTCTTAATACCAAAATCATTTTCTCATGCGAAAATATTTAACATGTTTGAGTTATTTTTCAGCTTAAGATAGTAATTACCTAGGGTCCTAAACAAATTTTTTTTACAAAATATTTAAATACTAAAAAAAAATTTTTGTGTTACAATATTTTTTTGTAAATTTACTACTGAATATTTAAACACCAAAAAATAGACAAAAACACTAAAAAATATATAAATAAATAGTAAATTTACTACAAAATATTTAAATAATAAAAAATATTTTTTAAAGTTTAAATATTTTGTAGTAAATTTACTATTTATTTATATATTTTTTAGTGTTTTTGTCTATTTTTTGGTGTTTAAATATTCAGTAGTAAATTTAGTAAAAAATATTTAAACACAAATTTTTTTTTTTTAGTATTTAAATATTTCGTAAAAAAAATTTGTTCAGGACCCTAGGTAATTACTATCTTAAGCTGAAAAATAACTCAAACATGTTAAATATTTTCGCATGAGAAAATGATTTTGGTATTAAGAATGTATGAAAATTTCGAGGGTAACCCGGGCCCTTAAGATTTTGATGCAAAAATGGAAAAATTATTAAAAAAATTAGGTAGGTACAAACTGACACAAAAAAAATTTTTTTCATCTAACCTATGCGTGTGGGGTATCTATGGATAAGTCTCCAAAAATCATATTGAGGTTTCTCATATCATATTTTTCTAACCTGAATAGTTTGCGAGAGAGACTCTTCCAAAGTGGTAAGATGTGTGTCCCCCCCCCTCTAATTTCTAAAGTAGGGGCATGATAATTCTAAAAAAAATATATAATGTAGATTACTATAAAAACTACCAACGAAAATTGGTTTGAACGAGATCTAGCCAGTAGTTTTTTTTATACATCATAAATGGTACCTAAACCTTAATCTAAATTTCATTAAATCGACTGAAATATAAAAATAAATCAAAAACCTTTTAATTTCATAAAAATAAACCTTATTGCTGCTGCGGAACCCTTCATGGGCGAGTCCAACTCGCACTTGGCCGCTTTTCTCCCCTTAAAATTGAGCTGGATATTCGTCTGATTTAATAATAAAGTACTTAAGTATATTATTATTAACTTTCAAAATATTTCAAGAAATTAATTTGAGTAGGTACATTTACTTAGGATTTGCTCTGAGTCTGGAACGGATTGACCCGAGTCCCGAGTCTCGGCCTTGAGTTCAGACTTATTGTAGGTACTTAAAAGTATGTAATGTCATGGACCAATCATACATGCATACAACGCATTCTCGACAGTATATTATAAGTCTATGCATACAACTAACTATTTATTACTCTATGGTAATGTAGACTTTACTACTATTTATGAACGAAGGTCAGTTACGTACAAACGCTAACAATTCATGTGAATTATTGGAAATAGCAAAGTATTCTTTATTGTCTCTACGTATTTTCTAATGTGCTTTATTTATATTGAATGAGGATTTTGTTTCGAGAAGTGTATTTTCCATCTATTCTTACTCATAAAGTTAATAGGTTAATAGGTATTATCTTTTATTTGAAACCAAAATATCGTCTATTCGCAGTGTGACTCCTAATTCTTTAAAATGGTACCTGAAAATCGCTGATCGTGAAAAAATGTGATAGCGTCCTTAATATCTCTATCACGTCACATAAGTAATACTTATGTGACGTGATAGAGATAGACTGATATACAATGAATCACATTTAACCAGTTTAACATAGATATAATATGACAATTTGTATTTTGTGACGTCATCGTCAGGGTGGTGTGAGTCACACGGCACACCACCCTGACGATTCACACCGTGTGACTGTCTCTGTTACTCAGGTAGTCAGGTAGATAAATGCTCATGAGCTAATCATCACCACTCACCAGTCATGACTCCTCGGTCACAGTACAGCAATATAATAGGTATTATCCCTACCTCAGTCCTCACTCATCAATCATCATTCTACCAATTCTACATAGAAAATAGGTGAACAATGGAAAATTTGTGATAAAGATTATTTATATTTTGATTAATGAACAAGGAAAATAATATTTTCCTTAATTTTTCCGCAAAATTAAGAATGTTGGAAAATTTTTTAGTTACTCGGAGTCCCGAGTCGGACTAAGTTTGCAATGTTTGAAAGCCAATAATTAAGTTGTCATTATAATAGCTCCCACACCGGTTTCGGTGACGGTGGTCGGTTTCATTGAAACCAGCTAGCTACGTAGGAGTAATTTTATAGTGCCCAAGTGTGTGCGCAGTACACAAGAGCACTCTCTATTCCTTTACTCTCATTTACCCAGTGGGACGGCAGACCGACACGACAGGATAGAGATTAGGCGCAGGACCGACTTTTTACATGCGCATCCGACGCATGGATCATCTTACTTGTCAGACAATCAGGGGATCAGCCTGCATTGTCCTAACTCCTAACCAAACTTGGAAATAAGATGTTTCCAACGCGGGAATCGAACCTACGTAGTACGTACGAGAGCCGTGCTCTATAACACTAGCTATACCACTGAGGCGTTTTTCCATTCAAACGGGCGGTTGTCCCCTGTTTCCTCCCTGATGCTGCGTTGCTTCAACATGTCGTAAAAATATAATATGTTTTGGCAGCATTTTATGCATGAATATAAAAATAATAACTGTATTTTAATTTTTAAAAAGATAAAACCGACTTCAAAATTGTACGTAATTGAGAATTAAAACTCCCTATCTCCAAAACTACTGAACCGATTTTGATGAAACTTGCACTATTCCCTAAGTTGAACAATATCTAGTACAATAAAAAAAGAATCACTTAAATCGGACTTGTAGTTTCAGAGATACGCGCGAACAAACATAAAAACATACATACATACATACGTACACTTTTGAAATTTGGCACATTTTTTCAGAAGCTGTTATAGATTAACATATACAAAAACTGGGCAGTTCTGGAAATATTACATACATACGCGTCGAACTGGTAACCTCCTTTTTTTGAAGTCGGTTAAAAATACCATAGTAACAAGTCCGTTTATTCTGTGCATAAATTCTGTGTATTGTCAGTGTTGCAAGATTCAGATTTTTTAAATTTGCCGCCTTTTCTTTAGGACTTCTTTCCCTGGCCAGACTCTAACTCCAGAACGTAACGCACACATTACTTCTGCGAGACCAATCAGCGTTGGTCGGAGGCAGGTCGGAGGTCGGGTGTCACCCGAGCTACGGAGTACTATTATATATTCTGTGCCCGAGCTGATAGCCCGATGGCGCTGCCAGACGCGCATAATCACAATGCGTACCTGGGAAGACAGGCTGGCGTCTCCGACATACGGGCGACGAGTCGTAGATGCGATACGGCCTCATATATGACAGTGGGTGACAGACCAGAGAGGTTCTCTCACATTCCGGTAACCGGATGGTGCAGATGTTGACCGGGCATGGCTGCTTTGGTCATTACCTGCACCATACGGCCAGACGGGAACCGACCCCCCGGTGCCACCACCGTGATCATGACGACGACACCGCACAGCACACGCTCCTGGAATGCCCAGCCTGGGTAGAACAGCGAGCGGTGCTTGTTGCGACCACCGGATTAGACCTCACACTCCCGGCCATAGTTACAACTATGGTCCGGTCGAGACAAGGCTGGGGCGCTTTGGCTACCTTCTGTGAAGATGTCATCTCACAGAAGGAGGCCGCCGAACGGGTCAGAGAGGCGGATGTGGCTGCAGACCCGGTTCGAAGACGGCGCGGAGGGCGCGGGCGCGCTGAACATGAACGCCAGCTCCCGCCGTAGATGGGACTCAGGCGACGGATTGGGGAACTCGCCGCCCATTGCACGAGTCTTTCCGGTTACAGAGCGTCCAGTGCCTTGGACAGCTCTCCCGGAGTAAGCGGCAACAGAATGTCGCGTGAAGAAGCTGCGCTGGAAGCAGACGCCGCCGCTGACTGGGCCACTGCAGTTTTCGTCTCAGACGGGTTCAGCGGCCCAGCAGTCAGCACAAAGCGGAGGAGAAGGCACGGACGGGTTTTAGTGGGTAGAGCTGCGGCCAACTTTTAACATTTAAATAGCAAATTTTTAATAAATATTATATTTGCATGTTCCTCCCTATTACTTGTACGGACTATGGAGTGTAGATAGAGGAGAACTATCTCTGTATGTAGTGTCCGCTGAAATGCGTTAAATTAGGGTGGCGCTACAGTAGCAACAAGGTTTTTAAATCATTTAGCAGCTTTTATTTCAGCTATTTTAGGTTTAAATATTTTTCAAAATATAATGGTATTAACCCAGTACTTCTGTGACTCGGCTATTCGGCTAACTTCAATTTATATTCTGTACATTCATTCCATACCCTTTGCTGCAGCTAGCGCACTGATCTATAGCTAATTCCCTTTGAAATGACAGCTATTTCTTGTGCCTATTTGAAGTGGAATCTGCGCCCCCATTATTCGGGTAGAGAACTAAATCTGACGTAAAAATGATGTTTGAAAGCCGCCATATTAGCGCTGATAGCAGTAGTGAGAGTACTTGGAACTAATACTAGTGATGACAACTGTTCTTTCTTTCTTTCTTTCTCTTCGTTTTTGGCAACTTGACACAAAACTATGTGTATGTTGTGCCACAGACAAGGTAAAAAGGTAAGGAATATGGCGGGAAAACCGGATTCCTCCTATAATAATTTTCAGCATCGTTTTCATGTAATATCGTCAGGTCATAAGTCTAGTCAAAGTCTAAGTACAAGTCAATACAGTCAAGGAGTCAAGTCGGTCGTTTCAGTAAAGTGGTAGACGCTTTACTGAAACTTTCAATGGAGTTTTGGAGGGAACACAAAATCGCACGTTTCTGGATAATGCATCACTTTCCTACACTTGTGCACGATAACGAATATCTAATGGTTAATATTCTACCAATATTACACATTAAAAACCCAACTTAACACAATTTTAGGAAAATAATACAAAATCACAACATCACTCTTTCACATTCCCGGCAAAACCCTTTAAATGACAACTGTTGTTATTGGTTGTGATTACGTCAAATTTAGTTCTCTACCCGAATAATGGGGGCGCTGATTCCGCTTCAAATAGGCACAAAAAGCAGGTGTGTATCTGCTGTCCAGCGTACTTGTATATTAGAGATCAGTGAGAGGAGTAAATCTGTTCTCAATGGTTCTGTGTCAGTGAGCTAGCGCCACTCTCGGAGGATTTTTCAACTGTTATTTACTCCATACAGCTGGACACTTTTTCAAATATCCCCCATAATAATATAAGATACTTCTCCTCCATCTACACTCCATAGTATTGGACGAAGTTCACTTCGGTCGGCGGTCATATTTGCACTGACAGCACATGTTTAGTACGTTACATAGACTTATAATATACTGTACGTTATAATAATCTAATCTGTGGTACGTTCGTCGTTCGCAGATGGTCGCTTCAGTTCCAGTGTTGCCAGATCAGGGATTTCCCCCTAGATTTAGGGGGTTTTCGACCAAGTTAGGGGTAAAATAGGGGGAAAAATATTTGGGGGATTTTTAGGGGAAATTCAAAAAACACATCAAATACAGTTTTTTTTGCCATATATCACGTTCCTAAGGTTTTTTTAACATCTTTAAGGACGCTATAATAGAAAGATTAGCAGGTCCAGTGTCTGTCAGTACGAATATCAACGTTAAGGACATTAAATTAGCATTCATTCATATCAGCGCGTCTTGTACACTGGAGTCTGGAGGTTACGACGCGACGCTCGCCGCGTCCTTGATAGGGCGAAAATGTATGAAAAAATTTGAGTGTTTCTTATTTTTCTTACTAGCTGTATGACTATTGTATATGACGTATTCGATAAAACACGAATAAAATGACATTTTCCAAAAATGATTCCTAGCTAGATCGATTAGATCATAAACCTATAATGCATAGACGAACAAAGAGTGCGAGAGAGAAGAAAATCCTTTATGGAATTATAACAAGATGAAAAGAGAGGCAGTTTAATGTGAACTGTAACCACTTTTATTTGACAGGTCGTCACAAGTCGACACGCGTTTTTGTGCCCTTTCAGTATTTGAAATTTATTGTTTAAATCGTTTGTTATTTTTAACAAATACTATTTTAAATAGCAATGATAACTTGTTCTGTGAGTGATTGCAGTGTAAATCATAGGAATAATCCTGAAAAATATACATTTCACAGGTAATTAATCTTCATGTCCTAATTGCTACGATGTGTTTATTTTTGCTATATTCTGTCTTTAGTTCTGTATTTCAAATAAAATAATATCAATCCTCCCTTTTACTTTCATATTTTGCGTAACTAAAGGTACTATTGTTCTTAAATTACACAATTTTTGAAGAAAAATTTTTCATTAAATTTTTTTACATATACGCTAGTGCTTGAATCAAATTTATCGATATACTTATCGGTATTTAACAATAACATAAAACCAATCTAAAAATGTAATAGGTGTGTAAGAGTATTATGATATGTATTTAATTTAAGAATAAATAAAATACTAAGTGTGTTGTTTACTTTCAACATTATATTTGCATTTCTAATAATGTAAGGGCTGATTTTTCAGATAGCTAATTACCTGAGTAATAAATAAGTAACTTTATAATATGTATATTATTTACCCTTATAAGAACCTCATGTCATAACATATCCGACGATTGAAAAATCACCCCAAACGACATTGTGTGTCTTAGATACTTTTCAATCGTCACCTTTTTTTCTGCCAAATAAAATATATGGTACCTAATTTGAAATAGAAAATCTGCCAAATTTGTATATTATTTATTTCTCATAGAAACTCAGGTAAACTAACTCGAACGCACAGTGTATTTTTTGTCCAAAAAATTGGCCATGCCATTTTTATAACTTAATTTTATAGGATTTGTGATTATAAATGCAGGACGAGAGTACCTGACTGCCCAATTCCTATAGAAGAATGCAAATTAGTACTTGAAAAAAAATTCTATGATTTCCAGAAAAAAACATAGAAACAGTTATAGCTCAAAAGTTTGATATTCTTTTAAGAATTTATTAATTGGTCTAAATAGTGTCTTAAAAGCCCTACGATAGCGAAAAACATCCAGGCTTTATTTGTTCAAGATAACGTATTTATGACTGACTTTATAAATTTATGTTTTAATTTTTTTAACGTCATGTCTTTTCATATTTGGATTTAAAACTAAGACTGAAATATTCTTTTTATTGATACTTATAACCCAAAAAAAATGGGATCCAAATGAGGCGGGGCATCGGAGTTATTCAATTTTATATAATTTTGGATAGGGTTGTCACCGCATTGTTCACATAGTTTAATAATATTTGAAGTAGGTTTTTATATGCTCAAAAAAAACAAAGTTCAAATGAGTAAAAAATGTTGGTACAGAAATATTGACAACCCTAAAACCATAGTTACAAAGAAAACTTTATAAGCCTTTAACTTCGGTGCCCTTTATTATTTGGATCTAAATTTTTTTCCACGAATTCTTGTACATTTAAGTAGCAATTCTGTAAAATCCAAATAATTAGAAATACGTTCACAATAAATTAAAGAAAAAAAAAAACAAATCGTAAGTAAATCTTTAAACACTTATTTAAGAAATATGTAAATCAGGTTAAATTGTGTGTTTTTTATTTATTATTGTCGATCAGAATAATCAAGAAGACAATTAAGTAAATATTTAAAAAGTTATGGCAGTTTTTAATTTTATTGAAAAAAAATTAAAAGTGTTTTTTTATTGTTCATAATAAGAAATTAACACATGTAAATACTAATAAATTACTTAGGTACATAACATTTCTGTTCAAGATTTCCAAAAAAAAAGCATGGCCAATTTTTTGGACAAAAAATACACTGTGGAACGGACTATACTATCGATAGTAAAAGATACATCACTAGCACACGCACACATTGACAGATCGAAAATCGTCACGCATTTTCGGGTTGTCAGGTGGTCTTTACGTCAGTATATTATAAGTCTATGGATTAGATAAAATCTAGGGGATTTCTAGGGGGAAATCAAATTAGTTCAGGGGTATGTCGCCGAGACCAACTGGCAACACTTCAGTTCGCTTGACAAGCAATCATGGCGAGCACTTCGAGGTCTGTTGTTATCTAGATAATTTAGTTTATTCTACAGATATCTTGTTATTTTTCGAATGCTAATTAAGGTTTTGTAATTATATTTTGATGTGCTACTTTTGATACTCTAGATAATGCTAAGCGTTTGCAAAAATTGGTGTAGTTTAATTTTATGTTGACATCGTGGATGTTGATTACATTCGTGTCCAGTGTACAAGTTTCTCCCTTTTCGGATTTTAGAATTGAAGCCAACAAGGTTGTCTGCTATGCCCATCCCGATGCACCGCTTATCGAGGATTACAGAGCGGGTGACATGATATGCTCAGAATGCGGCCTTGTGGTCGGAGACAGGTAGTTAAAAAATATAGTTGATAAAATATTATTTTGTGCAAATACATTGAACGTAGACTCGTATGTAACTTGATGATAACATTATCGATTAGGTATCTGTTGCTTTCGAACACCTTCTGCTTTAATAAAGTGTTGATATTTGAGAGCTAAATCAAAATGAAACAATAATCATAACTTGCTTCCAAGTAACTTTTAGCCTTTACCCTATCAAAGTTAGTACTTAGTACTATTTCATTGTAAAATTAAAACAACAATTATAATTCAAAACATTCATCACAACATTTCAGAGTAATCGATGTGGGATCGGAATGGCGTACATTTAGTAATGAGAAATCTGGTGTGGACCCTTCTCGTGTTGGTGGTCCAGAAAATCCCCTGTTGTCTGGCGGAGACCTGACAACGATTATCGGTCCGGGAAGAGGGGATGCTTCCTTCGACAGCTTCGGTGTATCCAAGTACCAGAACAGACGTAACATCAGCAGTACAGATAGAGCACTGATCAATGCATTTAGAGAAATTAACACTATGGCTGATCGTATAAACTTACCAAAAACCATTGTTGACAGAGCCAATATACTGTTTAAGCAGGTAAATTTTAAAGTGCCCGAATAATAACAGGTGTACAGGTAGTAAAAAAAAAGCAATTCAATCTTTAGGTTGAAGCCAAACGAGCGTAATTTGTGAGTTGTGAGCCGCAGAATTTCTGCCGGGCAGAATTCTGCTGCATTCAGTTTCATACAAAAGTCCTGTTTGATTCACACGAGTGTAATTTTGTGAGCCGTGATTTGTATGAAAAGAAATTCTGTCCGGCGGAAATTCTGCGGCTCACAACTCACAAATTATGCTCGTTTGGCTTCACCCTTAATAATAATAAGAGATGCTGTTCGCGTTAGTAAAAAATTTGATAAAAAAATGTATGTTAATGTATTGTTATACCTGGTTATACTAAAGTATAGTTGCTGTGGTTTCCAGGTTCACGATGGAAAGAATTTGAAGGGCAGAGCAAATGATGCCATTGCATCTGCATGTCTATACATAGCGTGCCGTCAAGAGGGTGTGCCACGTACATTTAAAGAAATATGTGCTGTGAGTAAAATCAGTAAAAAGGAAATCGGAAGATGTTTCAAACTCATACTAAAGGCACTGGAGACGTCAGTGGAATTGATCACAACAGCCGATTTCATGTCTCGGTTCTGCTCAAACCTTGGTCTCCCGAATTCTGTACAAAGAGCTGCTACGCAAATTGCTCGGAAAGCTGGAGAGCTGGATATAGTCTCCGGAAGAAGCCCTATTTCTGTTGCAGCAGCAGCAATTTATATGGCATCTCAGGTAATTTTTTTGTTTTTAAATAACAGCTTTGTTTTGGTACAAATGTAATTTATATTATATCAGATCAGATGACACACAACTCTGTTGCGCCTAAATTCGTTTATCGCGCGGGAACCGTACATTTTTCGGGATAAAAAGTATCCTATGTCCTTTCCCGGGACTCAAAGTATCTCCATACCTAATTTCAGCAAAATTGGTTCAGCGGTTTGAGCGTAAAGAGGTAACAGATAGATACACATTTGCATTTATAATATTAGTATGGACGTATGGATTATAATATAAGCCCCAGTTTAGGTCAGCAAAAAGTGAACATTTGGTTTGTTGCTTGCATGAAATTGCTTACCTATTAGTTCCACTTTTTAAAATGTGTAATTAAGTGTACTGTTTATTGACAATGCACTTATCTAATCTATTAGATTGAGTATTAATAATAAGACGAGTAAGTGAAATTATTTCAATGTAATAATAATTGATAAGTGTTTGTCAGTACCTACTTGTAGAATATTGTGAAATAGTATAAAATACAAGTTACAAATAGAATTTTAGAAATGTGGTATTTCAATCTATAATATTTTGGAAAATACCAAATTAATCATTTATTCATAAATATAAGATTTTATAAGTTCTGCTAGCTGACCGGCAACATTGTTTTGCCATATAAATTATTTCTAGTACTTATCAATATATTTTTATATTGATACTAGAAATAATTTAATATATTTAATAGAATACAACCTGAGAATAGGTTTTTATCTACTTTTGTAGATAAAAACCTATTCTCAGGCCTGACAAATGTACCATTGAGGAAATTGATTCCTACGCAGTTGACAGACCAACGTCATTTGGTCAGATCATGTCAATTCAATGTTAATTGTGACCTGTTTGTTGGGTTTGACGTAAAGCGACCAAACTACGTAGGTCCCTTTCCTTAAAATCGTTAAAATCGGTTAGCTTGAGTAAAAAGTAAATTAAAATCGGCTGGTTTGGAGGAGTTTGCGCTCAAACACTGTAACACGAGAATTTCATGTTAGGTTGTTTTTATAAGTTCTAATTTCAATTTCATTCCAGGCATCGGAGGACAAACGCAGTCAAAAGGAGATTGGAGATATTGCCGGTGTGGCTGACGTGACTATCCGTCAAGCGTACAAGTTAATGTATCCGTTTGCAGCTAAACTGTTCCCTGAAGACTTCAAGTTTGCCACGCCTATTGAGTTCTTACCACAGATGTAGGTTACCAAGTAGGTGAGATCCAGGACAGGTATTTGTATGTACAGTACCAAAACAATATAATATAAATAAATTTATGCTTTGATCAGTTTTGATCTAAACACTATGTTCAGTGTTGGTGGCCAATGCTACATAAAGAAATACAATATCACCATGGGCGTACCCAGGTAGGGGCAGCAGCCCCCCCCCCCTTCTGGAAGATAAAAAAATGTCAATTTCCTGGCAAGTGGGAATTAAAAACGTGTTACCTACTCAGCGAAAAATGAAGTGGAAACAAAAATATACCTTTTCAGTCAGATAAAATTAAAGTCAATTTTGATGATTTTTTATTATACATAGTATATTTTTTATTATAGAATCACCTTTTCGAAACAAACTTCAACTCAACTTCTCAAAAACCTTCTCCCCCCCTAGCTAAAATCCTGGGTACGCCCATGAATGGAACATTATAATATAGATTTTTTGTTTACATTTAGACCAAAGTGAATCAGAACAAAATATATCCTGTGGTTTTGACAAAAGCACACACTTTCAATGTGTTGAAGCTTGAGTACTACTGAAACAAATAGTTAATACTACGCAAAATTAATAGTTGACATTTTGCATAGTACTAAAATCATTCGTTAGGTTAGTCGGCTTCGTTAGGTATAAAAGTATAACAAAAAGTATAAGATATTAATGGTACCGTATCATCGGTGTTATGTATGTGTATATAAGTTTTTGAATATTTAGTGTATCGGAGAATTATAACGAAAAAGGAAAAAAATAATTATGTGAGAGTATGGTTGTTTGAAACTTACCTTTAATTCACTATACACTTAGGGCCTGTATCACCACTTCCTGATAAGTGCTGGATAGGCTATCCGCCATTTAACTTGACAGATAGAGTATGGAGCAGTAGCATGATAGCATAATATATCCGGCACTTTATCAGGAAGTAGTGTAACAGGCCCTTACACTTTTACAAGTTCTAGATATTCACAATACAAATGAGATTAGTTGTGTTACAAATTCCTCATTTCATTTTTACATTTCAACTAGGTGCCGCAAAATAAATTTGGTATTATTTCTTGACACCATATTTTTTAATTTAGCACTTGGTCTGTTTTTTATTAAGAAGTTCACGTTTTTATTAAGAAGTTGCTTGTGTATTTATTTTGTCATAATATAGGTACTCTGTTATCCGTCCCGAATGAGGGGCGTGCGACCTGCTCGAATATAACAACGTATCCCGCACGACCCCTACTAAATTTGAGTTTGGACTTAGTCCTCCCACACACATGGGCGTACCCGGGCAGGGGCAGGGGCAGCTACATCAACTTACTTCTTAAACTATAATGTGCCAGGAATGTGAAACTACTTTTAAATAATATTTACACCTTAACAGTTGGAAACAAAACAATTTGTCAGTCAGATACTTATATATAAAAGTCAATTTTGATGATTTTTTTGTTTCAACATACCAAACCGACCACCCTCCTGGGTACGCCCATGCACACACATAACTGCGAATTCGTCGCATCGCATCGCAAATATCTGTGACAAAACTCATCTCTATATATAAAAATTCCTTGTTGACTACGGAACCCTAAAAATGAATCCATATTCGCGTGGTCACGACATCACTGATCTAATACCTAATTACGAGTGTCTGGGAAGGACTGCTTAGAGTAATTAAACCTTTAAATTAACATTCTTTTATTGTAGGCGATTTATTATTGCTACAGTGTAATGTGAGGTACATTATCATATAACGACTTTCTCAATGTAACGAATTCTTCGTAATCCTGTTCAAAATTCGTAATATTATCTAGATTCTAGAGGAATCAATATAAAATATCATACCTTTACATTGCGTCTTGCAAACAACCTCTCACGATATACAATAACTATAGGTCTACCAGAATCTGATGGCAATTTTTGACAGTATATTTTCAAAAAATATCCTTGATCATTAGATAAATTTATAGTTACATGTTTCACACACAGAATCAACCGCTAAAGGAATAAAAAATGGATGAAAATGTTTTATTCCTATTACCTCGGTATTGCTATAGAGTCAATTTATTTTCTCACTTTTTGCCATCAGATTCTGGTAGACCTATAATTTTATATGTTGTTAGTGTACAAATTGCCGATCCGGGCAATTTGTATGGGTATGAAGACGACATTTTTTTTGAGTTCCCAACATTGTTCTCATAGAAAAAGTTGTTCATTTTGACGGGCTCATAATTGATGGTTTCAAGGATAACGGTGTTTACACTAACACACTGTATAGTTCGAGTATAGTGCTACCTCGATTATCGAGGTAGCAGTTAGCACTGCACTGTAATATTTTTAATATACTTATTACTTACATTGAAAAAAGTACGGAAAAATAAAACAATATAATATGTTAGTATTTAGTAGTGTAAGTATAATATACTTACTTAATATGTTATATGTATAAGGTTTAGTGATAGAATATTATTATGCTATCTTTTCTTTAACAGCTACATGTATAGTGTGCTTCAGTTAAAGCACTTTTCATTGTAAAGGTTTTATCTATGTTATAAATTATTTTGTAGGAATACTTGTTCCTATTTGTGATAAATAACGGTATTTTTAAAAATTTTACAGCGCAACCTCGATATAACTAGTTTTATATATACTTACATTATACTTATATCGAGGTTGCACTCTAATATTTTTAATATACATACTTTGAAAAAAAAAAAGGAAAATTATTTAAACATATAAACGTTATAATTTTTGGTAGTTGTAAGTATAATGTATGTTATAAGGTTTTGTGATAGTATATTATTTTGCTATCTTTTCTTCAACAGCTACATGTATTATGTATGGTGTGCTTCAGTTAAAACCATAAAGTTAATATATATTAACTTTATGGTTAAAATAAAACACTTCATTGTTAAGGTTTCATGTATGTTATAACTTATAGGTTATTTTGTAGGAATATTTCTTTGTGAGAAATAACGGTATTTTTAAATTCAATTACGTGTAATTTTTAACCGACTCCCAACAAGTAAAGGTTCTTTGTTCAGTTCTATATTTTTTGTATGTTAATGTTTCCATCTATAAAAGTTATTCCTTACACATATTACAGTAGCTGGTATTGTTTTAACAGATTTCTGTAAATCTGCCAACTAGAAATACATATTTTGTGCCTGCTTGAAGTTATTCATGTTCATATTTTCGTAACTACATAATATAAGTGTCAGGATATCATAATATGTCAACACCGCGCTCTCTTGTCGATGTCTTCTTCCTTGTCGTCTGTTAAATAACTTATGTCGCTCAATTGTTACATTAAAGTTTAAAGTTTTCGTCCGACATATTGAAATGTAATTGCGCGGTAACTCACCGGCTTGGCTATTTTGTCTTCGATTTTGGATGGATGTTGGCTTGGATTCTTGATTCTTGACTGACTTCTGACACCATGCCACGCTGGGCAGGTGGGTGGCTTGAGGTATAATTAAATAACTTCCATTTTAATAAGAACTTTATTGTTGACACACACACATTGAGTTGCACACCGGCACACAAGGAAGTGGACATCGACAGAGAGCGCGGTGTTGCCATATTATGATATCCTGACAGTAAGTAAATCTACCTTATTAATATGACCAATAGATAGGTTCGTTGTAAGTATTTTTTGCTTGTGTGAGCATATTGTAAGGTTACTTTAATAAAATTTTATTGAAGTAAATTTTGTTTTATTACATAATATGTACAAATTTTTTCGAAAAAATTATAGAAAACTTAAATCGCAAATATTATCTCACTCATTTTTCAACAGAAATCAGAGATTTTTTAGTCATTCTACAAGTCTGTTTAATACTGTGGAAGTAGCTGCGTTGAAACTGTTGAAAGAGTTACCTTTTTGATTACATATTCAAATTAAGACATTGAGTCAATATTATATATTGTATACCGGATACCTCACTTCCTCAGTCATCCGTGAATAATTCAGCTCGGACATAGTGTGAAAGCGCTCTAAGAATAAAGTTCTATAACTGAATAGATACATTTCTATTGTGTACCATCGAAGAAATTGATTCATATGTCGTACTCGTCATGTCCGTCGGACTTCGGTTGGATTTGACCGCAACCAAATTATGTTAAGTAGGTCCGACATCTATCTATGAATCAACGAAAGTATATCTAATTCACTTTGTGACTATGCATGTTAGACAAGGAACAGTGTACAAATCACAAATGATCCCCGGTCCATCAGAGAGTGGAGTCATGTGCGACGTCCATCGATCAAGGCTGCCGCGGGACGTGACACATTTGACGAATGCAGGCTTTGCTGGGTGGACCACGATGTATGGGATACTGCGGACAAATGCGGACACAGATAAACTATAATATTATAGTATATATAGAATATTGATCATAGCACAAGAATATCGTGCACCATACATAGCGTATTTATAAGCAAGCCAATAATATATAGTTCAGTACAGTGTGAACGTATCCATCACCCATAACAATGTAATATGCGCGATATTCTTGTGCTATGAGCTATATACCATAATTATTATGCTATTATATTATAGCGTAGTCTGGAATCAGCTTATGTCCTGTGAACTCATCAAAGCATGGTCACCTGAACACAATGCTTGTTGACATTTTACTACACATAATAAAGTGTATCGATGGGAACCGATCCATTGTGATTTGTGAGTTCCATCACGCCCATTGGCTTTACTACCAGATGTAAAATATTCGAACACCGTACAGCTGATTGATACAGATTGCAATGGATTCAAACAAATATTTTTGAAGTTTGAGACAACACCGTACAACTTACGAGATATTGAAACAGATTGCGATCGAGAACCAGCTGGCGGATTCTGCAGATTTTGTGAGTTAATCACTAAGTTAGTAACGAAACGGAGGAGTGAGTAACGGAAAGTCTCACTTTTGTCTCAACACACAAAATGTACGATAAATCGGCCAGCTGATCTCTTACATATTGTCTTACCTGCCCTCAAGTCGCAAATCGAGTACATACAGAATTCGTACATTGTTGACGTGTTCTGCGTTCGTTCTCGGGAGTTCGGGACTTGGAAGTTGGGAGTAAAGAGCTCTCCACCCAGCTAAAATATAGACTCAGTGGTTTTAGCGTGAGGACGTAACTAACAAGCGGACACACTGGCAGACAGACTGGCAGGTGCGTTGTTATACTTACTTGTAAAATAATATGTAATATGTATCGTTACATGTTGGAAATGAAAGAATCTTGATTTTTACAACATATTAGACTCGGTTCATTGGCATGTAATAGAGCATTAAAGTAGCGCAATTTTCAGAAGTTCATCGCCTATGTGATATTGTAGACGTGTTAATTGATTCCGAGAAAATGTCGTACAAAAGTCCCGATCAATACACCGACATACACACTCATATTACGTCATAGTTCAGTAGGGAAATGGCGAAGTGACGCTTTTAAAAACTCTACCTCTCACAAACGGCGAAAAAGTGCCAGAACAAAAAAGTTTATATCGCTACAAGCTTGAAGCTACGAAGCTACGCGAGGCTTATGTATTGCTATGCCTTATCTACATCTTCTCAATTCTATTTATTTTTATGTACGTATTTAAATATTTTAAAATAAGGTCTCTTCAGACATTCGTAGAGAGTAATTTAAAGGTACTACAACAGTTTTATATTTAGTATATTCAGTAGAATGTACATAAGTAATGAAAGTACTAAAACAAATTAAAATCCTACTTAACTAACTCACCTACCCGTCTGTCGCTTATTACTTAGATACTGATATAATTGTATCTTAATTGCCTAATTTACACTTTCTAATTACGACTTGTTATCAATAAGAAAGCCACTGTCAGGCAAAGGGCGATGACACTTGACATCAGCTGAAGATACGCTCATTTTTGAGTTACGACACGATGACATACTTATAACTAAACAATAAGCACTTGTGTTTAAGTAGCTGCTCAATCAAAAGTATTCAAATTTTAATCTTAAAAACAGTTTAAATATATAAGATATACCTACCCACAATACTCTACATAGAGTTTGCATCAGTCATCAGTCATCACTTATCAGTGAAAACGCTATAATGTAAAAAACAACCTAACCTTGCATATTACGATCGAAAGTTTTAAGTACGTTAGTTTGTCTGAGACTCCTACCTCCCAAATCAAAAACCAAACCTTACCGAATCTCATGCGATTCGCTAATTTAGCTGAGCGTAGCAACCATAGACTTAGACATATAAATCGATGGTAGCAACAATAAATTTGTTTTCGTAGCTCGACAACTTCAACAAAATATTATTAACAAAAGGTCACTGGGCACCTTAGTATGGAAATTTTACCCACGGCCTACAGAAACAAAATTAGTTTGGATGTTTAGATACACATCCCTAGTTTACGAAAATATATGTCGCATCAATGTGGAAGATGGGAATCTGCCCAAAAATTGAAAATAAAATATAAGTGATATCCTCTAGTGATAACACATTTTTCGACTAATTGTATTGAATGGGTGTCTTAATCACACAGAAGAATTGGTCTATGAGCAACTAAACTCATCGTGTTCATCTGCTGGCTCTAACAATACAAGTCTGTTGGGCAACTAAAATATAAAAACTAATTCCTTCTTACCAATACAGTGATAGACTGATGTATTTTCAAATAAAACAAATGTGTAGAATTAATATAGTTTTTATTCAACAAAATCAATATCTGTAGGCACGATAGTGTCATCTAAAAAAAAAAAAAAAAAAAAAAAAAAAAAAAAAAAAAAAAATCGTGCGAAAGAGACAGCTAATGCTAGTCCCTGGCCGTACATTGTTAGAAGGCGTTTGTTATTTTATTGATTACAATACTTAAATACGTTTTTATTGATTACAATACTTAATTGATGTTAAGCACATATTTTGAATCATAGTTGATTTTATAACTCTCCCACGGTTTAAAAAAAAAAAAACACACAGAATGAAATGTAGGCTAGGACTCAGTAATCTACAAGTAATTTTATATCTGTAGGAAATATTTCGAAAACCGGGTCAGATTATGCCCAGTTACCTTTGTTATCCAATTTACCACAGATACTTAAGGAAAATTAATGAATAACTTCGTCAATATCATCAGAATCTGTAAAGTTTGGAAAATTCGATCAATGTAGACGGGCTTTTCCGCTACGGGCTACGAAGTTGTGAAAAGCTTCACCGGCTCACCGCTCAGTTGGGAATCGCGCGTCGAGGGGAGTGGTTGCATCGGTCCGCGCCACGTTTACGCGCGCGTAAATCCAATTACGATTTTTAATGCGATAATTGTAATCCCGGTTTGTTGTGGTTGGTTTTTGGTTACCGTTTGGTGGAGTGTGTTGGAACGATGTGAGTTGGGGAAGATGTGGAGGGCGTTTCGAACGCTCGCTGGATTGTTGTGGTTGGCAGGATGGAGCGGCACCGAAGGCTTGATAGGTGAGCTTTTGTTTTGAATCCTAGATTTGGAGGCTGGCAAGGTGTTGTTCTCGGGTGCGATTCAAGATTCGTGAGCCGTGAAGCCTTCAGAGCTTGCCAAGTAATCGCTGTGTCGGGGTTACTTAATAAAACTTGAGATGATAGTTAGTAACCATAGAATGATGATAATATTTCCTAATTTAACTATAAATAAAATATTATTTCTACATAACATACTTATATAATTATGTAAGTACTTTATTTTCTTAAAAAATAATTAAAATTATATCTACTTTAAAATTGAGTTCCAAAATTCCACACGAACATACAATATACATACATACAGAGCAAGGTAAGTAAAATATTTCAATAAAATACATATTGGCTGCTAGAGGTTGCTTGTTAAATATTTGACAAGTATCTACTACCCACATAAAGAATGGCACAAAACTTTGCTTGTGATTTTTTTACCTGCAAATGTTTTTAAAAAGTAGAGTACTTAGCTGATATTTTGTTTGTGAATCACTCTAACAATTTACAAACATTTAGCTAAATTGTATCGGAATTCGGAATCTATTCTATGATTTATGTGTCGATTAGATTTATAATATATTATTATATAATATATTATATAGTATATTATTATTATTATTATTATTATTAACAGATATAGTTATGCCCATAACTTACATTTGTCTAATTATTTTTATATTACTTATAAAATAAATTTAATTCCAAAATATATAGATTCTTATTATAATATTATGGCTCGTAATTATTATCAAGACAACCCTTATAAGTTCGCCAGGTCAGAGGTCAACGACTACAACGTATTTCTACTTCATCCGTTGATCCAAAATCTTCCCCCCTCTTTTGTCCCCAAAGAGGGGGGTTTATACACCAAATGTTGAGTTGGAACTTGGAAAACACAGTAAATAATATGAAGAAAATCAGCTGAGCGGTTTAAACTTGGACACAGAATAGATAATAGTACAAGTAACTTAGAACATCATTATCAGAAAGAAGAAGGCGGAAACTAAAGGGCGGAGCTATTACGAGCGAAACTTTAAAGTAGAGTAGTCTCTAGTACTTTGCTTACAAGTTACAACCAATAGTAATAATTGATAATAATATGTAAGTAGATAAGTAGATAAAATTCCAAGTCCTCTTACCATAGACCAGGGGTTCCCAAAGTGTGCGCCGCAGCGCCCTGTTGCGCCGTGGAAAGGCAAGAGGGGCGCCGTGAGTCGATCCTCCAGCATTATCTGCACTGAAACCACAAAATATATGTATTATAAAATAAAATTAAATTTTAGTATAATTTGTGTAAAGCAGATAGATGATTAAAATATTTATTAATCATCATGTACCCGTCTTATCATTAAATGTGTTTATTTATGTATCTTTTTCTAATAGCTTGGTAGAGTAAGATTGGACACCCCTGGCATAGACTAGAGTTGTACATACTTTTTATTTTGTGGGTACCTAACTCCAGTCTAGTTTACATACCGTAATTATTATAGAGAAGTCGAGCATCTCCTATCCCGTAATAATAATAATAATAGCTCCCACACCGGTTTCGGTGACGGTGGCCGGTTTCATTGAAACCAGGCCAGCTACGCAGGAGTATTTTATAGTGCCCAAGTGTGTGCGCAGTACACAAGAGCACTCTCTATTCCTTTACTCTCATAAGTGTGGGACGGCAGACCGACACGACCGGCGAGAGATCAGGCGCAGGACCGACTTTTTACATGCCCATCCGACGCTTGGATCATCTTACTTGTCAGACAATTAGGTGATCAGCCTGCATTGTCCTAACTCCTAACCAAACTTGGAACTAACATGTTTCCAACGCGAGAATCGAACCCACGATCTTCGAGTCAAGAGCCGCGCTCTATACCACTAGACCACGGAGGCGTTAAATCCTATTCCGTGTAAAATTAGTTATTTACATCTTTTCGATGTAATAATTGTTTGAAAACTTTTACGAGCGATATTACATAAAGTTCGCGGCTAACCAGAGGAAGTGGTTTACGACTATGTAAATCTGTCTTCGTTTCTTAGCTATTAAATAAATGTGATATTTGTTGGGACTTGGGAGGATTTTAGATGTCCTGAAAACATGAACACTTGATGAGAAGGATGACAGTATGGTTTTTAAAAGGACATGGTTATAGGCTTATAGCCACCAACCTAAAGTGAAGTGTAAAATCTAAATTAAATAGGTACCTATTTTATTATTTACGCACAAAACGTGATGTGGAGTAAATATAGAGTCTTTACTCTATCTACATATTTATACGACAATTTAAAAGTTTCATTAAAATATGTATCTAGTCCTTTTAATGCCTATATACACTTTAACTGACTCACCCAGTTAATCTGCAGAATACCTTGTTAATCTGCAGTCTAACTGGTTTACGCACATTAGCGGTAACAATATATTATATATTGCTTACAGTTTGTATACAAACACAAGCTACATACATGTAGTTGTTATTTAATGTGTGCATACAATATGTCGTTTGTATTTAATGTTTTCAGTGTTTTAAATTGCTCTACTTTTATTAACCTTAATTAAATTGTGTAGAAAAAATTAAATTATATATAAGTCCGAACAAAAAAGTTAAATAACTTGTACGTGTATTACCTTAAACCTTTTGAGCCATCTCTATAATATAATGTATATTCGATCTAAAGATAAGTATTCAAAACAATGTAAGTACTCAAAACAATGGCTCCACTTGGTTTGTTTGGGCCAATTAATAGATAGGTACTTTTCTGTCCGCCATGTCCTAAGTTTTGACCTCTTTGGTTCGATTCTATAATATCTAGTCCAACCACATATAGCTATATATTCGATGACCTCATTCCATCGACTTTGGTTATTCGGCTATTCCCATATGTCACCGCGCCTTTGGGCTGCTAATGTAACAAGTTTCGTAATGGCCGTGTTTCCGTGTTAAGTGATTGTATTATTGTCACCGTTGGATGTTCTAAAATGTTTGTACTATCAGAGAAGCTGATTCCTAGGCAGATGGGGGACCTAAGTAGTTTGCTCGCGTTATGTCAAACCCAGACGACGGATCACAATTAACATTGAATTGACATGAGCCGACCAAACGTCTGTCAACTGCCTAGGAACCAATTTCCTTGAATATTAGGAATAGTGCTTCAGAATGATATACGTGGTCTCTTGGTTTTGTGATTTGTCCAAAATTCCTTATGAGGGTTATGTCACATGTAATAACTATAGTCCCTACTATAGGTCCTACAGAGGTCCACCTTGTGCCAGGCGGCAGAAGGACAGTGTTGGAAAGAGCTTGTTGAAGCTACGACAGCGGCGCTTTGTGTAAGTCGGTCTGCGACCTAACTGAACTCTACCACACAAGAAGATATACACATTGAATTGACATACTTTGTACGCCTCGCGTTATGATGCAGTGTGAACTGACCTTTATTAAAAAAGAAATCAAAAACCCTCATTCCTATATTTTTGCAGACATTATGTCGCTAAATTAAATGGTAAGCTGATTGAAGTCGTGACGTAAACAGTCGGGCCGACACGCAAACTTCCATTTTATAGTTTCCGGACTTACCCCTTTTCCAATTGCAATGAGGAATTTATTTTTCCCTCTTCGCTTAGGGTTTGCGCCAGTCTAAAACTCTAGACTCTGACTATCGCTAGTCGTTGGTCAAATATCACAACTTTCAGCGACTTGGCATGGAATTTCATAGAAACTTTGCGTATAAAGGTCAAGAAAGTTTTGTGGCTCATCTCACGGTTTTGACATATATACGGGTGTAACAAAAGTCAAAACTAAATGATAATAATTAACTGAGGTAATTATTGGGTTAAGGTGTATCCAAAAAGCAGTACTAAATATTCGTACACAACCCGATTTTGGAGAAATCCGCTTTTGAAATCTTTAAATTTTTTTTTAGTTACAGCCCTTAGTATTGTTACAGCCTGTAGAAAACGCAAACATACACACGTATAAATATAATAAATAATATGAAATCGACACGTAATTGGATTCTCATTGATTTCCTAACATCAGAACGCATCTGTCTTTTGTGTGCCCCACAAAAGATTCTAGCGTTATAGAAATTAAACATAATATTCATCAATGCACGCTTAAAACTTTCTATTTTGATTTTTATCTTCAGAAAAATAAGGGCTACATTAGAGAAGCAGTATTTGACGTATGCACTTAGCTGCATAAAAAATATAATCGCTCTGGCGAGGATTAGTAGTACACTATAAAGACACGTGGTTACTCCACAAAGTCGTAGGGGACTCGTGTTAATAATTCAACATTATAACATAATTCCGATTCGCACATTTGCTCTACATCAAAAGGGCTCTCTCCACGTTGAAAGATGATGGAGAGCCATGATGATTGCAACTGTGGACACCAGAGCATAACACGGTACACGTCTTTCTTGCCTCTTGGTCCACAAAATCGAGTTGTCAGAGAGAAAGAAGACACAATTCAGTTTTTTAGAGAGAAAAGAAGGTTCTCTTAACTTTATTTTTTAAGGTGTCCTGGGGTATGGTACTGTCCCTACACCTTATTTGGAGATAAATGAAAGAAAGAGTACTTGCACTTTATATATTCTGGTAATAACTAAGACCGTGTTCCCTACTGCCCAACTCGCACGCAACTGCGGGCCGTAGCCCCACGCCACATCGCCTTACATTCGCGTCAGCATTCTGCTTACTGCAACTATGTCATCGCCACAATACTCCCCCTTTTGAAAAAAAGAAAAATCCTAAAAGAAAATACATCATCCTAGTTTACAATTTACAAAGCATTTCTAACTACTTGCTAGTCGCTACAAGAACGGGCTGACGTTGCGTCTGGGCGAGTGGGGAACGATACAATATCATAACATAATACAATGTTACCTTATCTAGTTATAACAATAACACTTGTCCTTATCTACTTATAACAATAACCGTAACTTGATTCGATCTCACAGTTCATTTTTCAATAAGCAACAGAACATCCTGTCACAGTATTTTGCGAATTAACATGTTCCTTTATTACACCAGCACGACCTTCTTCAACTTTATTTAGAATGCCCTTGACAACTTGGCTTTTCACACGTTTACTGCACTTTTTGATACAGAGAAATAGACACACACTGAACACTATGGCTGTAATTACACAAATAAGTATACCATAGACTTCTACTTTTCTTTCAAGTGCGGCTCTAGCTGAATTTTCCGAGCCTGACTGGGCAATAACAACTTGTTCATTTTTGGCTTGGTAGTTACCCATGTTCACAAAAATAGCCATACACTAAGTATGACACAATACTACTTATTGATATCTGGCAATGTATATTCTAAACAATGTAATATAATGCGCATATTATATATCTACATCTTACTGAAAACGCAGAGGCAGCTTTACGTGCCTACCGCTGCGTGTGGTACGAGTCACAGGCTTTCCGCAACTATGTGCGTCGGACAATTTTTCACTACTCTCCATATCGGTACTTTCCGCAACTGTACTCTGCGAAGTGTCCTCATTGTGTCCATTGGGCTCTCTTAAAATATATCCCGGCTTAAGCCGATCTACTGAAATATTAATCTGCCTATTATTTACTTGCACCTTAAAAACCTTGTCTGACCTGCTTATAACGCGATAGGGGCCATCATAATTAGGAGTTAAAGGCTTTTTTACCGCATCATTTCTAATAAACACGTAGGAACACGTTTGCAGATCCTTATACATAAATAACTTACGCGAATCGCTATCCGCTCGTGCCTTGGGTCGTAGACTATGAATAATTTCACGTAATTTTTCTACGTACGTGTAATAATTAAAATTAGCTGTTCCACTTACCTCGTTGTAGAAATCGCCAGGTAAGCGTAAAGGTTGCCCCAACGCCAGCTCTGCCGCACTAAGGCCGGTGTCACACCGAGCCGCAGCGCGGAGTCCGAATAAAACGGTGGGCAACTCGTCATCCCACGACGATCTATCTGTCAGCCTACACTTGAGAGCTACTTTAAAAGAACGATGCCACCGCTCTATTTTCCCATTACTTTGGGGATGATAGGGGGTGGTCCTTATTTTCTGGACTCCTAACATTTTTAGTAAGTTACTAAATAATTCGCTTTCGAACTGTCTGCCTTGATCACTCGTTAACCGGGCTGGGCATCCAAATCTACAAACCCAATTTTCATAAATCGCTCTGGCGACCGTTTCAGCAGTTATGTCGCCAGTGGCTACCGCCTCAGGCCAAGATGTGAACCTATCTATAATAGTAACGCAATATCTATTTCCTTTTTGCGTCGTCTGTAACGGGCCTACAATGTCCACATGAATATGGTCGAAACGATCGCTCGGTACAAACGAGCCTAAATCCGAAATGACATGACGATTAACTTTACTTTTTTGACATGAAATACAGCTTTTAGTCCAATCTCTAACATCTTTATTCATTCCTGGCCAGAAAAAACGAGACGTGACCATTTTCAGCGTTGTTCTAATACCTGGGTGACTAATGCTATGCACTGAAAGAAAAATATTTTTTCTAAATTCTTTTGGTATGTATGGCCTAAGATTACCCGTTGATATGTCACAATATATACTTTTATTTACATTTGGTAGACTAACCTTTTTTAATTGAATTTCTGTCGTATTATTAGATCCTAAAAATTTTTTAATCTGTTCATCATTTTCCTGTTGCCATGCTAACTCCTCGTAGTCGACTACAGTCGGACATACGATTGTCTCTATGCGCGATAAGGCGTCCGCTACTGGATTTTCGCTACCGCCTACGTATAGAATGCTGTTTGTATACTCGCTTATATACATTAACTGTCGAATACGTCTAGGTGTCTCTTTTTCTGAATTAATCTTAGTAAGTGCGTGAGTCAAAGGCTTGTGATCTGTAAATACTGTTAAGTTACGACCTTCAATCATGTTTCTAAAATGCATAATAGACATATATATAGCTAGTAACTCTCTATCATACGTACTGTAATTTTCCTGCGCTTGCGAAAGTTTTTTTGAGAAATAACCTAAAGGTTGCCATGCACTGTCGACATACTGCTGTAAAACGGCACCGACACACGTATTAGAAGCGTCTGCCATAATTGATAAAGGGGCATCCGAAACCGGGTGAGCGAGTGTCGCGGCGCTTTTAAGGCTCTCCTTACACTGCTCGAAGGCTAACTCCGATTCCTGATCCCATGCTATCCTACTTTTATCTTTTTTCTTAGCGTTGTGCAAAAACTTGTTTAAATGCGCGTGACTTTCGGCGGCCTTAGGTAAATGTGACCTATAAAAATTTACCATGCCTAAAAATCTTCTCAAACTTTCCACAGTTTCTGGCTTTGGGTAGTCCGTGATGGCCTTGACTTTTTCTTCTAGTGGACGTATACCTTCCTTTGTAACTTTATATCCTAGAAATTCGATTTCATTTTTGCCAAATGCACATTTAGATGTATTAATTGTAATTCCTAATTTACTAAATCTTTGAAAGACTTGTTTTACATGCTCTTTGTGAATGACGTCGTCCTCAGAAGCTATGATGACGTCATCAATATAACAGAATAATGAACTATGCTGTTCTTTTCCCGTGCTAGAATCTACCATAGAAATATTCTCTAAACCCTTTAATACCGTGTTGTCCATAAATCTCTGGAAAGTTTGAGCGGCATTCTTCAGTCCGAAAGTCATGCGAGTAAACTCATAAAGACCGAAAGGTGTAATTATTGCGGTCTTCTCTACATCCTCTGGAGCTATTCTAATAATATGATAGGCACGATTTATATCTAACTTAGTGAATATCTTTGCACCTGTCAAAGTGTAAGTAAAATCATGCAATCTAGGAACTGGGTATCTGTCCGGTACAGTTATGGCATTTAATCTACGGTAGTCTCCACAAGGCCGAATTTGTCCATCCTTTTTAGGGACGACGTGTAATGGACTAGCCCACTGACTGCTAGATGGTTGACAAATACCCATTTCCTGCATCAAGCGAAATTCATCTCTTACCTTCTTGTACTTCTCAGGAGGGAGTGGTCGTGCGCGCGCATGGACTGGTGGACCTGATGTCTCTATGTGGTGGTAAACAGCATGATCAGGCACATCCTTGAAAAATGCGGGTCTAGTAATCTCTGAAAATTGCTCTAATAAGTCGCGGTACGGGTTATCAGCCTTAATTGTCGTAATCGAAGGCATTTTGTGACTTATGATGGTCCCTACCGTACATACAGTTGTTACCTGGTCAATTAATTTTTTATTGTATAAATCTACCACTAACCTATGTGTTTTTAGGAAATCGGCGCCTATAATTGGCTTACCGATGTCACAAATTACAAAAGGCCATTTATAACTACGTCTTAATCCTAAATTTAATTCTAATGTTACAACACCGTATGTGTTAATTAAAGTGCCATTCGCTGCATACAAGGTATATGCACTTTTATCATATTTCTTAAAATTACTGAACTTAGAAACAGGGACGATAGATATGTCGGCTCCTGTATCAATTAAAAAAATCATACCGCTCCTAGAGTCTGTTACACATAAACGATGGCTTTCCTCAAAACTGGCACAATCCTCCATCGCCGCAGACTGCACCGCATCTAGTTTCCCGACGCCGGTGACGTTCTCCAGTTGCACGGGGACTCACACTGCTTGGCTGCTGCCCGATAGCGAAAGTGGTACTTGCATAACCAATCTGCACTCTGTGGTGTGCGCCTGGGACCTCTGGAACGTGAACGAGATCTGCTTCTACGACCGTAGAACCGGAAACTCCGCCGTTGTTCTCTTCCTCTTATTTCATTGACCTCGCCTCTCAGCCTCTTTATTTCTAGAGACATGTTCCGCATTTCTGTGAGCAGCTCGGTGTTCACCGTCGTATCGTTATGTGAAGTCGACGGCTTATTAACCTCCACTATCTCTCCGCTCCGCAGGTTGTCCATGATCTTGTCCGCCATGCCAGCAAGCTCGTCTAGCTTGGTATCGGCCTTACAGCTTGCGAGAATTGCACGCACCCATCCTGGTAACCGGGACATCCACAGGTTCTTCAAGGTATCTCCCGCCGTAGAAGTATTTCTTGCCAACTCCTTCATCTTAGCCAGAAGCTGTGAAGGGCGCTGCTGACCCAGATCCATCTCCTTTACCAGCTTATGAAATTGGGCCTCCGCACTCTCCTGGTATATTTTCAGCAATCTATTCTTCAGGGCTGTATAGCGCTGTTGCGCCGGAGGTTCATCTATTAAATCAGCGATTTGGCTTAACTCCTCTTTGCCGAGTTTCGCTAACACCAAGTCATATTTCACATTTTCTGACTGGTGTTGTGGTCCTACGACCGCTTCAAATTGGGCGAACCACATGCGTGGCATATCGGTCCAAAACGATGGTATCCTCGTGGATAAACTTATGGCAGCCAGGTCGTGGTTGGGCTGGGTAGTAACTATCTGCTGCTGGGCCGGGTTTGCCATGTTACACGCGCGAAATTGTCTTTAACTCGAAACTGTCCTTACTCGATATTGTCCGGTACACCACTAACCGGTACACGTGTACTTGATAAGTTCGTATGACGCAATCAATTTTGTAACACGCGGCGCGACGCGGTGAGTTGCGTGGGCAGTAGGGAGCAAAATCACGAAAAGATCACGGAAATATCACGAAAAAAAAAAAATCACGAAAATCACGTCGGGTGTAACCACTTTAAGGTGTCCTGGGGTATGGTACTGTCCCTACACCTTATTTGGAGATAAATGAAAGAAAGAGTACTTGCACTTTATATATTCTGGTAATAACTAAGACCGTGTTCCCTACTGCCCAACTCGCACGCAACTGCGGGCCGTAGCCCCACGCCACATCGCCTTACATTCGCGTCAGCATTCTGCTTACTGCAACTATGTCATCGCCACAATTTTATTAAAAACTTTATATGTATTCTTTTTCTTGGCTTGCTTAAATAAATCGTTTAATCATGCTTAATAAACGCTGTTTATATTGTGTTTCATATTTTAATAATTATCGAAATAAAATTATCCTTTCTTTGCTGTAAAGAACATGTACAACCGACGATATAAAAATATGTAAATGATTGTACAGTAAGTTCTTGCTGAAAATTCATGTTCAACATTTTTTTTTTTTTTTTTTTTTTATTAAATAAGGGGGCAAACGAGCAAACGGGTCACCTGATGGTAAGCAACTACCGTCGCCCATGGACACTCGCAACATCCGAAGAGCTGCAGGTGCGTTGCCGGCCTTTTAAGAGGGAATACGCTCTTTTCTTGAAGGTTTGCAGGTCATATAGGTCCGGAAATACTGCTGGTGACAGTTCGTTCCAGAGTTTTACAGTGCGCGGCAGAAAGTTACGCGAAAATCGCACTGTGGAAGACTGCCACTCATCAAGGTGATGAGGATGGTATGTTTTTCGCGTGGGACGATGGCGAAAAGTTGCAGGTGGTATGATTCCGAACAATTCCTCAGAGCACTCCCCGTAATACAACCGATAGAGGATGCAGAGTGAAGCTACATCTCGGCGTAATTCCAAGGGGTCCAAGCTGTTCGAAACACTATGGCAGTCAACAATTCGAGCGGCCCTTCGTTGGATACGATCCAGAGGGAGCAGTTGGTATTTTGGCGCCCCTGCCCAGAGATGAGAACAATATTCCATGTGAGGCCGAACCTGCGCCTTGTAGAGTTGTAGGCGTTGGTCCGGACTGAAGTACTGTCTCGCTCTGTTAAGAACACCAAGCTTCTTCGAGGCTAACTTGGCCTTACCCTCTAGATGATATCGGAACTGGACTTCGCTCGATATGTTGACGCCAAGTATCTCAATGCTAGGGGAGATGGTTAAAGATGTGCCCTCGAAACGAGGATATATGACCATTGGTGACTTTTTAGTGGTGAACGCGCAGACTTGTGTCTTGGCGGGGTTAAATTGGACTAAGTTACGTCTACCCCATTCAGAGACTTTCTCCAATGAATTCTCTATTTTAGACACAAGTTCGTTTCGGCTCTCAATGACATTTTGCCGAGAAATATTGCGGGAGCCGGTATATACAGCATCACCTGTACTATCATCCGCATAGCAATGAATGCCGTTGGTCTGTAACATGTCATTGATATGCAGTATGAATAGGGTAGGCGATAGCACACAGCCCTGAGGGACACCAGCATCAACATTATTAAACCGCACCTTTGACTTTGCACTATTTCCACTAAGATATAGTGTAAGTAGATTGTGTTTTATTAGTATTATAGTCTTAATCATTGGGCAATCATAGACGAATATTGGTCCATCATGGGCCAGCGTATAGAGGCCGCCTAGTCATTGAAATTCCCCTGATAACAATACACGATATTGTAGTTCTGGGATCACAATAACGGTGACTTTGTACTTGTAGCGGTATTGGTAATGCATTTTTCTGCGTTTTTTAATTTACTTTAAAGTAATGGTTACAGAAAATATTAAAAGTAGTAAACTGTCCAACTTAAAAAGTTCTTCTACTGAAACCCTTTTCTATTTTCCCGTAATAAAGTTTCATAAGATGATTAGAGCTATGACAATATGGGGTGACAAAACAATAAGGAAACTCATAAAAGTAATTGTTTTCGGCAGTAAAATTGAGAGGAGACCAAAGTTACGGTAGTGTTAACGGTAAAAAAAATTAAGAAATTTAAAAAAACCCCCGCCAAAAAACTTTAAAAAGTAATGAAATAACATTTCCTGACTTTAAGTTTAAATCATTCCTAAGAGTAAAGTAATATTTTAGTCCATAATTATTGTTGTCAAGGTGTGTCGGGGGACCGCTAAGTAAACTACCACAACAGCGACTTTTGCATTTTGTATCGCCATAATAGTCGCTGATTCTCTCGATTCGGGTCGCTGTGAACAGACCCTTAATTTATATTGTTATGTGAAATCAAACATCTACATTAGCGGTCCCCCGACACACCTTGACAACAATTATGGACTAAAATATTACTTTACTCTTAGGAATGATTTAAACTTAAAGTCAGGAAATGTTATTTCATTACTTTTTAAAGTTTTTTGGCGGGGTTTTTTTTAAATTTCTTAATTTAATTTTATTTTATGCTTTATAAACTTGTGCAGAATAATTCCTATCAACTGGATCATATCCCAATGAATACCATCTATAAAATATGTCCTCTTGGATGAGGCCATCAATATGAGCCCAAACATGAAACCTCCACTTTAGGTTCATACGGAGCTTGGCTCCTATAGAATCCAGGTGATGCTGTAGCAGCAGCAGCATGCAAATATTTACTGTTTATCTACGTCTTACTGGTTGTCGCAATTAAAATGAGCCCAAACACGAAACCTCTGCTCTAAGTTGGTGAGGAGTTGGGTATCCTATTGATTACCAGGTGATGCTGCACCACCAGGTCAACTTTCCAATAATGTGTATATATTCATAAGTGTCTCGAACCAGGATGCAAAATATAAAACCCATCAAACGACTGCAAGTTGCTAATCGTCCTATCACGAACCAGATATACCGTGATATTTCAGCAATGAGCAGGCTGATGATGATGAACTATAGCTAAGAACACTCTCCGTTATGTCAGCTTTCAAACAAAAAAACTAGATCAAAATCGGTCCACCCGTTTGGATGCTACGATGCCACAGACAGACAGACAGACAGACAGACAGACAGACAGACAGACAGACAGACAGACACGTCAAACTTATAACACCCCTCTTTTTGGTCGGGGGTTAAAAAATACTACCATTTGGTCCATGATACTACCCAAGATACAATATATAGCTGCCTATACCACATAACCAGTAACCACACACAACATAATATGAATCATGAATAACAAAACACTGATGTATTTAAAAGGTTTCTTATTATCATACATCAATATAGTATGGGAGCTGTATGTTATACATGTAGTATGTTAAATGTTAATAAATTACAGGCTTTAGTAACATGTAACTTCCATTTGGCTTGCGAGCCAACTGTTGATGTAAACTCAGCTATCCATCAATGGATCATGAGGTTGACTGGTCTGTGCTTCAGAGTTTTATCTCACTCGATTCTGCAGTAGATTATTTTTATGAAACTTTATATAACATAATTAAAACTCATGTTCCAATTAGACCTGTTAAGTCTAAGGAATATCCCACCTGGTTCTCTCGCCCACTGATACATATCTTCAAAAATAAAGAAAAGGCATGGGTTAGGTGGAAAAAATATAGAAATTGTTCTGATTATGAACAATTTTCCTTATATCGTAAGAGATTTAAGTCATTGTCTATTGAATGTTTTAACAAATATCTACAATCAATTGAAAGCAGTCTAAAAAATGATATTAAACAGTTCTGGTCATTTATAAAAAGCCGTTCTGCTTCTCCTGGTATACCTAATACTATGCATTACAACGAAGAGGAGGGTAGCGGCCCAGAGGATATATGTAGGCTGTTCTCAAAATTTTTCAGCTCAGTTTATGAATCTAATGAGACTAATGATGTATGTGTTGAACCACCAATTATTAATAGTCACATAACTCTAAATGACATATCATTTACAAGCGATAATGTGGCTTCTACGTTGAAATCTCTGGATATAACTAAGGGATTTGGTCCGGACGGAATATCTCCTCTTTTTCTTAAACATACCGCTGACTCCTTGAGTATCCCACTGTCAGTGTTGTTTAACCGTAGCCTCAAAGAAGGTACTGTGCCTCGGGTATGGAAGACCGCTAACATCACACCTGTATTTAAAGCTGGCAATAAAAATCAAATTAATAATTACCGGCCAATTTCATTGCTGTCAGCCTTGTCTAAGGTCTTGGAGAGGTTGGTACATGATGCGATTTATCCTTCATTGCATAGTATGCTGATTCCCGAGCAACATGGATTTGTTCGAAATCGCTCCACAGTAAGTAATCTAGTCTTGTACTCAAATCTTTTATTTGAATGCATGGATAACAAACTACAGGTTGACTCAATTTATACCGACTTCTGTAAGGCCTTTGACAAGGTTGACCATAAGATGCTTTTGAAAAAGTTAGAATATAATGGTATCCGTGGTAATTTACTTCGCTGGTTTGTGTCCTATGTTACAAACAGGACCCAAAAGGTAGTGGTTCAGGGGTTTTCTTCGGATGCGATCACTGTCACATCGGGCGTACCGCAGGGCTCCATATTAGGACCTTTGCTTTTTGTCCTATTCATTAACGACATAAAAAAAATGTTTTTTAAACAGTATTTTCCTCCTTTATGCTGACGACTTAAAAATATTTAGAATAATAAGATCGCTAGAAGATAGTGTAAAATTGCAAGAGGATCTGGATAGGTTATCTGAATATTGCATAGCTAACAAGCTACATTTAAGTCTGGCCAAGTGTAAATCAATCTCATTTACAAAAAAAAGTAATGTTATAAATTTCTCATACTCTCTTTGTGGTTCCGCTTTAGAAAAAGTCTCGTTGATTAGAGATCTTGGTATTAATTTTGACTCTAAACTACACTTCGATACTCATGTAGCCCATATCACTGCCAAGGCTTTTAAACTTTCTGGTTTCGTGAGACGCACTTGCACTTTGTTCAAGAAACCCGCTACTTTGTTGATGTTATATAAGACGCTCATCCGATCGCAACTAGAATACGCCACATGCATTTGGAGTCCAATCTATGAGAAATATAATGTTCAAATAGAATCAGTGCAACGTAAATATTTAAAATATTTAAATTATAAAATAGAGCGAAAGCGATTACCGTACAACACACTTTTGGAAAAATTCTCTCTTCAAACTCTTAAACAGAGAAGAATATACTTTGATCAAATGTTTCTCTACAAGATCTGTCACAATCTAGTTGATTGTAATAATTTGATAAATCAAATTTACCTTCGCATACCTAGCCGCTCACAACGAATCCGTGATAATTACACTCATAAGCTGTTTGCTCCCACACCGAGCAGAACGAATGCTGGTGATAGGGCGCCATTAAAGCGAATCATGAAAGGCTATAATGATAATTTCACGGACATCGATATATTTGCATTATCCTTATATCAATTCAGAAAACGGTTGTTTGAAAAGATTAATTAAATTCTAGCAAAAATAGTTGATAAGTACACAAATTTTATAAATTTTAAGTTAAGTATTATATTGCTGTCGATGCTCTCAGCTATCTCTGTTACGTTTAAGATGTTACCGGTTTGCCAATCTGCTTTGTAATCAATATTATTGTTTATTCATAAAATATTAAGTTGTGGATAATGGTGTTGGTTGCGTAAGTACCTCAATGTTATTGTTTACATAAGTGTTAGAATTAAGCTTGTACGCAATTGTTTGTTATCCCAAATAAAATAAAATAAAATAAAAAAATAAAATAAAATAAAATCAACATTACACGTATCTTACGATATTTAACCCCGAGATAAATCTTTAGCTATCTTATAATACAAAGAAAGATTTAGCAATGGAATATGTAAATTGAAATAAAATATTGTTGTATGATTGTTAGATAATGAAAACAGTTTTTAGATTTTTTTATTGCATTGCAGTAATCAACATTAGGTTTGATATTGTCGAACTGACCTAAATTTTAACAAGAAAATAGGTTTCTTGTTGTTGAAGTATGTTAGTAGAAGCAGAAACATGATTGATTGATACTTTTAAATTAAAGACATAAAATACATAAAGATGGATCATTTATCATTATTAAATAGCAGTAGTTCAAAACAAAACGATAAAGTCCATTCATTATCTCCAGCCAGTAGCCACAGGCCGATCCATCTTCCTTAGTGCACACTGTGTATCTGTGGTAGGTATATTACCCATATCAAGCTTGAAGCTAGACAATATGGCTTCCACTGTGCATAACGACTGCTTTCAGCAACGAAGATTAATCGCTATATCAGAAAGGGTAATAAAGATAATTCAAGGATATATTAACAGAGACTTGCCGACAAAATGCAAAAAAGAATTTAATCACAAAGCTTACATACATGTATGTTAATGCTAACACTTCTATCACTAATGAATATTTTTTTTTTACAAAATTAGGGGGCAAACGAGCAAACGGGTTACCTGATGGAAATTAACTACCGTCGCTCATGGACACTCGCAGAATTGCGAATGTCAATAGGCAGATATTAATTATTACTAGAGATGCGCCGAATATTCGTTTCGTATTCGGTATTCGGCGTATTCGGCATGTTTTTCACTATTCGTATTCGGCCGAATTATTCGGCTCAGTTACCGAATATATTCGGTTTTATTTTTTTCAAAATATTAAAAACTAGACCCGCCCCGGCTTCGCTCGTGGGACATACATAGCCTATGTCACTCAGGGCTCAGCTCCTAAGTATCATGTAACACAACATTAGGCACTAGGCAGCAAAATTAAAGTCCAATAATATTGATGAATATTACACATTACATTTTAATATTTACAATATTGCTATTTAAGGCGGCTGAGAAGCCGCCCTGGTCTTCCGGTGTCTGTGGATGGTACGAGTGACCAGAAAGAGATAGCTGACAGGTAAACGTTAGGGCTTCTGATGTAGTGAGGGCAATCAAATCAATATCCAAGGGAAAATCCCCCGGACACGATGGATTAAGCATTGAACACCTACAATATGCTGGCCCTCATATATCGCGAGTTTTGGCCTTGCTGTATAATCTCTGTATATCGCATTCTTACTTGCCTCACGATATGATGAAAACTGTTGTGGTCCCAGTAACGAAAAATAAAACGAAAAGCCTATCAGATATTTCTAATTACAGGCCCATCTCGCTAGCAACTATCATTGCAAAAGTAAGTATTTGACAGCATTCTTAATACACATTTAAACAGATATATTAGATGTCATGATGCGCAGTTCGGCTTTTGTTCTGGCCTTCCCACCGAGTCCGCAATATTGTGTCTTAAGAGTGCTGTCAAGTATTATAATACAAGAAAAACGCCCGTCTACGCCTGCTTCCTCGACCTTTCGAAGGCTTTTGACCTCGTGTCATATGACATTCTTTGGAAGAAGATGAGGAAGTCGAATATACCTCATGAATTGGTTAATACTTTTAAATATTGGTATGATAATCAAATAAATATTGTTAGATGGGCTGGTGCGGTGTCAGATCCCTACAAGCTGGAATGTGGCATGAGACAGGGGGGGTTAAGCTCACCTGTCCTATTTAACCTTTATATAAATGGACTGATTGAGGAGCTCAGCATGAAGCATATCGGTTGTTATATAGATGGAGTATGTTTCAATAACATAAACTATGCGATGCGGATGACATGGTCTTGCTGAGTGCCTCGGTCTGTGGTCTCAAAAAGCTACTTGACATTTGTGAGCGTTACGCAGCGGAGCATGGGCTGATATACAATAGTAAAAAGAGTCAGTACATGGTCTTTCACGGTGGTACCAGAAAGGTGGATACAGTGCCGACTCTTTTACTCAATGGTGTTCCTTTAGCTAGAGTCGAGGAGTTCAAATACCTAGGACACATTGTGACGTCCACTTTGAAAGACGATACTGATATCGAAAGGGAGCGAAGGGCACTGTCGGTTAGGGCGAATATGGTTGTTAGGAGGTTTGCGAGATGCTCGTTAGAGGTAAAAATGACGTTGTTTAGAGCTTTTTGTACATCCTTCTACACTTGCAGCCTCTGGGCAGCATATACGCAAAGGGCCTACAGTGCCCTTCGCGTCCAATATAATAACGCGTTCAGGATGCTGGTGGGGCTCCCCCGCTGGTGCAGCGCTTCGGCGATGTTCGCGTGCGCACGAGTGGACTGTTTCTTTGCCACAATGCGCAGGCGAACATCGTCGCTGGTGCAGCGCATGCGGGGGAGCTCCAACGGCATGCTGGCCGCGCTCTGTGAACGCCCTGATAACCTGTATATCAGTCACTGCTGTCATATGCATGCAGAATACAGGCTAAAATAATAACTGTTATATTATGTAAGTAATGTGTGTTTTTCTTTAAACAACAAATTCATAAAACAAAATAAAAAACAGAAAAAAGACAATAATGTTTTAAATAAACAAAGCATTTAGAGATAAATTGGTAGGTAGTGCAATGCTCAAACCGTCGAAAAGGAATCCACTCAGACTTTTATTAATGTAATTTGATCTGTACCTATTTATATTATGAGTCTTGGATACTTGCAATAAATGATTATTATTATTATTATAAAACATCGCGATGAAAAACTAATAAAGAAATTAATATTATGCATAAGAGGTTTGAGCTCTCCATTGTGGGTGTCGCAAACGCCACACACAATAGATTTTCAATTGTTATGCGGCAGCCGCCTGCCGCTGGAGGATTGATGGGTTTTAAGCAGTATTCTGACTTTAATAAATCTTTTTAACATTGGTTTTAATATATTTCTGTTATTATTAAATAATACATGAAATCTTTTATTTATTGTTGCACAGTTCATTATATTGGAGATTATGCATAAAATCATTAGTCATTTAAAGAAAATGTTTTACTACTTAAAATAAACCTTGCTTCTTATGTATTTTAGTATTAAAGGTATGTATTCCATTTAATTCTACTTACATGAAGACAAATAACAATAACTTAATAGTTAATAGTAATCTACATGCAAATGAAACAAATAACACTGTTTTACTGCTTTATTTTTCACTTCATTAATGTTGTAATAGAAATTTGAACCTTAGCTTATTGCTTTTTCACATAAAAAAGAAACATTTTTAGTCTATGACCACAGACAAGTCAATTTCCATATCCGGACTCCATATTGTCTTGAGACTTCCATTTGTAAAAATCTCTCGAAATGAACTGCGCTCTGTTATATTTACAAAACTTAGTTTTATTTAAAACTACAATAAAGATCACAACCTCTGCAAGTTCTTTGCGGTCTGCCACTCACTAAAACCTGGTTCTCACTTTTTCTGAGACACACACACATCCTGAAATGGCTAAAGTGTGGTTCTAAACTTGTTGAAGCACTTGGAAATCGTCGTTACTGGCAGGCGATGGTTGTTGCAAATGTTTCGCAACACTGCACAGATGTTAATCATTGTTTTTCTTGTCAATGTGTTAAACTCCTCACAGACAGTCAGACAGTTCCAGTGCCTGGGCTCGGTTGCGATTGCGAGGTCTTATTTAACTGTATTTCTGGCTTTCTTCTTCAGGAATGGCTTCTAATACGAGCACTGTGTGCACCAATGTTATAAAAATACGTTTTATAGTTTAAAATTTTACGTAAAACACCACTAACCACTCAGCGACAAACAAGCAATCGGAAAAAATCACTTTTGTTGTGATCACTGATCGCTATAATTTAACAGTTCAAATTGCTCGCCGATTGCCATCGCATTGCTGTCAAAAGCTTAGGTGATACGAAATAAATGCAACAGTATAGCAAATAGTGATAGCAAAAATATAAATTTCTTCAAAACCCGTGGATGAATATGACACAAAACTTTAACAGTAACAGACATCAATAAAATAAACCATATTACATTATTTACACCATTTTTACAAACTCTAATATTTTTTCGACGCAATTAGGCGACGTTTCTAATATTTGCTAAATTACTGGGAAACTCGTGGATGAATCTGACACAAAACGTGTCTGCATATATTTTGTTACTGCCCGAGAGTTTAAAATTTAGCTTTTGTGATATTGCTAATATCACAAAAGCTAAATTTTAAACTTTAATATTTTTTTCGGCCTATAGCGACCAAAAAACAAAATACCTAAATATCTCTGGAAGCTGTCGACCAAAATGACACAAAATCATTTTTTAGGTTTATCTAGTGGTCCCAAACCTATACGCAAAAAATCAGAAACTTTAGAATTTTGAAACCAAAAAACCTAGAGCTATCGGTCTAAGTATGGAGATTTAGCGATTTAAATGTAATTATAGTTCCTTGATTATTCAGCAGAGGGAGTACTGTCGCTCGTTGCTATCGTATTTTTTTGGCTGGTATGTGATACGAAACTGCGATTTTGGAGCAATTATTGCGCAATAATTGCGATTGCATTGCGCTCGCGAGAGAAGGCTCGCTCCGAGCTAGCCAGCAGCGGCACGTAGAGTACACGATAGAACCTGTTTACGCGGCAAAATAAAATAATGGTAAACCGAATAATTCGGCCGAATATTCGGCTCGGTAAAGGCCGAATATTCGGTATTCGGTTATTCGGCCAAATCACTATTCGGCGCATCACTAATTATTACTATATAAGACTACTTATAATATCAGAGAATCCTTTCAAGTCGAGAACAATATGATTTTAGTCTTCATAAACTTTGTTGGTAATTCTATTAATTATATACAATTTGGCTTTTTGTATAATATAACATACAATGTTCTTATTAAGTGTAAATGTTTATTTGTATAATATCAGCTTTATTCAGAGAAGGTTTAAGCCTTCGTTAAAACTTTTTAATAAAATATCCTCCATTTAACCTCGCTTTAATAAAAAGTTATCAATTAAAACTTAGGAAAGCTGCGCCGCAAAAAGTGTCATGTTACTAGTCATTAGACCGACTTTAATTAATAAAAGCATCATTAATCTTAGTGGCGAAGTCGGTTAAATGACACCACTAATGGTGGACTAGGTTAAGCAATGAACACCATATAAGAGCAGTGGTTATGTTTACTATATCTAGGTGATTTTTAAATTGGCTTATATTCATTGATAAATAACAAATATCCACTTTGAGAGCTAATATATCGTGTTGAGAAGAAGAATTATTAGGAAATAAGAAAAATAAATTATTATGTTCATCAAAATATTATAATCAATAGAAAACTCTATTTGCCACCTTGTATTGAATCTATATCTTAAATATAAAAATCAATTGTGTTAGTAACGTTAAAACTCGAAAACTGCTGAACGGATTGGGCTAATTTTAGTCTTAAAATATTCGTAGAAGTCCAGGGAAGGTTTTAAAGTGAGACAAAGTTCACCGGGACAGCTAGTAGGTACACTATAAAACTATTCAGATTTTAACGAAATTTCGCACAGATAGAGTGCAGGAGTTCACTTCATACTTCACGGGAATAAATGGACAAAAAACTTTTTACAGCAAAATGTATGGTTGCTACGAGATTCTCATTTGAAAAAGTCTTTTGTTAAAAACTTATTATAACTTATAATAAAGTAACTTATTATGAAACATTGCAGAAAAACTAAAATGTAGAGAACGTGTACGGTATTTCAATGTTCAAGGCTTAAAATGAAACTTGCAGGATGTATTAAAAATGTAAGAATCTTGTCAGAACTTTCGACGCTTGTTTTACTCCTGGAATACTGCTGTCTGCTGAGGTTGGATTTAGATTCCTTTAGTATTAAGCATCTGGATGGAAGATTAGCTAATATATTGTTATCGTTGTCATACGTTTTTGCTAGTACAAAATTAGTCTGAGAAACATGACTTATGGTTGTGGCTGAATCCAGAATCCAGACACATATTTTAATGATTTCCTACTTTACTACTTCTACTAATATAATATGCACTTTTTGTAAAAATCTTCATTAATTTATCGTTAAGTATATTCATTAAAATATGTCTTTGAGAGCGGCCGATAGAGTGCTGACTGCTGAGGAATATTGCTTATGAGTCTTATGACTATGACCAAGTGGATATTGATGGACGATAGTTTTCTTATATTTTATGTCTATGTCGGTGGTGTCTAGGGTATAAGTTACTTTTATGTTCTACAAGATGACACCCGCAACTCGGTTGCGCCAAAATGCGTTTATCGCGCCGGAACCGTACATTTTTACACGATAAAAACTATCCTTTGTCCTTTCTCGGGACTCAAAGTATCTCCATGCCAAATTACAGCAAAATCGGTTCAGCGGTTCGAGCGTTAAGAGGTAACAGACAGACAGACAGACAGACACACTTTCGTATTTATAATAATATAGTACAATGTTTGTAACTGTAGAGTTTGCATTAAATTTACAGTTCACACTCTGTATACGCTGTGTGTAATCCAGGGATACAGGGTGTTGGAACTTATCGGGTGCAACGTGCAGCGGGAAATAGGTCACGTCCTGTATATGCGCTCCGTTCTACAGTTCAGACTTCAGACTTCAGATAGAACCTACATAACGTACTGTAGAGTGTAGACTATAGAGACAGGAAATTCATATGGGATTTGGTAAAATCAAGTGCTGATATTTTGTGGATTTGGTATTCTGCTTTTGTATCGACGGTTAGGCAAAAGAATCCCCTAAATTAAATTAATAATGCTTTTACCAAGTTCAGCTCAAAAAGTGCAAGAGTTTGTTTTAAAAGTGTAACAAAAGAGCGCATAGACTGTGCAATATGTGATGGATGTCTCGTTTCGCCATAGACCTTTTACTTTATCAACAAATTAGCGACTAATTATTTTATATTGAAAAATATATTTTATACAAAAAAAACTTAATTCATAGCATATTTTTATGACTTCCCTCTAGCGAAATGTCCCAAGGCCCCCAAGCAAATAAAATACAAATTATATTTCAAACCAAAGACGAAAGTAAAACAAAGACCTATGAAAACAAGTTCAAAAGTTTTGGTTCTTTTTTCCTGTGCAAACTCCAATTACTGAAATTGGTCTTATCATAACGATTATGATCCTGGGAGTCGTCAAGATAAGTATAAGTGGAATTTTTATAGGATTTTATAATAGGAAGCAAGTTTTTGTACGAAAAGCAGCATAAGTAATTATTAAAATGGATTATTTTCCGCAAAATAAAAATGTTCAAAAAGAGAAAAATCTGGCAAAGATCCTCTGTTATTCGTGTGCAGTAGTATAATAAGTATCTTTCTTTTTTGAAATAGCTCGGATTTTTCTACAAAAGTGATGATGATGAAAAACAACCCTCGTTCAGCCGAGTCAAAATGGCTAAAAGAAGTAAAAATCCGCGTTTTTAATAGAGAGCTCGAACAATGCCAAGACAAACACGTGTAGGGCGCTCCCCTCGTCTTATGAATTGATTTTTCCTCCCCAAATTTTCAATGCCAGCTTCTGTGCAGTGGAGCAGACGACTTCCGCAAGCACTATCAAAACGGGGCTAGCAATTTACTTGATGACACGAACAATTGATATGACAGCTTTATGAGTGTAGAGAGATGTTTTCTTGCAATTGCCTGGTTTTATGTTTTACAACCCCTTTTTAGCTTTGATGGTATGGTATTCTTTCGTTACTTTTACGAGATTTAACATTTCTGTAAATTCTTAACATGAGGTTCAATCATAAACAGAAATATTATACTCTAATTCAATTCATACTTTTCAAATGCAAATCTACTCATAATGTTCCAAATTTGAATATCGCAGATCATAGAACTCTACATTCGCGAGTAACACAATTTCGACTGCCGACCTACTAATTTCGGCCCCCAATCCAGACCCCTTTGGGGAAAATAGTATTTTAATCCAACTACTTAAGAGTTGATTTCCGATGCTATGAACGCCGCGTTTATCCAGGCGTCGATAACGCCAGTATAATTTGATCTCTATCGCCGGGCCAATCTCTCGGACTTTCGCTGATAGAGTTGCAGAAATAGAGGTCAAAATAGGTGGTCGTTGAATTGTTTGATTGGTTACCATAGCAACGTGATCCAAAATCCAAATGAGGGTGTGATTGTGAGCGCGACAGGTATATTTTGGGGTCTGAGCGAGAGGGATGCAAGATAAGGGGTAAATAATAGAGCGAGTAGCGACTGTCGAAATTGTTTCTGCATGTTCAGGGTAAGTTCCAAAATTTATCTAGGATACTGGTCAGTACTCAAGACGTCGTGTATGATGATAGGTAACAGTATGGTGTGCCACTGATGAGACAGGTGTGACGTATTATGCGGTATGCCTTGTATGAGACAGCTGTTACGACGTATTACTGACGCAGGATAAAGACAAAAATCATAATATGTACTTTAATGCGATGGCATATTATGTCGGAACGAAGCAACATGGCGTCGAGTCTAGACGTCACAAGAACTAGATTATATTTTGGAACCTACCCTAAATGCAGCTCCGCCGTTTTAGTGTCGGTAGGCTGGTAATTGACTTATCTTGGAGAGTAATAGGTCGTTTGGGATTTCGCAGTCCTAATAAATGAGGGATACCCAACATGATTGGAGTATCACCGGATTTTCTCCATTTATGTGAGATTTGGTGTGGGAATATTGTTATTTGGCTATAAACCCTTAGACCCCTCAGTAGTTGGTCATTTTACTCATATTATGGTTGTACCTAGTGACCAATTATTTTAGGAAGGAAAGAAGAGGACTTATATTTTGTACTTGAAATAAAAGGCAAGATAATATTCTATTCGTTGTGTAACATCTTTCGTGAAATTGGAAGGCTACAAAAATGAATTACTATACTATAACAGCTTTTTAAAATAAAATAAGGGGGCAAACGAACAAACGGGTCACCTGATGGAAAGCAACTACCGTCGCCCATGGACACCCGCAACATCAGAAGAGCTGGTGCGTTGCCGGTTTAAGGAATCAAGGTCGTTTAAGGAATGTCACGGAACTTTTGACTTTTCAAGCAACAATTTTAATACCCTACCTAAATCACAGCTGACTACATCTTATCGCACTCTTATCGTCTTATTAAGAGGCATCACAAATTGTTTACAATGTACTTTATATTTAGGGATGGCGCCCTTTTTGCCACGTGCCGTGTTCTTCACAAACTATGTCCCTTTTACACAGGAGATCATGTGTAAGGGTTTGTTTTATAAACGCTTAATAAGAGATGAGCACCTTATCCGAAATAACTTATATCAGTCAGTATATTAAGTTAAAACTTATAATGCGTTAACCCTTTCCACATTCGCCCAATTTGTTGCCATCACGATTGTACCACATCGTACTACCAAAGAAGATTTATAGACAGATGGTGGATTTTGCTGACGTTATTTGATCGGGTTATGTCAAGTCAAAAATTCAGTAGGTCCATCTGCTTATGAATCAACTTCTCTGAAAGTACAAGCTGTCTACAGCAGGGATGGCGAACCTTTTCGTATCACCGTGCCCTTTTTCTGAAGAAATGTTTCTGAACAAGTCAACCATTCAATAATTTTTTTGTGTTTCAGAACGTATTTTAAAATTTACTTAATTTGGCGCTCACTATGCAGAGGTGGATCTTATAACCTTCATTGTTGGTAAAATAATTTCGATAAGTACTATAGTTTATGCATGTTTCAAATTTTATGTCACGTACCGGGCCACTGGTGGCTCGTGTGCCATTGGTTCACCATCCCTGGTCTCATCGGCCTTTTAACGCCTCCGTGGTCCAGTAGTTTAGAGCGTGGCTCTTGACTCGGAGGTCGTGGCCCGTGGGTTCGATTCCCGCGATGGAAACTTGTTATTTCCAAGTTTGGTTAGGACAATGCAGGCTGATCACCTGATTGTCTGACAAGTAAGATGATCCATGCGTCGTGCATAAAAAGTCGGTCCTGCGCCTGATCTCTCGCCTGTCGTGTCGGTAGTCGGTACTCGGTCGTACGTCCCATTGGGTTATGACTTATGAGAGTAAAGGAATAGAGAGTGCTTCTGTGTACTGCGCACACACTTGGGCACTATAAAATTACTCCTGCGTAACTTGCCTGGTTTTAATGAAACCACGGCCACGGGCCACCTTCACCGAAACCGGGAGTATTTAATACTTATCCCTAATGGTCTACACTCTACAGTGTGCGAATTGCACAATCGACGTTGATCATGGAAATCTACTTACATGTTCGTAATCGCCTGCATTTGTCCATCATCAGCCAACGTGGCCGCCAAAGACTGCAATATATTCTCTTAGTAAAATACCCCAGAACTTATGAATATGTTATCTAAACGTGGCCGTCTTCCAAGTGACATAAAACATTGTCGTGCGTAAATTATGTTGTACGTAGAGTTGATCAAGATAGAGCCACTTACTTTACTGAGCATGTCATGTCAGCTTTCATTTTAAGCTAAGTATGACGTAAAATATGCGTAAATTATCTACAGGAATCCTGGACACACAATCTAACTAGGGATACGCTAAAATAATTAAGGGATATCGGCGAAGGCTAATGGAGGAAAGGAAGAATTATAGCATATTATTTCCGTATTAGTTTGTTTCAAAAGATAATAATAATAATCAGTTCCATGAGTACTTCCATCGTCGTTCGCTCTCGAAGAAAAACTCGGCAAATTAGTCGGTACTTCCTTGATGCAGGGAACGCGTCGTCAGTCGTCACGTCAGTCAGTCTCCCACAATAACTCATTTTTCCTGAATACCGGAAATGAAACACGAAAAATCTCTTGTGGTCCGAAAAGCACGTAACAATTACTGAGCAAAACCCCGGTACGTTTCTCAAGCGCTGCGGTGCGGAGTCATAAATTTTAATGAAGTCGGTATAAGCTCGGCACCGTATGAAAGCAGACAAGATTCAGCCCTTAAGACATCGCCGTAGATGTGCTATAAAACCTAGATTGTTTACGGTTACTGCATTTTTACGGGTAATAAAATTAAATTGACCATATTTCATCCTAAGGTTATTTGTGGAAGATTTCGTCTTTTAGGTGTGAAAGAAAATGCTACGATTTTTATGTAGAAGCTTTTATAAAATTTCTAAACAAATCTAAAAGTTACGATTTAGGATTTCAAAGACATTTATACCCGACCAGTTCCAGCGATATTGCATTTTAGATAATATAATTTTAAAGATTATATCTAAAATGCAATATCGCTGGAACAACACCCGGATTAAGCCTTAAGGGTGGGTACGTTTAATTATTTCTTTAATCCGGATGATTCAAAAGGCTACGCTACAAAATGAACGCCGAAACCCGAACTCCCATTGTGAATAAAGTATGGAGCGTGCAAGAATTCACGTCTACATATTTTGTCGGCATTATAGCGATAACAAAGTTATGTGATTCCGTGCATTAATTTTACAACCCCTTTTCATCAACTACCATGCTCGTTAAATAAGTATGCAACGATCTAACTTGAAATGGATTTTACTTCACAACACAGATAAACTTTTTTGCTTAGCTTGTTAATCCCTAGATAAAATACTATTTAGTCATTGTTTCTATTTTAAATAACATTTCATTTTTTTAAATTGGGATGTTGGATTTTCAGTTTTCATAGCGAGCCAAAAAAAAACTGTAATTAATTTTTCTTCGCTCGCTTGTTAATTAGAGAAAACTGTGATTTTCAAACTTTTTTTTTTAACGACCCCCAGGACTCCTGGTCCAGGTCCAAGTCGTTGAAAGACCCCGACATAAAATGTTTGTTATTAATTATTATACTCGTACACTTGTTGAACATTTGCTTAATCAAATCAGTGCAGTAACAGTAATGTATGTAACCCTATCCCTGCATTTATAACATAGTTAACATTCGGTCGCTCCATGCAGTTACGCAATCGACCGAAACGAAATCAATACTCGAATTAAACCGAGTGAGCTTGCTCTTACATCACTAGAGGACATTAGTAAGTACTAACTATAGCCGTAGGATATTGCAGGATTGGAAATTGGAATAGCTATAGATACAGTAAAGAGTGAAGAAGAGTTTGCTAGAGTAGTGAATGCAGGGAGATTGAGGAATTTAAGACTTAATCCACTCCGGCTACTTCATGCAAAGTTTTCTGGGCGCTAGGGCATTGACTGCAGAAACTGGTAAATGATATAATTCTCACCAGCTGCTCTATGTATTTTGTTGGTTGATGTTTACTTACAGCTACTGGATGCATAAATACAATACAATACAAAAACACTTTATTGCACACCAAAAATACGAAATAAAAATCATTTTACATAAGACATTATTGTTACGTACGTTGCTCAGAACTGCAGCAAAATATAATACTTAGTGTAGTATCCACCTTTTTTTAATACAGTGTTAGTACTTAGTAAAGCGAAGAAAATAAACGAAGAAAATTTCCCTTGCGATGAAATCATATTATACACGAACTAAAGAAATCTATCCTTATATGGTAAATAATGAACCGATGAGAATTGAGAACATTGACACCAGTCACCAACATTAAACGACAATAAAGCGATGTTCCGTTTACATTATTGAGTTTGTGTGATTGGATTCATTTACATACAAAACTCCAATGGAATATTAAACCCGGTAGAACAAATAAGCCGCTATGAAACGGTCTACGCCAGCTGTACTCAGCCAAGACTTTTTGGTGGCCCGTGTGAAGTTAAAATACCTAATAATCAAAAATTTTAGTTTCATTGTATCTGCCTTTTTCCAGGATGAAATTGCTCATTTTAAACAACATTTTTTTATCCCTGAAAAATATTGGTTGCTGCCCGCGACACGAAGACTAAAATGTGTTTGTGGCCCGTATAAAAAAGATTGAGTACGATTGGTCTACGCCGCTTCATCAACCGGACGTGGATATTTTAAATATTTGGACAAAATTCCGATATAAGTAGGCTTTGTTTAATGAATAATTAGGAATACTAAGATGTTTTAGGCGCATGTTAATTGGGTGTAGATGTAAAGCAAATTGATTTAGGAGGAATTACAAATAATTACCATTTCCTTTGAATTTGAATTTGAATGTGGCAATTGGAACATACCATCTGCGGCCTTTCTACGTTGAGCGAAACGATACGGCGAACCTGTGAAGGGTCATATTATTAGCCCATGGACCGTGACATTGCCGATTGGGTGTCCATATTCAGTTGTGCAATGTGCAATCATGCCGCAATCGTCGTTATTTATCAATTATCACGTTTCAAAATGGAGACAGCTTTTAGGCGAAATTATTTAATTTGGCGGGCTTTTTTTGGAGGGCTCGCATCGTTTTTATGCGTGGTAATTATTAATACTCTTGAGGCAGTTTTTTTAATATTTTAGTAGATATTTATATTTATAAAAATGACCGATGATAACCCAATAAATATAAATAAAAATTACTATGTTAAAGCACAAATCAAATGCGTGAAAGTTTTTCCGTAGTGTACCACAAAATGATCAGGTTGTAGGATATACTATAGGACTCGCTTCGCTCGCCCTGATAACAGAAACTAAGTCGAGTGTTTTGTTCCAGAAATCGTGGAGGAGCAGCGGTGTCACGACGCGGAGTTCCGACTGACGTGTCGCGACCTGGACACCCACATCGCGGTGCTGGAGGCATGGTACACCGCGGCCGACGACTACATACCCCCCAACGGGACTCGAACCCACGAACCCGTCCTCACAGGACGCGACGCGGAACTCGACCGCGTCTACACCTACTCCAGCCCCAAACACAACGGCGTCTACGAGCCGACCAACCGGACATTCGAGAACATAACCTGGACTATGGAGTGGAACTGGAACGACAGTGTTGAGACAGTAAACGACAGTGTTGAGACAGTAAACGACAGTGTTGAAGTGAATGCCAGTGACTGTGCGAGTTTCTCCCGGAGTTACTCGAGTTTGAACGAGGGGGAGAGAGCCAGGCCGGTCGCTAGGAATACGTCAATTAATCTAAGAGCCCCCGTCAGCTACAGGTGAGTTAATGGTTGATGATGCGTTATAATTAAGTTATCTAACCGATATTAATGGCAGCGGCCCCGTAATTGTAGTGTCAGTGACGTTAATGACTACGTATGAGAATTTAATTCCTGGTTCAGTCATTAACTCATTACAGTTCAGTGGCTGGTTAGAGAGATATATAACAAGGCCTAATGCTACTTGCTTCTATTAGCAATAGCGTTAAAATCGCGCTAGTAAAAGAGACATAACTTTGTTGCGGACTACGGTACATTTCGAAGTTGTTCTATTCTGCGAGTCGCGACCAAGCTTTAGAAATATTAATCGATCATTAATCATCAAATGCTACTACAACACGACACTGTATTGACCAAAATATCACCATTTGGAGATTCGCGTGTCGCGAGATGTGCGTGAAGGTGACCACTTCTTTGCCTAGCCTCATACGTTTTTCGTCAATTTCGTTTCTTTTCCCTGTCTGCGGTTGCTCTAAGTTCCTGTTCTGCTCTTAAACTTATTGTATGTTCTGTGCACTATAATTATTATGATTATAATAGAAATGGTCACCAATAATAATCTCAAAAAACACCCTTCTTGCAAGCTTTATTTATAAAGCAACACGAGCAGATGTACGAGTAACACCTACATTTATATTTTAAGCATTCCTAGTTAGTTTTCTGAATTACTACACTGTTATACACATAAATAGTAATATTTTAGTACATACTATATCGCAATGACTATAAAAACCTTAATTCTGAATAAGTAGTAAAGAATTTGATATAAACTGTCGGGTTACACGCTAGCCATGTTCAATCGCGATGTTATGTGTACTATACGTTATGTATGTATTGTATATTGTATAGTATAGTATCCAGACTACATGTCTAGTGGGGTTAGCTAATGGCTAGGGTATTTTGTCGATATAGGTAGAATAACCAGCCTATAATGTGGTAATTTATTTTAAACTAGCTTTTCCGCACGCGTCAGCAGCGTTGGGGTAACTCGGACTTAACTTACTTTTGACGCCAAAAAAAAATGATACAGTGAGATACTGTGTGATTAAGATTTAAGGTGTAGGAAGCTGCAGATAAAAGCTAGAACTTCAGTAGTAGGATAATAATATGAAATATTATCCTTTCACTCTTAAACTGTTTTGGCTACCTACTCTACAAGACTCTATTGTCGTAACTCGTAGATGTAGAGTAAGAATAAAAAGAATATGTAAGAAGAAACTTTAGTAACCTGTCATGACAACTTTAAAAATGTAATGTGTAAATTATCTTTTCAATTGATTTTTTAATTTAAACTCGTGCTGAGCCACTGTCGGTTAAACGGACCGTTAGAGATAATCAATAATAGTAACTAATCAGTAATCAGTGACAGTTAAATCGTAGTTTACTATTTCGTGGCGGGACTAGCGGGACTGGTCACGAAAATGTTTGTTTTGGGTGTAATTATCATACATCAATGTTCCACCGAAATTCTTATAAGTTCGACAAAGAAAGGTTCCGTGTTTCTGTCGAATTAAAATTAATGATCCATCTACGATTATTATTCTTTGCATTATTATAAAGGCGATAGTAGGTGAGTGTGTTAATTTACTTATTATATATGCAGTTAAAGCATATTATTATATTATTTACCTTTTTTCTTCAAAATTCATCCGTTCGATACGCTCAAAATTACAATGATGTAATTTTTTCCCTATGTAAGCACAATCACAGTGGATTTGGACTGATATAGGTATTTAATTTTACTATTTTTACGGTTGATACTACCAAAATTAGTCAAATAATAACTACAATGACCAATACAGTTAAACAATTATTATTATAAGGGCCTGTTTCACCACTTCCTGATAAGTGCCGAATGGGCTATCCACCACATAACTTGACAAATGAAGTATGGAAATCTGTCAAAAAAGTTGTAGATAGCCTATTCGGAACTTTATCAGGAAGTGGTGAAACAGGCCGTTAGTCTATTATCTTCAAGACCTTGTGCTCGTATATAAGTATGCAGTCTTCCTGTCAATTCCCTGTGGACCACATTAACTGTCAACACATAACAGTCTGCAGGGAAATCGCATCTGTACTTTTCTATTGTTTGTCAACTGTCTGGAACTTGGTAATACTACTAAATACTACCTAAGTGCTATCTGTAATACCTTAGGTAGTATTTGGTTAGGTTAGGTTCAGTAAGTTAAATAAACTGATATCAAATCAAATAGTAATCATAGAAAATGTGCAAGTTTTATTTTAACTATTTTGATTTAAGATACGTGTGCAATAAATTATTAAGTTTAAATTGATTTTTACTTTCATACTGAAATTGTTTAGTTTAAGCAATTCACAATTTTAGTTATTAATTATTATTTGTATAAATCCATCTTGTTTTGTTTGAAGTTTTTAGATCAACTTAAAATGACAAAGATATAAACGTAAAACAGTCAATTAGTTTTATTTACAAGAAGTAGATTTAAAAGAACTTCAACCGCACATTTTCCATTTTCAAAATAAATTAAAAGGTTCTTTTGCTATGTTGTTAATATTATCTAGTTACTGCTGCATTCAGAGTGGAACATTAACTACTTAAATGTACAATTAAGTACTAATTAATTTAAAGTTGAGTTATGACATAAGCACCATACATAATCTGTCAAACTCTTCATTAAATTATTGAAGGTTAATCATAATTAAATGTCTCAATGTACCGCGCGGGCGGTTAGTTATTTAAATCAAATTTTATGTTCCATGCATATTCCACACGAGCTACAAAGCCGCATTTCTATGCAAACTCGACTTCAGGCACAGAATAATATATTAGTAGTACCAACTTCAGGAAGGAATTTACTTCATTAGTCCCAAGTCCCAACTCCCAACATGCGTGGTATGTTAATAGTAAATCCATGTCCAAAGCGTTTCCTCCCTCGGGATTTGATAACGGATAAGAGTTCTTTGGCAGCCCGGAAATCCCAAATAGGAGTGGTCGTGACGGTAAATAGGCTAATGACCCGATGTGATAGCAATTTATTTTATTATTAGGTATTGGCATAGACTATAATTACCGTGAGAAAGAGATAGATGAACAACTTAGGAATCGAAACAATCTATTAAAAAAATAATGTTCCAAATTCAAAAATATTATATTTTTAATCGCGAAATTAACTATTGAGCCATTGATTGAGCTATCAGTCTTCATTAATCTTTTTATCTATGATTGAAAAAATAACATTCCGAATGAGCGAAAGTTCTGTCCAAAAGACCCTTTGCTTTTATCGATGCCCAGATTAAGAAGAGCTTGGTTTGACAGTGGTATTAAGATACATTTTCGAGTAGCAGTTAAAATACAACCATGTTCCGTGGGTTAGGTATCAGTTAAACATATTTAGGCCACCATAGAATTGTAGAATTGTAACAATTGTCCTGTTTGCCAATTTTGACGAGTTAAAAACGTTCATACTCAAGTGTATAAATATTGCATTGACTTATGAAGAAGCGAAGAGGTTACATATCTAATATGTATTAGTAAAAATCTGACTACTGCTTGGCTTTTTAAACATTTCGAATTTGTTTATAGAACACAATTAACTGTAATTAAGTTCTTTAAAATCGTCAAGACGATTTCTCATGTTTTGACTACTAAGAAACATCAAAATTAGCTTAGTATTTTAAGCTTAGGTATTAGCGACAAAAATAAACTGTCCTCATAATCTCAAAAAGTATTTTCAAATTGTCTTTTGTTCTAATATTTATAACCTGAAATTATAAATAGCTTTCTGTCATTTACTTCCAAGCTAATACCTAATTTATTGCACAAGATTTAGGGTTCAGAATCGTGTGAGTATGATCTTGGCGCCATTTTGAAAGAGTTGTCTGTCAAGTGTCAAGAGTCAAGACTCAAGTGTCGTGTCAACGCTGCGAAGAATTTGTTTGATCTCTGGAGCAAATCTAACTTATTGGCAAACGATTTATTTTTTGTGACAAAATAAGTCTTCACATTTAAAATGGAATCAAAATATTACCGTAAGGTACTAATTATGTATTCTGTGATATTACTTCTTATTACACTAACCGCCGTACTCAGAGACATTTGATTATGATTAACCTTCAATTTAATGAAGAGTTTGACAGATAATGAATGTTGTTATGTAAATTTTTTAAATTAATTACATTTAAGTTTAAGTAATTAATGTTCAACTCGTGCGGCAGAGTAACTTAAAATCGACAAGTTAAACTACAAATCTACAACTAAATTGCAAGAAATGGCTTAAAAATATAATAGAACATTTTACAAATTAATAATAATTATGTTAGGTATTATACGTAATATTAATTGACACAAAGCACATAAAAAAAGTTTTTATAACAATTTACTCCAGAAATTAATTTTAATATAATTTCATCATATTTTCTGGCCTGTTTAAACTTTAATCACCTATTAAATTAAAATTTAGTTTGTTATTATTAAATTTGCAAAGCTCTTTGTTAATTTTCACAAAGGATATTGAAAAGGATAGGTTTCCTTTATGTAGAGATGAAGATGTAAAGCCTAAAGGCTCTATCACATCAGGCGAGTAGGCGGGCGAGTGGTTCCGTACCGTTATAGAGAAAAAATTGGCCAAAAGGTATATACTATTTTTATTATTTTTGTTTGCCCCTCCTTAATTTTTTATTTAATTTTATAATTAATTACTAAAGTACACATATAATAATTGAGGATTCTGTGAAAATTTTAACTGCCTGCCTGTTGTCATTATTGATATCGAGCAAAAAGGCCAAAAAAATCACGTTTATTGTATGGGATATATTATATAATAGGGGGCCCCCCTTAAATATTGATTTTATTTTGTTTTCAGTATTTGTTGTTATAGCGGCAACATAATTATTATATTGTACACAATCTGTGATAATTTCAGAACTCTAGCTATAGCGATTCTTGAGATACAGCCTGGAGACAGACAGACAGACGGACAGACAACGAAGTCTTAATAATAGGGTCCGATTTTTACCCTTTGGGTACGGGACCCTAAAAATTCTACGTGTCTTTCTGTGATCTATCGTAATCGACCTCGGACTTGACAGTATGCATGACACAATATTTGTGATCAAAGCATAAACAGGCGAATTTCGTTTATGACGTAACGATGACGTCATCGCATTCCGGCGAGCAAATAAAAGTTGGCCCCGACTATTCCTGGATTAATCGAACTTTAAACAATTGTTTTTCCATTGTCTTCATTGTAGAGCGCAGAATATTGCGCTGAAACAACTTTAGTTTTCCTTTTCAACCCGTTTGTTGGAATTTTCAATTAATTTCATAGCATACGATTTCATTGCATTGAAAATGACTATATTGGATTTCTCAGAAAAGTTGGGTAACCCTGGTAATTAAGCATCAGATGAAACTTTTTCTACCTAACCTCATAAAATTAACACTATGTAAGCTCAGTTTTGTTCTGAGGTTAGTGAATAGTCAAAACTGTTTTATTTTAGTTTAGAAATGCCTGATTTCATTGTTCGACAACTTTCATAATAGATCTCCTATTATTTAACTGTGGACATTATTTCCTTTTAAGTCTATTAGGTAAAAATGTTCTATAAGTGAATTTTAAATCTCTATCACAACCTGTGACACATCACACAATTCACACATGACGTCTAATGTGTGAGACCCCTGGAATCCTCGACTCTAGACGCCTTTAGGTTCTCAAACTGTTTTGGTGACGGAAATCTTTTAAGAAGTGACCTACAAAAAAGTTTTGTCTTTGAATGAAATGGAGTGGTCCCACTCCATGTTTCTAAAAGTCCCAGGGCTTTATAATGGCGGCTCTAGAATGTTCTAAGAAATGGGCCTATATGTTCCACGGCTAAAATCAAGTGTGTAGAAGACTTACACGGCTCCCAACACTTCCTCCTCCTAAGAGGCTTACTCAGGGATCGATTGTACCGCATTAGTATACTGTTACCGCCTTGTACCTTACTTGTGGTGCTTTACATCACCCACTAAGCCCATAAGCCTGTCAAGATGCTGTCAAAACGTGATTTCCTCAACAATTTCTGGTTACAAACAGTTTCTGGTTACAAACAGGTCAACAGCCCAACAGGTAATCTTTAACTGACTCTACAATTGAAATAAAATATGTGTCTGGGCTCTGGTTTTATGCCGCGGGTTTCTTGATGTTCCCGTGGCTTTAGCAAAGTTGGTACAGTTTGAGTACTGCCGAGTTCTATTGAGAAGGGGCTGATATTATTATCATTTCTGGGTGCAGTTGCCAATAATAATTATTTTGACCAAAAACGCATGAAGGCACGGAAGTTCCTGTCTACGAGATCACCGTATCTACTATCTATGCAATCTAGTATGCCGTATGCGTAATGCGACTCAAGATGTGCATAGGGCCCGTATAAATAGTCAGTACTTAAGATGCGACCCGCTCTCAAGACGCGGTTCGGCTCTGTGATTGGTCCAAATTTTGACAGCTAACCAATCACAGAGCCTGAACCGTATCTTGAGACCGAGATGCGTCTTGAGTACTGACTATTTATACCGGCCTTAGTTGTTAAGTTTGTAATTGTAGTTCTTTCGTCCTGACAGACATCAGGAATTTTAGCTCTACATTGCTACTTATTTGAATGTGTTTTGTTAAGATGCTTATAAGTTGTAACATAATAATATAAACATTAGTGATCAGATCAATAATGGAATCTTAATGTCATTATAAAATAATCCAAATACCTAAAGTGTTCTAAAATTTTTTTAAAACAAAACGATATACATAATAACGAGATAAATATGTTTTGACGTTGGTTTTACTTTTTATGTTATTTCATCACATCGAAACTGCATCTAAACTATAATATCATTGTAAGAATATTTAGCAGAATCGACCTATAACTGATGTTATCCGTGCAATATTACGAAATATCTATAGACTACACGCTTCTGTAAAATGATCCTTATCTGGTGGGAATAACGGTCATTACTCATTAGTAAATCTCTATACGGCTATCAACACATGTTTCTAAGCTCACCTGTTTTATTTCCGAGTATCCAGCACACTCCAATCAAAAGTATTTATAAATACTATAATTTTGAACCACTAATAGTTTGATGTTCAATTATCCATTTCAATAATTATTAATTTGATATAGGGCCTGGGTATCTGGCAAGGCAAAAGGTAAGACCCACGGTTTAGATTCATAAATCATAAACTGTGACGAATAGCTTATCTTGAAAAGTGCCTGCTGAGTTGCTGACTTCATATTTCGCAACAGAGACTAACTTGCCGCATTCAGAGAAATTTAATGATGCATATGAAATAAACTTCAATTTAATGTAGAGTTTGACAGATAAATCTAGCTTACAAAAATATTTTATGAGTTGTCACGTCACTTAAGGCGCGCTTATATACGGGCAACTAAAATTGCTCAATTCCAGTCAATACTCGTCAACTATGACGTCACGAGTCACTACATCAAGCAATTTGCGGCAACGGCAACAAGCGTTAATATTGAGCAACACATTATTGAGCGACATGGCGCAACTTCATCAACTAGGCAATACTGTCCTACACGAGCATTTCAGTATTCGCCAAAGACTTCTATTTAAACTGAGGTTTAAATAGACGTCTTTGGTATTCGCTCGCTATGGATGACATCGTTGCTCGGAAGCAAGACAGCAAACCGCAAAACAAACAAGTGCGAACGAGATATTACATATAAAAATTGCCTGGAATTTCCAAGCTCATTGGATATTCAACAATTCGTATCTGCGACATTGAGCGATATGAAATATCAGGAGCAATTAGAAGCAATATCGCCCAAATAATTGCCGCAATTTATTGAAATTGCTCCATATTGGTCCACTAATTGCGCCAGATCGGTCCATTCGTGTCGCCGGGCAATTATTGTCCCATCTTTATGAAGAAGACAAGTAGCAATAGATTTGGCGAATGTCGTTTCGCTATACTACGTTCTGTGACCGGTCTATATCGAAATAAACTAATTACTTTCACAATGAAAACTAATTAGACAAATGTCAGATTGTTTGACATCAAAGTGTCTCTAACTTAATAATTTAATATGTCATTTGATGGAAAGCCTCGTTTTGGTGCCATGTATAATGTAGTATGTACGGCAATTCCGATGTTATTACTAAGAGGATAAGGTAGAAAACTGGTAAACGTTAGATCTCTTGTATGATTGACATCTCTGTTATTAATCCGACAGTGAAATAAACTGCAGCACCTGCTTGGTTTTATTTCAGATCAAAACACTGATATGTAGCGCCGCCAAGTTAAGTGTTAACTCTAATTAGACTTAAGCTTTTGACGCAACGCTTAATTATGTTAGTACATACACAATCCTATTAGGACCTGTTTCACCACTTCCTGATAAAGTGCCGGATAGGCTATCTACAATTTATTTGACAGATTCTCCATCCATTCTCATACTCTGTCAAGTTAAGTGGTGGATACTGGATAGCCTATCCTGCACTTATCAGGAAGTTGTAAAACAGATCCTAGTAGTTCTAAAACCAATTTAACGATAGCGACTGTCAGAATAGAATAAATTTTATGCGTGGTAAGTATAACTGTACGCTGTTAAACATCCGTATTTCGTGTACTAACCCACAAAAAATACGTATTGAGTTATGAGTGCAGTTATGTTCTTTAGATGATTTAGAACAAGACTGCATTCAAAATTTAACAAAAAAAATTGTGGGTTAGGAGTCCCTTAGGACTGTGCTTAGGACACTAATGCCAACAACCAATTTCTCCTTTATTATTTCTGGTCCAATTTCCCTCAAGAATAAATAATAATTATTACTTTGTTGAGTCCAATGATGAAAAACTCAAAGGCTGAGGCCAATTTTGCGGTATATTAAATAATATATTATATAGGTATCTTCGAAAATATTTTAGAAATAACATACGATACGACATATTACGTGATCCGAGTATCCGACGAGAATTTATTATTCATATAATTATTCATTAGTTATTACTGCTCACTGACAAAGAATATATTATACACTCACTGATTAGTTACTAGTCATTACAAATATAGAATGTCTACAATCTGAACAGTTTTATGTTCAGTTGAGACTCAAAAATTGTGAAAATTTCAGCTGTTTAGCTGTATGTACAGAGTACTTACGGTACCCTATATATCTGTGAATATGTACTACCGATAGTGCGATGTAGGCGCCTCACAGCGCCACCTAGCGAGATTTTTAGGAACTAACCTAACCTTAACCTTATTCTCCTTTTCAATTTAATAATTATTCAGCTTTCTATTTTTCGCAAATTTAATACAGAATTTAAATTTTACAAGTACTAATATGTTTATTGTTTGTGCATATTATATTTCCAATACCTAATTTAATTCTAGAAGGGATAATGGTATTATCACTATAATAATTGTTACCCTACAATTACAGTGATAATACCAGCCATTCAAATGGGAAAAATACCATCACCATAAGAATGGATGGCAATAATTATACAGATAGAAGGAATGGCAAGGGTTCTCTGATTTATTATGACCGATAAATCCAGAAGATCAGATAAACAAGAAAAGGAATCGGAAAATGTATCTATTCAAACATAGTCATATTTTCTCACATGACGTATTTTGATAAACTAAGTATGCACTTAGTTTAGACATGTTTAGAAGAGCAATTTTTATCTTCTGGTAAATGTAAAAATTATAAGTAAACAGTCATTTTATGGGATAAAGAAGAAGTCTATGTTAAACTACCGTTATTATTATAATTTCAACCGATTACCGAACCTTATAAAAATCTGTTTAGATCAGATCAGATTTCAAGTGAAAGAGTAATATAAGTATAATAACTAATAACACACTAAACTCGTTAAGTTTATGTATCGATCTTCACGAACTAGCTATAATATATTATATTTTTAAATAACAATTACACAGTAGGTATGTAGTAGTTTTCGAAGTTCGAACGCAGCTTCTGTATACTTGTAAGTCGTAATAATCTCAGAAATAACAAGGCTGATTTTCATGCGGTTTTCACATGATAGAGTAGTGTCTGATAAAACTTTGCTATAATACGAGTATTTATGTCTATAACAACTTATTGACTACTCTTAACAACTGTAGGTATGTTAAGGAATAATGGTACACAGTACACTAGTAAATTAAAAGCTGGGAGGTGTAATATTAAACATAAATTATGTATACAAATTATATTAATATTATAACGCTTTACGCTATACATTATAGCCTTTCTCAAGATTACTGCGAAGGTACTCAATACTCATTCATTATTATTCTAGGGAAAATATCTTCTGCAGAACAAACGATTTGTCTGTAGAAATGATTGACTAGCTGTCCCGGCAAACGTTGTTTTGCCATTTAAAGTATATTTTCTACATCATCAGTTGATACATTGTTTTACCCCCTCTTTTGTAAGAGTAAGAGGGTGTGGGGGGGAAGGTCATACACCAGATGTGAAGTTGAAAAACACAGAATATGAAGTAAGTCCACTAAAGAAAAAAGTTGTATACAAAATCTGACCCATCTTTGGTCCCCAGAGAGGGTTGAGAGGGGAGAGGGGGGGGGGATCCCCCCCCCTCTCCCCTCTCAACTTTATACACCAGATGTTGAGTTGGAAGAAGACAAATATAATATATCTGTGAAAACCGTATGCAAATCTGTGAAAACCGTATGCAAATCGGATCAGTAGTTTTCGTGTTAAAGAAAAAAGTTTGATACAAAATCTGACCCCCTCTTTTGTCCCCTTAGAGGGGTGGGGGGAAAAATTTTATACACCAGATGTTAAGTTGGAAGAAGATAAATATATCTGCGAAAACCACATTCAAATCGGATCAGTATTTTTCGTGTGATGCTGGAACAAACATACAGACAGACAGAAAGAGTGACAGACAGACAGACAGACAATAAACTAACCACATTTTTGGTTTCTATAGCGATGTAGTGACAAAGGTGTAATTTCGGTTGTCATTTCATATCTTTTATGTACAGAATTTTCATTTCTACAACAGAATATTATCTTCTTCCCGCACGCGCTTTGGTGACGCCCACTATCGTAATATTTTAATTTCGCCATAATTTCTAAACCAAACGTCCAATTTTAATCATTCAAAGACCAAATATTATCTACATAAACTGTACTTAGTGATAAAATAATTTATTTTGATAAGGATTAATAGCGAGAGTAAAATATATCCGTTTAAATGTAGTCCAAAAAAAATTCAGGATTTTTAAATAAATAAATGGTTATTGTGCCTCACTCGACATAGATAGGTATAGTGTGTCGCGGACTTTTTTGTAGATATTTATAAGATCTACAATTACTTAGAACATTTTATGGTTCTATCTTTTATAGTTTAGGCAGCGTACGCAAAATAAGTAACTTTTCTAGCTGATTTTTTACACCTTGCGTCCGAAAAACTCAAATATCTTACGGAACCCTACTTTTTTCCAAAATAAAATGTAGCCTATGTTCAGCAGAAATAATGTAAGATTCCAATAGCAAAAGAATTTTTCAAATCGGTCCAGTAGTTTCGGAGCCTATTCGACTCAAACAAACAAACAAACAAACAAACAAACAAACAAAAAATCAAATCTTTCCTCTTTATAATAGTAGTGTAGACGATTGTGTACCTTCCTACCCAGATAATACGGCCTATTCGATTCTCGGAAAATTAATTTTCTCGCAACAAATCAAGTGCCATCCTGAACTTTGCTGCCTGGGTAATATGGTCTGCAGCTAAGTGTGATCCGTGATATTGATTCACAATAGCACAATAGGGCTGACATATTGGGTATTGGGGACAGGATCAAAGCCGGGAGATTGAGAAATCATGGAGACTCTACTTCTTATTTTAGTACAGGCTTCTTGATATTGTAGGTCTAAGTCAACTTTTTATTAAATACTAGATGACGCCCACAACTTTGTTGCGCCAAAAATCGTTTATCACGGGAACCGTACACTTTTCCGGGATAAAAAGAATCCTATGTCCTTTCCCGGGTCTCACAATATCTTCATACTTACCAGATTTCAGCAAAATCGGTTCAGCGGTTTGGGCGTGAAGAGGTAACAGACTGACACACTTTCGCATTTATAATAATAAAGTATAGTATGGATGGGGCAAACGAGCATTTGGATTGCCTGATACAAGATTTACGACAGACACTCGCAACTTTGAGAGAGTTGCAAGTACGCGTACGTTATAACGTTATGAGTTATAACGTTACAGACATACATAATAGATTTTTGAGGGCTTATCTAGCTTGTAATAGGCCAAAAGATGCTGGAGACAGTTTAATAGTTACGCTTTTAGAAGTTATGCTGTATCTATTGATTACGTTTTTAATGTAGAGATTGGTTCAATGACCATGAGACAAGTCACAAAATGGCAAAGTGTCTCTCTGTTACCTCTTTACCTTTGAACAGATGTTGCAATTTCGACGAAATTCGCTATGGAGATACTTAGACTTAGAGGCCCCAGGGCAAAGCCCATAGGATAGAGTACATCATGAAAAATGTGATGTTTCCGTGTGATAAACGAATTGAGATCTAATACAGCGTAATATTTTTTTCTATTCTGTAAAACTATAGTGACAATTTGTAAACCGCATTCGCAGATATCCGAAACTGCGATAGGTGTTAAAGTAATATGGCGGTTAAGGTCCTTTGACCGCAACGACCGCACGAAGTCGGCTTAGTGAAATGGTTCGTTATTAATGAAAGCATTATGCTACTTAATCTAATTGTGATTTGTGACAGGTTATTGATTTGATTTTTTATGATTTTATTAACTGTACTTATTTAGGTACAAATGTCGTTATATTGGCGAACAGTACCCATTTGGGTACAGTGAGATTGAATAGTAAGACACAGTTTTTATTTTTACTTATTTTTTGACATCTTGATTATTAATTAGGTTGTAAGGTGGTTGTAAGTCATTAAAATTCATAAGTGGGGCAATCAAAACGTTAAAACTCCAAAGATAAAGAAAGGTGACGGTCGCTTTTTACTGCCTATTCTAAAAATTGGAAATACTATTAATGCTTAAGTAATATGTTTGTGTAATCTTGATTAAAAAAAAGTTGGTACTTGTTAACTTTAAAAAATATATGATAAGTATTTAATGTAAGAGTAGTCATAAAATAATATTTTAATAAAGTAGTTATGTAAACAGAACGTCTCTCCCAAACCGATAAACCTTTCAGGTTTTGGTATGGGAAAATATGTCATGTTTTCTTGTATACTGTAATGTTTTTGAATAAAGGAATAAAAAAAAAAACCTCATAAACTATCACTTAAGAAAGAAAATTCAGGATCTCCGTATATTTTTAAACATTCATACACATAAATATCTATGATGCATTTTTATCCCAGCAATCACAATACTAAAACGTTCTGTTTTCAAGTTTCATACAATATTCTTAATTCTTACAAAACTCAATTGCTAACACACTTTTAACCGCCCAATTGAAGTGACGAATAAAAGTTAAAAAATAATGTTGAATTTATTCTCGTGTGTGAGCATCGCACGAGTGCAGTGGTATCTTGTATGGCTTCCGGTAATTACGACTGACATCCAGGTAATGCTCACAGTAACCCAATTCCTATTGTCAGTAAACATTACAGTCATTCACCCAGTTAGAAAACAGGTGAGTTCCAAGTTAAAATCCGTGACCTGAAATTTGAAAATTTATATAAATGGTTTAGTGGTTCCGCTTTAGTTTAAATACCGGCTTAGTTTGGTATATTATAACGAAATTGAGCATTTAATCATAAATCATATAAGAAAATAAAACATTTAAAAAAATCAGTTCTGTTTATGAGGACTTTAAGGGTCTAAACACACTAGGCTGAATTACGCCGGCGTAAATTCCGCCGTAAATATCAAAGGCTCTAAACACACTAGGCTGAATTACGCCGACGTAAATTCCGCCGCGTTTACGCCGCGTTTCAAACCCATACTTGACAAAATACGGGCGGAACGTGAGACACGACACACTATTCCGTCGCGTTCCGTCCGTATTTTCAATTTTGTATGCGTTTGACATTGCGCGGCGTAAACGCGGCGGAATTTACGTCGACGTAATTCAGCCTAGTGTGTTTAGAGCCAAACGCATACAAAATACGACGTAATAGTGTGTCACCCCTCGCGTTCGGCCCGTATTTTGTATGCAATTTAAACGCGGCGTAAACGCGGCGGAATTTACGCCGGCGTAATTCAGCCTAGTGTGTTTAGACTTTAGACCCTAAAGCTTGAAGATAGCTAAGTCTTCACGGGCAGTGAAGCGAATGCAGTTTTAGGGGACATAATATTATACGGATACTAAACTGTAGTTAAGTGGTTACAGCACTTTGCCTTTATTACTTCAAAGTTTGACTTTTAAGATTATAAGACATTTAAAGGAAAGAAGAGAAGATATTTTTATCAGCTGCAGTTATGCTGCATCAACAACATAACTGAGTCGATATTTTGTTATAAAAAAAATAAATAGGTAAATTAGAATTTCATACCAAATATTTATGGTCCTTTTTAGGGTTCCGTAGTCAACAAGGAACCCTTATAGTTTCGGTCTGTCCGTCCGTCTGTCCGTCTGTCCGTCTGTCCGTCTGTCCGTCTGCCCGTCCGCGGTTTTGCTCAGAGACTATAGGACCTACAAAGCTGTAATTTGGCATGAATATACATATTAATAATGCCGACAAAATGGTACATAAAATATTTAAAAATATTTTTTTTATGGTACCTCCCCTACACATCAAGCGGAGTTGAATTTTTTTTTCGCGCCCACCCCATCGTGTGGGGTGTCGTTGGATAGGTTTTTTAAAAATATTATGAGTATTCATAGATAATTTTCCGGTTTAGGGATCCATTTGTGAAATATTAAGTTTTAAAGTGGAAAAAATCGTTAGAGTCCAGTGTCCCCCCCTTCTACCAGCTAAACGGTTGCTTCTGGAAATGTGAAAAAATTCACGGGAGTAGGAAATATGCTGAATTTAAAAAGAAAACTATCACGGCTAAGTTGACTTCATAAGTTATTGAGTAATAGTCGATCAACTAAAAAAAATGTATTCGGCGAAGTATAAAGGAACGTTTCGTTCAAATTCCTTTGAGATGATGTTGTTAGTAGTGTAAAACATGTTATAAATGTACATTCATTGACCATACAGAAATTTTTAAAAACTAGCGGTGCTACGGAACCCTACATTGCGCGTGGCCCGACACGCACTTGGCCGATTTTTATTTAAAATAGTATTATATTTGCAAAAGTAACAGGTAAGATGTAAGTACGAAATGTATTCAATTGTTGTCTGGTTGGGAAGTGAAGTGAAGTGGAACCATCCCCAGTACCCTCAGAGGGTCTCGAGAGGTCACTTAGACCTCGTCAGCATTTTACTGGGTCTCCAATATTTGTGCCATTAGCAATGTTATGAAATTCTTGAGATAATTAATTCTACATATTTTTAAGAAACAAAAAGTTAATTACCTAATACTTTTAAAACCAAGTTTTTATAAGGATTAGAAAATTTTGCAATATATAAATTATTTTCTTTTTGTCCGTGAACTGCTTTTTATAATTACATATTACTAATCGCTTAAGATGAAAATGTTTACATCAATATTATTTCCGTGGGAGATTAACGTCCCTAACGTTGATCTCCTTAACATTACAATTTTCTAATCTGTACTAATCTCAGATTAATGTTCACAATAGTTCTTCTTTTTAAATTGCACTACTTTATACTTAAAGGAAAAAGGCTCTTATTAGGTTTCATTCGTAAAACCGTAAAACTTTTTCTTACGCTAACAAACTTTTTAATAAAATATTTCACAGTTTCCCAGTCCTGTTGTGTAATCCAGTGTCAGGAAAAGTTTGAGTACTAAGCGTGTGAAGCAGAATTTATAGCCTTACTGAGGAAGTTTTATCACATTACACAGGCAACATTTGGCAAGAAGCCAGCGGTAGTGATGAAGTCGGAATTAAGCAAAGCTCCTATCTCACTTAACACGTAGTTCTACCCAGGAAAAGCATAAAATAGTTTGGTACATGCATCAGAGTTTAGACTGTTGCAACATTTTACGTTGAAATAAAAAAATGCAAGAATTGGCAGGATATCTCATTATGTTTTTGAAGAAAGAAGCTTTAAATACTTTATATAACATACAGCTACTTCGATCAATAGAATATTTGATCGAAGTACAGCTATAATATTCATGCGATCAGTCACAACCTTTATACTAAGTTTGTCTTGCTGGCGGATAGCGCAATCTACGCAACAGCAAATTTAGCGCGTGGGCAAAAAAAAGAAATACCAAAAAGCTGAGCTCTGTGTGAAGTAAACTCGCTAGTGACCATAGATTAAGAAAAAAAATCGGCCAAGTGCGAGTCGGACTCGCACATGAAGGGTTCCGTACCGCTTCAAACGAAAATAGACCAAAAAGTGTGTGCAAAAAAGACAAAAAAATCACGTTTATTGTATGGCAGCCCTTTTATTTTGTTTTTAGTACTTGTTGTTATAGCGGCAACAAAAATACACAATCTGTGAAAATTTCATTAGTCTAGTTATAGCGGTTATTGAGTTACAGCCTGGAGACAGACAGACAGAGAGACAGACGGACAGACATCGAAGTCTCAGTAGATAGTGTTTAATCTATAATTAAAGTCACTTAGGACTTAACTAAATAATAAACGAAATAATAATTATTAAACTGCTGAATCGTGGAAAATTACCATAGTGATTATAATGTACTCATTTGGGGACAATGTCGAAAAAAATTAAACAGAACACATACAATAGAAAATAATGTAAATATAATATAAAAAATAAAGAAAAAGTAATAAAGATTAAAATCATTCGACCACCAAACAAGATGTGGGGTGAAAGGGTACAAATGCCCTTTGACCTCCGACCTCCAGACACTCGGGGCATCTCGGGGTGATACGGGATATAGACGTCAAATGATATAAGGATTATTACGGTATATGGAGATTGGAGAAGTCAGAAGAGTACGAATTGTATCGATTTAAAATTATTGTTTGGCAGTATCGGAGTTCTTTTTAGACCGCAGACTTTTTATGTATTATATTGATAGCCAACCTAACCTAACCAAACTAGCAGCATTATACATATATAAACTCGTCTTGAAACACAGAGAAGTTTACACACCAGATCCATGCTATACATTACTTCATAATATAATAATAATAATGCATCATTCTGTTAGTCACCTTGTCTGAAATCATGCTTATTGTGTGCGTGCGGCTCTATCAGAATTTCAGAGCCCAGAGGGGTCTATTATGAAGATGGTCTACTTTGCATTATTTATACTGTGCTAGTTGTTCAGCTTAAGGTAACGCCTTGATAATTTGGCTGTAGCGATGTCCATTTTTCTCAGCAATGACTAAAGCTAAGAAATTAAAGTTCACTGTCAGTATTCATCATGTCTTTGTCTTTGAATTACCCATAGCATAACACGATTGGTCAACTTTTATAACACAGAATAATCAATCAAAAAGACCTTTGTGAAAAAAGGGATTCCTATTTTGCCAACAGAGGAGAGTGTTATAAGCTTCCAAAATTTGTACATAAATTGGTTCTAGTATACACTTTAATTTGTCCATAGCTTAAATGAAATGTATTTATGGTTTTTAAATTACGCGACAAAAACCATTTTGTCGCTACGCCCTTTCAATTTTTTGCTGTTCCATTGCTTGTTTTCTATGAGAGGCCGGGCCAGCCTCGCATAGAAAACAAGCAATCTAAAACACATCCAACACGGTTTTATACTTTAACATGGCGTCACCTTAACTTTCAGACGTTCAAAAGTTGTTGGTCTGCGCGGGTCCTAACCTTCAACATAAAGCAAGAAATACACGGTCGTCAACGGCGGTTGACGACCACGCAAAATGTATGAAAAACTTTGGTTGACAACACGTTGACAACAGTGTGGCTGGCAATGCGCATACTATTTTTTGCTGTTGACGACCGCCGTTGACGACCGTGTATTCGGTGTTTTATTGAAGACGACAGCCCGCGGCAGCTATCCAACATCTCATCGATCTAAATTGGTATAGTTGACGGCAGACATTGTCGTTTCAGGATATATTTTAAAGAAATTAATTATTAAACAAGCAAAGCTTTCAAGTTTCAATTATAATTTATAATACAACAAGATATTCCCCGTTGTACCATCAGAGAAGTTGATTCGTAAGCAGATAGCTACGTTATTTTGTCAGGTTATGCCAAATCAATGTAAGTCGTGACTCGTGAGTCGTGACTCGTGATCTATCCACTGGACTTGACTTATGCCAACCACATAATAATATAATTATATAGGTCTGCCATCTACGTCAGCCATACATTTCTCTAATAGTACCTTCATGAAAAATGTTTCGTGATTGCCTCAAAAGGAGGATTTATTATTTATAACCGACTTCACAAAAAGGAGGATATCAATTCGACGCCTATATTGCATGTAATATTTCTAGAACTGCCTTGAACAAATGTACCAAAAGTGTATACTATATTGTAATGTATGTTCGCATATCTCCGGAACTACAAGTCCGATTTGAGCACGGTAATTCTTTATATATATGTACTTGGTATTGTTTAACTTAGGTCTTAGGGAATACTGCAAGTCTTATCAAAATCGGTCCAGTAGTTTTTGAGAAACGTTATTTTAATTCACAATTAGAAATACCTACGTACCTACAATTTTGAAGTCGGTTTCATCTTTTTAAAATACTATTATTATTAATGTTATTATGTGTCAGAGTGTACTGATATTGTCGAGATCAATAGAGGCGCCTTTCCCGTATATAGTATAGTGTACACAAATACGGCTTTTAATAAAAGTGACGTGGCGCTTTTCCGATAAAGCGATCGCTTTGTGCACATATAATAATCTCTTCAGCTTTTCTTCTATTCTTCTTAGCTTATTCTATGTTGGCTCTGCTCGTCAAGAGCTTTGCACTGAGAAATTCTGTCTCGGGCTATCGATTTAAGGACGCTATTACAAATATCAGCGATTTTCCGGTACCCTATTAAAGAATTAGGAGTCAAACTGCGAGGATATTTTGGTTTCAAATGAAAGATAATATATTCATCTCCACGACTGTACCATAAAAATTCTATAGCCGCATACAAAATTTTCACATAAAAATTCATAAAATACGTTTCAACCATCACAATAATCGCAAAATATGAAAAAAATGGGGTCTGATTAGGTACCTTAATATCTAAATACACTGAACTGAGGAAAATAAATATACAAAAAAATTGTTGCTTATTTAGTCCTCTATAAAGTCCGCTAAAAATTTTATATAAAAATAAACAACTTTTCCAGTTATAAGAAAAATAAGAAAATTTTTCAAATTTTTTCATACATTTTCGCCATATCAAGAACGCGGCGAGCATCGTAACCGCCATTGTACAAGGCGCGCTAATATGAATCTTATTTTATTGTTATTAACGTCGATATTCACAGACATCCGACCTGCTAATTAAAAAGTTGGAAGTTATTTTTTAAGCTTTTGTTAAACTGGTCTATGGAGGCTTAAGGTCAACCTCGTATAAATTTTTTTCACAGAACCAACGTCACGGAAACCCTAGGCTATTCGGAATCTAGATTCATGATCATGCCTAGATTACACTAAGTTAAGTTTGAAGTTTGTCGACAATTTCAATGTTAACGCTAGGCGAACCATGACGACCTATGTTATTAATTACAATTTACAAGGAAACAGGACGTTACAAGTTTCATGTACAACGTCACAACTTACAACTCACGACCTCGAAGAGATGAATTTTTATTCATATTTTTTATGAATTAATTTTCAAAATTTTTAACTTAGGTTTTAAATCACAAATCTGAAGATAAAGCACGCAGAACTAACCGTATTATCTTAATATAGATTTATGTAATAATTTAATAAAGCTTTGTAATACAGGGTACTCAGAGTAAATCTGATGTCATGAAATCGGTAGTTCCGAGTCTAAAGTTTGAATATCAAAAACATGTGGATTTGACATTACGCATCGCGTGAAATGACCCTTGCGATGGCTTTCCATACAAGTTTTAAATCAATAGGCCACAAATGTGCATCCATAATCCATTGTCCCTTCAAAGAGCAAACTGCGCAGTTTACCACGTGGTTCATCACGTGCCCTCAGAGAGTGACCTACATAAGGGCTCGGATGTACTTCATCCTTGCTTTGTCGTGTTTGGATGATAGGATGTGATGAAGAGATTGATTTAACATACGGTAAAAATTATTAAAAAGGTAAGCTTTTAGAAAAAATTGCTACGATTTTATATAGTGTTTTAGATAATTATTATTATATTATCCGATTGTGTACGGGTTGTGACTCTCAATCAACTTCCAGCACGAGAACTCAAATTATAGTATTTTAAAAACATTAAACCGACTTCAAAATTTTACGTAATTGAGAATTAAAATTGCCTTATGTCAAAAACTACTGAATCGATTTTTGTAGTGCTCCCTAAGTTGAACAATACCTAGTATAACAAAAAAAATACTCAAATTAGACTTGTAGTTCCGGAGATATGTGAACACAAACATAAAAACATACATACATACATATTAGTACTTACCTACATAGATACATATACACTTTGAAATTTGGCACATTTGTTCAAAGTTCAGACATTGAAATAGACTAACATAAACGAAAACTGGACAGTTCTGCAAATATTACATACATATTATACGCGTCGAATTGATAACCTCCTTTTTTGAAGTCGGTTAAATAAAAAAAAATACTATAAAAAGCAACAAAAAGGCAAACTTTATTACTTTTAGGGAAAGCGTACACTGAAATCTTAGAGCTTACATAATTAATGTGGGGAAAAGTAAGAGCTACGAAAAATTTGTTCAGTGCTACGACGCGCGATGCTACGTGACGTGATACGTCTGTCTGGACTCTGGAGTCTACCGCGGTCTGCCATACAGAGAATAATGTCCGGCCCACAGTCCACACTAACGTTGAATGCCGTTAATAAACGCGATAATGGACGTTCACCGCTAGTGTAGCTACAATCGAACGCGATAATTTTGAACGGCGTTCATGATCGCCGTTGAATGCCGTTGAATGCTCTAGTGGCGGTACATCAAAGAGCGCCGTTGAACGCCATTCACGGGCTGTGCCCGTGAATGGCGTTCAACGGCGCTCGACGCGCAACGTTCAGCTTTTTATATAAAGCGTCGGTTACAAACAAACATACAAACATACAAATTGAAAAATGGAATAATTATATCAAATTAGTGTATTGTCATCGGTCCTCGACAAATCTACAAAGTTTGAATGAAATCTGGCCGTTCAAAGTGGGTCAAAATCGCGCCCAAAGAAGTCGGTTACAAACATACAGGTGAAGCCAATAAAAAGCGTATAAAAAGCAGCTAACATTTTTATATTTCTTCTATACCTGATAAATTATTATGTAATATGTTTTATTCCAAATATTTCCAATTTTGCCAGCTACTAAGTTGCGGCCAACATAGCTCTAAATCTTTTTAGCTAGCAAGGATACACTAATTAGGGTGGTTACTGGTTAGCTTGCCAAAAGCCTTAGCTGACCTCGTTCTACTAAACTACTGTACATTTTTATTCCTCAGCTTTTTATGCCCTGGCGTATTTCCAGTGGATTACCGCAGGGTTTAATGTTTATACCACGATATAATATTAATTGAACCGGCAGCGGTCTTTGAATATTTTATTGTTATGTGACGGGAACAAAATATGTTAGCTTGTACCCGGCTTTATTATTCAGTGATTTTTTCCACTTAGTATTTAAGGTTCCGTTACAAATTAGTATTAAGGTCTTCAGTTATCTAAATATCTCTTTTAGCAACGGGAATACACTAAATGAGGTATGGGCAGTTCGGCCTGCGATCAGTGATTGTATTCGATCGGTATCCCCGTATCCATATGGGCATGGGCATCTCCCCAGGCCGTATATTCTCCTTCACCTTGGTAGGTGCATACTGCATAATATTATGGATTTGTAATACGTGTTATGCTCTAGCTAACAAGTAGTTGGGTAATGTAATACGGCAGCACTTGACGTGTACAAAAACCAAGACCAAACTGCAACCAGTATATTATGGTGGGGCACCAAAGTCCAAACCAAACGTACATAACCAAAAATTCGTAAGACTGCCGGCGCAAAAATCTATCATTTTTTTGCTGTATCGTTTTTCACTTTTATCGGCACTGCCGGAGTGTATCCCGTGCTTTTTTATGAACTAAAAAATGTGTCGTGCTCGTGCCACACTAACGCCTCATCTACTGATCCGATATACAGGGTCAATTTCATGACGCTGGGGCGCTTGCCCATAAAAATCTCGAAAAAAAGCTCTTTTTGTACACTTTCACATTGAACTCTATGAGAACAGCCTGTATATTATAGGTAACGACTAACGCAGTCTCTTTCTTATTTCTAAGTCCTTCTATCTTTAGCTTTCTATGATAAATACGCTCAGTAACAAATAAAAAAACATAATATAATCTCCTCCTTTTTGGAAGTCGGTTAAAAATAGTCGCAGTATCAAATTTATTGTTCACACCAGTAGTCTAATTCTGTATGTTATTGTTATGAGAACCAGAAACACTGGAAGCCCATTTGTGGTTTATAAATAAGTGTTACTATGCACTAATATCACGTCTACACTACTATTATAAAGAGGAAAGATTTGATTTTTTGTTTGTTTGTTTGTTTGTTTGTTTGAGTTGAATAGGCTCCGAAACTACTGGACCGATTTGAAAAATTCTTTTGCTATTGGAATCTTACATTATTTCTGCTGAACATAGGCTACATTTTATTTTGGAAAAAAGTAGGGTTCCGTAAGATATTTGAGTTTTTCGGACGCAAGGTGTAAAAAATCTGCTAGAAAAGTTACTTATTTTGCGTACGCTGCCTAAACTATAAAAGATAGAACCATAAAATGTTCTAAGTAATTGTAGATCTTATAAATACCTACAAAAAAGTCCGCGACACACTATACCTATCTATGTCGAGTGAGGCACAATAACCATTTATTTATTTAAAAATCCTGAATTTTTTTTGGACTACATTTAAACGGATATATTTTACTCACGCTATTAATCCTTATCAAAATAAATTATTTTATCACTAAGTATAGTTTATGTAGATAATATTTGGTCTTTGAATAATTAAAATTGGACGTTTGGTTTTGAAATTATGGCGAAATTAAAATATTACGATAGTGGGCGTCACCAAAGCGCGTGCGGGAGAAAGACAATATTCTGTTGTAGAAATGAAAATTCTTTACATAATAGATATGAAATGACACCTGAAATGACACCTTTGTTACTACATCGCTATAGAAGCCAAAAATGTGGTTAGTTTTTTGTCTGTCTGTCTATCTGTCACTCTTTCTGTCTGTCTGTATGTTTGTTCCAGCATCACACGAAAAATACTGATCCGATTTGAATGTGGTTTTCGCAGATATATTTATCTTCTTCCAACTTAACATCTGGTGTATAAAAATTTTTTCCCCCACCCCTCTAAGGGGACAAAAGAGGGGGTCAGATTTTGTATCAAACTTTTTTCTTTAACACGAAAACTACTGATCCGATTTGCATACGGTTTTCACAGATTTTTCACAGTTTTCACAGATATATTGTATTTGTCTTCTTCCAACTCAACATCTGGTGTATAAAAATCCTCCCCCCCCTCCCCTCTCAACCCTCTCTGGGGACCAAAGAGGTCAGATTTTGTATACAACTTTTTTCTTTAGTGGACTTACTTCATATTAGGTACCTATTAACTGTGATTTCAACTTAGCATCTGGTGTATGACCTTCCCCCCCACACCCTCTTAGGGGATAAAAGAGGGGGTAAAACATGTATCAACTGATGATGTAGAAAATATACTTTAAATGGCAAAACAACGTTTGCCGGGACAGCTAGTTTCAAATATTTTTGTACAAGCCATTCTATTTGGCTAGTGCCTTGTAGGTAGTATGATAATATTGAAGGAATTATAATATTATAAGAGGTGGTGGTTTTAAGGCTTATAATAGACTAGTTGATAACCGCAACTCCATTGCGCCAAAATTCGTTTATCGCGCTGGAACCGTACATTTTCCGGAATAAAAAGTATCCTATGTCCTATTCTGAGACTCAAAGAATCTCCATATCAAATATCAGCAAAATCGATTCAGCGGTTTTAGCGTGAAGAGGTAACAGACAGACAGATAGACACACTTTCGCATTTATTATATTAGTATGGATTATAGTGGTTGCTAACAACTTCGTTAGAATGAAATTTCAAATTAATTGCGTTGCTTTTTGAAAATTGTACATTTTGGGGTTGTATGTTCTTTCCCGAAAACCATAGTACTTATCTCTATACAAAATTTTATCAAAATCGGTTCAGCGGTTTATGCGTGTGGAGATACTAACTGCATATTGAGCGTTTCCTTGAAGCTCATCGTATGTTCAAGTTAGAAGTTATCACGTACTACGTAGGTAATCTGTTTGAAGACGGCCCAATTTCACCATAAAATAGTCCAACGCTACTATCACTCCCAGCTATCTTTACATCAATGATACAATAAAACCATTTGTAACAATTACTTCTACAAATAGACCACCCTTAAAAACATCAAAACAATAAAAAAATACCAAGTGGCAAGCGTGGGGTATTCCCCTTTCTAAAGGTGACGATTTGAATTTGGAAGTCACAGGTGGGGTACGGCTGGAAGTCGGCACCGCGCGTGACGTCACTTCCGCTAGCCGCTCCGTTATACGGAACGTTTGCATGATAAATAAATTATTTTGTATGTTATTATGTAAGCGTCGTAAACTTGGAGTATTTAAGTAGCCCATTTGAATTTAATAGGAGAATATTAGTACACATTAAAACAATCTAAATTTTAAAGGGTAAAGTTGTTTAATTTGTTTTGTGAAAATATATCACACTTTATTAGCCTTTTTGTGACACTTTTGGTGTTTATTTTAAAGGATTAATTTGTTTTTGTTTTATCTACGGTCTACCTATGTAGAGCTACTGTTAGTCATAAAACATTCAATCGTTTAAATTTAATGGGGTCTTTATTGGTTCTGGCCTTTTTATTGCCAATAATCAACCAATAATGAACAATGTTATAAATTATAAAACAATTATTTATAATTTGAATATTTTGGAAGCCGATGGTGCGTGAAATGGTACGCGTCAGCTGTCGAAGACAATATTGTCTATGCAACTTCGGGTAAATTATAGTCTATGGGTGAGTGATGAAATAAATTGTGGGTATATTGGGTGAATAGATCCAAATTCCAGATAAGACATTTTGAGGGGCCCTATTCTCTTGCCTCGAAATTAGAATGTCACTTTCGCGCGTGAGATGGCATGTGTGCGTTCGATTTTTTTTTTATTAAATAAGGGGGCAATCGAGCAAACGGGTCACATGATGTTAAGCAACTACCGTCGCCCATGGACACTTGCAACATCAGAAGAGCTGCAGGTGCGTTGCCGGGGAATACGCTCTCTTCTTGAAGGTTTGCAGGTCGTATAGGTCCGGAAATACTGCTGGTGTCAGTTCGTTCCAGAGTTTTAAGCTTAGGCCAAACCTACGCGACCAACGCGAAAGCGAAGTGGAGCATCAAGTTGTCAAATGTTGCCAAATGTGTGTTTTGTATTCAAAAAAACACATTTGACAACAAAGACAACATTTGACAACTTGACGCTCCCGCTTCGCAGTCGCGTGGTCGCGTAGTTTTAGCATTAAGGCCGACACAGACTTAGCTATAATATATATTAATATACCGAACTAAACACACTGAGACCAGAAAGATAATATATTATAGCTGAGTGTGTGGTCACGCGAAAATTGTATAGAAAATATATATTAATATGCCTAGCTATAAATATATTAATATATTATATTATAGCTAAGTCTGTGACGGCCTTTACACTGCGCGGCAGAAAGTTACGCGAAAAACGCACGGTCATCGCACGGTGGAAGACTGCCTCATCAAGGTGATGAGGATGGTATGAGGTGGTATGATTCCGAACAATTCCTCAGAGCAGAGACAGAATGAGACGATATTTTGTGGTCGAAGCGACCTTCAACGTTATGAGAAGTATTAGGCTAAGCCCTAATACGATTAATATGTATTTTGGGACCAGTAAAGAACAGGCATTTATTGCAATACTTACCTATATTCTGCTGTAATACGCCTGTCGCATAACTGTTGCAAAATAATAATACTAAACGCAATTGTTCTGCTGGTCTGTAGTTAAATGATGGAAACATTTTTAGAAACAGTAAATATTTTTTAGGAGGAATTCCGAATTCAATATAATATGTAGCTTTTTAACCGCAGGTGGTCAGACAGGAATAAATGGTTAAAATCAATTACATTAGGGAGCCCGCTGCCAGGTGTTTTGATCTTGATAAAATTTTAATTTTATTAAAATGATCTGCACATTTTTACCAGTTGCAACGTTTTCAAAGATAAAAATTAATCCTAGTCATTACAATTTACATTCTTATTAGTTAAGTCACACCATTATTCTGAGCTTTTCTATTATAAGTAAGCTTTCTACGCTCATTAAAAAATATACATGGACAATCCGTTGCAAAAATTTTCAACTTACATGTAACTCTGGAGTCTGGATGTAACTCTCTCGGCCGTGCAGGACTCCCCAGTTACGGTTAAAACCTAAAAATAAAACGTTGAAAACCACTCCAACTCTACCAGTAGGTATAGTCCTCCTTTTTGACTGTATATCTAGGTTAAAAACTTAGAACCTAGATTATTAAATTCTAGATGACACCCGCAACTCCGCTACGCCAAAATTCATTTATCGCTCGGGAACCGTACTTTTTTTCTGCTATAAAAATCATCCTATTTCTTTTCCCCATACTCAAAGTATCTGCGAATTTCAGCAAAATGGGTTCAGCGGTTTGGGCGTGAAGAGGTAAAGACAGACACAGTTTCGCCTTTATATTATTAGCATTGATTTACAAGGCAATGTTTGTTGCAGGTGTACAGGAGTGAACCACTGCAGCTTCTTGCTGGGTCAGGACTACCCGCGGTCCAGGCGGTGGTCGCCGGGGGTGGTCTACATCAAGTACGCCTGCTTCGATGGTAAGTTGTCAGTTAAGGGCCCGTTTCACCACTTTCTAATAAGTGCCGGATAGGCTATCCACTACTAATCTGACAGATACAGAATGGAGAATCTGTAAAAAAAAGTTGTGGATCTATCTATCCGGATCCTAAGAGCTATCCGGCACTTATCAAGAGGTGGTGAAACATTTCCTTAAAATTATTATATTTTCAAAATAATATATTATATATACTTATTACTTACGTTATCTTCATATTAAGTGCTATTGAATGCTTAGGTCAGAGGTCTACTTTTTTTTTTTTGATGCGCAGGGGAAACCCATCATGGGTCCCCCGGGTTGGGACTTGGGTATGTGCCCAGCACCCCGGGGATATGTGAGACTCCTACTCACTAAAACCACCTGCGGTTCGCCTTCAGCCGTATAAAGGAGGGATAATATCCCGGATCTAACAAACACGGGACTCCCTCCACGACTGGCCGGTCTACCTCAAAAGGGACCGGACTTCCACCAAGGTAAGGGAACGCTTAGGCAAACTGAAGCGTTCCCCTCGGCGCCGGGACTGGCTAGCCGGGGAGGTTCCCATCCTCTCCCGGAGCCCCGTTAGACGAGAGTTAGGAGGTTCGCATAGCGTCGCCTCCGCACTCCCGTCAGGTCAGAGGTCTACTTGCGCCAATCCAAGTTAAGGTAACTCTGTGGTAAAATGTAATGATTTTTTTAATCATAAATGCTATATGATAAAAAAATATAATTTGGCATAGATATTATATATTATAGAGTGCTTACTTATTTTTTGCGGAGGTGGGTATAAACTTTTTATTTTCGATGACTACGATCGTGCCAAATCTAAACAATAAAAGCCAAGTCTGAAAAACGAATATTGTCACTTTAAAAGGTCACAGCAATCAATTATTGGAGGTTTCGGTGAAACTCTGAAGGTCAAAGGTCAACCTCGTGCTAGAACCTCGAAGCCGCGCCAACTGTCCTTGGGAAAATGTGAAATATTTTCAGTTTATTAACAATCAAAATATTAAACGAAATTATTATAATATAACTAACTTTATACTTTAGGTTCAGTCGTAACCGAAACAGACCCATCAAAATTTGAGGGTTGTTGAAATTCTATTTGCCCACCACATATTCCCAAATCCCACCACTGTCTCCTGTGTCGCCAGGATAAACAGTGGTAACCATACCACGAAAAACCTTTGACATGATCTCGGAGGTGTCAGAATCTAAATATTATGTCTATTTAGGTGGAGGAGAATTTCAAAAAATAAAGTGGCCCCACTCTTATAAAAAATATATAATTATCTGGCACTGAGTGAGAGTAGAATAAAAATAGAAACGTTTTTTACCCAATTTCGCGAACAATACTCCAGAAAAGTTCTCAGTCACGCCACGAATATTTATTTTTGTGATTGTATCCATAAAACGTGGGCGTGACATCGATTGTACGGCAATATCGGGCAGATGCGTGACATCAGCGTCACGCCGATCAAAAGACTTTAGGGCAATTGTACCCCGTTTGGGGTAAATGTGTCCCAAATTGGGTACATTTGGCTTATAATATTGTTATTTCCCCACCCGGTTAATGCGTGAAATACTACGTAATGGTTGCTATTGTCGCCAAAAAGGAATATATTGAACAATAAAGTGGGATATCGGGAGTATTTATTACGATGTTTGGCGCACAACATGTTCACGAAATTTTAACTGGAGACCCATTTAATGTGGTGTTAATAGTGCCATTTACGTAGTAACTATATTTTAGCAATCTGTGCCATCACACTACTGTAATTATGGGCTTAAATTACTGTTTATAAGTAATATTTATCGTCATATTTTTTGCAAGCTGCATTTTGCTCACAATTTCGTATGTGCAGAAATATGATTATCATGCTCCAAACTATCCTAAATCCTTTTCCGGTAATCAAATCAAATAGACAATTATAGTATCTTCGTATCAATTGTCACCTAAATTGTTTTAGCATTCATTAGTAGACCGTATCGATTGATATCTGATACACGTCTAGTACTAAAGTGTTTACTGCTTTCGCAATAACATGATTACATAAATACATAGAAACTCGCAGATTCAAATGCAGATTCCTCTTAACTCTGTCCTAAGTTTTCTTTTTAAAAGAAATTTCAGGTTCTTTTGTGTCGTGTTCTTGGCACTTGTCGAATTTCCCATGTTCTACGTACTCGTTTGCATCAGGGACAATACAGTCTGGGTCTGTAATGGGACTCGGTGTAGTCACTTATATTGTGGCGATTTCGGCACGTGCCAATAATCACAATCAGGATTCAGGGCTCGATATTTGATACATAATAAAGATGTATTATTTATAATATTATGTAATATTCCAATATGTAGAATTTATTTATTATGAAATATTCCGATTTCCAATATGAGGTATATTGTTTGTTAAATTTTACTTTTAATATTCAGATACAAATATTTATGAAATATCATATTATAAGGTATTATTATACAGTTTTATTTACTTAAACTGAGTACTGTATCCATTTTGTATACAAAAACGTAGTTTTACTACGTACTTTGATACTTTCTTACGTGGAGAATGGAGATGTGTACTTTGATACTTTCTTACGTGGAAAGTGGATTTCTAGTTTCTACATAATAATATCAAAAAACAAAACAAATATACTTTATTGTGTACAAACATAAAAATAACATTAACAAACATAATATTTAGTAAATCAGACATGTATACAAATAATACATTATATCATGACTCTACTGAGAAATGATTGAAAATTTTGTATGGCACATTATATTATTATTAATTATATTTTATATTATTTTATAAAGAGAAAAATTAATATTAGCAATACAGAACACTAGGTACTTACTACGATTAGTTGATTTAGTTCTATAACAACTTTAACAAAACATTTAAAGTTGGCCCTTATTCGCTTATTGCAGTATAAAAGTCCAGCACGAACTAGACTTTTCCAAAAATCATTTATTCAACGTTCAACGAATATATTATGCGTTTTGTGGTTAGTGAGACGATTAGGGTCGCGTAGTAGTCAACAAACACTTCCGTACTATCGATAGCGCGATGTAGAGCAGACACAGCGACATCTATAGTTTTTGCGTTATAAGATGATATGGGTGACACTTCTCATATTCCTTGCTACCATAGACTTATACTTGCTACGGATATTTTTACAAGAAAACAAAAAAAAATAAAAATGTAATAAATTATTATATTCCATCTACAAAAACAAATGTTTCCTATAATTGTAAATGATTAAAAATTAAAAGTTGCTAAATGGTAACTTATTAATATAAAATTATAATTAATATTAACTGTGAATATAAGAGTATAAAATTATTGTACGCCCGTGTGCATTGCACACATTGCACATAATATGGTAGCGGGGGACCTGCGTTCGGGGCTCTGACTCCGACTTCCGAGCCAGAAGTCCAAACTCCAAACGTAATGTCGGATTTTGCATGACTATAAAATAATCGATTATTTATAACAAAAAAATCGCGTATGAAAATCGATTTTTATTAATAATCGATTTTTAATAGATTTTTTTCATAATCGATTATTTTTTCACATCCCTACGCACAAGGTATCTAAGGAGGTTAATGAATTAGATGTTAATTATTATTGTGAGAGATCGATAGATCTTTTGATGAGTGGACTAAAATGATATTCGTCGACTAAGTATTTTTTAACCGACTTCCAAAAAAAGGGGATTATCAATTCGACGCGTACGTATGTAATATTTCCAGAACTGCCCAGTTTTTGTATATGTTAATCTATATCAGTATCTGAACAAATGTGCCAAATTTCAAAAGTGTATGTATGTATGTATGTATGTATGTTTTTATGTTTGTTCACGTATCTTGTATCTTCTATGTATCTTCGGAACTACTGGTCCGATTTGAGTGATTCTTTTTTTATTGTACTAGGTATTGTTCAACTTAGGGAATAGTGCAAGTTTCATCAAAATCGGTTCAGTAGTTTTGAAGATAGGAAGTTTTAATTCTCAATTACGTACAATTTTGAAGTCGGTTTTATTATCTTTTTAAATTACAGTTATTATTATTATCGGTACCAACTTATTAGTATCGACAAGTTGGTCCACTGTGTACAATTTTATTTTCAAAATCAATTCTTTGGCATTTAAAACCATCTCATAATATTATGACTGTAAGACCAGTTTTATCCATTAGCTTGACACAAGAATTTTTAATTAATTTTCGTTGTTGTTAATGAGTACAGCGTTCTCTTAATAAATCAACTGGAGCTAGACAATTAATTATTACACAACTAAAGTGTTGTTTCAGCGCATCTGGTACATGTAAAAAAACAATAGTGAATCTCCACATGCAAGTGAAAGATAATTTTATAAGGATTAAAACGATTAGTCAGCACTCAGCAGACACGTCTATTATTAACCGACTTCAAAAAAAGGAGGTTATCAATTTGACGCGTATGTATGTAATATTTCCAGAACTGCCCAGTTTTGTATAATTATGTTAATCTATAACAGCTTCTGAACAAATGTGCCAAATTTCAAAAGTGTATGTATGTATGCATATGTTTTTATGTTTGTGCACGCATATCTCCGGAATTACTAGTCCGATTTAAATGATTCTTTTTTTATTGTACCAGGTATCAGGTTTCATCAAAATAGGTTCAGTAGTTTTTAAGATAGGGAATTTTAATTCTCAATTACGTACAATTTTGAAGTCGGTTTTATCTTTTTTTAAAATACAGTTATTTTGACTTATAGCAAAGGGGCTACTAAACTGAGTCTGTAGATACGATATAAATATAAAATAAGTACTACGATAGGTACATAAAATCGAAAGGCTTATCATTTATCAACAATAATGTGATATAGTAAATTGACATAATAACTCTACAATGATAGAGTTGTGACTGAAATATATATCTATGATGTTTTGTAAATACATATTTTTGATTGAGGACTGTGATTATAGCTTAGTTTCTGCTGAAACGTCTCTACAGCAGTAGGTACATCATATTAATCTAGAAATAAAATTAATAATTATCAATCGATCTTGCATTTCAGCCTGAAAACGTAGAGTTGTATCAAAGATAAATTACTAATGTGTTGTTAAGCTACTTTTTAAAGCTGTAGGTACTTTAAAGTCTTTAATTTTCTTCCGTGTCTTCTTTGCAGCTTACAGACTCTTGTAGCTTCCATAATAACAAGTGTTTGCTTTGTCCACGATCACAAAAAAATTTCTTTCTTCTTTTTCGGGCAATTACACATGTCAGCTGTCTAATTAAAAGAGATTTAATTTTGAGCGACTGTGATGACACATTTTAATAATTGTGTTAAGTGGGGATCACTTTACGAAACGTCGTACACGAAAATATATACTCTATCTTCCTAGAAATAGTGTAAGTTCCAGCGTGAATGTGTAAAAGAGGGGTAGAAAAGCTATATATTTTATGTCTTTCGTCGTTATTATCTTTTGGACATTTTTAGAACAAAATCAATTGAGTATGATGACGTTTACACATTGTTATAAGTGTGATACTGACAAATGCTGATGAATTGTTGAAAGTTCACCTTTCGAAAGTTCCTTTTATGTGTGTGTCAAAGACGTACGTAGGGTGTTTTTTTTTTTTAAAAAAGATACATACAGCCGAACGTATAACCTCCTCGTTTTTGGAAGTCGGTTAAAAATAGTATTCACACTTTTAAGGTTGTGTTATAGGCTTACTCAAAAACATGCGTTCTTTTTTACCACAATAGACATAACTACTATAGTTTACTCTGCTGTTCTGTTTACTTTGCTTTTACTATGCAATCACGTATTACAACAAGTGACCGTAGCACAGAATACATATTAGTTTAACAAACCGTAGTCCGTACCTATTTGAAAAAAAATGCTGTTCATTACAAAAACACCTTGGCACCTCACACTTATTAGCACATCACGTCTTGATTGCATTTTGGACGAACAATAAACAAAGCTTCGCCAAACATGATTACTAGATTCAGTTAAAGATGGCTAAAGCCGAAAATTCCTAAACTATGGTCAAACACTACTATTATTTTTACTTTTATATTTATTTACAACGTATCTTTTGATTTGATCAAAATTAGAGCAGCCACATGGCCCGGTCTGTCAGATAAGTTTTAATGGGGAATTTGACAAATGATCGGACGCGGAACGGCACGTGTTATCGGCCCGGGATCAGCTGATCGTGATAAGGGGCAGCTACTGAACCGAGTTATTGCCAATATTAGGATTCAGCATCATGATTCAGTTGTAACTTGTGATTGTGATTGTAGATAGTGAAATTATATTCTATGGCTGGTATCTGAGGTTTTTGCCAGAAGTCTACTACATTTTTAACTGTCCAAAGTAAAATATAAACCAAAAAACATATTGCATAGCTATACACTTCTGTCAAGATAAAATGCTTTTAAAACATTAGAAGTCGGGCATAAGACTGGCCAGTGGCCACATAACCACAAGTCGTAGTCGGGAGACGGGACCGACTGCTGAGCGGTCGCGTTGGCACCGAGTACCGACCGCTCAAGGACTGCTCGAGCGGTCCGTGTATTGCAGATATTATGAATTTAGTATGAATGAAACACTTCAGAAAAAATCGAAATCACTACTATGTTTCCATATAAATTTTGAGGAGTTCCCGCGATTACTCATGGATCCCATCATCAGGTCACCACTTTTATGAACATGGTACCAAATTCGTGTCAAACCCTATACAACACAAAAAGAATTTTTGAAATCGGACCACAAACGACTGAGTAATCGTTGAACATACATAAAAAAAAAGATACATACAGCCGAACGTATTACCTCTTCCTTTTTGGAAGTCGGTCAAAAATGCAAACGCCGTGCGGCTACCGCCGTCGGTTTCGACTGCAAGATGCGGTCTGTCTATGGCCGGCCTAAGAGAGTTTTCGACATAATGTTTTTATTTGCCGTCGCTCGTTAGTATTCAGAACCGAAACACACGACGCGCCGTCTGGTGTAATGTGGGTGTAATAGTGTTTTAAAGAACTACCAACAAGAATAATATATAGGAAAGTGTCAGATAGACACTTTCCTACCACACCCGTAGTGATTATACGTAATATTCTCTTTGACCATACCTGCCACGAGCCTGCCACCATGCGGACCTATGTAGTCGTATGGTCTTTCGTGTAAAATGTTTTGTCAAACATCTGTCATATCATATTACTTATGTCTAATGTCACTTTCAATCTTTTCAGACCTAGTGTCAATCCACTACTGCAACCGCGAGGTGTCGCTAGCAGCATCAGGTCCAGACAGCGAGGGGTACGTGCGGACCCCGGGCTACCCCCACTACTACGTCGGCGACCGCTGCCGGTGGCGACTGCAGGCGACAGAGCAGCGAATACGACTGACCTTCCTCGATGTTAGTCTGAGAAGTAAGTTATATAGAAAGAAGAGCTTCTCCACTAGAGAGAGAATCCTAGAAGAAGACAGCGTATTCCCCTTTAAAAGGCCGGCAACGCACCTGCAGCTCTTCTCATGTTGCGAGTGTCCATGGGCGACGGTAGTTGCTTTCCATCAGGCGACCCGTTTGCTCGTTTGCCCCCTTTTTTTATAAAAAAAAGCCATTTTCTTTCTGACTCGACGGTCGTGATAGCCACGTTTGTTACCATGATTTGGAAATTCTGTAGTAAGTACCCAGTACAATCGTCGCCGATGATAAAGGCTAACGTTGGCGTAGCGTCTAGCGAACCTTTGCGGAACCTTGTATTACGTCTTTTAAGTTATAAGTTATAACTAATATAGGGGGCCTAGGCAGCAAAGATTTGTGTTCTCAATTTTTAACATTTGGGTTCTCATTTCTCAGGGTTCAAACTTTTCACCCAACAGAGCTGTTTAACAACAGCTGATCAGCACGCAAGACTTTAAACGGATGGTTTTTTATTTTCAGGTATAGGTCCATTTGAAGAGAAATGTACAGACTACATCACGGTGACTGACGGTAACGGGGAGACCCTCTTGTCTACCTGCAACCAGGTGGACCTTCCTCTCCGAGTTACCTCACTCACGGACTCAGTGGAAATATCCGTGGAGGCGCAGTCTAAAGGCGCGTACCCTAAACGCGGCATACTGATGTACTATAAAAGTAAGTTCAGTTGACATAATATTATGAAAATAATATAAATTGCATTTTTTTGTCTTTTCAAAAGGTGCAGGACTCATGATAATATTATCTATCCTAAAAAACTTAAAATCGTGTAAGTATCGCCATCTATCGGAAGCTTCTGTGTACTAAAGTGTCAACGTTATTTATAAAGCGCCATCTAGTTTCATCTTATGTCAACAGGTGTAGGCTGCGTGACATTGCCAGCGCCATCTAACGGCTACCTGGTGTACCGCAATAGACACGTAGCGCACTACATGTGCAACGTGAACCATGTTTACGTTGACACGCGACAGAGGGCGCGAGTTATATGGTGCTATGATGACAATAAGTGGAACGACACTATTGTCCCATGTGTTGGTAAGTTATTTTTAAATTTTAACCTTATTTTAATATTTTTATAAGCCCGAAGTAGTAGAAGAAGCAGTAAAAGCTTGAACATGAAACATCGCTACTGGAATGTAATGTAGTTAAGTCTACATAAATATTAATATTATATTATCCTTCCTATTCACCCATTTTAAGGGTCGTCTAATGTCCAATTTTAATAACCAATAACTACAATGTTACATACTTGAAAGTTAGTTAAAAGTTAGTTAAACCACAAAGCGCATGACTGTGCTTGTCTCGCATCTCGCTCGTTCAATACGTCATTACGCTAATGACTGAATGAGAAGGAAAGTAGCGAAAGATATTTCAGTTTCAATGGTGATTTATCTGTCTGAGTTACCATTCCAATTTCTGTCCTATACCGTTAAGATAAAGTGTGTTTTCAGTTGATATACTGTTGTGTTATTTTTACTGAGGGTTCGTACTTCGTCTACGCGTCGAAAATACGCGGTAAAGTTGTTCGAATCGCGTTCGGTGCTAGACGTCGTTGACTGTAGAGTCATAGAGTGTGAGTTCGCCGTCGCGTGACGAAAAAGCACGTGCTACTAAATATTACAGTGAGTTTCTACCAAAAATATATTATTTTGTTTAGTTTATTCACTTAAATTGTTCAGTGTTATTAGTGTGAATCTAGAATATTTTAAGTCACTTTGTGAACCTAAAATCCTAAACGTTTCTACTTTCTATTGTTCGCGTTTCCGCATCCCTTTTTTTAAAGAAATTTTTAGGACACAAAAGGACTATTATGTGGTAATAATAATTTCCTAAAAATTATATAATGCGTTATGCGATTGTTCTGAGTTCTGACCTTTTATCAGTAACATTTTGTTATCAATAGCTGGTTTATCGTTTTGATAATGTTCATTGTATAATCGAATGTAGAGTCAAGAAAACATTGAATTAAAATTTTAAGTTTCTGTTAATTATATACTGTACTCGGCGAAACGAGGCGGTAGCAGTCATTGACCTTTTTACTATTTTAGTCTAGGCGCTAAATGAAAACTGCTCACACTATATAGAATATCTATACATATCTATATCTATACATAATTATAATAAAATTACTGTAGAAGATATTTAGAAAATAATAAGCGGAGGGTGTTACTACATCGCTATAGAAGCCAAAAATGTGGTTAGTATTTTGTCTGTCTGTCTGTCTGTCTGTCTGTCTGTATGTATGTTTGTTCCACTATCACACGAAAACTACTGATCCGATTTGATATATATTTGTCTTCTTCTAACTCAACATCTGGTGTATAAAAATCCCTCCTCCCACCCCTCTAAGGGGACCAAAGAGGGGGTCAGATTTTGTATCAAACTTTTTTCTTGGACTTACTTCTTATTATTAACTGTGTTTTCCAACTTAACATCTGTTGATAAAATCCCCCCTGGAAAGTGGAAACAGGATGAAGGAAAGGGTAGAATAACGTTTTTGTGATTACAATTAAAGGTCTTAGCGTGTGAGAGCCATGCTTCGGCACGAATGGGCCGGCTCGACCGGAGAAATACCACGGGCTCACATAAAACTGGCGTGAAACAGCGCTTGCGCTGTGTTTCGCCGAGTGAGTGAGTTTACCGGAGGCCCAATCCCCTACCCTTTTCCCTTCCTACCCTACCCTATTTTCTTCCCTACCCTCCCCTATTCCCTTCCCTACCCTCCCCTACCCTATTACCTCGTAAAAGGCCGGCAACGCACCTGCAGCTCTTTTGATGCTGCGAGTGTCCATGGGCGACGGAAGTTGCTTTCCATCAGGTGACCCGTTTGCTCGTTTGCCCCCTTTTTTCATAAAAAAATCACAAACAGGCGACAGATTGTCTACTTCTCTACAAAACAGTCTTTTCTCTACAGTTAGTGTTGTGGTCACTAAACATAGCCGAAACTCTATCCAGTTTGACCGGACGTTTGAATAAAAAGCCGGAAATGAAAACCTAACAAAAGCCGGACAAGCTCGATACCGCTTATTTTAGCTGCAATCAAAAACTCTTATACAAACTCTATAAACCTATGTCCGGCTTTATTGTGATTTTAGCAATCCTATTGAAGTCATACTTTTATTTTGCTTTTGAAACTAACAGCTTTTTATAAAATAATTATAGACAAGAACTAATTAACTGTATTGTGTAATAACAACCCTATCAACTCCCAAGTGGGCCGCGATAACAATAGAATAACAATAGATTTCCAAGTCATCATTTCGTATCGAACCTATTAGAGGTCTGACCGTCTGACATATAAGCCGAATTACTGTAGTTTTGCTGTCTTATGTTTTAATAGCTGTATCATTGAGCAAACAAGCTTAATAGGTTTAAAAAACAATGACACGACTACTAGTACGAGTACCAAATTTTGAAAAAAAGAATACGGTCTATTTCATCATATTATGATACATCGGACAATTTGGTTGGTTGAAAAAGTAAAAGTCCATCACGGTTTTTTAGAATATAATATATAAAAGTTTGCAACATCATCAAAAGTTACTCTTCATTAAAATATTTGAGTGTCGTTACAATTTTAGTGTCGTAGCACTCATTCCTATCTTCTTCCTTTACTTTATTTTCAAGACCTTCATCTAAACTCTAAAGGGTCCTCCTCATCCTCTCAAAAAAAATATCAAATTTCACTGGTAGCTAGGGTAGATACTCGATACCCATACAGTAGGTACAGTGTGAAATACCGCATTTCAACGGATGTTAACTCGATATCTGGGGACACAGTAGTGTCCCCGCCGAGAGGTCTATCTTTTCTCGAAGTGTTTCCTCGTGTTTTTGAACCCTCATAGAGTTGGTGTACCAGATAGTTCATATTCTCGGAATATGATGTCAATAATAGACTCATTAAACAAACAAAGTCTTAATTGAGTAGCTCTAATACTATTGACATAAAAAATACACCGATTTCGTCACTGACACACTCATACACTGACACACTCATACACTCACTTACAGCATAAGACACGGAACTGTAGACAGTAACTAAAAACCTTTAAATAAGTACTGACAAGAACCAACTTACAAAAAGCACTGAAATCCCACCAAAAACATTTCTTGTAAAATGTAGCCGAGACGACCACATAAGGAAAAGTGAAAGTTCCACCTGTGAAAAAGATATAAGATCTCATGTAGAATCAAGCTTCTAAATCTACACGGCCTAACTCTACTGACCCTAACTTAAACAAATTCTACATAATATCAGTAAATATAATTATGTATGGCTCGGCTGTTTCGTTACTAACTACAGATCAGAAACTAAAATAATATATTCGCATCACCTCCGGCCTCCGCGACGCGACGGTAGCGTAACGGCGAAGCCATATATACCTACATATTGACTGGTCAGTAGAGTAATTAGGCCGTGTAGATTCAAAAGCTTGGCTTTACATGAGATCTTATATTATTATATGGTATCTTTTTCACAGGGTAAGCCTAATGTGGTCGTCTCGGCAACATATTTTTACAAGAAATGTTTTTGATGGGATTATAGCTTTCACTAAAGATTCCAAACCTTTTCTTTGCCAAACAAAGATTCTACTCTTTAATGCCTTTTTAGTTTGTAGCTAAAATATCACAAAATAATATAATAAAAATAATGAACCCCTAGCTGCGACCTGGAGTTTTTGTATAGGCTCTATAATATTTTCCGTTGTCATTCTTTCGTAATGAAATCATAAAATAACCGCAAAACGTCCGACAAAGGCGTAATTTGTTTTTCTTTGAGAACAACAATTACTTTTTACTATTATATTTTGTCCTCGTTGTCAGACAGGGGTTATTATTTATTATGAAGAGAGGAAGTATCGGCGGTAAAAGGATGATTTTGAGGTCGCATTAATTAGGATTTAGGCCTCAACTCACAGTATCCTTGCAGTTCTGTATTAAATTAAAAGTGTGAGCCAAAAGAATAGAAAGTAAAATAATTCGTACCTTCTCGTACTTTTAATTTTCGTTAGTCTACGCTCAGCAGTCACTGATTAATTTACGAAATACTGTACGGATTCTGGTCTGAATAAGTTAATTTTAGAATGTTCGCGCGTCATAACTCTGATAATATACACACCGGCAAAATTAGCGGAACATAACAAAATTTTCAGTTTTTTTGTAAATTATTCGCTTATTTGTATATATTTCTTTATTAATTTAATAATTGATGATTAAAAAATAAAACTTATATAAATTTAGGGCATGAAATCGTGTAAAAAGAAAAAAAATCAGCAAAAATCAAAAATTAAGAAAATCTTTGAAATTACAGCAGTAATTTTTTAAGTTAAATTCTCCATTTTTACTTAAGAAATGCCATGTTAAAAGCGTTTAATGCCTTCTATGGATCTCAAGAGGGCCTGGATACGCTATTCCATGCTTGCATTTTGATTGTCAATCATTTCCTGTGGAATATTCTCCTACTCCTCCAGTAGCGCCAAATCGAGCTCCTGAACAGATTTTGGAGCTGGATGTTTAACTCGTACCGTTCACCCATTGATGTGCCACACGTCCTCAATCGGATCCATATCCGTAGACCGTGCTGGCCTCTCCACCTAGGCTACGCCAGCATAATTTAGGTAATAATGCCTGATTTTTTTACTCTATGGACGCGCATAAAATTGAAGCTACTGCCTAAACTTGTGTAAAAGGCACAACATGCAGTTCTAGGACATCTGTGCTTTAGCCGTGTACTGTCAAAGTACCATCATTAACAATCATCAGCTCCGTGCGGGCTCCAAGTCATATGCCACCCCAAACCATTTCGAAGCCTGCATGATAGGCCACTGTTTCCGTTAAGTTTGATGGTCTATAGCGTTCCTTACGATTTATCCACATTCTTTATCGCCTGTCAACAAAATTTACACAGAATTTGCTCCCATCACTGTACAGCATACGATTTCATACACTTGTCAAATTTTGATGTTCACGCGCATATCTTAGCCTAGCTCTTTGGTGTCCTGTCTCAGGTTCTAGTGCCCTTGCTGGCACTTTTGAGTTTAATTTAACTTCTTTGAGTCTTCTTCTTACTGTACAATCGCTCACACGTACATCTCGGATCTGTTCCGACAGGTTTCGTGTATGCAATGCAGTTTGAGGTCGATTTCTTAAGGGTTATACCCTAACAAAACGGTCATCCTGAACCAATGTCACCCGATATCTGCCTTGTTCTCGTCTCCAGACGTAAGATCCAGTCTCTCTGTAGCGTTGAAAGTTACGATGGACCACGGAAGCTGACCCACCTAAGGCCTGACTGACCGAACGGTAGGTGTGACCTTTCTATATCGTGGTTACAGCTCCAGCTGTCGTAGATGCTGGGAAATCACTAATTTTATATCTAAGCAATGTGTTCTTCCAAAAACCAAACAATCAAATGAGCTGACATACCTTGAACCCCGCTAAAATCGCCATTCTTATCAGAAACACTTACAACGTCAATCATCGAAAAACATTTATTATGGCATAATTGCAATAAAAATCTCTCAAATTGCCAGTTTTGTTCAATATTTTATTTCTTAAATGAGCTTAGAAACTATATAAAAGGATTTCAGACAGCCCGACCCACTTGAGTTCAAGTTGTGCCCCTTTTTGACTATGTTCCGTTAATTTTGCCAGTGTGTGTATATTCGTGATTTCTTCAGATTGCCTGGTTACAGTTTTGTATGACTTTGAATATGCGCTAGACGCTATAGTCAACTTTAAGACGCTATAGTTAACTTTAGTTACAGGGTAGAGTTTTAGTAACGGTATAGAGTTTTTACTCCTCCTAAAATAGTTCACAGTTTGCTTATGTTTAATCGATTCATTGCGGCGCACATTTTTTTAAAACTTTTAGTAGTGGCGGCATACAATTTTCTCGTGACACATTAGTTCCTACAATTCGACAAAGTTAGCGGTGTATTTCTCAAACATTCGCGTTTGTAGGATGCCAAGTAAGATGCGTGTGCGACTCTACGGAGCTCAGGCAATTTTTGTGTCGTTGCCTTTCATACATTCCATTTTACATTCAGTGTAAAATATACGTACATTATAGCTGTCAACAATCGTAACGATTTCAGATGTTATGAGATGTATCGAGATTCGAGATATAGTAGTATAGATAATATGTTACGCTCAAAGACCGAAAACGTAAAACTTCCACTCTCCACAACGCGTTGTGAGCAATTTTTTCGCTCACTGAGCGTTTTCGGTCTTTGAGCGTAACAGATGAATACACTAGATGACGCCCGCAACTCGGTTGCGCCAAAATTCGTTTACCGCGTGGGAACCGTACATTTTCCGGGATAAAAACTATCCTATGTCCATTCTCGGGACTCAAAGTATCTCCATGCCAAATTTCAACAAAATCGGTTCAGTGGTTCGAGCGTGAATAGGTAACAGATAGTTTCACATTTATAATTTTAAGTAAGTATGGATCTTTACATTATAGCTGCCGTCTGTGAATCTGTTATTTCTTGTCGAGCACCAACTTTGTCTATAATTCATACATACTAAGCCATAATAATATAATGTAAAATAGTTAAAACCTCGCATATGCAATTATTCTCATGTAAGAGAGTTGCTGTTGTCGCTTTTCATTACTTTGCCGCCACTCGTCACACAGGCCCCGGAAAACGCCTCTTACGCTGATGGCTCGCAATGAAGAAGGACACCTTGTTGTGTTAATATTATGTTTGTTTACGTTTATATGCTGTAGGTCTACTACGAAACCGTTTTGAGACTCATACAATCGATTTCGAATGCCGCGTCCTACTCTAACAACATCATTTCTCGTTTGTTCGAGTAGGACGCGGCATTCCGATTCGTTCGATTGAGTCTCTAATGGTGATAAAATTATGTATACAAAACCCTAAAAAGGTACAATAATAATTGTAATGTATTGAACTGTGCTAGCGCGGTTCATAGTTCACTCATTTTAATTTATCAGTGAGTCATATAATTCTGCAAAATATGATTGTACTGCAAACCTTCTTTAAAGTAGTCTTACTTTAAAGGTTTGCAGTACAATCATATATTTTTTTTGATAAGATTTTGATAAAATTTGGCACAGTTATAGAGTGAACTACAAGGAAAGATATACAGTACTTTTCATCACAAAGAAAGGTACGGCTTCTGAGCGATCTTGACTAGGCGCACAGAGTCGCCGGAAAATGGAAATATGACGTAGTGGAAAACGTATATCAACAATATAAAATATTAAAATATTTGTTTTATTACTTATTTATTAGTTATAATAAATAATAAAAAACTAGTCTATAACGAATTCATAATTTAGTTAAATCCCGAATGAGTCTATTATTGGAGGGGTTATTTACATAGATCTCGCTAACGCGCGGACTATGGTAGTAATTGATTTATTTACACCAAACTTTACAACTTTCGGGTCAAATGTATGAAAAGCACTTGTGTTCAAATGTCTAAAGGTATAAATTTTATATAACTTCACAACGTTAAAGCTCGTTTAGTTTATTCAGAAAGTTTTTATGCATATAAATTTTGTATAAAGTTGGTCTTAGTTTTATAATTCAAACGCATTTGGCTGATACAAATATATTATACTGTGTTGTGTATATCTTTTTTATCCATAAAAATATTAGAAAGTACATAACTACATATTGTTTTTGTACTACTATTTGTCGTGACGAATATCAATTGATAATTTCTACCGTGTGTTCCGGGAAAGAACATAATACGTCATATTAATAATATGTATTAGGATATTTTTGTTCTTAAAAAAGTTTTTAAATATTGACGATTACGGTGCGACGAATTTACAGGAAGCATCAGCTAGCAAAAAAAATGGTTTAAAAAGTTAAACCATTTTTTTTTTTTTTTTTTGAATCAGAAAATGTGAACAAAGACTCAATATAATAAAAAAAAAACTACCACCTTCTGCGAAAACTCAATGATGCCTCTCCTAATCTTTTATTAATTCTATCATTTATTCTTTTTGTTTCATCTTTTGATGAAATCCAATAAATCGTTGCTCAGAGTTTAATATAAAACTCCTTTGGGAAAGTAAAATTTGAAACAAGATAATTAAACAAATGAAAGCATTGAATTGAAGATCGTTTTAAAATATAAAAAGTTTTAGATTTTGTGTTTCAGGTTTTTTCCAGGTTAAAAATATTCTCTGTGTCGTTTCCCGGGACTCAAACTATCTTCATACCAAAAATAAAAACGGTTTAGCGGTTCAAGCGGAGGTCACAGACAGACTTTCGCATTTATAAATTATAATATTATTTAATAATAATATTATAATAATATAATATTAATATTACATTATTTAAGAATTCGTACGGATTACAAGTGTGTAGTACAGTAGATTATGTGTCATACCATGTCATAATGTCTGTGTATTGTTCAGTTAATGACATCAATAGTGTAATTAAGTCAATAACAAAAGCCAAAGCTCGTTAGTAAGCCATCAAGATAATCCTAACTACATGACCGGAGTACTATTATAATATATTCTGTGACATGACTAACATTATCTCTCTAAAATCTCTTTTACACTATTTTAATTTAGACATAAGTTTACTTTGGCTATAATAATTAATGTGAGTCACTAAAAAGAGGCAAATTATGAGAAAGTTAACAAAATACTCAAAATACAAAATTATACTGCTATATAACTATAATTATATTTACAATTAAAATTTTCTGGGTTGAGTACCTAAATAGTAAATAACTATAATTATTGTATCTCAAGTTGTCTGTGAATATATTCATATTCGTAATCGTTATTTTTTTATAATAGAATATCATAGGTTATAGCAAACAAGATGACGCGGACGCCCGCAACTCCTTTGCGCCAAAATTCGTATATCGCGCGTATACCCTACTAATAATACCCCCTTTTTACCAAAAAAACTCATAATCTGTAAATTCGTTGTCGATTCGAAAACACCGTTCTATATTCAACCAATCTGTCATTCAACCACTCAAGTCCTTCGGGAACACGACCGCTTCCCGTGGGATTGACACGTCGGGTGTTGACTGACATGTCACCGGTCACGTGACCTGACATGACCCGACGTGACCCGATCACCCGACAGCCGACGTCCACCGCTAATGAGCACGACTGATAAGGATACGGGCTGATGTCTCAAAGGACGTAGAATGTAGGAGCAGAATAATTCTGTTATACTAATTATATATTAATAATCAGTATAACATCCCTAGTATAATTATCCCACAAACTTTACATTTTGTGGTACACTTTACGGAAAAACTATCACGTCTATTGATGTGTGCTTTAACATAGTAATTTTTATTTATAATATTATGTAGATGTGTTATCATCAGTCAGTCAAGGTGTGACGACGCGAGTCCTCACAAAGTTCGGCTTTTAGCTAGTTACATAGCTGATAGCATTAAAAATGATGATTTTTGTTTAATGCCTATCGACTTTACGATTATTGTATTGGAAAAAATATGATAATGTATTGTTGTTTTAAAATTTAAACCAAGCCTATAAGCCTATAACTAATAAGTACTAACACTCATACTTGACAATCTAAAGAGTCCAATTTTTGTACCTGCGGGCCCTGCTTTCCTTTTTTTTGTCAATGTTGGATAATACTTTTTTCCATCTTCATGCGGCATGCCTAAACCAATTCCAATAAAAAATTTTGTTATGGAGATAGTAGATACTTAGTTTCCTGGATAAGATTAAGGACATAATATGATAGTCTGTCTTTAAGAAAAGTTAGGTTAGGTTCGATGAAGGTAGAGGTAGAGGTAAAGTGCGATAAAGGATTTTTTTATGATTTGACCTCAAGAATATTATTATTTTTATTTAGCTTACCTTCACAAATCACAATAGTTGTTATTGATCTTTGTGTCTACGGGTATTACAAACAAAAAACTTAATCTCTCTTTTAAATATCGTATGTAAACCGTCCTGGACTAAGCTCGCTCCACTGAACACAAATTCAATTACGCCGAAGTTTTACTAAAAATATAACCTTTGTTCGACCGAGACTCGTTTGTAAAGTTTGGAGAACGTTTTATTATCATATCTATTAAATTATAACTTAAAAGAGCGCAAAAATTGTGTTCAATGAACAATAAAATTCAAAAGTTTCTAGAATAAGAATATAAAAGTTATTAGAAAGCTCTTAGTACGCGTACGAATAGGTACTGTTCAGGGTAATAAACCTTTAGGGTCAATTCAGACTGCAACGCGACGCGTAGATGCATTCCTGTATGGATTTGACAGGCTTCAATTAGCTATGTCCACATTATGCAATTTCATCTTCAATTTTCGTCATCTTCAACTTTTGTTTGGCATATTCAATAATTGAATGCGTCAAAATCCACCCGCGTTGAAAGAAAATTGTCATAGCGAGCGCTACGTTTTCAACGCACGTCACGGGCATGGACGAACAGGAAAAGGGACGCCATGCAACTTACAATTCTCCAGACAAATAGAAATGCGTCTACGCGCCGTGTTGCAGTCTGCATTGATCCTTAGGCTGAAGCAGATAGCTTTTCTATCTTCTCATAGACTTATAAATTACTAGTATCTTCTACTCACTTTATTTACTTACGGGTGTGATAGAGAAGTAGTTATTATAGTTTACTGGCTTTATTTCTTCTTCATGTCCACCGGCCGAACTTTGTCCATAAGTCTGGACCTGTCACTCCTTTTCTCTTTCACACATATTATAATAAATAATAATATTACCTCGCATGTGTGATGTGAGAAAGGGATAACAAGTTATTGGTAGGTAGCCGAATTCTTCCGACGACGCCCTGTCCATGTGTACAATTCTATATAAATTGGCGTGTTCAAAGATAATGAAGTACCTATATTATAATATATATACTATATTATACTTAAAATATCACAGGAGCATTGTAAAATTACATCTAAAACGCTCATTAGCTTCATTATACCTAAAAGCTTAGGTTAGCTTACCAAAAGCTCTTACAGTAACCAGATAATATACAGCGCTGTAAGTTTTAACTTTTACAAGCTTAATTTTGTTTGTCACTTTTAGGTAGAATTAATTATAAAATTTGCACTTTGTAGTTGTACAAACAATATACATACACCCTTACTAATAAACGTTGTATATGCTTTGAATAGTTATACCACTGTGGTTATACAGTGTTTTGTTCCTGTCACACATGTGACATTTTTAATTGGATTGAAGAAGACAAAACACTGTTTAACTATTCAAAGCTTATACAGCGTTTATTAGTAAAGGGGATAATATTTAAAACTTCTTGTCTACATTTTGTCCTTTTCTACACTTACCTTTCGGTAAAAATTCGAATTGTAAACAAAGAGGTATTAATTATGTACCAGGGTACCTACGTTGTTAAGGCTATTTTAAAAATACTTATTATTTTACTAACTCTTTCTTTTACTTTTAATAATATAAAGGATATTTTATATACATAAAGTAACACGTAAAACAATAATATTTATAACAAACGAAACAATAAATTATAATTAGGACATCGTTACAATAAAGTCGGCCCTAAAGTTTTTACGGTGGCCCTTTGGTACTCCCTTTTCCAACGTGTTTACGACGACGGTCAGTCCCTAACGCCCTAGCGTAGGGTTGCCAGATCGCTTAACCGAAAAGTCGTACAAAGCAGCCAGCTTAGCCGGACAGTAATTGTATAAATAAGATAATATGTAGTTAAAATGAAAACTTCAACCCTCTAGCTATTACCGTTCTTGAGTTACAGCCTGGAGACAGACAGACAGACAGACAGACAGACAGACAGACAGACAAACAGACAGACGGACAGACAACAAAGTCTTAGTAATACGGGTCCCGTTTTTACCCTTTGGGTACGAAACCCTAAAACTATATACACGCTTACGAATTACGATAATATATTATTTTCCAAGCTTGTAAATAAAAAGCGCGTGAGAAAGCAGAAAACTCTGTACACTTTCAGTATAGCGTTCGGCAGTGCGTGTAAAAAATTCAGTTGATTTAAATAATTTAACATCTAAAAGATAATTATATCTTTAATTTAAAAAAAAACTGTCTTAAATTGGTAGGATTTTCATATTTTATATGAAAATATACATTCAAATCTCTACAAAAGCCTTGACTGCATTTAATTTTGGCTGGACACGCAATCAAAAAGCCTGACTGTGTCGGGTTTTATTCGGAAGCCTGGCAACCCTACCCTAGTCCCTAGACCTACTCTCTCAGCTGTTCAGATGTATTCTTCCTTTGAATCGCTATTAACTTGAGCCTTATGTCTTGGGGCATAAATGTGCTGTAGTTTGTATGTAATTCAGTTTAAATAATTCAATCTACCCGCAGTTTTGTATTTTATTGTCTTCGTGTTTTTGAATATTGTAAAATATTGGCAAAATAATGCGAAAACTATTTTATGTAGAGCTCTGATCAAAACATATACTTATTGTTACTAATTACAATTTAGTATTAATATACACTATACAGGGTATACTACATAAAACAAAGTAACATTATAATATTATAAAGTTCACTGTGAAAGCAGCATAGCTGATAGAGTAACTTTTTTTTATTTGTTGTTGTATGGGAAAATTCAATGAACAGTATCTTTTTTGTATCGGCAAGCACACAAATTACTCTTTCAGCGCACTTTAACTGTAAACTCTATCTATATATATGAAACTCAAAGGTGACTGACTGACATGGTGATCTATCAACGCACAGCCCAAACCACTGGACGGATCGGGCTAAAATTTTGGCATTCAGGTAGATGTTATGACGTAGGCATCCGCTAAGAAAGGATTTTGATCAATTCCACCCCCAAGGGGTTAAAATAGGGGATGAAAGTTTGTATACAGCATGACTGGTGAGACATGTTCAATACTCGAGGACGTGATATTTGGCTATTATATTAGTTGAAAAAAATAATATAAAAAAATAATATCAATTGATCACTGAGTAAACGTAGCTTAAAGTTAAATAATTATTTACCCAACGCATGGACACCGTGCGCGGGAAGGGTAGTTGTGTGGTGTTTCTTTGGTAGCGCATGCCTCTGCACCGGCCGCATAGTATGCCTACTTGCCTAGCCGCGTAATTTACTTAGTATCCATGATTCATTTATTTTTTGGGAAATTCGGAAAAAAATTAAGTACCTCATTTTATTACATAATTATAATGAGAATCGAGTACTGAATACTCTCCATAAGTATCGGTATTGTCTCACCAGTCATGCTGTATAATAATACTTCTTAACGCGAGCGAAGCCGCGGGCAAAAGCTCGTATTCTATAATATAGAAGACGCATACACAGTACACACCCTAAAGTATTATTTGTTTATTACGTCCTATAAACTCTATATTATTATATTTTCAGTATTTTATAGGTCACCGTTAATATAAATAGGATTGATCGTTATCAAGCTTATAATTTTACGACGATGCAATTTACTTTAACGAAGAAATTCGATACAACCTTTAGTAATGAGTCTCTACTTTAATTATTATATACGCCCTTAGCCCGTTATAATCCGCTGATCCGCCGGATTATTGTCTTTAGAGTTACCGAGTTCGTCGGATTGACGAGAGAATCTCAATTCGGCTAAATTTTAATACTAGAACCTCAGAATGTTAGCTCTGCAAAACTGATGCTAGAAGTTTTGTTAAAGTTTCAAAAAAACATGAGGATAGCTAATATGCGTCCGCCTAAACGCGCGGCTTAGCGGCTACATATACACCGCAGGATCACAAGCAATTAATTGTATGTAAATGAAAGCGCGACCATAAGGTACTAATAATTATGAATTATGTGGCGCGACCGCGCTACTATTTAAAAAAATCGTTACCTACTATTGCTTGTGATCTTGCGGCGTAGCGGCGAAAACGCGCGTTCAGAGTTCAGACGGACCGTAATAAATCCAGTCTGATGGTCTTAGGGTCTGAATTGACCCTTATACTCAAAACCACACGGTCAAAGGGACAATGTCAGACGTAGAAATCTTGATATTGTTACATGGTAATGCAAGAATTTCATGTCTCACAAAACTTTAACGTTAGAATTTCAGTAATGTTAGAATCTGAGTTATTCAATATTGTAATGCTAGAATCTCAATTCTACGAAATTATGTTCTTCGAATTCAGAAGCGAATGCTAGAATTTCTTTTCCGAGAATCATTTTTCCGGAATTCTTTAGGTCTTTGATACATGAGTCATGACCTTATCATTGAAGTCTTTCGTTTTGATACTTTCCTTATAACGGTAGGAAAATGTTTCAGGCTCTTACTTTCTCGCATCGACGAGACGGTAGCTATTTTTATGAAAATATGGCGGCATGGTTTTATTTATTGTAGCGCTAACTGCTAAGTAACATTCTTAGCTACTACATCCCCATAATGTTAAATACGCTCAAAACAAAATCCCGCAGTAAGATTTTCCCTCATTGAAGTGGAATATGTCGCGTGGTCTTTGTGTAGAACAACTTGGGCCACATTAGTAGACTGTTAAGTTTTACTGTAGATCATCAAAATCATTCAAACTAACATTTTTATTATTATTTGTTGTTTATTATAGTACAGGCAACTCTGTTAAAGTTTACGCAAGTCTCAGAATTGCAGACCTGTCTCCGTATTCATGGTTGCTGACCCGACATGACATTTACCTAACTCAAGTCGATGAAAATTTGATTTTCTTCGGCATGAAATCTCTTATTTTATTGGATTTTTATTGGACTTGCGTTATGTTATTTGATTACGAGATTTTTCCATTGATCGAAAGTTGATCAAACATGCAGTCATTTCTCGCTTTTTGTTATGGATAAGCAGAGTTTATTCTTTCATGATGTAGCTGTTAATACTTTCGGGTGCTTTTAACATCTGTTAGTACTTAGTAAGCCCTGAAGTCTACCAACCCACAAAATGGTAGACTGCAGTAAACCTAAAACCCTTTCTCCACGTTGAGCGATGATGGGTAACCGGTAACCATGAGTGCCAGTATGATTACGAAGCTGTCTTTACTCTATGGAGCGTATTACACCGATAATCACGATTCTAGTATCACGCGTATCACAAGTACTACAGAACTGTGATACTGCGATTCGGCCGATTACACCATCAATGTTATCACGGAATCGTGATAACATTGATGCGTGTAAAATGCCCCTATAGCATGCGCAATTGACGTCGATCATGACTCCAGAGGAATCATAAACTTAAAACTACACGTTTGATTTGTAATCGCTTGTATTGGTACAGCATGGACCAAATCTCTAAGCCTTCACATTCAAAATCGAACCTATGTTTTTTGTAATACTAGAAAGTTAATAAGTAAGTACTAAATACTTTTTGTACCTACCTAAGAATATAGTCTAAGTATAGGTACAAAAACTAACTTTTATGTTAAAATCTAAAATTCTTGGAGCACCATGAATGCTGGGTAAAATGAGGAATAATTTAGTTTTCGCAGTGCAGCTACGTTTGGTATTAGATCGATGCATTTAGGATTAGGATCGAGCTCGAAACTACTTGAAATACCTTGACAATATACCGGGGAACGTGTACTATAGACTATCCAGCAAGATGTATGGAAATGTAGAATATTTATATAATAAAAAGCATCAAAACGAGGCCTGGACTTAGAAGTTCAAAAAGTAATTTGAATCAATATTCCTCATCTCACAGTCAAAATGTATTATAATTTATAGTCCAACGTGACCTATCTATATTCTATAGTCTACACTAGACAAGTACGATAATAATTTATTACTCGTAGTATATTATAAGTTTTGATTTGGCTTTGCATAGACTAGGCTTTGAAACTGATATTCTCTATTGTTAGATGTCCTTTGAAGATTAATATCCTGTGCTTAAACCTACGTTCACCTATATAATATCTTTTATTGACATTATAATGAGAAATTAGCCCTGGAAAGGCAAGAGTCGATCCTGATCAAAGGCAAGAGGGGCGCCATTAGTCGATCCTCGATCTATATCCGAAACCACAAATATTATAAAATTTAATTTTAATATTAATTAGGTATGTGAAGCAGATAGATTATTAAATATTTATTAATTATTACCATTTACCTGTTTATCCTAACTATAATCATTAAAGGTGTTTATTTGTGTCTTTTTCTAATAGCTAGGTAGAGTAGTCTTGACTCTTGACAAAATAAAGCGATATGTAACTGCCCCGCGCCGCAGGCTGAAAAAGATTGGGAACCCCTGCACTATACACAATACAGACTATATTATCATTTTGTTACTTCACCAGACCTTCACTACAGTATAGAGCAGTCTTTTCAAAAAACTCTGACACTGGCAACTCACCGAGTCAGCCATTAAAAACAAGAAGAAGGAGAATTCTATCTATGTATATTAATTTCTGGAAAAGGAGAATAAGTGGAGAATACAATGTCTTACCACTAACCGAATCCAAACTTCTTCCAACATTCCAATCCAACAATCTTCCAATGTTCTAGGATATAGGGCATTATTATTGAACTTTTTTCCAACAACTGTTTATTTGTCAAGGTCGTAGGCTAGGTCAGTGTAGTCCTCAAACGCTGGACCCTTCAACCCTTTACCAAACAAGTAATAATGGTCCCTCCCTCGAGACGACTCCCTCAATCATGTCAAAGGGATTTAACAAAAAATATCAGTCATATTTCCAAACAATCACAAAATTGAGGGTTTATAATATATTATATTATTATGTATTACCGATTCATGTACGGGGTCACCTCCTCGTGGGGGTTAACCCCGGGGGTTGGCCCCTGGGGGTCGAACCCCCTTCCGGCGCCTTCACAATCACACCGGAACTGAACCTATGAATACGAATATGTTTGTTAAAGTCGAGTGGAATTATAATTTTTATGTGGTTTCTGATTATTTCTACATTATATTGTGTTTATTACTTAAGCAAGTTTTTATATAGTTAAATCATAAGGCTGAGTAGGTGATGATGGTATATCACCTCATGGCTTATGCATACTACGCCACTCCCTTCCCACCGCTATAACTAAGGAGCAACTCTTGGTAGAGTTACCAAGCTAATCTAAAGCTGATGTTAGATTGATTAGCTTTGACCCATTTACTTAGTTATTGGTGATCGTCAAGATCATCCTCTCTTTCATAATACGATAAACAAAAGAGATAACACGATTCATTTTGAATAACACTGGCCCGAATTGATAATAATCAATTTAAATTTGCCATCAGATCGTTCTCAAAACGTTGCTTATTAATTTTAAATAGATGACGCCCGCCGACGTTGCGCCAACAGTTGTTTATTGTGTGATAACCGTACATTTTTCCGGGATAAAAAGTATCCTATGTCGTTTCCCGGGACTCACGGAGCCTCCATACCTTTCAGAAAAATGAAGAGGTAACGTACGGACACACTTTCGTATTATATTAGTATGGAATATGGATCTGCCATCAAAAGAGAATATTTCGACTAAAGTTTCTATGGTTTTGTAAATAACCCTCTCGGTCTGACTTTTCCAATTAACCTGTAATGACTTGAACTTTCATTAATATAATGAATGGGAGCGAATGTAAATGAATGGGACAATTTGTCCCGGAATTCTACAATTCGTCAGCGGGTGGTTAAGAGATGTCGCCGCCATATTTTATTTCCTGTTTGTTGTAAGTTGCTTCATATTTCATGTAGATTGTAACATGAAATTGCTATGAAAAATTTTTCGCGTAAGTAGAGCTATGTTTTTGATTACAATTTCCAAATTCCAATAAAAGTATTTGCAATTTGGATAAGAAAATTTGATGTAAGCTTATAAAATATACCTTGAATAGTATAATACCATAACTCTGTCACAGTAGTAGCTAATTTTTACACTAACTAATTTTTAAATAGCCAGGATTTTAAACATTTTACATAAGGTGCCACATAGGCATTTTCTTCTTTACATAAAATCCTGGTTCGTTACTTACGGCATATTTTTAATTTAATTAGCCTGCAGTCTGGACCTCAATTTCATTTATACGAGCGGTTAAAAATATTAATTTAACTGTAAAATAGATAAGAGTGCTTGTTCTAATTAACTGTACTGACTGCGGTGAGCACGTAGCGAGTAGCGACTATAGTATATATATATATATATATATATATATATATATATATATATATATATATATATATATATATATACAGCATGACTGGTGAGTCAATACCGATATTTAAGGAGAGTATTCAGTACTCGATTCTCATTATAAATATGTAATAAAATTAGGTTCTTAATTTTTTTTTGAATTTCCCAAAAATTTATGAATCATGGATACCAAGTAAATTACGCGGCTAGACAAGTAGGCATACTATGCGGCCGGTGCAGAGGCGTGCGCTACCAAAGAAACACCACACAACTACCCCTCCCGCTCGGGGTGTCCATGCGTTGGGTAAATAATTATTTAACTTTAAGCTACATTTACTCAGTGATCAATTGATATTATTTTTTTATATTATTTTATATATATATATATATATATATATATATATATATATATATATATATATATATATATATATATATATATATATATATATATATATATATATATATATATATATATATATATATATATATATATATATATATATATATATATATATATATATATATATATATATATATATATATATATATATATATATATATATATATATATAGTATAGCACTGCCTGACGAGAGAGCTTGAACATTTTTAAATAACTAATTAGTTATATTATTTACATTATGATGTACTTGGTTGGTCAGAAATGGGTGTTTTATAGCATTAAGTAGGTTTAGGGCACTTTTTGAAATAATATACAGGTTGTTCGGGTGATTTTTCTATGAGAACAATGCTGGGAACTAAAAAAAATCCGTCTTCATAACTCAAATTTGTTTGTTTCTGTATTCACCCGAACAACCTGTATATTAAAAAAATACTTAATTAAGTACTATTAGGATTGGTTATTCAAGAGCATAAATAAAATTATCAGGTGCCATTTTATAGTTAACTTTGCGTGTCTAAAATAACTTAGGTGATGAAATTTTCAACGGGCTTGCAGTAGTTTTTAATTAAATATGATTTTAATTAACTCACTACTAAGAAGTCGTGAGAAAATAATATTTAGCAGCTAGTCAAAATTGAATTAGACACAAATGGAAAGTTTGGAAAATTTTTCATAATCCACTAGGTTTCGAAATGGTTTCGAATGTACTATCAGAGAAGTTGATTCCTAGACAGATAGGGGACCTACTTAGTTTGGTCGCATTACGTCAAAGCCGACAGATCACAAAATTAACATTAAAATGACACGATCCGACCAAATGACGTTGGTCTGTCAACTGCCTAGGAATCAATTTCCTCGATGGTTACATGCTAGAAAGAATCATGGCCAAATTTGTGTAGGAGCTGGACTCGACTTTTATTTTTGATGTCCCAAAATAAACTATAGTTAGATTGGATTGTTCTTATGCTCTAAACATAATTCCGTTTGAGAATTATGTCTAAATAGCCACGATTTTTTATAATAATTATTAACGTTTACAATTATTTTGAGGTTAGACTTAAGAACTACCTTTTTTCCGACGGTGTAGCCTACAAGTGTATATTCTGCGATCTCGTTTCTAATTATTTCAATTTTTCCTAGAGTATTACCCAAAAAATAGAACGAATGCGAATGATCGCCGGCTGTCAGAACATATGAAAGACAACAACGAAACTGATCTTTATTTGTGGCTATTTATAGACACATTTCTAATGTTTTTCGATGCCTTAAAATATTAGGGAATTTTTGCTACCAATGGCATATCGGGACGCCACCACCCACCTGGTACGATTTGGCCATTGTTCTTTCCACAAGTGGACTGTTGTGTTATCTGTAGCGAAGCCTATTATAATATACAACTGTGATACAACTCTACATTATATTTATAAGCCAGTATATATACAGTATACTGGCTTATAAATGTTATCATTTCGCAGAACTCCATTTTGCTACTGTTTACTATAAGTATGTACGTTGTTTACACAGCTTCTGTGAGCAATCTGCGCGGTTATTGTCTTGGACGTTATCACCAAATGTTTTCGACAAGTACATACACAATGAATAATAATTGTAAACTGTATATTTATTAAAATACAAAATGTCTGCGGACTGCAACTTCGCACAGTTTGTTAGCAAACGAATGTTAGTCGTAATAAAAACTGTCCTATACTTATACTCATAGTTCCGAGAAAGATTTTGAAACTAAAAGTATCTCCTTAAACTTCTAAATCGGTTCTTTCAATAAACCCAACTCATTTATGTACACTGTTGTTTACTCGATATTAAAGTGTCGTCCTAAATAACGTTATATATTCAGTAATTGGAACAAATAAAAGGCTTTTTATTTATTTATTTATCATAAACAACGTTAAAGTTCACTTACATAACTATGTTATATTATGTAACGTTAAAGCTTATAAGCTCAAGGGTAAAATTAACACGTCATGTGTTATCGCCAGATATGAGTCCTACCCTTGAGTGACTTAGGGTTAGGTTCCGCTCGATACTAGGCCTACAAGGTCGTATAGTATATTTAGGCTTTATCGTCTCAGCTCAATCTTTAATATCTACACATTAGAAGCTAGTTTATCATCAATCATCATCATTAGATCAAAATTCAAAACACAGGGATTGATTAAAAAAAATGAATTGAACATTCCTCCGATTAGCCGACTTACTCGGAGCTTTTACTTTAAAGCCGACTTAAACATAAAATCTTTACAAACTAAAGTCAGGTTTGATATTGATAAACATATTATTTAGCTACTTTTCTTACCGCCGCCGCCGCACAGATATTTAATTTATTTTTTTACTTTAAGTTTAGTGGAGAAACAGTGTGTAGCGTTTATGTCAAATGTAATTTAATTAAAGTTATATTTAATCTTATCATAATTAGGGCTGATTTTTCAATCGTCAGATAAATTTTACCTCTGGAATAAATTTGGCGTTTTGACAGATTTTATATGAAATAAATGTCAACGTGTCATATATTTTATTCTAAAAGTTATCTGACGATTGAAAAATCGGCCCTTAGTAATCTTTTAAACTATCCTAGTGCGTCCATAAAAATTAAAGAACGTTATAATAAATAAAGGTATAAATACATATTATTATTATGTAATTGCTATGCAGTACACGTAAATAAGAGCATTTCCACAATTCTTATCTTGCTTCAAGGCAATGTAAGCAGTTAGCTGTTAGCAGATTACGAGCACAATAGCTGGACAGATCACCAATCTAATACGACTCGGTTAAACGCTTATCAAAGTACAATGAAAATACTTCGCATGAGGATAATAACAAAGTGCAATCAGAGGTCACACATATCCATACTATTTACTAATATTATAAATGCGAAAGTGTTTCTGTCTGTTACCCCCCAAACCGCAAAACTTTGAAATGGAGATATTTTCGGACCCTTAGAAAAGTGTTTTTGCTCTTGAAAAACACTGTAAAATTCAAACAGTTCAAAGTTTGAAGTATCTATATGAGTAAGTCAGTGTCATTGCAGGCCGTAGTTCCTTAGGTCGCGTTTCCACTGCCGCGGAGCGGAGCGGAGAGGAGCTAAGCGGCGCCAAATTGACCAATCACCATGCTCGAAATCTTCACTCCGCTTCGCTGTCATTCCGCTGGAATAGCACGATTGGTCAATTCGGGCACCGCTAAGCTCCTCTCCGCCCCGCTCCGCGTCAGTGGAAACGCACCCTAAGACATAAACTAAACGGGACGGATAAGTTTTTGAGATTATGATTTTAATTGACTTGAGTAAAGAATTATTAATATTTATTCGTACTTGATAGTGCGTAGGACACAATACGATTTCATGATTAAATTCGCATTATTTACAGTAAACAATCTTCAAATTAATTACAAACATGTGACAGTAGCGAGGACAATCACGCCGCCACATACCTAACTAACTTCCGATATAATATGAAGCAAGTTTCAGGGCATTCTACGTTTATGATTTGACGGATAATTTCTTGGGGTCAAACTTGGGCACTTTATCGGGGCACTCGGGGGGCAATAAGTTTGGGGCCCGAAATGACGGACGCGACATATTTACAGGGGCCTTAACGCCAGGGATTAATTAAATTTAGTCTCCTTTGGGCACGAAGATCGGCTTTGCGGTAATATTAAATATGTATTACAAGATTTGGCAGGAAATTGCTTGTCACAAAATTCGCTTTATAGTTTTGTTTAAAGACATACTTAAATGAGATTACTGAGGCCAAAAGGCGCTTTGAAAAGGAATATTTTTCGTGAATAAGTGAATAATTATTGGCGAAAAAAAAGGCCTACCTGACCGTATTCGTGCACATAATTTTATTATACATACTTTAATGCACATATTAATACGAGTTAGGTTAGCTCGACCTTTTTTTTTGGTCGGGAAATGTCATTATGCATCCGCGGCAGTGCTGGGGGTCCTCCCCCGGGGACCGGGGTATGTGGGACTCGCTGCAGCCGATGAGATGGCAGTGGCTGCAGCTCTACCCACTAAAACCCGACCGTGTTCCTTTCTGCGCCGCTACTGACAGATCCACGGGAAATATTGTGTGCTCGACCTTCGAGGCTGCGATCAGTCCGGCCGGACGCATCGACCTTCGCGTATATGGGGGGGCTCAAGTGATTCATTTTATATTGTACAAGCTACCCAACGTAATCTTCCTCACAACATTAGCAAAAGAAAATAATCTAAATGTTTACCAGATTTTTCGCGTCATTGTCGATCCCATACATAATATGAATTAAATTTTCCCGTACTAACTGTACCAGCCTTTTCGGTTTTTATTCCAAATCACCCAACTATGTTTAATCTACCTCGGAATAAAAGGTATTTAAATGGAATAAAATAGTTTGGACAAGCATGAGACCAACAGAACTTGGCGTTGATCCAAGTACAATCGATAAAAATTCGAATGTACAGTGGCGCAAACATAGAATGTTATGTGCTCTCAAGATGTCAACGTTACTGAATTTCAAATAAGGTTTGTTTGTTTCGTTTCGTTTTTTATCAGACAGGGATCAAAAAGGGATCTTTTGTTTGAATATCAAATTGACTATTGATGGGTCAATTCAAACCGCAACGCGAAGCGTAGATGCCTTTCTTTTGTACTGAATTGACAGATTTCAATTGCGTGAGACGTCTTGCAAATCTGTCAAATCCATACAAAATTAGAAATGCGTCTACGCGTCACGTCGTGGTATGAATTGACCCTTGATCTCGTAAATCGTAATTCTCTTCCGTAGATTTACCATGTAGAAATTGACACCTCATTCTTAACAACCTCTATTTGTATTATTTCTCCCACAACCGTATCAGATTTGAAACTTCAGTGTTGATTGAGGCATGGCGTTATACATAAGCAATACACAATTTTTTAGGACAAGAGCTAGTTTGAGATGGATCTTTTCGATTCTTGAGCTACAATAAACTGGTTTATAATGGGGTTTCTTAATTCTTATATTATAACCTCTACTGATTATCTTATGGGGGTTTCCTATATTGCTACAAGTTACAACTCTTCTGCGACGGATTGAAACGACTTATCGCAAAAAAGAGTCCACAATATAGGTGTAATAATGTAATTTATTCATCGTTTGGTTCACTTCAGGGCTACCTGTCTGTATGTCATGATGAATCACAATTCACACCGCTTGTAAACGCCCTTTGACCCTCGTGACATATTATTTAACTACCGGATGTCATCAGCATGTCGTTTGTCAGCACTCAGCTGTTTAATGTACTCCAATTTTTAAACTCACTTGGTTCAATTTGGGACTGAGTTTTCAATATCTCCTTATGTAAAGGTAGCAGATACAACTGTATTTTTGCTATCATTTTGGTATACTTAAATATCTGGATACTTAGCTACCAGCTGCGATATCTCTTAAACGATCCAATAGTTTAAGAGTTAATATTTGCTGACCTCACGGAAACAAGCCATAAGTCACTCTATACGCCCCAAAATAAACAGTAATAAAAGTCAAATTAGCATATATATTTGATTAATATCCTGCCGACATTATAGAGCAATTTAGGCCTTATTTTATCCAGGCTCAATGCCTACCTGAATAATAATGCCCTCTGAGAATTCACCCCTTCATTGGAATTTATGGCGGGTGCTCATGGCATACACAATTTTTACAGAACTCCAACAATTTGTATAAAATTATACTTTACGCTAGGTGAATAAGATTTTAACATTATTCAGAAAGTAGGTAAAGTAATACTAATTTAAAATTAGTACTTATTTTTGCGGGTCGTGGAAGTACCCCGCGTGATTAAGTTCTATGTTTGGAAAAAATAAGCGGCGTAAGAAACTCGCACGGGGCCACCTTTTATTACTTAAAAGGTGGAAAATTACAATAACATAGCATTAGCTAATTTACCATAGGTATGTAAAATGTGGTACATATTTTATATAGAAGCGGCCTATGGTCTGTCAGCTTATTTACAGCTCTACAGCAAAGAGTTTGGATATTTGGGGATTCCTTTGTCCGCATCTTTCAGTCAATTTTCTAAAACTTCGTACAGTTATTCATAGGAATGCCTTTCCTGACCATCATAAAATAATCAAAGCATATAATATTATTTTCGGAATGTTTAAACCCTTCGAAATCAAACGGTCGAAGAAATCGACATAATTTCGGGAACTGGATCCCAAATCTAACATTTATTTTCTATATAGTCAATTCTATATTTTAATAACGAAGTCCAGAATAAGAATTAAAGCGTACCTAAATATTTAGCAAATACATAATATTTTCTCCCCTTATAGTCCCTATTATAATATAACTGTTTTCTATTTAGATACTTAAAACTTATTCGTAGCTTAAAACATTTATTTTATAACAGGGAATATAATCGGGGAAATATAATAAAAGTTTGTCGGCTGTGAGGCTGTGAGGTATAATCATACCAATTTGAAGGGTCAAATCTCCGAGGAGGACCGTAAAAGATGATTACAATATTGATTTCCCATTTGACATAGCTAGCTCTGTTTACAAAACAATCGGAAAATACTTAGCTGGTAAATGAAATCGTTATTTGTTGAATGTGTTTGAAACTGGAAACAAAGGACAGACAAACAAAGTTTTTTTTGTTTCGAATCCTTTAGGTATACAGAAAATTATTATAAGTCTGCGTCGCACCGCGCACGAAATTAAAAATTTGTAATGTCAAAGCAATCATTTTACATTTTCAATCACGTTTTTAGTTTTAGATTAGGTTTTGAGATAGTTTATACGATTTGAAAACAGCTGATAGTCTCTAATAAACAGAAAGACCATCGGTGGAAATAGTTGAATATTTTCTAGCCCAAGGTACATTTGCAGTAAAACAACACTTGATCGGCAGAAAACCAACTGATTCTATACCATCGGCAGTAATCAACTATCTATATACAATCAGTTGTAATCAAGTGACTCTACATTCTACAATCGAAAACTTTATTAACAATTAACTAATTTGCTTACAGAAGAGGCGACTGCTGTAGTCGCCGACAACTCGACATCGGTCGGCTCTGACACAGGCAAGCTGCCGCACAACGACGGAAATATGATAGTCGGTGAGTGTGGGTCAAATTGAGTATAGGTCAATTTGACCTGTAAACTTAAAATGAAGACAGACTTGATTTATTGTCGATCCTGGCTTATGGAGTCGCAATGGTGAAACGTGTGGTAGGATAATGTCTATTTATAAATAGAGCAAGATTGAATTAAATGAATGCCTAAAAGTGTGATAACAGAGAATTAGAATTTTCATAGCAGTGAAAAAAATAGGAGGCGACGAGTCAATGTATAAAATTTCCAGTTTCCCAGCCGCAATTTAGTTAGTAGCTAAAGAAAAAAGGATAGAATCGTGAAATGCCCCATGTAAGACGTATCATGAAGTACTTACAAATTTAATACAAGTTTCAGTACGAACTGAACAAGATATAGTGTCTCGATTCGAATAAATGGCTTTGTCGGACGATTGAAATTTTATTGCTATAAAATGCATCGAAAACAGAAATATGAATCCCATAAAAGGTACGATATAATCGAGTTTATCGAATAGAAATGCTTTGCTGGAAATATTAAAGGAAACTTGCAATATTATTCTGAATATCATGAAATATACTGGGTTCATAATATGTTACCCGTTATGTCCATAAAAATCCCATAACTCGTTCCTCAAATCGATGAATCGAAAAAATGAAACCCTTATTTAACCCTCAAATACGCGTTGGGTTTTTGGCCGCCGACAAAATATCCGACGAAGCACAAAACACACTTCGACGAGGAACGAAACACTCTTCGACGAAGCTCCGACGAAGTGCAAGTTTTCAAAGCAATGTAAATTCTCTTTCGCGCCTTCATTTCCCTTTGTTTTAGTTTAGTAAACATCGCCTTGCATTTAATGGCCTGTTAAATTGCTGGGTATATTGGTACACCTTGACGGTAACGTTTTCATTATAGGTTTTGTTAGAACGTTAAAGATTTGTTTTCGAACTTCGCTGTAAACGTTTAAAGTTTTAACTTAAATTGCATTTTCGAGGACATATTTTATGTGGTTTTATAGACGCTTTTTTGTAATGAAAGTATGTAAATGTACCTACCCTATCTAAATAACTTGCATAATGTTTTAACATGTAAATATCTGCCCCTAATTAAAATATCTTCACTGTTTACTTAATACAGTAATGCTTGTACAGTATTTTGTCATGAGCTGAGTTGATCTTTTTATTTGAAAGAAAGTCTAAATTATTATACAAAAATATCCGTAAGCGATATTTTGCTTCTAAAATAACACACGTTTCCAGCCACATTTTTTCTTGATAATAATTATTATTATCATGTTTAACATCTGATATTCAAATGACAACCCTGTAGTAACTAGTAACGTCAATATTATAATTACGCATCGAGACGCCTACTCGATTGCAGACTATTCTGAATTATTTTGCCTCTGGTATACCCTTATAAAATAGGGATCCCACATAGGGATTTTCATCAGACAGAGAGCGGTCACGCCGCGCGGTCAAGAGTTCAAGTGGTCAGTTTTGCGTTCTTTGTGCAGATGCAGACTTGTGCAGATGTCACATAGTGGGCGTTCTTACCGCGTCAGAATTGCTTCTGTGTGACTGACCTTCTGTGTGAGCTTGAACGCGTGACCGCTCTCTGTCTGGGAGGTCTCATAAGGATATTTTATTTGTAAAGTACCTATAGCATATCTGTTCCTACTCTGTTCCTACTGTATTTTTCTTCTGATATTCCCTTATAGGAACCACATAAGGATCATTTTATTTGTAGCTATATTATTCTTATCTTGGGTCATTATATGGTAATTTCACACATGAATTTTTCCGCAGATATCGTGATCCCGTCCCTGCTCATAGCGGCGCTGTTCATAGGAAACGCTTTCATCGTCCTCGTCATATACAAATATAGGAAACGGTAAGCTTTGATGTTGTGAAACTTTGATGTTATAGGGCAAATAGCTTTTTATACTCTAAAGATCCATACTGTAGAAGTTACAGTATAAGGTTATGGCCCCTTAGTCAAATGCGTTTGCTCGTTTCGGTAACGAAATAAGATGTCAAATTTTCGACATCTAAATTTGTTTTTTAATTAGCGAATGCATTTTGTAAGCTCCCTGGTCGTAAAGCGACTTTAAAGTATGGCACAATGACTAAACATAAACTATAATTTTTGTCAGTGTGGATCTTCGTAATCTCTCATATTAGTAAGGAAATACAGTCAAATGGACTCGTGTAACAAATGTACACTGCCCATCAACATTTTGCTGATTGTAATTTGTATATCATTTTATTTCTTGCCTGTATTTCTTTTACTATAAAATACATCGCCACCAAGTTGCCAATATTGCTCGGCAATTTCTTCTTATTTTTCTATGAAAATCACAGCATCATCAAATCAGTGCTTTGGTACAGAGAAACAGCTACATAGAAAGCTGTCCATACATCCATACTAATATTATAAATGCGAAAGTGTGTCTGTCTGTCTGTTACCTCTTCACGCTCGAACGACTGAACCGATTTTGCTGAAATTTGGCATGTAGATACTTTGAGTCCCGGAAAAGGACATAGGATTAGGATACTTTTTATCCCGGAAAATGTACGGTTCTCGCGCGATAAACGAGTTTTGGCGCGATGGAGTTGCGGGCGTCATCTAGTTATTAATAAATTCAAATTTCAAACTCTTAATCAAATTCAAGTTCAATTATAATGATTCAATGTTTCTATAAGTGGTCGTTTAAAACACAATAAGTCAAACTAGCACACTACAGCTGCACTACAATATTGTGATATTCAATTAACTGAGTTCAGTGTCCGAAGCCGGCGCAGGGTTAAGTAGGAGATTACTCCCACTTACTATTTGATTCATGGGGCTCTTTATATACCGATACGATTGTTGTAAGACTATGGGTGAAGCCAAACGAGCGTAATTTGTGAGTTGTGAGTCGCAGAATTTCTGCCCCGTAAATATCTTTTCATACAAATCATGACTCACAAAATTACGATCGTATGAATCAAACAGGACTTTTGTATGAAACCGAATGCAGCAGAATTCTGCCGTACCGAAATTCTGCGACTCACAACTCACAAATTACGCTCGTTTAGCTTCGCCCTATACGACCCAATGTCTGTAGATGGTTAGTAAGTAATTATCTGTAAACTCGACTGGGTTGTGATAATCATCATGGCGTCATCAAATCGAGTCTATAGACATGAAAAAAAGCAAAAGCTCTTTAGGATCTATGATAGAGTTCTTACAGGAGAATGGAGATAGAAGACAAGATAAAAACATAATTATAATAGGTACAATTGAAGGCATTTCCAGCTTACAACTTATGAATCTTGTTAACAAGAAATAGGGTCGAAAAGTGATTTTCACCGTACACGGTACTTACAAGTAGATATGAAAGTATGAGAAAAACGAGGCATGTCATTACGTGTGGATAACGAACAATTAGGAGTAAATGAGGGAATTACTGATGGGTACAACTATGCTAATGATCTTCTGCATCTATTTAACTGTGGAAAATGTTCAACGTTGATAGTCATTATCAAGAAATAGGCAGACCTTCGTAATTTGGTCGAGTTTTGTTAAGCCTCAAGCCTAGCTGATATAACCTGACCAAATAACGGGGGTTCATTCTCTGCTTTTACTTTTACTTTATTCTCTGCTGTACGGTACATTTAAATTAAAAAAATGTCTACTATATCTAACAGTACACTTTTTTTTTCCTTTTTACGCTGTACGCTTTTTTCTTCTTTCCTTCGCGCTTTGCCGAAAAAGTCACAAATAGCGCTTCCTTCGTATCATGTAGTGTACCTACCCATCCGAAAAAGCAGCTTTGTGTTCGAAAGTGTTCGTGTCGTAACTCATAAAAGCTTTATCTATTGTGTGTAGCGAGCCTAATGTAACCCTCGCGAGGCGTATGAGTCAGCGATAACAGTCCATTAGTGTTGACTCTCACCCGGGGTCCTATTCTCAGTTTGGGTGAGACAGGAAACCTTGAGAGTTGAGGTCGATCTTATCCTTCGAACGTCGCTTCTATTGCAGGCGTTTAGACGCCTGCACCTGATTACACCGAGTGGCGAAACAGTGCCTTGGGCCGAGCACATCCATACAAAACATACCGAATGCTTGGTCGAGAGCATTCTGGCATTGGTTTGCCACTTTACTCGGGAGGTGTGATATGATATTGTTTGTGCGCGCGAATGAAACAGTCTGCGCTCGAAGGGACATTCGAGTTATGAGGATATGCCCATAAGTCTCACACCGAACATAACTCGGTTTCCCCGGATCCACCCATTATTTGAAGACACAACATTAGTCATTGAAGTGTCTCTAGCTTTGTAAGCTATTGTGTTTTGTGTCAATTTACTTATTCAAAGTTAAGTGACAAAATACACATTACACAATACACAAAGAGTACCTTCTTTGTAGCTGTCATGAGGCACGACTCTAACGAAATACCCTACTCTACATAGCTCCATCTAGTACCAAATGGAACATTGAAAACCCTAATTCTTCGAATCTCGCTCGCGCGGAGTATTCAGAGTCTCAATTCAGTGTTTGAAAAGCTTTTAATGAAATCAGCGTCTCCCAAACTTTGATTACTAAAATACTTATGTGTCGTACTCTTACTCGAAAAGTTTTAATAACTTCTATTTAGTATCCTACACGAAGTTAGGTACTAATTGTCAGGATACAGGAAACTGTAGAGCCGAGTTTAGAAGTGACTTAGAGAGTTGGACTTGTTGAATTAGTTTATTGTGGTGTTTGCAGGCGAGTTGCCTATCTCTATATGGATCTAGGGATTTGTAAGTTATACGGTTATACCTAAGGACTAAAGGATTTCACCTTAGGTCATTATGGTCATTATATGAATTGACAACCGTGGTGCAGTGGTTTAGAGCGTGGCTCTTGACTCGGAGGTCGTGGGTTCGATTCCCGAGTTGGAAACATGTTATTTCCAAGTTTGGCTGGACAATTCATGCTGATTACCTAATTGTCTGACAGGTAATACAATGATCCATGTATCGGGTGGGCATGTTAAAAGTCGATCCTACGCTTGATTTTTCGCCAGTCGTGTCGGTCATCCGTCCCATCAGTCTGGTTATAACTTATAATTTATAACTTATGGGAGTAAAAGGAATCGATAGTGCTCTTGTGTACCTACTGCGCACACACTTGGGCACTATAAAAATTACTGCTGCGTATAGGCCTGGCTTTCAAGGAAACAGGCCACCGTCACCAAATCTGGTGTGGTTATTATGATTGACATCTTAATAATTGCAAAGTTGTCTTTAGCGTGCACAATAATTGATCAAGACTCAAGAGTAATCATACGAATGTACGTCCCTGTAGAGTGTAGGTTATATCCCTACTCTCCACAGTCCTACATGTTAGCATATAAGTGATTGGTCCAGCATTTTGTTGCGTCTATAACATTGTCTCAAGTGTCATCCATACTAATATTACAAATGCGAAAGTGTGTCTGTCTGTCTGTCTGTTACCTCTTCACGCTCTAACCGCTGAACCGATTGTGCTGAAATTTAGCATGGAGATACTATAAATCCCGGGAAACTGGAAAGTCTTGTGAATCTGTATAAATAAATCCTGGCTTATCCTAAGATAAGCCAGGATCCATGTCTATCTATCCAGTAACATGAGAGGTGTTTTAGTGTAACTTTGATATGTGAAGTTATGTTATTCATTTCACTCGAAGTAAACTTGTATCCTGCAACTTTTCTCCAAAGTTTTGTCTGCTATGCAAATGGATAAATTATTTTCTGTATATTATTCAAATACTATAAATATGTACCCGTGAATCCTATATGTGGAAACAGCTTGATTTTCAATTCATTTGGCTTGGCTTGGCTTCAATAATCCAATATGCTCGTTATTTCTACATTTGAGCTGGTAGCATCTGGCCGGGACTGTTACGAGGTACGTGACAACGCTTCTTTAAAGTTTTATGGCCCAATATATTACGTGATTGGCGAACAGATATTCGTAGTTCATTTTTAAATAGGGATTGAACGAGCAAACGGATCGCCTGTTGGGAAGAGATAAGAAGTCGGAACGCGCAAGTGGGTGAGAGAATACTCATAAGGTATAGGGTTAGTTCTCGTAGTGTATGTTCTAAGTAGGTACATTTTTAATAGCTATAGAAATTCATAAAGGTGAAGGGGACGATAGTAATGTCGACTTGTAACAGTAGCGAAAAATAGTATAAGATTCGTATTTAGAACCATTAGGAATAATAATATTCGGTTTAGGCCTTTTTTGTCTCGTGCTATTTGGTCTTTATAAGTCCTCAAAGTCTTTAAACATATTTGTAGAGTTTTAGTAGAGAATTGACAACAAATGGCAAACATTTAATGAATGTAATATTATGTATCTACAAACAATTGTAGATACATAGTATATTCATTAAATTTCAATCACTGATTTCAATTATTTAATTATTTGATTCAATTATTTAATTATCACTGTTCATCAATTAACAAAAATTTAATCAGACAAAGCTCGTAAAACGAGCTAATTACTATCAATAAGTTTAATGTACAGCTGATAATGTCCAGATTGTGTATACCATAATATTATTGCGTATCCATGACTTCCGTAATGACTGTTAATTTTTGTTGTACAAATAGTCATTTAAATGTGTGCAACATTTAAACATACCCTCATTATCGTGAAAATTTATTTTTGAAAATAAATAATATAATATAATATACTTAGCTAACATTTTATTATATCAGACAGGTTTATTGCAATAATATTTTGACATAATATTTGGTATCTTTTACTTAGGGCCTGTTTCAACTTTCACCACTTTTTGATAAGTGCCGAATAGGCTATTCACCACTTAACTTGACAGATGAAGTATGGAGAATCTGTCAAAAAGTTGTGAATAGCCTATTCGGCACTTTATCAGAACGAGGTGAAACTGGCCCATAAGCTAGTATATTAAGGCGGACTTGTGTAGATCTGGGTTAAAGTTAACTCTGAGTTAAACATCATGACATCTCTATCACTCTTTAAAGTGAGTGAAAGATATGACATGATGTTTAACTCAGAGTTAACTTTAACCCAGATCTACGCAAGTGGGCCTTACGCTATTGTCTATAACTGCATAGTCAGTATTAATGAGTCGAAGAAGACTTTTTTCGAATATTATTTTAATAAATGTGTATTAACTAAACATTAATTTTAAAAACAAAATAATATTACTTATTTCAAATGTGTCCAAAAAACAATTTTTATTTACTAAAATACATTACAAATATCTTATACATTTCATATCAAAAGGGATATTAGGGGATGTTTGATCTAAAATATAAGGAATACCTCAGGTTTTTTGTGTGGAAGATATTTTTCCGTTCATTAGCGACCTTATTAAATTCTCCTCGTCGGTTGATGGATCTAATGCCATTTCAATGATATTTGGGAATTGAGATATTACTCGTACACGACTATACTATACCATAGAAGAATCTAAGTCAAAAGTAAGTCGCAATGCACCCCAAGGCGTACTCTTAGTTGGTTGTCCTCGGGTCGATTTGTTACCCTTACGTGCTTATTATAACTGGAGCCATATTAAATTGCTCAAATGTAAGAGAGTTATCGTTCTATAGCCGTGTTTTTCATCCTTTATAATGATGTCATGAAAAATTGTTCCCCTCCAGTCTCCACCCATTGCTTTTAATCCACTCCCACACACGGTCAGTTCTAACTGATCCAATCGGTAGCGTCATGCCGATTGGACGATAGGAAGGATCGTGTATGGCCAGCATTATTAACAAAGGTAATATTTATAAATATTGTATGCTTTTCTTTAAATTATTATCGTACTTAATATAATATAAACATTTTTAATTTTTATTGTTTTTTTACTATAATAATTATTGTTCTCTCTTCTTCTGGCGACCAGACAGAAGCTTCCACCCACAGGTTGAAAGACACTGTTCTTGTTCTGCAGGATGTTATTTCGATGTTCGTATAGTAAATTTTTGCATGTCTACTACGTAACGTCTGATTTAAGTATCAAGTTTCTACCGTGAATAACCCTGTTTATTATCTCTCCAGTCTATATCATCATCATCATCAGCTTTTTCTAAAGATGCCATTCGCGTGAGCTAAGTACAATCGTACAGTAGTACCAGTAAACTAGAAAAGTTTGCATCCGTTTCCCCCTCCTAGCTCGCATTTCATTCAGTTTAATCGATCAAAATTCGCGGAATGAATAATGCGAGAAGTGACGTGCGTAGGCCGTACCATAATATGAAATGTTTGGTTTCCTTGCCAGTGTACTTCTGCTTAGTAATCTATGGTAGATACTACCATATACTAACTACTACATACATATTTTGTGATGGCTCCTTTCGAAAATGTTCCTTTCTATGAAACTTGTCTGATAGCAGTTTTGATCCATCGCAAATTGTATTGCAAATGAAAGTCCCTTTACTTCAATTTACAAAGTAAAGAATGATGGGCATTTTGGTATTAGTCAGTAGTCTCAACAAAGATAAATTATACACCATTAGTGTAGATAAAAAAGTTATATGGCGACTTGGCCCTAGCCCATAAAATTTTACTTTTTGAAATAATGTACAGTCAACGCGGTACAAGGCTGGCGTTACCGACGTAGGTTTTATCGTCTATGTGGTAAGGTTTTTTTGACTTAGAAAGGTAAAAAAGGTAACGACTAACGAATAATCCTGCTGTAGTGTAACGTGATGTTATCAGCATGAAATATACAAGCGCTGATGTCACTTTTAAGTTTTAACGTGGATTTTGTCGAGTTAACTCGGTACCTGGCGGCCATATATATAGTATGGCCGCCAGGTACGGAGTTGACTCGACCGAGTTGTACTCAAAATATCAACGAATCTTGACAAGCGCTCTATTGATCATTAATGTTCATGGGTATACCTTCCAAAAAATATATTATAATAAATTGTTGTTGAACCCTATACCAAAGCCCATACATTTTTGCCCATCATCATTTATGATGCACTAGAAGATGACCTTGTTAGCATAAACAAATCTGTAATTGTGTTGAAAGCACTAAATACGTAGAATATTAAACCACCATTAGTAATTCATAATAAATCAGGGCGGGTGGACTGTAAAGAAGTTTATTTATTCAGACCTAATGGCGGACATTCGTCATGGCTGTTATTAATTAGCCAAGCTATAATCTACTATGCCGCCATTTTGCTTTCACGCGAAATATGCTCTGAAATCGAGTTGACCATTTTACAGGGATTATGATAGTCATCTAGATTAAAGAGTTGATGATCATTACTATCCTCATTAAAAAATCCTGTTTTTATTTGAAATGGCTACAGTCTACTATATGTATTTCTACTGTATACTTTATCAGAACAAAGCTACCTGCTTATAAATGAAAGAACTAAGAAAACACCGTGTTATTTTAAACGCGATACAAAATGGAAAAACTGAGCATTTCATTATACAGAGGATATTAAATGGAGTTTATAAACTGGTTTTCCCCTGGAAGCTAGTATAAATAGCCTTTTCTATACTATACTGATTCTATTCAAACTAAACGTAAATAGAAATGTTAAAGCAAATTAGTGACATAATGTTTCTTTAAAGCACTGTAAACAAGAGGGAATCTTAATTTGAAATTAAATTAGGTCGGAATTATAAACGGAATATTATGATATTTTTATTCAAAAGAAGTCTTTGATGGTATTTAATGAACGATTAACGAACATAGACAGCAGTAAAGAATTCATGTAGCCGTCGTTTAATGTAAAATGATTTTTCCACGTATGATGAAGGAAAGCAGGATTTGTTTGTCTTGGCTCCTGTTTTATTCTTCGTTTATCACTAGATGACGTCCGCAAAATTTGTTTCTCTCGCGGGAACCGTATATTTTTCCGGGATAAAAAGTATCTTATGTCCTTTCCCGGGACTCAAAGTATCTCTATACCATATTTCAGCAAAATTAGCTTAGCGGCTTCGGGTGTGAAGAGGTAACAGACAGAGTACAGACAGACAGCCGCCACTGTTGCCGCCCCGCTGCCCGCAAAAATCGAGGCAGAGGCCTAACGATCCCTTTTGACTTGATATAAATTATTATGATAATATGACCTTTAGGAACTATGAATGATCCGGCAAAGTTATTTTCATTAACAATTTTTTCTTCTTCCCAGAAAACCCGACGACCTGGAGGACGAGTTCAACACGATCCCGCTGAGCGCCAACGGCGTCCACAGTGCCGGCAACGCCGTCTAACTGTCCAACCACTGGGTGTACTCAATACTATTGTACCAGCGAAGAAATTGATTCAGCAGTTGACGGACCTACGTCATTAGTCGGATTATGTCAACTTAACGTAAGATGTCATCCATCGGCTGGGTTTGACAAGACGCGACCAAAATAAGTACCTACGTCCGCCATCTGCCGAATCAACTTCTCTGATAGTACATACGATATTATATCGTAAGAGTTTCGTGACATGTTAAATGGATCTAAAAGGCGTTACTGGCGTTTAAGGTGTGGTTTAAAATTTTTGCGTGACATAACATGTTCTGTGATGTGGATGCCTCCAAAAATAAACGAGAGGAGATGTCAAAACTATAAACATCCAACCAATTTTCTACTGCGCTAAGATATTAGAGAGAAGGGACGTATAGACCGCACACAAGTTAAAGAGCAATCGATCGGTAAAAATGTGCGTGTCACACTCTTTACCCAACTGCCAGGAGGGTTATGTTTTAGTTGGGTTTGCCTTGTCTTCTTTCGGAATTTCATACATCAGCATCACCTATCTTTTATATTATAGTAGAATGAAGCGGAGGAACATAATAATTATTATGATAATAATTACTATCCTCAAAGAAAAAGATAGTTTTGAGTACACTCCCATATAAACCAAAGCGAGGGGGGGACTAGGTTAAGTATTTTTTATTTCTAAATCAAAGGCCGACTCTTAGATACGTCTGCGGCGCTAATTAACTTTAGTCATTAATTATTCAGCTTCAGCCTACAAAGACTTAATTGATCCTGTATTAATAGTTAATTTTACGCTCTAAAATGTTCTTTGATGGTACCAATCGATTTATGAGAATGTCACGAGGAAAAATGTTATTTGGCCTTGTGTTACCTATTTAACAAATAATAAAATGTAAATAATCTTTGTATTTTGTTCAGTTTCTGAGGTTTTTGCGTTTTATATATTATAGATTTAATATCGTTGTTGATTGGTCATTCATTGGTCATTAGTCATTACTCATTGGCCAATCAAAAGCACCAGTGAATCTTGTCAAAAATTCTGAGCATTATAAACGTATCTATACTACGTAAAATATCTTTTCATTTACCTATTTATATATAACACCAGTTTGTTAATCAAAAACATTGTTAATAAGCAGCGAAGTGCCAGCCAATTTTTGGAACGATTGGGCTGATATTTGAGATTTGTATGTTTATTACCCATGTTTTAAACCTTGTTTAGTGCCGCAGAGCCCCGTAGGTCCTCTAGATGTTAAGTACTGACTGATAGGTACGATGCTCTATGTTGCTATTTTGTCGCACTATTCTTCTGAGGCCTGTCATTTTAATAGACAAAGTTCAAGCTTCGACAGAGAGCATGTTCAACTGTTATAAAAGAAAAATAAAGATTTTTTAATATATTATAATATTATTATAATGTTAATAGAATCAGGCGTTACTTTGCGGAAATCCATAGCTTAAAATTTAATGTGTAATAAATAGTTTCTGAATAAAATTCGTGTATCGGTGGAGCTAACTTTGTAAGAAACTGTTTTTCTCTTTTAAAACGGCCTAGGACCAATTATGATATTATTATTATTGTTTAGGAAAAAGCAAACGAATTTCTTAGAGCCAAAATTGTGACAGGTCTCACAAAATTGTACAGTCGGGAATCAAGTGTTTAGCATTCGAATATTTTAATCTTGGAAATTGGTACACGAAAATTTTGCGCGCATCAATTCGCTAAGCATTAATTTTCCTCGACTCTACTTGTATCTTGCAGTAAAATTTTTGTGACGATACATTACTATTAACGAATTATCTTCTAAGTCATAATTTTAGTTAATTATTTATTTAATATTTATTTGATTAATCATTTATGTTGTACGTGTAATGTAAATAACTGTAATTCCAATGACATTGTAGTATAACGAAAATTAATATTGTAAAACCGTTGTAAGATATTTTCGAGAAATGTATATTTTGATTTTTGTGTAGAAGAAAATGTATCGTCACATCGTTATAGCTTCATAGATGTAACATCATTCACTTGTTAATGGTTTCGGCGAAAACTGTATAGAAAACGTATTAAAAGCACCATCTTTACACGTTGTTTTACTTGTGCCCTTTGACTTCCTAGAGTTAGGGACGGCCTAAGCGGATCAAATCGTGGTTTAATTCGACTTTCGAAAACAATTTAGCAGCAAACTAAAGAAAATATGTATCTTAACAGGGCAGTGTAGGTTTAGTAGAGTATATAAATCCATACGCATACTTCCTTACTAATATTATAAATACGAAAGTTGTCTGTCTGTCTGTTACTTCTTCACGGCCAAACTCCTGAACCAGTTTGGCTGAAAGGTATGGAGATACTTTGAGTTCCGGAAAAGGACATAGGATACCTTTTATCCCAGAATGTACGGTTCCCGGCCACGTATCGCGCGGCAACCGTACATTCTGGCGCAACGAAGTTGCGGGCGTAATCTAGGCACTGTCATCAACGAATTAAAAAATGTAGCCAAACAAGAGTTGAATACAAAGAAGATGACGAAAATTGAAGACGAAAGCGCATAGTGTGGACATAGCTATTGGATGAAATTTGTCTACATAGCCCAGTTTTCAAAATAATTATTATATTAATCTGTTTTAAAGTTGCCAGAAAAATAAATAATGCTACATGGCTCGGTAGTGCGATTCGGTGAACGCAGTAAAATACGACCCAAGAATATTCCAAATTCTGTATTTGGATGTTAAATTAGGCGCTTGAAAAAATATCGTTTCGACGAAAGAAACGCTGAATAAATAAGAGAACTCTGTTCAAATCAACCGTAGATTTGCGATGTTAGATCACAAGTTCTATGAAAGCCAAGATGTCGGGGGATTTGGCTTTGAACTTTCTGAGGCTCTAAGTTTGTTCAAATTGATCTGGCTACTGGGCTTGATCGGCTAAGCCCTAAGCTGTTGAGTGTTTGAGTAGATGTAATATGTATAATATATATTCTCTAATCTACTATATATTGTACGTGGATTAAAGGCGAGACCGCACGGCTAATTACTGTAAAGGTATTAGGTACCTCTTCACAATGGTTTTGCTGGCCCACTAAAGGCCATTCATTGTGTAGGCACACGAGTTCACACGACTGACGACACTGACATGTCACATGACTAAGATTGACCATCGTCCGGCGTCCGCCATATACCCCGTCTACACAATGGCGATGGCTTGCAGTGGGAGAGCATTGACCATTGTAAAGAGGCACTTTAAGAAATCGTATGAACTATGAGTTAAGCCGCACTACGCGGCAGCGGCACTTCGCGACACAAAACGACAATTATTAGTGCTATGGAACGTGTCGCGTAGTGCGGTCTCACCTTTAAGTGTAATTAATTAACAATAGTGAAATTTCTGTTGATTCTACTAGATTCTAGAACATCGAAAAAAATGTTTTCATTTTCTTTTATCGACAATTTTATTACCTTGCTTTTAATCACCGATCCCGAATTCATTTGTAATGCACAAACGTAATAAGGTTAACCGTGACTAATGGAAGTGCACTACTTTTGTGCCGGTTAATACAATGAAGGCAAACAAAAGGGGCGCCAATTTTACCAGCACCATGGGCGCCGAAGAAATCTCGCCCGTGGCGCTGGTAGTGCTAAAACCGTCCCTGAGTGCTGGTGTAAAACATGATGTAGCGACTTGAAGTGACACTAAATGCTTTGTTCCAGTCAGTTCCAGTTCCATTAGCACGGGATAAGAGCAGACACGAGCAGCAATCAGATGTACTTAATGGCGGTGTAGAGAAAAACACTGTAATAGCTGAGAATAGCTCGCTTTTCTCTTCTGTTAAGAGGATACACCAAGGGCTAGAGAAATGAAAAACAAGTATTTGTAAAATCTATTGCTGTCTCGACCCAAACCTCAGCTTTCCCCCGCAGAGTGCGATAGAGACACGATAGAGACAATCTACAGCTTGAATTGAAAATTCTGAACATAAAATCAAAGATTCGTTGTCCCCTGATTTCTTCTCCAAAACCGTACCTAATATCGATTTAAATACTTTTTTCATTAAAAATTAAAGCAAGGCTTGAGCTGTGTTCGTCTGTTTTTTTTTGTATAATCTACCCAAATTTGTTTTGTGGATGTTTGAATTGATGATTGTTTTTTAATAATTAAATTATGTTAAAGAAAGAAAACATAGTGACATGCTAATAGTGGCCATATATCAATGATCTTTTAGTAAAGATGGCGTATGTTCATACAAATTGGTCCTCAGATACCTCAGATAGAGAGTTCCTACTTCCAACGACTATAGTTTTGAGTTGCACTTGACAGGCGCATGCGTGCAGCGTACTGCGCAGTGTCGTTAAATAACGGCCTTACCTTTACTGTCCAGTCCAGTGTTTATATTTTCATACATGAAAATTGAAATAGAATTTTCAATCATTTCACTTTCACAGTGAACTCTCTACAAGGAACACGTACACACCGTAAAGTATTATTACTTTTTTTGTTACACCCTGTATTTATGCGTTTGTCTGGCTTAGTTCCTTACGCCTGAACCAATGTAAATGAATGTAAGGACACTTTAGGTACAGATTAATAAATAGTATAATAATTAATAACCTAGGTCCTAGTACGTCACGTGTAGGTCGTGGGAAAAGACAATTGACAACATTTCAAAAATTTTAAGCCTTAAAATAAAAAATACCGTTTCTTTAGTTTCTTTTCCTGATATCAAAAAAATATTCAAAAAATTTTTATATTGCTTATTTACAGAGAAAATAAAGAAAAACTGAAAAATACGCTGTGACGTCATACTTACGGCATATCAGACATTTTTTCTTTGCCTGGTGTAAAAGCGTTTTAAAAAAACATCATGAAGCATAAAAAAAAAAACAGTCACTGTCAACAATGACATTTCTACATACGAAAGTACCACGATGACATTGACAGACGTCCTATTAAACGTAACAAACTTACACTGACATATTTTTTCTTTTGTAAACTGTAATGGAATTAACCGTTCAGGCGTAAGTATGACGTCACTTGGCGCTTACGTCTCTTTAGAATACGAAGGATTAAAATCTATTTTTTAGGTATCTTAAAAACATAATTTTGAAAAAGCAAGAAACACGTGTCGCCTTATTTTAAGTCTACTTTCTTATAAAATAATAAAAAATTTTACAGAATTTCGGCACTAGCAGCGAACAACATCATGAGTCATGACATTCCTTAGAAGTGACAGCCTAGTTCCAAACAGAAATCCCTTCACTAATGACGCCATGGGCGCCGGCAGGGGGGTGCCAGGGGGTGCACTTGCACCCCTTGGTAATCTCGAGATCAACAGGAATTATTGAAATAAAAAGCCGTCTATTGAAAATCATTTCTTTTATTCAAAGATAGTTCGTAATGTTTCGGCACTAAATTTATTCTGTTGACGTAAAAAGACAGTCACTGTTGTTCGTAAAAAGTAAAAAGAAAAGAAAGAAAAATAAAATCTGCACCGAAGGAAATTATTTCTGCCGGCACTTATGAACGATGCTGTAAGTTCTGTTTATTACAGAAGTCAAAGAACGTTTATTCAAAGCCCTTTTCAGCTTACAGGTCGAGTCGAAATCGTGTCACTTAACACACTGTATGGGACTTCAGGTACTCAACAAACAAAAGAGGCTGTGCAACTTGGACTTAAATTCGCTGTTTCTCGGCTTCGCTTTTTTTGACGAAAATATTCATTGCGTTTTTGAATTTAGAAAGATCTCGGTCCAAGATATAATTATTATGTTAGGATTTAGGACTTAGGACCAAGATATTATATTAAGTATTATAAATGTCATAATAATTATTAATCAATTAAAGAAGATGTAGATAAATTGAAAATTATATTCAAAATAAAGGTTACATGTGGTAAAATATTTTATATTAATATCGCTTAATCATGCATAATAATATGGCCCATTATATTAATTGATTAGATTATCTGTCTGTCTCTAGGCAGTACCTCAAGAACCGCTATAGCTAAACTTGATTAATTTCGAAACCGGTCGTGTAATTTGTTAAATATATCATCATAATATTATACTTAGTGGAAAAAGTGCACGAAAAATTGTGTTTCATTAGTGTATTTAAGACAGTTAACAGCTATAGTAGTTAACATTTTACCGAGCAGTAAAGCTGAACATTCAACGGTAGGACAATTTGCTAGAGCCGGTCGACAGTAATTACACCTAATTCGACGAATTTCGGACGAATTTCGTCGGAACTCCGTCACGTAGACGAGACGAATGCTTGTTAATAAGTTTACAAAAAAGTTCCCGATAGACAATTAGACCTTTTTTGAATACGCCGGTCTCAAAATAAAGAAAAAGGTAAATTAAGCAGAACTAGGGTATCTTAGACAGTCAATTAAACCAAACCAATTATTTTCTTATTAATTGTTAGTTTTAAAAACTACACTATGGCCTTTCCCGTATTCTACTCTATATCTGTATAATACGGTTTTTGGACGTGTCTTCAAAAATGAAATTGATATTTCTATTTTCTAATATTATTTTTCTCTAAATTGAATAGTTGTGCGAGAGAGACTTCCAAAGTGGAAAAATGTGTGTTAGAGAGGTCTAAACTACGAGACTGATAAAACTGAAAAGAATATAATATTAAAATGAACATTACCATGAAAACTACCAGCGAAAATTGGTTTTAACGAGATTTAGCAAGTAGTTTTTTTAATACGTCATAAATCACAAACTGCAATTAATATTTTATTCAATCAACTTAAAAAAGAAAAAAAGAAAATTGCCTATGTTTTGTTCTTCGATATCAATAAAAAGTACGGAACCCTTCATGCGAGAGTCTGACTTCACTCTGACTAGCACTTGGCCGATTTTTATTTTATATTTTTTAATAAAATCTTTTACATATTATTTGACTTTTGTCTCACCAATTCACACTCAAATCTCAATGCATATTTTATTCTAAGTTCGTGAGCTAAAGACGTTTTATACAAATTCGAAAAATATTAATTTACGAAAACTTGTATTTGTACAGAGGTGTTGCGGGACTGTGGATGATGATACTGCTTCTTGTGATATCAACTTTTATAATAAGCAGTGAACAAGTAAATAAGCATAATAAAGTGGAGATAAAATTTCCGCATCGATCTTTTGTTGTGATATCAGGAACTTTCGCAGCCACGGCCGAGTAAGTATAGAGTATATAGACTATATAGACAGCCAGTAGTTAAAATATATTATAATAAGCAATAATTACATAATATATAGCCCCTCCCCCTCCCACCTCTTGGCTCTTGGAATTATATTATACACCATAGATAACTAAGTCATATAATATTTAGCCGATCAAATACGAATCCAGCTGGTGTGAAGAAATGGTTTAAATCTTTGCATTTCGTAAAGCTCTCGTACTTTCAGTTGTTTGTATGACTCGGATCGGTCGTACAATATGTTAATATATTGTTACGTTTTAATACGAAACAGTTTTGTCATATCAACGCACAAGGTACAACGTATAAGAGTTCAAGTATAAAGGCTGTCACAGACTTAGCTATAATATATATTAATATATTTATAGCTAGGCATATTAATATATATTTTCTATAAAATTTTCGCGTGACCACACACTCAGCTATAATATATATTTCTGGTCTCAGTGTGTTTATTACGGTATATTAATATATATTATAGCTAAGTCTGTGACGGCCTTAATAATATCCATGTCCATCCATACTAATATTATAAATGCGAATGTGTCAGTCTGTCTGTCTATTACCTCTTCACGCCTATACCGATTTTGCTGAAATTTGTTATGGAGATATTTTGAGTCCCTGGAAAGGACATAGGATACTTTTTTGTTTTTATCCCGGAAAAGTGTATGGTTCTTGTGCGATAAACGAATTTTGGCGCCACTGAGTTACGAGCGTCGTATAGTTTGCTATAAGTTTCTCGGGAGTCATTATTGCAAACTCCGTTATCGTTTCAAATTATTTGTTTAAAAAATATGAGACCTTTTTTGTTACACACATATTTTATCATTAACATTTATCTCCATATTTACTACATTTTATCTCATCTATTTTTGTCGCATACGCACGCTGTACTTTCCCTGTCATTAAAACTAATTTTATCTGTAAACAAATTTTATGTACAAATTTAAAATGTCACAAATGCTGTTCTGTTGGTGAGTCTATAAAATAAAGAAATAAACAAATTCAATTTATTATAATTTCAGGTTCATAATGACGATAACAGGAGGTGAAATATCGGAAAAGGTGTGCGATATTACAATAAGTCCTCTACATGATCGTTTAAAAATTGAAAATGAATCTTTTGAATATACATTTGGCAAAATAAGAAAAGGTAAGCCAAAAAAGTAAAAGATCTAATTTCTCTGGTAAAATAATTTGATAATAATAGGATATATTAATATATTACTGAAATGTTTTCACGCTAGACTCTAGAGGCAGCAGTCAGCACTGTCAGCAGCAGCACCGACAAGACAGCAAAATCTTTTATTCGATGTTTGACAACGTTTCTGTCAATATGCTGATATGACGAGTGCAACATGTCGGATTTTAGTCTGATAATAATATTAACTGTATGTGCATAGTATCGTCCCCTGCTTCTACTAATAATATACATATTATTATAATATTATTCTCTATAATAATTAATAATATATCCTCTAGACATAATACATATTTTCTAACAGATCTACATTAAAGTTAACTCTTGGTAAATTTGTATCTAATAATAATTAAGTATTAATTTTATCGTTGTACGCATTGAAGCAAAATATTAAACAATTTTGAATTAACATTAACTAAGAACGACTCTTGTGATCATAGTGGCATTAGTGGCCTTAAACCCACAATATCGTTATTCGTTAGTATGTTTGTCTATCGAATAGAGTATAGATTATCCACTTCACCGCGCGTCACCCAATAACGCTCGCCGCGCTAAGCATTGAAAAAAATCCGAATATGGTCGCACGTAAAGTTTCCGAAAACGAGTCGAACGGAAATCGTGAGTCAGCCCTCTGATGTCCTTGAACATGTTGTGAACTTCATAATTTATATTTTAGGTATGGTGCCATTTTGGTTCAATATAACAACACTCAATGATGATGAAAAGATGGGAAATCTAGCAGTGAGTTTTAATGGCAACGACGCGGGGCCGCAGGACTATGAGAAACTCTGCCCGTTCCACCTGGTTGATGACGTGTACAAAATTGTCTTCGAGAACTTCGAGCAAATAAAGAATTTAAGCTTCGGGTTTACGTCATGATGATAATTAATATAAATTTTGTCTGTTGTAAGCGAAATTGGCTGAAAATTACCGAATTTCACAAGTGTCTCGAGTCTCGACTTCAAAATTATAAAGTATGTCAGATATACGAGCCAGTCAAATTATCTTGAGACTCGGCTGCACTGGCTGTAAAGGCCGTCACAGACTTAGCTACAATATATATTAATATACCGTACTAAACACACTGAGACCAGAAATATATATTATAGCTGAGTGTGTGGTCACGCGAAAATTGTATAGAAAATATAATATAGTAATATGCCTAGCTATAAATATATTAATATATATTATAGCTAAGTCTGTGACGGCCTTTATCAGAATTGTCAACACAGGTTAATGGCAATAAATGTCAGAATAATTGTAAAATTCAGATTAAATAAAATAGATAAATAATTAATATTGTCTTTGGAATCCCATTTAAATTTTTTGTTGAAAATCCTAAAATGGATATTATAGCCCTAGCCATTAGTAATTCTCCTTGAATGATATTTTGTGAAACTCATAGCTTTAGTTTCCTGTTAATTCAATGTGTTTTTTCAATATCTGTGTTTTTAACAATTAAGTCTCAATTAAGTTGAGTAGTTTTTTTAACATGTGGGTCAAATTTTCTGTAGGTGAGGTCGCCAGAGGTCGATAAATTTTAAACTCATCTCATCTTAAAAATGTTGAGAGACATTGAATTTAGAGCATTAAAATGATATTTTGTTAATATAAAGCTTGGCTTCTCTCAGTAGAATATACAATATTATCATTTATATACTAAGTATATTCTACTGACAGAAGCCGCGGCAAATATAAATTTTATTGTATAAATATACTATAATATTATACAGTAACGTGTGCGAGGCTATAATTGCCGTAATAAGGCTTTTATGGCCCCAATCAAAATTAACGTTTATGTCCCTCGGGGGTCAGGGCAACAATGCGAAATTAGGATGGGCAAGTTTTTCTCAATTTCTTCTTACTAATAAAGAAAACCTGATTTTTTTATTAGTAAGAATCTGTATCTGTATTTTCTACCACTGTCCACAGTAAATATTATAGCACTAAAGCAGTAAATCACGTTTCCCGTCGCTGGCAGAAGCGGTCAAGTCTATTGTCTAAACTCTACTTGTACTTTCAATTTGTCCCCGCACAAAAACTAAAGTCTACTGTCTAGCACTTTGGGACCATCCATAAAGTACGTCACAGTAATTTCAAATAAAATCGGCCAAGTGCGAGTTGGACTCGCGCACGAAGGGTTCCGTACCAATATAGAGCAAAAATATTTAAAAAATGTGTGTTTTGTATGGGAGCCCCCCTTTATTTTATTTAAATTTTATTATTACTTATTAAAGTTTAAATACAGTTGAGTATTTTACGTACATTTCAAGTAGCTACCTGTTGTCATCATTGATACCAAACAAAAAATTTTTGAAAAATCACGTTTGTTGTATGGGAGCCCCCCTTAAATATTTAATTTATTTTGTTTTTAGTATTTGTTGTTATAGCGGCAACAGAAATACATAATCTGTGAAAATTTCAACTCTCTAACTATTACCGTTCTTGAGTTACAGCCTGGAGACAGACGGACAGACGGACAGACATCGAAGTCTCAGTGATAGGGTTTATTTGATTTTTTTTATTGTTATACTGCGTGAGTGCGTGACTGGTGAGACATGTTCAATACTCGAGGACGTGATATTTGGCTATTATATTAGTTGGAAAAAAATAATATAAAAAAATAATATCAATTAATCACTGAGTAAATGTAGCTTAAAGTTAAATAATTATTTACCCAACGCATGGACACCGCGAGCGGGAGAGGTAGTTGTGTCATGTTGTGTGGTGTTTCTTTGGTAGCGCACGCCTCTGCATCGGCCGCATAGTATGCTTACTTGCCTAGCCGCGTAATTTACTTAGTATCCATGATTCATTTATTTTTGGGAAATTCGGAAAAAAATGAAGAACCTTATTTTATTACATAATTATAATGAGAATCGAGTACAGGGTACTCTCCATAAGTATCGGTATTGTCTCACCAGTCATGTTGTATTTGTTTTGTTGTTGTTATATATTAATTGATATAATATAATGATTCATAATTTAGCATGTTTATTAATTTATATTGTAAGTATAGCAATAATTCCCTGAACAACCATTCTGTCCATTTTTAGGGTTCCGTACCCAAAGGGTAAAAACGGGACCCTATTACTAAGACTTCGTTGTATGTCTGTCTGTCTGTCTGTCTGTCTGTCTGTCTGTCTGTCTGTCTGTCTGTCTGTCTGTCTGTCCGTCCGTCCGTCCGTCCGTCCGTCCGTCCGTCCGTCCGTCCGTCCGTCCGTCCGTCCGTCCGTCCGTCCGTCCGTCCGTCCGTCCGTCCGTCCGTCCGTCCGTCCGTCCGTCCGTCCGTCCGTCCGTCCGTCCGTCCGTCCGTCCGTCCGTCCGTCCGTCCGTCCGTCCGTCCGTCCGTCCGTCCGTCCGTCAATAATAGAAACAGGTAGGTACTTGAATTTTTCACACACAAATTTTGACCTTATTTTTCTCTATAATGGTATGGAACCCTTCGTGCGCGAGTGTAACTCGCACTTGGCCGATTTTTATTAAGTGTAGATACCATCGTGCGAGCGGCTAATTCGAAACCGGGCACAGTCTTACTGACTTTGCGACACACTAGAGGTCTTAATTTTTCTCGGAAATGAATAATAAAAAAATGAATTTGTAGGTCTAAACACGGTCTACAAGTTTCATACCAGACATTTTTCGATATCTTTCACGAGGAAAAAGAAAATACCGAAAAACAATTTTTTTCCAAAAACTTGTGGTTTCGATAAAAATATCTCGACAACGATGATCGATACGTGAAAAATGTATGAGATGTTGTTATATTTTGTAGATCGTACATAGAGCAACAAAAAAGTACTTCATAAAAATTTCTTATCTCGACGGGGAATTGAGTTATGATGAAAAAACTGAATTTAATCCTTTTTTCAAGATGGCGGAAAACCCACAAGGTTATTTTGGTCGACAATTTGAACTTAAACTTTTCTAGCCATCTCCCACATAATATCCAAAATTTGTCTGTCTTTGTTCACATGCATTTCTAACCCTATTTTTTCCGACGTAATAACTGGACTATCAAATAAGATCACAAATGAAAATGAAAAACAAGTGTAACAAAGATAAAAGAAAGATAAAGTTTGATCGCGGACTTTCCTCAATAATGAAATTCTTCTGATGAAGTTTCGACTTTATAATTCACAACGAAAAGTTCTGTCTCCATATTTCTGCTTCTTAACATTCTTTTTCTTTTTAAAACTCCCAATGAAAGTTCTAAACTCCGATATTGATAAACTTGGATACGTTTATGGCGATCGAACTTCAAAGTAATTGTTCTCTGATAAAGAAAAACTTTGATGTTACAATCTAGATCTACATTCTATATGGTGTTACAAAACTAAGTGATAACTGATAATACTAATAAACTTTAGGGTGTGTATGTGTTCCTTATAGAGAGTCCACTATAGACCAATTTTTTTTCGCTTTTGTGTGCGGAAACTCCTGACGCTGGGGCGCTTGCCCATACAAAAGTGAAAAAAATAATTGGCCATTCAGCGCTGCTACTTTCACAGTGAACTCTCTACAAGGAACAGTATACACACCCTAAGGTATTATCACTTAGTTTTGTTACACCCTGTATAGTACCAGAGTACCATTGAGGTTATTGATTCATAGGCAGTTGATAGACCTATATCATTTGGTCGGATTATGTCAATTCAATGTTTGTGATCTGTCGGCCAAGTTTGACATTACATACAATGATTCGACCAAACAGATCTGTCGACTGGGTTTGACATTGTCTGATGGGAACGCGGCCTCAGATATCCACGAGATATCTCGTTGGCGTATGCCAGGGGGGCAGGACATTCAGTTGAAACTGGAAACACAGCTTCATTCAATTATACCTCATTTGAGTGTTACCGAGCTTTTAATAATTATTATTCATATTTTATTAACTAACTTCAAAAAAGGAGGAGTTTTTTAAATTTGTCTTTCTCTGTCCATTTGGTGACCGTTTACTCGTTTTCCCAGTTATCTTATAAAAAAATCAAGGGAATTTAAAATTCGCTTTTAAACCTGAAAAACTGAAAACTGTATTTTACTGAAACTTTTTATCGGTAAATCAAATGTTCGACAGATTGTATTTATCAGACTTTCGAACAATGGACACAATCACATATTGAAGCCTTAACGAAGTTTTTGTTACAACATTCAGTTACCATATTATTGTAAATATGGGGTAAAAGCGGAACCCTATTATTTTCTATATTATTATTATAAAATTTGGTGTACATAGTGCCTTTTTGAGCCTTTTTTAAGTTGCATTAATTGAGTCTTCAGCCTTGGTCAGGAGCCCGCTGACGGAACAAAAAGTTTTCAATGCTCCCGGTGTGTGTATTAAATATGTGTACTTATGATATAATAAAAATCCTAAATATATTATGTATATTATAAAAGTATTAAATATATTTCCGTTGTCTGGTACCTGTAACACAAGTCCTTTAGGTATTAGCACGAGGCCAGTACGGAATCATTAATTAATGCTAGGAATTTTCTTTTTCGTTATAAAAGGAACCCTTTACTTAAGGAGGCTTTTGTAATTAATCAACGCGTAGGAGCGTGGTCCTGACGCAAAAATCTTATCTGGAGAGTAGAAACCCGTCTTACCCGCATATACCCCGATTATATGATTACTAGTTTTACTGACGAGTGAGGAAGAAAATAAGGGTTAATACCGCTTGACCTAAAATTTTTATTTTTTTATTTATTTTTTTAAAAAACGATTTAACTATAATTAACGACCATCCTTTTCTTATATTTTAGTCTTTTCGTTAAGAACCTAATAAAGCTTAAAGTATTATCAGGAGTGGCATTAGGACTTAAGAGGTCCTCAGAAAGGTAATCTTTTGATAATCCCTTCGTCCTTAAATAAATGTAACAATTATTGTCCATTCGAATATAAAAATTACGTAAATATAAGTTAAAGAGGTAAAATTAATCTGTGTGGGAATGACAGAGAACGAATAGTAGAGGGGAGGGGGGGGGGAAGTGGGGGGGGGGGAGGGGGGGGAGGAGTGGGGGTGGAGGGGGGGGGGGTATTTGTGTAGTCACTCGAGCGTCATGGTGACCTAGTAGGTTTTTTACATTAGATAAAAAAGTAGAGATGCGCCAAATATTCGTTTCGTATTCGGTATTCGGCGTATTCGGCATGTTTTTCACTATTTGTATTCGGCCGAATTATTCGGCTCAGTTACCGAATATATTCGGTTTTATTTTTTTCAAAATATTAAAAACTAGACCCGCCCCGGCTTCGCCCGTAGGACATACATAGTCTATGTCACTCAGGGCTCAGCTCCTTAGTATCATGTAACACAACATTAGGCACTAGGCATCAAAATTAAAGTCCAATAATATTGATGAATATACATTTTAATATTTACAAAATTGATATTTAAAACATCGCGATGAAAAACTAATAAAGAAATTAATATTATGCACAAGAGGTTTGAGCATCTCCATTGTGGGTGTCGCAGACGCCACACACAATAAATTTTCGATTGTTATGCGGCAGCCGGCTGCCGCTGGAGGATTGATGGGTTTTAAGCAATATTCTGATTTTAATAAATCTTTTTAACATTGGTTTTAATATATTTCTGTTATTATTAAATAATACATGAAATCTTTTATTTATTGTTGCACAGTTCATTATATTGAAAATGTTTTACTACTTAAAATAAACCTTGTTTCTTATGTATTTTAGTATTAAGGTATGTATTCCATTTAATTCTACTTACATGAAGACAAAATATAACAATAACTTAATAGTAATCTACATGCAAATGAAACAAATAACACTGTTTTACTGCTTTATTTTTCACTTCATAAAATTTTGTAATAGAAATTTGAACCTTAGCTTATTGCTTTTTCACATAAAAAAGAAACATTTTTAGTCTATGACTAAAGACAAGTCAATTTCCTTATCCGGACTCCATATTTTCTTGAGTCTTCTATTTGTAAAAATCTCTCGGAATAAACTGCGCTCTGTTATATTTACAAAACTTAGTTTTATTTAAAACGACAATAAAGATCACAATCTCTGCAAGTTCTTTGCGGTCTGCCACTCACTAAAACCTGGTTCTCACTTTTTTAAAGAAACTATGACATCCTGAAATGGCTAAAATGTGATTCTAAACAAGTTTAGAAGCATTTGGAAATCGTCGTTACTGGCAGGCGATGGTTGTTGCAAATGTTTCGCAACACTGCACAGGTGTTAATTGTTGTTTTTCTTGTCAATGTGTTAAACTCGTCACAAACAGCTTCTTATTCAACCCTTGTAATGGGTTTTAAATTCAGAGTCAGACAGTTCCAGTGCCTGGGCTCGGTTGCGATTGCGAGGTCTTATTTAGCTGTATTTCTGGCTGCATCTCTTGTTTCTTCTTCAGGAATGGCTTCTAATACGAGCACTGTGTGCACCAATGTTATAAAAATACGTTTTACAGTTTAAAATTTTACTTAAAACACCACTAACCACTCAGCGATAAACAAGCAATCGGAAAAAATCACTTTTGTTGTGATCGCTATTTATCAGTTCAAATTGCTCGCCGATTGCCATCGCATTGCTGTCAAAAGCTTAGGTGATACGAAATAAATGCAACAGTATAGCAAATAGTGATAGCAAAAATAAAAATTTCTTCAAAACCCATGGATGAATATGACACAAAAATTTTACAGTAGCAGACATCAATAAAATAAACCATATTACACCATTTTTAAAAACTCTAATATTTTTTCGACGCAATTAGGCGACGTTTCTAATATTTGCTAAATTACTGGGAAACCCGTAGATAAATCTGACACAAAACGTGTCTGCACATTAGTTACTGCCCGAGAGTTTAAAATTTAGCTTTTGTGATATTGCTAATATCACAAAGGCTAAATTTTAAACTTTAATATTTTTTTCGGCCTATATTTTTTTAATGGGCTTTGGCCCACCACACACTCCCACCACTGTATCTCCTGTGTCGCCAGGATCGACAGCGGTATGCAACCACGAAAACCCTTTGATATGATCTCAGGAAGCCCGAAGGACATGCTAAAACTGTCTTGGGACCCGCAACGAAATTAATCAGAAGAAGAATAGGAGGAGTAGGAAGAATTCCAGATTCCCTCCCCATACAAAGCGGGAGACAGCACAAAGTTACAATGACCGAAAGTCAAAGAACTGAAGGGGAAGCACCACGGGAATAAAAGTGAATAATTTGACTACTACGCTATAGCTAAATTAATATTGGATTTTGTTGTGTTAGATTGTTGCCAATAATAATTGTGGCAAAAACGCTTGTTCCTAGCGCTGTCCACGAGATCACCGCAGTATGCGACTCCAGATGTACAGAGTAGGTTGTTTAGCATTGTAGTTCTTTCGTCCTGCCAGAGACCATGTTGCCTTCGGTCGAGCACTCGCACATAGGTGATGCTACTAGTTTAAATCCATAAAGTTTAGCCTTAAAATTTCCATGACCGGTCAGGAATTGAGAAACGCAGTGGTCAATATCCATCCAATGTTTGGATAGCCGGTCTCGAATATTAAGGAAAAGTTATATAGATGTCGCCCTTTGGTGGAACAGCCCCATCGCGTCTGCCATTCGGAGATGAGGTTCTGCACAGAGTCATTTAAAGGTTCAAACAATCTTGCTATTTTAATTTTATCGCGAGCGCTTAAAAAGAACGGGTTGTCAATGTTTTTATTATGATAATATATAAGTCGCACGGCGCTGTATCTCAAGGTCAACAGGTAAAACTCCGGCTAACACGGGCAAGGCTTCAGTGCTTGTGGTCCTGTAAGCTTTGCATAAGAATATGAGTGCCAGCCGTTGGCTTTGCAGTAGCTTGCGACGAGCCGCGCGGATAATTGCTCTGTCGGCCCACACGGGGGCTCCGTAGCAAATGCTGCCTAGGTAAGTCGCGGTATAAATCAATTTAAGAGTTTTAAATGAGAGGCCCCATGTCGAAGTAGATATTCTAGTAAACGAGTAAAAATTACGTTTGGCTTTCTCACCGGTTTGAATTATATGTTCCAAATCCAAATGAAAACCAAGGTAACATAGTGACTGTTTGCGTTTAACGTTTATATTGTTCAGTTTAATGCTAGGGGAAGAAATAAGGGAACCTTTTAAAAAAATTTGGTAAGTTTTATGCGAGGCGAAATTCAGACGATTACGCTTACCCCAGTCAGATATTAAATTAAGACAACTGTTGACTTTAGACTCAATTTCGGAACGCGAGTTTGCTTGAACGATAAGAAAACCGTCATCGGCGTAACCAACTAGTGTACAAAGCAGTGGAAGTGGAAGACTTAACAAATCATCGAATCCGATGTTCCATAATTTAGGCGAGATTATCGATCCTTGAGGGCAGCCGCACGTTAAATCTTTGGCGTGTGTACAATGTCCAAGACGGAGCTTAGTTTGACCGTTAGAAAAGTAAGAATGTATTATGGAATAAATATTACAGTAACACCCTCGATTCTTTAGTTTTAATAGTACCATCGGCCACCAAGCATGGTCGAAGGCCCCGGATATGTCTAATGAAATGGCAACCACGTATTTACTTTCCGATAAATTAACTATTTTTCTTACTTCTAACGCCGCGTCAACAGTCGATTTCCCGGCGGTGAAACCGTACTGTTGACTATGAAATTTAGTACCACCGGGTAGCAGGCGAGGCACAATAAGGCGTTCTAGTAGTTTATCTAAGCACGACAGTAACGTTATCGGACGGTAAGATTTTGGGTCGTCGGGGGGTTTGTTTCCCGCTTTAGGTATTAATTTTAAGCAGCCGGTACGCCAGATTTTCGGAAATATACCTTCTGCAATACATCTATTGAAAACATATAGAATCGATGAATTGGCCGCTAAACACGCTTGCTTTATCATAATATTCGATATTTTATCCTCGCCCACAGATTTTTTAATAGGCAATAGATTCACTATTTTAGTAAATTCCTCAGAAGTTGGTAAATCTGAGGCCGGCGTATGAATGGGGTCTAGCATTCTACTCCTAATGTCGCGGTGGTGTTCATCATCCAAGGAGGGCTCGTCGTCTGGAATGAGAACGTTTAAATATGCCTTCGCCGTTTCCTTTTTCGGCCTATAGCGACCAAAAAGCAAAATACCTAAATATCTCTGGAAGCTGTCGACCAAAATGACACTAAATCATTTTTTAGGTTTACCTAGTGGTCCCAAACCTATACGCAAAAAAATCAGAAACTTTAGAATTTTTGAAACCAAAAAACCTAGCGCTATCGGTCTAAGTATGGAGATTTAGCGATTTAAATGCAATTATAATAGTTCCTTGATTATTCGGCAGAGGGAGTACTGTCGCTCGATTGCTATCGTATTTTTTGGCTGTTATGTGATACGAAACTGCGATTTTGGAGCAATTATTGCGCAATAATTGCGGTTGCATTGCGCTCGCGAGAGAAGGCTCGCTCCGAGCTAGCCAGCAGCGGCACGTAGAGTACACGATAGAACCTGTTTACGCGGCAAAATAAAATAATGGTAAACCGAATAATTCGGCCGAATATTCGGTTCGGTAAAGGCAAAACCGAATAATATTCGGTATTCGGTTATTCGGTCAAATCACTATTCGGCGCATCACTATAAAAAAGTAATAAAAAAATAATAAAAGCGACAGCCATTTTAAAGTTTTGAAAGAGAAAATATATTCAGAAACTTGCTTATTTAGGTAAATTATAAATATATTTAAGACAACAAGGACTAAATCATTTAGTTTAATGCAAAATAAAATATCTGCGAAGTTTAGTTAGGAAAATATAAAGGTTTATTTTTTTATATTTTAAAATGTCCCTATAGGCTTACCTTATCTTTGAATCGTCAGTGCTTTTTATGGAAGCTTCTTTGGGGTATACTAAATATCCCCTATCTTAATCTGACAGACAAACGGAACCCTTGGCCCGGATGGTTGAGCGGCAAATGCGCAAAAACCCGCGTTCAAGCCAGCTCCCATCCACCCCGAGGGCTGCGCCACTAACCAGTTCATCGCGAAGCACAAGGCCATAACACCTGGTCCGGCAATAGCCTCACGATGGACAGAAAAAGATGACAACACCATGGAAGATCAAGCCATCGATGACAGCCCCGTCAACATTTAGCCAACAACACTGATACGACGGCTGTACACCCAGACCGGTCGGTGGAATCGGAAAGCCCATTTACAGCCAAGCGATTCCACCGGCTGCTTGCCGGCGGACACGACACTGAACAGTACCTTTCGCCATCCCAAGAACTCCACCCAGCTTTGGTGATCCCATAACACCCGAGCGAATGCCACAACAACTAAAGGCAAAGGGTGGAGCATCACAAATTTGCTGGTATCGCGAGGTGTCGGATCCGCCGACAACAAAATGGGAAATACAGCACTTACCCCTTCAGGGAAATTTTTTTGCGAATATAAATAGTATTGTATAACATCATTTGAAAAAATATTAATGTAATCCGACGCAAAACAAAGCGATATTATAAAAGAAAAAAAAGTATAAAAATGTTAAAAGAAAAATAAACAGAGCACGAGCCATCTAGGCCTGTGGAATAAAAAAAAACTGACAGACTGGATGACATTTCAATGTTCAAAAAAAATTTTTTTAACACACCACGTGAGAAATCTGATTTCTATACCATGATAACTAGACACATGTCGGAAGCCTATATAAGCTTAAGGCCGTCACAGACTTAGCTATAATATATATTAATATGCTTATAGCTAGGCATATTAATATATATTTTCTATACAATTTTCGCGTGACCACACACTCAGCTATAATATATATTTCTGGTCTCAGTGTGTTTAGTACGGTATATTAATATATATTATAGCTAAGTCTGTGATGGCCTTTAATCTGACACGCTCGAGCTACTCCCAAAATCCCCTCTTCCTCTCCCCTACTAGAAGCCTACTATACTTATTTCAGCTGTCGTATAGTGTAATTTGTAAACACCGCCACATTTAGAAAACTTCTTTAGCGCGTGCAGAATCTTTGCAGAATTATTGTTACAGGCGCATAAAAATATATTCTAAATAAATACAACACAGCTTGTAAAGGATTGAATTATATTATAAAAGTGCATAAAGCGCAAAAATAAAGCATTCAAACCTCACAAAGAGTAGATATATTTAAACTGCTGAAGACTGTTGTATTTTACAACATAACTGTTTCCATCTGTTCACAATACAGATAAAAATAAACAACACGGGTTGGAAAAATTGTTCCCATCTCCTTTAAAATATAAGTTCCGATCATTCCCGTATACATCTCGGTTCCTAGATTGGTCCCGACTCCCGAGCAGAATAAGTCACAAATTGGAATTCCGGCAGTCTTTGTGCGGTTCCGTAGTTGTGACGATGTAATCTTTTACAGAATGTTTATGTTCGGGTTAAATAAAGTTTCGGTTCATTCCGTGACTTTTATGGGCAAAAAAATAGTTAATATCTTGGGCTACTTCATAAAAATAATGTTTTGGTATACCAAAATGAAGACTGTAGTTTTCGAAAGGACAAGACATAATAAGTTTAAATTAATCATAGTATTTATAAAAGTCTATAAATACGATGATTAATTTAAACTTATTCCCTCTTACTAATAAAAAGTTACACAGCGTGTATAGAGGGTGCATAAGATTTTTTCTACTGATAATCATTTTTTGACATAAGGCCTGTATAACGATGCTGTCATTTCCATACAAATATCTCTGTATAGACTCTGTATAGCGTGTGTGTAACTTAAAAACTCCTGTTTAACTATTCACACGTTGAACGCATGTTTAAGAAGTTTTTATTAGTAAGAGGGTTAATGTCTTGTCATTCCTTATTATTATATTATATATTTAACTTTGTAAGCAATATAAAGTTATTATTTAAAAAAAACATAAGCACATGGTAGCAAGCAAACACTAGAATTTCAAATTAGTACTTAAAAATCGAATGACGACGACTTCCGAGTTCCGAAGATCTGACCAATCAATCTTATGCACAGAGAAATAGTCATAGAAATAGTAATAGAGTCAAAGCTGTGAAAAAAACAAAATGATTCTTATATGTACCCCTAACTTTTACCCTCACCTGTAGTCAGAGTAAAACATGAAGTAAAGGGCTTCATATTTGCCTGATATTATAATGGCGAACGTGCAGGCAGAGCTGAAATGTAAGACCCTCGCTGTAATAATTGTTTGCACATCGCGTGAACCGGTGCAGTGCAAATAATGAACGTCTACAGCAAATGTTGGTGTTTGCCTTGTGTTCCAGGCTTTTTGGGTATTTTGACCTACTACGGGCGAAGCGAAGAGATTTTGCTGTGTTACATCCATACGAATATCGACATAAATAGACCTTCGTTCTTCAAGTAGCTTCTTGTCTTTTCAAGATTTAATTGCAAAACCGATTTTTTTGAACAAAGATAGTTTTAGATCGGGATAGGACATAGAATACTTGTAATCCCGGAAAAATTTACGGTTCCTTCTCTATAAACGAATTCTGGCAAAACGCAGTTGCGGGAATTTTCTACTCATTCATAATAATATATTTTTGTAATTATAATAATAATAAAAATTGTGTTCACCGTATGTAGAATGTTCATAATGTTCAACATAATTTTAAAAATAAAAATACATAATATTACGTACACATTCCCTAATCACGCAGCGCCGAAGCCTCCCAAGTCCCAACGGTTTTAATTAACCCCAGATGGGTACAAAATATTTATTGTAATGGATTCGAAACTTCTAGACTGTACATTATTTGACTAATTGGAATCATAACATTCTAGGATGTTAAATATTATACCAGAGGCACTTTAAAGTTTTGTGTTATTATGTTGAATTTGTTGCGACTTGCGGTGCGCTTCGACGGTGAAATTGATGTAGGTACGGTCTACGGAACTTGTTTAGGCAAAATGACAACATACCTAATAATATCTACTATGATATTGTGGGCCTTTGCGGCACTGGATGCCACAGGAATGACAATGTCAATGACAATCCTCACCGGAAGAAGCTTCCTAATGACACAACCGTCAGATTTGCTTTCGGCCACATGAAAACTTAGGCGTCTCCCAGACAGGCGCGGGCAGCGGTGGCGGTGGCGGTCAGTTGGATGGCTTGAGAGTTCTAAGAATGACACAGACACACGCGGTGGCGGTGACATGGCAGTACAAACAACTGACCGCCCGCCGCGCCGCCGCGACCGCCACCGCTGCCCGCGTCTGTCTGGGAGATAATTACGTTGCTTGTGTAACAGGTATGGCGAGCCTTGGTGAGCTGCTGTAAGTCTATTTTACTTATTGTTACCATATATAGGTCTACCAGAATCTGATGGCAATTTTTGACAGCAAATTTTCAAGAAAATATATCCTTGATCGTTGGATAAATTTTTATATTAATTGCATGTTTAACACACATAATCAGCCGCTATAAGAAAAAAATTATCAAAATGTTTTATTACAATTACCCTAGTATTGCTAGAGTCAATTCATTTTCTCACTTTTTGCCATCAGATTCTGGTAGACATTAAAAAAAAAAACAAACAAATTCATTTTGTTTGGTTTTACTTACCTTTTACATGCCGATCGTCATTCAAACCTTCAGTCAGGCTTCAGCAGGCTTCAGTCTAAAGAAAAGCCTTCGGCACGGGTATATGAATGTCTCTTTTTGCTTTAGTTAGCGGAAATAATTATAGTTTGTAGAAAGGACTCACGGCTCACTTCACACGGGTTCAGACGAACACCTGACTTCACGCGCTAATTGAGACAACTTTCAACTTTGTGCTTTGATAAAGAAGTTTTCAAGTCATTTAGACTGCTAGACTGTGAACACTTCTACAACTATTTATAATGGCATACGATAGTAAAATACTAAATTGACGTTTTCTAAGAGTGATCTAACTCTGAAATTTTGAATAAGTATTAAGTAATAATAACAATACTAAAACTGATCATCTAATAATATTACTATAAATTAATATAGTAACACCGCGTGTCTGACGTTTTGGTACTCGGTGGTTTAAAACGTTTATACCAATTTCGATCTAGTTTTTGTTGAAAAAAACTGATGTTCTTGTCTATAATTATTCATAATCATCGTCATTCGTCATCGTCATCATCATTAGTGTGCTTGCTCTTAGAAATTATATAAATGTTATTTACATTTAAGGTTTGTAAGCAATTTTTAATAGTCTACTATAAGGCAATTTTCTTCAAAAAACCTAGACAGATCACAGAACTCTACGAATTATATCGAAGGTGTATCAAAGGAGTCCTTTATCTGATGGCCGAGATCCAGGTGAATGGAGACATCTTTTCAGACGCCATTACTGTTTGTAAATAATTAATGACACACGTATGGGATATGTAGGTCGCACGAGTAACGGGGAAAGTAATTTCACGCAAGTATATCTATTAGGGGTATTTTGGGTATGTGATCAACTGCTTACGGACGAAAGAAAAGAAGGAATAAGGGGAAAACATGCTTGATTTTTGTAATGTTGGTTTTTCCCTGTTCAAACCCTCAAACTGATTAGAGACTTGTAATTATTGTAAAGCTAAAAACTTATTCAGCTAGCTTTTAATGTTAACTTGTATGGTCTAAGGGTTGCTATAGCCTATCCAAAATAAATAACTATATAATATGAGAAAGACGAACTTCGATAAACGTGTCTTACCATTTATATCTTTTTGCATTGACCAAAGCGATGGTAAAAAGGGAGTGGGTGTAATTCTGGTGAATCCTTTTTAAAAGGATTCACCAGAATTACACCCAAAGTTTAAAATGGGGAATCACATATTTTTAATTTTACCTCCTTTGGTTTGCTTTGAAGGAATGATATCATCCATATAATATTATTATATCACGCGGGGGAAACCCGCGAGCAAGTCAGTAAACAAAAAAGTTCATAAGAGTACTTTTATTACGGCGAGTGGCGCGTTCTGCAAACATTTGCCTGATCGATATATTTACCACTATTGAAATGGGGGAGGGGGGACACTTTATGTGATTAACAGAGCCAATAACTTTGTTTAACAGGCTGCAGCCCGCGGCTTTGTTTGCCCATAGGTATACCATGTATATCATAGAGAAGTGAGAGTCAATATGGCGGAAGTATATGGAACTGTACCGTAGGTGGCTACAGTATAATACTGAATAATATAATGTAGCCAGCATTGAATATAGACATCGGAATGTTAAGGCATAAAGCATGATCTAATAAATTACCACTACATACCACTCATACCCCAAAAGGTAATATAACATTGTGTGGAGATTTTCGGCAAATATTCGACATGCCACTAACCATATTATCCCATTGGTTCGAAATCTTTGACTTGACTCTGGCGTCCTTTTGTTGGACTCAATGTGTCAACACATTGGATCTCAGATTAAAATCGGGAAACTGTTAATAATTATTGTATTCTTTATTTATTTCGTCATCATACTTAAAATTTAGAAGTTAGTTCTTTCAAACTATCCAAGAGACGTAATAAGTAGGACAATATTTTAGAATTAAAAAAGACGTAAGTACCTACTCTTTTAATGAAAAACTATGAAATTATCTGAAAAAATACAAAAATATTATGACGAATTTTTCTCATCCCGTCCTTCGGAAGTCGGTTAAGCGTACATATTTAATATTAACCTTTTGCGAGTTCTAAAAATGCAGAGTAAAATATTCATTGGTAAAGTTCTTCACAAAATTTAGCGATGAAAAATTCCTCAGTTCTATTTATAAAAGGGTACCGGTCACCGGATAAAGTGGTTTGCCGGGGTTATAATATCGATGTGTATTCGATGATTACCAGCTGAGGATAAAGAAAAAAATAGAATATGTATGTATTTAATTTCTGTAGCAGATTATTTACTCCATAATTCCTCAAGTTTGAACTCTCAAGTTGTCGAAAAAAATTAGCTTCATATAAAGTCATTCAATTAATAGCATAAATCGAATTTTCTACGACACTAAGGTCATTAAACTCGATATTCCAGACATAACCGTGGGAGAGCCATGCTTCGGCACGAATGAGCCGGCTCGACCGGAGAAATACCATGGGCTCACAGAAAACCGGCGTGAAACAGCGCTTGCGCTGTGTTTCGCCGAGTGAGTGAGTTTACCGGAGGCCCAATTCCCTACCCTATTCCCTTCCATACCCTTCCCTATTCCCTTCCCTTTCCATCCCTACCCTATCCTATTACCGTATTCCCTCTTAAAAGGCCGGCAACGCACCTGCAGCTCTTCTGATGCTGTGAGTGTCCATGGGCGACGGAAGTTGCTTTCCATCAGGTGACTCGTTTGCTCGTTTGCCCCCTTATTTTATAAAAAAAAATCATAGTCGTAATGTAGCATATCATTATTCCGACAGCTTAGGTACTTCTTCTAATCTGTGGTATTTATGGGATAAAATGCATGAGAGGTAGGTATATCACCGTACTTCATCCTCGCAATTAATCATCATCAGTGTAATATACGACTTACGACCACAAACAATTAAAGCAAGCTATAAAATATTCGACGCGATAAATTTTTATTAAAACGCCGAAAAGCGCTGCTAATCTTTTTATGAGACGTAATTTTTTATTAATGTTATTGCGGCAATCTTTTACGAGAGTGCTACTTCAAATGTCCGTTCCCTGGTGGACATTTTGCGACGTCCATTAATAAAACAAATTAATATCGAGTGACAAGTGAAAAAGTACCTACTTGTCTCGAGACATCTTGTGATCTTTTTATAACACCAATAAGTGAGCGATTTTCTTCCTCAAATATGCAATTCAATATCATTTGGATAATTATTATTTATTGTGGCTATGCCACACATGGCTATATAGATAAAGGCAAGTCGAGCCACAAGAACGGACAAAATAAAGAGTCACTTTAGAGTTTAGAACAATTTCAAGCCATTTCGGAGTAACTTTTTTGGATGTTTTTTTTTTTTTTATTTATTTTTATTTATTTATTTGTTTATATCAGGCATCTAGGCCCATATTATAAATACCTTATAGACTAACATACATACAATTATATTAAAAACTAACACTAATTCTAAACACTAAACACTAAACACTAAACACGTATTGTCTGCGACGTGGGGCGCGACGTGTTCGGAAGTCGTCCTCGGAACCTCCTGTAGACGACTCCAATCGGCCAGAACTCCTCCTTCTCGAAGGTCGGCAGATGATGCGTCGGGACCCTCACCACAAAGGAGCTAAAATTGACTTTGTGGCGGGACTCCAAACGCTCGACCCTCAAGACGAAGTTTGTCTTGCTCCTGATGTAGTCCACGACCTGCTCCTCCGTCGTGGACCAGTGCAGCCTGGACACATACAGCGGCGTCGCGGGAGTCTCACGCCGCAACAGCTGCTCAGGTCCTTCCGGTGCGGTGCCGCGATGGTTGCGGACGACGGGTTTCTTCTTCCTCTCCACCTTTATAAACCCGTCATCATCGCACTTTCGGTCCTTTTTCATGAGAGGACACTCTTTTGCAGGAGCCTCCTTTTTCCCTTTGTTTTTCGAACGCAGGGGAGGAGGCGGGGGGCAAGCGGCGACACTTGCGTAATTCGGCCGCGGCTCCGTTGCAGGCGGGGCGCGGGTGGCGGGGGCAGCGGCGATGACGTCCTCGTGCGTTGACCCGTTTGAAAGTGCTGACGGACTGAACTCGAACGTCTGTGCACCGCGTCGGCGTGTGACGTTAGCGGCATCAGGTGATTTACATATTGAATTACCACTCTTTAATTGTGATAATTCATTACGTAGATCGCTGATCGTAGATTCTGATGCCTGCAGTCTACCTCGAACTTCGGTCAACTCTTCTTTCAGGCACCTGATGTCCTTTAAGAGGGTGACAACGTCGACATGGTCCAGCGTCACGGGCGGCAGCTTGTGCAGTTTTTTCGCTACAAAAGCCGGCACCTCGTCCGGATCCGTCTGCTTCAGCAAGGATATTATATCCTGCACGCTTCTTTCAGTTCCATCCCTCCGTCGCGATGGCATATTCGCACTCTGGCCGAGCGTCTCGTACAGTAACTGCTTTCCCTGGGCAACCTCCTCGCTGGTGAACGAGGACTTGCAGATCTGCAGTATGCTCACCTCGTCCATGGTGTCGATGGCGTGCTGGATGAACGCCAGCAACTCATTCGCCACGAGTGCCATGGTGACGTGCAGCGGCAATCAGCCGCGCGATTCGCGATAATATTAATTAGTATTTTAATATTAGCTGCGTGTGCATAACGTGGAGCACGACCGTCCGCTAGCTCGACACATTACACACTGATAATTGTTTTGCTCTACTTATTATAATTTCGCAAATATATGCGAGTTTATTACGACTAGATAATAAATGTGTTATCATTTATCAACTTGTGCTCAGAAACTAATAATAAAAAACAAAAAATCCAGATTTCCACTAATTCAATATCACTTGCGGGAAACTTTAGTCATATACGAAAGAAAAATACATAGGTTGATTTTCCAGGAAAAACAATAATACCATATTCGACGGAATGAAATTTAAATGAAAGCTTTCATATCATATCCGCGCAAACGGATCGCATTAAAAATGAAAGGCCAAGAGCCAAGAGGTCGGTCAGGCCTTCTCGTCAGGCTCAACCTGACGCCGTCACGACCCTCGTCATGACAGAATACTGATGATTAATTATGTACAATTGTGAATCAGTCTCCCAAATCTGTTTTTCTCGTCATAAATCCACGACTTTTTCCACTTCTGTTTTGACGTTATTCGATAAACGTCACGTTCCTGATGGAACCGAAAATAAAATTGTTTTGTTTGATGCTGAGCAAATACAAGGGTGATATTTTTTTTATTAACTTGTACAACCCACATTTGTTACCCTTACGCCAGTCTGGGCTGAACTTAATCCATACTAATATTATAAATGCGAAAGTGTGTCTGTCTGTTCACGCCCAAACCGCTGTACCTATTTTGCTGAAATTCGGTATAGAGATATTTTGAGTTTACTTTGAGTCCCGTCCCGGGAAAGGACATAAGATACTTTTTATCCCGGAAAAATCTACGGTTCCAGCGCAATAAACGATTTTAGGCGCAACGGAGTCGCGGGCGTCATCTAGTAAATAATAATTGAGGAATGATTTTATTATCATGTTATCGCGTTCTTCATATTTACAAAAAAGCTCAATTATTGTAAATCCCCTTTAAATGGTAATTAAAATGGATTTTCACGCAACTTTAACTATTAACATAATATAATAGGGTTATTCAAGGAAGCGCACAGTTTGACACTAGAACTAGTTAGATAATAATTGTACTGCAGATTTCTTGAGCTCTGGGAATATGCAAAACGTCCGACGCAGACGCTCCTCCTGGAGGAAAATCCTCACCTAAATAGAATTAAGCGAAACGTCTCTAACAACTGCATTTCAGACTTCACAGGAAAAGGAAGGGACATAATAATATCTAAGAAAGATGCCACATTGCGTTGCGGCGTTGGAAATAATGGATGCTGCGTTGATGCAACGCTCGTCGACACAACATAAGACCTCCGGGCTCCGAATGATGCCACATTGCGTTGCGGCGTTGAAAATAACGCATTGATGCGTTGTGGTGACGCGCGTCGACAGAACATAATACCACCAACTTGTCACCACGCAAGACATCAATGCGGCATAATAATATTAAGATAACTGATAAACTGATAAGTGATAACATGTGGTACCTAGCGTCAAAGCTGTCTGCTGTAGTGACGGAAAAAGTGATACTTTAAGGGGAGGTAGTACAAGAAACGGATGATTTTCTATATAACAACGGACTTGAAAATCAGTGCGTCGAGGTTCGGTGCAAATTTCCGAACAGTGAAAATTAAGTCTGCGATAATACAACGGAGTTTAAAATTTCATAATAAGAGAGACGATACCTAATAAAGGCATTCAAACTTTACCTTAAAATTTATTTTACAAGAAGAAATCTTCTTGCGCGGTGTTGGGTTACTATTCGTAGGTAACAAATCTGTACCACGTGCTAGGTAGTAGTGGCTGCATGACAGCGAAGAAGCCACTCCCCAGCACCAAGCGCCGGAAGAGACGCGGAGCTCCCTCCGACAAGGCTCGGCCAAAAGAGCCTGGAGCCGGCAACGCTGGGGTTAGTCAGCCCCAGCCCGCCATGGAGGTGGAGCCATAGGCCCGTGGGCGGTTGATCGGGGGATCACCGCCCGCGCGAAGGGCCCCGAGATGAAAGCTCCTGAGTTGCCCGACTGACGGCCTAGTGTAATCAGCCGCCGCAACAGAGATGAGCCGGACGCGGCAGCCGGCAAGCGCCGTGAGGACGCGGAGTTCGACAACAGAGTACCCGTGTCCCACGTCTGGAAGGAGGGCATGGGGGGGTTTTAGTGGGTAAACCTCGTGCAGGGAGTCCTACATACCCCCGCCCCTTCCCCCGAGGGGGTGGGGGATACGTAACGTATTTCCCAAAAAAAAAAAAGGTTACAAATCAGTAGATATGCAATTTTAGCCTCTTTTTGGATTCCACACAAAGTAAGTTCAGAGAATATAAAACAAAAATAAAATTTCTGCATTATAATAATTTATTATATTCATTATTCATTATTCATTATATTCATTATTCATTATCAGACGACTTCTGTGGCTCAGTGGATAGCACGTTGGTAACACAAGTCCTTCAGGTACTTAGCATGGGGCCAGACTGACGTGGTGTGAAGCGTCCATAGATATTATTATAAAAAAAAAAAAAAAATTATTCTCTGAAACAGTGACGTTTCAGAGAATATAATACAGAAATTGTATTTTTCTGCTCATAGCTTAATGTGTTTAATATAACGAACACGTTTCAAAGATAGAAATTCACATTTGAGGCAAAGGACATTGACCATTTTAGTATGGACGTTGGACCAAGTGCTGCCCAGCATTGAAACCTACTGCATAATGTTCTTTACTATAATACTAGTCCGTAACCCAGAGCGCTTCAAAATCTATCCGAGGAGTATCGAGAAAAAAATTATTTATTTTATAGTTTTTACATTGACAAAATCATTATAATCTACTGGTGATTTATTAAAAAAAAGACGGCAGGGATTATAAACAATGGATTTAATTATTACCAATCAAACATATTATTAATCTTTCATTTATTCGCCATCTATGAACTATGATATAAATAATTTTATTTTATCGACAATGATGTGGATGACGATTGATTATTTTGTTGAATGATGTCATATCATATGACAAACATTTATTCCCTATGACATGGCATACATTATTATGTTTATCATATCAAAGGGGATATATTATTTTTGTCATAATATGATTGACATCAATCAACAAAATAATCAATCATTATCCACATCATTGTCGATAGTAATTGTAGATATATAGTATTTATAATATCATAGTATTTAACAACATAATTATACAATACAGATATAACAATGTATGCAGGTAAAGACAAGCCCAACGTGTGTGAAAGAGATAGACACATACCCATGAATATGAGCAAGCGAGACTTTTTATTTCTCGCAACTCTCGCTGTGATTTTGTTGTGCAGACTGCAGCCGACAACTCCTAGTAAAAATAACTGGTTATCGAGACTAGCGATGTCGGAACCGGGCCCAGGAATAGAATATGTCACAGAATAATATTTTTTAACGTAAACATTAAAGAAATATATTAAATATCAACACTTAAAACACTAAAATGCCATAATATAAGTTTGTAGGTATTTTGTAATTCCGTGGATGTTTTTTTTTTTAATATTTTTTTTTAATGTCTATTAATGTAAGGATAAAAATAGAAGTAAAACCATAACTGGGCAGCACTTGGTCCAAAACGGTCAATCTCCTTTCTACGCTTTTCAATTATTTCTTTAATGTATTTTGCGAAGTTCCAGTGTAGAATACTAGCGATTAGATTTTAGAACATACAGTTTGATGTCATATTGTTTGGTAGACATGATCGAAAATGGTTTGAAATGGAAACGCAATTGTTGATGTAAAATACCTTTTTTTTATTTTTTATATTTATGAATTATGATCAAGCGCCCCAGAGCATCACGACTCACGAGCTGCATGGCTGCTCCTTAGCGCTGCTACTTTTACAGTGATTACTATACAGTACAGTATACACGGGACTCATACACACTTACACGTCCTAAAGGCTAAAGTATTATCACTAATTAGTTTTGTTACACCCTGTATATAACTTGTATTACAATTCTAATAATAATAATTCATAATAAGACAAAATAATTGTATTACAATTATTTGTCGTTTAAAAATTCAAAGGAGTTTTTGTTGCATAAGATTTTTTGTATATATTATATATGATTTAAGAGCACGGCACTCTACCTCCAATATACTCCAACTTCAAACACCAAAGAATATAATTTTACTCATATACCCTTTCTCCATACCTCCATTAGTACTCAACAAGACCTAGGCATTTTAATCCAAGTCTCGGGCTGTAATTATGTACTTCTTTATATACACGCCTTCTTAGTGTTAATTGCGGCATTTATCCGAAATGAGAATTCTCGCCAAAGTAACGGGGTTAAGAAGCCGCGGAGGCTGACATTAATGCTGAACTATTTATTAGGCTTTTAACCTAGGACCAGCTTTAGACCACCGAGAATAGAAACGTAAGCTAAAGCAATATAATTAAATATCGCAATGTCGAATGTCACGTCAAATGTCAATGTCAAATCTGACTATAGAGTTCTTTCAATGCTCTGACTTATCTTAGCCTCCTGCTCCTGCTGTAAAGAAAGAACAGTTTAAAATGTAATTTTTTACCCACAGACTTGCCCTAAGACCCAATCCCAGTAGAGACTTCAATTTTACGGCCTGTCTCGTTACTAGGCAGTAAAAGTACAGACCATAAAACTCACAACAGGCCAAGTTTAATTTAACCAAACACGTTCGGGGGACCCCGACGTCGAAACCGAGGTCCGCCATTTTGAATTAAATAAAATATTTCCTTGTGGCTTGTACAGTGTACACCCTGTATATCCCAGCGGATGTTCATTATACAGAGTGGTGCCGATATTACGTTTTAAATTAATTACAGAATACCTGGTTTCGTAATAAATTGTATAGACTTTGCAACGACGTGCGCAATAAATCGTGAACTTTTATGTTTTTTGTCCACTGTGGGCTGTGGCCGTTGATGGGATTTGGGAGTTTACAAAAAGCACTGAATGAGTTATATTTGCCTATTATAAACTTGTAATGATTCATTCAGTTTTAGATGGTTCTTTAGTATTTGATGTTTGATAATTTAAGCATTTCGATAAATTGTTACTAACTATGTACTTTGCATTATCGTCTTCAAAACTCAGTATGTTGTTGTTGTTTTTTGGGAGACATAAGGACTTATGTTTCTTGACAGACAAGCACAAAACATTGCACAAATATAAAATAAAGGAGTAAATTATTAAAGGAATTAAGGATATATCGTCATTATTTATTCGATCTATTCTTAAAACTATGTACCTTGAACCTTTACCTAGAGAGTTAAAGTAATAAAACCCATTACCCACGACAGTTGAAACATCCGATAAGTTCGCCGTGACAGGCCTGTCGTAATCAAGCTGAGTCAGTGTTGTCACGTCAGATGGCGTGTTGTCACGTCGTGTCGTGTCAGATAGCGTGTTGTATCGCGTCGGTTGACGTGATGGAGCGTCGGTAAGCGTGTCGGTGTCAGATTGTGTCGGATAATGGAATTGCGAGTTAACTTTAAGATGAATAGTTTCTGACTTGTCAATCATTCTGTTATCGCCTCAATCCAGGTTATTTGATTTGGATCAAATCGGTAGACAAACAAACAGTATAATAATAATAATAGCTCCCACACCGGTTTTGGTGACGGTGGCCGGTTTCATTGAAACCAGGCCAGGTACGCAGTAGTAATGTTATAGTGCCCAGGTGTGTGCGCAGTACACAAGAGCACTCTCTATTCATTTACTCTCATGGGACACACCCAGTGGGACGGCAGACCGACACGACCGGCGCGGCGAGAGATCAGGCGCAGGACCGACTTTTTACATGCCCATCCGACGCATGGATCATCTTACTTGTCAGACAATCTGGTGATTATAGCCTGCATTGTCCTATTCACTAGACCACGGAGTGACGGAGGCGTTAACGTTAACTACTGAATTAAATGAATGAAAAACATACGTGTGTCACTCGGGGACTGCATGCCGCGGTAAAGCTATTGCATAGTATTTTTATGCAATCATAATTCACATACGTCTAGTCACACGTACACAAATACCGTGCCAGATTCTGGTAACGCCGCACCGCTGTCCCGGTCGGAGTGGGGTGTGTTAGGTTTTTTCGTTACGGAATTTCTTGATTCGGTCGCCGCGCTCAGAGCTCGCGATAAAAGCTATGCAATAGCTTAAAAGTCTATTTATTATTCTATATTATCTGTTCTCTATGATGTTTCGATGTTAGACAATATCTAAATTAAGACCTTTTAAATTATTGCCCTTCATTATTGCTATTAAGAGATTGCGAACTTCTCGAGGAGCATATCTAAAATTCGACTACTTATACTTCATAATCATGGTTGTCCAATATCACCCAATGAGAAGGAAGGTCCTTAGGCCTTAACCTGAAAATTAAAAATCAGATAGATAAAAAAAACAATCTGTAAAAAATAAACTGAAAACGCAATTTAATCTTATGTAAATACCGCATACCATGGCAAAAGCTGTAAAATAATGGAGATGGGCTATTGTTGAGCTGTCGGAAGCTATTGCCCGTGGGCCGGCTCACCGGTTACGTCACAGCTGAGTTAGCACAAAAGGGCACAATGAGTAAAGCTGTGTAGCTTTTGAGATAAACTTATGTGAAACTATGTGCAGAAACGGGCTTCTTTAGCAGGTTATACGTAATATAATGACAATATTATGGATGGTTAGTTTGTTTGTTTGTTTCCGAATACCCGAAAGTATTTGAATATACTGAATTTATTTAAATCAATTTTTGTAGCTATAATATTAAAAGGATACAGGAAAAGACGGAAAAATTATTTGTGATCTTGCAATTATTAAAAATGATAATGAAACCCAAACTTTAATTTTATTGCAACACGGGACATTTCTAACGATCTATCTATACTATTCATTAAAATTGACAGGTCAAAATACCACGTGCATTGTGCATGGCCAATATAATTACGCTTCTTTTTGCTTCGTCACAGTCGGGTACAAACTCTATGGCCAACGGAATCTACCGCCGATTGAAAGCACAAAGGGAAGCTTTTAAGCTTACATAAAGCACAGAAAAATATAATCGTTGAGCGCTTTTGTCAAGCTGTAAATATAGGACAGAGCTTGTTTGCGGCAGATAAACCGTGATGATAATCGATTTTAACATTTTTAGCTAGACACCGGTAAATATTATATATTTTATTCAAAATGGTAACCATTAAACGACTGTTGACTTGTTAAATTGTAAATGTCATGTATTTTATAGTATGTTTCAATAATCACAAATAAAAATACTGTTTATTTGCTAACAACACAAACATTTCTCGCAGTGACGTGTGTGAATATTATGGTTTTTTATACGCTTTTTATTAGCTTCACCTGTATATTTACAGAAAAATTCCAGATAACAGTTTTGTCGTAAGAGTAAAATGATAATAATTTTGTTTAAAATCTAAGAGTAGGTTAATAGATCTTTTATGAAATAAAAGAAAATCATTATTATTTCTTACAGAGAAACTCTTCTATGCCTACAGGCAAACAACCATAGAGTGCAAGAGCGTATTTTTTCTCGGCTCAATTTATCATTGGTCTATTTGCTGAAATATTACTCTGGCTGAGGGAGTTTCGTCCAGTTGGTAAACATGGGCCTTATAGTGACGTCACTGAGGGCTTGATAACACTTACCCGTTACCGAGTAGAGTTTTTGGAAATTCTACCCCCAAGGGGGTGAAATAGGGGTTGAAAGTTTGAATGAAAGTCCGTCATTTCTTGAGTTAGAAACATGAAAGTTATTGACGTTCGCTTTTGACGTTTGCTTATATATGTCCCGTTTTGACCCTTTGTATAAGGATCCACAAAAATGGAAAACTATACATCTTTGTTATTTTACTATGTTAACGCGGACGAAGTCGCGGGCAACAGCTAGTATATACATAAAAATTAAAAACCAGTAGTGTCGGGACGACACGTCGTCTGCTGCAACTTCATATATTATGTAGTCGGCTTCCGTGGACAAAAATGTCCAAAACAAATCGAACCCATCGCAGAAATTAGGACGTTTTATACCCCGATTGTATATTATGTGTTTATCTCCTATAAATGTCATAAAAACTATAAAATGTTACGATCCTCGTAATGCTTAGAAATATTTTATCTCGTCTCTTTATGGAGTCAAGCGATCATTATTTGGAAAAAGAAATGAGCAAAGAAATATGAACTGTATATCGAAAAGATAGAGTTGACTTTTCTGGTAGAGATAAAAAGATATCTCTCTGCCGAATAGCATTTCATGTAATAATAAGCTCAAGTGATACGAATATGACGAATTAGGAGATAAAAAGCCTTATAATACGTTACTGCTGTTGAACACTTTCATAATTTTTATTAATAGCAGTAGAATTAAACAGTTAAAGAATCGAAAGATATGACTAGTCTTTTAAATGAAGAGTAGCTAAATAATTTTTCCTGTTTTTTCCACATTTTCCACTGTGTCTTCTTTCCTATTGGTCGGAGCGTGATGTTTTGTAGAGAAATGAACTATCAATATTATAATAGTTGATAAAAATACTTCTATCAGAAACGACTCATTTCAAATTGAATCTGAATTTCTATTAATCTACCAAAAAATTGAATCTCCACCGTGACAGCTTTTCGGCTGCCGTGACCAGGATTCGAACCTGGGTTACTACGGCCACAACGTAGGGTCCTAACCACTAGACGATCACGGCTGTCGGAGATATGACCGCTCGGCCGAAAGTGCCGATCGAGTTACTGGTACTTTCGGCAAAATTACGCAAGCGCGATAAAATTATTGCGATTGCATTGAAAACCGGTTTTAAAATCCATACTGATTTATAAAACTTGTTTTTAAATCCATACTGATGTATAAAAGATAAATGCAGATGTACCTACGTCTGTCTGGAACCTCTTCATGTTCTAAAATGGAAATAGGATATTTTATCCTTGAATAGCGTACCTAATTGTTTATATTTTAAATTCAGTGCAACAGTTACGGATAGACGGACAGATCGACAGACAGACAAGATAGCAAAAGGGTTTTTATTATTTGCGTACGGAACGCTAAACAGATGAAAGTAATGAGAAACTTAACATTTATTTTCGCGTTTATAAAATTTTAATCTCTCAGAAGTTTTTAATGGTGGACTCTCAGACAGCTTAAGTTGATGACTCTCTGCTCTATATCGGTTTACAAATTATAATCTTGTATATTTTTGTAGAAATTAAATATTTACACTATTTATTTAAACCCTTTCTTTTATTTTAAATAAATGTTTACAGGATATGCTACGAGAACCACGTATATCCCGCGGCAAAAAGTACTCTATGTCCTAACTCCTATAGCCTGGTCACAGGTCAACTCTATATAATTTATCTGTGCCCATCAAAATTAGTCTATCACACTGACATATAAATTATGGTCTATCAATTATTATTATTGTGTCCAATTGGTTCATAGTATGTTTTAAAATAACACAAAATAAAGCTTTACCTTTTTTTATTTTTCATAATATGGACGTTTTTGTCTAAAAATAAATTATTTTTATTTTATTTAAGTATATTATTTTACCTCGTTATGTTATGATAACATGTAAGTAATTCGCAACTGTTAAATAACTTCCAAGTTAGAAAATCTATAGACCATATTTTGCACAAGTGCTACCTTCTTTACATCACTTGCTAATTTAGTTTTTTGTGTCGAATACTATTTAGTATTTGTCCATAATTATTTCATAAAAACCAATAATATCTAAATCAATAAAAACATAAATTTATAAAAATGGAAAAGAAATTTTCGCTCCACGTTTGTTATAACCATACAAAACCAATTTCTGTATCGTGCAATCAAGAGGAAAACTACAAGAAAGTGTGCTTATTACCAGAAGCGTAATTAGCAGAGATCCTCCATCACAAACTTCCCCGATCTCGTTATAAAAATATGGAGTATCCCTGAGGTGCTGTTAGAGTTTTCTTAGTTTTTACACGATGGAGTTAACACTTAAGAATTAACATTCTTAAGTTTAATTAAACCTTGGTCGGTTTTATTTAAAGTTAATTACGTTTTGAGGTATATATAGTTATGTACTTACCGTAATGTCGATATAGGTATCTAACGCGATGAGAACTACCCATGTTTTTTTCCGGTACTCAAAGTCAAAGTTACTACACTTAATTAAATAAGGGGCAAAAACGTAACAGACTGTACTCAACTTCCTTGGTATTGAAAACTCGATTACTTATTTCGTTGGACGCCTATATTGTCATGTTACAAACTTTAAATACCGAATGTCCCTTTCTAGGACTCAAATATCTGCATACTAGATTTCATACAAATCCGTTAAGCAGCCAGATACGTATTCGCATCTCTATTAATATGAAGTATGCACACATAACCTTATTTCAACCTGCAACCGAAGCCTTGCTATGATTTACAGGACAATTTATGACCCCCAAACGGTCTCATAATGGGACGCTATTTAACTCCAGGTGGCACAGCCTCCTTATTATGGAGACAAATCATTTTAGCACACAACGATTAGTCTCAATGGTCCATGTTTAGTATTGCTTAGCCATAATGTCAATTAGCCATTTATAATAATACAATATAAATAATTTAATATATAAATTTAATATATAATATATAAATAATTTACATATGGAATCCCGTAGTGATGGCAACCTTTTAATGATTATTTCACATCCCATACATACAAATTATAATATAAGAGCATGATATCGACGTTTTCACGAACGAATTAAAAAGACAACAACCATGGCCTATTTTCAAAGTGTAATCGGGAAGGATGCGACTGCTGCAAAATCGTATAACTTAGACTATCATTAAATAACTATAAAAATTGTTACCATGATTAAAAAGCTGGGTGTAACTTGCACAATCGACGTAGACTATGAGCAATTATCCACGGATATTGTCCCTACAGTATACACTATACGTTCCTTATCGTTTGGTCTATCTATTAATAATAATACTCCCCACACCGGTTTCGGTGACGGTGGCCAGTTTCATTGAAACTAGGCACAAGAGCACTCTCTATTCCTTTACTCTCATAACCCAGTGGGACGGCAGACCGACACGACCGGCGAGAGATCAGGCGCAGGACCGACTTTTTACATGCCCATCCGACGCATGGATCATCTTACTTGTCAATCAGGTGATCAGCCGGCATTGTCCTAACCAAACTTGGAAATTACAAGTTTCCAACGCGGGAATCGAATCCACGACCTCCGAGTCAAGAGCGACGCTCTAGACCACTGGACCACGGAGGCGTTAGTTCTATCTATTGGTCTATCATAGGCTGACATAGAGGTCGCATAATATAGCCGTTGGGTAATAGAATGTCCAATATCAATGTCTTGTACAATCGTTACAGTTTTTGTGGTCAAATTGCGCAAGCGACAAGTGAAAGTATACCAAAAGGAATGGCTACTGGTTATTGACCATCAGCATCTATATCTCCGACAGCCGTGATCGTCTAGTGGTTAGGACCCTACGTTGTGGCCGTAGTAACCCAGGTTCGAATCCTGGTCACGGCAGCCGAAAAGCTGTCACGGCGGAGATATATTTTTGGGAAATTAACCTAGTATAATAAATACATTTTGTGGTACAATTTACGGAAAAACTATCACGCCTATTGATTTGTGCTTTAACATAGTAATTTTATTTATAAGTAGATGTGTTATTATCAGACAAGGTTTTAAATATGTCCAATGTAGATGTGTTATCATATTCAGTCAGCCAATTAAGTGTGACGACGCGAGCCCTCACAAATCTCGGCTTTTAGCTAGGTCATTACGGCCAACAAATTAGGGCAAATAATATTGGAAAGTCTATTCAAGTACATCATACATCATATTATCTCAATTCTCATCGAATACTTTAGTTTCTCCTTAATTGTTCCATGTATCTTATGGGATATAATGTCCGGAACCACAACCGGAAGGGAGGTCATAATTTTGAATGCGGCAAAATCAGACATTTTTAGAGGTGTCAACCTTTAGTTATAATGTCTCTATAAAACGTTCAAAATCTCTCTATCAATAAATTTAAAAAAGTAGCAAAAGAACGTTTGTGTGCAAAAGCTTATCATAAAATGAGTGACGACAACACACCATGGGAATAGGGTGGTTCCTACTGGCTATTTTTTTATATTTCCTATTGTAAATCGATATAAGCCTATTGTTAAAGTATAATATTATGATTTTTTTATTGTAATTTTCCATATTTTTAGTAAAAGATGGCCCCGTGCGAGTTTCTTACGCCGGTTCTTCTCGCCGCCCGCTAGTTCCCGAACCGGTGGTAGGCACCTTCGGAAACCACCACCATCGACGTTTGGAAAATTTTTGTAAAAAAAATACTCTGAATAAAAACTATTTTGAATTGATTTGATCTATTTCTTTTCTAGTTCTAGTTCTTCATCTAGGTATATTAAATTTCGCTTTTCTATAAAATAACGAAAAGCGTAGCTAATATCAATGAAATTACTATAATAATCAGTGATCGATAAGGATTAAGAAATCGTTTATTAATTCGGAATTAATTAACAGATATACGTATTTAAATATAGTTAATTAACAATTAAGGACGTAATTATTGTAAATAACTCAAGTGTGAAAATTAATCAGAGATATTTTATATTTCATGTTGTTCGCACATAATATGTTAACCCTCTTACTAATAAAAAGTTACACAGCGTGTATAGAGGGTGCATAAGATTTTTTCTACTAATAATCATTTTTTGACATAAGGCAACGATGCTGTCATTTCCATACAAATTTGTATGTATAGACCATGTATAGACTCTGTGTAACGTGAGTGTAACTTAAAAACTCCTGTATAACTATTCACACGTTGAACACATGTTTAAGAAGTTTTTATTTATTTATTTATTTATTTATTTATTTATTTATTAGTAAGAGGGTTAGTGTTTACCATTAGTGTTGATAAAAATAGCATTAGCAATAATAATTAATTGTGAAATGCCCATTAGCAATTATTAAATTAATCGTACTTGCTAAAAAATACGATTGCTAATATTATCGTAAGGCCGTGTCCCCATCAGACACGGCGCGGCACGGCACGACGCCGCCAACTTGCACGGTACGGCGCCGCACCGTGTCACGGTGCCGCGTACGGTGCGTCCCTATTCAGTCGATATTTGCGCTCAAACGAGAGTGCTTGTCTGGAATCTGGATATGGATCGCGAAAGAATTATTCTCTTGTTGTTACTAATAGCCGAAGATTAAAAAAGAAACAGAAACAGAGGAAATTTTGGGTAAATCCATATATTTATACAATGAACCCAGACGGAAGTCATTTCAGAAAGAAATATACAGCGCTAAAATTAAGTGGGAATAAGAATTTTTTTGAATATTTTAGAATGACCAAACCAAAATTGTGTCCAAACTCGTTTAAGTTTGGACACAATTTTTGTTCGGAAGTTTCACCAGAATAGGGGTGCGCGGTGCACCGTTTACGGTAGTCGGCACCGTGTTCACGGTGCGGCGCCGTACCGTGCACGGTGGCGGCGTCGTGCCGTGCCGCGCCGTGTCTGATGGGGACGCGGCCCAAGTAGCAATAGTCTGCGAGCACAATAAAAATCACGTCCGCGCTGTTTCACACCGCGGTGCTAACTAGTTGTTTTTCACTCGATGCAAAATAATACTCGACGCGAAAAAAATCTATTCTACCCTTCAATAAAGCTAATATACAATTAATGCAGTTGACGATCATTTTAAACGTGGAACGCAATATAACCCTTAAACGGCGACGATTTTACCTTGTTACGTACGAGGTAAGGTGGGGTCTCCCGCGCCCCATTGCCCCGTCTCGGCAGTTCGTCGGTTTGTTATCGAATTATGTTTGCACGGTCGATTTGCCGACGTCGTTACCTCGACGACGAGTAAATTGACCTGAAAGGTGCGCCCAAATTACACTTCCTAAGAGTTTTGTGATGATGTTAACGCTTTCATCGCTGCGAGGTAAAAATATTGCACTGTAGTCAATTTTTTTCTCTTATTCCGCTTATTGGTGAGCGGGGATCTAAGTGGCAGGTGGCTACGGCCAAGCTACAACTTTAAAATATATGCTAGTTGTAACTTACTACATTTTAAATTCTGCAAGCGTCGTTTAAATCGAGAATAACACAGAAAATAGTCTAAAGATAAAACCTGAGAATAAAATTCCAGAATACAGAATAAAAGTTTAGTAATTTCCCTCCAAATCCGAAATAATTAAAAAGTAGCCCGAAAACTTTTAATAGACTTTCCCGAACTTTGGGGAAAAATCGTTTTGTAAACTTAATTCGTATATTGGATGTGCGAGCTCTGTTAGTGCCATCAAACTTCAAAGTAAGTATGTAAATTTAAGTGCTTATCTCTGATAAGGGTTTATACTTTATACTTTTAGTTCAACGAATGAAATATTTCAAAATATGAAAAATAAAATTTACTTACTAATGTTTTAAATATGGGTAATAAAGACATTATTTTCACAGTGAATACAAAGTTCTAATTGTCTTCATTTGGCACATAATATGAGAGGCCCTTTTTTAGACAAAGTAAAAATAGTTAAATAATAAACACTTCATCAATACCTTAATGATCAAGAGAGTAGTATGATACTCGTAGACTTTACTCGTATATCCGACTTCATGAAATCGTTATGAACGTAGTCTTTTCTAAACTACATCCTATCTCGTATGTAAAACTAAAATAGCGTAATAAGTACACCCGCTTTATTTTAATTACACCACCACTCACGAATGCAACAGAGTAACAGTTTTATCCCGCAATTATTTTAATTCGCTCCTGCAGCTGGTTAAATATACCTTATACTCGAGAACGAGATACCTCGTTACAACTCGCGACTCCCTCTTTCCCTCACTCATTAGTATTTGGACTTCATTATTTGTTACACATTTTAAAGGTGTTGCAGATGCTTTGTTTGTTTATGATAGCGATAATCGCTTTAATTATTAATTTTAATCTGCTATGGAGCAGTAGCAAAATTAAATGCATAACAACTCTCGATTCAATACTCTTTGTCAAAGGAATCAAATTGCAAAATATGGAATTAAAAAAAACAAAAAGTCTTTATTAAAAAAACATAATTTATAGCAGCCCGCCAAACTGCATAGCATAGCGGTGTGTCGTCGTTTTAAAACTTTTTGTTTTCCAATTATTGATCTAATTACTGAAAGTCGCTTACAATCTTTAATGACATAGATATAATTTGGCTGATATATGAACAAGTACTTAGAACACCCACGATCATGCCGTCAGCTTTCAAACAAAAAAAAACTGGCGTTTGGACGGTACGATCAACGATGCCACGGACAGACAGACAAAGACGTCAAACTTATAAAATCCCTCTTTTTTGTCAGGGACTAAAAATCTTATTTAACTACGTAACTGTCATTTTTATAATCTGAAGATATTATTAAAAGTAACATTTAAGTCTAATGATGTATGGCCTTTATAAAATAAAGATTAAGAAAAGAAACATTTAAGTCAAAATGCAGAACATGCAAATTGTCCCAAAGTTACAATGATCTCTGGGCGTTTATGTCCCGAAACCCGCTTTGTGTTATTCAAAAAACTCCGTGCATATTCGTGTTAATTTAAAAAGTTACCGCAACTTTATACATGTATTATATTGTGAACACAATCTGTTTACTAAGTTTGACGTTTTGATACAGCACACAAACAAATTTCGATTTGCGGGGAAAAACAAAGTTGTATAAAATATACGGGCATTATAACTCTCTTTTAGACCTGTGTCCGCCAGGGTTGTCGACAACGGGAAAACGAAATGTTTTTGAAATTAGGCAGAGACATTTTTATATTATTTATATTAAAATTAAATAGATTTGTTGAAATTTTAACTGACTTAGAAAAAGGCAGATTATTATCAAATTTTATGTATATTTGTATATGTATGTAATATTCCCAGAATTGCCCGGAAACCCAAAAGTTGTAAACGGCTAGTTCTCCAAGTCATAGACTGTATATCTACCTTACTTCAAATTAATAGATATCACATTTACTTTTCCACAGCTCTCCCTCCGTCAAAAAACGACTGCAAAAGTTTGTCATATTTCCTATTTAGAACAAACCTTTTGATTTGCCTTAAGTACGCCATCAAATAACAGTAGGTAACCCTACTAGACGTCTCATTTCAAGACCCCCGCTGTTATTAATCGTTAGGTCGTTCCAACAAATAACTTTGTCAATTGCGACGAAATAGATTGTATTGTGGTCTATGATTTATTCACGGCCAGTCTCGATTAAAGTTGAGAGCTAACGTAGGTCGACCAAGTCCAAGTTTTGTAGAACGTGAGACGAATATGTTTGCATCAAACTATTGCAATACAAAGTTTATGGGTCTGTTTCACCACTTCCTGATAAAGTGCGGGATAGCCGCTATCCACAACTTATTTGACAGATTCTCCATACTCTATCTGTTAATTTAAGTGGTGGATAGCCTATCCGACACTTATCAGGAAGTGGTGAAACAGGCCTTAACAGTTCTCGAACAAGAAATTGAGACTGATTTGTCATATCTTATGTCTCTACTGTTATACTACAACAACCAATCAATTCATCTGTGTGTGTACTTGTGTGCGTGTATTAAAAAAAGTTCCCCTGTAATATTAACAATAGTTGTACGGTTTTGGATTTAATTTAAAGGCGAAGTTCGAAAATTTAATTAAATACGAAATATAAAGAAGCAGCTTCTAATAGTAGTGGTAGTGGATATAAGCTTTTAAGACTTCTCAGTATTCAAAAGGTTACATAAAATCAAAGAGAAAACCCTTAGTTCTGTCTCACAATAAAGACATAATATTTCAGTCATCAGCGGTTTCCGCGATTTTTCAAACAGCGCAACTACTCAGTAAATACCTTTAGTTAAATTACGCAGGCCCTAGGGCTTCCCCCCTGAACCGGCGACGCCCTTGTCGCATCCGCCATTAAAGTCACACAGACAGATGCACTAATGACGTCTGCTCGCGACGGGTGCCCGTCGAAGTGTGCGGTTTTTGTTTGTGTCTGCGCGACGGCGGGTAGTCGGGAAAAAGCTACGCGTAATGAACGCGAGAGCTCACAGTAAGCACTTCTAATTACACATTTTTACTATTTTTTTTTACTCGACAGCGAAACCAAAAGGGAGGTTATTGTATACAGGGTGCAATTAAACCTTCCTGCGAAATTTTTTCCAGGGCTTAGGTATCATTAGGAGAGTCCATTTAACCAAAAAAAATTGGGTGTTATACTTTTTTTATTGACATATTTTATCCCATTTAAAATCGTTGCAGAATGGTCACTCGCGGCGCGCGGGAATGACCGCCGACCGGGGGTAACGCGGCGGGGAGGCGCGCGCGCGGGGTCACATCTGCATCACGCGCGGGCGACGCGTCGTGTCCATTAATTGTAGTGTTTTTTGGGATAACTTTCGGAAGCTATTTCTCAACATTTTAGTACTGAGTGATTATAAAAGAAAAAATATGTGTATTGTTATTTTTAACAAGGATCAATATTATATTAAAATTTGGCAGGAAGGTATAATTGCACCCTGTATGGATGTGAGCAGAGGAATCGCATGATAGAAGCGCCCATGGATGATTATAACGCTGAAGCGAGGTAAAAATGTGTTTCCTCGACAGTCGGCATATTGAAATAATACAATGGTAGGTGCAAGACGAGCTATGACACTAAACTACAAAGGAAGTCACAAAATTACATACCTATTTCACATAGTTTAAAACAGTTCTTATAGCAATATTCAACAGCATTATAGCAAGCAAAAAGCAATGTTTCTACTATTGTGTTGATGCACAAAGAGTATTGACTTCTAAGGCATTAAATAGATATTCTGTTCATAACAGCAAAGATTTATGCTAAGGGCAAATCGGTCTAATTTCAACATCACAATCCTTAGCCCTCTTCAGTTCAACATATAGAGTAAGTATTTTAAAAAGGTCTATATTATTACATGAAGCCGGATTGCAGAATTTTGTTTGTGTATATTATTAAAGTCAACTTCCGCCACTTTTTTTAAAGAAATGTCAGAATAAAATTATTTCAAATGAGATTTTAATTTTTAAAAGACCAAACGTCTCTTTAGGGCTTTTATAATTGAATTTCAAATATTATAATGAAATTACCAACGTTAGTAAGCCAAGATAATTAAATTAAATAAAGATAAAGATCTAAAGCCCTGTATTGTTACGTATCTTAAATCATGTTTTAATTTCCCGCTGAACAGGCTACTTGAAAGCTCGTACAGCTATGGCAAATTCGCTCTTATTCTTATAGCCATAAGGTTTAAAAAAGTGGTATCATATCGTATATTCAATTCATCTCTCGATGACGCCGTGTACCAATTTACATAACACGCGGGTAGCGGGTTCGACTCCACAGTTAATCACTACAAGGCCCAAAAGTCAAATTAATATGTATGGATAAATGAGAATTTCCTAACATGTCACTAATTTTCTACAATACGCTTTGCCAGTGTTTTTCAACCCCCGGGTGGCGACTCACCGATCCACGAAACTTTCGTAGGGGGTCGCCAGAGGTCGGGAGGAATATTCCAGTAAAAGTAGTCATGACATGTGAGCAATGAGCATAGGAAAATTTCAGTTATAGGAAAATTGTTATATATTTTATTAACATACAATATACAGAATAACAAAGTAAACGGTGGGGGTTTGCGAAATATTTTTTGACATCATAAAAAAGGTACAAAAACACTGTGCCAGACTGTGCTATTCCGTAAATCGGGGCAAGACACAAAATTTTAATGCAAAAACACGTTGACATAGTTAATAGCACGGATGTGAAAAAAATAATAGTATGTCTCTGTACAGTCGTGACTGTACAGGACGTGTCATAATAAAACCGAAATAAATGGACCGATTTAGATGTACTTAATCTGTTATTGGTTGGAGCCATGAGTCATGACTCATGAGACATGATCGAGAGTGTCGATTATATCGAGAGGATTAACTGTAATAAAATTAAGAGTTTGATGTAAGCCTACATTATCTGTCAAACTATTCATTAAAATGAAGTTTAATCATCATTAAAATTAATGTGGAAAATGAAGCGATTTAATCGAAGTCTAAGTTTTAACTAAGTATATAATATTTTAGGCGTTTGGTAAATAAAAATATTATGAAAGCCTTAGAATACCATACCAGTAAATAATATAATATTATTATATTATACCAAAAATATTGAGAAATGTCGAGATTGTAACAAGAGTAAGTAATCGCTATCGGTGGTATTCCCACCGGGCTATATTCTGATAATACATTTTTTCGCCATTTTCCCGCGAATATTGTATCGATTGATAAATGATAATACATTTTAATTTAGGGCTGTCAGTGAAAATAAATGAATTGGCCAATAATTATTCCCCATAGGTACTCTATCTGTCAAGTTAAGTGGTTGATAGCACTTATCAGGAAGTGGTGAAACAGATGCTAAAACAATATGTTACTGAAATAAAGCATGGCAATAGCACAAATAGGGTTAAAAACGTAAGTGTCAGATTTCAAGTTGTCAATTAATCTGATATAATAATTAATACTTCGTTTTAGCTCATTAGAACCAGCCTAAAATCTGCCATGTTCGTTATTTCTATCCCATTTAATTTTCATCTAATTATTCCTTAAAGAGGAGGAGATGAAAGAGTCCTTCTAAAGGATTTTCAAACGAGCGAGCGTAACCAATTGATATGGCACCATCAAACTCGGACGGACCAGGAAAGGCGATGAATTTTCACTCGAATTGAAAATTTCTACTTAGTTCAAGCGCAAAGTAAAAGTTAAGTCCCAAGTTACAAGTATAAGCGGTTTGGCGATCTTGGGTCTATACCCTATGGTTAATTTCTTTATGTGAACACGAATACAATATCGTGTTATAACACAGTATAAATTTTGCAGTAAACCAAAATAACATACATAGTATAGATTTTTAGAGAGTACTACCGCTTTAGAGTGGCGCGTTTCTACATAATTTAAAACGAACGACATTTCAAATAACTATTTTATCGAACAGAAAAAAGTCGCAATCTTACGTCTCACACTCTATAAACTTGTTACTGATATATTTTATCGTATGTGGAAGATTTTAGCCGTTTCTAGTGGGTAGACCTCTAGTGTGGTTCGCAGTTCGCACTCGAGAGGGCGAAGATTCGATACCGGGTGGAGGCGTGTACCAACGAGACATTTCTAATGTTAATTACACAAAGGTGAAGGAAACATCGTGAGGAAACCCGCACATGTTTGATCCCAGACGTATTGAGATTTGACTAGTTCTTTCCTCTAAAGTCTAAACTAGGCCGACTATTTTGCAAGAATGCCGTATTATGTGCTTGGGCAACCGTACGGACTACGGACATTTAAAAATCTTGTCCCAGAGCGAAGTAACCACTCTTCAAAATATAAATCATCCACAATGGATGCAAAGGCCTAGTTTTTTTTACCGTTTATTTATAATATAATATGTCCCCTCGTCTAAGCTACTAGTCTTACCATAGTTATTCTTGTATTAGCTAAGGCTCATAAGACTTGAAGTTTAAAACTCAAAGCTTACGGCACGGATCACCGCAAATTGCTTTTGAAGAATCCCCGCTGTATTGTAGAGCTTAACAATAACGCGAGACCTTTACGACGGACCCTTATTACAAGCGCCATAAGGGTCGTATCATAACAACTCAAGGAAACAATAACTATGGACGGTAATGCTTAGCAACAAATTATTCTTATTGCTTGGGAACTGAGCAGTTCTAAGAATGCTGTCAATCAGCACTGCTAAGGCCAACATAACACAGGCTATTACTAATGAGTTATTTGGCAGCAAAATCTCGTCCTAGTAGAACGTCCTTCAACGATTTTGTATGCGATCGAACTGTCCATAAATTTCAAGAAAGCTCGGAATTGCCGAAAGCTTGCATTATGAATAAACTTTAAAGCTTGTATATCACGGTAGATAACAACAACTTCGAAAGCTGAATTTACGTGAAAAGCTTTCGGAACTTTTACAATAGTGCACCTCCGAGTGCACATTTACGAAACTTCGTAAACAATTTAACGATAAATTAAAATAAAGCGATACTTTATTTCCATCCACATTTCACTAGTTTTGGTAACGTTATTATAAAAGTTTCAGTATTCACCGCTGTGCCATGGTGTAATAATCATACAGTAGAATTATTCAACTCTTGAATCCAAACTCGCTCAACAAGGAAATAAGTTTTATATATTAATATAATATCGAATGCGCAATAATTATATTATAGTAAAAGCTTTCACTCATTTAAGACACGACAATCTTAAGACACACTACGGCTGTACAAATCATGCACACCTAAAAACTTTATATTGCAAGTATAATAAATGTATTATGATACATGCATATTGCATAGTCTGTCTAAAACTCTAAACTCTTAAGTGTGTATTTATATTGCAATAGACCAACGTGGTACGTTATAAAAGTATTTGAGTGAAACTTCTTCAGAAATAAAACAATTTTTACTTTATTATATTTTAAACATTTTCCCTCTTACTAATAAAAAGTTACACAGGGTGTATAGAGGGTGCATAAGATTTTTTCTACTAATAATCATTTTTTGACATAAGGCCTGTATAACGATATTGTCATTTCCATACAAATTTCTATGTATAGACCATGTATAGACTCTGTGTAACGTGTGTGTAACTTAAAAACTCCTGTATAACTATTCACACGTTGAACACATGTTTATGAAGTTTTTATTAGTAAGAGGGTTTGTGTTAAGTCAGTGAGAACCCAATTATACGTCATACTGGGTCGTCTTGCTAATCGAAGTTATCTGAAGTCATGCTAATATTATTATGTGCGGGGCGTAGTTTGGGTCCAATGAAAATGAGCAAATATGGCTACTATTACTAATATTTATACTGTGGCTGTAGAGCAGTGTTTTTGTAAGAGGCTTAGAATCGATTGTGCAGTTTTTGTTCATTTTAGTATTTTTGTGGTTTGGCTTAAAATAGAGATAGGGTTGTTGAATATAAGTTTTATAAAATCCATGGCTTGTGTCAAGCAGCATTTTACATTAAAATGGCCGTAAAATTAATTTTTATCATAAATCTAGATTATACCCTAAGCCAAATTGTTGGGGTAAATCCTAAGGGTTCAATGACCGTAAAGGCTCCCCTTAGGGACCGTTTATACCTAAACTAAATTGCCCTTGAACAGAGATTTGTTTATGACCTCTTTTTGGGTTAATTCTTCCATTTCTGCCCAGACACGGCCAATTTATTTTATATCGGGATAATCGGAAACATTCAAATTTACGAAATAATAATATTAGATGGAAGACGGATGGAAGATGGAGAAAACGACTTGGAGAAAGATAGGACAGGATAAGATATAGTTATAATATTTTATTATCTATGAATCAATATCTAATATATTAAATTCTCGTATTATCGTACAGTGTTTGTGCGCGAACTTCTCCAAAACGGCTCAACCGATTTTAATAAATTTTCATTCGTTAGGCCTGAGAATAGGTTTATAACTACTTTTTATATTGATACTAGGTGAATTTAGGTATTTGCAGTAACATCGTAACAAGAAGATTTCATCCGGCTTATGGTCCTGAAAACAAAGAGTTGACTCCCCCGACGCAATTGTAGAAGTTTCGTCCTGTCCGTAGCGATTGAAATTTATAAACTTCGCGAAAATTTGTTGCAATTTATTTGTGTTCTGGGATCAGTGTTTAGTTAAGTTTAGTAAATATAATTCTGGTCCACCCAGTCCTCTTTTAAAAAATAAGACCGGTTTTAATGAAAGGTTTAGTAGACGAAAAGACATTAAGGTGACGCCATGTTAAAGTGAAAAACCGTGTTGGATGTGTTTGAGATTGCTTGTTTTCTATGCGAGGCTGGCCCGGCCTCTCATAGAAAACAAGCAATGGAACAGCAAAAAATGGAAAGGGCGTAGCGACAAAATGGTTTTTGTCGCGTAATTTAAAAACCATAAATACATTTCATATAAGCTATGGACAAATTAAAGTGTATACTAGAACCAATTTATGTACAAATTTTGGAAGCTTATATCACTCTCCTCTGTTGGCAAAATAGGAATCCCTTTTTTTACAGAGGTCTTTTTGATTGATTATTCTGTGTTATAAAAGTTGACCAATCGTGTTATGCTATGGGTAATTCAAAGACAAAGACATGATGAATACTGACAATGAACTTTAATTTCTTAGCTTTAGTCATTGCTGAGAAAAATGGACATCGCTACAGCCAAATTATCAAGGCGTCATCTTAAACCACAGACGTAGATCAAGATAGATACCGCATGTCCCTCCATTTGTATGAAAACGAGCGTTCCATTTATTTCCTACTTACTGTGACGTACCGATGATAAGAAACGTTTCCATTGTCTAGATTCTAGACCAACGTTTCTTTTTGAAATTTCTACTTTATTTTTAAAATTCCGATTGACGTCCGATTCCGATAGCAGACTAAAGAACTATCTTGATCTACGTCTGTGCATTAAACATATTATAGGTGGTTATACCGTGAAAAAGTATGATTCTCCTTTTGTAGCACGAAATCCCGGGAATTACCTATAACAGCATCTTTCAGAACTAACTTGAATATTTATTTTATAATTTTCCTAAACGCTCCTGTTGGGGGATATTGCCGAATTATATTTTAATTTAAGAGGGATAGAGGGTAATCCATCGTAGATTACCTCCGCTCTCACGTCCTTCAAATATTATAATATTTAAGATGCGAGCCCAAAGTTAGCTGTGCCTTTACGTTTTTGACATTAGCTCGATGCAGAAGAAAGCCGTTGCCAAAAATCCAATTTCATGTAAAATGTATACAACACTGCCTCGATTAAATTATAAAGTCTATATATATTATATTAAATACGTAAATAAAAATTGTATTTTAAAAAGACAAAAGTAACTTCAAAATTATACGAAGTTGAGAATTAAAATTGCCTATCTCAAAAACTACTGAACCGATACTGAAAGATGAAACTTGCAGCATTACCTAAGTTGAAAATACCTTGTACAACATTCGTGGAAGTCCAGGGAAGGTTTATAAATTTAGGAGTTAAGTGACACGAAGTTCATGGGCCATGTAGTTTATATTATAACTTTAAACTTAAGCGGCAGGTGGAAAATTTTGAAGCATAGATACATACTGCAAACCTTTCAATGCCTGCACTTTATTGATCGTATCGAACATAAAATTACGTTACGGTAAATACGAAACTTGAAAAATGCCATTTTGAGCTTCTGCCATCTCCGCTTTACGGCGCTGTAAAACGGTTTACGACGAAGTTAAACGAACGAGACTTTAAACCGGTAACAGTTATTACAACTGCACTCAACAATTGACAATTTTATGTATTACCATCTAGATTTCATTTGCGCTCCTTTCTTTTATTACTTTACTTTTGAGAATGTTTTGAAAGTCTGAATTAAAAATAGAAAGAAACTCGAGACATTAACAGGAAGATTGTATATGCACACTCTTAAAACCATATTACAATAATATAGTGACAATATTATGGCTCAATTTAGACCGGCGCGGAACGGAACGGAAGCGGCTTGAATTGAATAAACTTTACGTCAACACACAAATTAAATACAAGCCAAAAAATTGGACGCGCGTTTTCCGCGGAATTCTCGAGAAAGGTCGCCTCTACAAAATAACAAAGGTTCATCATTAGCCTACGAATCAGTTTCCATCATGGAACCTATTCATTAGTGATTAGAGCATTTATTCGATACTCTCACTGAATCCGTGAAATATATCACGAAAATCTTCAAGGTCGTGATAACTCCACTCATCAATTTTCCTTTCAAGGGAAGCAAACAAAAGGGCCGGTGATAAAAAACGTAAGTACAGTTCTGATAATTGTGTGTACTGTAATTGTTTGGAGATGCGAGAATCGTAGCGAGCTGGGCACATATTGACATTGCGCAGGGTGACCACAAGCACAGAATATATAATAGTACTCCGTACCACAAGTCTGGGCTTCCCACGGGACCTTTTGTTAAAGAAACTGGTTCCTGCAAGACTTCTGCTAAAAAAAACTTTTTGCGATGTTGATGGAGGTGTAATTTGACTGGAGCAACCTCAAATAAACGTGTAGATTGTGAATAAGGTAAAACAACCAACGATTGGCGTACTTTGTTCTTACTTCTAAAAGTCCTATTATTGGCATTACTAATATTATCAATTAATCGAAGGGTTGTTAGCGGCATATTATTTAGATTTTAGAGTACATTTAAAAAAAATTATTAACCTCTCTACGTTTAGGTATTACGAAGACTGATTAGACCTACAACGGACCAATAAAAGTAATGGCGAACATGTAGAGGGTCATTTTCGTCTATTTTATGTTACGCATGCTATAAAGTAGTTTCGCCAACGCTGTTGACAACTATCTATCGACTATCATGATTCTTGGCAACTATCCCACCTTAGAAAGGGGAACGTTATCTCTTGTAGATTAAATTTGTAATACAGTATGCTATTTGAGTACCCACGTAAAATCCTCAATAAACCTTACTCATAGCCACCCGAGCGGTACGTAAACGCCTGTTCCAGGCTCGTGTAAATAACAGGATTTCAGACCGAACTAGACTATTCTCAAATTTTCTATTCGGCTCAACTTTCAAAGCGTTTTTGTACACTTCCAAAGGGTTATTCGACGTTCTGTTAATTGAAGACATGAGCGGATGAAGAGGGTAAAAACATTTTACAACATATTTTAAAGAGAAATTACTCATTTTTTCCCAACAATTAACAAACCTTGTAACTTACTTACATCATCATCTAGTTCAGGGGTTCCCAATCTTTTTCAGCCTACGGCGCACATATAGGTATATTTATTCTATATTATCTATGCTGCGGCGCGGTGCAGTTACATGTCACAGTATTTTGTCACGGCGCCTTACTCTACTTTTTTTGTAACAGTGGGAAATGCATTACGCATTCCCGGCAGCCCGAGGGAAAGGCCGCCGGGATATGTGGGTCTCCCCAGGTGCTGCGGTAAGGAAGAGCAAGTTTACCCACTAAAAGCCACCGGTGCCTCTTCCTCCGCTTGTTGCTGGGCCGCCGGACCCACCAGGGGCGAAACTGCAGCGGGCGCCTTGCTCTACCTAGCTACTTATTAGAAAAAGATACATAAATATTAAACATCTATGATTATAGCTATTAATAATAATAAACAAATATTTAATCATATATTTAGATGTACATAGATTCCATATTTTTTATTCCAAATCATTTTCCCGGTCTCAAAGGCTCCATTTATGCAAAAAACGTTAGTATTCAAATTGTTAGTTACCCACTTCATCTACTCATATTATCTTCAATTGAAGCTTTGATATTGGCAACGGAAACTAGAGACAGCTGGTTATTTCGTACTCGACCGAGGTTCAAAAGGTTTTAAAATGCAGGGAGTAGCTGTTCTTATCGCCCGAGTCCTTAACCCGTCGATCGTGGAAAAACGAGACACAATTGCAAATCTATTGTTATTTCGGATGCATGCAACCTCTTGGAGTTTGATGAATTAATATATTATTAGTTATTTATGACAAGGGTTGAAAATCTAGGGACTAGGAAGAAAATTGAATTATTGCTTGTTACTATACAAGTTATAACATTCTTATGATTCCGTACGTAAAGAGCCAAACTACACCCCGTCTGTCTGTCCGTCGGGCTATTTTTACATTGTATTTTTTTTTTCAAATTAAATTTCATAGTCGTAACTCTTAAGTTTCAGAACCAAAATACATTCGATTCCTATCTATCTTTATATGGAAAAAACTAAGCGATTGGCAACTGGCAAGTAACCCTTTGCCTTTCAGACACTTAGCATTGTTATGCCAATTCAATAACAACAAATCAAAGTACACAAAGTAAGCGATTTTTTCCCGTAAGCGGCCTACGCGGGATTTGCGGATTTTCCGGGATTTCGGGGATTATTAGGACTCTCAGAAACTTGGAGACTTTCTTGGAAACCCGCCTGCATTATGTGGTATTGTATCTAATTTATTTTTAAATAAATTACTTAATTTGTGCTGTTCATTTAAGTTCGTACGTTCGTTCGTGAAATTTCATTAAAATTAGAATAAGTACCTAATATTAAAAATGCAATGCAATAGAAATTGTAATATAACCTTTCAAATGTACTATAATATCCGTAATCTGTATGTTTAAGTGGCATGCATACATCGGACCTGTATGTAATTTATTGCAGTAGCTACTGCTAAATATGCCAGCTGCACGCCATAATATTATGCTAAATTAGCGATTAATTGGCTCGTGGTTTTAACACTTGGCATAATATTATTTACGTAGCTTATAAATTAAATTAAAATCTGAATCCTGATATAGACGCGAATAATTAAGAAGAGTTTAAATACTACTATAGTAATAATAATACTTAATAAAACATCTATTATTCTCGGATTTTGGTCCTTACACTACAACTACTACAGCAAGTCGTCGTTGACTACCAAACCCTAAAACGGTTAATAGTTAGGTATATAATATCGTCCTACAAATAGAACAATCCATATTTTAGTACCATCAAATCGAAATATTAAAACCTTTCTATCTCTGCCAGCTACAACTTTTTAGATTTTTTGAAGAGGAAATTGTTGCTCGTCTTATCTAAACTACTCACGAAAAATTAGCTTAATTGTAGTAAAAAAATATTCTAGGGAACCTGTACTAATAAATAATAATGATGCTTATTTAAAAAGGCAAAATTAAATAAAAACCTATTTTCAGGCCTAACTTATCGGGTTTTTATCGGCAACACTACGTAATTGTCTGAAAATAAATATAAGCTTACGTACTCTACTGCTAATCGTCACAATGTGCTCTTTCCAGGAGAGATGGCGATATTGTATTGATAATGCGGCGTTACAAATCACATTACACGTGATGTATCACACATGGCACTGAAGAGGGAATGATGGCGGGAATATTTTTTGCCGCCAACCCCCGCCGTAATGACGAACTAAAGTCCTCCCCTAACCTAATTCGTATGTTAGTAATATTGTAATGGATATTATCATTCTTTCCCTGAATAGGCTCAGCTTCGGAAAACACTACGGCTGCATAGAAAACCGATGTGAAATAATTCTGAGCTATCATTGCGAGAAATTATTACTAGTTACGAGTCATTGTGCAACGGAGTAGCAGGGTATAGAGATTTAGTCCCGGGAAAGGACGTTTTTTTTAAATGAAATTAGGGGGGCAAACGAGCACACGGGTCACCTGATGGAAAGCAAGTACTGTCGTCCATGGACAGCTGCAGGTGCGTTGCCGGCCATTTAAAGGGCGTATGCTCTCTTCTTGAAGCTTCGTAGGATACTTTTGATCCTAGAAAAAGGTGCGGTTCCCGCACGATGATAAATTTAGGCGCAACGGAGTCGCGGGCGTTATCTAGTATCTAACTAAATGAGGCCCGCAATCGCGTTGCACAAAAATTCATTTAACGGGAACCGTACATTTCTCCGGGATAAAAAGTATCATATTATGTCCTTTCCCATTACTCCAAGTATCTCTATTCTTTGGTAAGCAGCAAAATCTGTTAGCTGTTTGGGCGTGTAGAAGTAATAGACAGACAGACAGATACACTTTAGCATTTATAACATTAATATGGATAATATGGTAGTTGTTTTTATTGCTATTACTTCGCCTGCAGCGCAACAAAAAACTTATTGCAGCACTTCTTTTAACAATGCCTTATCAACTTTCGCTGATCGAGCAAAAAGATGCGTAATCAATGGACTTTGACACCTGATACCTAGAGATAAGGTGTACCTTCACTTTGTTATTGTAACCCGGTCGGTAATTTCGGTACAGCGGTCATATCTCCGACAGCCGTGATCGTCTAGTGGTTAGGACCCTACGTTGTGGCCGTAGTAACCCAGGTTCGAATCCTGGTCACGGCAGCCGAAAAGCTGTCACGGCGGAGGTACACTTTTTTTAATATATTTTTTATAATTATTCTTTATCGAGCTAAAAACAGTTTTTTGTTTTTAATTTTTTTATATTTTCATAGTCCAATCTATAATGTTACATTACACGCGAATGCTCGCGGTGAGAGAGCAACTTTAAACAAAACATCCATCGGAGCGAGAGCCCGCATACGTTATAATCGAATCCAAACACGAATCGATAATTCGATTACGAATGCTCACGGCCGCGTTAATCGCATAATGTCGATTTCTAATCGGAATTATCGAGTGTACCAATCGGTTTTCAGCTGAATTACGATTATGTCGTCGGGAATTGGAGCCAAATATGTAAATTGTATAGGAACGGAATGCCCCCTGAGGCGTTTAGCATAATATATTCCTAATACTTGGTAAATACATGGAAGAACAAATAACTAATGTAATAGGTATATTGTTTTATTTCATTCGCTTCCTATCTAAAAATAGTTTTATACAGGCTGTAACAAAATAAAGTGATAATACTTTAGCACTGTGTATTAGTCCCTTCTAAAGTTTTGAGAGATCTGTTTTGTTACATTCTGTAGATTCGCCATTTTCAAAATCACTCGTGCAGCATTAAATTCTGTGACCTGACTGCAAGAATAGGTAAGGTACGTTACCATATTTGATATTTCCCTTGGTGCTAGATGGAAACCTAACATGGTAAAGGCCAGAATAATTAACACCCTTGAGCCGTTGGTATAAAGGTCATGTCAGAGGCAATATGATTGTGAACGCGATGTAATCGTACAAACTACAAACTCGTGTTGAACGTCCCTTTGTTCCCGAATTTCTGATGTATCAATGCATGCGGGTGAGAACGCCTGTTGAACAGTTCGATATTGAATCGTAGGGCTGCCAAAATGATTAAATAGTCCAGGGTGTGTTTTCGTCCGTTCAGTCAGGGTGTATTTTAAATAATTTTAATTTAAATTGCGTAGAAATTTGTGTTGTAGAAACACACTTTTGATATATAAACTATCGTATATCCAACCGGGACTCAAAATACCTCCTCTATAGTAATTTCAGACAGACAAAAAAGGTACTTTTACATATTTTTATACATAGTATTTGGATCCCACCAAAAACATTTCTTGTAAAATGTTGCCGAGACGACCACCTAAGGTTTACCCTGTGAAAAAGATTCGCGTTTTACTTACGCTGATGGCTCAACGCAAACTTGTCTCCAAACGATTTTATGGTATTTTTGCAGTTTAAGAGCATTAAAGGCTAAATCAAAAAAAAATTAAAATAAGTAAAAGAAATCTTTTGAAATATAATACATGTATTTAATTACATTTTTTGCCCGTGAGAGATTCTTACGCCGCAGCTCGCGGGTTCTTCTCACTAGGTGAACAGTGATAGATGTTAAACACTTCCGAAAATGTTAGTTTTTTATCATTTAATTAAATTATCATTTAGTTTATCTATTGTGATAACCCTGATAAAATTCAACACGGTGCACGGTGTCGTCACGTAGAGCGTATACGGTGATTCTGCTTAATTACCGGCCTGATTGATCGCCGGCTGATGACATATTGTTCCGGTAATGCTGGACACCATATTGAAAAAACACCAAAACAATTACAATTAAAAAGAAAATTAAAAATCACTTCCGATGAGATCAATAACCAATTAAATACAAAAGTACGCGTAGAAGAGATACGTATGGCACCACATAACAAATAATAAGGCCTTCTTGCACCAATTCAAGCTAAAGTGAGCCTTTTATTAATTAAATTTTTCGTAAATAATTTAGGAACGAACTGTCACCTATACCGCTCCCGCTCCCGCGCCCGCCCCGCTACCGCTCTACTGCTTAAGTGCGACCTGAATTTGAGCTACGTCCCCTGCAATTTTCAACAAAATCGGTGCAGCTGGACTTCAGTAGTACTGAGACTAAGTAACCCTAAACTAAACAAGATAATTTGCATATTAATTTAGATTAAATCTATTTAATTCAAATGCTAAAACAATGGCGTAGAATGTAGTTATTTAATACTGCCGCATATCAACTGAAATGTTTCAGTAAATCCTAACGGTTTATGTTAATTTAACACAATAATTAATTCCTATTCAAACACGTGACGATTGTCATTTAAAATACATTATAATATTATTATATATAATATGTTAATATTGCAAGAAACTATGGTCAAAACCCGTGAACAAGGCACAAATATGTACAGGGTGTAACAGAAGTAAGCGATAAAACTGATAATACTTTAGGGTGTGTACGTGTTCCTTGTAGAGAGTTCACTGTGAAAGTGCAGCGCTGAAAGACCATTTTTAGGGTTCTGTAGCAAAATGGCAAAAAACGGAACCCTTATAGATTCGTCATGTCTGTCTGTTTGTCCGTATGTCACAGCCACTTTTTTCCGCAACTAAAGGAGCTATACTATAGAAACTTGGTAAGTAGATGTAGTCTGTGAACTACAACACGAACACTAAGGACAAGCCTATACGTCATGCGAATTGTCTGTCGCAGGAATAGGGATGATGACAAGGTCAAAGATTAGCAAATTTTGTTAATAACATAAAGAAATCGCGGTAAAAAATGAGAGTTTCCAAAATTTCAGCTCGATAGCATTTGTATTTTTTTTGTTATGCGCCTTCAAAGTTGGATAATTAAGTCGATTTTTTTAATTAAATTTCTTAATATTTGTATAGCATTCGATAACTTAATGCAATTAAAAGCAACTTTTGTTATGAAACCACTTTCATAAACGCAATATTTAATATACCTATCGAACAAAGTTCTCTCCCGATGCGTACAAACTAAGAAAGAGTGACGTCAGTCTTTCGTACTCACTTTGTATGGAGCGTTTCAGGCAGGTCTATTTTATGAGATGTTTGAATTGTCATATTATCTTGGTGAATTTTTGAGCTATCAGAGTCATTCTTTCAGCGATGTTTCTATTTTTTAAGGGTCTTTCAATTACCAATAAGAAAAAAAATAGTCATCAAGCCTATTAGGTCTATGTCTAAAAAATAATAAAGTCAATATATTATTTTTGTAATTTATTTTTTTATCTGAGGTCAAATTTCGACCATTGGGCGATCTCTAGTATTTTTAGAACTTCAGGAAATATTATGTAGTTCACTTTTCGGTCGACGGCTATCACTCGTTCAGAATTATTTAACCTCTAAATAGTAAATTAAACCTTATGACAACGCAACGGTGTAAAGATCATGTTTGAGATAATAAGTTTCAACATTTAACGTGGAAGTGATAAATTAATTATATTTGCGCGCCCATGCAGCCATTTCTTTGAAAACTTTCTACAAATTGAATTCACAAAATTGAAGCTTCAATTAATCAAAATAATTGTCTTTTCCTTTCTAAAAAAGAAAAAACTTAGGGTAATCATTCATTCGAAATTCCAAACACGTTTTGGTGACAATGGAGTCTTGTTATTTAATTAGCGGGTAGAGTAATAATTATTGTAGACTAACCGTCTTGTACCGGCAAAGTCTAATGACTGAATAGGCAAAGTGTCTAATGACTGAAAACTAAACAGGCAAAGCATCTATTCGTAATAAATAGACAGAGTAGTGATTGAAGTACAGACACAGCAAATTGTCAGCTCGTAAGCAACAGAATTCTGTTACAACCACAAACTCCGAGCAGGAAAGACAGAAGTGACAGAAATTGTACTAATATAAATAGCAACCAAAACAATTTCTGTCATTTTAGATAAAAAAGGTCATTTGACAAACGATGGTTTGCCTGCTTAATATGACGTGTTGCGCATTTTTTATGTAACTTACATACGTATCTTCCTATGAATCTTCTTTCACTAAAAATACATATTATGAAATCATGCGTAGTTTCAATGATCCGAAGCATGACATAAAGACAGACATCGAAAATTTATATTTTTATACTAGATAATGATTTAAACATGGAAGTTTTAATAAAATAAAAACGTAATATCATTAAGGCGCTTTGCAGACGACGGGGCGGGGCGGGCCGGTCAATTTCGCCGCGAACGATAGCACAAAGTGAATCCTATGTTACCAACGCACACGGCGGGCAAAAAGACCGCGCTGCAAGTGCTCGGCGTGCACTGGCGACGCGGCATGTCCGCGGCTGACCGGCCCGCCCCGCCCCGTCGTGTGCAAAGCGCCTAACTGAATTATTAAATTGAATTTCTAAACCAAGGTATTAAGAAAATATAGAGATTTTTTCACGTTAAAGAAAATAATTAAAGATCAGATGCTTAATGTTATATATATGTAACTTCTTAAAACGTGATTTACAAACAAAAAGCAGCTTCAGCCAAGTCTGTAAAAAAATCTTTTCGCTAATGACTCACACAAACTTTTACACAAATACTTTTCAAAGTATTTTCCTTTTATTTTGTCCCACAAACCATTGACAAATTGCTAAATTAGTTTTACCATAGGTTTTACCTTTTTAGGACGTATCTAAATCACAGTTATTATTATTAGTACCAAATCTTCTTCGACCTTATTTAAATACAATACAATACAATACAATATAAAAACACTTTATTGTACACCAGAAATACAAAATAAAAAACATTTTACATAAGACAACATAATATTGATGATGCACAAAAGGCGAACTTATTGCTAACAAGCAATCTCTTCCAGTCAACCTTTTGTTTATCGGATTGTCTAAAAGAGATTGAAAACATCGTGTAGGTGTACAAACCTAATTAACAAAGAAAAGGTTACCTAATTAACAATTTACTTTAAGAAAATAATAATAATGTAGAAACAAATTCAAGTCTTATTTAAGAAATGGTGTTTTAACTTATTTTTAAATATATTAATCGTATCAGCGCGACGAATTTCCAGTGGCAGTGAATTCCAAAGTACTGCAGCACGAACAGTAAAAGATTTGGAAAAATTACACAATACACTGAAATAAATTTAATCGTGGTACCTATACAACTTCTACGTTACTACGTTAACTATAACTACGTTATTAACACGTAATGTGTTGAGATTTATGCTCGTGTGGCCGTTGAGGTGGAATGTGATAACACCGTAGTTCACGATAAATTAAACCCGTTAACTACTAATGCGCTTAGAGCGCATTTCCTGTTTTGTTTGATTATTGCCTCTTTTTCTTGATAGTCTTCTTTATCGCTTCTTTATAGAAATGCCAATCAAAAAGTGTAGAATGGGCATGATGAGAGCTAAATAGAACAAGAACTTTGCACCCATTGTGGATGATATAAACAGTATTTTCAGAGCAAAATAACCGCTTTTCAAATACTGTAGCCTGGCACGTCCAGTGTCCATATCCGTATGGTTGCCCAAGGACATACGGCATTCTCGCAACACAGTCGGCCTAGTCCGGAGGCATGAGCAGGTCAATACGTCTGGGGCGAATCGATTTTTTTTTAATTTCGTACAAATATAATACAAATATAACTTATAATATAGAGATTAGAGATATATTATAATTATATTTTATAGCCTGCAGAAAATCAAAGATTACGACGCTACACTGCTACGAGCAATTTCGTAGCAGCGTAGAGGCGTAGGCCTCACGTAGCGGCGTAGCGAAGTAGCGCGTAGAGCGTAGACCGTAGAACGCTACATGAAATTTTCTAACGAAATCGCTATTATTTCATACATTTTAAATAAATAGTCAGTACTCAGTACTTAAGATGCGACCCGGTCTCAAGACGCGGTTCGGCTCTGTGATTGGTCCAAATTTTGACAGCCAACCAATCACAGGGCCTGAACCGTGTCTTGAGACCGAGATGCATCTTGAGTACTGACTATTTATACTGGCTTAAGAGTCAGGGTTCTGAGAGGCTAGCACTAACAGTTGACAACTAAGTAATCGTAACATTATCAAGAAGGGAAAATTTTGTATAGAGAAAGTCAGGAGGAATTTTCAAAACTCAGAAATTTTACTCAATACGCAAAATGATCCTCAAAGTGAAGCCAGTTCTTATTGGGTACTCACATATTGAGTTTTTTATCTATCTGGCGAATCTACGATTTACCTAGGTCTGTATCACATGTTAAGATATAATATCAGCAGTGGCCAGGGGTTGCTAGGCAACGCAGGCTTCAAATGAGAAGCTGAAAGCCTTCGTTGCCTAGCAACCGCGAGCCTTTGGTTACTAATATCACTAAAGGTATTTAATATTATATTTAATATAAATAAGTATTGCGACTTAGTAATAGAATATTCCTCTAATGTTGATTTACATTGGTACAGTAGCTGGTGCCAGCTAGTGGACGCTGGACTGGAATATCAATATTATAATTGACGGAGGTGTTACGCCTCCGTGGTCTAGTTGCTTAGAGCGTGGCTCTTGTGTCGGAGGTCGTAGGTTCGATTCCCGCGTTGGAAACATATTATTTCTAAGTTTGGTTAGGACAATGCAGGCTGATCACCTGATTGTCTGACAAGTACGATGATCCATGCGTCGGATAGACATGTAAAAAGTCGATCCTGCGCCTGATCTCTCGCCAGTCGTGTCGGTCGTCCGTCCCACTGGGTTATGAAAGTATAGGAATAGAGAGCACTCTTGTGTACGGTGCACACACCTGGGCACTATAAAATTGCTCCTGCGTAACTGGCCTGCTTGATGCTTCCAATGAAACCGGCCACCGTCACCGAAACCGTTGTGGGAGTAATTATATTATTATTTGAACAGCTGAGCAGCGCAGCTTCGCCCACTCATTAATATAATTATTAAATAATAACTCGAAAATTATTCATAATATCCATAAGTTATTACCTCTTCACGCCCAAACCGCTGAACTGATTATGCTGAAATTGTGAGATATGTACTTTACATGTATTTTTTCTTTTTTAATCACTCAGAACTAAAATGTTGAGACATAGCATCCGAAAGTTATCCTAAAAACACCACAATTAATAGCTATGTCCACATTATGCAATTTCATCTTCTTTTTATTCAACTTTCGTTTGGCAAATTCAATATGGCATACTTCACGTTCGCTGTTGACTGCGCTATAACGCATACCCTTGACGAACAGAAAAAGGCACAATGTGGACAAAGCCAATTGGACACTACGCGACGCCGGCACGTGACGTGCCCCCCCCCCCCCCCGCGCACCCACCGCCGCCGTGAAAAGACCGTTCTGCAACGACTATTTTTTTGGTCTCTAACCTAATGACCTAAAAAAATTTGGTCGGAAGGTTCAATTGCTCTCTGTATGATACTGGCGCCTGCTATTATATAATATTATTGTTAAGCACTAACATTAAATATTTTCACTTCTATACTGCGTGACTGGTGAGACATGTAAAAAAATAATATAAAAAAATAATATCGATTGATCACTGAGTAAATGTAGCTTAAAGTTTAATAATTATTTACCCGACGCATGGACACCGCGAGCAGGAGGGGTAGTTGTGTGGTGTTTCTTTGGTAGTGCACGCCTCTGCACCGGCCGCATAGTATGCCTACTTGCCTAGCCGCGTAATTTACTTATTATCCATGATTCATTTATTTTTGGGAAATTCGGAAAAAAATTAAGAACCTAATTTTATTACATAATTATAATGAGAATCGAGTACAGAGAGTACTCTCCATAAGTATCGGTAATGTCTCACCAGTCATGTTGTATAATTATTATACAAGTGATTAAATTTGAGCCTAGTCACAGTTAGCGGACCTAATTTGGACTTACTGCTTGACAATAGGGTTAATTTTTCACTACTTTATCAGCAAATATTCTTCATCATCCGCGCGTGGAACTAATACTCGTGTATATATCTACTTATTTCAATAAAGTTATCATTAATTATATGAGGTTTCCTCATTATTCTTCCCTGTGTATCTTGTCTTACCTATATTCATTTATTACATTTCTATATTACGTAAGTTATATTATATTATGTTATGTATGTCCATTTGATACTAAAGTCTGTGAAATAAATAATAATATCTATGGACGCTTCACACCACGTATATATGTAAGTACCTGAAGGACTTGTGTTACAGGTACCAGACAACGGAAATATATTTTATACTTTTTTATTATACAATATACATAATATATTTAACCTATCAAGCCCTGTACAAGCACCGGTGATCGCGACAACAATAGAATACAATGGCATTTTCGAGAATCTCCGATCGACGGATTAATATACATCCAAGACCCAGGAACATTGAAAACTTTTTGTTCCGTCGGCGGGATTTGCGCGCAACCCCCGACTTGAGCTACCAACTCGCTCACCAACTGAGCCACAGAGGTCGCCAAAAAAGGAATAGGAATAATAATAATCGTTTTATTTTTAATTGCTTCCTTCCAAAAATGTACTAGAAATACTTTCAGTGGCTATTTATAATTTACAGCATCTTTCTGTTGTTGATTGTATGTCAGTTGTTTAAGTAATGAATGTATCATAATAATAATATTATTATTACTTTATTTTTAAGATTTCAGATTCGTATCTGCAATAAAAAGTTTAAAAACACAACACACTTTCAACAATTTTAAAAGCCGAGATTAAAACGCCGTGATTGTTTCGAGCCAAGGAAAACATGCATTTTAAGTGGCATTATCTCGTCGCCCACGGCCGGGCTGTGTGCCAGTGGACAGATTACTCCCAAACCACCGTTACCTTTGATAGATGGAACGGCTTATAAGGTACGCGCACAGTGTGCCGACTTGCCGAGCCGCTGTTTGGGTGGAGCGCAAAATGCTAACCATTAGTGACGGACGTGGCCATTTTGAATAACTGTCAAAATATAATATGCTTGCATAATATAATATTATAATAGGACCCTAACGTGGCACAGAGGGCAGCATCGCATGGACGCAAATTCATCTCGCAATAATAAAATTAATATTATTACGAGCCTTAATTTAATAAATCTTTATAATTATTTAATTAATAATATACAGGGTGTAACAAAACTAAGTGATGATACTGATATAATATGTGTTTCTACTTTCTTGTATAGAGCTTACTAATATAATAATATAATTTCGTCATCCTTTTTTAACGAAAGATACTTTGACTAGACCCGCTGATAAGCACGAAAGTGTGTCAGTATGTCTGGTAACTGGTTATCCGTAAGAAGGTTAAACCGATTCTGAAAATGAAACTTGCCATGGAAAGTTCAGGAGAATTGGCTAAGATTCCTAAACGAATTCCGGAACGAACAAGTTTAAGTATTTTGTTTTATAATGAAATCACGATTATGCTGTAGCAAATCCCATAGATTATACATTAGCGAAATTTATAATTGTATAACTATTTACTAAACCTAATTTATGTCCTAAAAAATTTTCATTTCTGCGTAATGAGCAAATTTCGTAAAGTTGAGGCGACTTTTCGCAAGATGTTGAACACGTTCACGCACTTCGCTTGTAGTATGAAACGCTTTTATTTGAGTATAATTTCTCCAGCATTAATTTGTTGGTTATGACTGAAGTTATGAACATGTAGCCAGAACATTCGGCGCTTGTTAACAAATAACTAAGTCATAGTTTAATCATTCATCATCATCACTGCTATAGAATTGTATAGTCGGGGTAATGGACATTAACTTAATATTAAGCTTCACTTTGATCCCAACTTCGTTGCAACTGTGTATCGCAGGATATGTAATTTTTTCCGTGATAAAAATAATCCTTTCCCGGGACACAAATCGGTTCTACGGTTGAAGCGGGAAAAGGTGACAGACAGGCAGACACACTATCGCGATCGAAATATTTTTGTATTGACTATCAAGATGTGGCCCGCAATTTCCATGCACCGATAATAAAATTATTGTTTGTCGTGCGGCCCGGTAACCGTAGAATAATTAATATCACCATAATATTATAAATGACTGACAGACATACTTCCGCATAATATTAGTATGTATAGTATGAGAACGCGTGGGCAAGTTACTATATATATATACATATAAAAACTAAGTATGAATTAATTAAATTACAGCCGTCGCCATACTCACCAAGTTTGTAGAACGCCGCTGAATATAATTGCGCTGTGATGAACTTTTCCCACAAACTTCCATGATTGCTTTTCCAGGTATTTGTCAGTGCTGCCAGTATGTATGAATAACCAAATATTATTAGATTGAAATAGGTCTGCTGACTGCTCGTAATAATAATTGAATGCCCAAGCAGTAAGCTCTATGAATGAGGGAAAAAATAGGAAAATATTAATTATCTTTTCCCTGACTTGCAAGTTTTCCAATGATGGATTAAAAATAATTCAAAAATTTCCACCAGAATTCAAATATTCCGGCATTGATAAATAATAATTTGCGTTGAGATTATTTTTAGCTACGACGCGGTAACCTAGACGATCAATTTTAATGTGCAATATCATTGAACAATTTATTTGACAATAAGACAATATAGTACGGGAGCCCTAGAACAATTTTTTTTGATTACTAACAAGCTAATTTTTTGTGAGTATCTTAATTTTGATAAGACGAACAACATTTTTATTTGCGAAAAATCTTGAAAGTGGTAGCTAACAGAGATAGAAAGGATTTCATACTTTGAATTGATGGTCCTAAAATATGGACTGTTTTATTTGTAGGACAATGCAACTCTTAAATTATATAACTATTAACCAACCAATGCATTAAAAAATCAGCTCGTCAGAGTTCCGTTATAGAGTTCTGTAATCAACAAAACTTGGTTGACTACTGTACCGTAAAACGGAACCCTAACCAGCAGATTTTTTTGTATATTGGTAGGTTAATAGTTATATAATTTAAGAGTAACCTTGTCCTACAAATAAAACAATCCATATTTTAGGACCATCAAGTCAAAGTATGAAATCCTTTCTATCTCTGTTAGCTACCACTTTCGAGATTTTTCGCAAATAAAAATTTTGTTCGTCTTATCAAAATGAAGCTGCTCACAAAAAATTAGCTTGTTAGTAATCAAAAAAATCGTTCTAGGGCTCCCGTACTAATACTAACCCTAGACGGCCCACTTACTGGCGCACTCAGAGACATTTAATTATGATTAAACTTTAATATCACGAAAAGTTTGAAAGTTGTATTACTTATGCCAAATCTTCATTTAATTACAGCTGATATTTAATCAATATTCGTCTTTGAATGCGGCAGCTATAACATCTTTAAAAAATAATTCAGAACAAGCCAAACAGAATCACAGATTAAATAACACAGAATCCACGTGTCAATGTAACCTACTTACCAGAGACTAATCTGCTAAAAATAGTTTGTCCCCAAGCCAGAAGTTTTCCCATTAGCGATACGTGCCATCAAGATAGTCCATACCGTTCAAGGAGAGGGGAAGATCATACATCATCTGACGACCTCTGTGGCTCAGTGGTTGAGCGTGTTGGTAGCTCAAGCCAGGGGTTGCGGGTTCGAATCCCGCCGATGGAACTAAAAGTTTTTAATATTCTTATTTGAGTCATGGATATTATAATGTATTTCTCATACATACGTAATACCAAAATCATTTTCTCATACGAAAATATTTAAGGTGTTTGAGTTATTTTTCAGCTTAAAATATTAATTACCTAGGTTCCTGCACAAAAATTTACTACAAAATATTTAAACACTATTTTTTTTTTGTGTACTTATAAATTTTTTGTAGTAAAACTACTAAATATATAGAGTAAAACACTAAAAAATAGTTTTACTCTATTTTTAGTGTTTAAATATTTAGTACTTAGTAAATTTACTAAAAAAAATTTATAAGTACAAGAATTTTTTTTTTTAATAAGTATTTAAATATTTTGCAGTAATTTTTTGTGCAGGAACCTAGGTAATTACTATTTTAAGCTGAAAAATAACCCAAACATGTCAAACATTTTCGTATGAGAAAATAATTTTGGTATTACGCATGTATGAGAATTTCGATGGCACCCGCGCGGCCTCTTAAAGGACTTGCACTAATCAGTCGCTGTCCACAGTACACTTTGATTACTAATCACCTGCAATAATCTCCTGCACTTATCAGTAATATATCACTATTCAAAGTGAATTCAGGCCATATGCCTTGAAAACCGTGAATCCATCTAGGTATACCTACTTCTTATTTAAAATCTAGGTACTTCTTATAATATAAAATATTTAAATCCATATTATAAAAGTTAGAGTACAAAATATTGTTATTTTACCAATTTATCACTGCAAAGTACGTAATTGAGAATTAAAATTGCCATATCTCAAAAACTACTAAACCGATTTTAATTAAACTTGATTAAGTATTCTCTAAGTTGAACTGGAAATATTACATACATACGCGTTGAATTGATAACCTCCTTATTTGAAGTCAGTTAAAAAAACAAAATATAATTGATCCTATCCATCTTTACTAATATTCTAAAACCTAAAGAGTTTTTCTGTGTGAACGGGCTTATCATAGGAACTACTACTGGATTTGAAAAAAATATTTTCCACAAATTGATGAAGGCTTAAAGCTATGCAATTGTTAATTCGGATTAAACGCGTCTTATATTTTGTTTCTCGAGCCTACTCTTAAAGGTGAAATCCTGTTTAGCAAGACAAATGTAAAATAAAGTTAAGGTGTTACAAAAATCCCTCGAATTATGCGATTAGTAAGATGAGAATATTTAAGTCTACGAAAGACCGTATTAAGTACAAGAAAGAAGAAAAAAAACATCATATCTACAACCTACAGGGATGTAACAAAACTAAGATATAAATCTTATACTTAATACTTTAGCGTGTGTATGAGTTCCTAAATTATATAGGTAGAGTCGCTGTGCAAGTCTCCCCTCTATCTGTTGTATCACGGGGAGTGCTCTGAGCAATTGTTCGGAATCGTACCTCCTGCAATTTTTCGCTATCGTTCCACGCGAAAAATACACCATCCTCATCACCTTCATGAGTAGCAGTCTTCCACCGTGCGTTTTTCGCGTAACTTTCTACCACGCACTGTAAAACTCTGAAACGAACTGTCACCAGCAGTATTTCCGGACCACCACCACCTGTAACCCTTCATGAGAAAAGAAAATTAATAAATGTAGTTCATAGTTCATACTAGGCATGTACTTAGTTTAACTTTTAAGTAATCTTTGACTATGCCGCCAGCTTTAAGTATCTTAAATTTAAGTACACTTACAAAATATATTCAATTAAAATTTATTCATATTTTATTTAACATGTAAAATCATTGTTGCGAGCAAAAAATATATGCAAATCGAGTTCGGTTTCGGATGAATATGTAACGAGTGGTTTGAACCGAGCGATTCCTGGCGGCTTTGTGCTGAAAAGAAGCAAGGATCCCAACCTTTTATTTGTGGTAAAAGTAAGCAAGGGGTTTCTCAGCTTTTTTTATTTGTGGTAAAAAATAAGCGAGGGGTTTCTCTACCTTTGCATTTGTGGTAAAAAAGCAAAGGGTTCTCAACCCTTTTACTTGTAAAAAGAAACAATGATGAATTATGTTTTCATGTCAAGAATAGCATACCGTACTTAGTACCGTATATTTTATTATAATTGTACCTATTGTACATCTTCGGAAGGAGGATTATAAGTTATTATTTTTAGGTCATTATCATGGCTGTACCAATAATTACTTAACTAGGCCACATTCATTTTCTAGATCGAAATTACGTATGTCCAATATACAAAAAAATATATTTGACTGTTAAAGACGTATGGAGTTTGATATGACTTCGGTAATAATCAGATCATTTTGAGATTCTGCTAAATCCCATACATTCATTATTTCTAACTTTGGCCGTAAACTGACAAAAGCATTTTGGCTAAAGGCACTCAAGTGTGATTTGAAACGTGATGATGATGACAACTAAGAACTGTCAATATTTTGACTGACTAAAATAGGTCTTACCTCCATCACTATATACTTTGCAAAAATGACCTAAAATACCTAATTTAATAATATTTAATAAAGTCCGGCGTAATCTAGATTGCAGAATCCTAACTTTATCTATACCTATGCAAATGACTGGCTGGGCTGTGCTGATACGCTCGGTTTTAAATGTCTTATTAAGTTTTGTAAGTCCTTCAAAGTCTACGGAGTACGGTATCTATGTTGAAGACATAATATAATATTCTCTTTCATTTTAGAATCAATAAATGCGCCTATGTTTTTAAACACATGGAAATCAATATAATACTAGACGTAGGCATGTAGAGCCAACGTTTGGGGCCATTTATAGTTTGTAGATTTGAGTATTGACATTCGCGTAGATCACAATAATTATTTCTGCCAATACGCCATTTTCTGCCAAATAAAATCATGACTCGTAGGTACCTCCTGACTGTTATCTCTGCCAACGGTATAATTACTGTCATTTTCTGTCAGTAAAGGTATATCAGGTATAGGTCTTACAGCGTGATTGAGTTATAGCGCGCGTTCAATTCGCGGGAAGGCTTTTAAGGAGCCTTCTCCACCACCTTATCACATTAACCTACACATGTACATGTTAAGAGTTCTTTAATATGTTTTATTTTCTTATCAGCTTTACATATTTTTCTTTCTAAATATGTTTTACAGCAAAACTTAAAAGAGTACAAATAACTATATTATTATTAGTTTACCAGCTTATACACGCGTTTTTTGACGGCGTGAGTCGAGAAATAGTATTTCTGGCATACAAACTTTGAGCCCCTATAAAATTTCCCAGTTAATTTTTTTTAATTAATTTATTTTTTTTGTTTAATTAAGTGTACATGAGTTATATTTGTGTGACCAATACGCATTCTAGTGATAACAGTCTGATCTCTTCGAGTATGAAATAATGTTGGAGTTTTATCAAAAACTGAATTTCTAATTTTATATAACTTACTGTTTGTATTTTTATTCTTCCAAGCAGTATCCCATAATGTTTTAATTTTCCGTTTTATGTGTTTTTTAACATCTGTTGCATTAGAGTTAATAGAAAAATCTACTGAATTTAATTTTGTAGCATTTTTTGCTGCCACATCAGCCTTCTCATTACCTTCAATTATCAATATCCTGATGACTAGGGATCCAAAAGATTTGAAATTTAAAGTTACAATGGATCAAATTTAAAATTACTTAAATTACTTCTCTTATGTATAGTATCAGTGGACTAATGTTATTAATATTAACTAGTGCTTGCAAACACGATTTAGTTTTTTTTTATTTTAGTTAATTTTATTGTTATTTCATTCTACACCTCGATTTTACATACTAAGTACTATCGAAAAACGCAGCTAGCGTTTCTTAGTCGATTCCGTCTGTTTCCTATCAAACTACAAAATGGTATTCTCATACCTAGATAGTGGCCTAAGTTATTAATCTATTTTTAACACCTAACATAATATAAAATGGTGTCGAAAGGCCAAAATAAGAACAGAAACAGAAACAATTCATCGTCTCTACCTTTCACATTTTCTCACTCATCAGTCATCACTTCAATATGGATAGGTGAAAAAATGCGGTAGGCTGATGGGATGGCTCTAATAAAGTTGATTAAGCCTTATTATGATAACATGGCCCTTGCATGTCCTACTTTCCCCCTCTTGCCCTCACAAGAGGTGCCGCGAACGCTCGACAAGATTACACATCTTTTGAATTTTTTGTCACTCGCCATTTTAAAACTATTTAAATTAATAAATAAAATATTATTAAGCTGTACATTATAGAGGACTTATTATGTGATCTAGTGATAAAATATATATATATATATATATATTATTATGTAATAAAAGCAGTAAGTAATGAGGTTTAACTCATCAATCCCCAAGCGGCACCTTGCTGTCTGCGATTCCTACGATCGAGGTATTAAATAAAATATTTAACATAATCAAAAAATTAACTAACTGCTAACATACAATATTAGACGTGCTAAAATGAAAATTTATTTAAATTCATTAGAAATATTAATAAGCCACCCAATTATTACTTTTAAAAATATTTCCGTAGCGAGTGGGAAGTGTTTTTGCGTCGTTATAGCGCAAGTTATTTCGAAACTCGCGTTAATCCCAGGTATCAGAGTAATTGCCGCAGTTCGAAAATCTCTGAATGTGTCGGGGTTCCGTAATCGAATGATAAAAACGCACTGGATGGAGCGTCTGCACTCTCGCCACAAAGTGAATTTTAGTTCCTTTGTGGTGAAAGTGCCGACTCAAGTTTTATCCATCTTCGAGGTGGAGGAGTTCTGGCCCGCCGGTGTAGTTTACCGGAGGTTTCGGGGGAGGCTCCCGAACGAAGCGCGCATCACGTCGCCGAAAGAGACTTTAACGTGATAAAGTGTAGTGTGATTGTGTGTGTGAATGTGAGAATAATATATATTAGGATAAAATTGTTCGGCGTGCATCCGTTTTCTGATTGCCATAATACAAGTTTTACTTAGTATGGGATTAGACGACGTGATGTACGCTACCTTGCTTTTATACTATTGTATATTATTGAATGATTAATAATAAAGAATTTGAATTTTGAATTTGAATTTGAAACCCAGGTCTAATCTCATTAATCAAATCAGTCAAGTGTCAGCTAGGGGTTTGACAAAACGCGACCAAATTACGTACGTCCACCATCTGCCTATAAATGGCTTTGTCCACATTGTGCCTTTTTCTGTTCGTCAAGGGCATGCGTTATAGCGCAGTCAACAGCGAACGTGAGGCATGCCCGTGACGCGCGTTAAAATCGTAGCGCTTGCTATGACACTTTCCTTTCAACGCGGGTGGATTTTGACGCATTCAATTACTGAATTTATGTCAAACGACAGTTGAATAAAAAGAAGATGATGAAAATTGAAGATGAAATTGCATAATGTGGACATAGCTAATCAACTTCTCTGATAGTACGCTCGTTTGGAGGGAGGCCTGCCAGGCTGCCATGTTTGTATTTCATTACATTGGCTAAGTCTCTTCTAAGCGGATATAACGTCCATGGGGACAGTAACAAAAATAATAATAGCAAACTTACCTGGGTGCTCTTATATCTTACTAGCGGCCCGTCCCGGCTTTGCACGGGTGGTGGTGGAGATTTTGTAGATATTGATATTATGTTCTTTATTCTTGTTGAACATACTTTTGTTCTATCATCAATCGTTTCCGAAGCGCATGCGACGAAAGACGTTTTAGGGCACTTTTTTACACCTTAGATTACGTTAGTTAAGTCTTAGTAAGGACCTCTAATCTTTTATAGCAACAAATATAGCCTATGTTACTCAGGGTGAATATAGCTATCCCAATGGTGAAAGAATTTTCGACATCGGCACAGTAGTTTTTTTAGTTTATACTTTACAAACATACACAAAAATTCAAATCTTTCCTCTTTATAATAGTACTTAGTGTAGATGTAGATGAACATAAAATAAACAGAGGAACATAATATAACCTCCTCCTTTTTAGAAGTCGGTTAAAAAATATAAAAGCATTTATTAAGATGGGCTCCCATATTAAAACGTATTTGAATATTAGTACAGAACCCATATTATGTTCCAACGTCACTGACACTTGGCTGATTTTTTGTCCACATTTTTCAGAATACCATTAACTGCATTGTTTGCGGCCTCGGTCTAGTTGGCCGTGTATTTTTCATGTTTTTTTTTCAAAGTTTTAATGTTATTACTCATTAGTTATTAAAACGGATTTTATTCACATAATGCATATTATATATCCATTTGCTCAGGCGGTTCAGGAGACTCGGAGAGCAGTGCATGGCTGCTGAGGAGGTGGGGAGAGGATCTGGCGCAGACCCGGTACGGTAAACGTACCGCTGAGGCACTGCGTCCAGTTCTTGCGGCGCAAACCCCTCACCTTCCGCCTTACGCAGGTACTCACCGGGCACGGATGCTTCGGTGTGTACCTGTGTAAGGTCGCCAGGAGAGAGCCAACGCCAGCCTGCCATGAGTGTAGTGCTGCGGAGGACACGGCCCAGCATACCCTTGAGGTGTGCGATCGTTGGGCCGTGCAGCGCCACGAACTCGTGGCAGTGCTAGGCGGGGACCTCTCGCTCCCGAGCATGGTGCGCTGCATGCTCGAGAGCGATGAGGCCTGGCAGACGGCGGTCTCTTTCTGCGAAATTGTTATGTCGCAGAAAGAGGCCGCGGAGCGGGACAGAGGACGATCCCACCTCTCTGCCGCTCCGCCGGCGTAGGACGAGAGTGCGGAGGCGACGCTATGCGAACCTCCTAACTCTTGTCTAACGGGGCTCCAGGAGAGGATGGGAACCTCCCTGGCTTAGCCTTAGCTTCAGTTTGCCTAAGCGTTCCCTTACCTTGGTGGAAGTCCGGTCCCTTTTGACGTAGACCGGTCAGTCGTGGAGGGAGTCTCGTGTTTGTTAGGTCCGGGATATCCCTCTTTAATACGGCTGAAGGCGAACCGCAGGTGGTTTTAGTGAGTAGGAGTCTCACATACCCCCAGGTACAGGTTCTCCATACTTCATCTGTCAAGTTAAGAGGTGGATAGCCTAATCAATTCAATGTTACTAAGAAATCTGTAAGATAAAATACAACATTACTCATTAGTTAATTATTCTCTATTCTCTATATCAGAAAAAGTTTGTAATACTCTTCTGTTTATGATTTTCGCACTTCATTTCGAAAGCCCGGTCTTTAAGTTGACGGTGAAACATAACTTTGTGGCTATCAAATCCGTTATCTTCAGCCCATGCCCCAGCACAGGCTGCCATGTTTGTATTTCATTACATTGGGTAAGTCTCTTCTAAGCGGATATAACGTCCATGGGGACAGTAACAAAAATAATAATAGCAAACTTACCTGGGTACTCTTATATCTTACTAGCGGCCCGTCCCGGCTTTGCACGGGTGGTGGTGGAGATTTTGTAGATATTGATATTATGTTCTTTATTCTTGTTGAACATACTTTTGTTCTATCATCAATCGTTTCCGAAGCGCATGCGACGAAAGACGTTTTAGGGCACTTTTTTACACCTTAGATTACGTTAGTTAAGTCTTAGTAAGGACCTCTAATCTTTTATAGCAACAAATATAGCCTATGTTACTCAGGGTGAATATAGCTATCCCAATGGTGAAAGAATTTTCGACATCGGCACAGTAGTTTTTTTAGTTTATACTTTACAAACATACACAAAAATTCAAATCTTTCCTCTTTATAATAGTACTTAGTGTAGATGTAGATGAACATAAAATAAACAGAGGAACATAATACAACCTCCTCCTTTTTGGAAGTCGGTTAAAAAATATAAAAGCATAAGATGGGCTCCCATATTAAAACGTATTTGAATATTAGTACAGAACCCATATTATGTTCCAACGTCACTGACACTTGGCTGATTTTTTGTCCACATTTTTCAGAATACCATTAACTGCATTGTTTGCGGACTCGGTCTAGTTGGCCGTGTTTTTTTTTTTTCAAAGTTTTAATGTTATTACTCATTAGTTATTAAAACGGATTTTATTCACATACCTAATGCATATTATATATCCATTTGCTCAGGCGGTTCCGGAGACTCGGAGAGCAGTGCATGGCTGCTGAGGAGGTGGGGAGGGGATCTGGCGCAGACCCGGTACGGTAAACGTACCGCTGAGGCACTGCGTCCAGTTCTTGCGGCGTGGATGCGCCGCAAGAAGAAACCCCTCACCTTCCGCCTTACGCAGGTACTCACTGGGCACGGATGCTTCGGTGTGTACCTGTGTAAAGTCGCCAGGAGAGAGCCAACGCCAGCCTGCCATGAGTGCGGCGCTGCGGAGGACACGGCCCAGCATACCCTTGAGGTGTGCGATCGTTGGGCCGTGCAGCGCCACGAAATCGTGGCAGTGCTAGGCGGGGACCTCTCGCTCCCGAGCATGGTGCGCTGCATGCTCGAGAGCGATAAGGCCTGGCAGGCGGCGGCCTCTTTCTGCGAAATTGTTATGTCGCAGAAAGAGGCCGCGGAGCGGGACAGAGAGGACGATCCCACCTCTCTGCCGCTCCGCCGGCGTAGGACGAGAGTGCGGAGGTGACGCTATGCGAACCTCCTAACTCTCGTCTAACGGGGCTCCAGGAGAGGATGGGAACCTCCCTGGCTTAGCCTTAGCTTCAGTTTGCCTAAGCGTTCCCTTACCTTGGTGGAAGTCCGGTCCCTTTTGAGGTAGACCGGCCAGTCCTGGAGGGAGTCTCGTGTTTGTTAGGTCCGGGATATCCCTCTTTAATACGGCTGAAGGCGAACCGCAGGTGGTTTTAGTGAGTAGGAGTCTCACATACCCCCAGGTACAGGTTCTCCATACTTCATCTGTCAAGTTAAGAGGTGGATAGCCTGTTCGGCACTCATCAGAAAGTGGTGAAACAGCTGCCCTTAATGAAGTAAATGAAGACATGTCGAGTGGATGAAGTGGGAACAATAATTAGAAACCAATCTTTTTTAGGGTTCCGTACCCAAAGGGTAAAAACGGGACCCTATTACTAAGACTTCGTTGTCTGTCCGTCTGTCCGTCTGTCTGTCTGTCTGTCTGTCTGTCTCCAGGCTGTAACTCAAGAACGGTAATAGCTAGAGATTTGATATTTTCACAGATTATGTACATCTGTTGCCGCTATATCAACAAATACTAAAAATAAAATAAAATAAAATGAATATTTAAGGGGGGCTCCCATACAACAAACGTGATTTTTTGGCCTTTTTTGCTCTATATCAAAAATGGCAACAGGTAGGTACTTGAATTTTTCACAAAATCCTTAGTTATATGTGTGCTTTAATATTTAATAATATTATTAAAATAAAATAAAAAATAAGGGGGGCTCATATACAAAAAACACAATTTATGGCCTAATTTTGCTCTATAATGGTACGGAACCATTCGTGCGCGATTCCGACTCGCACTTGGCCGATTATTTACACAAATGGAGGCTTTAGAGTTAATACAGTAGGGCCTGGTTAATCCAGAGAGGCAAAAATAAGACCCTAATTCTAATTATCGAGATGTCCGGGTTATAGTATGCAATATTAAGGGACGGTTGCACCAACTTACACTTAAGGGTGAATTGCACCAGAAGCGTAGTTAAAGTTAAGGTTAAGGTTATCGTCAAATATGGTGAATTTGCTAGGGATTTGACAGTTCATTTCACAATTTGTTATGGTTAAAGTTAAAGTTATAGTTAAAGTAGGTTGATGCAACTAACTCTTAACTTAAAAACTAAACTTAACTATACCTTTAACCATAACAAAAAGTCAAATGAACTGTCAAATCCCTAGTAAAAGTCCATCATGGACGCCATATTTGACGATAACCTTAACTTTAACTTTAACTACGCCTCTGGTGCAACCCACCCTTAATGTTAATAAAACACAATATTATGTTTAATCTTAGTTTCTTTAGTCAATTTTTATAATATTATGTAGCATAAGGACAGAATGTACCATCGAGGAAATTGATTCCTAGGCAGATGACAGACCAACGTCATTTGGTCGGATCATGTCAATTCAATGTTGACTGTGATCTGTCGGCTGAGTTTGATGTAACGCGACCAAACTACGTAGGTCCCCCATCTGACTAGGAATCAACTTCTCTGATAGTACATGTTCATAATTACAACCATATTGTAAGAAATCAGTAAGATAAAATACAACATTAGTTAATTATTCTCTATTCTCTATATCAGAAAAAGTCTGTAATACTCTTCTGTTTATGATTTTCGCACTTCATTTCGAAAGCCCGGTCTTTAAGTTGACGGTGAAACATAACTTTGTGGCTATGAAATCCGTTATCTTCAGCCCATTTTAAAGCAGTGTATAGAGCTTCGGCCGGCCGGATTACAGCGACCACCGAACAAGCGGGAGGCCGGATTACCGAGGCCCTACTGGCTACTGAATAATCAAAGTTTATATTATGCCAGAAATTATTTACGCAAAGGAAAAAGTCTATTAGAAAACTAACATTCAAATTGAAAACTAACGTAGCTAATATCGAAAAATCCGCAAGCTTTTTACTGGTAAGTTTTTTATCTACCTTGTACCTACAAAAAATATGATCGATGAAGGAAATCCCGTTGGTAACCTCGATGCTGTAAAAAGTAGCCTATGTGAGTCATTTATTAGGCTTGTACTAGTAGAAGACGTTGCATAAAACTCAACATTTTTTTTTCATTCATATCGATCCAATACTTTCAGTCTTTCAGAGCCTTGCGAATTATAATAATTACACAGCAAAAATTTGACACTCTCTACTTGTCTTCGTCATGTTGAAAAGGTATAAAATGTAAGACACACAAAGAAACTAACAACTTTTAATAGTAGCGTAATTATATTAAGTCTTCATGGTTAAGACTTAGGGAACCTCTATAATTTTTCTTGGGTAGGATTTCACCCAAAAACTAGCTGGTTTGTAAGTGTCAATTAAAAATAAATCCCTTTACGTAAATCTCTGTATAGCGATCTATAGATCTGTATCTCTTTCACAAAGGTCCGGCGAACACATCAGCAGGGCAAATTGAAAAGTCGCTGAAGTGAATCCAGTACCAATAAGTACACCTCTTTTGCATCTGGAAATTGTATTCTTTGAATCGCATTTTGTTTATCATGACGTTGTGTACGCCTAAAATTATAATCTGCAAGACAAAAATATTAACAGCCGAATTCTGAACATCCATACTAATATTATAAATGTGAAAGTTTTTCTGTCTGGCTGTTACATCTTCACGCCCAAACCGCTGAATCGATTTTTTTAAATTTGATTTTTTAATATGGATATTCTCTAAGTCCTGGTACATAGATATATACATAGGATACTTTTTATCCCGAAAAAATGTACGGTTCCCGTACGATAAACTAATTTTAGCGTAAAGGAGTTATGGGCGTCATTTATGATACTTAGTAATAATATTATAACATCTAGTACAAACTTACGAGGATCTTTTGGCACTTGGATGTTTTCATGGGGGACTGGAGATAAAACTTAACAAAGTGATTGGTTCCAAAGTTCGTATAGAACTACTGTAATTATTTTTTATCTGAGAAGTATCACAATATAATTTTAACATTAATAAGTACAAAATTACATTCAAATTATGGCTGTCAAAAACTTTAGTTCTAGAATAATTTTAGATTTTGTCGTTTCTATACTCCGTACTTTAATACTTTACATATTTGGAACAAGCAAGAAGAGAATGAACCCTCCTTGGCGGTTCAAAACCGCAATAAATCTCGTCACGCGACTATAAATTGTCGCCTAACGTTTTTTCATTCCGATCGCAAATGGGGCTGAAATGTACTCGTAAACAGTACCTTGACTCAATCACTTATGGTGGCAGGGACAGGGTCCGTCTGCACGTTAAATGTCTCCAAAACCAGTGCCCCACTGTATGGTCAGTACTCAGGAGGACAGGCCCCGCTGCACCTATGACATTTTCAATGAGTTACGTGACTATTATAGTTTACGTCTTATTTTAGTAGGTAAATAAAAATTATTATGACAATGATCATCATTATTTCTCTCTTGTATGTAAGGGAAAGCATTACATTTTAGCATACGTTAGCTATAAAATCCGACGACGCAACTTTGCAAGTCCATTAGCGCCAGCCAGGAAGTTATTGAAATGTCTCTCACAGTAACGTACTTATACCTCGGAGTGTGTAAATTATGAGAGCGATAATTACTCAAGTCGTTGGCTAACGGGTAAGTGCTGTGATAGAAGTAAAATAACTTTGAACAGACCGTAGATAATAATTTCAGTTATAATTATCATACCTGTCCCGGTTTCAGTTGAGTTACGTAATCATTATTTGTAATTTGCTATTATAATTAATTATTTTAGGTTAAGTGAAAGAAATAGTCTGCATACAAAATATTATCAGCGGGCAGTGGCTCGTCCTTACTTTTAAATCATTGCCCTGACTTGTATAAATTACCTCGCGAACGTTTGTAAAGAATTGTGGAATCAAGAGCTGAAAAAAACTTTCAAGTACAATAATTTTTCCGCTTCTTAAGTGACAAAAGACTGACCGTAGTCGCTAATAAATACACACACTGGCAAAATTAGCGGAACATAGTCAAAAAGGGGCACAACTTGAACTCAAGTGGGTCGGGCTGTCTGAAATCCTTTTATATAGTTTCTAAGCTCATTTAAGAAATAAAATATTGAACAAAACTGGCAATTTGAGAGATTTTTATTGCAATTATGCCATAATAAATGTTTTTCGATGATTGACGTTGTAAGTGTTTCTGATAAGAATGGCGATTTTAGCGGGGTTCAAGGTATGCCAGCTCATTTGATTGTTTGGTTTTTGGAAGAACACATTGCTTAGATATAAAATTAGTGATTTCCCAGCATCTACGACAGCTAGAGCTGTAACCACGATAGAGAAAGGTCACACCTACCGTTCGGTCAGTCAGGCCTTAGGTGGGTCAGCTTCCGTGGTTCATCGTAACTTTCAACGCTACAGAGAGACTGGATCTTACGTCTGGAGACGAGAACAAGGCAGATATCGGGTGACATTGGTTCAGGATGACCGTTTTGTTAGGGTACAACCCTTAAGAAATCGACCTCAAACTGCATTGCATACACGAAACCTGTCGGAACAGATCCGAGATGTACGTGTGAGCGATTGTACAGTAAGAAGAAGACTCAAAGAAGTTAAATTAAACTCAAAAGTGCCAGCAAGGGCACCAGAACTTGAGACAGGACACCAAAGAGCTAGGCTAAGATATGCGCGTGAACATCAAAATTTGACAAGTGTATGAAATCGTATACTGTACAGTGATGGGAGCAAATTCTGTGTAAATTTTGTTGACAGGCGATAAAGAATGTGGATAAATCGTCAGGAACGCTATAGACCATCAAACTTAACGGAAACAGTGGCCTATCATGCAGGCTTCGAAATGGTTTGGGGTGGCATATGACTTGGAGCCCGCACGGAGCTGATGATTGTTAATGATGGTACTTTGACAGTACACAGCTAAAGCTCAGATGTCCTAAAACTGCATGTTGTGCCTTTTACACAAGTTTAGGCAGTAGCTTCAATTTTATGCGCGTGCATAGAGTAAAAAAATCAGGCATTATTACCTAAATTATGCTGGCGTAGCCTAGGTGGAGAGGCCAGCACGGTCTACGGATATGGATCCGATTGAGGACGTGTGGCACATCAATGGGTGAACGGTACGAGTTAAACCTCCAGCTCCAAAATCTGTTCAGGAGCTCGAGTTGGCGCTACTGGAGGAGTAGGAGAATATTCCACAGGAAATGATTGACAATCAAAATGCAAGCATGGAATGGCGTATCCAGGCCCTCTTGAGATCCATAGAAGGCATTAAACGCTTTTAACATGGCATTTCTTAAATAAAAATGGAGAATTTAACTTAAAAAATTACTGCTGTAATTTCAAAGATTTTCTTAATTTTTGATTTTTGCTGATTTTTTTTCTTTTTACACGATTTCATGCCCTAAATTTATATAAGTTTTATTTTTTAATCATCAATTATTAAATTAATAAAGAAATATATACAAATAAGCGAATAATTTACAAAAAAACTGAAAATTTTGTTATGTTCCGCTAATTTTGCCGGTGTGTATATTTATTATCAAACGACTAGGCGGATGACGGATCGTATAATGGTATAGAATATCTCCCACAGACACCCGCAAAAACGCTATCTTTCCAAATGCGATACCAGTACCTAGAAAATATTATTATTATTTTTGATGAAAAAAGGGGGCAAACAAGCAAACAAGTAACTTGGAAAGCAACTTAATCTTAACTTTAACCACGCTTCTGGTGCAATCCACCCATTTGGTAAAACTGTGTCTCACGTGCAGTAACTTATAGTTATTATAAGTCAATGTACCTATTTTGACAATACTTTTCTCGGAGACCTCTGAACCTTGTAGGCGTTTTGAAATACATACAGGGCGCAATTAAAACTTAAACCCACAGACACCCGCAAAAACGCTATCTTTCCAAATGCGATACCAGTACCTAGAAAATATTATTATTATTTTTGATGAAAAAAGGGGGCAAACAAGCAAACAAGTAACTTGGAAAGCAACTTAATCTTAACTTTAACCACGCTTCTGGTGCAATCCACCCATTTGGTAAAACTGTGTCTCACGTGCAGTAACTTATAGTTATTATAAGTCAATGTACCTATTTTGACAATACTTTTCTCGGAGACCTCTGAACCTTGTAGGCGTTTTGAAATACATACAGGGCGCAATTAAAACTTAAACCTTCCTGCCAAATTTTGATATTATATTGATCCTTGTTAAAAATAAAAATACACGTATTTTTCTTTTATACTCACTCAGTACTAAAATGTTGAGAAATAGCTTCCGAAACTTATCCTAAAAAAACAATACAATTAATGGACACTACGCGTCGCCCGCGCGTGACGTGCCCCCGCGCGCCCCCGCTCATATCCACCGTCGCGAGTGACCGTTCTGCAGCGATTTTAAATGGGACGAAATATGTTATTATAAAAAAATTAACACCCAAATTTTTGCTCAAATGGACTCTCCTAATGATACCTAAGCCCTGGAAAAAATTTGGCAGGAAGGTTTAATTGCACCCTGTATTATACTCAATAGTCCAGCTCAGCTATTGGCATTAGTTACACAGCTTGGTGGCTAATCCGTCGTGTAACAAATAGCCCATAATCTGTCATCTCTGTCCCAGATCCCAATTATTGTGGGATTAAAGCGATTATACGGGTAGAGACTAGAGTTGTCGTTTCGATCTTATTACAAATGCAGTAAGGTACTCTAACTATAGTTAACTATAGTACCTCTGTAAGTCTGTTCAGATGGTAAAAATTGGTGTGCAGCACACGTAGCAGTTACACCTTTGGAATCAACACAATATTTCTGAAAATGTTGCTAATCGATACTTAATGCCCTTGATAATAATGTACCTTATGTAAAATATTATTATTATTAGGTATTAGGATTTGTATGTGTCGACCCTTAGGTATATTATATAGGTAGAGTTCACTGTGAAAGCAGTAGCGCTAAAAGAGCAAATTTTTTGGACTTTCAGCACTGCTACTTTCACAGCGAACTTCATATACACCCTAAAATATAATCGGTTTTCCATTTATTTAACCGTGCTTTTACCATCTACACACCTTGTCGACCACACAAATTGCTGTAACAATATCGAGGAGGAATTGATCCTGGCTTTAATTAAAACAGAATGAGGAGGAGGTACATGAGGAGGGGAAAGGGGGGGGGGGGGGAGAAGGAGTCACGTCGTCGTAATAATTGACGTTTTGTCTGTAAACGCCTACTCCATAGCTGATAAACTCGGAATTAAGTCGAGGCGTGTTTAATTAAAAATTAAACCAATATTGTTGTCTAAAGGAAGTGTATAATAATTGAAGTGACATAAATAATAGGCATAAAATAGAAGAGATGCGCCTAATCTATTATACACTCTGTCTACTGCATTTATAACAGAGCCGAATTTACATTTTTTAGAGTAGACCACAAGTTTATTTCTGCAGCCCTATGTACGTAATCTGTAGGGCCTCTATGGACGCCTATTTATAAATCCGGGGCTGACTATTATTTAAAGCTCCTCAGAGAACACCAAAAAAAGGAGCTCTTACTAGAAAAAAAATGTTTCAAACAAAAGCGCCTAAGCATAAAAGCAATTGAAACTAGCATTTTATGTACCTAACTATTGATGTTCGACATAGCCCATCTTGAGCTTATACTTTATACATACCTACTTAGGTAAATCATGTATGTTAGGTATACTAAATTAGATCCCAAGATGTACCTAACTTGTTAGCTAGTGTTTTAGATAAGACCTAACAATCAAATTCTAGTGGAACAGCCAGATTGCAAATTGGCAGTATATTGTATTTGCATAAGAAGTGGCTGCAGGCGCCTCTAAATTGTGGATGCCCCGACACGACTTGCCACTAACGGCATTAGAATATTATATTACCTGATTTTAGAATACCTAGCTCACATGAGAATTCGAAATTTGAATAGAGGTTGGCGTTTATTTTAAAGTAAGTGCCTAGATGACGCCTGCAACTCCATGGCGCCAAAATTCGCTTCTTAAACCGTAAATTTTTCGGGTTGAAGTGTCCTTTGTCCTTTCCCGGGACTCAAAGTGTCCCCACACCATAATATTTCAGCAAAATCGGTTCAGCGGTTTGGGCGTGAAGACTGAAGAAGTAATAGACAGACAGACAGAAACCGTTTCTCATTTACTGCGTGACTGGTGAGACATGTTCAATACTTGAGGACGTGATATTTGGTTATTATATTAGTTGGAAAAAAATAATATAAAAAAATAATATCAATTGATCACTGAGTAAATGTAGCTTAAAGTTAAATAATTATTTACCCAACGCATGGACACCGCGAGCGGGAGGGGTAGTTGTGTGGTGTTTCTTTGGTAGCGCACGCCTCTGCACCGGCCGCATAGTATGCCTACTTGCCTAGCCGCGTAATTTACTTAGTATCCATGATTAATTAATTTTTGGGAAATTAAAAAAAAAATTAAGAACCTAATTTTATTACATATTTATAATGAGAATCGAGTACTGAATACTCTCCTTAAATATCGGTATTGACTCACCAGTCATGCTGTATGTTACATACATAATAATTAGTGATGCGCCGAATAGTGATTTGACCGAATAACCGAATACCGAATATTATTCGGTTTTGCCTTTACCGAACCGAATATTCGGCCGAATTATTCGGTTTACCATTATTTTATTTTGCCGCGTAAACAGGTTCTATCGTGTACTCTACGTGCCGCTGCTGGCTAGCTCGGAGCGAGCCTTCTCTCGCGAGCGCAATGCAACCGCAATTATTGCGCAATAATTGCTCCAAAATCGCAGTTTCGTATCACATAACAGCCAAAAAATACGATAGCAATCGAGCGACAGTACTCCCTCTGCCGAATAATCAAGGAACTATTATAATTGCATTTAAATCGCTAAATCTCCATACTTAGACCGATAGCGCTAGGTTTTTTGGTTTCAAAAATTCTAAAGTTTCTGATTTTTTTGCGTATAGGTTTGGGACCACTAGGTAAACCTAAAAAATGATTTAGTGTCATTTTGGTCGACAGCTTCCAGAGATATTTAGGCATTTTGCTTTTTGGTCGCTATAGGCCGAAAAAGGAAACGGCGAAGGCATATTTAAACGTTGTCATTCCAGACGACGAGCCCTCCTTGGATGATGAACACCACCGCGACATTAGGAGTAGAATGCTAGACCCCATTCATACGCCGGCCTCAGATTTACCAACTTCTGAGGAATTTACTAAAATAGTGAATCTATTGCCTATTAAAAAATCTGTGGGCGAGGATAAAATATCGAATATTATGATAAAGCAAGCGTGTTTAGCGGCCAATTCATCGATTCTATATGTTTTCAATAGATGTATTGCAGAAGGTATATTTCCAAAAATCTGGCTTACCGGCTGCTTAAAATTAATACCTAAAGCGGGAAACAAACCCCCCGACGACCCAAAATCTTACCGTCCGATAACGTTACTGCCGTGCTTAGGTAAACTACTAGAACGCCTTATTGTGCCTCGCCTGCTACCCGGTGGTACTAAATTTCATAGTCAACAGTACGGTTTCACCGCCGGGAAATCGACTGTTGACGCGGCGTTAGAAGTAAGAAAAATAGTTAATTTATCGGAAAGTAAATACGTGGTTGCCATTTCATTAGACATATCCGGGGCCTTCGACCATGCTTGGTGGCCGATGGTACTATTAAAACTAAAGAATCGAGGGTGTTACTGTAATATTTATTCCATAATACATTCTTACTTTTCTAACGGTCAAACTAAGCTCCGTCTTGGACATTGTACACACGCCAAAGATTTAACGTGCGGCTGCCCTCAAGGATCGATAATCTCGCCTAAATTATGGAACATCGGATTCGACGATTTGTTAAGTCTTCCACTTCCACTGCTTTGTACACTAGTTGGTTACGCCGATGACGGTTTTCTTATCGTTCAAGCAAACTCGCGTTCCGAAATTGAGTCTAAAGTCAACAGTTGTCTTAATTTAATATCTGACTGGGGTAAGCGTAATCGTCTGAATTTCGCCGCGCATAAAACTTACCAAATTCTTTTAAAAGGTTCCCTTATTTCTTCCCCTAGCATTAAACTGAACAATATAAACGTTAAACGCAAACAGTCACTATGTTACCTTGGTTTTCATTTGGATTTGGAACATATAATTCAAACAGGTGAGAAAGCCAAACGTAATTTTTACTCGTTTACTAGAATATCTACTTCGACATGGGGCCTCTCATTTAAAACTCTTAAATTGATTTATACCGCGACTTACCTAGGCAGCATTTGCTACGGAGCCCCCGTGTGGGCCGACAGAGCAATTATCCGCGCGGCTCGTCGCAAGCTACTGCAAAGCCAACGGCTGGCAGTTGGCACTCATATTCTTATGCAAAGCTTACAGGACCACAAGCACTGAAGCCTTGCCCGTGCTAGCCGGAGTTTTACCCGTTGACCTTGAGATACAGCGCCGTGCGACTTATATATTATCATAATAAAAACATTGACAACCCGTTCTTTTTAAGCGCTCGCGATAAAATTAAAATAGCAAGATTGTTTGAACCTTTAGATGACTCTGTGCAGAACCTCATCTCCGAATGGCAGACGCGATGGGGCTGTTCCACCAAAGGGCGACATCTATATAACTTTTCCTTAATATTCGAGACCGGCTATCCAAACATTGGATGGATATTGCGTTTCTCAATTCCTGACCGGTAATGGAAATTTTAAGGCTAAACTTTATGGATTTAAACTAGTAGCATCACCTATGTGCGAGTGCTCGACCGAAGGCAACATGTTTGAACAAACCGCTCATTATGTTCTCTGGGAGTATGGTCTCTGGCAGGACGAAAGAACTACAATGCTAAACAACCTACTCTGTACATCTGGAGTCGCATACTGCGGTGATCTCGTGGACAGCGCTTGGAACTTCCGTGCCTTCAAGCGTTTTTGCCACAATTATTATTGGCAACAATCTAACACATTTAACATTTAAATGTTAAAAATTTAAATGTTAAATGTTAAAAAAATAAAAAAAAATAAAAAAAAAAAAAAAAAAAATGGGGAACATGGTTCTGGTGACCCCACTAGTAGTAGCTAGTAGATTCGTCACAGAACGATATCTTCTTAAGATCCTTGAAACTCCACCCAGCTTGAGTGACCGCTCTCCACCAAGCCAATGCCACAACATCTAAAGGCAAAGGGTGCAGCACCATACCCGAAGAAATCCAAAAATGTCGAATCTACTGGCTATACTGGGACCACATACGCCCCTTCAGGGCATCAAATATTATAATATTGTGATAAATATATAAATAATATTTATTAAGTTAGGTAATATTCTATATAAATAATAATAGTATTAAGCATAATATAATATACAATAATATCAATAGTATAATAATGTATAAGTTTAAAAGGTCCAAGGCGTGATGGACTTACAGTAGATTAAGAGGAAATGTAATCTTGGTACGCGACCATATTATAACAATGAGACAAATAAAGGATATGGGCGACTAGCCCATAGACGACCCTAATTATTATAATAAAAAAAAAAAAAAAAAACAATCTAACACAACAAAATCCAATATTAATTTAGCTATAGCGTAGTAGTCAAATTATTCACTTTTATTCCCGTGGTGCTTCCCCTTCAGTTCTTTGACTTTCGGTCATTGTAACTTTGTGCTGTCTCCCGCTTTGTATGGGGAGGGAATCTGGAATTCTTCCTACTCCTCCTATTCTTCTTCTGATTAATTTCGTTGCGGGTCCCAAGACAGTTTTAGCATGTCCTTCGGGCTTCCTGAGATCATATCAAAGGGTTTTCGTGGTTGCATACCGCTGTCGATCCTGGCGACACAGGAGATACAGTGGTGGGAGTGTGTGGTGGGCCAAAGCCCATTAAAAATATATAGGCTGAAAAAAATATTAAAGTTTAAAATTTAGCCTTTGTGATATTAGCAATATCACAAAAGCTAAATTTTAAACTCTCGGGTAGTAACTAATGTGCAGACACGTTTTGTGTCAGATTCATCTACGGGTTTCCCAGTAATTTAGCAAATATTAGAAACGTCGCCTAATTGCGTCGAAAAAATATTAGAGTTTTTAAAAATGTGTAATATGGTTTATTTTATTGATGTCTGCTACTGTAAAATTTTTGTGTCATATTCATCCATGGGTTTTGAAGAAATTTTTATTTTTGCTATCACTATTTGCTATACTGTTGCATTTATTTCGTATCACCTAAGCTTTTGACAGCAATGCGATGGCAATCGGCGAGCAATTTGAACTGATAAATAGCGATCACAACAAAAGTGATTTTTTCCGATTGCTTGTTTATCGCTGAGTGGTTAGTGGTGTTTTACGTAAAATTTTAAACTGTAAAACGTATTTTTATAACATTGGTGCACACAGTGCTCGTATTAGATGCCATTCCTGAAGAAGAAACAAGAGATGCAGCCAGAAATACAGCTAAATAAGACCTCGCAATCGCAACCGAGCCCAGGCACTGGAACTGTCTGACTCTGAATTTAAAACCCATTACAAGGGTTGAATAAGAAGCTGTTTGTGACGAGTTTAACACATTGACAAGAAAAACAACAACTAACACCTGTGCAGTGTTGCGAAACATTTGCAACAACCATCGCCTGCCAGTAACGACGATTTCCAAATGCTTCTAAACTTGTTTAGAATCACATTTTAGCCATTTCAGGATGTCATAGTTTCTTTGAAAAAGTGAGAACCAGGTTTTAGTGAGTGGCAGACCGCAAAGAACTTGCAGAGATTGTGATCTTTATTGTCGTTTTAAATAAAACTAAGTTTTGTAAATATAACAGAGCGCAGTTTATTCCGAGAGATTTTTACAAATAGAAGACTCAAGAAAATATGGAGTCCGGATAAGGAAATTGACTTGTCTGTAGTCATAGACTAAAAATGTTTCTTTTTTATGTGAAAAAGCAATAAGCTAAGGTTCAAATTTCTATTACAAAATTTTATGAAGTGAAAAATAAAGCAGTAAAACAGTGTTATTTGTTTCATTTGCATGTAGATTACTATTAAGTTATTGTTATATTTTGTCTTCATGTAAGTAGAATTAAATGGAATACATACCTTTAATACTAAAATACATAAGAAACAAGGTTTATTTTAAGTAGTAAAACATTTTCAATATAATGAACTGTGCAACAATAAATAAAAGATTTCATGTATTATTTAATAATAACTGAAATATATTAAAACCAATGTTAAAAAGATTTATTAAAATCAGAATACTGCTTAAAACCCATCAATCCTCCAGCGGCAGCCGGCTGCCGCATAACAATCGAAAATTTATTGTGTGTGGCGTCTGCGACACCCACAATGGAGATGCTCAAACCTCTTGTGCATAATATTAATTTCTTTATTAGTTTTTCATCGCGATGTTTTAAATATCAATATTGTAAATATTAAAATGTATATTCATCAATATTATTTGGACTTTAATTTTGCTGCCTAGTGCCTAATGTTGTGTTACATGATACTAAGGAGCTGAGCCCTGAGTGACATAGGCTATGTATGTCCTACGGGCGAAGCCGGGGCGGGTCTAGTTTTTAATATTTTGAAAAAAATAAAACCGAATATATTCGGTAACTGAGCCGAATAATTCGGCCGAATACGAATAGTGAAAAACATGCCGAATACGCCGAATACCGAATACGAAACGAATATTCGGCGCATCTCTAATAATAATATATTAGTAGTTAAGGATGTTAGATGTATTAATAAATACAAGATAAATTAATAATTGTCTCTTTATCGTATTGTTCGAGTTTTGTTAAGGTTTTACCTTATTTTACTTTGCAAGACATTACTATGGTCTGTCAAAAAAGTGAGGAAATTAAAAAGTGGCAACATCGTAACTAGTGTCATCCCTTGCAAATCAATCGAAGAAAAAGAAAAAACCGGCCAAGTGCGTGTCAGGCCACGCGCAATGTAGGGTTCCGTAGCACCGCTAGTTTTTGAAAATTTCTGTATGGTCAATGAATGTACATTTATAACATGTTTTACACTACTAACAACATCATCTCAAAGGAATTTGAACGAAAAGTTCCTTTATACTTCGCCGAATACATTTTTTTATTTGATCGACTATTACTCATTAACTTATGAAGTCAACTTAGCCGTGATAGTTTTCCTTTTAAATTCAGCATATTTCCTACTCTCGTGAATTTTTTCACATTTCCAGAAGCAACCGTTTAGCTGGTAGAAGGGGGGGACACTGGACTCTAACGATTTTTTCCACTTTAAAACTTAATATTTCACAAATGGATCCCTAAACCGAAAAATGATCTATAAATACTCATAATATTTTTAAAAAACCTATCCAACGACACCCCACACGATGGGGTGGGCGCGAAAAAAAAAATTCAACCCCGCTTGATGTGTAGGGGAGGTACCATAAAAAAAATATTTTTAAATATTTTATGTACCATTTTGTCGGCATTATTAATATGTATATTCATGCCAAATTACAGTTTTGTAGGTCCTATAGTCTCTGAGCAAAACCGCGGACGGACAGACGGTCAGACGGACAGACGGACAGACCGAAACTATAAGGGTTCCTTGTTGACTACGGAACCCTAAAAAAGGGATGACACTATCTACGATGTTGCCACTTTTTAATTTCTTCACTTTCTTTTTACAGATTATAGGTCAGCTTTACTTTATTTCCTGAGAATTGAAAACTTGTTTAATTTACTTAAAACTTCGTAATTTACCGACACACTTTCGGTATTCAACGACATTGTTGTTGTTATGTCACAGCGCCACGAGTGTTAAGAATCGGAACTAAAAATCGGCCAAGTGCGAGTCGGAATCGCGCACGAAGGGTTCCGTACCATTATAGAGCAAAATTAGGCCATAAATTGTGTTTTTTGTATGGGAGCCCCCCTTATTTTTTTATTTTAATGTTATTATTAAATATTAAAGTAAGTACACATGTAACTAAGGATTTTGTGAAAAATCCAAGTACCTATCTGTTGCCATTTTTTATATAGAGCAAAAAAGGCCAAAAAAATCACGTTTGTTGTATGGGGGCCCCCCCTTAAATATTCATTTTATTTTATTTTTAGTATTTGTTGTTATAGCGGCAACAGATATACATAATATTCTGTGAAAATATCAAATCTCTAGCTATTACCGTTCTTGAGTTACAGCCTGGAGACAGACAGACAGACGGACAGACAACGAAGTCTTAGTAATAGGGTCCCGTTTTTACCCTTTGGGTACGGAACCCTAAAAACTGTCAAAGAGGAGACTAATATCTTTCGCTTTATTACATTTGCATTATGGCTAGCCGTTTTCGGTTTTGAATAACGTATGGCGCCGAATACATTCCGGCGGTTTTTAATTCGGCCGCATTGAATCCGGCTAATAATCGTTAAACCGCCGCATTACAAAACGACCCTGTTTTTTAAAACAGCTAGTCGTAATGTAGAACGGCGGATTATACAATCCGCCTGCGACATAATATTATGTTATAGTATTATACGGTATACCCATTACCCATTACCCACTAAAGGCGCCGACTAACGGTGAATAGCTATGTCCACATTGTGCCCTTTCATCTTCAATTTTCATAATCTTTTGACATTCGAAATGTCAAAAGATTATGAAAATTGAAGATGAAAGGGCACAATGTGGACATACTTAGCTATTGGAACTGTTTTATAAAGATGGCACTCATATCCCATAGCTAGGCTCGGCGAACATCAAAACCTAGCATTTAACTACTAATTAAGGACGATAAAAACAATGAAACAACATCTACAACACTGTAAAACATAGCTTTTAAAACTACTTTACTAGAAAAGTCAAGTTTACGTTGCATATTTTCTACTTACATTGCAAAATAAAAACTACGTCCTGTAATACAAATTGTACGTATATTTGAGCAAAACTCCAGAAGATTTTAGAAATATTTCTCCAGAGGCTCGCCAAGTATCTGCTCCAGTGTTCTGACAGCGTTCTTGGTGGCTGCTTCTATTCTGGGGTCACCGTCTTCTAGAAGTTCAGCGAGGAAGGGCACGCTCTCTGCTAGCAGAGGTAGCCAGTTGCTGCCGAGTTGTGACGCCATGGCTACTAGACATTCCAGCGCTGTTAGCCTGTAACAGATGAGAATTGATTTCATGAATAATGGTCCACTATCAAAGAAGTTGATTCATAGGCAGATAGCGGACCTACGCACTTTGGTTTGTCAAACCACAATCAAATAATAGATCACGGCTGAATGGACATAACCCGACTAAATTATATAGATCCGCCGCCTGCCTGATAAATCAATTTGGTGAACATTTTACATTTCCCTCTCGAGACAAATTTATTCGAATGATTTACTTAAATTGAGATAAAGGTGAACACATTGACGCTGCAAAGTGCAAACCGCGCAAAACAGAAGAGAAGCCAATAGATTGAGCGAAATGCAACATAATGTTAGACGTTTAGTGATTGATGTAAAACTTTAGATGTAGGTATCTAGTCTGTTTTATTATTATTATATCAGCCGCTTTTCGTAGTTTATATTGTCAATTTGTTTTGTTAAAAATGAGTCAAAAAATTACCTTATTTCGGAATCATTGTGCCTCGTCTTCAACAGTATCTGATAGTTTAATAACTTCCACAAAGAATCATCAGCTATAGCCACTGCGAATTGCGAAATGCATGGTATCAGTAAATCCGTAGCCCTGGACTTCAGACCTGGTACTCCACCCAGGGTATTCTCCAACTGGTCTACAACAGGCTGCATAAGAGTCTCAAATCTGCTTTTATTGAGGAAACTCTGAGTGTCATACAAGAACACTATTTGGAGGGTTTTAATTATGTTATTGACCAAGGCTATATTCTTCTCCTCGGAGTCAAAGAATAGTTCTTCGGTTTTGCTGTTGTTGCATGCGTCTAGTAATTCAGCAGCATTTTTCACGAAATGACCCGCAAATAACACGAAGAGTCCTTTCAGTTTGTCGGCAATGACACTGCTAAGTCTGGAAATAGAAAAATACAATATGTTGGTTATTATAACAAAAATGTAGTAAAAATATATATATTATGAGTAAACAGTAATAAAAAAATTTAAGGAAAATAAAGTACTTCTTATTTTGAAAGAGAAAATGAAATCAAATATTTTAAATACCTGTAGAAAGTAATAGTCCTATCCTTTTGTCCATCAATATTAGTCCTTATTGCCCAGTCGTAGATCTTGAAATAGAACGGTCTGAAGCTCGTCTCCGACAGTTTCAACACCAAGTTGACTAAGGCGTTTACGATTTCTCCCTCCGCTTTGTCAATGACTGTTGCATCCACGTCTTTCTCGGCCGCGTCGCTTCTAAGTTGCAGAGCTGACAGGAAGAAGGTCGTAAGATCCTGCTGCAAAGCGGTAAAATCAGCGGTGGTAACGTTCACAAAACTATCAGCCAAGACAGACATGAGTGGACCCACAGCGTCGTAGTTTTCCTTCTCCAAAATCAACTGATGGGTCTCGTTAGCAACGGGAATTAAAACTCGAGGTGGAATGGAGGTAGCGATTTTCTTCTTGATGTTCACAAGCTTCGCGACCACCTTGCTTTCCTGATCGGATGCCTGCCATTTGCCCAACAGAACGGAGTACTCGTACAAGATCTTCTGCAAATATGGACTCAGGAAAAGCGGCACACTCTCGACTATCTTGGATATAGCAGTCACTGTGCTCAGCAGGACTAATTCGGGCGTGTCTGCCTTGCGTTGTTTCTTCAGGACTTTAATCAGAGCAGGCATAAACTTTCTCAAGCTACCGAGTGCGTGCGCCTTCAGATTGGAGCACAGTTCAGCTAAACACAGTACTACGGACGCCATCACGTTTCCATTGATATTGGGATTGCAGGTGTAACTTGTTACCGTCTCCAGAACTGGTCTAAATGGTTCTGGGTTGGAAGAAGCCAATAAACGAGTAAGGAGTTTTAACGATAGCAAGGCAGCTTGTTGGTTCAGTTCTATCTCCTGCACTACGTTCTCTTTAGCAGATTCCTCAGTATTATCTATCGTTTTGACAATTTCAAGTAGCGGCGGCAGCAGAGAGAACAGCAACTCTTGGTCAACATCAGAAAACATTTCGGGAGAAAACTGTATTTTAGAGTTCAATAGTTCCATTGATTTCCTCCGAACTGTATGTATGGTGTGCATTAGCAACCCACGGATAACTGACAAGAACATAGGCGCCGAAAGGAGGTTGTTTGTGTGATCGAGCAAGTCGTAGCTGTGATGAAGCATCACCCGCCAATATTTGGCAGTCTTCTCATCGGTAACCTTAGAAATAGTTTGAATAAACGTCAAAATGTTGATAATGAACGTCTTGTAGTTGGTCTCCATTGCTTTTACGTCAGTAACTTGAGTGCAGTGTTGGACAAATCTTGACGATGATAAAAATGAGTTCATAAAGGTAACGATGACGTATTTGTAGTGTCTCAGCTGGATTGGACTGTGGCCGTTCACACTGAATATGTCGCTCGGATCGACGTCAGTGTCCATAGAATTCTCGTCCTTCTGCAGAGGCAGTGACTTCATGTAGAGCATCAGTTTGATGAAATTGTCCAAGCATATTTCAGGAGGATATTCTAGTAAGATGCTCTGGCCAAAGTCCATCCTATTCACCGGGGACTCTTTATCGGCTAAGGTCCTCGGAGGTCGCGCATCTTTCTTCTTATTGTCGTTGAAATGCGCAATATGCGTCTCTAGCAGTAGAGCAAGGAATACCCATAGAAACTGGCTGGGACCCAATGTATCGATTAACTTCTTGTAGAGCGGCAGTCTTCTATGCTCCGGAACGTGTAGGACTACGTCTGCGAATATCCGCAGCACGGGCACTACGCGCTTTTGAAGTTTTTCAAGTTCCTTCTCTGAATACGCCTCGACTTTGCTGTCTAGTTTTACCAATATAGGGATAAGGGTTTCGATGATTCTTATTATAATTTGGAAGCTATACGCGTCGTCGTGTCTGAGAACAGATGAACCCATGAAGGTGAATATCTCCATTGTATGATGAAGAACTTGCTCCGGCAGCATGTACGCGGCATGCGACAGCAGAATCAGGGCATGATGCTGTGTTTGGGGATTTTGGGTGCCTCGAATACATTGCACCACGAGTTCCACATCAAATATATTCTTCAAAGCTTTCATTTGGTCCTTCTCAGATTCGTCAACGAATTTTTTACTGTAGAACCAGAGAGACGAGAGTATCAGCTGCTTCGTATATTCTACGTATGACTGCTCCTCGAATCGCAAGCATTTATTGAGTAGCTGGAACATCATAGCGACGAAGGAGTTGTCGACGGTCATTTTCTTCTTATTCTGGACGTACTCGAGTAGGGTCACACCGATACGCCACTCATCAGTTTCGACAAGCTGGTGTGACAGCATAGAAACAGATGCTTTCTTCTTCTTTGGCACATTCGCGCCAGGATCTACCGCATTTAGCATCTTCTCTAAGATTGGCTTGTAGTCTTTGAAATTCAAATGCAACTTTTTCATAACCTTGGACGCCACACTGGCGATAGAAGAGTTGCCACTGAAAGTGCCAGCAGATGTGATAAGATAGACCAGATCTTTCACTTTCTCAATAGGCACTTTCTTGAAAACATCCTCCGTAATTTCTTTCATGATGAGAGCGCATGGACTCGAAAATGTTTGGTCTTCATTCAGCACACACTCTCTATACTCTTTTAATCCCGCTTCGATTGACCTCCAGACCTGGTCCTTGTTGAACACAGCGACGGTATTCTCGTTTATTTGGCTGTAAACATTTCTCAGCAAATTGGACTCGTAAATATCGAATGCAAACTTTTTGTCCAACTCATTGGCTTTCATTTTCTTTTCTAGATGATTCAAAGCTGGGATAATGTGTGAAAAGCTATTTCCATTATTGATAGCCGATAGAAGTTTAACTAAATTACATTTTACGTGTGATGGTGTGTCTCCTAGCAGTATCCCAGTCAGTTTCAGCAGACAATTTTTACGGAAGAGCTTATTCCCAACTTTATCATGAGTGAGTATAGTTTTTAAAATTTGCGGAATTTGTTCATGATCCAAGACTAATTCTTCTTCGTGAGCCAGTAATTCTTTCAGCAATTGCACATACACTAGATTTTTATCAGTATCATACTCTTGAAGATCTTTCATTAATTCGGTGACGTATTTTCTAATGATAGCAACCGGATGGTTAAGGTTGAACAGTAAAGTGGCCATGAGTACATCAGATTCGTAAATCCATTTTGAGTCTCTCTGAATGGCTATGAAATTTGAAATCAATTTTAAGCTTCTTATTTGGAGTTCAGGGTTAACTACATCTTTTGAGGTGGTTGCATAAAGAATATGAGCGCTTGCGACATTACAAACAAACTCAAATCTCTCCTTGCCATTACTGAAAAGTTTTTTCAATAGTTCCTGAAGCAGTTTTGCATAATTACTGGAATAGGTGGGTATGCCACAGCCAGCAATAAATATTTCAAATAGTCTTCGCACCAGAACAGTCTCTGGTGTGCTGAGAATATTGCACCAGGATTTTGTTATGTCCTTGCTACTAACTTGCTCAACGAGTCTATAAAACACATACTCCATATACTCAAATAATAATTTCTTCTGCTTAGCGAGAGTGATGAACTCTGTAATATTGACTGATGAAAATGATGATTGTACAGAACTTGTATTTATTGTACTCTTCTGAATAGTTTCTAGAAGTAGATCTAGAATGTCTGTCACATCTTGTGTTGATGACTGATTTAATGAGGCAGACTTTAGAAGTATGTATAAACAAACATCCAAAACACTCTGCTTATTCACTCTGTTTATATCCAGGAATTTATTAAAATTTACACTTCTATTAACAAAGAGCTCATTAAAAATATTCTGGCAAATTAGTTCATGATTATCTTTGGTTTGCTTTGAAGACTTTAAAGCTTGCAAACCTAATTTTTTGCCCCATGTAGATGTCACAATATGGTGAGAAAGGTCAGCAAATTTTTTACTTTGTGGAAAAATGTATGGTACTACAGCCAAAACTATATCTTGATCCACTGGCAGGTTTTCTAGGGTAGTAAATTTAAGTATAGTTTTCTTTATAATCGGCTTCCATTCGGAATCGTCTTTTGACAGAATGCTTGTAAATATTGCTGTCACATTATTCTCATCTAGAACTTCTTCTAGGTTTTTATTGGGAATCAACAGAGCTGCAGATGCCACCTCTGTATTATCGTCAGTCAGTCTTGCAACAATTGAATCCTTCAAGAATTCTTCATTCTCCAATTTCAATGAATTGAACTCTTTAGCAATGTAGTTTACAGCTTCAACTCGCAATTCAGCATTAATATGGTTTAAATTTTCAAAGAGAAATGCATCCCCCACTTTGTGTGCTACGGCCGGCTTGAAACCTAAAATTTGTGATAGCTGCCGTCTTCTATGTGGTGAAATGTCGGAGCTCATCTCCTTCTTGATAACAGAGTCAAATGCATCAGGATACTTAGTTTCTAGTTTCTTCAAAACAATAGAATACCATACTGTGACTATTTTTATGAAATTTTCGCTGTCCTCATCAATTATTTCTATGTCACTCTCATCATCTTCTTTCTTGTCTTTTTTAGTGTGAAATGTTTTCAAAATGCATCTGAAATAAACAGAATGTTTCATTATTATCTGATAAATAAATTAACACCCTTACTAACATCATGAACCATATTGTGTATGGCTCTTGCCATACACATTATAGTTATAGAATGTTGGGTCAAGTTTTTTTTATATTACTATTAATTAAGGGGTTAAAACAAAGAAGACAAAATCTACAGAGTAATTAAGGCTTTTTATCCAAATTATAACAATTAATGACTTATAGCAAAAAAGCATACCTTATAACATTTTCTGGATGTTGTCCTTTCAAATCTACCTCATCCAACAGAATTTCAGGTAGTTGAGACATTATTCTGAAATCCTCTTTATCTTTTTGTAAAATTGGCAAAATACTTTTGAGAAATATTTCCACAAATGCTTCAACACTAATCTTCAGTTCAATTAATTTTTTCAAATGTGTACAGAGGATGATCATGACATCACTTGAAATATTGCTCAAAATATCTTTTGGCATTTTCTTCAAATGTTTCTGGTGGGTGTATATCAAGGAGATGAGTGTTACCGCCTCGTAAGACAAATCAAATTCAGTTGTAAACACTTTGTAGATGATTTCATCAATAGTTTTCTTTTTAAATGTAGCTTTTGTTGACAAGTAGCCCAAAATAATGTATGCTGAAGATCTGTAATCTGCAATGATTGATACTAAGCCATTAACAATAGGTGCCAACAGAGAAGTGATCATGGCTTCCGTGACATACTTTGTAGTATTTATTGTTCCTATGGCAGTGGCGCAGAAGAATGCAAACACAGTGTTCAGCTGAGAACATCTCTCACCAAACTCATTCACATATTTCATCGTCATATTTGAAATAAAGTGTAGAGTACCAGTGTTGGACACACATTGATTGTACAAAACTTGTCTAGTTAAGGACACACCATGTTTCTGAAGAGGCTCCAGCCAATTCCACCGATTTGATGAGGACTTTAAATCAAACAGTTGGATAAACCGGACGAAAATTTTAGTTTCATGGTAGGGTAATATTAGAGTCATAATAGCATCCTGATTATACTGGTGAATATGGTACCGGTTCACCAACCATTCTAGCGCCTTGTGCGACGATTGTAGCAAGAAGTAGGGCGACAGCTGTAGAAGAAACTTCTCGATAGTGTGGTCCAAGTTTTTATTCACTTCCTTGCTTTCTACGGCCCTCTCGAAATCTTTCGATGACACACTAAATAAGGAATCTTGGTACGGTCGAAAGCCTCCGTAGAGGGCGATCAATTCTCGAAGCCCGCTTACACCGATTTCATAGAAGGTATCGCGATCCTTTAGCGCCGCTTCTTTAGGGTCGAAAAGTAAAGAAGCCCTCTTCTTATCGTCTTTGTATAACGAAGTCTGGGGTGCTGAAAGCTTTTGAAGTTGCTCGGCTAACGATGTAGTCGCCATAATTACCCGCGGTAGATTACCACACTCAAATCACAATATAAATTCGACAAATTTTGCTATTATTTTAAAAACATCGAACACAACATCCCACGAGTCACGACCCACGTGCAACTGACACCAAAGAGAATATAATCACTACGTTTTAACTGACACATGCTGACAAGTGACACATGACATTTCCCGCGTTCCACCTGGCGTTAAAAACGATCAAAACGCTGAAAATGCCTCCTATTTTCAGCGTTTTGATCGTTTTCAACGCATTGTGGAACGCGCCCAATATGTCAATTGTCATGTGTCAAATTGACATTAAATTTTTTTTAACAAAGAAAACTATGCTCTTTGCTCTTAGGCTGCGTGCTTGTTACAAGTGTTCGGACTATTTGTAAAGTTTTCTCGCCAGACCGTTGGATTTTTCCGTGATTTCCTGTTATTATTGTACTTCTTGTGGTGTTTTTGTGTTAGTTGTATCGTTTTGTGCGTGTAAGTGTTCTTTTAACATAGTAAAATGGATACCGATCCGCCGGACCCCGGTGGAGGTTATGTTTGTGTCACGCCACCGAATGGTCTTAGTACTGTCCCAGATATGGACACAGAAAATATTCCCAACAAGAGACCAAGACACGATCCCCCTGCTTCCTCAACCGGTAATACCCTTAACGACCAGTATACTTTCGCAAAACCAGAATTTTTAAATAAACGTAAGTACTCCCACAATGACTCCTCTCCCTATATTGTGCATGTTTCTAAGACAGACTCAAGCAGTCAGATTCGTCCAATGGAGTTCGGCCGTTATTTATTTCAGAAAAACATCACTTCAGTTGCCCTTGGCGGGGTTAAGCGCATAGGTAGAAATAGGGTATCTGTAGAGTTTAAAAATGTAGTCGATGCTAACAATTTCATAGAATCTTCAATCCTTACTGATGCAGGCTTTTCTGCTTCCATTCCGTCGTACAATGTGTCTCGTATGGGAATAGTCAGAGGTGTTGCTGTTGATATCTCAATGGGGGAATTTGCACTTAACTGTTCGGTACCTACTGGCTATGGCGACGTTATCAAGGCCCGTCGTATGTGTCGCAAATCCACAGATTCCAATGGAAGTACATCTTGGATTCCAACACAAACTGTTGTGGTAACTTTTAGTGGACAGAAACTCCCTCCCCATACTTATCTATATTTTACCTCATTACCAGTAGAATTATATAAACTACCAGTTATTCAGTGCAACCGTTGCTGCAGATTTGGCCATGTCAAATCATTTTGTAGGTCTGATCCTAGGTGTTACAAGTGTGCACAACCTCATGAGGGTGACTCTTGTAATACGCAGGTGGTCTCGTGCCTCTTTTGCTCTGGTGCTCACTCTGCTAACAATCTCAACTGTCCGGAGTACATACGTCAGAAAGAAATAAAGACTGCAATGTCGGAACACAATATTTCTTATACCGAGGCCTCAGCTAGGTTTCCTAGTGTGCGCAGAGCCTATACAGATGTAGTGTCCTCTCGTTCATCTAATCCCTCACAAGTCCGCCATTCCACTCCCTCTCCTTCTCCTACTGTATCTTATAGAAAGACAGTTTACACTCCCCGCCGCACTATTCCTACTCCTCAACCAGGGTATGACCGTCTTGCTCATCAAGCTATTATTCAAAATCCCATTTCCGAGTCCCCCAATGGATGTGCTTTCCCAAACAACTCCCTATCCAAGAATGATGATTTCCCAGAACTCCTTTCTTCCCTATTATTAAATTTATTATCCCGCTTCAGTGATACTGGAATGGGCATGTCCGATACTCTCCGCCAAAACTTGACTAAGCTTATAAACATAACTAAGATAAATAGCACACCTAATGATCCAGAGGACACTAGTACAATGGAACTGTCGTAGCATAAGAAATAAACTCAATGATATTTTATATTTTGTAAATAAATTTAAACCTATCATTTTTGCCATTCAGGAGTCTTGGTTGAGGCCGGGTTCTCAATTTAGAGTTCCTGGCTATTCCTGTCTCCGGGATGACAGAAATGATGGAAGAGCTGGTTCAGCTATTTTAGTTTCTATGTCTGTGATGTTTAATTCTATCCCCCTCCCTCCACATAGTGATTTTAACATTACTGCTGTTCGGATCCACAATATTTCCTTTCTGTCTGTTTACCTTCCTGACCCCACTCCATCAGTCCTTTCTGATCTTTTTTCTATAATCAACCTCATTCCCCCTCCTCTTTTCCTTTTAGGAGACTTCAACCTACAACATCATGCCTGGGGTTCTCATAACCGTGACTCCCTTGCTGACTTATTAATAAGTCACCTTGATGAACTCAATTTGGTTATTTTAAATAATGGAGCTCCTACCCGAAGAGTTCTCCCATCCCAAAATCCTAGATCAGCAGTAGATTTATCTATCTGTTCCCCTTCCTTATCTTCCCAGGTCTCATGGTCCATTGAGTCAAATTCTTGTGGCAGTGATCATTTTCCGATTATCATTACTTGGTATCTTTCCTCTATTCCCAATATAGTTAAGAATCCTCCTAGACTTAAATTTAAAATTTCCGACGCTGATTGGCCTTTATTTAAAATCCGTTCCGAAGACCTTACTTCCTCTTTTCCCCCTGTTAACAGCAGTAATGTACATGAACTATATCCTCGATTAACACAGGCGCTTCTTGAAAGCGCGCACGCTTCTATTCCTACGCGTAGTTCTCATTATAACCGTATCTCCTCTCCTCCGTGGTGGGATCAGGAGTGTACCTCTGCATGTAAAAAACGCAAAGAGGCAGAGAGAACTTTCTCATCCAACATGACCCTGGAAAACTATAATGATTACAAAAGAATAGCAGCAGAAACAAAACGGCTTCTGTCTCACAAGAAGCGTCTGGGTTGGCATAATTTCTGTGAGAGCTTGTCTCCTCAGTCCCTCCCGTCCTTGGTGTGGAGCAATTTAAAAAAGTTTCGTGGCTCCTATTCCTCCAACTCTAATCCTCTATCTAATGATCCTTCTCCCTGGTTACATGAATTTTCCCAAAAACTTGCTCCTCCTTGGGTTCCGACATATGAAGAGTCCCAAAAATTCACATCATCTCCTTCATCTCCTTTCACTGAATTTGATGCCCCATTTTCCTTTGAAGAATTTAAATTAGTTATTAACTCTCTTAAAGATTCGGCTCCTGGAGCTGACGGTATCCCATACTCTTTTATTGTTAATAGCAGTCTTAGTACACAAAAATTAATTCTAGATTTTCTTAATTCCATCTTTGAATCAGAATCCCCGCCAGAAGAATGGAAATGCCAAATTATTCTCCCTATTTTGAAGCCCGGCAAGTCTGTAGATAATCCTAATAGTTACCGTCCCATAGCTCTTTCTTCTACTCTCTCAAAAATACTGGAGCATTTAATTAAAAACAGACTTGATTGGTTCATAGAGAGTAAAGGAATTCTTTCTGGAAATCAATTCGGGTTTCGTAAAGGCTTTTGTACCATGGATAACGTGTGTACATTAGTCTCAGACATACGAACTGCTTTCTCGAATGAAGAGACTCTGGTGGGAGTGTTTTTGGATGTGTCGTCCGCATATGATAACGTCCTACTTCCGGTGCTCAGACAGACCATGTTGGAGCTGAGTATTCCTGTGAAGATAGTTAACTACGTTTGTAATTCCCTCTCCGGTCGATCCATAGTTATTTCCCATGAAAATTTTCCTCTTCTTTTCAGATTGGTTTGGAAAGGTCTCCCTCAAGGTTGGGTCCTTAGTCCCACCCTGTATAACCTTTACTCCTATAATTTACATTTATCCGTCTTGTCCTTTTGCAAAATCTCTCAATATGCGGACGACATAACCATTTATGCTTCTTCCAAAGTTGTTTCAGAGGCGGAGGCACGTCTTAATTCTGCCCTTTTTTACCTTTGCGAGTGGCTGACTGATCATGGTCTTAGCATTTCCGTGGAGAAGAGCAGCGTCGTTGTTTTTTCTAGGCGTAGATCTATCCCTGACGTTTGCATATCTTTTGATGGTATGGTTTTTCCAGTTTCTAATAACATCAAATTCCTTGGGGTCTACTTAGATTCCAAAATGACAGGGATCCATCATGTAAACCATATCATCAAAAAATGTGAAAAAAACATTAATATCATCAGATGTCTCTCTGGTGTCTGGTGGGGCTCTCACCCTTACACTCAGAAATTAATTTATAATGCGTTAATTAGAAGTCACTTAGATTACGGATCTATAATTCTAGAGCCTTGTAATAAGTCTGCTCTGAAAGAATTGGACAAAATCCAATCTAAGTGCCTCCGTCTGATAGTTGGGGCGATGAAATCAACCTCAAATAATGCCCTGCAGGTTGAGTGTGCAGATCCTCCCCTAAGCTTGCGACGTCAATATCTATCGGATAGATACTTCTTCAAGGCCCTTCAATTTGCACATCACCCTCTCATTTCTAAGTTACATACCCTATCCCAACTTTTCCACTCTTCATCTTACTGGAATCATAAAGACCCTCCCTGTTTACTTAAAAGTTACCAAAAATTCACTAGTTTACCCTGTCCCGTGTACCAAAATAAATTGCTCCCTATTTATGAAGTTCCTTATAAATCCCTTGTTAATCCTCCTTGTATTTCCCTTAGCTCTGGCATCCCTAAGAACTCTCCATCTGCCAACAGTCAATTTAAAGAGATACTTAATTCTGTATATAAAAACTGGTATCACATCTACACTGATGCGTCTAAATTTGATAATCAAGGTTGTGTGGGTTCAGCAGTGTGGATACCAAAAGTCAATGTTATCTTAAATTTCAAACTACCTGCTACATCTTCTGTGTTTTCGGGGGAAGCTGTAGCAATTCTTGAAGCTCTTTCATTTATAGAATCTCACCGACTTAATAATTCTGTCATCTTTTCTGACTCACAAAGCTGCCTTCAGGCTATTTTGGCCAACCCTTTTCGCTCTAAATTTAAATACCCTTTTATAGTAAAAATTAGACATATTCTTTTTAAATGCCACTCGCAAAATATACGGGTTGAGATGGTTTGGATCCCCGGGCACAGCGGTATAGTTGGCAATGAAAGCGCTGACTTTTATGCAAAACAGGCTATTCACACGGGTGGTCCTTTTTTTTTTTTTTTTTTTTTTTTTTTTTTTGAGGAGGGGAAATACGTTATGTATCCCCCACCCCCTTCGGGGGAAAGGGGCGGGGGTATGTGGGACTCCCTCGAGAGGTCTACCCACTAAAACCCCCCCAGCCCTCCGTCGTGCGCCTAGTGCGGGAAAGGACGGGTACCGCGGAGCGTCTTCATCTCCGCCCCTTCCCGCGCGCAGCCGCAACCGGCACCTTCTTCGAGCGGCTCGAGCCGCTGACCTCACCGAGAGCCCCCCGGGCCATAGGGGGGCTGTCTTCTCGGGACCCTTAATGCGGGCGGGATCCCCCGATCGCCGCCCGCGGGTCTAGGCCTCCGTCTCCATCGCGGCAGAGACGGGCGGAGCCCGCGCGCCCTTAGGCTTCGGCTTTTGCCGAGCCTTTTTAGACGGGGCCTTCTCTTCTCCGGGGGCCGGCTTTTTCGCAGCAGAAGGACAACCTTTGCCGCCCAGCACGTGCCCCCTTTCAGCCCTGCCAGCGGCCTCGCACAGGGCGCAGTTTGGCGCTGCAGCCCCGCACTCCGCCGCCTTGTGCCCCGGTTTTCCACACCGGAAACAAGTCCGGCTCCGGTCCTCCGGGCACTGGCACTTGGCAGCCACGTGGCCGGTGTCCTGGCAGCGGAAGCAGCGCGTCGGCCTCGCGGCCAACAGCGTCACTCTCGCCGACACCCAGCCAACACGCAACCGCCCAGAGCTCGAGAGCTTCTTGGCGGCCGCGACTGGGAGGCGGACCCAACACGATCCGTCCCCCCGTGGCCCCTCTCTTATTGGCCCCGTCCGGACATCACCGGCCAGGCACTCTCCTGCTCTTGCGACCGCTTCCACGACTTCAGCGGTCGTCACGGAGTCGTCGAGGCCGGCGACGCGCATCTCGGCGCATGCGGCTGGCCGCCCAACTCTCACCTCCGCAGGCAGGACACTCTTAAGCCTTGCGGCGAAGGCGTCCGCCTTCTCTCTCGCACCCTCACCAGCTATGGTGAGAAGGCGCCCTCCGGTTCGGGCCCGGCGGAAGCGAACTTGTGGAATGTCAAGATCCACAATGTTCACCGCACGCCGGGCATCCTCGAGAGCCTTCGCATAGGTCAGCCCCGCCTTCACAGCCGACTCTTCTATTGTAAGAGCGACGGCCGCAGTGGCGGGGACGCGAAGCCTCGGCTTCTTCTTCTTCTTCTTTTTTGGAGCGGCTGTAGATGGTGTAGCCGCCCCCTTCTTCCTCTTACCCCTCGGGCCTACCGTGGTCCAAGGGGTCTCTGTACCAGGGGAGCTGATGGTCGCTCCCCCCTGTGCCGCCTCCTGCGCAGCCATTGACGGCTGCTTCTTCTTTCGGCCCTTCTTGGCCTTGGGCGCCTCGGGCGCGGCAGGGGCCTCTTGCGGGGCCGCTGCGGCGACTGGCTGCCGCGACTTCTTCAGGGCCGACTTCCCCTTGGCCTTCTGCTTCGGGGGCCCCGGTGTCTCCTCCGGTGGAATCTCGACGCTCTCGACGGGGGCCGGTGTAACACTCCGGGCCCTGTCCGCCGCGAGCGGAGGTCGCAGTCGGGGCTCCGGGAGGAGCCGACTCTCCAGTCCGGCCAGCCGAGCGTTCAGCATGTTGCTGAAGGTCTCCACGTTAGATCGAGAGACCTCAGACAACAGCTGGCTCATGTCCTGCTCGGCCGGCTTTGTCACCTGCTGCGAGGTCCGTTTGCGCATCTCGTCCAGCTCCTGGCGAAGGTTCGCCACTTGCTTTTCAAGACGCGCGTTCTGGGCCTCGAGCCTCTGTATTTCCTCGGACGAGGAGCGACTTCTCATCTCGTCGAAGACCATTGCGATGGTCGACACCGACTCCTTAAGGTACTTTTGGAAAGTGCCCTTAAGGTTAGCAGATTTCTTGCCGATCATCTCAATGGTCTCCAACGCCTCCTTCACTGACTTGGCCATGTCAGCGCCCGTCTTCTCCAACGCCTCTTCTCGCGCGGGAGATGAAGCGGGGAGCGCAGCGAGGGCGGAGCTGGCGTTCTTCCATGTCCTCCTAGCCCTACGCGCTGTTTCGGTGACCTCTTCTTCGGCCTCTAGCCGAAGGGCCTCCTCCTTCCTCTGGTTGTACTCGGCCTGCGCCTTAGCGTAGCCGACGTACTGGCCGGTCGTTGGTGGCCGGCCGCGTCCTTTTTTAGGTGCAGGTGCCGTATACTTACTAGTAGACGGCCCCGCTTCGTCTTCGTCCAGTTTTCGCCTTTTACTAGGCGTTGTCCTTCCGGTAGATGCGGGCAGTCCCACGTCGTCCAGCGACAAATTGCTGCCGGACGCCGAGTAGGAGACCTCGCTGTCATAATAGGTGTAACGGTTGCGAGCCGAACGGATAGAGCCAAGAAGGACATCCAGCTGGCGCACCTTTTCGGCTAGCGAGTGATCCGTGTCGTCTTCATCAGTTATGGGCTCCCCAGCCGGTGCGGTAATGTGCACCGGCTTGGGATCCTCCTTAGCGCCTCCTTTGGCGTCACCATCGATAGGCGCATCTCTTTCCAGTGGAGTCAAGACCACCACCGGTTTGGAGTCTACGCGCTTTTTAGCGCCTCCCCTTCCTTCGCCCTTCTTCGCCGCCTTAGCGGCCCCCTCGTCCTTCCTCGTAATAAGTGGCCCCTCCGTATACGAGGGCCGGCCACCGTCCGAAGACGGCGCATGGGATTCTCCGACTCCTGAGGAGCCGGGACCCACCCGGAGAATACTTTTCTTATCACGACTGCTCATCTTTACTTACTCCGACACCCCGGGTCGCGGGCCCTTTCGTCACACTGTGGGCGCAGCCATTCACACACACAAACACTCGCCCATACCGGCGTTCAGCCACCCCCCCCGTGTCACCCTGAAAAGGCTCACGATGGCACGGGAGAGGTGCCCAGGGACACGACGTGGACGGACCGGTATCGCCCCCACACGGGTGGTCCTGGCCACTCCAAAATTTACTGTAACGATCTTACCCCATTAGCTAAAGAACATTTGCTGACTGATTGGAATGTATATTGGACTGCATCAGGAAGGATTAAGGGTAAATTTTATTTTTCATTGCAAAGTGAGGTACCTGTAAAGCCTTGGTTTTTTAAATACAGGAAGGCTAAAAAGTCTGTAACCTCCACAGTTTGCCGATTACGTTTAGGCCACTCCTGTACTCCCGTCTTCCTCAACAAAATTAGGGTTAGAGATTCGTCGCTATGTGAGTGCGGACTCGACGAAGGCTCTACCGAACATATTTTCTTTAGTTGTCCAATCCGTCTGTCTTCACTATATGACTCACTTCCCCCTAATATCCCTCGTCCTTCTGATTTCCGTTCCCTTTTATCCTTAGTTCATACTCCTTTTGTAGATATTCTATGTAATTTTATTAACAATAATAACATTAAATTGTAAAATTGTGTGTGTTATACTAATAAACTAATTTTTTCATGTTTTGTATTGTTTCAGATTTATTATAATAAGGAAATTGATTCACAAATCACGAGTACCCGGAATTTTGAGTTTTTTAAATGTTTTTTTTTTCTACCTTGTACATTCACAAACGCCAGTATAGTGCAAAGTTTTCACCATCGACAATAGTCTCTCTTTTTACGTCACCAATTCACTGACATTGGCTATTCCTCTAGGGAGGCCATTTTTAAAGAAGAAGAAGAAGAAAACTATAAGGCAAAAATATTTATATTATACCTACCAATTTTATTTCAATAATATTTATTTCTAAAAATTACCAATTTTTGCGATGATTTTTAGAAAACTCTTATCTTCATAATAAAGGAAATTCTATTTTATACAAAAGAAAGATCGAAATACGACAGCAATGACCAACATAGCATTATAATAATTTTTCCATTTTGGCATTTGGAATAATTTTATAGTATTAACAGGAAGAAGAAGAATAAACAAAACATTCGAATTTTGAAATAATCAATTTACTTGCAAAACGATAATGTTGGATGGATTTATTGAAATAGTTATTGTAAATGCTTTAGTATTGAGTATTGACCCTAACGGTCAAGGATAAATGATACAGTGTCAACAATACACGCTTGCTCTAATCAATCTGCGTCATCGACACTTGCTATTTATTTCAATGTAATACATCAACATTCACAAGATGTTCACAAGTCACAACCACACCACTTGATTCAAACAAAGAACTCGTGCTAGGAAGGTTCTTGCAGTGAGGCATACCTACAGCTGTTTTGTGATTACAAATTATTGTCCAATTATCATTGAGTGCAAGTTGCAACACAAGAATTTATAACAATGATTATCTATATGAAATTGTACCTACTAAGTGCTTTATGCCTTTGCTATTGTTCTGCATACAAGCCCGTGGTGCTAATTCATGGAATCATGACAGGAAGTGGGAGCATGGAGATGATTAGCCGTAGGATACAGGAAGTAAGTGTATCATTAAGTTTGTACTGCAAGTATTCTAAAGTTGAGTCTTGAGAAAACCTAACAAAGACTTGTAAATTACAAAATGTTTCTTACAAGGTTATTGGTGCAGAATCCTGTGTCCTGTCAAAGGACTTGTTTATTTTGCTCCAGTGAAAACTATGCATACCCTGGTTCTACCCTACTCTGGCTTGGGCCAAGTTTTATCAAAATCGGAAAGCTTCAAAGCTTATTTCTTACATACCAACTAAGTATGTTATGCTGCTTTATAAAATACTATAACTTTTTTGTTGGCAGAAACATCCAGGCACCAAGGTATACAATGTCAACAGGTTTGAGAGCTGGTCGAGCCTGGAGACAATGTGGCACCAGGTTTTAGAGATTGGGAATGATGTCGCAAACATATCAAGTCAACATCCTGAAGGAATTAATTTAATTGGTAAAATTGAATAATATTAAAATAGTATAAAGCTTAGATTTTCAATCAAAGAGAAACATTTTAATATCTAATGGCAAATAAACATTATAATATAGCTTTAGTGAAAAAAGCCATATTATTATTATGTTTGACCAACAGTTTCAGTTGTTATTTATGTTCTAATTCTGGAACACATAATATTATAATACAAAAATTTTAAATAATAGGTACACTGTAAAGTTCTCTATTATGTATACTGTATTAGTAGCATAGTATTATAATTGAATATCAAATATTAATGATCCAAATATATATTTCAGGTTATTCCCAGGGTGGTCTAGTGGCTAGAGGCATTGTACAAACCTTCCCTAATGTGTCTGTCAGCACATTCATTTCCTTGAGCTCGCCACAAGCTGGACAGTATGGAGGTAATTATTATCACCATTTAAATATTTATAATCAAAATGACTAACTAGACTGGGCACAGACAGAATTTCATAAAATATTTCGTATGAAGTTTTGTGCTTTAATTCATCATTTAGAATTTAATAGCAATCTATGGTTTCCAATTATTAAACAAGCTTTAGAATAAAATGGCTAGTGAAATAAAAAATAACACTTGATTAGTTTGTAAAATAAAAAGAATATTTTACAAACTAATTAAGATAAAAAAAATATTTATCTAGTTTTTAACTTAACTACTTTCTATTACACTTGGTATAACAAACAATACCTAAATGAAGCTTAAGACTAAAGAAAACTGTAGCCATAAATAATATGTACAGTAGTGTTATTTTTGTGTTACAGCTGGATTCCTGCACATAGTATTCCCAGGGCTGGTGAAAGACACTGCTTATGAGTTGTTCTATTCTCGAGTCGGCCAGCACACATCCGTTGGTAACTACTGGAAGGATCCCTACCATCAAACGCTATATGAGCAGTACAATGTGTACTTGCCATATATCAACAATCATATCAAGTAAGAAAATCACATATTATTATATTTGCTAAAATATATTCTATGACAGGGGTAGCCAACCGGTCGATCGCGACTGTTAGTCCAGTCATCGTGGTCAGGCAAAAAATATAAATATTAAATAATAATAATTAGACCAGATTGCGCAACGTAATTATCAAGTACTGCAGTATCATCTTGTATATATTATATCATTTTAATCGCTGTTCTGTCACGGAACTTATCCTCTATTCTACGAAGTAGGTATAGTGTTTTGTTTTTGAATCGCAATGACCAATAAGCTAGACTATGTTGTTTCATTTAAGATTTCAAGAAGTTGTGTACTTGGTAGATTGCACAGGGTTTTGTTAGTAAACAGTAGATCTTAGGTCTAATCAAGTTGGCCACCCCTGTTCTATGACAATATAATATTTTTCCTATATCACGTATATCACGGTAATGCATAGGAAAGCTAACACTGTTCTAATAAACAGAAAAGCGAGTTTCGTCCTAACAATTATAATTTGTATTAGATAAATGACCTTGAAATGGATAAAAAATGTTAATCTGCTTCAAACTCAATCTTAAATTTTGTTATTGCCTTGGCCTAAAAATTCTTTTCACTAATTGTAGTTCACTTCCTAGTTTCTGTGTTATTGTTTCATTGCTGGGATAAGTGCCATCTTTTGACGCATTTTGTAACTTCAATGATCTCACATCTTGTGTTATATTTTGTTCAAATGTCGATGTTAATTTTTAAATATGACTTTTTTTTGTTTATTATGTCATTTAAAAATTAAGTAAACACATGAAATAAAGATTTGTAAATATCGTTTCAAAATTTCGCCTACTTAATCAGCAGGTTCCATGGTGTAATGGTTAGCACTCTGGACTCTGAATCCAGCGATCCGAGTTCAAATCTCGGTGGAACCTCGTCTTTTTGTTTCTTTTTTAACATTTTAATGTTATTTTACTGATCTGCAGTCTGCACTCATTTAATTTTAACAAATTTTTCCTTTCCCACATTACAGGTCAGTACAATCGGAGAATTTCAAATCTAATATTCTGAGGCTGAAGCGTTTGGTCCTTATCGGTGGACCTGATGATCAAGTCATAACTCCTTGGCAGAGCAGGTCAGTTTAATATAATATTTAAAATCAAATTATGTAAGTATATTAAAAAATTTCAGGGAGCTTTACTGTGAGAGCATGGTGCTACAAATGAAATCATCACATCATTGTTCTATCATCTATGCGGTATGCCTAACGTGATCATTTATTTTCTTTGTCAGAGCGGGACATGTACATTATAACCCCCCCCCCCCCCCCGCGACCTCTAATAATTAATCTTATTAGCATTTCATTTATATCTGCCATATAATTGATATAATATGGCAGAATAACCACGTTTGTTGTAACTAGTATGGGAGTGCGTTACTTCCAGGCACTGCACAAGCATTTCAAACATAAAAATACTATTAGATTATTGTCGTTTGGTCTTGTTTGCCAATGCGGGACAATTTCGGCCTCGCGGGGGACAACGGGACAGACAACCTGAAAGCGGGACTGTCCCGCCCAAAGCGGGACGTATCACGTATGGTCATGTTAGGTATGCCCTATGTCAGGGATGGCGATCGCCTATTTAATATTGTACGCGGCGACCGGTTCCTCTGCCTCACGACGCGGGTCGCTGTGATAGTCCTCCATACAAGTTCATAGAAAGCAAAAACATATTTTCAGAGGGATTTTTTTATAATTATGGCATTTACACAATTGTTTTCTATATTTTCCAGTCAATTCGGCTACTACGACAAAAACAATGAAACAGTCATCGAGATGAAGGACCAAGAGATATACACCGAAGACCGAATTGGTCTCAAGTCTTTGGACCATAGCAGGAGACTCCACCTGGTGACCGTCCCCGGAGTCAACCACTTCAATTGGCACATGAATGTTAGTATCGTTGACAACTACCTGCTACCTTACCTAGATTGAAGTAGTTAAAGTAGATAGTAGATTTTGTAAATGAAATTAAATACAAATAGTATAGGGCAGCGTTTTCCAACCTGTGGTCCGCGGACTTCTGGGGGTCCGCGAGTATATTATGTATGGGGGCTCGGGTGTTATCTGTAGACCACACATAGTATATTTTGTTGTTCTTTTTTATCAAAGATGTCCATGAAAGCTGTGCTTGACTTCCTAGGGGTCCATAGCGGAAAAACCCTAGTGCAGCTGTGGGTTAGGTTGCAGATCAATAATTATAAATTATAATATTATAATCTCTTTTGTATTCATAAAAGAGACGACTTGGTGTTTTAACAAATGCTTAGAAATAATCCAGGAGGCACTTGCAAAGTTTGTAGGTATATACACAAAAGTACTTACCTAATTGCTTCCTACCATTTCCTACGATTAACATGAATTAAGTTTTAGAAAATCTTATATTTAGGTAAGTAACAATACTATTTGTATTTAATTTTAGAAAAATGATTAATCAATGAATCAAACTGATTTTGTGGTACATGATATAGTTTTTAAATTTTAAGCAATGCTCAATAATTGTGATGGTTATTTTGTTAGTAATATGAAGTAAGGTAAGTTTTAAAATTTTTTTGGCTATGATTTGGGTTTGTAACCAGTTCGAATGATATAGATCTATTATTCATAGGTTATAATGCTCCTTATATTGTGAGTTGTGACTAAAATTAAAAACACAAATTAAAACAAAAATATGTAAGAGGTTGGCGCTTGTGCCTGAATCGGAAAGTTAGAGGAAGCATCAAATTTTGCATTAACAGTAATTATTTATTATAATACAGTCCAAGTTATGCTAAACATGTTGAAACCAAAAATCTGTATGCATTTTTAACTAAGTATAAGTTAATTAAACTCGCAGAATACATTTTGTTCTGCTAGCAATAAAAAAAGCCATATTTTTTAATTTGTAATCATAATAATTATCAGTAGTGCATGATAATTTTAAGTAGACAATTGTACAAAATTTTACTATTTAAGTATAGTTTTTTTTGCTATATATAATAATAATTTTTTGATATTAATGTAGTTTTAGTTAATGATTTATTATTTCATGTGATTTTAAATTACCCATTTCCTAACAATATAATGTTAGCAAGAAATCTGTACTGTACAGTGTACACTGTACACGTTGCCAAATAGCTTAACGATAAGATAAAATACTCTTTTACTAAAAATGCTTACATAGAATCTCGTATAGTATAGGCCATTATTTGTACTGTGGTTCTTTCAAACTATTGTAAAAACACCCTTAGGAAAAATAACAACAATATACATTATACAAAACGTTTTTACGACGTTAGCTAAAATAATGGTATTTTATAATGGGATAAAATACGGTGATTATATAAAATCTAAACCAGCTCTTTTAATATAATATGGTATACTTACGATTAAAACTCATTTTATTTTAACTGCAACAAGGTGTTAATATTATTCTAAGGTTGTACAATTTTTGTGTGCGTAGCGTATAGCTAAATTATATTATATTGAGAAGACATGGCGGCTATGAAGTATGAAATAAAAGTTTTATACATGAACTTACTTTTAATTTATCCGAAATTCCTTGTAACTAGCTTAAATCTTATAAGTATAAGTAAAATATAATCTAATTAAAAAAGCTCTATAACATTTTCTTTCTCTTTTTAGACGTAGCTACTTTATATACCTATGCTATAAAGCCAAATTAAACTTTTCTGCGTTTAACGTCTAATCACTAATGTTTAGGACATAGAAACGGCTGTATGGGCAACGTTCCCTTTGCCTGTCCCGACCGGGACGATTAAAAAAAATGTCTATGGTTTAGGTTAAACCATAGACATTAGTGATTACTAAACCGTTTAACCCCTGTGGCACCAGTTCCTATAATATAATTATAATAAAGTACTCTGTGGGCACCAGCCACTGCACAGTGGGACGAATTAATAAATATAACATTATAATTATTATTACGTAGACATGATATAGGCTAAAAGTAGGAGGAGATACATAGGAGTTAGGAGATCTCTTCCAAAGCTCGCTTCAGTATCAGATGCATGGTCCATAAAAAAAGTTTGTAGTTTTCTTAGGTTTTTCTAGTACTACTAAAGTTCGCCGCTAGATGTCGCTGTGTCTGCTCTACATCGCGCTATCGGTAGTACGGAAGTGTTTGTTGACTACTCCGCGACCAAGTCGTATTGTTAACTCTGGTTTCCCTTCAAAACGTATAAATCTTTCGCCTTTTACTAAAGATTTCCGTGGAGGGGAACACTCAAATGAGTCTTACTCAATTTTTTAACGGGTCTGGTGCTAACCGGACCTTATAATTCTTTACTTCCAAGACGTCTTCAGTAAAAACCGCACCCGGTCCCGGTGCGTTGCGCATCCGGTGTTACAGAAATATTATAATACTAGCTGTCCCGGCAAACGTTGTTTTGCCATTTAAAGTATATTTTATCATCAGTTGATACATGTTTTACCCCCTCTTTTGTCCCCTAAGAGGGTGTGGGGGGGAAGGTCATACACCAGATGTTAAGTTGAAAAACACAGTTAATACCTAATATGAAGTAAGTCCACTAAAGAAAAAAGTTGTATACAAAATCTGACCCCTCTTTGGTCTCCAGAGAGGGTTGAGAGGGGGGGGGAGGATTTTTATACACCAGATGTTGAGTTGGAAGAAGACAAATATAATATATCTGTGAAAACCGTATGCAAATCTGTGAAAACCGTATGCAAATCGGATCAGTAGTTTTCGTGTTAAAGAAAAAAGTTTGATACAAAATCTGACCCCCTCTTTTGTCCCCTTAGAGGGGTGGGCGGAAAAAAATTTATACACCAGATGTTAAGTTGGAAGAAGATAAATATATCTGCGAAAACCACATTCAAATCGGATGAGTATTTTTCGTGTGATGCTGGAACAAACATACAGACAGACAGAAAGAGTGACAGACAGACAGACAGACAAAAAACTAACCACATTTTTGGCTTCTATAGCGATGTAGTGACAAAGGTGTAATTTCGGATGTCATTTCATATCTTTTATGTACAATTTTCATTTCTACAACAGAATATTGTCTTCCTCCCTCACGCGCTTTGGTGACGCCCACTATCGTAATATTTTAATTTCGCCATAATTTCAAAACCAAACGTCTAATTTTAATCATTCAAAGACCAAATATTATCTACATAAACTGTACTTAGTGATAAAATAATTTATTTTGATAAGGATTAATAGCGTCAGTAAAATATATCCGTTTAAATTTAGTCCAAAAAAAATTCAGGATTTTTAAATAAATAAATGGTTATTGTGCCTCACTCGACATAGATAGGTATAGTGTGTCGCGGACTTTTTTGTAGATATTTATAAGATTTACAATTACTTAGAACATTTTATGGTTCTATCTTTTATAGTTTAGGCAGCGTACGCAAAATAAGTAACTTTTCTAGCTGATTTTTTACACCTTGCGTCCGAAAAACTCAAATATCTTACGGAACCCTACTTTTTTCCAAAATAAAATATAGCCTATGTTCAGCAGAAATAATGTGAGATTCCAATAGCAAAAGAATTTTTCAAATCGGTCCAGTAGTTTCGGAGCCTATTCGACTCAAACAAACAAACAAACAAACAAACAAACAAACAAACAAACAAAAAATCAAATCTTTCCTCTTTATAATAGTAGTGTAGATAATATTTATACTTACCTGGCGCGGGCCGGGCGTTATGAAGCAAAGATAAGTTTTCATTCGTGAGTAATAGTTGACGAACAGTAATGTTTACTCAGAAATTAGGTTCGCTGTAACAGTCATTGAATGTGTTTGCTGTATTCCGGATGTCACGATATTGGGAATCCTATAATCTTCAACATACATAGAAATTACACAATATACGTATAGGTATTAGGTACTTAGGTACTGGTGTTGTAGGGGGTAATCTTTGATCTACTGAACCGATTTAAAAATCTTTTATCTATATTTACATTATTTTTTGAGTGTCATAGGCTATATAAAATAATTAAATTGATAAGTAAAATTATTGTACAAATACCTTGGAGTTCAATTATAATTTATAATGACGTGTTCAGAGCTTGTACATGTAAGGGTTTCAATACGTGAACTACTGAACCCTAAAAAGTATGTGATATGAGTAATATCTTCCGATCCCTATTCACTACCCTTGACACAAAAATAAGTCCGCTAGGGGATTCCTGACCACTGTATGCCGATTGCAGTTATAATTTCTCGGAAGGAAAACGTAAAATACTTCAATGTAGAAAATATTAATATTTCCTGTGTTGTCATAATATAATATGTGAATTGATTTATTGGCATGTATTTATTCACTAGATAAATAAAATAACGGACGTTTTTAGCCTGTTCCTGTGCATCTATGCGTACTTACCCCTAGTTGCTCTCTCGTGAACCTCTATGGATGGCCGGCCTTAGACACAAAATTATTGTCTATTTTATCCCACCAAAATAATGTTACCTCGACGACCACAAGAGGTTTTCCCTGTGAAAAAGACATCAGATCTAATGTAGCCAAGCTTCTAAATCCACGCGGCCTAGCTCTATCCACCCTAACTCCAACAAATTCTACATAATATCAGAAAGTATATTGTATTGCTTAGCTGTTTCGCTACTGTCATGGAGGTGAGGCGAATATTTAGTTTCTGATCTGAAGTAAACTTAACTTAACAGCTAAACAATACATACTGATATGTAGAATTTGATGGAGTTAGGGTCGATAGAGTTAAGCCGCGTCAGAAGCTTGGCTCTATATTAGATCTGATGTCTTTTTCACAGAGAAAACCTTTTGTGGTCGTCGAGGTAACATTTTACATGAAATGTTTTTGGTGGGATTTCAGTTTTTTTTGTAACTTGTTACTTGCTATGGAGTCTTTTTAATAGTGTTTTTATTATTTTTTATTAAGAGGTAAGATGCCAATGCGCCAACGCCCGTTCTACACATTGGGGCTATGCATTGGGCCTGCAGTGGCTGGGCCAGCGCGCTCGCCAACGCGCTTGCCAATGTGGAGTGCCGGCATCTTAGATAAATGACTGGTCTCACGCTCTATTATTTATCTAAGGCCGGCATATTCTGATAAGCGTTACGAAAATTGAGAATCGGGCCCTTGGAGTCTAAGGACGAGGTCTTTAAACATTGTTGTAAGAAGTTTGAATGTATATTTTACCGTTGTTTAAAAAACCCAGCCAAAATTTACTCATAATGCGTGTCATCAGCCATGTTCCAAGTAATGTTATATTATCAATTGAATCTATTCAAGGAGCAATTGTGTGATTTATCGGGTTCTGGCAAAAAGGATTCTAATCGTTTTCTTTTTCCCAGTACGAGTAAACCGATAAGCTCGCCCGGCATGCGCCTGCGCATGACTCACATTTTTTGCAACGATCGCCCTTACTAAATGCAGTTTATGGTCAATGAGTAAAAGGACTCCGTCATAGCAGAGTACAGACACAATAATATGTGAAATAGGCACATTATGTGAAATTAAGAATAAGTATATAAGTCTTATCTATACTCTATCAATATAGGTTTTGAAAATAGTAGAGGTGATTTACAGAGAGACTTGGAAATAATATGTTTGTCGTCAGTGTATTTATTATATTGTGTTTTAAGCTCTAACACTGCAGGACATTAACCTAATATTTAGATATTTTTATATTTTTCTGTTTTTCTTTTCGTGGTCACTATATATTCAGTGGTCAAATTATTGTTAAAAAAATTAGAGATTTTTGTCTTTAAGAGTTTTCTTTTTCTTAAAGAGTCTCATATTCCTTAAAGTTATTCGTTGCTAACTGTAAAGTAAAGGAAATAAATAACCCTCCTGGCAGTCGGGTAAAAAAAAGCGCGAAATAACAATAAACACCAAGCGGTAGAGCTATTTTACTTCATTCCTTAATTATTTCTTTACTTCACAACTTATTTATTATCGAAACTATTACATAATATTTTGGTTCCCTAGCACCATCGCCAGCGCTGTCGATCCTGGCGACACAGGAGTTTCAGTGGTGGGAATGTGTGGTGCCCACCACACATTCCCCGATAAAAAAATACCGCCATCGCCATTACAGCCACAGATTAATGCTATTAGGCATCAAAACCTAGAACATCCATGGTAACTCTACATTCTAGATACTCTATGCGTAGACCCGCCTCCTCATGTCTGGCTTGCACATGACTCACGCTGCACGCACGTCTAAGGGAGCTGATTACATCAATTTCATAAGGTGTATAGTGACTCATCGCATGTTATCTCACGGTTTTCGGTGATAAGGTAGAGAGCAAATATTACGACTGTGTCATTACTCATTAATCATTATACAAGGAACTTGTAAGCCTTGAGGAAAAGTTTAATTTTTGCTTCATAGTGGCACAGTACCCTTGAACTTCGTATTACATTAGTATTATCTCACCATAAGAATCTCAACTTCCCTGGACTTCCACTCTCCAGAATTATTTCAAGACTAAAATTAGTAAAATCAGTTCAGCTGTACAGCGTTCTGAAGTAATACAAATAAAATTGAAATTATTTTTTATTTATATATATTTACTTAATCACTTTCATATTATATAAGATTTGAAGAATTGGACGATTTTCAGATGATCTCAGCAGAGCGATGGAGTATCATGTCGCACGCGTGTTTATTGTAGGTATGCTTTTCACTATTTACATGCACGAAAACGAATTTTTGTGAGGATATAGAAAAGAGAGTTATTAAATAAAAATATTACTAATAAATAATAATTTATCTTCAATCAAATTATGAATAAGTACATATAAGTACATAATAAATATGACTGGACTTCTGACCTCTTAATCAATAAAACATTTATTAGTTAATCATCAATAAAATGTTCCTGACCTTGATAGTTGATAACGATGACGCTAATTAATACATGACAAAGTTAGCTAATAATTTAAAATGGATATTGAATAATTAAAGTTTTGTAAGCCATATCCTATGAGATCTCTAAATTCTGGGAAGTAAGCCAATGGACCTTATTATATCATCGATATAATAAGAGTTCGAACTTGTTGAAATTAGAATTACGTTGTTTTATTTGTTTCAGTTCTTACGAGGATGACAAACTAGTTTTTTATGGGTAAATTCAATTTGGGGTAGATACAAAAAGTGTAACAAAACAAGGTGATTGATAATACTTTATCAAACGATATAACAACTTTCAAGGAAAGAGGCTATCTTTTTAAACAGCCCTTCAACGCACTTCCAACTTCTCTGATCTTGCGGACGTCCCCATGGACGACGGTAGAACTGCTTTCCATTAGGTGTTTTGTTTGCTCGTATACATACTTTGCTTCCTAATATCTGTGCTAATATTATAAAGCTGACGAGTTTGTTTGAACGCTTAGCGCGTTCAAACTTGTTCTCGTTCTCTTGAAGTAGGTACTGGACCGATTATTATGTTTTTGGCAATTGTTACGTCATATTATGTAGATTGTAGAATACACTATGAAGTAGGTTGGCTACTTTTGTAAAAACATGTGCGGTTCTAGTAATTCTTGTTTACACGGGCGGAGCCGCGAGGGCCGCGAGGGCCGCGCGGAATGTTTGGTCTGTGACATTTGTATAGATGGCTTAAAAAAACCTTTTGTGGACTAAAAAAAAGTAACACTTTCTCCGAAGTTGAGTCAAGACTCAAGTGTCGCATTAGACACGGTTTCACAAAAATTGCTGTAGCTATCTGCACATTTAGTATCAGCATTATTCGTGTTATGTTATGACACGTCATGTTGTATGACAAATCGTTGTATGTGTGACAAAAATTACGTTTTTATTGTTTTAGGAAACTGACCATTTTAGCAGTTTTGGTAAGTTAAAAATTATAAATTAGCACGTAACTAGTTCAGCAGTTAAAACTAAGCAGTAAAATAAACGAAAATGAGTAATAAAAAAAGCGGCCAAGTGCGAGTTGGACTCGCCCATGAAGGGTTCCGCAGCAGCAATAAGGTTTATTTTTATGAAATTAAAAGGTTTTTGATTTATTTTTATATTTCAGTCGATTTAATGAAATTTAGACTAAGGTTTACCATATTTTATGACGTATAAAAAAAACTACTGGCTAGATCTCATTCAAACCAATTTTCGTTGGTAGTTTTATAGTAATCTACATCATATATATTTTTTAGAATTATCATGCCCCTACTTTAGAAATTAGAGGGGGGGACACACATTTTACCACTTTGGAAGAGTCTCTCTCGCAAACTATTCAGGTTAGAACAAAACATTTTTTTTGTTTCAGTTGTACCTATGGGGACCCCTAAAAGTTTTAATAATTTTTCCATTTTTGCATCAAAATCTTGATGCGGTTCACAGACTACATCTACTTACCACGTTTCAATAGTATAGCTCTAATAGTTTCGGAGCAAAATGGGGCTGTGACATACGGACGGACAGACAGACTATAATTGAGCAGGAAAATAATATTTAAATGGCCGGTAAAAATTATTATTGAACTAGCGGTTACGTGTGGGCAGGTGAACTCGGTTTCTTACTAATAAATCGAAATTTATTAATAAGAAATCTCATTCTAAGCAATTCTAAAAAAAAAACGGCCAAGTGCGTGTCGGGCCACGCGCAATGTAGGGTTCCGTAGCACCGCTAGTTTTTGAAAATTTCTGTATAGTCAATGAATGTACATTTATAACATGTTTTACATTACTAACAACATCATCTCAAAGGAATTTGAACGAAAAGTTCCTTTATGCTTCGCCGAATACATTTTTTTAGTTGATCGACTATTACTCAATAACTTATGAAGTCAACTTAACCGTGATAGTTTTCCTTTTAAATTCAGCATATTTTGCTACTCCCGTGAATTTTTTCACATTTCCAGAAGCAACCGTTTAGCTGGTAGAAGGGGGGGACACTGGACTCTAACGATTTTTTCCACTTTAAAACTTAATATTTCACAAATGGATCCCTAAACCGGAAAATGATCTATGAATACTCATAACATTTTTAAAAAACCTATCCGACGACACCCCACACGATGGGGTGGGCGCGAAAAAAAATTCAACCCCGCTTGATGTGTAGAGGAGGTACCATAAAAAATATATTTTTTAAATATTTTATGTACCATTTTGTCGGTATTATTAATATGTATATTCATGCCAAATTACAGCTTTGTAGGTCCTATAGTCTCTTAGCAAAACCGCGGACGGACAGACGGACAGACGGACAGACGGACGGACAGACCGAAACTATAAGGGTTCCTTATTGACTACGGAATCCTAACAATGAGGGTATCTATAAATTCAATAAAAAACAGTACTTAAATGTAGAATTTCCGCATGCAGATTCCGAAGCTTATTGGCTTTACATGAGATCTGATATAATCTTTTTCAGAGGGCAAACCTTATGTTGATCGTCTTGGCAACAATAATTTAGGTAAGTATAAGAAATGTTTTTGGTGGGATTTCAGTTCCTTTTGTAAGTCGGTTCTTGTAAGTACGTATTAACAATAGGTTTTTCGATACTTTATCGAACTTTCGTTAATTCACTTTTGGTGGCTTAAGAAATAGACAACAAGTCAGACATACAGAAATAATGAAACATAGGCACTCAGACACACTTTCCCATTTATAATATCCGTGTAATTATGGATATTTAAGGCCGTCCCCCGAGCAAACGACCTTGGCCATACATTTGCCGCATTGCCGAGATCGCACCAAAACCGTATTTTTTTTACTTATCTTAGTTCAAAATTGACCAAAAAAATAATTTAAAACGGGGAATAAGTAGGTTATGATATTGTCGATCTATTGGCGTGTGTTTCAAATAAAAGTAATTTGTAAATACTAAGGAGATGCTGAATGTATGCTTGAATTTTAATAAATTGGCTTTACTTTGGAAGCTGATATCATGAGTGTAATAAACGAAAATAGAAAAATTAAAACGTGGAAAGGAATGTTGATATACTGAAGATTATTGTTGTATTTTTATTATAACTCTGTAGCTTTCAAATTATGAGTTTATAAGGCTCTAAATACGGTAAATTACGGATTTTCCGTAGGGAAGGCCCTTTATGGCTCTTATCATAACTTTCTCTCGACTGTTAGGTCATGGTATTCCCAGGGCTGTTTACCTTTTGTTGTTATCTGTCATTATCACTCGCCACTTCAAAATGTTTATCACAATTTGAATGAGCTCTTTGTAATTAATACTTTGTAGAGTCACCATCACTTATGAGAAAAACGGATGGTTGGATCTTCGATATAATTTTGTAGTTAGATTGTGGTTAGATTAAGCTTTGTTTATGTCTGTGTAGAATACCAAAATAATTGTCCATCATTTTAAAATTTGTTAGGTAGAAACTCAAGTGCTTATAGCCTAGGATCCATACCAATCGAAAGTATGAAGCCCGTAGAATATGCAGTACTACTAACGATTTACCTGCCTACCCAAGAGTTGTGACAGGAAAAAAATAGATAACCTAACGTTTTCATATTCTACAGGCTCCATACTAATTTCGATTTAATTACTTTTTTTTCAATTTTTTTTTATTCTGGACTGAATGTTTTAGGCAACCCACTTGCAGTAAAGTTGACATACGTAATTGAACATAAAATACATTTAATCCATTAACCAGTGCGGTAAAGGTCCTTCTATGGAGGGATCCTAGGCCATTATTAGATAGAACTTAAATGACGCAATTTCGTTGAGCCAAAATTAGTTTATCGCCGAGAGCCGTATATTTCTCCGGGATAAAAAGTATCCTATGTCCTTTCTCAGGACTCAAAGTATCTCTGTACCAAATTTCAGCAAAAGCGGTTCAACGGTTTAGGCATGAAGAGGTGACAGACGTATTACACACTTTCGCATATTTTATGATATTAATAATTATAAGTAAGGATAATGCAGTTTATAGGACACAATTTAGGTATTTCTTAAATTATAAATCTGTAAAAGACTCTGACGACCTCTGTGGTTCAGTTGGTGGGCTGCAGTTGGTAGCTCAAGCCGGGGGTCGCGTGTTCAAATCCCGCCGACGGAACAAAAAGTTTTCATAGTTCCTGGGTCATGACTCATGAATCATGATGATGACGTGTATTAAATAAGTGTATCTATACATAATATAATAAAACTGTAGAAATGAAAATATATTTAAAAAATAATAAGCGGGGGGTGTCACTACATCCATATAGAAGCCAAAAATGTGGTTAGTTTTTTGTCTGTCTGTTTGTCTGTCTGTATGTTTGTTCCACTATCACACGAAAACTACTGATCCGATTTGAATGCGGTTTTCGCAGATATATTTGTCTTCTTCCAACTTAACATCTGGTGTGTAAAAATTTTCCCCCCTAAGGGGACGAAAGAGGGGACAGATTTTGTATCAAACTTTTTTCTTAGACTTACTTCATAATATTATTAACTGTGTTTTCCAACTTTACATCTGTTGATAAATTCCCCCCCCCCCCACCCCTCTTAGGGGACAAAAGAGAGGGTAAGATTTTGTATCAACTGATGAAGTAGAAATACTTTAAATGGCAAAACAACGTTTGACTGGAAAGCTAGTGCAATTATAATTCGCTAACGTCTAGTCATATAATAAAAATCTTAAATACATAATATTATATGTAATTATGTATAGTATAAAAGTATTAAATATATTTCCGTTGTCTGGTACCCGTAACACAAGTCCTTCAGGTACCTACTTACCACGAGGCCAGATTGACGTGGTGTGAAGCGTCCATAGATATTATTATTAAAACTGTCAAAATACTTACATAAAATATGGTCAACACAATATGTTATTTTATATGCACATGATAATATAAAATGGAAAAAAACCAATTACTACGTGCAGGGGATTTTTTCTGACAATAAATACATAATGATGTATATAATTCACGAGATATAATAATAGAGGAAGTAACTATTTACAGTAATGGCTGTAACAATATGGTGGGCAAAGTGTGAAGATTTGACTGCAAAGTGTCTTTTGATGTTTTTGGCCTTAGATCAAGTTCGATTATGGTCAACTACTTGGTGCCCGCAACTCCGTTGCGCAGAAATTCGTCTATGTCTATATTATTGTCTATGTCCTTTCCTGAGACTCAAAGCATGTCCATACCAAATTTCATCGAAATCGGTTCAGTAGTTTAGGCGCCGCGTGAAGGACTTATGCCCACTGTTGTTTTTTCTGGTACATACCTAATATTTAAAATGAAATAATATGTATTCCTAAATCCTAATAATGCGCCGATATCAGAAACTTCGTTAGCGCAATTCAGTTTTTTTAACAAGTGGGCAAACGAGCAAACGGGTCACCTGATGGAAAGGTGGGTCACCAGAACTACCGTCGCCCATGGACACTCGCAATAGTAGAAGAGCTGCAGGTGCGTTGCCGGCCTTTTAAAGAGTGAATACGCTGTCTTAAAGGTTTGCACTTTGCAGGTCGTATTGGTCCTGAAATACTGCTGGTGACAGTTCGTTGCAGTTTTTTTCTTTTTAGGGTTCCGTACCCAAAGTGTAAAAACGGTACCCTATTACTGAGACTTCGATGCCTGTCCGTCTGTCCGTTTGTCTTCAGGTAGTAACTCAAGAATGGTAATAGCTAGAGAGTTGAAATTTTCACAGATACTTAATGCATTTCTGTTGCCGCTATAACAACAAATACTAAAAACAAAATAAAATAAATATTTAAGGGGGCTCCCATACAACAAACGTGATTTTTTTTGGCCTTTTTGGCTCTATATCAATAATGGCAATAGGTAGGTACTTAAATTTTTCACAAAGTCCGTAGTTACATGTGGACTTTAATATTTAATAATAATAAAAAATTAAAAATTAAGCGGGGCTTCCATACAAAAAACACAATTTTTGGCCTAATTTTGCTAAATAATGGTACGGTACCCTTCGTGCGCGAGTTCAACTCGCACTTGGCCAATTATTTTGCATTGATTCGCTACGTTTTATGAAGATGTTTCTGGAATGTGTAATCCCTGGTCGCTGTAATACAATACAGTAATTGTGGCGTCTAGTGCTTATCCGCTGTAGCCTGTAGAATTATATGTCGCAGTCATCTGGTTTAATCTGCGATTCGATCGAATGACTAGCGCATTCATAGAATGACACCATTCAATTGAATGACTAAAGGACAACTCGTCAAGACGTTGACTGTAACGTTTAACGTCTTGACTAAAAGTCATATAGCGAAGTCATTAAATGTAATGCTATATTTTTTTCAAGTAGCCGTTGACGGGGTAGTTATAGGTAAATCCACGCTTTCATATTCTGACAAAATATCAGCTGTGCGAGCTGTTTGACGCCATATTTGTTTTAGTGACTAGTAGCGCCGTAGCCTGGTAGGAAGAAAATGAAATACGTTCAATTACCTGACTGATTTCATGTCCGCTATCTTTAAAACGCTATGCTACAAATCGCTAACTAGTTGAACGTTGAGGGACGATCGTTCAATCGACGTTCGGCCGAGTCATTCAATTGAATGGTGTCATTCAATCGAATCGCAGATTGAACCAGATGACTGCGACATAATAATATATATTCTGTGCCTGTAGGGCATCTAAAATCATACCAGTCAAGTGATAACTCATAACGCTAACTACATTCTGCTGTATGAATCTAATTCGATATAGCTCAGACTTCAGAGCCTCAGATCGTATCAAACAACATGTTTAGTTCTAGTTAAGTTAATAAAAACAAGTCACCAATATCGAAATTCGAAACTCTAATAATAATCAGAATACAAAATCTTGAACCGATCAAATAGCACTGAGATTTTCTTGCAGTTTTTCATTAAATAAAAAACCCAAATTTTCTAGAACTGTTGCTCTGCAGTTCTGGAAAATTTACCGATGATGATGAATTATTATTGCTAAGAACACTCTCGATCATGTCAGTTTAATAAAAAACGGTTCACCCATATAGATGCTAGGGAACGACTCGTTAAAAATGTTTAGCACAGAACGCAAAAAAACTAAATTACATCGAAATAAACTTATGTAAGTTATTAGAAGACGCGGCTGGCTTAGACAGGGGGAATCCCTCGCAAGGTTAACGTTCATACTAATTTATAAGTTCAAGTATGCATTAATATTTAATTTCAATGAATATATCGTATGTCTTTATTATCGTAGCAAAAACTAGTGTTTGTAATGTTATATTGTATGTAAGGAGGGGGAGCACCGCGAGCATTCACTTGTAATGTAACATTATAGGTATGTTCGTTTTTGAGCATTATAAGTCATTACATTACAAAAATACCTCCCTGACCGACGAGCATTCACGTGTGATGTAACATTCGACTTTAAGCATTCCATAGCTAAATGATTCCATAATGTCAGATTGATGTTACAAGTTGTATCAAGATTACACATCCGTATCATTACAAGGTGCGCATTGTAATGCTCGGCTCTCCTCCCTCACTGATGTAATGCTCGACTTTGTAACGTTACATTACAAGCGGATGCTCCCTGCTCCTGCTGCAGAAGCACCTAGTTACATAAGGTTAAATCAGACAGAAATAAACAGGCAAATCTTTCAATATCTTATGTTACTTATCGATTTCAAAGTTTAAAAATAACAAGTTCTCGAGATGAAGATAAGCTTCAACGAAAAGATTGGATAGGTTTATAAAAATAGCGCTGCTATCATCTTTTTTATCTAATTTCTTAGATATTGTTTTACGGACTTTGACCGTTAAGATCTTAGGATGATCCGAATCTTAGTGTAGATAACAACCATCAATATGTACAAAGCATAAGTACCTACTTCATATTGAAAGTATTCTATTCATTCGTCTATCTGACAACCCTTCACGGTTGTAGATACCTTTGCAACTGCTGTACAGATTGCTATGAAAAGTAAAGAGATAAAAGTCCTGGCAAAGGATAGGGGCAGAGTAGACTATAGATTACATTCGGGTAAAAATTAAGGGTAAATGTGACAATTAAGTGGGTAATCTACCTAACAAAAAATATAACAAAACTGTATAAAAAACTGTATAAACGGATGAACTAGTCGGTTAAAGGACCGTTAAAAGTTGAGTCATATTTGTTTGTAATTACTAGACGCTTTTCGATAATAACATCACAGTTCGAGGTGACTGACATCGGGAATCGGCGCCAAGGTGAAACAGAGGAGAGGACCGGTTCCCAAAATCTCGTTCGAGGTCTATCTGGACAAATATTTCAAGAATTTAGGGACTTTCCCCACGTGGGAGCTGAAATTATTGAATTTGTAAAACATGGTAAAACAAAACCCACCACGATTCCCACCTTGATTGTGAAGCTATAACATGGATTTAAACGACGTTAATCGTGGGCGATCATAGACAAAAAATACGTCCGTCGTTTTAGCCTCTACCTGTCTTGTAGAGGCCCAAAGCGAGCCAATATTGTAGAAAGACGCAAAAGTAGTAAAATAATAATAACTAATAAGTATGTAAGTAGTGTAAAAAATATTTTTTAAAATTTTTTGCATTGTCATTTTTTGGCTCTTAAATCTTAATACGTATGCAAAGTGTTGAATTAATTAGACTACTGGAGATAGGTAAAAATCGTGCTCAAAGATTCCGTTACATACAGCCCAAGCTTATAAAAGCGTGTTAAAAATTGAAATGTATCTACGCCATATTTTGTTTGTCTAATATCGCCACTCCTACCTATGTATTCCTAGTTTCTAGAAAAAGGTTTTCAGTGGATACAAGGGAAGGTTATATTGAATTAAATATAACCTTCGTTATTTTGTTATTTATTTGTTATTTTTTTATAATATAAACTATAAGCGATAAAAATTGATAGCGGGGAGAAACCTTGTAAAATAAAAATAAAGATTACAATGAAAGTCATGTAATCTTTATTAAATGAAAGAAAGTCTCACTCAGAGACGAATATTAATTACTTAACTGTAATTAAGATTTTGATAATCTCCATACATTATCAGCTGTCAAACTCTTCATTAAGATGCAGTTTATTAATGAATGACTGAGTGCGGCCGTAAATCTCTGTAGCTATTGCAAATATTCTTAAGTGAGTAATTAGAAAATTTTAACAAACGTATATAATAACTAATAAGTATGTATCAATAATGGCAAAAGGTAGGTACTTAAATTTTTCTCAAAGTCCTTAGTTATATTACGTGTACTTTAATATTTAATAATATAATATTTGTATCTGTTTTTAAACACCAAAGCTTGGAAACAAGGCAAGCCCTAACTCCTAAGATTAATTTCTAACGCAAGTTAACTGTAGACATAATATACATTATATCAACATATTATTGTTGCACTTGCAGACATAGAACATAGTAGTATATATCTAGAAGAAGGAAATCACAGCAATCAAGGCCTATTTGTTACCTCGTTCATAAATTACTGTCAATTAAAGTTGCGAGAAATTTGACCTTACATTGAATAGGTACGTTTAGCAATCAAAGCTCATCATTGCGTGATTCCCAATGGATTCTGAGAGTTCAAAGCTATGAGACGATCAGAGATATATTTTTAGAAAACAGCAGTTATTTGAAAATTCTGTTAAATGAAATATAGACGTAATATTATAACTTACAAGAGACAAGTCACTTGTGAGTACAAGGCATATCAGGAAACAAGCGTGACCGAAAATAGGGGAAAAATGAATTGTTGTTTTGGGACCAACCAAAGGTTTAAAGTAAAATAAGGTTGAATTGAATGTCATAATTAATTATGTAGACGCATGAAGATTTTTTCATCAAAACGTACTTTCAATACAAATTACCATATCCTCAGATTAGAAATTTTGGTTATAGTTCATTAAAAGGGGGAATAACGGCTAGATTATATATTTTCGATTTAGTTTTTGTATCAATACAAAATCACGGCAAATCATCAATGAGTGACGCACATAGGGGACTCCCTATCTCGGCACGGCGCGCGTGGCCGCCGCTCTTATAAAACACGCGCGCACCATTTACGAACCATTCTCACATAATACTCCGTGTAGTACAGACGTACTATATAACACAGCTAAACACCTTTCGTTCAGTCATAAATATGAAGAAATACTCCGTACTTGGCAACAAGAAGAAAGTCACGATGGAAGTGAACTCCACGTTATTAAGAGTGATCGGAAATAACTGTATAATCAGAGTGACCGTTAACCAGGGCGAGATTGAGGTTGTCGGGAACGATTGTCGTGTAGATGTGATCGACAACTACGGATCTGTGAACTTGGTGGGCAGCGGTGGCGTCGTCAGCATCAGCAAGAGATGGAGGGGAGATAAGGTGTCCCTGGTGGGCCCGGACTGCCACATCGTTGTGGATGGAAAGGAAAAAAAGTCAGCGGCCTACGAAGCACAGCTGTCCCCGTTTAGCAAGGATCTCGATGATGTTATCGAATCCATCTTCACATTCGTCATGCGTTGAAGAATCTCAGGATTAATGTGGTTAAAGTGATTCTGGAACTTACAGTGCAGTGTGCAGTCAGTGGCGTAGTTAGGTAATCAAGGACCCCGAGATAAAAATTAAGTACCTAATACCGCAACCAGAGGTGACGCAACTCGTAAGACTCGTAAATTTGGACCCTCTGATTAGAGACATACAAAGAACCGTGCAACTTAAAATTTTGTTACTCACTTCACTATTTGAAAGATCCCTTGGAAATGATGAACAGCTACAAAACAACTATAACTTTTTACCAAATTGTAAATGAAAAATATTGAATGGCCGCCTCAACTGGGAGCCCCGGGGCAACTTTTTAGTAACTACGCCACTGCTTATAGTCTGTCACCTAGTGGCTGGAGGTGGGTTAGCTGACGTGTGCTTACAATAAATGCTTCTGAAGTACCTCTTTTTTTTACTTTCACCTGTGCCATCATTGCAAATTATAATACCTAAGTACTTTAAATTTAAGTTTTTATAAAGTTGATAAATTTCATTTGAGCCATTATTTAGTTATAAGTTATAACACATATTATTATCGTTATAACTTAAAGAAATACCAAAAACGATAATTATTTTGCTGGTATAAATTATTTTAACTATCACTGAAAGATTTTCTCGATTTTACAGTAAGTACTAAAAGCCGATCTTTGTGAGGGCTGGCGTCGTCACAACTCACACCTTGGCTAAATGATGATAACACATCTATGATCTACATGTAAATAAAAATTACTATGTTAAAGCATAAATCAATAGGCGTGATTGTACCACAAAATGTATACTTAGGTTGTGGGAAATACTAGGGCTTGTTTCGCTCGCCCTGATTATTTTATACATAACTAGTTGTCCCGGCAAACGTTGTTTTGCCATAAGTATAAAGTATTTCTACTTCATCAATTGATACAAAATCTTACCCCCTCTTTTGTCCCCTAAGAGGGGTGGGGGAAATATTTTATACACCAGATGTTAAGTTGGAAGAAGACAAATATATCTGCGAAAACCGCATTCAAATCGGATCAGTAGTTTTCGTGTGATAGTGGAACAAACATACAGACAGACAGACAGACAGACAAAAAACTAACCACATTTTTGGCTTCGATAGCGATCTAGTAACACCCCCCGCTTATTATTTTTTGTATATCTTTAATGTACAGAATTCACATTTCTACAGTTTTATTATAACGAATATGATATACATTGTATAAGAAGTCAGATGATAATTATTATAGAAGTCTATAATATTATGGTCCGTGTGATCGTCCCAAGTCGAGTCCAGTTTATTAGGACTTTAAATATTAACGGACCATAGGTCACTCGAGATTCTTTTATAACGAAAGGAGAAATTATCAATGAAGAATGAATGAATGGAATATTTACCGTACTTATATTGCATATAACATGCCTATCGTAACGTAGCCGATAGAGATAAGATAAGTAGGGTTATCCTATCGCGAAATATTAGCCAATTATAATATTTTCCATTGTAGAGAATGCCACACTTAAGAACATCCCAGACTGTACTGTAAACCTGTTATCATTAATGCAGTTTTTGGTTTATAAATATATTTTTTTTAAACAGGAGGAATTTTTCTGTGGAAACTGGTTTTTGAAAAAAAAAAAATCTAAGTTCCACTTTAGCCAAACCAGCAAATAATATAAGAGTGCTTTTTGGTTATTAGAAAATCTAGTTTCGGATTGATCGTGTCCCGAAAATAGTTCGGATAATCGACGCTCTATAACTCTACCAGACTCCGTTACTGTATAGTGTATACTAATCAGTGGCTGATGGCTCAACTATTTTATAAACTTCATACTAGCGACATCTATCGCATATAAGGTAAACTAAAACGACAATGTGCTTGCTTCATTTTGAATATTTTACATGAGTTTTATTCATTATAAGAATAAAGAGCCTGATTTTGACGAAAACGCCATAGAAATAAACAAGTAATAATAGGTAACAATTGAAACAAACTAGGAACAGTGTTCAAAAGACAAAGAAAGGTTCAAGTTCAATGTCAAGTTGATACTAAACTGTTTCCCTAGATGGCGCTGCTGGTCCTTAACGACAATGCTCTACCAAACACAACTCTACACAGAACTCCGCAAGCAAGTTCCGAGGAATCATAATAATATAAACTATAGCTTAGCGAAAGCTTAAAGTTTTGTGAAAATTTTAAGTTTCTTTAATTTTGTAAAAATCATTTTTTAAAAGACGTGTTATTAAGATAGGAAAAAAGAAGCGGTTAAGAGGCCGCACCTTTCTAGTACTACCACTTTACCGTAGTAACTATTTAGTATTTAGTAATCTGTGACTTTACAGTTTACTGTTAACTGTATTCCCTCCGCATTATTCATAACTCCTTACAAGCAACTCCCCATAAAATAGGAGGTAGAAATTAAATCTATCAATTTTAAAAGTAGGTATATACTTAAGTAAAGAAATTTTTTGTTTACCCCTAAGCATAACACAGTGAGTAAAATATACTTACCTAGAGCGTACTATGTTGACATAAAAATCCTTACAAAAACAATTACCGGTAAAACATGCCAACTTTGCCACATAGGATAACTTTGCCCTAAGATCCATTGGCAAATCTTTGATGTACAGAGGTATTTTAATATTATGGCAACATTTGTTTAATTTGGCAGAAAATAGGTTATATGACTGATAATGTTGACAATACTCCGTAGTGCTAACTTTATTCAGTAACTTGTTGCAACTTCTGAAAAACGGACAACGGTACGTATTTTTGCGGGCAAATTGTGGTGTAGATTTATGAGTGAATAGTGCGTGGTGGCGAATTCTTTTACTGGACTTTGTTGCCACCTGCGCAAAGTTCATATTTGCGTGAAAAATCAAGGTGGGTAATGTTGGCTACAAGTCCAGGTAACTTTACCCGGCATGAAAATCAATCATAAATTGAATTAAATGAACAGTAGTAATGTTTTTGACATTCCTACATCTGCGCATGTAGCCTTGTAGTGCACAGGGCAAAAAAATACTTACACTTCTATACATTTTTTTTACAAGAATTTAAATTATTCGAAAAAAGCTGGCAAAGTTGGCATGTTTCGCGTACCTATAAAATATTATTTTCGAAAAGTAAATAAAAATTGTTATTGATACACTTGAACTAGTTGTTTATGATGGTTGTTTATGGGCTGTATCGGATAAGATAAGATTTTACGTCACATTTATACAAGTGTTTTTCTACTGACGTCATAGAGTAAAATAAGAGTTGGTTTTACATTGGATACATTCATAATCATCAGTATCAAAGCTTAAAAAATATGTTTTATTATGCGCATGATCTATGAAAAGTGGATCATTTTCTAAATGTCTCAACTAAGAAGGATTAGATAGCCAATAGAATAACTTTTTTACGCCATCAAAAATATTGTGACATTATAATAATATTATTCTTTATTTACTTACCTTGTTTTTATTTGACATTATTATTTAACACAAAGGTTAATAATTATTATATTAAGAGGAAAAAACAAAAAGAAGTCCATGGCGTGATGGACTACAGCCTACAATTACAATTATTTATGTATTCAAATTATCTTTAGTGCAAAAACCTATGATTGATAGCAAAAAAGGATATGGGCGACTAATTAACCCATCGACAGTCCCAAACACGGAGCAAAAACAAAGTTTTTGCTGCTTTTCTAAATAAAAAAAACACAAATATTAACTTCTTCGTTTCATAGACACACCCCTCTTGGAATTACTATTAATCCTAGTTTAAATATAGCCATAATATTAGATTTTTTAAAGTCAGAAAGGCCCACTCGTCAACGTGAAATTACCACGTATTTACGTGATGGCTAATAGCTTGAACACCCCATAGCTTGTTACGTTATTAACGAAATGGACAACTAAATACCGAGTAGTGGCCGTCGTCAACGTATTTGAATACTAAACCCATATATCAAGCTGTTAAAGGTTTAAGTATAGTTGGACGGAAAATAGTTTTTAATGGTAGGCTTAGGTATGCCTTACCTACTTTGCGTTGATAGACAAAATAGTCAGTTTTTAAAGTAATATATTTTAGTGTTGTATTTAGAGCGAGTTACTCATGTCGGAGGCCAAGGTCCACTTTGGGTCGCTGAGCCATAGTAACTAGGAAGTATTCAGAGTGAGATATCCCCTGAGTTAGAATTAGGTGAAAATATTTAGTTTTTCATTTATTCTAAGTCTAATTGTTGATATTTTTACTAGAGAAACAATCTTCTTTTCTATTCTTCCTATTCCATTCTATTATTTAGGCTGCAACAGCAAATATGTGACTGTACCTACTTACGTAACTTATTGTAAATCACAATCTAAGTGCCGCACAAGACGAATTTTAATTACTTAACTGTAATTAAATTAAGATTTTGATATAAGCCCCAAATATTATCTGTTTAACTCTTCGTTGAGTTGAAGTTTAATCATGATTACCTAAATACCTCTAAGGGCGGTCGTGAAACACATTGGTACTCATATTTAAGCTAGTTTTAATTTATACCGTTTATTGCAAAAATATGCTTGAACATATAAATTAGATCCCCTTCATGTATTATGAAGGGGATCTAATTTATACAACGTGAAATTTTAGTGGTTGTTTTCCCGCAGCAGAACGATTTACCTATAGTAGTACTATCGAACCATGCATGTTATTTTTTGAAAATACAAAATATTTTTTATGACTTACTATGGAAACTTTATGCCGATAGGCGCGAGTTACTATGGACCCGACCGAATTTTTTTTTTGATTTGAACAAAAAAAACTTTACAAATCTATTGTACTACTAAGATAGAATAATTTTACTGCGGGAAAACAACCATTAAAATTTCACACTGTATATTCGTAATGGAAAACCGATGGATAACATAACCTAAACGATTTTTAGTCGTCAACTGTACCTTTTACTGGGATTGGATTGGTCATCGTATCTATGGCAACAATTAACTGATAATAGCTGATAACGGAGGTTCTGTAAACAAATTACGAAGCCAAGGCAGTATTGCAATTGCCTGTAATAGGCTAATCATTCTGCAGGGGTTAAAAATTTGAAATAGCAAATACAACATGCATTTGACATTGTGGTCCTAATCAAGACAAGTCATAGAGTTTCATACACATTTTGATATATTATATGGTGGGTTTTTACTATTCTCCTGCTTTAGACCAAAATATTTTCCGATTAGATAATCGGAAAATATTTTGGTCTAAAGCGTAGATACGTTAATATTATATTTTTTGTTAACTAGTTGTTAAAATTAAAATAAAATCAGTCAATGGATGGAAATATTTACGTTGTAGTGTAGGACAAGGAATTGAGATTTAAGATCACTTTTTGTCTTAATTCACTACATTCAGTTGTAAAAGTAATAGACACATAATTTTATTTTGGATACTTTCTTATAGTATTGATTCAAAAGTAACAAAAGGAAGACAAGGTTCCACCGAGATTTGAACTCGGATCGCTGGATTCAAAGTCCAGAGTGCTAACCATTACACCATGGAACCGTTTTGTTGGTGGCGTCTTCGCTCGAAATTTTTGGTAGCTTTTGGCGAGAGCTTTTTAGCTTAAAAATTATTAACCAATAATATTTAATCAAGAAACAATAATTATTAATGATGATTATATCAAATTGTTCGAATTTTGCCTTGAGTTAGTAAGAATGTATAGGTATGAGATAAGATTTGTTATACCAGAGGTTATATTATTAATTATTATACAAATAAATTTAATAAGCAATTGTTCTAATATTGCAGTAAACTCTATTTAAACTTCTATCTATTTGCATAATTTGCAATAATAAGTTGTTGTAAATAGGTACTTGTAAATTGTAATAATTATTGTAGTGACTAGTGTTATAGTTATTAGATGTTTCCCGCTAAAATATCAATTGAAATTAAATTGTTGATGTTACATTGCATATTTTATTGTATCAGTCTGTCTTAAACTCTACTATATGGTTCAAAACTATGGCAGACTATCAAATCTTAACAAATTAACAGAAGACATAAAAGAAATTCCACCTAAATAGAATTTAATCACCACTTTCTGTATAAATAAAGCTAACGTATTACGACAAATGACACGAAAAAACCTTTAACATGTCAGCCCGTAACCCAGTAACGGCCAAGCCTGGCCTCCTGGGCCCCGTAGGTTTTAATGAAAAAGCATCAAATTTCATAATTGACGCAGCCCCCGCCCTGGTCTAGCGGGAGCCACAATTTATTAATCAGAAATAATAATTCACAGGTAATGTCCACTGTCCGTGCGATAACTATCTTGGGGAATCGAAAGGGTTAGGTCCGGACATACCATACGCTGTTGAACTCTCGTTAATTCGAGGTAACACCTCTTTAGTGGCGTTGAAACTGTAGAGTGAAAAAAAGTTGATAAAATATCATGACAGAGTATGGATTTTAACTAGTTACAAAATGAAGGTCTTTTTGAGACTTGAGTTTTATTTATTCGGTGTTATGTAAGGCTGTCTTGATTAGAAAGGAAAATTGCAAGATAATTATTTCTCAAGAATTTTAATTTTTTCAAATTTATTTTTAACATCTGACTTAAACTGACTACGCTAAATAATTACAAAATGCAGTCCTTATACAGCTGCAGTGTTTAATTAAATAATTATACACTTTCCTTGCACTTATTCCACTTTATTTTAATAGATTTATTACAAAATTATAATATACACGACCGGTTTCGAAAAATTCATCATCAGGTGTGTGAATTTTTCGAAACCGGTCGTGTATATTATAATTTTGTAATAAATCTATTAAAATAAAGTGGAATAAGTGCAAGGAAAGTGTATAATTATTTAATTCAACATGAATTTCCACCAAGAAGTGACAGTACATTCAATATCATAATATCTGCAGTGTTTAACTCAATATGTAAACATTTACTAACTGTTGTACAACCGGCCCCACATAGATTTGAAGTCACACGCTACTCAATCCCTTGGCGCTGCGAACGAAAGAGTTGACTTTTTTTTTAATTAACCTAATCAGTTAATTCAAGGCGCGGCGTTTAGTAATAACCGGTAATAGACGGCGGTTAAGGTTTCTGTGCATAGCGCCCCAGGGACACAATCCATGCACTACCAAATTTCAAATCTTGCTTTGATATGCTTGATGGCGCGATTTGAATGGAATTTAAGACAGTGGTGGAACTGATTTTTTTAAGCCCCTTTATGACTTTGGTGATAAGATATTTAGTTTTGTACGTCTTAATTATTGTCTATACAACTATTAATATGTTATTTGAGATGGGAGATCGATATTGAATTGCAATCGGAACTGTTTTGCCCATTTTGATGGTACGGATTTTCTTTTATTAAGTTGTTTGTTGATAAATGGCATATATTACAACGAACACATTTAATAAGTTTTTGTAGACCTATATAATTATGTACTATCGGTAAACCTGTCGTTCAAAGAGGCATGCTATGAAAAATGCTTAGCGCCGATGGATATAATTATAAGAAAATATCGTCCTATTGTAAAGGCAAATTTTAAAAATTGATCTGTCTGTCATTCGATGTGCATTGTTCTATCAGAGAAGTTGATTTCTAGGCAGATGGTGGACGAGTAATTTTGTCGCGCGCTAATACAGTAAAATTGGAACGAAGAATTAACTATTGCCATCACGCTCCACCCTGCGCTGGCACGTGTATTGTGATAGAGAGTAGTGACAGATACAGTAAATCGAGGTATCGTATTCCTCTGATTTCTCCTTCAAAATAGAGCCTATTTAATTAATTAAAAAAAAAATATCTTCAGAAAAGGTGTGTCTAGCCTCTACGTTTTCATTTTACCTTAAAGGTCTTTCAAATTTGTTTTATGGTCGGTTGATTGGCGGGGTACGGAACATTCATTTTTTTGCGACTTTTGAAGGGTCATATTTTTTTTAGTTATTAGTACATTAAAAAAAATCGAACGTAGAGGCATAGCTTTCACAGATCCCAATAGTGCATAAAAAATCATTTGTCTAGACGCATTATCCAGGGAGGAAATTGAGGAATACGCTTGTATGGAAAAAAAGTGTTGGCGTATGCTCTTAAGTCAAACCCATCCGACAGATTACAGCTATACAGGTACATTGAATTGACATAAGCCGACCAAATGACGTAGGTCCGTCAACTACCTAGGAATCAATTTCCTCGATGGTACATAGTAACATCAATATTTAAAAAAAGTTGATCAGGGTATTCTATTTACCAAACACTATACTATACGAATCCGCAACCTACAACTTATATTTTATTAATAGCATTTCGGACAGCTGTCAAAATTCGGAAAACTCTTTACATATTGACATGCCAGGCACCCAAAGGGTTTAAGCGCCAAAAAGCATATTCGCAAAAGCAAAATAACGAAAGACTGTAGATGAAGTGAATAACAAACATTTTATAACATGAGGGCATTTTCTTCATTTTTCCTTATACTTTGAACGAACCTTATAAGTTATAACTTACCCACTTCATCATCTGCATAATATACATAAAATCCACATTTTTTTCAAATCATTTTTCCGGTCCTATAAAGCCTTAAAAAGGTCCAAAAAAAAAAACATTTTCAAATTGTTAGTTCCAACTCCTTCAACTCATATTTGACCAAACCGTCGCTTATGCCTTTTTACCCGTTTCGCAAGATGGTCCCCTGTCGTTTATCCCTCATTGTAACTCGATAAGATATTTATTGGTAACATTGGAAATGGAATGGCTCCTTGGCGGTTACGTCGCTAACGCTCACGTCCGCTATTCTACATTTTTATTTTGTCAATATTTAACGTGCTGCCCAGGTATGATATAGAAGGGTTCGTGACGGATCTGAAGATATTGGGTTTCAAATAGAGTCTGTAAGGTAGATACAGCCATTTTGATGTAGGCCTCAACGACAGACTGCGACCACGGCTTTACCTTAATCATATATTTTGTACCTATGCATTTCTGGTTTTCTATCTGGCATATTTTCTGGTTTCGGCCTCTTTAGAGCCCATTTTCATTCTAAAGCAAGGACTGAAAAGTGAAAAGTCATGAAAAGTTAAATATGGTACGCAACTATGAAATAGGGTTTGCCGTTTTTTTTTTTATTAAATAAGGGGGCAAACGAGCAAACGGGTCACCTGATGGTAAGCAACTACCGTCGCCCATGGACACTCGCAACATCCGAAGAGCTGCAGGTGCGTTGCCGGCCTTTTAAAAGGGAATACGCTCTTTTCTTGAAGGTTTGCAGGTCATATAGGACCGGAAATACTGCTGGTGACAGTTCGTTCCAGAGTTTTACAGTGCGCGGCAGAAAGTTACGCGAAAATCGCACTGTGGAAGACTGCCACTCATCAATGATGAGGATGGTATGTTTTTCGCGTGGGACGATGGCGAAAAGTTGCAGGTGGTATGATTCCGAACAATTCCTCAGAGCACTCCCCGTAATACAGCCGATAGAGGATGCAGAGTGAAGCTACATCTCGGCGTAATTCCAAGGGGTCCAAGCTGTTCGAAACACTATTCGAAACACTATTCGTTATGAATAATGTGTTTTCTAATAAGTTACAACATATACAATTTTTACTGTAGCCAGGTAATTTGCTAACTAAAATCATAATATTCAAAATACTTTATTTTAAAAGCCTGAGACGTATCTCGAGATATAATCTCGTGTACCGCAGGGACTCCGGACATCCGCGTCGATGCATCTCTGAAAGGCTTTTGAGTCCATATAAAATATTTTATCGCCCCTTTCCGAATATAACAGCAAAATGTCAAAATGGAATTTTTAGTAGAGCTGTTTTATACACTTTGATTAAAATGTTAGCAGTGAAATCGATAGTAGAATGCATATTACCTATATACCACAAGTGTTTAACAAGTATTCCTTCTGGAAATAATTTTTAAATTAAAAATTGGATTTACTTTAAATACAGTACAATGTAAAGCCTACCCGCACAATTTAGGTTAAAATAATCGGCCAAGTGCGAGTCGGACTTGCGCACGAAGGGTTCTGTACCGGTATAGAGCGAAAGTAGACAAAAAATGTGTTTTTTGTATGGGAGCCCCCCTTAAATATTTACTTTATTTTAATTTTATTATTAACCCATTGACTTGTAATACCCCAACTGTCATTACCGAAGACAATAAAAGAAGAGAAATGAGAAAAGTGTGCGAGAAAAAGAAATTTTCCGAAACAAATCAGTCACCGGTTGACATGCGGCCGCGACAAGTATTTACGAGGGAGCGTATGAAAAAAGTTGAAACTACCCACTTTTCATTTCAAACGCAATCTACGGGGATGGCGACAAATGGTCTTCGGACCTGACAGCGCTTTTGCCCCTTTATTTTTTCCTTATTCCCGTAATATGCATTCTTAAAATGTTCTCGTGTTTCCAGTTTGTTTTGGTGAAATCATTGGCAATAATGGGAGTCTAGGATAAAGTCAGATCTATGAGTTTGTGTATCAATGTTGAGAAATTAGGTAGACCTATATATTTACCAAACTAAATTAATTTAGTAACATAGGCCGGCAACGCACCTACAGCTCTCTTTCCATCAGGTGATCCGTTTGCTCATCTGCCCCCTTTTTTAAATAAAAAAATGTAATAAGCAGCTAGATACATCCATACTAATATTATAAATGCGAAAGTATGTCTGTCTTCCTGTTACCTCTTCACGCCCAAACCCCTGAACCGATTTTGCTTGGTGTGGAGATACTTAGTCCCGGGAAAGGATATATGCAGAATACTTTTTATCCCGAAAAAATGTACGGTTCCCGCGCGATAAAACGAATTTTGGCGCAAAGGAGTTGCATTCGTCATCTGCTACCCAATAAATCAATATTTATTCAAATAAATTACAGTCATTAAGCTTAAACTGCTGAATCTGTTCGAATATTTGTACATCTTGCCCATAGTTGTAATTAATGACTAGTAACGTAAGGCCTTGAGCTCATGTCGCTTACCGTCGAACTCCTCTATTCACTCTTTTTCAAACTCAAACTCCCCCACCCATACATACTAAATCCCACATAGTAGAATCAGACCACAATTCCATTTACACACTGGGACAATTTGTCCTGGCGACGGGGCGACACTATATTGCGGGTAAGACTGATGGCACCGAACTTGGCCGTTTAATAAAATATTTACCCTGGGATCACTCGCCCCTGGATAACTCTTTTAGACAAATCATGCCGACATGTGGAGGTAGAAACTTATGTATTGTAGAGTCTTCACTTATCAATCAACATTATCATAATCATGACATGATTATGATGACATGATTTTGAACAATACATTGTATTGTTTAGCCGTACTAGCAAAGAGCGGACAGCAGGTACACAATACACAAGTAGACATGAGTGGATGAAGCAGGTAAATGGTAAATAACGATTTTAAAATTGACATTTTTACATGTATGGAGTATATAGAGAGTAGTTTTAGGACCGAGAAAATTTTTTGAAATGAAAATATGAGGATTCTATGTATAGCTAGATATATTAGCCAGATCACTAAGTAGCTAAGTTACTAAGATTAGTTCAAATTAAAAGGGATAAAATGAGTAATTGCTCTTATGTTGTAAAATGTCAGTTAGTTCTTCCACTCTTGTCTTTAATTAATATTATGAATATATGAATAATGAATATGACCGCTGTCTTTGTGTTTTTGTTTCAGTTACCTGAAACAAAAACTTCCATGTGTTACCAACTAAGAAATGAAATCATAGGCAGTTAGACCAGCTACGTCAGTTAGTCGGGTTATGTATTGGAGGACGTGATCTGATAGCTGGATTTGACGTAACGCGACCAAATTACGTAGGTCCGCCAACTGAATCAACTTCCCTGATAGTACCGTTCAAACTTAGATAGATTTCAATTCCCTTTATGTGAACTCTCCACGTTGGCCCGTTATAACAAGGCGTAAAATTATTAGCGATACAAGCGTTTAGAAGTCATCGTCTATGGGGCACCTTAAGAGTTCCTCATTTAACATGATTTTGATATACCAATTAAAAATATAAGTTCCACCGAGATTTGAACTCGGATCGCTGGATTCAAAGTCCAGAGTGCTAACCATTACACCATGGAACCTGATGATGATAAGCTATGTCCACATTGTGCCCTTTCATTTTCAATTTTCATAATCTTTTGACATTCGAAATGTCAAAAGATTATGAAAATTGAAGATGAAAGGGCACAATGTGGACATAGCTATAAGTAATTAAATATTTATCAAGATGAATAATCAGATAGTGAAAATTAAATTAGTCTGATGCAAAATGTTCACGCTGTTGACATTTGAAACTGGTATAAAAATGCGTATGATTCATTCAGATTGTCTGTTGTTTTAATTATATTGACTATACCCATTCTACGAGAACATTATTGTAGTTATGAATAAGTCATCGGTAAGAAAATAATTGACATCTTAATAGGAACCATCATTTGTTTCCACTTTTCCGGCCATCCGCATTTTTAACAATATCTTAAACATTATAAAAATTCCACGAGAAACGAGCTTTTGACCAGTCGCTTAGGCTCTAATGCGCCAAAAAAACATGTACAATTTTACGTACTTGAAAACAAAACCCTTCTGGCGTTCGAAAAAAGTAGGAAATATCATTCGATCTTTCAGCTTTTCCATTTCCCTACCAGGATTATACAAATAGTGAAAGCATGATGTATCTCCGGGGAAATTCCGCGTCAATAGGAGTTTTACAGTGGCATCACTCGCGAGATGAGGCGCTCCCATCCAATACCATCGCCGCTCCAAATCTTAATCCAATACGCTGCGACAGCGAATGATTTATATTGGAAAGCGATCCGCTGATCACACGGCTAAAATGCCACTAGAACTTTGTATGTTATGTGGAAAAGACGCAAATATTATTTGAATATGTTCGCAGTTCTACTCTACAGTGTCAAACAGCTCTTGTTTCCTACAAGAGCTTTTTGACAATTAGTACGGGAGCCCTTGAACAATTTTTTTTTGTGATTACTAACAAGCTAATTTTTTGTGAGTAGCTCAACTCAATCAACAAAACTTGGATGACTACTGTACCCTAAAACGGAACCCTAACCAGCAGATTTTTTGTACCTATGTTGGTAGGTTAATACTTATATTATAATTTAAGAGTAACCTTGTCCTACAAATAAAACAATCCATATTTTAGGACCATCAAGTCAAAGTATGAAATCCTTTCTATCTCTGTTAGCTACCACTTTCGAGATTTTTCGAAAATAAAAATGTTGTTCGTCCTATCAAAATGTAGCTACTCACAAAAAATTAGCTTGTTAGTAATCACAAAAAAATTGTTCTAGGGCTCCCTGACCAAATGAAGAGTAGAACCCGTCAGGAGTTTTTTTAAGACTCACCGGAGTAAGTCACTGGAGTATGTGATGGGGGTTTAAGAATATATTCATTGACTCTTTGACTAGATGACGCCCGCAACTCCGTTGCGCCAAAATTAGTTTATCGCGCGGAAACTGTTCATTTTTCCGAGATAAAAAGTATCTATGCCCTTGCCTGAGATTCAAAGTACCTATGTACTATCAGAGAAGTTGATTCCTATGCAGATGGCGGACCAACGTCATGTGGTCGACTTATGTCAATTCAATGTTAGCTGTGATCGGTCGGATGGGTTTGACGTAATGCGACCAAATTACTTAGATCCCCCATCTGCATAGGAATCAATTTCCTCGATGGTACATGCCTAATTTAAGCAAAAGCGGTGTAGATGTTTGGGCGTGCAGAGGTAACATACAGACAGACACAATTTCGCATTTATAAACTAGTATGGATTTGTTACCCCTTCAAATTTTTTCCATTAAAATTCTATACTCCGTGCATCATTTTAGCGCTCCCTCCTCCGTCCGCAATTCACTTTGGCATGTACACACCTGCGCGCAATCATGTTATATACAGCTTACATACTAGGATTTTTTCATTTTGTTTTTCAATATCAATTCAATATTCATAAAATATCACTTCGTTAACAAAATTGAAATCTCTTAATCTTTTTCAAGTTTGTATTCAAATTATGTTAACTAATATGTATATTATATTTGGAGATAATATTATCTAAGACTAACGAAATGTTTATGGTTTTAATTACAAAGCTTGAAAAATATCTATATTTATTACTAGCTGTTGCCCGCGACTTCGTCCGCGTTAGTATAGTAGATCACGTCCCAAGTATTATTTTTCAAAAATATTCAATGTACAGAATTGACTTTCCTACGATTTTATTATATGTATAGATAGATGACTTAGTTTGTTCCTACAAAGGATAATTAAGACGCAATACAAACTCCACGATACCTTTTAATTATGAACAAAAGTTTCATGAGGAATAAGGAGGGCGGGGGGTTTGGGGGGGCGCAGCCCCCCCAAAACAAACGACACTGGAAAACCGTATGTGTAGTTTAGTTTTTAACTTTGTTCTTAAAAAAGATGTATAACGCCGCAACACCGCTTTGTTTGAAGCAAAATTTGGGGAGGTGGGGGGGGGGTTGATGGAAGGCGAAGCCCCCCCACCCCCAAGAAAAGACCGATGCCAAAGCTCCCAGCATGTTAATCAAACGACACTCGAAATTTGTATAGAAAAGATAGACAAAAGCTCATAGCATGGCAAGGAGTGAAGATAGATACAAAGTGTGAAGGAGAAATTTGTAGGAAATTTTATGGGCTTTCATTACGTACAGGACATTTTCTCTCTACAACGCACCGTTTTAGCGATATGAGCAAAAAACTAAAAATATTGAAACTTGAGCCCCTCCCCCCGCCCTAGGTGATATCGTCATAATATATAGCCTATATTGTGTTGACCCGACCTCTATATAATATTCGTGCAAAATTTGAAGTAAATCCATTCAGTACTTTCTGAGTTTATCCCGGACATACATACAGACAAACAGACAAACAGACAAACAGATAAACAGACAAACAGACAAAAATTCTAAAAACTATATTTTTGGCTTACATATCGATTGTAGATCACGTCCCAAGTATTATTTTTCAAAAATATTCAATGTACAGAATTGACTTTCCTACGATTTTATTATATGTATAGATTTTCGTAAAAACCTGTACAGTTTTCGTAGGCACTTGTACAGTTTTCGTAGGCACATATACATATTTTGTAGACATCTACGCAGTTTTCGTAGGCATCATAGACATTTCCTACACATAGTTTTTACAGCTACATAGTTTTTAGGCGCCTTTACAGTTTTCCTAGCCACTACAGTTTTCGTCGATACCTGTTCAATTCTTGTAGACATATTATCTAACTACACAATATCTTTCGTAGGCAATTGCAACCTGATTGAAAGCATATTTGTATACTAGTTGACCCGGCAAACGTTGTTTGGCCATTTAAAGTATTTCTACTTCATCAGTAATTGATACAAAATCTTACCCCCCCTCCCTTTTGTCCCATAAGAGGGGCGGGGGGAAAGCTGATGTTAAGTTGGAAAAACAGTTAATACTATGACGTAAGTCCATTAAAGAAAAAATTTTATACAAAATCTGACCCCCTTTTGGGTCCCCTTAGAGGAGTGGGGGGGAAAGTTTATACACCAGATGTTGAGTTGGAAGAAGGCAAATATATCAGCGAAAACCGTATGCAAATCGGTTCAGTAGTTTTCGTGTTAAAGCAAAAGTTTGATACAAAATCTAACCCCCTCTTTCGTCACCTTAGAAGGGTGAGGGGGAAAATTTTTATACACCAGATGTTAAGTTGGAAGAAGACAAATATATTTGCGAAAACCGCATTCAAATCGGATCAGTAGTTTTCGTGTGATAGTGGAACAAACATACAGACAGAAAGACAGACAAAAAACTAACCACAGTTTTGGCTTCTATATCGATGTAGTGACAGCCCCCGCTTATTATTTTTTGAATATCTCTACAGTTTTATTAATTGTACAGATATAGATTCAGAGAAATTGATTTCTAGGCAGATGGAGGACCTACATAATTTGGTTACGTTACGTCAATCAACCTAGTCATCAGATCACTAATATTGAATTCATATAACCCGACCACATGACGTAGGTCCGTCAACTGCCTATGAATCAACTTCTCTGCACAGAGTACTTTATTATAATATAGGAACTTCTCTGATAGTACGTCGTAAACGCTAGCTGTATCATTTTTTCGTATACAGTCTACCCATGAGCGATTCGGCAGATCTTACCCTGCAATAAACGGTGACCAGCTAACCGCAGGTTGATAAACCGCCGTGCTCTATATCTGAAATATCAGCGGCAGCTAGAACTTCAATTAACAGGCCCGTTATTAATGGCGTTGGCCCGATTAAACACAATCCCGGGATCCGCGGAGCCGGGTTGTGTCACGTTAGGTAGGCGCTAAACCCTTGTTAAGTTAACCAGGATTTACATGTATAATGATAGCAACCCGATGTAATTAGCGAGCCCTGGTAGTGTCACGTTAGGTTATGTTATACAGGGCTTACAGGTAACTCCCACCTCTCTGCCGCTCCGCCGGCGTAGGACGGGAGTGCGGAGGCGACGCTATGCGAACCTCCTAACTCTAGTCTAACGGGGCTCCGGGAGAGGATGGGAACCTCCCCGACTAGCCAGTCCCGGCGCCGAGGGGAACGCTTCAGTTTGCCTAAGCGTTCCCTTACCTTGGTGGAAGTCCGGTCCCTTTTGAGGTAGACCGGCCAGTCGTGGAGGGAGTCCCGTGTTTGTTAGATCCGGGATATCCCTCCTTTATACGGCTGAAGGCGAACCGCAGGTGGTTTTAGTGAGTAGGAGTCTCACATACCCCCGGGGTGCTGAGCACACACCCAACCCGGGGGGTCCATGATGAGTTTCCCCTGCGCATAAAAAAAGGGTTTACAGGTAACAATAATTTAGATTAAATAGTGTAATTAGCGAGGCCTGGTTGTACGACGAAAGGTTTGACCAGGTTTTAAAGGTAACAACAACAGCTGGTAATCTCTACGGCCCTTTCTCCAGTTGTTACTAATTGTTAATAAATATTGATATCTAGTGTTTCAGAAATCAGGAAGCACTAAGTATGGACCTTACCTAATCGGGCCTGACGTCATACCTAAGTCCTAACCCAACGTTCAAAGGTAATGTGTAATGTGATGAAGTATTTTTAATGATGTTTCATTATTGGCTAATCAAATCATCACTAATTTCTATGATAGTTCATAAATTCTCTAGTTGCCTGACTAACAGGATATCAATAAAAAAGCTAACTTTTTGTTTTAATTATTTTCATCGAGTCGATAGTCGATCGAGTAGCGATCGAGTCCGTAGTGCGTAGCTATAATCATCACATTTATTGAATGTGATGATTATATAGCTACGCTCCTCGACATAACAAACAACTAACATGTATGTATAGTACATACACTTGTTTACCACTTTACCATTTGAACAAGTGCGCCCAACCTGAAGCTAAGCGATTGCACAAAAACAATTAATTAAAGTCGTAATTTGTCGTCGACTGGGGCGGCGCGGCGCGGCGGCGAGGGAGGCACGCACTAATTGCCGACGAGAATTCGATGCAATAAATCACGGTTTAATATAGCGCGTCACGTCGCACAGGAATGCACGCCCAAATCCACGGTTAGCGGACCTCGATGTCACTGGCCGGTTTAAATTGTTTCGATAGTTTGTGTGTTTGATTATTTTCATGGACGTGACTACAGTGGTAAGGTGGTAAGCGATTGCTATACTTGTTAGCGCCATCAAAATTAGCGCTCTTACAGAGGAACGCCATTGGAAACGCCACTGTAAAAAGGCTTATGACTGGATGCGCTAGTGTTCTTGCGCCAGTGCGGTTCGTCTGTTACTGGTGCAGTCAAATTTGACTGTTTTCTCGCTTATCTGACTAAACTCAAAGTTTATCATAACTGATCAGACTACTTTTATCATAACTGACCATCTATTGAAAAGAAATACCTAAGGGTGGAAAATACCTGTCTAAAAAGTGGGAAGAAATATCTTAGCTGTTATCTTCGTAACTATTAATTTTCTTTCTTATACAGTGTAACAAAAATAAGTGCTAATAATTTAGGTTGTGTACGTATTCCTTGTAAAGAGTTCATTTTGAAAGTAGCAGCGCTTAAAGACCAAAATTTTTTTTCACTTTTGTATGGCAAAACTCGTCACGCTTGAGCCCTTGCCCATACAAAAGTGAAAAAAAATTTTGGTCTTTCAGCGCTGCTACTTTCACAGTGAACTCTCTACAAGGAACACATACACACCCTAAAGTATTATCACTTATTTTTGATACACCCTGTATATTATATCATCTTATACAAAGTCTTTCAATTTACCTGACATATTTGCAATTCTGCAGTTATTAAATGAGTAGGCTCCTAGACGATCAATTTTATTGTGTAATATCATTGACCATTATTATTGAACAATTTATTTGACAATAAGATTGAAAGGCGGGCGCGTTTAATAATAATAATAGCTCCCACACCGGTTTCGGTGACGGTGGCCGTTTTCATTGAAACCAAGCCAGCTACGCAGGAGTAATTTTATAATGCCCAAGTGTGTGCGCAGTACACAAGAGCACTCTCTATTCCTTTACTCTCATAACCCAGTGGGACGGCAGACCGACACGACCGGCGAGAGATCAGGCGCAGGCGGCAGGACCGACTTTTTACATGCACATCCGACGCATGGATCATCTTACTTGTCAGACAATCAGCCTGCATTGTCCTAACCAAACTTGGAAATAACATGTTTCCAACGCGGGAATCGAACCCACGACCTCCGAGTCAAGAGCCGCGCTCTGTACCACTAGACCACGGAGGCGCGTTTAGTAACAACCCTAGACGGTCAATAATATTGCACAATAAAATTGATCGTCTAGGGCCCGGCTGTGATCTTTATGTCAATCATTAAACAACAGAATGAATACAAATATGTATATCCAACACGAGATACATTTGCCGAGGAATTTTTCATTAATTGTTGCGAATTGGGTCGAGCTGGAGAGTGGAGGCTGGCAACACTGGCAACACGTTCCCGGCGGGTTATTTATGAACAGTCACTGAGCTATGTAATAATCTGAGGCGGGATTTAATTTGGCGGACTGATTTCACACTAGGGTGCGAGAGGGATGGATATATCTTTTTTTGGGGTGTGCGAAAGAGATGAAAGCGATCGTTAGCGGTTTCAGCAGACAGGCCGTAATGGAAAATCGGCGTGGTGGGTTTCTTTCGGGTGTAAATAAAGGATTTGTTTTTGTGACCACTCCATCAGTCTTCCTTTTGTATGTTGAAGTTTTCTGTGATTACTTTTGGCCTTGTTTCATATTACATTACGGCATACTAAATGACAAGTATTTATAGTAACATTCTTTACGTTACTCAATGTCTTGAAAACTATTCAGAGTCTCAGCAGAACTGTCTTTCTCAGTTTTGTGCTAAGAAAAATCTTGCATAATATTATTTTTTTCACTTAGTTATTGTTGTTCCATTATGTACCTACGCGTTTTACTGTTATAATTGACGATACATTATTTTTAGATGTTCATTCCTCTCCTATTATGCGTAAGAAAATGCTCTTCACAGACATTGCAAATACATTGTATAATTACAACATATGTACACAACATCTAGATCTTTTTATTACTAGCAGTAAGGGGGTTAATGTCACATATTACAAAGCTGAGACACGATAGATCTCTCGTATTATGAAACAATTAAAGACGCCTCGCCTCATTTAAATGCACATCACTATCCCGGTCTAGACAAAGCGCGTGACACAATTGGTTCTAATCCCGGGGATCCTCACCCCCCTTGATTAATGACTACAACAATACACTTAATGAAGCGTTTAGGCGTTAAATTCAAAATTTTGCCGTTTAATGCCACGCTGTGAGTTTTGGAGTTTGGTTTGCGTTTTTGAAATTTAAATGGTGTTTATTCAGTAAAGTTAAGAAAATGTTAATTCTGATACATATATTAATTTTAATGTTAAAGATTTAATGTCAGCTCTTGTATGTATTGTTCCAGTGATTATGCTGTCTTTTGCTAATTAGGTAGCTGTAAGTATATCAATTGTGTATAAGATGATTTTTAAAGGTATAAAATCCTTTTTTAATAATATTCACGCTGTAGATACCCACAGAATTTGGATCGATATTATGTCATTTTTCTTAAACATTACGAAAATGGATCAAGGAGAATGCTGATCCAATTTTTTTCTTTTAGTCCGTTGATGGTTTAGTCAAACGCTTTTCATCATCATACTGATATTTTAACGTTCGATTAAATCAGCGGCCGACTTTAGGCTGCGGGGCCTCTTATCCTGCAATGAAAATCGTGCTAGCCGCGAAAAAAAAATTAAATTGTTCAAATTGCGTTATGAAACTTGACACCCCAGTGGGATCGATTTCAACGCTACTTACTGAAAATTCAATTGTGGAACTCAATTACTTAGAACACTTGTTAGGCCATTTGTTTGCAGCAACGCCGCCTAATCCCGGCCTATCCCGCGTAATCCCGGATCACGAATCATGACACTATTGTTGTAAGTGTGAAACCGACATAAATAGGCCTCCGGCTTTACGAGACCCCAAGTGAGAGCTCGCAAATGACTGTCACCCCTATAATTCGCAATAACATTAAAGATGTCTTTGCCGTTTTGTTAAAGTTTGATGCTGTGTAATAGTATGGTGGTATATCCAAAATCATGTGATGTAGCATTTGAAACTTTGGGACGAAAATATTGAGGTTTATTTTCAAGATTGTGGATGTTACAGTTGCGTCAGTATGGTTTCCATTACTGTACTGTTGAAGAACAAGCGATGTGTATTTTGAGTGAGTTTTTATTTATAAATGTCCATAATTGTGCTGGGTTTATAATGTGATTATCTTTGTAATGAGGGGGATTGCTCAAATATTGATATTGCTTGTGTAATGAAACGGCAGAACTGACAATATTTGAGTAACGCTTTTGCCAATGCCAACCAGCAGCTATTTTTACGGACTTCCACTCTAAGCTGGTTCTTTTTATTCATTCTAAATAGTAACCAATATGTAACAGTTATCTACTCCTAACTTTCAACCATTTGTATATTATTACTTATTATGGTTCATGCCATGACAGACTCACTACATATTTCTGCAATATTCGACGTTTAATTTTATAGACTTCCGATAGACGCATATATTCGACGCTCGAAAACGTAATTATAGATAACGTGATGCAACTGGTATTATGCAAACAACCACTAAACCTTATGGGCGATAACCCAAACGTCACGTTTACGACCGCGCCCTTCACACGTAACGACCACGGGACGATATTATAGAGACGGTATAGTTTTATTTACGCATACAAAGGTTTATTGGGAGAAAGTTTTATACGTTACGTGACTATTGCTGTAATAAAATAATTCAAATAAGATTTGATAAGTCTTTTCCCTATCATCTTCTGTAAAAATGTCTGAAATAAACTTGTTAATAAGATCCAAGTTTTCATGGTATTCTCTTAGTATAAAGATCTTATATTATGCTTATTAGTTACGAGCTTTTGCCCGCGGCTTCGCTCGCGCTAAGAAGTATTATTAATATACAAAATTTCATCCCCTATATTTTGAACCCCTTGTGGTGGGAATTTATCAAAATCCTTTCTTAGCGGATGCCTACGCCATAACATTTACCTGCATGCCAAATTTCAGCCCGATCCGTCCAGTGGTTTGGGCTGTGCGTTGATAGATTACCATGTCAGTCAGTCACCTTTGAGTTTTATTTATATAGATTACTTATTACTCTACTAAAACATTTTATATAAAATGATTACATTTTAAGTTGAGATTTTATGAAATCTTAATCTACACTGCTAGCACCGAAGCAATATAATTGTTATGTAGCTTTGCTATATAAGGCTTCGGCCAAACCTACGTGTCAGTAACGCGGGACGCGAGCGGGACGGAAGCGTTCTAACGCGAAACTGGTGTGCACACCTGCGCGATTACGGTGCGAACCGTAGATTATTCCCGCTCTGCCGACGCGGACGGCGAACGTCCCGCGTTTCAGACGCTCCCGCTTCGCAGTCGCTTTGGTGGCGTAGGTTTGGCTGGAGCTTTAATCGTTCATTCCTCTTAACAACAATATAATTTTTGTACCTATAACAGTGTTAACTGTTACCCTTAAGCTAAGTTTGATATTAATCTAGTACGACGACTCCGGTCGTTAGGATCGTGTCGTTCCCGCATCGTGTGATGGCCCCCACGGCAACCGTTCGATAATTATCGGCAATAACGCATTGACGACACCCGCGGGCACATTCCGAGATGGAGCACTTTAATACACATGTAAATTTACTTTTATTTGTTGCAGCGACGCCATTACACGAATTGCTATTGCCCCGTTAGTGGTTTTACTGGCCAAGTCAATATCGTTACGATGGATGGAAATCTAAATATTTATAACTGCTGTATTTTCAGGCTCTTTACGTATATTTCTAATCAATTTTTGAATGTATGAAGTTTATAGCTTCTATAAAAGCTGTGTAAAGTTTTTGAACGGTGAAAAATATGAGAGCTCAAACAATTTTTTTCACATATTTCGAAATCAATTTCAAAACAGATGATTGTCTTCTTCTAATTTTCAACAGGCTTTTATAAAGCTTGGGCTGTATGTAATGTAACGGAATATTATATTTTGTCGCACGATTTTTACCTATCTCGAGTACCTAGTCTATTAATTAATTTGAGCCAATGACAATGCAATATTCTGTTACCATTTAAAAAAAAAAAACGATTAATACAATAGGACAATAAATAAAACGCGTTTTTTAGTATTTTTGACTATTATTCTTTAGGCCATTCTCCACGTGGTGTCTTCATTATTTCGAATTGAGAATTCACAATCGACGTAGATCATGAGCAAATAATGAAGAAAATAATTCTACGCATTAGTAATCGCTTGTCCATCTGCAAACGTGACCACATAATTTATTGCAGAATTCTTAATTGTCAATAAACACGTACTGAACCCAGAAGCAAGTCTACAAATCAATGTGGAGGGTAGTAGTAAATGTGTAACACCACCGTCGTTAAATCTTCGTTAGCCCGCTAGATGGCTCTGAGCACGCAACACTTTTTATCAATTACTAATTAGCCAGTAGCAATAACATTATATTTGCTTTATGTTTCAAGGCAACTTAATTTTTAACACTGCTACATAACATTGCTTTACTACTAGGTAATATCAGAGAAGTTGATTCATAGGCAGATGACGCAATTATAGGTCTTCCAGAATCTAATGGCAATTTTTGTCAGCAGATTTTCAAAAAATATCCTTGATCATTAGATAGTTTTTTATATTTTCATGTTTCACACAAAATAAGCCACTAAAGGAATAAAAAGCTCCGGTATTGCTAGAGTCAATTTATTTTCTTACTTTTTGCCATCAGATTGTGGTAGACCTATACGTCAATTGGTCGGATTATGTTATTTCAACGTTATAGTAGTCTGTGTGGGTTTGACACGACAAAATTACATAGGTCTGCCCGGTCTGCCATCTGCCTATGAATTAACTACTAAAATAGGATTTGTTTAAAAAAAACATTTTTTTTTAATGGTGAAATCTGTATTGGAATAGATAGTATGATCAATATAATTTAATGTTTAAAGATGAGTTCATGGAAATGTTGGCCGCTTTAGATGGTCCATGCGCAAGGTCCAATTTTAGCACACCCTCTCCAACATATCGACCGGTATTTCACGAATAAATGCTTAAATACTGGCTGCCAGTGCGTCAATCGTTGCTGGATTATCCCTGTAGACATGAGCCTTAACATAGCCTCACAAGAAATAGTCCAAAGGCGTTAAATCACACGATCTTGGCGGCCAATTGACGACGGCCTTAAAACGTGAGATAAACTGTTCACCGAAGACGGCTCTCAATTATTGGGCCCTTGTTTCGTATGCCATGTGGCACCGTCTTGTGGAAACCACAGTTTAGGCATGTCTAATTCTTCAATTTTGGGCAAAACAAAATCGTGCATCATCGCACGGTGGCGCTCGCCATTCAAAGGAAGAAGTGCGCGATGCTCTCTCTTAACCGAGCATGAATTTCGATAGTAAAATTCAATAATTTGTAAGCGTTGTTCGTTCGTAAGTCAATTCATGATTAAATTATAGACCAAACTGAACAAGTTCACATACAACACAAGACACGATTCACGCGCCATCTGTGAAAAACAGTGTTGCCAAAGAGATACCAGCAAAAAAATCATACGTTATGATAGTACCTAATGGCAAAATATGCGCCTGTATGTATTACAACAGCAATTTTACAAAAAGCAGAATCATTAATCGTGCATGTTATTCGAAAATTCCCAATGTTTTTAGCATTTATGGACCATTATCATAATTATCTTATATATAAAAATGAATTTTCAAATGCGTTAAAACTCGAAAACGGCTGAACGGATTGGGCTGATTTTAGTCTTAAAATATTCGTAGAAGTCCAGGGAAGGTTTTAAAGTGACACGAAGTTCACCGGAACAGCTAGTATATTGTAAAACCGAAAGTCCGTTTGTCTGTTACCGATCGATTGGTACGAAGATACTTTGAGTCTCGGAAATAGAAGGATTAATAATAAAGGAAGTTTTTTTATTATCTAGGCTAAGTAATGTATCTTTTTTCGATACTTACCGTCAAAATCGTGAAAAAAACTTATATAGCTTGTAAGGGTCAGTTCACATTGCATTGACCTCTAGCTTTAACAATGCCTTAAGCAAGTCCCAACAAATCAAACATCGCATGCCGGCCCCCACCGCCGTCTCCCGAGGGACATTAACAATGCTGGTTTACTGCTCTCCTCACGATACTGCACCTAATTAAATATAAAAACTTTATATACAGGTTGTAAACGTTGATAAAATATGTTTTCGAACTCGAAAGATAAATGCTTAAATTATAGTTTAGGCAAAGGCTCTGGAATTATGTTCCCGTGTCTTAATTTTTCAACTGTATATCGATTTCATACGATCGATGTGCAAAAGCTATAGTTGATAATATATTTTATGTAACAATGTACGCCGCTGAGCCATGGTGTAGCCGATTTACGAGATCTACTTAGCAACTTTAACTCTAAACTAAAGTAAACATACAATATATTACATAAGCTGTCGATCACCCTTCTTTTTCGTCAGCCAAAACCAATATAACTGGCCTTACGCAGAACTTATAAAAGAACCCCTAAAATATTCAAATATCGAACGTGTCGGAATCATTATCCGGGGGCGTGTAGGTGCGTTTGAGATGATTGATTTGTGTCTCGGGGTTGTCACATAAAAAATGGATGGCCTTGCCTCTGACCATCAAACCTCTTTACTTTATATCTCGAATCTCCTGGGCCCACCATGTTTACGAACCATTTGCTTTATGTAATTCAGATGCGAATATATTGAACCCTTTGTGGTTAGACCTTTTTAGATTGACAGCGGTACGCATGTGATAGTTGCAAAATATTGGGTCTATCAAGTGATTAAATATTTGTAACTAAAATGCCGATAAGGATATCGGATATTATTTTTGTTAATAAAGGAGCTTATTTAAGTTTAATTGAATTTTTGATACTGTTCTTATAGTTTTTAAGACTTTAAAGAAAATTTATTATAATACATTTATTTATCACTTTTACATCAATTATTTAATCCCTTTAATAAAGTCAGTGTAGTCAATGTTAACGGCCACACTTAGAGACATTTAATGACAATTAAACTTTAAGTTAATGAAGAGTTTGACAGCTGATAATGTATTCAGCTCAGTATTCAGAGACTTAGGGTGAATTGCACCAGAAGCGTAGTTAAAGTTAAGGTTAAGGTTATCGTCAAATATGGCGACTTTTGCTATGGATTTGACAGTTAATTTCACATTTTGTTATGGTTAAAGTTACAGTTATAGTTAAAGTAGGTTGATGCAACTCACTCTTAGGGTGAATTGCACCAGAAGCGTAGTTAAAGTTAAGGTCAAGTTTATCGTCAAATATGGCGACTTTTGCTAGGGATTTGACAGTTCATTTCACATTTTGTTATGGTTAGAGTTAAATTTATAGTTAAAGTAAGCCGGTGCAACCCACTCTTATACAGTGAAAATGATCATTTATTTACTGCAGTTAAATAATTATCCTACTAATATTATAAAGGCGAAAGTTTGGATGTATGGATGTATGGATGTATGGATGTTTGTTACTCTTTCACGCAAAAACTACTGAACGGATTTTAATGAAACTTTACAATAATATAGCTTATACATCAGAATAACACATAGGCTATAATTTTAACCGACTTTCAAAATGGAGGAGGTATTATGTTCGTTTTTTATGCTCAACGATTACTCCGCCGTTTATGAACCGATTTTCAAAATTTTTCTTTTGGTGTATAGGGCATTATCCCAATTTGGTATTATGTTCACAAAAATGGTGACCTGATGAAGGAATCAATGGGTAATCGAGGGAACTCCTCAAAATTCATATGGAAATATGTGGTGACTTTGGTTTCATGAGAAGTATTCCGAGCATATGCTAACAACAAGTAAGATTGTGGACCCAGTGACACCCACCCATGGTTCGGAAGCTGCTGGGAGAACTCCTGACTCTTTATAGATACACGTTTGAGAGTTTCGGCGTTAATTTAAGATCGGAAAGCAGATGCTACTATGCAAATTTCATTCGTCATCATCATCATCATCACTACCATATTATACCATCAAGCTGCATCGTCCCATGATACGTTTCATAGTCTTTTTAGATCGAGACTCGAGTTTGTCAAGCGATTTAAAAAAATATATACTAATATTATAAACCTGAAGAGTTTGTTTGCTCAAAGTTCAAACACGCTAATCTCAGGAAGTACTGGTCCGATTTAAAAAAAAATCAGTGTTAGCTCATTTATCGAGGAAGGCTATATATTATTATTTACGCTAAGACTAATAGGACCGAAGAATCAGAGGAAAATGTGGAAAAAACCGGGAAAATTATTAGAAAGGGTTTATCTCACGAAGTACTGGAGCATTTTTGATATTATTTGTCACAGATCTCACACACTCTATACGTAGACTACGTGAAGGGACATAACTCATAAGGATTTTTTTTGCGGGAAAATGTACGGTTTTCGTAAAATTCCTAATTTACGCGGGCGAAGCCGCACGGGACATCTAGTTAATTAATAATATTATTCGTCTCTGAGTGCGGCAGTGAGTTACTACGGTGGCTACGGCGTAGGCAGCTACGCCGGCTTCGCGTCTACGGCGACGTTGTTAATAAGGATACTTTTAAAACTTATAAGTATTAAGATCTTTCTTACGTTCAACCGACTTACAAAATGAGGAGCTTCACGACAAATATATTAACAATACAACCCGTGATATTAAAGATAGGACTTGAAAAAATAAACCCGTCCGAGTTTTATGACCGCATGAAAAATATGCAGATGCAAAGTTTTAAATCTTCAGTTAAGTACGTAATAAACCTATAATAAGTCGCTGGATTCGGTCATATTTGATGTCGGTCTGGTATAAACTTTATCGGCGTATCACTTAGTATCAAACTGTCGTAAATGTACGGTTTGTCGTATTTATGACTGCCGTATATAATGTTACCTGTTTTATCTGATCGATTAAATTTACGGATTTACGAATAACTTCAAGCATGGTTCATTTCTATTTCTCTATCTCGCTTCAGTAAAAATTATAACAACAGCCTTACTATATCCCCGAAACTGATATCCAACTGAATTTCTGAAACGAAAATACGATTTTGATTAGTTCCAAATCGATCCGCAGCACGATCGAGCGCTATTTTACATGTGACTAAAGTATCAAAAACTGTTGAAATTGAACAGGCTCGTAAGGCAAAATTGTATCAGTTTCGGGGGTAAGGCTGCAGGTTTGCTTACAGTATGCTTCACATTATCTTCCGGTTTTCACTACTTTAGATCAGTCACGCTTTAACTCAATTTTTAGTACATAGTGGTATGTACAATTACTTCCACCACAATCCTGCATCGCACTATCGAAGTTTCTGAGCACGACAAAATATTTACAACGTCTGAAATGATGTCAGTGTGCTTCGGCCTGATTGAGCATGCTATCTTGTTCGGTCGAAAGATCTTCCTTTTCGGCCGCCACGCATATTCCTTAAGATGACCAACAATTAATAGTGAAAAATGTGAGGCGGCCTCTCAATACAAGCAACTAATATTGCTTGTACAATCATGTTACTATCAGAGAAGTTGATTCATAGGCAGATGGCGGACTAACGTTATTTGGTCGGATCATGTCAATTCAATGTTAATTGTGATCCGTCGTCTGGGTTTGACATAATGCGACCAAACTATGTAGGTCCCCCATTTGCCTAGGAATCAACTTTTCTGTTAGTACATGCTACAGACATCTTCGCAATCGTAGACGTGTCTATACATATAATATGAAGTCTTGTGTGTCAGCCAAAATACTATATTATTATTGACACTTAACTAAGGGCATGTTTCACCACTTTCTGATAAAGTTCCGAATAGGCTATTCGCAACTTTTTTGACAGATTCTCCATACTTGATCTGTCAAGTTAATTGGTGGATAGCCTATTCGTCACTTAACAGGAAGTGGTGAAGCAGGCCCTTAGTGTCTTAAGCGACATCTTAATAATGGCTTTGACTACTGCCATTTTCAAGAATCGGAAGAAGATCGTAATAGAATTGCGAGGGACGAAGACAATTCAATTCGTCTTAAAGTATCTCTATTCCGATTGGATTCAGCCACGAGTGCCCATTGAAATTCTAAAGACACCCCGACGAATCAATTACCGACGACATTCAAATGGGGGAGGGAGGTGGAGGGTGTCTGATCTGTTAGTGCGTGTGATAGAATGTCAGCCAATATGCTTCCGCTTTGAGCTCTTTGTATGTGAAACTGCTTTTAGCTTTTAGTTATAAAGATGGCGTTTGTTAAACCAAACCTTTCTAGTTCTTTTCAAGTTAGTTTTCCTCGAAGTTTTTTTTTATGTTGGTGCCATTAAGTTAAAAATATACCTATGCCCTATATAAATGTATACAAATCCTGCGATTATGAAAAACATTAGGCTTAGCGTATAGGTAGTTCGTGATAGCTAATCAAACTATAAATTCTAAACGTTTCTTAAAAGTCGATTTGTATTTTCACTTTTCATTTCGCTTTAAATGAATTCATTTCCAGATCCGATTTCGTCGTCTCAAATTCGGTAAAAAGTACATAACCCGTATTATTTACTGCTGTATCTAAAGGTTATTATGTAAATAGCAGATCTCGTCGCAACAGGATATTATAATGGCCAGATCCGACGATTCTGAGGAACCATCGCCTCCGCCCCCCGCCGCGTAACTCAATACGCAACTTGGACGCCCCTGGAGGATAGGGTTGGAAGTTGGGACGTGTTGTCGATAAAATTGAGATCTTCGATATTTTAAACTTTAAAAATAAAAATGAATAACTAGGATGCTAATGGAGGACAGAGTTGGATGTGTTATCGATAAAATTGAGAAAAAGTTTTTCTTCTCTTGTACTCAAATTAAATAAGTATAATATTTCAATAACAAATCTCTTTTTTGTTATTTTCAAGATAGATCAGTCTATCAATAAATATGTTTATCACCTAAATCCACGTTAAACTCAATGAATGATAAAAATTCTTTAAGAGATTAGTTATCACAACGGAAATGTAAGTCAGAAAATAAAGACTTGGATTTAATGTTGTAGACGATTATTGATGATTAAAGATTAAGTACTTAAAAATTATAAAAGAATTCTGTAGAAAAGTCTATTTTCTTTTAATTACATTATTGCTTGGCTGAAAACATCCAGATTTATTACTTAAATGTATTTTCTTCTAAAAGGAGTCGCTAAAACGGGAACGCCGAGAGCCAAAGAAACGTATACCCTGCCTGCCCGCTGCTCAGCAACAAACAATCAGGTACGTCCATATTTATCGCAAAACTATCGACATTTCCCCTCCCTAGCAGACTCACAAAACTGTAAACGGATTCGGCGTCTCAACTAAGCGACAGTTTTAAAATAACTCCTCCCCTAACTTGATTCCGATGCGTCTAACTCTCACCGTTCGTGCCATCTTCATGTAAATTCGACAAGGATAACCCTGCAGGCGCCCTCGAGTACTTTGCATTACGTTTTCTCCCTTTTTCGTCGTTCCCAACAGCAAAAACATATTTGTTTTGTTGTTCGCTTGAAGAATTTCATCTTATAAATGACGTGACGGTTTTTTCGATGCGAACCATGTGTCGCTGTGCGTGTTATGTAAAGTATTGGGAATCTATCCTAATATGATAATAAATTGCTTACAACTCAGTATATCAAGTATAAAAATTATAGTACCTCTATACAGAGCTATTTGAAGTAGTAAATATCTTAGTGTTTAAAATATACTTTGTTGTATTGATAAATATGGTTTATCAAAATATTTTCTTGTATTTAAAATATGATTTAACGTGTGTTTAACGTTGCATAGGAATGCATCTACAGAATGTTTTTAATTCGAGAATTCGCATGAATTATTAGGTGACTTTTTCTATGACATCAACTTTTCTAGTTAAAAAAATTGTTTCATATAATCGGTGCTCTATGTATCGTTGTGGATATATTATTAAGGAAATTTTATTGCAACCACTATTCTTATTAAAAAACCACTGTTGCTTTATACAAATTGTGCTTTATAATTTGTTTTCTGAGGGCTAGGTAAGCCTAATAAAATTTTATTTACTTATACATGCCTTGATGTTTTGACTCGATTCCGTTAAAGGGATATGTTGACAGAAATAAGAATTTGCATTCGCAATCATATACATATTGCCATGTTCGTTCCTGTCTCTACATTTTAGACTCTATCTCAGGGATATACGGTTAAATTTTGCTTGGTTTCGGAGATCAGGTGCGACAACAACAAACAATCAGGTACGTCCATATTTATCGCAAAACTATCGACATTTCCCCTCCCTAGCAGACTCACAAAACTGTAAACGGATTCGGCGTCTCAACTAAGCGACAGTTTTAAAATAACTCCTCCCCTAACTTGATTCCGATGCGTCTAACTCTCACCGTTCGTGCCATCTTCATGTAAATTCGACAAGGATAACCCTGCAGGCGCCCTCGAGTACTTTGCATTACGTTTTCTCCCTTTTTCGTCGTTCCCAACAGCAAAAACATATTTGTTTTGTTGTTCGCTTGAAGAATTTCATCTTATAAATGACGTGACGGTTTTTTCGATGCGAACCATGTGTCGCTGTGCGTGTTATGTAAAGTATTGGGAATCTATCCTAATATGATAATAAATTGCTTACAACTCAGTATATCAAGTATAAAAATTATAGTACCTCTATACAGAGCTATTTGAAGTAGTAAATATCTTAGTGTTTAAAATATACTTTGTTGTATTGATAAATATGGTTTATCAAAATATTTTCTTGTATTTAAAATATGATTTAACGTGTGTTTAACGTTGCATAGGAATGCATCTACAGAATGTTTTTAATTCGAGAATTCGCATGAATTATTAGGTGACTTTTTCTATGACATCAACTTTTCTAGTTAAAAAAATTGTTTCATATAATCGGTGCTCTATGTATCGTTGTGGATATATTATTAAGGAAATTTTATTGCAACCACTATTCTTATTAAAAAACCTCTGTTGCTTTATACAAATTGTGCTTTATAATTTGTTTTTTGAGGGCTAGGTAAGCCTAATAAAATTTTATTTACTTATACATGCCTTGATGTTTTGACTCGATTCCGTTAAAGGGATATGTTGACAGAAATAAGAATTTGCATTCGCAATCATATACATATTGCCATGTTCGTTCCTGTCTCTACATTTTGGACTCTATCTCCGGGATATTATACGGTTAAATTTTGCTTGGTTTCGGAGATCAGGTGCGACAAGAGGAGACACGGAGCAATTTGAATAAATTCGATAGGATGGCCATTGTGGAGGGATGGTATTGGAAAGTGATATCCATGATGATACCCGCATCCGTTGGATTATGAGAGGATAAATAAATTGTTAGGACCAAATTTAATATGGAAAAAAGTCTACCTTTCGTTAAAAGGTAGAGTTATCAAAGACTTTAAAAAATATATATACAGGATGTAACAAAACTAAGTGATAATACTTTAAGATATATAATTTGGGTCTCCAATGTAAAAGTAGCAGCACTGAAAGAATAACTTTTTTAAACATTTAAATATGAAAATTCATGACGCCGGGGCACTTGCTCATACAAATCACAAAACAGTTTTTGCTCTTTCAGCGCTGCTACTTTCACAATTTAAGTCTATACATATGCTAAAGTAGTATCACTAAGTTTTCTTACAACTTGTATAAAGTAGAGCGAGGAGGATCCATGCATTTTAAAACATACCGACTCGTAATTTTTATAGTCACATTTTTAGGCTTATTAAAACCAGTTGCCGGTAGTAAATATTATCTATATTATGTACTTCGTGCCAAGGTTGCAGTAAAACATCAATTTTAAATACAGCTCGACAAGACTTTAAAATTTAAATGAACGCGGACGGGGCGCTGCTGGTAAAGGAGAACTGTCAAAAATGACGTTTTTGTATGATATAAGCGTTAGGTACTTTTTTTCGCCACGTTCATTTAAAGCCTTGTCGAGCTGTAAGTATGAATAGAAATTCAGCGCCATTGGCCAATTTTGACATATTTTATGATTACACGCTGCCACTTATATTATGGACTAGCTGTTGCCCGCGACTTCGTCCGCGTTAGTATAGTAGATCACGTCCCAAGTATTATTTTTCAAACATATTCAATGTACAGAATTTACTTTCTTACGATTTTATTACAATATGTATAGATGACTTAGTTTGTTCCTACAAAGGATAATTAAGACGCAATACAAACTCCACGATACCTTTTAATTATGAACAAAAGTTTCATGAGGAATAAGGGGGGGGGGGTTCGGGGGGGCGCAGCCCCCCCAAAACAAACGACACTGGAAAACCGTATGTGTAGTTTAGTTTTTAACTTTGTTCTTAAAAAAGATGTATAACGCCGCAACACCGCTTTGTTTGAAGCAAAATTTGGGGAGGTGGGGGGGGGGGGGGTTTGGGCGGGCGAAGCCCCCCCCCCCAAGAAAAGACCGATGCCAAAGCTCCCAGCATGTTAATCAAACGACACTCGAAATTTGTATAGAAAAGATAGACAACAGCTCATAGCATGGCAAGGAGTGAAGATAGATACAAAGTGTGAAGGAGAAATTTGTAGGAAATTTTATGAGCTTTCATTACGTACAGGACATTTTTTCTCTACAATGCACCGTTTTAGCGATATGAGCAAAAAACTAAAAATATTGAAACTTGAGCCCCTCCCCCCGCCCTAGGTGATATCGTCATAATATATAGCCTATGTGTTGACCCGACCTCTATATAATATTCGTGCAAAATTTGAAGTAAATCCATTCAGTACTTTCTGAGTTTATCCCGGACATACATACAGACAAACAGACAAACAGACACACAGACAAACAGACAAAAATTCTAAAAACTATATTTTTGGCTTCCATATCGATTGTAGATCACGTCCCAAGTATTATTTTTCAAAAATATTCAATGTACAGAATTGACTTTCCTACGATTTTATTATATGTATAGATATACCCACATAATATTATACCGATTAAATCAATCCAAAAGTCGAGGTTCCACCGAGATTTGAACTCGGATCGCTGGATTCAAAGTCCAGAGTGCTAACCATTACACCATGGAACCGGATGACTAATCAGGTGAATCGACTCATCTTTATTGGCCATTGACCTTTGAAGGCCACGAGGTCAAGTGTGAAGGTATCCTTTCACCTGATCCATAGTCCATGAAAGATCGCAACAAAATCCATACTTCCATACTAATATCACAGTGTAAAAATATTATAAACGCGAAAGTGTGTCTGTCTGGTTATTACCTCTTCAGTCTTCATGTCCAAACCGCTGAACCGATTTTGCTGGATATGAAGATAATATTATATTAGGTACTTTGAGTCACGGGGAAGGACAAAATATTGTGATACTTTTCATCTCGGAAATGTAGGGTTCTCGCGCGATAAACGAATTTTCGGGCGGCATCTAGTCAAATATAATCAATCAATAATCACCTAGAGGTTAAAAGGTAAGTAACAGACAGACACACTTTCGCATTTATAATAATATTGTTCCTATTAGGAGTTTTAATTATTTAGATATACACTATTTAATGTAATTTTGCATGTTGTTGTTAACACTACTATACTAACGAGTGCTGTGTTGCCTATAAAGGTGTGTGCATCAGAATTGAAAATTCCTGTATAGAATACCATTAACTGTAATTTTAAAATGCATATTCTGCTGGCAACCTTAAATAAATAAATAAATAAATAGATATTGTACATAATTACATATTATAATATCTATTTATCGGTCTCCAACTCTGCATTATAGTTGCTTGAATGCATTACATAGTCAGAATTTTAAATTTTACGAAAGATCCCCCGTGCCCGCTGATCCAGAGTGAAAGTTAATAACTGAGTGTGTTGCACCAACTTACTTTAACTTTAACCATAACAAAAAGTCAAGTAAACTGTCAAATCCCTAGTAAAAGTTCAATATGGACGCCATATTTGACTATAACCTTAACTTTAACTTTAACTACGCCTCTGGTGCAATTTACCATTAGGGTGGGTTGCACCAGAGGCGTAGTTAAAGTTAAAGTTAAGGTTATCGTCAAATATGGCGTCCATAATGATTTTTTACTATGGATTTGACAGTTCATTTGACTTTTTGTTATGGTTAAAGTTAAAGTTATAGTTAAAGTAAGTTGATACAATCCAGTCTAAGTGAACTTAAAGAGAAAACTTATAAGGAGAATCATGGACCAAGAAGCCATTTCAGTCATAAATCATAAAATTTATCTGCTCTATCAAAACTTCGACAAAAGTCAAGGTTCCACCGAGATTTGAACTCGGATCGCTGGATTCAGAGTCCAGAGTGCTAACCATTACACCATGGAACCGGACACTTGTTTGCTTCAAAAAACAGAAGCAAATCCAAAAGGAAAGGTGATGATTATATACGTATCATAGTATGTGTTCGATGCGACGCGACGTCGTGGCCAATAGCTTTGTCCACATTGTGCCTTTTTTTTGTTCAACAAGGGCATGCGTTACAGCGCAGTCAACAGCGAAGGTGTGGCATGCCCGTGACGCGCGTCAAAATCCACCCGCGTTGAAAGAAAAGTGTCATAGCGCGCGCTACGATTTCATGTATGCATGCCTTTGATGAACAGAAAAAGGCATAATGTGGACAAAGCTTTTCACTTATAAAGTTATAAGTTATAACCGATGATGAACCAAAACAAACTACAAACACATACGAACATCAAACATGTCGATTGTAGAGAAACATTTCGACCACGATCGTCGTCGATCGTGCTCTACTGCACAGCGTCGCGAATCACGATTATGGTCAGTGAGAAGAGTGAAGACTGGTCTTTATGTAGCTTTTCCACATTGCATTATACAAGCAATCACAAACTTAGAGAGGAGGATTTTTGAATGGCCAATGGCCATGGTCGTGAAGTCGTCGATATTGCAGACAGATTCGCAATCATTATAACGCACGATTTTTATGCCTCATTTTCGTTAGTTTGCCTTATAAGTTAACACAATTTTGTTCATCTATTCTCTAATTTCGATTAGTACCTGCGTGTCCAGTAATTGTTAATGTTGAATAAATAATAAATCGCATCGGCAAATCTTGAATCTCCCGGGGCCGCCGTCGTCGGGGACCCGACATATATTATTCACATAGTGATTGCGTAACGCGGCTCCTGCATAATATATCTCCGGTCATCTCCGGCCGTTCCGGCTATTCCGGCCGGACAGGGCGCGGACTCCGACTTGTTATGACAAAATTATTACGCTTTCTTTCTGCTGTAGTCGAGTAAAGAAGGTGAAACGAAAGTCACAGTTGCTAGAAAACTTCCTTTGGCTTTAGTGCCGAAATCATAACTCTTCCTTTTGGCTCTGAGTGGCCCTACTGCCGAGTGCCGTAGCACTCTGAAAGTTACGATGAGAGTACGTTAGACAATTTATTTTTGTCATTTTTATCGACCATTTTAAATTTATTTTTAAAAAAAGATCAAGAGATATACAATCGACAGTCGCAAATTCTGTCTTTTATCATTAGAATACCTACTAGGTAGTTATTTATTTTAATTTATGACGTAACTCGTTTATTAACCAGTATGCTATGTTTAACAACCAGCTCTTCAAATTATGTATTCCTAAAAATCCTAAATCAACTGTACTGTTTACTCAGCAGGTATTTATAATGTTATTTGAATAGGTGTATTTAACTTTAAAATATAGAGCAACCAAGAACGGCTTTCACTTTCATAGACCTGTATAACGGTTCCATGGTGTAATGGTTAGCACTCTGGACTTTGAATCCAGCGATCCGAGTTCAAATCTCGGTGGAACCTTCTTTTGGCTTTTACACTGGAACATACAACAAGACACCTTAAAACATGCTTCATTACATCAATAATTCCCAATTGATTAAGTAAAAACACTGAAAATTGTAAAAACAACGTGGCAGAATTTGAACTACATTTTCGGAATCCAAAATGAAGCTATTATGGCGCTTTTATCAACTTGATACACATTCAATGCTCATAAAAGTTACGCTCAAAATGACCAATTTACATCATCAAGAGTTTCATTAAAAATGACCAATAATTTACGTCAGCAAAAGCTTAACTTAAAATGACCAATTTACGTCAGAAAACTCAGAATCCGTCCCGCAACAATACTCGTAGCCCCCCGGTACTGCGTGCTAACAGGCGTTTAGCGTCCGTCCGTCCGCTCCCCGGCTGTCCGTTTTATTTCCAAATCCAACATTTTTTGCGTGGACGCGCGGTAATCAAATATACTGCCGGTCGAATTATTTATGAAGGCCTTACGCAAGTCCTTTGAGCTGATCATCACTGTAAGCTCTTTGTTTCAGAAAGTAGATTGAATTTGACTTTAATCCGTACTAATATTGTAAATACAAAAGTCTTCCTTTTTATAACGTTTGCAGATATAGCTAGTAGCTAGTAATTAGTTAATACTAAATTCTGGATAAGGACTGGATAGTTCCCTCGCCGCGCCCGACTATTACATAATATCCTGCAAATTGCAATGCCCCACGCTATTATAAAGGTACACATTACGATGAGTCGCAGCAGGACGTTTGCATCTGCAATAGATCTATACCACATTTGGTGATGAAACATTTACCAAAATTGCTGGCCGCCCCTCTACACTCCGTCATTACGTGCGCGTACTTTATCTCCTCGGAGCTCAAGCAAGGGCAAACGATGGCTACAAAAAAACTGATTCTGAACCAGAAAAAATTGTAATACCCACTATTAACCTTACAGCAAACTTAAGAATGCTCCAACTTTTTAATTAGCAGGTCGGATGTCTGTCAGTACGAATATCGACGTTAATGACATTAAAATAAGATTCATATTAGCGCGCCTTGTACAGTGGCGGTTACGATGCTCGCCGCGTTCTTGATATGGCAAAAATGTATGAAAAAATTTGAGAAATTTTCTTATTTTTCTTATAACTGGAAAAGTTGTTTATTTTTATATAAAATTTTTAGCGGACTTTATAGAGGACTAAATAAGCAACAATTTTTTTGTATATTTATTTTCCTCATTTCAGTGTATTTAGATATTAAGGTACCTAATCAGACCCCATTTTTTTCATATTTTGCGATTATTGTGATGGTTAAAACGTATTTTATGTGAAAATTTTATATGCGGCTATAGAATTTTTATGGTACAGTCGTGGAGATGAATATATTATCTTTCATTTGAAACCAAAATATCCTCGCAGTTTGACTCCTAATTCTTTAATAGGGTACCGGAAAATCGCTGATATTTGTAATAGCGTCCTTAACCTAAACGATACGTTATCTCTACTATAGAGTACTATAGACCATAGAGTGTATCCCAGTAATAGAGAAGTCATTAAATTAACGGGCAATCGATCACCGAGGACAAACAACGCGATCAAACAGAGCGCGAATCAACTGATTGTCCCGTAATCAGCGTTATTAAAAACTGATCGGGGGAACTCACCAATCACCATCCACCTTATTATAGTTGATAAACTTCCGGAAATAGTAACCTTTATTTCCTTGAGATAAAAGTCATATTAAGTTAACTCTTAAAAGATCAGCAATGCACTTGTCGATGTTGTCTTATCAAAAGCGTGTACGGAACGCTCGCTCGTATATACTTACCAGGTTCTTATAACGCAATGAAAGGTAAATGAATGAACTGAGGTTCGGGATTCGGACAAGATAGATGGTCTATAGCTAGACTGGGTATTAAGAATACTAGACGAATAAAGAAACCAAATTAAGACATTGTGAACTAATTTTTTTAAAGGCTTCCAGTATAATTGAAAATATTATAATAATTTTTGGATCAACCATCCAATATCCCGCCTCGATTAAAATTTTCTAATCTCCCAATTTCATCAGCTCAAACATGATACCGGAGTTCTTACATTATCTGTGGCAAAAATAAACATGTCCGTAACAATTTGCTAATCCCTGCTTCGGGTAGGGTTCCCCCGGGTTGCCGAGTAACCGGAGACGGTAAATCGCGTTACTTCGCCACGCCATTCGACGATAATGGAAGAATTAAGCTGACGATCATTTACATAATAACCGCCTTATTATAGATATTGCAGTATCAGTTTACACGGAATAAGGGTACTTTTTGGGGAAATGCAATTTTATTTTTTGTTAATTTCGTGGCTTTAAAAAAAAATAATGGAAAATGAATCGACAACACCGCATTCATTCGAAATTTGGTATTACGATTATAGAGTAAGAGCTAGGGGCAGCCAGGCCTTTAACATTTTATAAAAGCTGATAGTTTTTCTGTACTCGTTTTAGCCTTATAGAGGTAAGAACGAACAGAAACTTAGGAGTATACCTTTATATATACTTGGAACCTCGTCAAGGTCGATGGTCTACACTCCTGTAGTAATTATTGTAGAGTCTATAGGTCGAATGGTCTCTAACAGGCCATGCTCAGCCGTTTGTATCTGATGGCGCGCTCGCACCATCGCCAAACTAGCATTGCTTTGAAAATTGAATGGAAAATATATTATTGAGTGAGAATATAGTACAAGAGCTCACGACAGCTTCTGTTCGTTATTTAAGTTTTTATATTAATTCAATGATATTTGACATTGCGGTCTGAATTGACGCCCTAAGACTAAGTTAAAATCTAAATCTAATTTTGTGAAAACAAAAAAATATGAATGTAGATAAAAGTAAAGGGGTTTGAACATTTTTTTATGGAGCCTGGCATATATCTAGCCGTCGGCCATTTTGATTTTTTCCGAGCACGATAAAAGTAGTATATTTGGATAGAGGACACTACAAACAAAAAATGTTAAATAACGTGGTATCCTAAAGTGTCACATTTCCGAGATATTTGGAAGTAAAGATCGCCATTTGTGTCATAATTATAGCGATCGTTACTTCTAAATATCTCGGAAACGTGTCACTTTAGGATACCATGTAATATAACATTGTTTGTTTGTATAAGTGTCCTCTATCCAAATACATATACTACTTTTATCGTGCTCGGAAAAAATCAAGATGGCTGGCGGCTAGATATGCCACAAAGGTTCGTACCCCTTTAACGGTTGAATGAAAAACAACGATGTATGACAGTATTTGTATATTTAAGTGATTACTTACAAGATATACGATACCACGATTGCACGGTTGTCTTTTACTTATATTATAAGAACTATAATATTTTACAATATTTACAAATATATTTAACATAGTACTAAATAATCGGAGGATAAAGTAATTTTTGCGAAATATTATGTCACAGGTAATAAAAAATAGGAATGATAATACAATTTTCTTTGGTAGAATGCTGATAAACAAATAATAAAAAATATTATGCTTTAACAAACTTAGTTTTTAATATTTTAAAAGTCTCTATTTTTATCATACTTTTATTTATTGTGAACAATAATTATGCTACATAATAATTAAGCCTTACAGTTTGATTAAGAGATCGTATACATTCATATTATGGAAAAGTATTTACAATAACCTATTTACGTACTTTGCTTTGGCATAATGGATTTCACATATGTTTTGGTTTTGAAAGCTGCCATTCTTTGGCGTGATATATTTTAAAACAAAAGTATATGTGAGTATTTAGCTACGTCTTAAAACATTCGTCCGAGGTGACTTGAGCTCTTTGACTAAGATTTTACTTAGAATATATTTTTTAATCAGAAGCTTAACCTCGGGCGAATTTCATCATATAGACATATTTTTAAGATGTTTATAAAATACCTGCGTGTATTTAACATACTAGTAAGTAATCTTATACGTCTTAGTAAATTACGTGTACGGAATGGTAATTCGGAATTTTTCGGTGCAAGTGGAAAGTTTATAGAAGCATGGAATGATATTACCTATGTTCCGCCATTTTGGCATTAAATTAAGTGCCTAAACTATTTATTATTTTCGAAATTGTAGTAAAAGCGTGTGGTTTACTTTTAAAATAAATTGAAATATAGATTAATGCAATGAATTCTATAGCATAATATTTTGCATTATAAGCCCCTGTGCAAGTATAATATTACAAAATATTATTAAAAGTAGTATGACACTTGAAGTCTTAAATATACACATTACACACATACTAACGTGAATTATTGTAACATTATTTACAGTATGTACCGACGAGATCAAAACTTATACACAATTTTCTAATTCGCTAAAACGGTAACGTGGCTCTTAGACTATGTAAGCGAACATTAGCGCGCTTACATTATTCCAATCCAGCGCTTTGGGATTGGAATAATGTAAACCGACAATAAAAGAAAAAATGTACAATGTAAACTTTCTAAGGCCCACTTGCGCCAATCTGGGTTAAAGTTAACTCTGAGTTAAACATCATGTCATCTCTATCACTGACTTGGTGAGTGACAGATATGACATGATTTTTAACTCAGAGTTAACTTTAACCCAGATTGGCGCAAGTGGGCCTAAGAGTGTAATATTTTAGTGAGTGCAAAATATTTTTAAATTATAATTTTCCAAAAAAATCTCGTAATATATTATAACATCAATATCACACGATAACAAAAACCATCTTTGGTAGCGTTTGGGGTAGTATCTATTGCATAGACATAAGGTTGGGTTTCCCTCAGCGCCAGTGCGCGAAGGCGGTGGCTCAGGAGGGTAGCGGTTGGAGGGGGGCCACACCGGACATCCGGTAGTCGGGTTGTCGCAGCTCGGGATGCGGGGGACGCATGTCTGGAAAATTAGGTATATTTTAGGAAAAAAAAACAAATTGAACATAAGTATACTTACAAGTTATTTTCAATAATCAAAAAAATTATGTACGAAGCCCAAATTACTAACTACTGCAAGGCGTTGTATCTCCAAAGCCTAGGTGATTTTTATTCAAGATGAAGATTTTTTTTTACATCTTGGATATAACATTTTTTGCTATTTAAGTATAAGCTTGTGTTAATAAAATATATATTTATACCTAAAGAATTAACGTCACTGTACCTAATTATTTAAGATTTGATTGACTTTGCAACGCATGGCCCTTACACTATAATTATAGTGATACGTGATGGTACAAGGAGTAACTACTAAGTTACAGAACATTCAATGTTTACATACCTATCCGTTCCGCGTGCATGTCCGGCGCGTGCATATGCACGTCATGCTGCATGGGCGCACGGAGGTCGGCATGCTGGGTCTCCCTGTGCCGGCGGAGGTCGACCTTCCGTTGGAATGCTCGGCCGCAGAGGTCACACGCGAACGGCTTGAAGCCCGTGTGCTTACGGGAGTGGGTAATCAGGTTAGAGCTCTGGCTAAACGCCTTGCCACAGACCTGGCATTTGTGGGGTTTCTCACCTGTGAACAATAATGTTACATTTAGTGATGTTTTGTTGTAAAAGGCGTTTTTGCCTTGTATGGGTGTGTGGTGTGTGATTGTGGATGGGTGGAAAGACATCAGAAGTAGATCAGTACAGTTTTTAAATAAAAAAGTTATGGTAATGTAAATGACACATATCAGCATTTTTGCTGATATTATGGCAAAACGTAATGACTATGACCAAATCTTAACTGCCCCTAAATAACCCGTGGACTACACGGCGTGGAGTAGTTTTGGCAACGACGCTACGTGCTTCTTTAGGCGATGGCCTATAATCCTTTATCGCCAATCTATCTATACCGCTTGAAAAGGCATTTTTCCCACCTGGAAAAGCGTAAGAAAGGTTTACTCCCGCTATATGCTAGTAGGCTAGTGAGCTGACTAGCCACAGACCACGAAAATATAAAAAGCCCAGCTTTTTACACATGCGACATAAGTAATATGATGTAGGGTAGTTATAATATATTCAGCACGTATTAATAGGGGCGTAATCACGACGCTCTCATCACGGATTCACGCCGCGAAACGCGCGGACGTGTGATACGTAGATCCACAGGGTCAGCGGTCAACAGAAAAGTGACTGAAAACCTGCTTTTATTCTATATATCTTAATTTAGGACTTTGACGACCTCTGTGGCTCAGTGGTGAGCGCGTCGGTAGCTCAAGCCGGGGGTCGCGGGTTCGAATCCCGCCGACGGAACAAAAATTTTCAATGTTCCCGGGTCTGGATGTGTATTAAATATGTGTATGATAATAATATAATAAAATCTTAAATATATGTATAGTATAAAAGTATTAAATATGTTTCCGTTGTCTGGTACCTGTAACACAAGTCCTTTAGGTACTTAGCACGGGGCCAGACTGACGTGGTGTGAAGCGTCCATAGATATTAAAAAAATATTAAAAATTTTATATTATGTGTACACTGCGTAACGACGACGTCTTTAAATAGACCAAGATAATGTCTCTTTTGCCATGACTTATGAGTCATAGCAGAAGCCCCCACCTAAAAGTTGTTTTGGGGCCTGAAACCTGAAAGGACCTACTTTAGGGTTGAGTTAGGCTGTTTTGTAAATCCTGAGATTCTCTTTAACTAGAGTCCTGAGGTTTGAAATGATTAAAATATAAATTATAAGTCTAAACAACGTAATAGCTATCTAATGTAAAGGTCAGTAATCAGTAAAATATAATTAGCTTGTTATACCAGAAGCGTATAAAAATATAATTTTCTATCTTCACATCTAGTCAACTCTACATCGATGGCAAAGTAGAGCAAAAATGTGTAGCATCTCAATAAACGTCATTGGCAGTTTATGTTTCGTGATTCCGAGAAAGGAATTTAATATATCCCTTCCTTTATTCTAGATAAAGCCTAGGTCCAGATATAGAACTATTCCTTTGAAAACACTTTGTATTGTTTGATTTCAGTCAATATTTTTACTTCAGTTTATTTAGTTTTATAATTGCTATTTATTTTCTTCTTATTTATTAAAACTATTAATATAAATAAATAAATATTGCTTTTGTTCAAAGCTCGTTACAACACATAATTGGTAGGCCCGAGGCAAAAGAAACCAGAACCAATAAGGAGCAAGTGTAGGTATCGCGAACAAATCACAGCGGCGATACCCGACAATTAGGTACTGAATTTCGAAAAAGGGACGCAGAGTCCGTCAATCAAGGGCCCGGCGACCGGCGACTTTATTAGAGGGAGCGAGAGGCCTGACGCCGGGTAGCGCTCTCTCCCTCCCCCGCGAGTGTCGCGCTGCGAGCTCAATTTATACCCGTCGTTCCATTGGGCACTGATTGGAGCGACTCCTCCCCGCGTCGCATAGCAACGGGGGTTTTCCCCACCCCAGCCAGGGAGATCCCGTTATGGATCGCAATTTTCCTTTGAATTGGAAATCAGAGTTCGCGGCCCTCGTTAGTCTTCCATCTTTGAGATAGCAGATTTTTAGTGAAGATGCTCGATTGTATATCGCCGCTGCAACGTGATGGGAATTTTACGTGTTGTTTCGTGTTTTGTTTTGAAAACGCTATACGGATTGGGCCTGATTACATTATCTCCGTGCTGATTGTTACACAAAAAGCGAGGCGAATGATTTGTTTTCAGTAAAAACATTCAGAAACTTATTGAACAAATTGAGTGAATTGGAGCTCCGTTCGTATCATTAAAGGTATTTTCGGTAACGTAAATGAATACTCATTATTCAGCTGTTACCCCACTTATCTTTTTCGGTTTTAAATAAACTTTTTCCCTTCTTGAGAATTAACGGGCTATCAAACTTTTTCATAATCCTCCAGGCTCCAACGGAACACCCAAACTTCGTGATTCAAACCGCGTAAGCGTTGTAAAACGCTCCAACAGTCCATAAACAAAACAAATCGACCGACTGCGCGATATTACGCGAGTGCGTAAAATCTTCCCGTCCCTTAACGGCGTAATTACGGGCGAAATTACGCGTCTGGGTTGGGGCGCTTAATTGTTTTCAAGGGTTCAGTGAAACGTCTTGGAGTACAGCTGTATAATTCACGTAGTCTCAGAGCTTTTGGCTCAAGATTTTCCGGCGAAGTTTTGAGGAGCATAAGTTTTACGATCGACATGTCTAGGAAATACCTTTTGAGGGTTAAAACTGTGGCTGTTATAGAAAAAGCTAAATCTATGTTTTGGTAAGAAAATATTTTAGAATGTAATTGAATGTGAGTAGACGAATCATCCGTATATAGTATAACTAGGTGATGTTACATTGTAATGTTCTTGGTATTCTACAAGCGCCATAGGGCGATTGAAATCTGACTTAGGCACTACAATGTCAACGTCGTTTCCTGCAAGCTTTTCTTAAAGCCGGTAATTTTTTTTTCACATCTATAAACTATATTAATCTGTTGAAAGCTAACGTGTATAATGTCTCATAGAATCGATAATAACCATACAACGTGTACTTGGGTACTGATTAGTATAGATTCTAAGGATTTTCAATCGAGTGACTGGATACTGGAACAGTTTAATTAGAGACTTGATGCTGCGCTCATAAAAATGTATGGCGGGCGTAAAAAGTAAGGCGCGCGTTAAGTATTTAGTTCCGGTTGTGATTGAATGCGTCCGGGTGGGCGATAACCGTAAATTCCGCACACCCGACTCGCCCGGCTCACCCGAGTGGGGGGTGCAGGGCCGGACTGACCCGGGTACGACCGGGGGATGAAAGGTTTCGGCTAGATATTAAATTTTTAAATAAAGGATATTTTTCTATCTAAGTAAATAATTAAGACTATACAGAAGATTTTTGATAATGACGATATAATATATTTATAGATAGAGAGCTTTGCTTATAAAGAAGTCCCATACTATACTTTTAAAACTAAGAGTGTACTTATTCATAATAATTGTAATTTAATTATTAATAATAATTGTAATTTAATGTAATTCATGTTATTTCGATCAATGTTATTTCGAAGTTATACCAAAAGACACACAAAAGACGCTCTCATTGCTAACAAGGATCAGTTTAACCTTCATCTTCAAAATTCATTCAATGGTCTCAACATGAAAGTAGAAGATACAGAAATTCTATATAAAAACATTAAAGATAGTATCGCAATAGCAAATAAAAAAATTAAAGCTACCCACACTAAACAAAGAAAACTTACCCAAGAAACTCTAAACTTAATTGACAAAAGATCACATTTACAGAAAGGCACAACAGAATATAATAATTTAGATAAAATAGTTAAGCGGCAAATAAGACAAGACTTGAGAAAAATTAACACTTTAATGGTCAAAAACGCTTTAGAACAAAACACTTCATTAAGAGTAGCTAAAAACGGAGTAACCTACAGGAAATTCTGGATAAACGATTTAAAAGACGAACAAGGAAAGAAACATAGAAGTAGAGAAAAGATAATTGATATTAGCACCAAATTTTACAAAAACCTGTATAGTGATAATACAAAAACTATTGAAAATGTAAATTACACATGCCCCGACTCAGTACCAGCCATATCAGAACAAGAAATTCATAAAGCCATTCTTAGTTTAAAATATAATAAAAGCCCCGGAGAAGACGGCATTACTTCCGAAACTCTAAAAATTGGTGAACCATCTATACTTCCACATTTTTGCAACCTTTATAATCTAATTTTAAAAACAGGCATTCTTCCAGATCAGTTTTGTAACTCCAATATCATACTTTTACATAAGAAAGGAGATAAATCCGATATTTCAAATTACAGACCTATTAGCTTGGTATCACAAATATACAAAATTTTTACGAAAATAATCCAAAACCGCATAGACCCTCAACTAGACTATCATCAGCCTCCTGAACAAGCCGGCTTTCGGCCAGGATTTTCAACCACAGATCACATCCACACATTGAATCAAACAATAGAAAAATGTAACGAATTTAATCTACCATTATATTTAGCATTTATCGATTTTCATAAAGCATTTGACAGCATCCACCATAAAAACATTTTTTCAGCTCTCAGCAACCAGGATATTGAGCCCGTCTACGTAGACCTTCTTAAAATTATTTATCAAAATAGCACAGCCGCCATTAAATTACAATGCACAGGCACGAAATTTTCCATCGAAAGGGGTGTCAAACAGGGCGATCCAATCTCTCCACGCCTTTTCACGAGCGCCTTAGAAGAGGTTTTCAAAAAAGTCTCGTTAGGCTGGGCAGATAAGGGTATTGTTGTCGGCAAGAAAAGGCTTACAAACCTTCGATTTGCCGATGATATAGTCCTGTTTGCCACGTCAGCCCAAACCCTACAGTCAATGTTGGTAGACCTGAATACGGCAGCCCTCGAGGCGGGACTTCAAATGAATCAATCGAAGACGAAGATCATGTCAAATAGCGCGAAACGTAAGGTGGAGGTAGATGGGCATGAGATACACTATGTCGACGAGTACGTTTACTTAGGCCAAATTACATCTTTCAAGAACAGGCAAGATAAGGAAGTAGACCAACGCATTGAAAAAGCATGGAAAAGTTTTTGGTCTATGAAAGATCTTATGAAAGGGAACCTACCACTTTGCCTAAAACGTAAGCTCGTGGACATGTGTATCTTGCCTATTCTGACCTACGGCGCCCAATCATGGTCTTTGACAGTTTCACAGAAGTCCCGACTCGGAGTCTGCCAACGAGCTATGGAACGCAGCATCTTAGGTGTAAAAAGGATCGACCGCGTCCGAAATACCACTCTGCGTTCCCAAACGAAGATCGTTGACGTAGGCAGGAAGGCAGCTAGCCTAAAGTGGAGCTGGGCAGGGCACATCTCCCGCATGCACCCGGACCGGTGGGCGCATCTAGTCTCGGAGTGGCTACCGACTGGTCGGCGTAATAGAGGCCGACCCAAAAAAAGGTGGCGCGACGAACTGGATGCGTTCGACAAAGAGTGGCCTGTAACAGCACAAGACCGCGAATTGTGGAAGAAAAGAGGGGAGGCCTTTGCCCAGCAGTGGGACACAGTGGGCCAATAATAATAATAATAATAATAATAATAATAATAATGTAATTCATTAAATATTTAATTTTAAAAATTTAAAAAATTGCTACGTCGGTCGTCCTTTGTGGTGACTGTTATAAGGACACAAATTCACAAACAAAACCATCGTCAATTCAGACCAAATACCAATCAAAACATTGCCAAGTCTTGTCAAACTTACATTTCACCACAAAGAAAATTATACTCACAATTCGCTCTACTAAAAGCTGGAGACATCAGTATAAATCAATACAACGCCAGATTGCCCCGAAAATCATTACCGCCCATTATCGGGGTACTAAACGTGAGATTCGCAATAAAACAGACATTAATATAATTAGATTATCAAAATCCGGGCCTGGCTGGCTCATCTGCACAGTATCACACAGGATTTTTATGGGGACGTACTTTACGCTCCTGAATTAAATATACGAGGCTCCCAACTTAAAGTGCTGCCGGTAAGATTTCGTGAAATATGTTATTCGCTCCCGCTCTATTCGAAGCTGGAATTTATGTTTGATATTTCCAACGAGTGGGGTCGCTAATGGGGGTTTTCAGTCCCCTTTACAATGAAGTTTTGTATGAAATTGAGATTGTTTATTTGTTTTTGGTCAAGCGTCCTGACGCTTACTACCTAAGTCCTGTTCAGGTAGGAAACTAAATACCCGGGTGATTAGTTGATTACGTATTTTACAACAGAGATTGACAGCAGATATTGCACAGTACCTGCTGTCAAACTCCTGTTCCATTGATGTCTTAAGGTACGTAATCGCGCTGCGGTTTAAACCTCTTTTAATAGTGAACGTATTGGGTTAAAGTCGTTTTACACTGTAATTTTAACAGCGACTTAAAACGTGATAACTTTAAAAGAATCTAAGCATTGTCCATAAAATGACGCTGTAACGTTTAAATCCAAGAGCATTATAAAGTGCATAGATAATGCGCACTTTTAATCCCACACCTGGGACGGTAAGTGCACTCCCAGCGCCTCATGGAGTTATGGACACACTAATGTTTTAGAGGATTTCTGAGAGGTTTGAAAGCGTTAGATTTTTGAGCTATTTAACATCATCGTCTGCTATTTCATAAAGTAAATCCCATTTGTGGACAAATAAGGCATGAACTCATGAAGACATATTTTGCTTCGTGTAACATGAGTTACGACATGTCTACATATATTTCCACAATATAGAGTACCATAAGGGTCAATTCAGACCGCATCGCGTTGTTGTCTGAACTGAACCCTTAGTCTTCATCTCACTCACTCCCGAAACTGCCACATCACCAAAACATTCATAGCCGTAGTTCTTGATCTTTAAGTGTATTTAGCAACTGTTCCGGGAATATCCTTGTCATGTCTGTCAGCTCTTAGGATTACGCGCACATTTTTACGCAACATAATATAACCCTCAAACCCGGAGACCTTCATATACGTTTCAACAAATCCGCAGGCTGGCGTGATTCCCGTGCTATGAGGTGCGGATTTCCCGGGAATCCCCGTTTACGATCCCACGTCACCCGCTCTAGGGGGGTATCGCCACCCACATATATTATTATCCTACAACTATCCTTCTGTCTTCTTTAGGATTTAGGTGCGACTTGAAAAATTGTTGTGATGTGGATACTTAAACTATTTAGAAATATTCTGGTTTTAGTATTTTGATTCGTGATATTATGTGGTCACTGCTCACGATCATTATGACTGTCCTTAGCTCTGTATAAAAATTTCAAATCTTCAATATCTAACAAGAACCTAAGAAACGGTTGCTTTCGACGCTAATGCCGTAGTACTTAAGCATAGAAAATACCTTTATAAATCTACTTGCTCTCTCTTCTTACTCAACAGACAGACTAACATCTGCATTCCTTTGTGTCCACCTGAAGATTGCCTCAAGCGCATCCGATCTAAATCAATTTCCCGACAGAGTGAGCAGAATAAACAAACCACGAGGCAAAGCAAGCAGAAATCCAATCTTGTCCCGGCCTGTCCCAACTCGAGTTTGTAATGGAAAATGGAAACCCGCACAATCTTGTCTTAAGAGCTTTGCAAACACCGCCGGGAAACAAAGTGGAATTGCCTATTACAACGTTAAATATTATGAAAAGTTCGCACCATAAACCACAAACTCCTCCCGCGGAAGGAAATCTCAATGAAACAAGCAAGGTTTCAAGTAGATTTTGAACCTTTGCATCGTCTATGGGGTTTTTAATGATGATAAAACACTGTTCATGGTGTTAAATGTGCATTGTCAAGCATTAGAACTATGATCTGATAGACCAATCAAGATATAACTCCGGGCGCTGACTTTGGAAATTACTCAACCAGAATTTTTGGCAACATGTTTCCCAAATATAAATGGAGATATTTATGTTTCTCTTTGATACGTTGTATATTATGATTTAATTTCCCGACGTGGTGTTGTAAAATAGATGGATGATGATGATGGAATCCGTTTTATGTACGCGTATCCTAGGTCACAACTCAAACGGAACCGGGTCGCGTCTCCGACGTTTACGATTTACCCCATACCTGGCCAACTCTTGTAAATGCCACTTACCCGCTGATTTATACTGAGAATATTGTTTTTATTATAGCACAGCCCGACGTGGATATGTCATAAAACCTTGAAAAATCATTTGAATGCAACGAATGTAATGGTCCTGAAGTCGTGAGACAATCTTTTGAATACGAGAAGTTATTGGCCAATCTTTGGTCGAAGCGCGACAAAAACCACCACCATCAGAGAAATTCATAGGCAGATTACGTACTTACTAATTAATTTTCTGATGGTAAATATTATGTTCAATATCATATTAAAATAAAAAATCCTAAGTTTCCAATTACAACAGTTCTAAAGTAGTACCAAAATACTGCAAATAAAGATTTATTGGCTATACATATACGATAGCCGGTAGTCTCACAATAAGTGCTAGTGATTATGGGACCCTCCAACAAAAACTAATAAAGTTTGTCGTGACGTTTGACAAATTAGTTCAGCCCACACACCAGCGGGGTTATTGGAAATTGCCAGGATTTTTCTTTTACTTCACGAATAGAAGTTAAACATATTATAATTCGCTAGGTCATGTCCGGTAATGTAACGCAAGGAGCAATAGTTAAATTAAAAATCATTTTACCACATTTTTATAGCTGTTTTAGGAACGCTTAGCCTCTTATTACTAGACAATCACACGGGTGTCATGAATGTCATATTTAACGAAAGTCTTATGAAATTGTGTCTGAAGACTTTTTCTAATCTAATATATTATATGGAGACATTTTTTCAGACCTTTAGCGCTTAGCTTCGATCTATTTGGAACAATAAATCCAATGTTTCAACGACTAAAGGTAGAATTCGTGTGTTTTATATCGGGTCGTTCGCACCGTAATCAACGGACGAGTCGTTAGTCCACTGTCGCCGTCACCGGGACGTCACCAACAAAAATTCAAATAAAATGCCACTTTATAACACAGGCTAGGTTGCATTTTCTACCGACATTGGCCTAACAACCCAACGCCGCTGTAAAAATGGCGTAGAGTAAAATGCTATTACGAGCTCTTATATCCAGCCAGTTTACAAGCCGTCGCATAGACACGGCCTGTGAACTGGCTGGAAATTGGCTGGAATCTGGATATAAGAGCTCGTAATAGCCCCCCTGGGATGGCGAACCTTTTCCTATTACAGTCACAGTGCCATTTTTCTGAAGAAATCTATCTGAAGAAGTCATTAACGTGCCCATTCAATTTCTTTGGGATTCGGTGCGTATTTCAAAATTTGCTTAGTGTAGTACTCACTATGCAGAGGTGGATCTCATTCCTATCTAACCTTCATTGTCGGTAAAATAATTTCGATACTTTTTGTGACCAGAAGCGTGCTCCAAATATGTCGTGCCACTGCTGGCACGGCTCGTCATCGTTGGCTGAAGTCGTAATGTGGTATTTTATATTAATTTTTGTTGGTGACGTCTCGGTGACTGCGGCCGTGGACAAACCTAACAGGGGGGTTTGGTCGGTGGTCAAGTATGCAGCAAGATTGTTCCGGCGGGATTCGCTCGAGAATGTCACCGTCACTCCGCTTATTGCGATGTGACCGTTACGAACAGGAATTTCGGCTCTTTCTAATGGTGTTGAGTTTACTATTTCTAGTTTTAGTGTTGCTTTAGATGTTAGTTCGCAGGGTGTAATAGAGTTCTAGAGTTTAAACTGTGTGTCATAATTTTGCAAGGACTTCTGCGAATGCTAATAGAGTAATAGAGCCCATTTGACTTTTAACTAATATGAAATACTTTTTCAAAATCTTTACTCTTAATAATATTAATATCATCTGCCCTCTTAATCTTTATTAATTATCCATAATGTTTCTTCCAATAGATGACAAATCAAAATTTATTATAGTTGATATTGAAATCATAAATGTCCGTGACACCCTACACCACTAATCCGACGCATTATTACGTCAAATCCAATAGAAATTATGTAATGACGAAATAAATTGCCACTCCACCGCTCGGAGACAGTGCGACAAAGGGTTGCTCTGTCATTTGGCCGGATTATGGCATCACCATTAGGGATGGGCCAATATCAATAAACACTATTGTTGTAGAGTTCCGTATTGATTTTATTGCAATTAACGATTACGAATTGAGGATTATACCTTGTATAATAATATAACCTGGTGGTTCTTGAGTTTAGAAAAAAAATAATCATCAACCATACCCTTTTTTGTATTTTTTATGACGGTCATTGGTCATACTCTTACTGATGAGTTTCTATGAAAACTCTTTATATAGAGTTTTATAAGTATCCTAACTCAGAATAATAAGTGTTATTTATTTTATATTTCTATGTAAATTACTTTTTAAATAGCACATTATATTATCTACTAGCAACGTGCTTAAGTCTATCTAGTGTTCAATTCATATTTAACGACATATTAATACCCCAACCACTATCGGATTTGCAGATATTAAATACAGATGATAAATCAAATATGACAGATGAGGGTTCTAAGGATTTGCATATTTTGACGTCATTTAAAAGTAGAGCTTTTAAAAAGAATTTCACAATTTTAGCTCCTTTTTATTTTTAAGTATAAAAGACTTGATTTTAGAACTCACAAATATTTTCCCTCGTACGATTTAACAGTCGTAACAAATGTACCGACACATTTGCTACTGTTATTGTTGCACTCGAGCTGCACTGTGCCACTCAGCGCAAACCTGTTAATACTCAACCTTACGACTATCGCAATAGAGGTCACCGAAATACTAGTCGGGTTCCACAGCACGGTGCTTAAGAAAACACTCGAAAACGGCGCTATTGTCGCAGCCAATCGTAACACTCGAAACGGCGTCACTTGGCCAATCAAAACACGGATAATTTGATAATCATATTAAGTGCATTCTGTTTGAAAATGGAACGCAAATGTTTGGGTGTTTGTCGAAGTACGTAACAGCCCAAAGTTAAACTACCAGCAATTATAGTGCTACACTACATTAGCAACTTAAATATTTATGATTGTTAATTATTCTCTTTTTGTCTACTTTATGTCTATTAATATCTATGTTCTGTGTACTGTGTACTCTGCAAAATGTTACGCAGATATCAAACACGGTGATACACATCATTTTATTAATATAGCTTAATCATGCTTCGTTGAAGTCTTTTTGTAGTATAATTGGGATACAACTAATGAAAGTACTATGATCTACTCTATTTGGTCAAAACAATGATTTCCGGCAGATGGCATAAGTAGTATTCATTATGATAATGTCAGGACAGGGTCGGATTTAAAATTAAATTTATTGTTGAAATAATCACTCTTCGTCTAATGTACGGCACGCGCGGCGCACGCGCCTAAGTCCCTCCTACTAGTATTATTTTCCACTTTGATTCTCATATCAGAATCACCCTAATTTAGAGCTTCAAACGATTTTTAACTGTGGTGTGCGGTGATAGAGTTTATTATCGTCAAATTAAATCGATAAGCATGACATTGTAATCAATGTAATGCGACGAACAAAGATATTTTTTATGGATTAGGACCAGCAAAAGTCTTATCTATGTGTTGTTGGGTAAGCAGTAAGCACTAAGTAGCTAGCCAATATAGGTATCTTATCTCATTCCATAAGTCATTATAATGACGAAAGGGAAAGTGAAGAGGTATCAAATTGCCAAGAGCTTTGATAAGTTCAAGGTTCATACTATGTAGAGATGCTCTCATCGATTATGTATATTGTTACGTGCTAGGGTTCGATGATTCGGAGAGAAAGACCTGGTGACTCTCTTGAAGACTTTATTTACACTACACTTAGGTCACACAACTCGCTAGGTCCAAACACTAAGCACTAAGTCCAAACACTAAGCACTATCACTGGTTCATTCACTATTGATCACTTGTTTCTCACTTCGAAGTCGTCTTGATGATCGCTCATTCGAAACTGCCCCGGGCCGTCCACCTGCGTCTATTTATATGGGCCGAGGCAAATAAAAGAGTGTTCGGGAACTTCCGGGAACAATTCCGGTTCGCGTAAACAAGCGTGGGAACATTCGAGCATGTACCACCTAGCGCCATCTAGTTTCGAGAATGTGCGCGAACCTGCCTGCGCGCAGGTAAATAAAACATACAACTAGCGGCATCTGGTATTGAATAGGGGTTTTACGCTGTCTGTGTTTCCACGATAGTTTCGCTGTGTTGCCGCTAGATGACACTATGTGTCATTCGTAACAATATTTTTGTTTTCTTACTTTGACGACATCGTCGCTAACCAAAAGACTTATGTTCCTGATCACAAAGAACTTTTCACACCTTCTGGCTATCGAAAGGTGTGAAAAGGATAAGGAGGAAAAGGGGGTATTGGGTAAGTCTCAATGTAAAAGGTGCTAGGTCAACCAATAACTTTGAAATAAAAATCTTCAAAACGAAGAACTATAATTTGTCGTACTCTACTTGGAGAAAGGGTTGTCAAACGCTTTTTTTTCAAATAAAAATAAAAGGAACGATATTACAGTGATCAGTAACGCACCCTCTCATGAGCATAACTTAACCCTAAAGCTCGGTCAATTTGAATAACAGTAATAAAAATCAGCAAATCAGCCGTCGAAATGTGCCCCGTTGGGACCGGTTCGCGGGGCCTCTGGGGCCCGAGTCCGCGGCCCCAGCCGGTCGTTGGGGCCCAGCGGAGTTCAGTAGCTAATCGTGATAATGTGTTTATTGAATTAGGAGGCGCGTGCGTCGCGCGTCGCCACGCGGCGTGCACTCGGGGGTTAATTCTATTACACTTGATCGATACAGTTTTTTCGGGACCGCATTGGTTTATTGGGTTTGTTAACGATTGAAGTAAAAAGAAACCTTTTTTTGTTGCGTTACGAAGATGCGTACTTACAATATTCATATTAAATTTGTATTTGACACAAATTTAATTTATTGGTTACGTAGTTGGCAGTTGGCTACACTTTCATTGCATACATCTTCATACTAGTAATCACAAATTAACAGAAATTCTATGTGCAGATACAAAAAAAAAACAAACAGTGTTCCATTTTTTAGTACAGACCGATTCCCGGGAAATAACAAAATATATCTTATAGCTTCTGAAAAGATGTACGGTTCCCGCTAAACTGATTTCACAGAAAGTTGCGAGCAACGCAGAAATATATCCCATTCCAGTCTCTATCTTCCGCCTTTAATCGCTTAACAAGTCTAGATCTAGACACAAGATGCAAACAGTCTAAAGTTCGTCAGTTCAGGTGTCGGATTACTGGAAACGAAACGCGATAAGAGGGTAACATTAATTTAATTACCCCCTCCTACCCTCTCGTCCCGCGGGTCTCGGGGGAAACGCGAGGGTAATACAAATACAGAAACTTTTTCGGCGTGAGAAAAAAATCTCGCGTGTGATTTTTGTATGATCCCCAGTGAGATAGTATTGTGTTACCGAAATCTCACGATTCCAGAAGTATCGATTCGAGGATTTCTCGTGGTTTATGTAAAAATAATATGATGGTTCAAATAGAAAAAAGTTGAAGCTCTCGAACTAAGTAGAGCCACAGTTTAGCCACATCTAGGTGACTGATGTTATTTTCAAGGCCAGCTTGCTCTTTTATTTAATAATATTATTATTTTACAGTTTTGGGCTTCATAAAAAATCAAATAGTTAAAAAATAAGCAGATATTAACCGTCGTGACTAAGGACGATACCTAATTATAAAAAAACTTACTTTTTTCGACCTTTAAAAAAAGTATAAAATTATTATTGCAACTAAAATGTAACCAGCAATCACCATAACTCAAATCCTATCAATTTCTAATCACCTCTGTGACCTCACTGAAATGAAAAGAAAACGTCGCTAAAATCGAAGTATCCTGGAGTTTAATTAAACGCGCGGCACGTAGCACTCCTTGATTCAGTTCCCTCGGGCCTCCCCCTGCTCACCCCCTCTGCCTCCTCCTTATGGACCGCTTAGATTTCCACCCGGCCGCCGGTGTGGACGGAATACTTTAACTTGAATCTTACGAGGAATTGCTTTTGAAAGATTGGCCGGACTCTTTGTTCAGTCAGCGAAATTCTAGAAAGGGGTATTTGACCCGTTGGTAAGGGAATAGGGGTTACGATTCAAATATTGCTTATGATCTTTAACTGTGATTTTGACTTAGGAAAAAAAAGTATTTTTAAAAGTGTTTCTGACCCAAAAGAGAAGATCTCTTTATTTAGGTAGGTAATAATAACAAAATTTAAAGTTTCACAAAGTTAAAACTTAAAATTGCTTGCATTTTATAATTCTCCAGTACCTATTGTTAAAGTTGGCAAAGAATTTGTAATCAAAGGGAAGCGTATGCTTGCAGTCATTATCAGCTTTACTTTAATTTTGTCCTCTCAAACCTATTAAATGCAAATTTTAATTCCTCTGCTTTCTAATTAACATCTTATTGTTCGGGCTTATTTCTGCATAGCAATAATAAAAAATTTGCTTGTTAAAATTGATCATGATGTTAAGACTCTATAGAAAACGAAGTAACTTTGTGTAAACGAATCTTATTATTAGGCATAATAATATTATGGAAGATAAAGTTTCTGTAAAATGATTAGAAAGTATAAGTTTTTGATTCACTTACGTCTAAACCGATGCTAAATCCAATTGCAAGGAGAGTGCGGTAATGCAATCCCTTAATTGCATAACAATGCGAAGCAATTTCCTAAATGCTCCCGCAAACCGCAATAAAAAGAGAGAATTCGCCGTAATTTTGGCAGCTTCTCCCCGACTAATTAAGGGAAGCGTTTAAAAAATGCTCCACGCTTCAAAATCAAACATTCATAACTTTTGATTACTTCGGATTAATTACTTTTTTTCTTTTTTTTTTCGTTTCTGACGTAGCACAATTAAAATTTTAAAAAGTGTCAGAGTTTAATCTTTAATAGCTTACTTTTTAAAATACCACTTAAGACCAAAAAAATATTAATATAAGAGTTGTAAAGTCGATTTCGATATCAAAAATTCCACACAAGCAAACAATTTTAGAAAATTCCATAGGTAAATGGAAAGTCTTGAATTAAGGACAAAAAGAAGTTCTTCAAATTCGCACATGAATTAACGACATCAACTAGAAGGACAAGGGATTAGCATAACAGGTAGGTAACTCTCTCCAGATGTTCCAGACTCAATTAGGGTCGAATTAAAGGTCTGAGGTGACAAACGCCGGTCTGACGTTGACTAATCGCCCCCCATTTAATTTAGCTGGAGCAATTATAAATAAAATTTGGACGATAAATTGTATGGAGCACATTAATCAGGAAGTTAGGACGCTGATTAAAATGCTGTTCGCGCAACTATTTACCGAGTTGATATTGTTTATAATTTAAACGATGGGGATTGTCTACCCCATATTAATTTATTACTCAACCCGTACTTGTCTAGTCTTAAGTAATCATTTTCATTTTAATTTGGATAAGGTTTCGATTTTGATGAGGGTTTTGTCTTTTGGTCTTTTCATTGGATTATTTGTGTAATTCCAATGCACCGCAAAAAGTAGATGTTTTTCTTTTGCCTTTACTTTGCTTTTGATGCTACAATTTCTTATTTTACGAAGCTTTTTATAGATTATGATTGGATCAGTGATTTTATTCTGTAATAAAAATGGACGGCTGCAGCATACACCCGCTACCTCCCGTCTACGGCGTACGTGACTGAAGATAATCTTGTTTCCATAACGTCTTTCCTGCAGATATAAATAAGTAAAGGAAATGATCAATCTCTGCGATTGACAAAATGATTCCATGTAGATAACTAATCCGCTTATCAGCGAGATGATTCTATGATCTGTCATTCTATGATCCGTCATCGTCGAAGTATCGGAATTTTTGGTAATTTTTAGCTATGACAATAACTCATTCTTCCATGCTCATATTGTCAAAATCCAATCTAACATTGCTCGTATTTCTCTATGAGAGCCTTACATAACAATATCCTCCTAATGTATTCGGATATATCAGAGCCTAGCATGTGCCTCAATAACTAACCCTTCTGTTCTTGTCTTACCCACTATTTTATCTATTTCCATCTCCCTCGCACCTCCTAACTCATACACGCTGAATCACGGGCCCACCCTCATCTTAAATGAACTAGGGGACGAAGTATAGGTATTGGAATGTTGAAAGCGTTTCAGGCGTCGGGTAAGATTTTCACTATATTATCTTTGTTATGTAACCTCTTTATTTTGTTCTTTCGTAGAAGTTTTGCAGTTATAGGATGATGTTTTGGTGCAATGGATGATGTTTTTTTATGAATTATGGGGGCAAACGAGCAAACGGGTCACCTGATGGAAAGCAACTTCCGTCACTCATGGACACTCGCAGCATCAGAAGAGCTGAAGGTGCGTCGCCGGCCTTTTAAGAGGGAATAGGGTAATGGGGGGGGGGGGTAGGGATGGGAGAGGAAGGGAATAAGGGAGGGTAGGGAAGGGAATAGGGTAGGGGATTTTGGTAGGGTAGGTGATTTGGGCCTCACTCACTCGGCGAAACACAGCGCAATCGCTGTTTCACACCGGTTTTCTGTGAGGACGTGGTATTTCTCCGGTCGAGCCGGCCCATTCGTGCCGAAGCATGGCTCTCCCACGTCAATACCACGTGTGGTTATGAAGTAATAGGATAGGTACTACTCAACATTTTATAAAATACTTGCTCGCTCAGCAGTCGGTACTTTTAAAATTTATTTTAAGGTCATTCTCTGCTTCCGATTCGCTTCTTAAGAATACCTTAAAATTTACTTCCAAAGACAAGGAAACCTATTCAATATCTCTCCATCCACCTCTCAAAAATGTGCAATTAATAATAATGTTTGGATCCCCACATTAAAACTATTAAACAACTTTACTAATAAATGAGGTTTGTTGACACCTTAATCGTTTTCCACTTTACCCCATGTCACCGGATCTCCCGCAAGCCGCAGAGACTACGCGATTAAAGCTCTAAGGTGTTAATGTACATTCATTATGGGGGGAAAGACTCCAAGTTTGAAATTCTCGTAAATGGGTTCGCTATCCCCTAAGTGGTGTCATCTTAAACGTTTCAAAGTTGATCATGAATTAAAAGATTAATTTATTACGAGGGATGATTGAAATGGTGTTTGGTTGATGATATAAATGGCTTTTGAGTTTTGTATTTGCTGTTTGGGCTATAATGCTGTGCTACTTTAGAAATTCTAAATATTTCAATTTTAAGTTTTCCCTGAGAAATTAACTCTTATTTTGTTACGTGTTTATACGCTTACTTAATGATTTTAAGTCATGTCATATCTGTACTATTGCAACTAAAATCTTAAAGGCCGTCACAGACTTAGCTATAATATATATTAATATACCGTACTAAACACACTGAGACCAGAAATATATATAACTCAAATCTTAAAGGCCGTCACAGACTTATATATACTAAACACACTGAGACCAGAAATGAGTGTGTGGTCACGCGAAAACTGTATAGAAAATATATAGTAATATGCCTAGCTATAAACATATTAATATATATTATAGCTAAGTTTGTGACGGCTTTTGTTTACTGCCTTAGCAATTACTAGCATAACATAATGAAGCGGCACTCACCAGTGTGTATATACGTGTGTTTCTTCATATCGGACTTCTGGTGGAACCGTTTCCCGCAGTACTGGCAAGGGTACGGCCTGGTGTCGGAGTGGATGAGCAGGTGGGTAGAGAGAGTACTGGACCGCTTGAATGTCTTTCCGCACTGTTTGCACTCGAACACCTTCTCCACGCTGTGCACAGCCCTGAAAAGGGTCGAGATGGGCTTTAAAAAATCATGATCCAAGATCAGCTTAGGTGTGGGGATGTTAGGAGATTTTTTATGTTGTAAATATTATATTTATAACTTATAATTATAACAATGAAAAGCTAGGTACTAATAAAATCACTAAAGAATAATATATCTTCTCGTTGATGTATTTGCAATATATATTTAAAAATATCTTAGGCTTTCTTACTTTTAATGAGCCTTATTTTTACACGCACGTGCTAACTCGCAATAAGTTTAGCAAAAGTTGCAAAATCGCTTCTTATTCAAGAATCTCTCAAGAAATTAAGTTTCAGGTAGCCTGCTTCAAACGCGCGCATCCACAGTTCATCATCATTAATTTGAGAAACATTATTTAGATCCTTTTGTTGTTATAAAACACGAATGTTCTAATAAAGACTAACCTGTGTTGACTTAAGCTGATTTCGTGTCCGAAGGTTTTGCTGCACAGTTCACAAGCGAATGGCCGTTTTCCGTTGTGTGACCTTCTAGCGTGGACTTCAAGGCCGTGGGGCGTACTGAACATCTTCTCACATTTGACACAGGAGTACACATCACCAATGGGTAGAGGTCTGGACAGAGGGCTCGGGGCACCGAGAACAGCTGCTCGTAATCTTAGTAGCTCAGGTCCTGCCGCTTGAACAGCATGAAGGTATAAATTGCTGTAGCCTCCCCAACCGGGTAATCCGAAACTGCCTGCATCCCTGAGGAATTCAGCGATAGGTAGAGGTGGGTATAAAAAAGGTCTCTGTGGAGGGATTTTTGGAGCATCAGGCCGTAGTAGTGCACTGACTGAGAAAGCTTCTGATCGTTTTAAAGGTGGGGACGAATCTGGTGGTCTTCTGGGCGATGAGGGTGGGGAGTCGACTTCCAGCTCCGGGGACGAAGATCGCACTGATCGGGGAGATTGGGGGGATGGCGCCCAACATGGGCTTCCGCAGCGTGACGCTGGTGACACGTTCTCAGCTCTCGTCTCGTTGTGGGACTCATTGTCATCTTCATCCACCTTCGCAGCCACCAACCGGTTGATACCGAATTTAATTTCCTCTGAAAAGAATAAAAAGTGTTATTAAATATACATAATAGGTATATAGAGTCAGTTCCCATCACATCCAAAGCTATTGTGACGTGGGTGTACTTAAATACCACGAATACAATTCCCGATAGTCCACTTTTAGCATCAGCCTATCTCAAAAATAAAGGAATGTCGGTCAAAGCGCTAAAGTAGCAAAAACATCTGTAAACTGCGAAGCTATTTTCGTGTGTTTAGAGCGGGGCCAAAGTGACAATACAATTCGATTGTTTGAGCCATACAAAGGAACGCCCCTGGGCCAGTGAAAAAGCGCAGGTGCTCCACTTGTCGCGATGAAATGGGCCGTATCATGTCGTGGGGCAAATTGACTTTCATCCGGGCCCCTCGCCCAACCCCAATAATTAACACGTCCGGGGCCCCCTTTACAATTCGCTAATCCGCGGGCGTATAATGCGCATCTATAGTTTGGCCATTTTTCGCGCTCGGCTGTTACAGTTTTGTTTTAAATAAATTTGGTTTTGTTGACTTTGTTTGTGTAGTTATGTTTGAATAGAAATAATGGAATTTTAATGTAGTTTGTTGGAAGATTTTTACCCTATCTTTTACCTTTAAACTAAGTTCTAGCACAAAAAATTTTGTACACTAGTTTAGACAACATTAGACGATTAGCACACAGTATTTTTAGTTTCTTTTGATCATTTGCACGAGCTTTAATAAAATGGCTTTCATTTTTAGTAGATTCGTTATTGACACAATATCATCATTTTCATTTATTACCAACATATATTCCGTTAAACAAACAAATCAATCGACCCAATCATCACCGGAATTGGAATATCGCAGATCATCAAGAAACCATCAGAACAAACATCCATCTCCGAGACAAGCCCCGGTAATGAACCCCCGTCTGAACTGCAGCAGCTGTCGGCTGGACCGAGACCAATCTATACAGTGTACACTATAGGCCTATGGTGACATTGATGTCGAATTGCTAGATATAGCAAGTTTGATATAGTTATATGATAAGACTCAATAAACGCATATTATCGAGCGTCATCTCTACCAATGAAATATGTAGAGAACAAAATCGCATATTAATTCAATAATGCGTTTGATACATATTAAGGAAGCTTTAAGCAACAAAGATTTGACGAAGAAAGTCCTAGAAACTATAAAAGTAGTTGGTATAGTTGAGAATAGATTAACCGCAGCGCTTTATAGACTTTCGTAGAAACTAGACTTTGATTGTTCGAAACGAACATTAAGGTTCAGTTTGCAGATAAATGACAAAAGAACCTAGTTATTGCTGCGATAAACTAGAAAACACTTTCGTGTAATTTAACAGGCCATTAATTCGCAATAAAATAGCACCAAAACTACGAATCTGTTTTAAGTCTCGTTGAGTCAAATCAACAAACTTTGACTAAACTTTTCAGCATCAAGCGCCTCGGTCTCTAAAACTAACACTACATTCGTTTTGTTACACTTTCACATCAAGCAAAAGGGCGTTTAGTCCCTACACTTGTTTGTTGTCCCCCACGGAGCACGGGCCACGGTATTTATTACATATTAATGGTTATTTGGCCTCATTGTTCGCCGACAGTATGCTCGAATTCATGGTTTTCGCGAATATTCAATACGTCACCCTATTCAGAAGGGTCAAAGTTATTGTGCTCTGTAAACTTAGTAATATAATTAAAGTTTATAACTTCAGTTTGGCGTGTAATCAAAATAATTCTATATTTGAGTTTGGGGACTTTTTAATATCTACCTCGAAGGACCAATTTGTCAGCTTTACTTACAAAAACAGTGATTATATTATTGTGTGCCTATATTTTTTGTAACAATGTTGCAGAATATAATATTTTTTTAGTTTTAAATCAAACAGTAGCTATGAAACAGTGTTATGATAAAAAGGAAATGTTATAAATGAAGTATTAATATGAAGTATGTTATGTAAAATGTTAAAGTATAATAATTAAGCAATAAATCAATATATTCAACACTGATAAAGATTTATCGGCGCAACGTGTAAAGGATTTTCCAGTTACGATATGCACGAATACAGCAAATTAAACTTTTGTTAACAATAATAATTATTAATCTAAGTAAGTATAATTAGATTTTGTTAGAATGAACATAAGTTAGAGTATGGGATAGGGTGTGTCACCAAATTATTTGGAGTAAGCTGGTGTAAATCATTTTCAAAACCCATATGTTAAATATAAAAGTCTTAGGGTCTGTTTCACCACTTCCTGATAGGCTATCCACCACATAACTTGACAGATTCTCCATACCTTATCTGTCAAGTTAAGTGGTGGATTATGGATATTCGGCACTTATCAGAAAATGGTGAAACAGGCCCTGAGAATAAAGAGATTATACATAAATCCTCAAAATAAAAAATCTAGAGCTACAATTGAAAAAATTTGATAGTTTTAATAATAGTTCTGCATTTTCGGAACTTACAAGTACAGCAAAACAGCTATAAACTAGACTACTAAGTTGATAATAATGCAGATAGTCGGTATTAAAGTGCATTTTTCCAGTGGCAACATTAGCGTCGTTAGGCGGCTGTTTGTCCAGCTAATGCAATTTTAATTATTAGTCGCGCCCACATTGCAACGTCTGACGCCGCCACTGGCATTACAATATGATAAAAGAACTTTGCTGAACTAAAATGTTGTAATTCGTTGACACTTATTATAAATTAAATATCTTTTGATCTCAATATAAATTGCCTAAATTTGAGGCCTGGGTATGATGCCACCATGTATTAGGCTAATGATTTTGTCACATGTAATATTATAATATGTGTATGATTATTCCACTTTAGTATCTTCAGGTCCACCTGAAGAGAAGTCAATAATTTGCTTGTATGATACGGGCTTTAAATTAACTTATTTTTACTTTACACTTAGCTTATTTACTTATTTTAACAATTATAATATATTATCGTACACAAACTACATTTATAACAATACGATTTACAGTTTACGGCTTATTTCCAAAGATTAAAACTATTTTCTGAAGTCAAATAAAATGTAAAATTAACGAAGTAACAAAGTGATGGAATTTTGTATAAATCATTGATGGACTTTTTATTAGCCCACATGGTCTCGTATAATTATGGACATAATTAATCACTTTATTAGAGATATGCTAGTCATGCAGCCCGGGCCGGGGGTGACGAAAGTTTAATAAACATGCCTCAGTGCCCTGTTTTATGATGTTACATGTTAGAATCTCATTTGAAATACTAAAAAGATGTACTTATTGAGATAGTAAATCAGAAGATAAAGCGAAGAAGTGAATTAGTTTTGATATTAGTTGTTACTGACTGGGGGTTATAAATTATTATAATGTTACATTCTATATAGGGTCTAAAATCTAAATGAAGGAAATATTCCAGAGATATTTTATAATAACTGACTATAAATAAAGCTTTAAAAAAATAATTAGTTATAATTTGTTTCAAACTTTGTATTATCTAATTATATTAAATTACTAGCTGTCCCGGTGAACATCGTTTCACTTTAAAACCTTCCCGATTACTACGAATATTTTAAGACTAAAATCAGCCCAATCCGTTCAGCCGTTTTCGAGTTTTAGCGCGACTAACACATTTGAAAATCCATTTTTAGGGTTCCGTAGTCAACAAGGAACCCTTATAGTTTCGGTCTGTCCGTCCGTCTGTCTGTCCGCGGTTTTGCTCAGAGACTATAGGACCTACAAAGCTGTAATTTGGCATGAATTGAATTGAAAGTAACATCATGTCATGATGTTGTTAGTAGTGTAAAACATGTTATAAATGTACATTCATTGACCATACAAAAAATTTCAAAAACTAGCGGTACTACGGAACCCGACATTGCGCGTGGCCCGACACGCACTTGGCCGGTTTTTATATATTATAAGATAATCGTGTCCAGATAATGCCTAAAAGTAAGTAAAATAGGTATGTGTATCTAAAAGTAAGTCTAGGTATGTGTATGTAAAAGTAAGTAAAATAGGTATGTGTATATCTCATTGGTTATTTATTCAACTTTCATGTTATTTGCATACATATTTTATATATACTTAAAAACTAACACTTTCACGTTTTGCCGGCGACGTGCCTCGCTTCGTTCCAGATCTCCCCCGGAACCTCCGATAGACTACATCCATCGGCCAGAACTCCGGCGCCTCGAAAGTCGACAGAAGATTCGTTGGCACTCTCACCACAAAGGAGCTAAAGTTAACCTTGTGGCGAGACTGCAGACGTTCGACCCTCAGAATAAGGATAGTTTTAATAATCCCATCATAATAGTTTTAATTAATAAGAAAATGGTCCTGCGCAATGAGTGTAGGGGCTGTTTCACTACTTACTGTTAAGTACCGGATAAAACTAATCTGGTGGATAGCCGAGCCGGCACTTATCAGTAATTGGTGAAACAGGCCCTTGGTCTTTGTAGTTAGTTTTAAACCACAATTATTTTTATACATTATACTTTTTTTATTCTATTTTATTTATAGGACCTTTATAAAATACGTTTTACTTTATTATTTCCAACAAAATGTTCGTCCAAGTAGGCGGAATGTATAAATCAAATGTTATCATTCCGCTTACTATCAGTTGTATTACCGTAGATCCTATTTATCGGGGGATTAGCGAAATCTCGATCGTAAATGACGACTTTTGGACATTTTGTTTTTATTATTGTAAGTAACATAATCACAAATTAAATAACCGACTTTAAATAAAAACTTGAGAAGTAAAATACTTCTTAAGACCCGACACTGTAGCACAAGCCACCAAGTGATTTATTAATTTTATTAATTATTATTTAACTATTACCTACTAGAGATCGCCCGATGGTCGAAATTCGACCTTAGTTTCAACGACATTAGGACTTCTACCTATATTTTGTAAAAAAATATTGGCTTTACCATATTTTTTTTCAACTCTTGCCTCTGGGACTGATCTCAGACTGGCCGTAATTAGTACTTATTTAAGATTCAATAAAAGAATCCATTTTCAATTTGTCAACTTGTCAACAGACTTCGACCATAAATAAAAGAGTATAATTCGTACGAATAGGCTTGTCACTCAAAAATCTGTCATCTTTCTTAGTGTGTGTGTTGTAGTGTGTGTAATGTTTTATTTCTTAAAAAATGTATATATAAACGCATAATTTCAAAATAATATTAGCTCGATGCACTCCTTCACCATATAAACTATAACTGTGTAAAATTTCATTCACCTACGTTTTCCCATTTTTCGTCAAAAAGGATACAAAGTTCTTCGCTCGCGTATTAATATGTAGATTTTTGACGATGATGATGGTGGTGATTGATGATAGCTAGAGTGAAGTAACCAGGAGGTTCAAAATCCTACTACATATCTAAAATAAGTTTGTATATTTAAGTACTGACGACTGATATATAATGACTGTCTATTTGGCCTAAACCAATGAAAACCCTAAAACCGAAACAGTCAATTTAATTTTTAACTTATTACGAGTGAAATAAAAATTCTTTTAGTACGGAACCCTCAAATAATAATCGCAAACCTCAGGGCTAATCAGGAGGGATTTCTTTTGTTAATCTTTTAGTTACATTAATCAAAGCTGTATTTTGAAGGTTTTTCGTTAGCGAAACATAATATCTTATCTTTATGGCATTCTGTATTTACCCGATCGGACGATGCGAGCAGTAGTTGGTTGTATAATATCTACGTATTTATTACGAAATAAATACTAAATCCCCTCGAAAGATAAACCTACGAAAACACTTGCTTATGACTTGTAAAGTGCCGCTACTTATGATTTTAAATTTTAATGCAGTGCAAAATGATATGATGAAAGAAAAGTTTTGAGAAGTTACCTACACCACACTACTGCAGTGCATACCGTAATAGTTACCATAGCTACCATAATTTTATGGAATCCAATCTAGCATACTAATCCATACTAATATTACTAATGCGAAGGTAACTCTGTAACATCTTCACACCCCAACCGCTTAACCGATTTTCCTGAAATTCGGTCCAGATGTACTTTGTGTCCCGGGAAAGGACATCGGATACTTTTCCCGAACGTTGAAGGAATTTTGGCATTATGATTGCAACCGTTTCAACATATTTTTTCTTATCTATACTAATCTATACTATAATATTATAATTCGGAAGAGTTTGCTTGTTTGAACGCGCTAATATCAGGAACTACTGGTCCGATTAAAAAAAATCTTTCAGTGTTAGATAGCCCATTTTTTCGAGGAAGGCGCGGACTTTCAGGACTTTCAGGAGCGGAGAAACAGGGGAAATGTGGAAATAAGCGGGGAAAATGATTCATCTTAGAGAGCTTCCGTTGTGTGCGCTGCCAAGATACCCAAAAATATGTATGGACTATGGAAAAATTATTTGTCTTTAAATGATCTAAAAAACATCCGTGATAGTACCATCGAGGAAATTGATTCCTATGTTGATGGGGGATCTAAGTAATTTGGTCGCATTACGTCAAACCCATCCGACCGATCACAGCTAACATTGAATTGACATAAGTCGACCACATGACGTAGGTCCGCCATCTGCATAGGAATCAACTTCTCTGATAGTACATATTGTCATTTATCTTAAGTCTTAAAATTTAATTTTAAGATAACCTCACAATAATCGTTTTTATATTATGGTCTAAGAATTAAATTTGGTCGAAATGAATGCATTAATGAAATAGATGCGCAGACGAAGTCATGGGTATTAAACAGCTAAAATTTATAAAGCTGAAGAAGTTGTTCGCCAAAATAAACATCATGCACATAATAACCATTCCACACGAACGAAGTCGCGGGCACAGCTAGTATATTATAACAAACTTTATCAAGTTTTGTGAATTTTTGAATTTATTGAATGTATCACAACAATACTTTCTACCCAGTCATGTCGGACTATCTGTCCCACTGGTTCTCGAGAGTAAAGAAAGAGAGAATGCTACTGCGCATTTGGTACAACACTATAAAAATTACACCTGCTTTAAATTAAGCCAGTCATCGTCACTGAACTGTGGGAGTTGACGGGTTAGGAACACCTAGAAATGACCTAGAATCTAGATAAGTCCATCTCAGATATCGCCATGAGAGTGACAGAGAGATAAATCAGGGCTTAGGCGGCGAGATCTGAGGGATTACGGAACCACGGCCGCAACGTCACACACGTTATCGACACACTAAATCCCTAAAATCATTTATGGCTTGATAACGGAACTCAAAAACGTTAGGTATGAAAAAGTGCGTTTTTGATGTGATAGTGCACAAGTTTGGGGAATGGATGACAAAAACCAAGTAATGGGAGTGTACCTAAGTGTTCGTCAGGTTATACAGTTCGCACTTTGCTAAGGACAATGAAATTTGGAACTAATTAGAAGAACGAAAGTGGATTCAATGAACTGTCGGAGATGACAACAAAAGTTAAAATCGGATGATCTTCACTGATCTGCATAAATATTTAATTGGAGTTTTGAAATTGGATTTAGTAAATGGATCTATAAATATTACTATCCTTTAACAGAAGGTTCATCAATAGACAATAGTAAAGAAGTACTATTTGACCCAAGCTACATGGATTTTGAATGGATTTAAGTAGTAGGCAACATTAACATCATTCTTCACTATTTCCTCATCAAGGAAAGCCTATTCTAGCGTGTTTGCGTCCCGATTTCTCTACGAATGTTTCTACGAATTATTTGCTGAAACAATAGCTTGAATGTCGTCGCTCACCAATTTACCGCCACGTGTTGGGAATTAATTGGGCGACCTTATCACCACATACTAAGGTTTATAATCAAACGGATTTGTCTTTACCAGTGTACTCGGTCGGCAAACATTGACGAAATGTCGGCGCCTTTGAGATTAAATTGTACTTTATTAATTGTGACGAGGTATGCTTAGATTTGTGATTATGGCCGTACCGAATGCTCTTAATTTTCTCATTACCGTCATTAATAAAAGTAGGTTAATATGAGCATAATAAAAAGATGAGCTATTATTGCTTTCGAAATCCTTCCAAATTTTAGTCTAAGCATCATCATTCACTACAATAAAATCTACCTACTGCCGAAGACAACGTTTCGAATTTAGATAAACGAAGGAACATAAATCTTGTACGATGAAATTATGGTCATCATATTGTCATCACTACATTTCGAAAGGAGAATTTTAAACACAATAGTAATAAAATATTTAGCAGCAGTTTTATTCTTCTTGATACTTATCTTTATTTAAGCTTGTAAACGTGATTACAATAATCATAAAATTACAAACTGAAAGGTCCTAATCTCCGTTGTAGCTTGCTGAGAACACTGCTACTATATCCAAGAGTGAATTAAGGCTAAAAGTTGTTTCGATAATAGTCTGGCCAGCTAAAGTAATTTTGGCACTAGTGTTATTTATACGACAACCAGCATATTAGCCTCACCACTAATAAAATTCACATTCTACTCATTGGGTCGTGCCAATGAATTATGAAATACATTCAATCGAAAAACATAACCCTCCATCCGGTGTAGTCGGTAAAGTACTAGAAGTAACTTAGTCACTGCCTTGATTTGACCATCAACCTCGTTGCAGAGTAAACATCAAAGCAATTGTTTTAAGTGCTATCTAGCGGACGATCTGAATTCACGACGACCACTGTCATGGCCGAAAGTCACGCGACGTCTCCGCCGCAACCAAACAAAATGAATAATAGGGTAAACAGTAAACACGGCCAAACATAGGGCAAACACGGCCAAACATAGGGTAAACAGGGCAATAGACCCATGTCGTGCCGTGGCCACTCGGCAAATATTGACAGTTGGACATGGAGCACGAATGTTACCCTCTGATTGATCGGCTACCTTGTTCAAATTGAAACAAAAGCATGATTGAGTGTGCGTGGCGCGGTATTTGCGATTGTCATTATTTCCTAATTCCTACAATCCAGGAAATGATTAATGATGGAAATCCAAAAGTAAAGCCAAATTTGACCAAAGGCCCAAATGAAACCATTATAACAGGCGATACTAATAATGTCTACTCAATGATGACGATGGTTGCTGAGGCCAAGCACCTAAGCGATTCGTAGAAACGTATAGATTTAGACAAGCCATACAGAGAGATATGTTATCTTGTAAACTAATGTTTACTTACACGGGAACATATGTCCAAAACGGATTTACAAGAGGAGGGCGATGTAGCGTTCGCAGAAAACGAACTTAATAATATGTGTCAAACATCATGATTATTGACAAAGCATTCAATATAATAACGTGATCAACTGGTCATAAAACTTGAACAACATAAAACCAAAACATTATCTAAGTACTGTCTTTAAAAAAACTTAGTGAAAAACTCAACAAAAACAAAACTTTTTAACAATAGAGACTCAATTTATTTTCATTCGTAATATCGTTTTAAGCCATGCTAATGTTACTACAATATTAAAGCTGTTAATCTCTTTATCATCACAAATTAATTTCGTTTATATCGAAGTAATCCACGCTATAATTTGAAATGTAATGAAGCGACAAACATTTATCGTTATTCGTCGGTTTACATATTATATTTGAAAGGCTTGGGTTCAGTTCACTTAATATAGACTTCCATTTAGCAACATTGTCAGCAATTACTTTTACAAGTTTCAGTTTTACAAGTTTTAGCTCATAGAACTAGTAGGTTATTACATTACATAATATTGCAATTTTTATGTAGATGATTGTTTTGTCACCAGTACCTTTATCAGCGATATCGAAATTTGTGTTCGATACATGAATTACAAGTATAAACGCTCGCTATCGCGCTTTGTCGCCGCCGCCGGCAAATCAGAATCATAAAACAAACGTAATTTCGCCAGGCGATAAGATATGTCCAAATCTGAAGCCGTGGGATTTGGTGTAGCGCGTTATTGGAAATTCTGACAGATATTTTATGGGGTTTCGATAATGGTTTACGTAGGGATCATTATGGCCACGAGGTGGAGCTGTCAAGCTAAATTACATATTATGTACCTACTAACTTTGATAGAATTTATATTAATTGTTCAAATTGGCAGACTGGGAACGATAATAATTTGAATCCTACATTTTAGAGGCCCAGAGATTACAATTTTAAATAGATATTGACTTGATTCACTATAAAAGAGACTATCTATGTCACTTAACTATAGTTAGGCTATGAGACGTGACACAAAGCTCATATTTGCAAAATACTATTATGTACCGCCACCTCTTTGACTAAAGCACAGAATAGATAATAGTTTATAGTACCTACAAGTATTAAAGCATATTTTCTTACCTCTAGCAGTATATTCGGGATGTTGAGGTGGTGATGATGCGAGCCGGGGCTCCGGTCTAGAAGGTGCTCCCCATAGAGACAGACCGTTACGAAGAGCTTCACTGGCCGATAGACCTGAAAAAGAAGAATACCATTAGTAATCACTGCAGTTTAACATTTAATTGTTCTAAATTGACATTACATTACACGAGAATGCTGATCAGTTAGTGGTCAGGGAGGTAGTAATAAAATGTAATGCTCAAAGTCGAATTAAGACCCTATAGACCCGAAAATTAGCAGGTCGATGTCTGTCAGTACGAATATCGACTCAGATAATTAAACCAAAATGCAAAATGGAAGGAATTTTCGTAGATATGATTTTTGAAAGTAAAACTCTCATAAGCTTCATGAAAAATAAGAAAAATATCACAAAATGTTCAAATTTAGCCTCCTCTTGGAGTTATTTTTGATCGAGTGAAGTTTTCATAAATATTATTATGTTTCGAACCACAAATTTTCAAATTAAGTAAACAACAATGTGTATTTTTTTTTTGGCTTTTAAAAGTCACTATTTGTTTGTTTATTATTGATTCAAAATCATGTAAAATTGGGTCTATAGGGCCTTAGTATAATATTACATTACACGCAAATGCTCCCGGTGAGGGAGCACCTTTATGTATGTAATCTTTATGTTCTGTATTATATTGGCGTACTTAACAATGTCAAATAAAAATTTAACTTCACTATTTAATTACTGTTGTCTGACTGAAAACTTAGCGCAATCTAGTTATTCTCTGAGCGTTTTGGGACCTTTATACTATTATACAAGACTATAACGTCATAATAGTTCAGGGACATTATTAATTGCAACTAATATCTTAAATAACGAAACGACACCTAAAATACCAAGTAACCTATTTACAATTCCTAAAAACATGTTGTTGGAAGTGAAAATTGGACACGATTGATAAACGATAAGAAGTTTCTGTAATCACGGCGTTCCACACTCGATAACATGTGTAATACCTCCTTATCTGGTCTAATTGCTTGTAATTACATGTACAGATATACCACTGTCAAATTAATTGAAAATAACTTTAACATCTTTATTAATTTCAAAAATATCATGATCATCAACCAAAAGAGAATCTACAATTCTGTCATAGAAATCATAAAGTATATTTAAAGGAAATAATGTTCATAATTATAAATTTGATAAAATTTGGTAAATTTGGTAAAATTATATTGGTAAAATTATATTTTGTAGTCAAGCAAACCTATTACGAACAAGACGTATTTAGGATGTATTATATCTAAGGGGATATATTTTGTATGGATCTGACAGATTTGCAAGAAGTCTCACGCAAATTGAAGCCTGTCAATTCAGTAAAAATTAGAAATGCATCTACACGTCGCGTTGCGGTCTGAATTAACCCTTAGCCCAATAGCGCACTAGCGGCTAGGCCGCAGCGCCAGCCAGGTCGCGGCGGCCGTCGAAAGTATGGTTTGGCCGCTGGCCGGGTGACCGTGCGCGAGGTCTATGGCGGTTTCATACTAAGGTATCTATCTCGATGGCCGCCGCGACCGGCTGCTAGTGCGCGCCCGGCCTTAGGGCCGGAATGGCAGCGCAGCGGCGAGATTTTCAGTGTTTTTACTCAAAGGGTAAAAAACGGGACCCTATTACTAAGACTTCGATGTCTGTCCGTCTGTCCGTCGGTCCGTCTGTCCGTCTGTCCGTCTGTCCGTCTGTCCGTCTGTCCGTCTGTCCGTCTGTCCGTCTGTCCGTCTGTCCGTCTGTCCGTCTGTCCGTCTGTCCGTCTGTCCGTCTGTCCGTCTGTCCGTCTGTCCGTCTGTCCGTCTGTCCGTCTGTCCGTCTGTCCGTCTGTCCGTCTGTCCGTCTGTCCGTCTGTCCGTCTGTCCGTCTGTCCGTCTGTCCGTCTGTCCGTCTGTCCGTCTGTCCGTCTGTCCGTCTGTCCGTCTGTCCGTCTGTCCGTCTGTCCGTCTGTCCGTCTGTCCGTCTGTCCGTCTGTCCGTCTGTACGTCTGTCCGTCTGTCATCAGTAGCCATAAAGCAATTCGAGTTGTTGTTCAATATTTAAATGTTTTGTTTTAAAGAGGTCTGTAGTTGATGAAACTTCTCCATTCTAATGTTTTTAAAAATTACCTTTCACCACTCTCACGTTGGACTAGATATTTGGTTATAGGTCCAGACATGATATTATGTACTATTAGAGAAGTTCTCCAACTGCTCCCTCTGGATCGTATCCAACGAAGGGCCGCTCGAATTGTTGACTGCCATAGTGTTTCAAACAGCTTGAACCCCTTGGAATTACGCCGAGATGTAGCTTCACTCTGCATCTTCTATCGGTTGTATCACGGGGAGTGCTCTGAGGAATTGTTCGGAATCATACCACCTGCAACTTTTCGCCATCGTCCCACGCGAAAAACATACCATCCTCATCACCTTGATGAGTGGCAGTCTTCCACAGTGCGTTTTTCGCGTAACTTTCTGCCGCGCACTGTAAAACTCTGGAACGAACTGTCACCAGCAGTATTTCCGGACCTATACGACCTGCAAACCTTCAAGAAAAGAGCGTATTCCCTCTTAAAAGGCCGGCAACGCACCTGCATCTCTTCTGATGTTGCGAGTGTCCATGGGCGACGGTAGTTGCTTACCATCAGGTAACCCGTTTGCTCGTTTGCCCCCTTATTTAATAAAAAAAGTTGATTCATAGGCAGATTGCGGCCCTACCTAATTTGGTGACTAATATTGAATTGGCATAATTTAAAGGACGATGTTGTCTCAGACGCTACAGCAGATAACGTCTAAACGCGCCGTAAATAATAAAAGTGTTTGGATTAAAGACAAGTACAGCATCATTTAACTTAACATATCAGAGGACACTATTCGTCTCAAAAATCCCCTTTCACGGTCCCCACATCGGACCGGACATTTGGTAACAGGACGCGGACGATAAGAGCAAGGACAATCAGTGCCGAAGGAAGCGGACCATTCGGTGGCGCCAGCGGGCCGAGGTGGCACACTTACTCACTTACCGCACTTATCTCATCATCACCAATTGTTGAGAGCCATTTATTTACATATAGAGATTGTCGTGTGGAGGGTACGCGGAGAGAAAGTCATGGAAGTTGAAACTGGGCTGAGATTAACCTAGCTGATGGTATAGTTGAATGAGGAACAACATTGGAATGACAGAATATTTTGGGTCATATTTATTTTAATGTTAGAATTATTTGATCTGATTGTTTAAGTCCTAGGGCTAGCAGCATTACGTCTTTAGTTGAAAGAGTAGTGAACTACAAAAGTTTCACACCATGATATATTTCAGCAACTAAAGGATGTGAATGTTCATGGCGTAGGTATAAAATGCCCTTACTAATTAGAAGATAGGTCGGAAATCGGATAAAGCCTCGGTAGAAGAAGATGTACGGATGTTATTTTTGTAATTCGCTCTTATTCGGAAGCAAAATTTACACCAGCAGCTATGCTCTCAAGAGTTATAGTGCCTGTTTCACCACTTGTGGACTATTAAGTATCTGTCAGATAAGATGTGGATAGCCTATCCGTCACTTTATCAGGAAGTGGTGAAAAAGGCTCTTAAAGAATTGAAGTTACTAAGCAGTATCTGTTATCTAGCATCTAGTATTTAGATATTAGAAACTTTGTTAACCAATAACTTCTATTGCATCTATAGCATCATGTGTGGCCATAACACACTGACCTCCTCATCTCGCGGGATCTATGAATCACCAGTGATCTAGTGAGTCACGTCGCGAAAAAGTTGAAAGCGCGGCGCCAGCGGGGGGAGGAGGCGAGAGAGGGGAGGTCATTTGTCGCTGCCGACGCCAATTGTGACCACCTTCCTGTGTGTGATGGTGCAAGTGAAAGGGTGTTGTCGATAAGAAGGTTAAATAACTAAAATAGCATTAAAAACTGTAGCAGCTAAAGCAATAATATATAGTATGAAACGAGAAGAAATGAACAAACAAAGATTAAGAACTTTTCGAATATGATAATAATTGATAATTTCTTCTCTTTCTTAGGAGTACCAAGAACAATTTTTTATACGTCTTGTGTCAAGAATCTCCAATTTTACCTAACGATACATCAACTAATTCATTATTTTGTGAAGTTAACTCAGTCTTTTGTATGTCGCTACATATTATCACTTGTACCGCATCTCGACTTGGTGTTGGATATGAAATTTGAGACGTTGATCGTCATGAAATTGTGTTTATGTTACACTAAAGTGCATTTATATCAACACTGTTCATTAATACCGAATTAATTCAAATTGTTACTTGTTTTCAAGAAATACAGTTTTAAATTTATGAAAGCTTATAAAGTTGAAGACATTATTTACTTCCAAAATATTATTATATTATTATACCTAATGGTAATTTAGAAATTTCAGGATCGTACTAAGGTACGATAGCCTATAAATTATAATATTATAAGAGTAGCATATATTATATGGGTGATGTTTGTCATTTGTCATAAATAATTATAACTTAAATTATAAAAATTAAGTGATAAGTTATCATCTTCATAGTGAGTAGAAAATAACTTGTTCACAGCACATAAAAGAACTCATAATATGCGTTACGAAATAGTGATTTATTAAAAACTTTTCAAGTACATACTTTGAACAGATTATTGAATATTTATTATATTGTAAACTGCTATCAAATCGGCTATCAGTACTATCAAATACTTAAAACATCATTGTTGCCTAGTAATAAACTGCATACCCCGTAGGGCGTAGTGTGTGTGTGTGTGTGTGTGTGTGTGTTTACAACGGTGCCGAAGCGACGCGGCGCCGCGCAGAGCCGCACCCGATTGCCAGCCAATTTACCACTTTATTGCATCTGAAGATTATATCGATATGTAACGATGATTGAAGAAAGTTTTAGATTGATTGGGTTTGAGTCGCTTAGATTATAAAGATTACATTTTAGAGTAGTAATAGAACATCACATAAAGTACTGCTACAGGCTATGACTTACGAGTAAAACGGCAATAAGTACTGTATACTTACTCCAGAAAATTTATTTTGGAGAGCCAAAAATAGGTACTAAAATCACTTGGTATATTTTCACCTGAAAATTATTGCAAGGTATTTATAAAACTTCTTAGTTATTAGGGTATAAAAAGTCTATGGTTTTCATAAAATTTAATTAGTAGGTACTATCAGAGAAGTTGATTCCTAGGCAGATAAGGGACCTAACGCAGTTTGTTCGCGACTCGCGTTACGTTAAACCCAGCTGACACTCAACAGGGGGAATAGTGCGAGTTTTATTCGATCATACGCATCGAACAAGTTAACGCGAATTTGTATGGGATCGAAGCAGCGCCATCAACTGGCTAACGTGAATACCGCTTTGATCCCATACAAATGCGTATGATCGAATAAAACTCGCACTACGCACTCTGATCACAATAATTATTGTGATCTTCATTTGGTCGGATCATGCCAATAATTATTATTGGCATGATCCGACCGTGATCCGACCAAATGACGTTGGTCTGTCAACTGCCTCAGAATAAATTTCCTCGATGGTATGTACATAAGAAAAAAATATTATTATACTACTACTTTATGAAAAGTATAGTAACAATTGAACATCATAGATACTTGTGCGACAACATCCGTCTATCATAATCACTATAGTACAATCTCTCATTGAATTAGCGATGAACAATACAATATTTTTATTGCGCTGCAAAGCAATTTATCGCTTATTACCAATTGCGTAAAGAGCGGAGTTGTTTGTCGGCTGATTAAGTCGATTCCAATAATACTCGCTCTGTATGTGAAATCAATGAGATCAGATCCGCACAAAGTGGCATGGAGACGACGTCTATAAAAAAATATAATAATTATTTACATCATTTCTTGGGATAACTTTTGGATGCTCTGTTATGTGGTGCACAGTAAACAATTGAATCAAAAATTTTACATAAAACCACAAAATATATTCAAACTCAAGGTAGGTACACAAATACACACTTAAGCCCGGCCGCACATTGTCCGAATTCTGATCAGAAACAGTTGAATTCCGCCGGACCGTCACCACGCACATTATCCGAAATATCCTTCCGGCGAGTTCTAGCTCATTCGGCTCAGTACAAAATGTAAGAGACAGCGCGGACGTTCAACTGTTTCTGATCAGAACTGTCGTACAATGTTAATGCTTAAAATAGATGAATGTTTGTCACTAATGTCATTAAAATCTTTTCACAAATTCTAATGACATTAGTAGTAGGCTCTGGATTAACAAATACGAACGTTTAACCTGAAAAAGAATAATTTTTCTTTGTAACCCCGGAGCCGCGGTCAAAAGCCAAAAATAAATAGAGCAAGCGGCTCTACAGTTCGAATCCGGGTGTTTAGTTACAGCCTGGGTGGTCAAGACAGTCGCTACTATAACCGCCGCGGCGTAATCTAGGCGGCGAACGGCGGAAGCCATGGAGATAATGTTACAACTATTTTAGTATGGTCTCAGCTCAAAAAGGTTTTGTGAACTGCTACTACAGTTATTCAAAACTTAACATAGACCAAAAACAGACAGAATGGTGAGCAAGCTCTTATTTGAGACACGATAGTATAAGACAGACTACCGCAATCCATATTCATACTAATATTATTATAAAAAGGAAAGTGAGTTTGGTTGTGTGTCAGACAGACAGACAGAGTTACCTCTTCACGCCCAAAGCACTGAAACGATTTTGCTGTAATTCGGAAAACCTCTGAGTCCCAGGAAATGATAATTTTTATCCCGAAAATTTTTACGGTTCCCGCGCGATAAACGAATTTTGGCGCAAAGGAGTTGCGGACGTCATCTGGTACAAAATATTTGTTTGTATGTGTGCATCTTCATGTGTCAGTCACTGACTGTCGTAATATCTCAAATAAGCTTGTCTTTAATCGCAAGATTTTTTGTCTCTTTATGTTCGAATCCCAAGAATTGACTCTTGACTTTAATTTTCGCCTTAAACGTAGACAGATAGTCTATAGAGCGTTGGAATTCGCTAATATCTGACAATCGCGCATTGACGACAATAACTCGTTATGGTGACAGGCCGTCTGACAGCAACAGAGACCACTGTTCGCCCAGGTCGGGTCACATCCGCACAGAATATAAGGAGATAGAAGTGAAGAGTACGCGCAGATATTTTTGATATTGTTTTGGAACTAAAGGGTAGCGAATTTTTTTGCTCCTTGCCTTTGAGTAAAGGGTGCAAATAATGATGTACAATTTTACATAAATCGAGTCGCGAAAACTCTAATAATGCCACTTTATTGTAATTTTTGACAAGTTCCCTTTCGACAATAGTAGATAGAGTCGCAAAATCCTTGCGTATTTACCACTTTTGAGGAATAAAAAAAAACAAGCATTGGGGTTATATTTTTATGTGAATAAGTTTTATTCTTATTTTCTAAGCTTGAAATTGTCTCTGAGCGTTCTGTTAATCGTTGTGCGAATGAAGTTGCTAAGTCCAAATGAAACTTGCCTTCTGTCTCCAACGATTCTGTGTCTCGTTAAAGGTCGGGTCACATCCGTACATAGTAGTTAATCTCTTCCCCGAACACAATCAGAGGAAGCGGTGTTCTCGATGTTAATTGGGGTTTCTTATAATTCTTGTAATTATTACTACAGTAGTTTACACAAACGCATTTGAAATATTTTCTTCAAATATAAACAAGGCTGAAAATTCCTTGATATATCATGCAATCGCAGTTTAGCTAGCTTTCTAGCCTTTCTGTTAAAGATTTAAGATAAATTGCTGTAAATTGTTTTTCACGTTGCAAAATTTCAATTACAATCATAGACTTATATATGATTACAATATAATTTTGCAGTTTATAACAAATAATATTAAAAGGCTTTTAATATTTTATCTTTACTTTTTTTATAGGTCCTAGACTAGAAAGGTCAATGACCTCTGGTGCCACCTTATATTACTTTGACTATATTATAGTAGACCTTCTTATAAGTAAGGTTGCTAATTATAGTTATTAGCAACTAGCAAGGTAGCAGTAGTAATCAACCTTCTTCAGTGAAAGACTTTTGGTCGAAGAGGATCAAGTGGGCACGTTCCCACGCCGTCGCCCACGCGTGGGTTACGTGTCCCAGCTAATTGATACGAGATCTAGTTGAAAATTAAATCGTTCACACAGCGAATGTGACTCATATGAGTCTAGTTTAAGGCGCGATCACATGGACCACGCAGAATGTGAATCATAACATGAATGACCCTAAATAAGGAACTAAAGAAACAATTAAGGATGTTTAAGTTTATTTATGGCAATAATGTTACTCGCAATATATTGTTAATTGTAGTATGGAGTGCGCAGTCGCAATTATTATGAGAATTCATTAATATAATATAATAATATAATAATAATATCTATGGACGCTTCACACCACGTCAATCTGGCCCCGTGGTAAGTACCTGAAGGACTTGTGTTACGGGTACCAGACAACGGAAATATATTTAATACTACTAGGGGAAGTAACATAATATTCTCTCTGGCAAAAATATTCCTCAGCGCCTTAAAAATATTCCTCTTGCAGTTTTGATTTTACATCTGTTGGCAAAGAGTACACCCGTCATTTACTACCTACGGGCTACGAACAAGTCGTCTATGTAACCGACCCAAACGCGAGTCCTTGAAACGAATTCGTTAAGAATCAGTATACTATTTAATGATTGCCGTGCGACCGGCGCGGGCGCGGGCCGCGGGTCGCCGGTGTTAATTGCGAGATTGAGCGTTTCAGGGCAGAAGCAATTGGCCATAATTGTTTGTCACACTTTTTACAGACTACACCGAAACAGACTCTGATTTTGAGGAGGCAAAAAAGTTTTGTAGGATCAGAGAAATTATCTATATTAATAGGATCAGAACCCCACCAATTCTGCAGCAGCATGCATTCGCAAAGGTTCGCAGATTAGTCAGATGCCTAATTTCTCTCACAGATGCCTAATTTCTCTCTCTAAATTAAGTGGGCCTTAGGACTAAGAAGCTTCAATATTATATAATATGTGACTAAAATGATGGCTTGCAACAGTATCCCTAACTATTTTGTGTCGTATGTATATTCTATTCCAATACTTTATCATGTTGCGAATGGCCATGGGCGACGGCAGCTTACATGAGGTGACGTTTGCTCGTTTGCTCCCTATAAATAAATAAAAATGCAAAAATGTCTGGCCTTTTCAAGCATTCCCTAGAACCGATTTTATGTTTGTATGTAGATACCTTGAGTCCCGGGATAGGATAAATAATAATATGGGGACATGTAGTCAGTAGTACCCGGGATAGCTTTTGAATGTAGTTCCGTGAAGAGCTCTCTGTTAGAGCAATGTACTAGGAGAGCAGCGGAAGCTGTTCGACAGAGTACCCGTTGTTCTTCTATGTGCCGAAGTCAGTCAATCGCAGGGGTTTTAGTGGGTAAAAATCCCACATATCCCACCCAGGAATCTTTTTGAAGATTTCCTCTGCGTCAACAAAAAAAAAGGATAATTAATAGTTTTTATTCCGGAAAAAATGTTACCGCGTGATGATTGTGGCTCAACAAAGTTGCAAGCAACATGTAATAAATTAGTGTGCGGTCGTGAATGAGTGTTAGCATTTTATTAGCAGTTGTCGCGTCGCAGAGCTAATAAACTCCTGAAACTAAATCCCGTGGGACACAGCTGATTGGGGTCAAAGTCGGAATGGACGCGGGTTTTAGGAAGTACCTTAAGGACCTATTACACGCACACGATCCGCAGGATAAGTGTGTGCATTTAGCACTTTGATTATCGGTTATTGCGATTTTGAGTTGCTTCCCGCTGCTTGGAGAAGGAAAATTGTATTAATACTTTTTCCGATTTGCAATACGGTTTTAAAATATCCTCTGGCACCCTGAAATCATATCAAAAGGTTAACGTCCTTACCGCTGTCTGCTGGGAATGTGTGAAGGGTCTATGTCCGTTAAAACAGAGGGTTATGAAAGTGCGAAACTTGCGTGTCTTTCTCTATATTTTCTTCTTATTGTCTTTGAAAGCTTTGCCCCAGTAAAGATAGGCTGAATTTAATTGATAGTATTATATTTTATTAACGCCATACCGTATGCGACTAAACTAAGGCCGTTCAGAGAATGCGTTCCGACACGTCGCGATTAAACTGACGACGTAACTTTGTAATGGCGTTGCAGATACGATAAAAATATTTTTGCTGGTTGTTTACCGTTTTAACAATTGATGAGCATTAAAACAACATTATTATATCAATAATCAATGAATGTTATAATTTTGTGACACTAGTCGTGACTAACTGATAGGTGTCAGGAACGCATTCTCTGAACGGCCGAATTTTAATAATTATTCTCGTACGTTTGAGACTTGCTGCATGAGTAATCACTAATTAACTTTTAATGATGAAGCTCATATGGTGATGATAGTGATTAATTGTATTTCAAAACGCAAAAACAAACACAGTGCGGTCACGTGAAAGAATCGAGTAGATTAGTCTTTTTTTTTATGTAATTCGGGACCGCTATTCCCGCTATGCCGCGGGCTGTGCGTTCATATCCGTAGATTAGTCTTTTTCAGAGGATTAAAATTAATATGTAGCAAGTTTTTAAGCTATTGCATAGCTTTGATCGCGGGGTTTGAGCGCGGCGACCGAATCAAAAAATTCCGTAACGAAAAAATCCTAACACTACTTGATGCGGCGTAGCCAGACTTGGGCACGGTGTTTGTGTGCGGCAGTCTCCGGCGAGTGCCAGGCGTATTTTTAATACCACAGTAATACCTTTATCACTGACAAAAGGATTAAGACCTGCCAGGTAGCCTGCCAGGCTGAGTATCAAATTCCAATTAATGTCATTTAATGCCATAATAGTCCTGTCAACCCCGCCCAGCGCTAGGTCCGCCTACTTAGGTCTCAACCTTAGTGCTCTAGTCATTAATCATTAGTCATGCCAGCTGAAACCGCCCACAACTATGAAGTTAAGCACAGTTCACACTTGTGCGATATGCAGGAAAATTTACAACGAAAAATTTAAACAGAATGTGACAAAACTAAGTGATAATACTTTAGAGTTTAGGATGTGTATGGGTATCTTATTTAGTGCTCGCTGTGAAAGTAGAAACCCTGAAAGAGTAACTTTTTTCAACTTGGTATGGAAAAATTCATGAAGCGCGGGCGCTTGCCCATACAATAACTTAGGACCTGTTTCACCACTTTCTGATAAAGTACCGAATAGGCTATTCACAACTTTTTAGACACATTCTCCATACTTCATCTGTCAATTTAAGTGGTGGATAGCTTATTCGGCACTTATCAGGAAGTGCTAAAACAGTTTAAAAGATAACTTTCGTTATGATTCGTAAATCGTAGCAGGTCTACGAAAAAACTTCAATAGCTAAATTCAGTGATTAGTTGCAGTAATTAGTTAATTACCTTAAAGCATAGCCGTACTTTAAGATTCAAGTTTGAATGAAAGACTATGTTACTCCAGTAATCCTTTCAAATTAAAATCATCTACATGCTCTACAGCTCTCTGTCCCGTATTGCGACACAAAAAGTGGCCAATTAAAATCGGTAGCATTAGAAAACATCGATGATTCAGCCGGCAATTGGTCACAAGCGCCGCCTGGCCGCCTGACGAGCCGACATCCCGCCAGGAAGGCTTAATATAAGATTTGACCGCATAGACCAGTCGGCCTTCCTATTGAAAGTCTTTGACGATGTATATTCGTTGGTACTATTTAGTTAGTTAAACTTCAGATCAGAAACTAAATATTTGCCTCACCTCCACGACGACGGTAGTGAAACAGCGAAGCCATATTACATACTTTCTAATAATATTATGTAGAATTTGTTGGAGTTAGGGTCGATAGAGTTAGGCCGCGTAGATTCAGAAGCTTGGCTCTACATTAGATCTGATGTCTTTTTTCACAGAGAAAACCTTTTGTGGTCGTCGAGGTAACATTTTACATGAAATGTTTTTGGTGGAATACGAAAATTTGTAATAATTTAAAAGTGTATGATTTCTGTACAAATGAAATTGTAGCAACATAATTTAGATTTTTTCGTTTGTTTAAATCGAGCAATTACACGTTGCTATCACTACATTTCTTTAGAACAAGAATCTAAATCTCGTCTTGAAATCAATCAGAAGAAAGTGTTTGAAGGTGTGTTTTTCTTATCAGAAATTAACTGCAACTTAACTGCGTATAACACGCTATCTACAAGCCAATAAGCTTTTAAGTTCTTCACGACTTCTACGCCGATTCAGCTCACTCTGGAAACTGTCTGTTCTTTTACCTCTTACACGATATACGGACGACATAATACAGCACACTTTTAGACAAAATAAGTTTGAATCGACTGCAGTAAGCTCACAAGTTTAACTTTTTCTACGTTTTCTCAAGACGTGGACATCAAAACATCAGTCGTCAGATATTTTACAGTTCGTTGTTTCCAATTGGCGGGATGAATCACAATGTGACAATTAAACAATTTATTGTAAATTCAAGTGGCCAAGCGTGAAGTGTTCAAAGGGTACATTAATAATGTATTTGGGCAGTAAATCTGCTTTACCCGAGGAGCACGTGTGGCCCATTAGCCTAATGGGCGGGGATCAGCCTCGCTTCAGATAATTACGACTAAATTAAGGGCAAGATTTATCTAAGATAGGCTTTTTGTGACGATGTGTTTTGTAGGTCAGCCGTAGCTGCTGTAAGGCTGTAACTCTTTTGAATCATTAGCCAAGTTGTCATCTAGTTATGGCTCTGAAGTAAGAGAACAGAAATTGATTAAGTTCAACATTTGTCGTTATGTGACAGAGACTATAAGAGTTTGAATTGTGTAATTAGCGATATAATGATTCATGGTCATTGATCGTATAAATATATTTAGTTTCCAAGCCTCATCGCTGTAATTATTTGGTGATGGCGACTTCGTTATCTTCTATTATTAATTATTATCTACTTAGACACTTTATGATTTATTTACTCTAAAATTGATGCTCAAGATACATGATTATTAAGTTCACATTAGGTTGATTTTTCTAAGAAACAGTGAAGTAAATTACATAACGCTTTAAAAGATGAAAAATAAGATTCCGAAAATCAATTCACGATATTAGATTATGGCTGTCAAGAACATTTTCACCTTTCGAATCCCGCAAGTCCTTATTTGATTTCTCGTTGCGAATTTCATTTCTTTCTACATTCTGATTTGAAATCAGAATAATTGGTATCTCAGAGAGAAATCGTCTTGATCAATCTCTTATTCTGAATTATCTCTTTTCCATTCTTAAATTTAAAATCAATACCGTAGTACTTTTGAAAATTACTAATATTTTTCGACTTGCATACTCTCGCCATTCAGTACCTATAAAAGTCATAATATTAAGTCTCTTTTAAGATTGAACCAAACGTAAGATAAAATATTGTATTATCTTCAAGGAGAGAGATATTGATATATTGTATTATATCTTTGAGGAGGAGAATGAGACACCCATTCACATACTCCTTGACTGTCCCGCTCTACTCTAACAGAGCAGGAACAGGCACCTTGGTCGCCAAGAATACTCATCCACAGAGGAAATTCGTGGCACCAACCCCAACCACATCGTTCAATTTATGAGCAGTATTGGGCTGGGGATGATACTGATGATGCGAAGGAGTCACAATAGATCCTTATGGGTCGCAGTGAGTAGTGACGTCAGGGCTACAGTGACCTGCCTTCTTTAACAAAAAAAAAATACATCTTCAAAACTTTCACATAATATTTCCATCCCTGGGGATTTTTATGTGAGTTTATTAATTCAACAGCATTTTTGATTGGTTAATTGAAGTTAGCCAATAGTGCAAGCGAATAGATAAATTACTGTAAAAAAAAAAATACACAGAAACCGGGCGTTAGACACATTTTGTATTGAACTAGCCAACTCCTGTTCTTTATGAAAGCTGGTTGATATTTGTATCAATATCGTTAATGTGTTCAACATTAGTTACTTTACTGTGCATGAAAAGGCGTATTATTTTCAGTGATTCAGCTTGAGTGGTCGTTAATGTGACAATAAGTCGTCTCCGGATGTCGGATGTGCACAAGGCCGCGCGATTTTACGTTTTGTCTACATCTGCTAACGGTAACGTGAGAAAATTGTGCGTCTTATTAGATGTAATCTTATAAGTGTGGATGTTTGTTATTATTTCGTGAAGCCTTTTGAACAGATTTTGATGAAACTGGTGGTATTCTTTTTATACTGCGAAATATGTAAGCCGTTTGTTGGACTTGCGCATACGGCAGTAATAATTATTGTTTGCATTATATTATAACAATTTATCCATGAAATGAGAAGCCGAAATCATCCGATTATGATGAAATGAGAAGCCGAAATCATCCGATTATGAAAGTAGTACTAACGTATAGTAACTAAGTAATCTATGGACTATGGTAAAACGTATAACATGCTAAGTTGCAATTTAGTAATGTTTTTTAAAACGTTATTTATCTTGGATGAATTTTTATCTACTATAATATGTAGTCTTGTTATAAGATACTTGAAGTTTTTCTATTTTATATACCTTTAGCTATCTCTACCTGGATTCACACCACATAGTGAACTCCAATAGGAACAAATCGGTTAGTCGTAGTACTGAATAATCCATTTAGGCCGGCACGGGCCTGGAAATTGGATCTCCATCCCTGATGATGGATGGACGAATCACCGTTATTCACCATTGCAAACGGTCGCAATTTTCGACCTAATGTCTATACGAAAAAGGCTCATAATGCAGGCAATAGTGAAACTAATATACTAAGGGATGGTGCTAAAAAGAGTTTATGCGAATTTGGTATTTTGTAATTCTGAACCAGCCACTTCTAATTTCTATGACAAAATCATGTAGTAAACTAGTAAAGCATAATAATATATGGTGTGATTTTCTGGTTTTTAGTCTATTTTCCTTAGTGTGACTTTTTCTACTGTGTCCTAACGGACCTTATTATAATTTGTATGGCATAAATATTAAATATACTATTACCGTCATGTATGAAGACTATTTGAAAAAAAAAGCGGCCAAGTGCGAGTTGGACTCGCCCATGGAGGGTTCCGCAGCAGCAATAAGGTTTATTTTTATGAAATTAAAATATTTTTGATTTATTTTTATATTTCAGTCGATTTAATGAAATTTAGATTAAGGTTTACTATTTATGACGTATAAAAAAAACTACTGGCTAGATCTCGTTCAAACCAATTTTCGTTGGTAGTTTTTATAGTAATCTACATCATATATTTTTTTTTAGAATTATCATGCCTCTACTTTAGAAATTAGAGGGGGGGGGGGACACACATTTTTCCACTTTGGAAGAGTCTCTCTCGCAAACTATTCAGGTTAGAAAAAAATGATATGAGAAACCTCAATATGATTTTTGGAGACCTATCCATAGATACCCCACACGCATAGGTTAGATGAAATAAAAATTTTTTTGTTTCAGTTGTACCTATGGGGACCCCTAAAATTTTTAATATTTTTTCCATTTTTGCATCAAAATCATAATGCGGTTTACAGACTACATCTGCTTACCAAGTTTCAATAGTATAGCTCTAATAGTTTCGGAGAAAAGTGGCTGTGACATACGGACGGACGGACGGACGGACGGACAGACAGACAGACAGACAGACAGACAGACAGACAGACAGACAGACAGACAGACAGACAGACAGACAGACAGACAGACAGACAGACAGACAGACAGACAGACAGACAGACAGACAGACAGACAGACAGACAGACAGACAGACAGACAGACAGACAGACAGACAGACAGACAGACAGACAGACAGACAGACAGACAGACAGACAGACAGACAGACAGACAGACAGACAGACAGACAGACAGACAGACAGACAGACAGACAGACAGACAGACAGACAGACAGACAGACAGACAGACAGACAGACAGACAGACAGACAGACAGACAGACAGACAGACAGACAGACAGACAGACAGACAGACAGACAGACAGACAGACAGACAGACAGACAGACAGACAGACAGACAGACAGACAGACAGACAGACAGACAGACAGACAGACAGACAGACAGACAGACAGACAGACAGACAGACAGACAGACAGACAGACAGACAGACAGACAGACAGACAGACAGACAGACAGACAGACAGACAGACAGACAGACAGACAGACAGACAGACAGACAGACAGACAGACAGACAGACAGACAGACAGACAGACAGACAGACAGACAGACAGACAGACAGACAGACAGACAGACAGACAGACAGACAGACAGACAGACAGACAGACAGACAGACAGACAGACAGACAGACAGACAGACAGACAGACAGACAGACAGACAGACAGACAGACAGACAGACAGACAGACAGACAGACAGACAGACAGACAGACAGACAGACAGACAGACAGACAGACAGACAGACAGACAGACAGACAGACAGACAGACAGACAGACAGACAGACAGACAGACAGACAGACAGACAGACAGACAGACAGACAGACAGACAGACAGACAGACAGACAGACAGACAGACAGACAGACAGACAGACAGACAGACAGACAGACAGACAGACAGACAGACAGACAGACAGACAGACAGACAGACAGACAGACAGACAGACAGACAGACAGACAGACAGACAGACAGACAGACAGACAGACAGACAGACAGACAGACAGACAGACAGACAGACAGACAGACAGACAGACAGACAGACAGACAGACAGACAGACAGACAGACAGACAGACAGACAGACAGACAGACAGACAGACAGACAGACAGACAGACAGACAGACAGACAGACAGACAGACAGACAGACAGACAGACAGACAGACAGACAGACAGACAGACAGACAGACAGACAGACAGACAGACAGACAGACAGACAGACAGACAGACAGACAGACAGACAGACAGACAGACAGACAGACAGACAGACAGACAGACAGACAGACAGACAGACAGACAGACAGACAGACAGACAGACAGACAGACAGACAGACAGACAGACAGACAGACAGACAGACAGACAGACAGACAGACAGACAGACAGACAGACAGACAGACAGACAGACAGACAGACAGACAGACAGACAGACAGACAGACAGACAGACAGACAGACAGACAGACAGACAGACAGACAGACAGACAGACAGACAGACAGACAGACAGACAGACAGACAGACAGACAGACAGACAGACAGACAGACAGACAGACAGACAGACAGACAGACAGACAGACAGACAGACAGACAGACAGACAGACAGACAGACAGACAGACAGACAGACAGACAGACAGACAGACAGACAGACAGACAGACAGACAGACAGACAGACAGACAGACAGACAGACATGACGAATCTATAAGGGTTCCTTTTTTGCCATTTTGGCTACGGAACCCTAAAAAAGAAGAACACAACGCTAAAACATAATATTATTTTGTCGTGCCAAATAATACTATGTTGGCAAAGAAAACGGGAAGAATCCGACAAGACTGATCGCAGACCGATCTGACCGGACTCGCAGTTCCGCGTATGCATGAGTCCGGTCAGGTCAGCCTGCAATCAGACCGGATCGATCGGCCTTCCGGAAAATTGAAAAAATATCGCTACGAAAGTTGGCTATTACTTTCATACAATAAATCCGGCTTTTCCGGCGAAACCGGCAATCGCATTAAAATCAACGTACGGACATAATAGTCGAATAGATCTGATCCGATTAGCCGGATCAGATGTCGGTATTGCCAATCAGGATTACAGACTCGCTATTAATTGTTTATTGTTCTTTAATATATTTCTAACTCTGGAAAATATATTCTCTAATTATAACATTCTTCAGTATCGAACTGTCACCAGCAGTATTTCCGGACCAATACAATCTGCAAACCTTTAAGAAGAACGTAGTCCCTCTTAAATAGCCGGCAATGCACCTGCAGCTCTTTTGATGTTGCGAGTGTCCATGGGCAACAGTTGTTGCTTTCCATCAGCTGACCTGTTTGCTCATTTGCCCCCTTATTTTATAAAATAAAAAATAATCCTAACCAATCGCCATAAAATTTTAGACTTTTGACTTTTGACAGTATGCCCCATATATGCTCCGTATATGCCCATAAGGGCCGCCACCCTTATGGGCATATACGGAGCATATATGGGGCATACTGCGGGAAAGGACATGGTTCCTTTAGCAAAAAGATACTAGGTAAGTGAATCTTGTCAAGTGCACAACTATTACACTTGTAAAATTTAAACTGGTCAAGTGTTACTTGTTTACACTTGTCGAGTCCAAAAGATGTTTTAAGGGTCCGAGGGATCGCGGGGCCTCGGTCAGGGCCCCGAGGGGTCGCGGGGCCTCGGTCCAGGGCCCCGAAGGGTCCGAGGCCCCCGGGATGGTGGATTAGCGCCGTGTTATTGTCTCGCCCTACCTCGCCCTTTTTACGGCTTGACGCTTCACTAATTTGGCCTTTTATTATTTTTTAACCTAAATACACTTTGTTTTAGGGTGGCTTACTTTGTACAAGTGTTTGATTATTTTTTATAAAACTGTGGCGTTAACAACAAAAATTTATTTGAAGTATTAATGAGAAATCAGACAAAAATTATAGAAATAAGAATTAAATTAGATGATCGCGCGGGAACCGTACATTTTTTCCGGGATAAAAAGTATCCTATGTCCTATCCCGGGACTCAGAAAGTAACCCCATACTAAATATGGATATGGATAAGCCAACACTGTCAAAACGTTACCATATTAATAATGCTCAATCACTATTAAGTTTAAAGTAAGTACAAAGTCCTCTAGAAATTGTGAAAATTTTTCAGCCATAAAAGTTATGAACTTATGAGGTAGAATTTTTTAGCATTCCCCTTATGTCTATCTTTTTACGACAAAAACGTCTGTTATATTATAATCTACCACTAGAAACTAGAAGACCAGCTTGGCAAGAATCAAAAATTAATTAGTAATGTAACTACATACTATAAATTACTTATAATTATAGCAGTTACAAAACTATCAGTTATAATAATAATTGTTATTACAAGAAATTTTGCAATTTCGAAATCAATTATTTTAATAAATGTTAAAAAAATCCAATCAAGATCAGAACAATTTTCATGAAAAGTTTTCCGGGATGCGGAAAAAAAAGAAATGCGCTCATCGCGAGAGAAATTGAAAATTAATATTTCACTTGCATTCTGCTTCGGCGCTTTAAGTACAGTCAGTCGCAAAAACATATCGAAAATGTTTAATAAAGGCATATGTTTTATTTTAGCTATATCTACAGGTTGTAACGAAACAAAATGATAAGTGACTTTTGTCACACCCCATATACTAACTGGGTTGTAACCGTAATTTTTTTCGGGATAAATCCTATTTGCTTTATCAATCAATTGAATTCAGAATCAGAATTAAAGCAAAATTGTCACGTCAATGAAAATAATACAGAATAATATCCTTCCTCACATTATACGTATTTGCAATAATTATATTTGGACATCGTCATAAAACCACTGTTTAATTTAGTAGTATGTTTGTTTTTGAACAAATTAACCTCTTAATAATTTTTTCGTTGTTGTACTTTTAAAACTATTTTACATAGAGCGCTCTACATTCTATCTCAGTAATAAACCATGTTAAGTATTTAATTTTTATGCCACCTAAATAGCCATTTCAATAAAAACTTTTTTGTTGCACTTATTTAAGTAGTCAAGTGTACTATAACATTAAGCATGAGTATTTCGAGTACTTTTGGCGTTAAGAATTATTATCGATGCAGCCTTTGACCAATCAACTCTACATAATCACCATATTACCTCCTTTTGGTAGAGACAATTGAATTTATGGATAATTTCTACCGACTGCCAAAAATGAGGAGGATATAAAAGAGTAAAATTAAGGAGGTAGAGCAATAATTATGGTGGACAGTGGAATAGTAATTTAGATTTACTATGGATGATTATTTATTATTATAAATACAGGGTGCAACATGAGAAAGTGACAAATACTTTAGGATTTGTATGAGTCCCCTGTATAGGGTTCACTGTGAAAGTAGCAGCGCACTGAAAGATTATTTTTTTTCAATAGAAAAACGAAAAAAATGTTTCTTATTCAGCGCTGCTAATTCCACTGCGCACTATATGCAGGGACTCATACAAACCATATCTTAAGTATTATCTTTGTTTAGTTGCAACTTACACCCTGTAATATATTATGATAGTCACAATAGTGCATTATATTTTTATACTAATTATCCATTGTAAAATTATTATTTCAGCACAGTTGCAATGATGATGAATTATTGATGAAAAGATAAAGACGGATGGACGGACTCTCATAAATTACCTAAGTCAAGAAACTTTTTACGGTCAAATCGGCAATAGGCTTTTATGAAAGTAATTATGATATTTGCATTGATAATAATTAATAATTATTAATAACTAATATGACGTACCTACGCAACTCCTTGCCAATATTCGTTTAACGCGCGGGTGCCGTACATTTTACCGGGATAAAAAGTATATTATCCTATGTTTTCTCCCGGGATTTAAAGTATCTTTCACATTTTCGCATTTATATTATGAGTTTGGAAGTACGAATTATTATTGACACGCAGTTTCGATTTTCAAGTATTGGGTACCTCCTCGTCTTATGTACCTGGGGAACAGGTGCGAATTATTAATTGTTTTAAATGTGTTTTAATTTTTTATGTCCATACTAATATTATAAATGTGAAAGTATGTCCGTCTGTCTGTCTGTTACCCCTTCACGCTTAAACCGCTGCACTGATATTAGGATACTTTTTAACCCGAAAAAATGCACGGTTCCCGCGCGATTAACGAATTATGGCCCAACGGAGTTGCGGGCGTCATCTCGTAGATTTAATATCGACAACAATAACAGTAGACTTAATACTGTCAATATGTGTGTATGTTATTACAAAGTAATAAAATAATGATTTCTTAAGGTAGGTATAATTATATACCTTAATCGGAAAGGGTAGAACTTTGAGCAAAGACGTTTAAAAGCCGTTTGAACGGTATTCGGTGATTAATCAATCTCTCTCTACTCTCTTTAAAAAGCTGGAAATGGAATAGTTGAAGTCCAAATTGTCAATAGACATTCAGAAATCAAAATACTTACGTACTCCAGAAGTAGGTACTTAACCATAATATTTAATTAGCTTCATAACTCTATTAACCAACATATTACAACCGACATAGATACAAATTATAAACTTCAAATATCGCAATAATTATAATTATTAGAAAATATTTTTCAAAACATTCTCACTTCATTATAATTATAATAATATTATACTTTTATTTACAGGCTAAATTATGTCCCAGACAACTATAATATATTTTTTAGATAAATTACGGGAATACCTAAGTGATCTTTTGGGAACATTTTCTTACACTTTTAATAATTATTTTAAAAAATTACAACATTGGTAAGGCGCCTATTGGATTTTACTGGTTTAGTTTATATTTTCATGTATTGTCAACTATATACATACAAACATATTTACAAACACAAAACTTTGAAAATGTTTCTTCAAGTCCTTGCTACAAAAAAATCTTAAATGGTATCTGACTTGTTCTTATCCCCAAAAGAAGAAAATAAAAAAAATAAAAAATTTCTAGTACTTTTTTTCAGACGTTGCCTAAAGACTAATAAATATTTTCACCAACCTTTGGGTGTGACAACTCTAAAAGCGCTGTTGGAGACTGGCCTGGGCTCCTGTCCCGGTGAGCTGCCGCCGCTCCGCACCATGGAAAAGTCCAGGGGCATCGGAGGCATCGCACTAACTTCCATTTTAAACCAACAACATAACCTTAATAAAAAAAAAGTTCGAATTTCTTCCGCCGAATTTGGAACTCGAATTTGAATTTTTCGAATTTCGAATATAGTCGCGGAGCGTGCGACCGACGCGGGCCACTCGGGTCTATTAAGGCAGCCGCACACTCCGCTCGACTGCCGGCGGCTTTTTGTTCGCTAAAGCCGAAAATCTGTAGGGCGCACATAGAGATTTGAACCTTATCGGCGCAGTGGGCGGGGCGTGACAGGCGCCGCCCCCCGCGCGCGTGACAATCGCTTTGTATAGGTAACACAATCATTCCTGATAGATCTCATTGTTCCGTTGCACTTAGTCTTTCATATTTTCGCTACTGAACTGATAAATTAGTCAACTTTTAGAAGTTTTAAGAAAAATGTAGAGTTTGGAAAAATGAATTTTGAAACATTGTGCAATAATTTAAAATTTATTTAAGTAATATTATATTATGTAATAAATAATAATATTAAGATAACATTATATACTACCTATTAAAAGTATATACCTACTTATTAAGAATTATTCATTTGTAAAGACTTGTAATTGGTTTTAAATTGTAAACTTATCTTATTATTATTTTAACTTTAAATGAATTGTAAGTCTTCCTTACCAATAAAATAAAAAATATTATAATAAAATAATTATTAAGAGTGGGTTGCATCGGCTTACTTTAACTATAACTTTAACTCTAACCATAACAAAATGTGAAATGAACCGTCAAATCCGTAGCAAAAATCGCCATATTTGATGATAACCTTAACCTTAACTTTAACTACGCTTCTGGTGCAATTCACCCTTAGAAATTAATTAATAGTCAAATTAAACCTTAATCCTTATAATAATAAATAATATTATTGTTTGCAGATTACACAACTATTAAAGTAAGTTTTTAGGGTTCTGTACCCAAAGGGTAAAAACGGGACCCTATTACTGAGACTTCGATGTCTGTTCGTCTGTCCGTCTGTCCGTTTGTCCGTCGGTCTCCATGCTGTAACTCAAGAACCGCTATAGCTAGACTTCTGAAATTTTTACAGATTGTGTATTTCTATTGCCGCTATAACAACAAGTACTGAAAACCTAATAAAATTAATATTTAAGGGGGGCTCCCATACAACAAACGTGATTTTTTTAGGTTTTTTCGCTCGTAATAAATAATGGTAACAGCTAGGCACTTGAAATTTTCACAAAATCCTTAGTTATATTTGTACTTTAATAATTAATAATAAAAATTCAATTAAGTAAATATTTAAAGGGGGCTCCCATACAAGAAACACATTTTTTTGCATACTTTCGCTCTATACCGGTAGGTACGGAACCCTTCGTGCGTGAGTCCGACTCGCACTTGGCCGATTATTAAAACGGTTGTCTCTATTGACTTTTTTAAGTTTGAAACTGATACAGTTTTTGATGAAACGTAAGACCCCACTTAAAAATCGTCATTTTTGCATCTACTTTTTCAAAGCCAAGAAACGTGTTGATAGTTATATATTTACTGCTAGGTCTATTTTCATCATAATTTTGATCTACAGATGAGTAATTTACCAGGCATTAAGCGTGGGCAACACTGACACGCTGGTATTAAGGGTGGGTCACACTGCCACGCGCCGCCATTTAAAACAATGAACGCCTCAATTTTTCACCGGCAGGCTCGCCGGGACACCCGCTAATCCAGCAGCCTTATTCTGGAACGTGGAAATTATGAATACCACAACAAAATCGCATTTTGTTGCGATATATATTTTGGTATATGTACCAAGTTTGGCTTTGATATCTACCACAACTAAAACAAAAAAAATAATGAATGTTCTTAATTTCAATCCTTTTTTTTACTATCTAGTAAAAAAAAAGATTTTAGCAGTTGGTATCTACCAACTGCTAAAATATTATCTGATAGCTCATTTTTTGGCAAGACAGATTGGTGAGTGGTGGCTGTAAAATTTGGTTATTTGCAGTTTGTTGACGCGTGCGCTAAATCCACTAATGTATAGGTACCAGTATAGGTAGGTACGCGTGTATCAGTTTCCCTTTTAGTCGTGAATTGCGTTTAACCTATCAAGCCCCATAAGCTCACCGGTGAGCAAGACACAATAGAATAACAATAAATTTCCAAGAACCCACGATCGAAGGATTAATTGTCACCAAGTAGCTGAGGCTTTCCTGCATAACCCAGTAACAATAAAAGAAATAGGAACAAAAGTAAAACAAAAGTATGTTACATCATTTTTTTCTAACCTGAATAGTTTGCGAGAGAGACTCTTCCAAAGTGGTAAAATGTGTGTCCCCCCCCCTCTAATTTCTAAAGTAGGGGCACGATAATTCTAAGAAAAATATATGATGTAGATTACTATAAAAACTACCAACGATAATTGGTTTGGACGAGATCTAGCCAGTAGTTTTTTTTATACGTCATAAATGGTAAACCTTAATCTAAATTTCATTAAATCGACTCAAATATAAAATTATTTCTGCTACGGAACCCTTCATGGGCGAGTCCAACTCGCACTTGGCGGCTTTTTTATATTATAAAAAAGAAAAATAATAGCCGGACCGCGTCCACCCCATCGTGTGGGTTGTCGTTGGAAATATATTTTTTTAATATTATGAGTATATTCCAAGATCATTTTCCGATTTAGGGACACATTTGTGAAATATGAAGTTTTAAAGTGGAAAAAATCGTTTTAGAGTTGGAACCCTACGGAGCCCTATATTGCGCGTGGCCCGACACGCTATTGGCCGGTTTTTTATTTAATATTCTATTTTCCCGGCGTCTCACACCGCCAACTGCAACATGACGAGGACTGAAGTCGACTTTTTCTAGGATTTTAACAAATTAACTTTTTTATAAAAAAAAAACGTTTATATAAAAAATCCAGAATAAGTACGTTTGCTTTGCGAAAACTAATTACACCCGCCTCGCGCCTCGCAATGATAAAGCAAAGCCGTCGTATACGATATTTTTATTCCGAACAAAATGAAATTCTCGCACTGTAAAACCCATTCAAAAATCAACTTTCTATGCACTGAATAGAGGCTAAAATGGCCCATCATAGTACGGTCCACCGACAGAATGGCGGAAAAATTTTTAGTGGGTACTCAGCATAAAATAATCCCAGCATAATCTCGGGACGAATCCCATTACTCCGATCCTGGGATTGTGAGCTCGTATGTAAATCGTCATCGTAATTCCGCTCGCCGATTTGTTTCGATTTTAACGATCGTAAATATTACGTGGACTGAATTAATGTGAATCAGAATAAACATTTTGAGAAGACTTCTGTCAAAAAAGTGAAGAAATTAAAAAGTGGCAACATCGTAGTGTCATCCCTTTTTTTATTGATTTGAAAGGGATGTGATTTGATTTGAACTTTGGAATCACACAAAGAAGATCATCCCATATTATAACTTTTTAAAATCATAACTAAGGTATAAGTATGATCTAAATTCTAAAATGTAGCCGTCACGTAGTACAAAATCTCATAATATGTCACAGATTTTTTAAAAACGTTCTAAGTGTTCATTTTAGACTTGAACGAAATCGAAGTCAAAAATATTATTATAACAGGAAGTTTTTCTGATTTAATTAAAAGTTTTTTAGTAGTAAAATAATTATAAATATTTGTTTCCTCATAATTTGAACATAGAAAGTCACATAATTGCTTTCAGTATGTTATTGCATCGTCGGCTTACAAAAACTTCCAGTGTTCGGCTATATCTTAGCAATATTTGAAATTGATCTACTCAATACTCATTTAGAACCTAGCCTTCTTAATATTTTGTACAAAATTGTAAATAATGCCTTTGAATTCATAAGATTTTCAGAAGATTTTAATTTTCTCATCGCCAAATGTTTCGTACAATTTCAGAAGGTAAAATAATAAGTGAGCTACTGAAATAAGTATGTAAAATAGCGCTCACTCGGGCCGGCGTAAACGGAGCTTCACACCGCGGCGATTATATTCAGTTAATTAATACAAAACATTACCAGTGTGGCCCCGGAGTTAGCGATAACACATAAGGCCCACTTGCGCCAATCTGGGTTAAAGTTAACTCTGAGTTAAACATCATGTCATCTCTATCACTGACTTGGTGAGTGACAGATATGACATGATGTTTAACTCAGAGTTAACTTTAACCCAGATTGGCGCAAGTGGGCCTAAGGCTACAAATTACAATAGCTATGTCCACATTGTGCGCTTTCATCTTCAATTTTCATAATCTTTTGACATTTCGAATGTCAAAAGATTATGAAAATTGCGCCGACTATCTACTCTTTCTCGATCTTACGAATTGTCGCTGGTCGCATGGTCTGGCGCGAGCTTAACATTTTTTATAAAACAAAAAACATGAAGCCGCAAAATAATAATTTTTACAAGTCATTCACGAACCATCTCAATGTGTTACTTTGATAACAAGAGAAAAGTTTTATTAAATAGTGCTTACTTTGAATATACTCTTCTCTTCAATTTCCTGGCCCCACAATAATTACAAAGGCTTACCAGTAAGCGGGTAGTTATCAAAAATCATTTGCGCGCCGTTCGCCGGTAACAGACTTACTCCTACAATATTTACTTTTAATTCTCATTCAAACGATTCCTTTGTTTGAATTTTAAGCAGCAGGGCTACGGCTTTATTGCTTCCGAATGATATCATTTTCTTTTATATTTTCATGTTTTCCTTTACTGTGTTTTTGATAATGAAAAAAACTGCCTTTTGGGTTTATAATTTTTGATGTTGTAGTAATTAGATGACGAAACATGGTGCATTCTTTATTTTCTAACTTAATACGTTCGGCTTAGGAGGTTTTCTTTCAGGAGTTTTTTTTTCACTAGCGCTTTTAAAATACCTCAGAAAACGAATAAAAGACATCTAGGTACCTACCTACTTGATTATTTCAATAAAGTTCTAAAAGATTTCTCGTTCAATAAGGTAATCATAATATTATTAGAAGATTGTGTAGTGTGCTAGAAAATATAATCTGTGGCATTTGATAGAAATCGAATCTATAGACCCACCTTAAATATTAATCATATTAAAATTTTATTACAATTTCTTAATCACAATTAAAAATAAAACCTTACCTGCGGTACGAAAATAACACTTCAAAAACGGGATGAAAATCGAGCCAACCCTTGCGGTATTTACCGGGCAAAATTAGAGTTAAAATAAATACGGGCGCCCGAGACCATTTGCATCTAGATGTGACATTAGACCCCCCAGGGGTACTGAGGGGTTAAAGCAGGGGTTGAAGGGGGGTTATCTTTGAGTAACGACTGACCGCGGGTCAAATTAGAGGAGAACTTTGTACGGGAATCGTCTATTTTGTATGTTTTGTGTTTCGTTCGTTGGGATAATTTTGCCTTGAAATAAAATTAGAAATAATTGTTTAAACACTATTCTGGAGCTGAAGTTAACTAAAGTAAAGTACTATATAGTAATATTATGGTTGATTTTTTAGGGTTCCGTACCCAAAGGGTGAAAACGGGACCCTATTCATGAGACTTCGTTGTCGTCCGTCTGTCTGTCTCCAGGCTGTATCTCAAGAACCGCTATAGCTAGAGTTCTGAAATTTTCACAGATTATGTATATCTGTTGCCGCTATAACAACAAATACTAAAAACGAAATAAAGTTAATATTTAAAGGGGGCTCTTATACAACAAACGTGATTTTTTTGGCCTTTTTTGCTCGATATCCATTATGGCAACAGGTAGGCACTTGATATTTTCACAAAGGCCTAAATTATATGTCTTTTTCAATATTTAAGAATAATAATAAAATAAAATAAAAAGTAAAGTGTACATTATTTAGTAATTTAAGGGTAATACAAAAAACAAAATTTTTGGCCTATTTTTACTCTATAACGGTACAGAACCCTTCGTGGGCGAGTCCCACTCGCACTTGGCCGATTTTTTAATTTCCTATGAAGCATTAGGTACTCTATAAAACAGATGAAAGAAATAAAGTACTGTTAAGTTTGCGTTTTTATTTTATTTTCACTGCTACTTTTCAACCAAAAGGTACAGTAATATAAATAACAACTTTTTTTTTAAATAGATAGCTGATCTATACATATAAATAGATGATATATCATATTATCATATTTCGCCATATACTCAAATCTACTAAACTTTAATACTTAAACTTTTAACCTGCTCCAAACGCCTGAAAGTCCCAACTTAAATTGTCAAGAAAATGTGTTTAGACCTTCAAAGACGAAGTTAACTAGTCTAGATGGTGTGGATAGCCTAGCCACTTACGGGGTCAATGACCCGTGACATATGACAGACTTCCTGCCGACTATCTGTCTGAATATTTTTTGTGTCATTAATAACACTGAAGGGTGCTCCCATGCAAAGTTATGTTGTAATAAGTATTTTAGGCACAGCATTAAAATAATAATCATCAGCAAACGTTGTATTCTGTACAATGTGAGGCTGATTTCCATCGTGAAATTCGGCAACATTTTGATGCCAACATGATGATGATGAATCCATACTTCCATATTTATACTTACTAATATTATAAATGCGAAAGTCTGTCTGTCAGTCTGTCTTTCTGTCTGTCTGTCTGTCTGTTACCTCTTCACGCCCCAACCGCTGAACCGATTTAGCTGAAATTTGGCATGGAGATACTTTAGGTCCCGGGAAAGGATATAGGATACTTTTTATCCCGAAAAACTGTACGGTTCCCACGCGATAAACGAATTTTGACGCAACGGAGTTGCGGGAGTCATCTAGTTTTAGGATATTTTTTGTTATGGAAACTAAGTATCGTTACTTCAAATTCTCAACATAGACAAAGCCCTGATTTTCTTACATTTTCGAAGTAAAAAAGTTCGAGAAGTGTCACCCGCAACAACGGAGCATAGCCGGAGTTAGGTAAGCATTTTCCTCTTCATTCTCCATCTCCTAGAATGAGGTAAGATAACATTTTTTAACACTACAACACCTTATTAGCATTGCCTAACCTCTGTCCTTCCTGTCAGCTCTCACAGTATTCCATCATTGATGAGGACGATGATCCTGTTTCTGAAGGAACTGATGATTTCCATCATGACTAGTTGACGCCTGGTTGCGCCCGTAATTCGTTTATCGCGTACCGTAAATTGTTTCGGAATAAAAAGTATCTGTCCTTTCCCGGGTCTCAATGTATCTACAAACCAAATTTCAACATAATCGGTTCAGCGTTTTGGGCGTGAAATAGACAGGCAGACAGAGATACTTTCGCATTTATAATATTAGTAGAGAAGCAGGGATATTAGCATTGCCTCTGTCCTTCCTGTCAGCCCTCACAGTCTCCATCTTGATGAAGACGATGATCCTGTTTCTCAAGGAACTGATGATTTATATCAGGATTTCAATTAATGAAATCCCGTCGTCTGCGGCCCGGTCACACATCTGCTGCGAAAACATTTAATTCATAAATTCGCATTGCATAATGTCCGTTGGAACTTGGAGCACATGTCGCGATATCGCGTCGTCGTTTTGTTAACACGTGTAGGACTGGAACTGAACTATGAGTTATGGTCTGGAGGTTGAGAAAGGAAGACCATGATGTTAACCACGGAAATCGATGTAGCCAGAAGGTTTGGTGTAATAAAAAAATGTTTTATTTCTCAATAAAGAATCAAATGTTTTTAAACTTGTCTACTTGTTGACCTACCATGATTTTGGGAACTCATCGAGAAGATCCAGCTTAATTAGGTCTAGTAAGGGCTTATAAACAAGGCCTTTGCATCCGTTGTGGATTTATACAGTATTTTCAGAGTGTAGTAACCACTCTTCAAATACTGTAGTGCCTGGGACAAGATTTTTAAATAACCGTATGGTTGCCCAAGCACATACGGCATTCTCGCAACATAGTCGGCCTAGTCCAGAGGAAAGAATTACTAGTCAATACGTTTGGTACCCACAATGTGCAGGTTTCCTCACGATGTTTTCCTTCACCGTATTCATTTGTCCGTATTATGTACTTGAGATCAGAAAATGTCTCATTGGTACACGCCTCCACCCGGGATCGAACCTGCACCCTCAAGGAGTGCGAACCAAACGTCTACTATTATAATCACCCTTACTATCTTTTTAGGTACTTTTGTAGGCCATATTGTGTACCTTGAAATCCGTTATTTACCCTACTAAATTAACACAAGTTTCTACATTCATACTCAATATTATCTTCGATCACAATACTGATCATCATCACAAATAGAGCTTCCCAGGACATTAAAATAGTCCATAACAACCACATGTGGTGGATCACACGCGAATTAGCACTATGATTTCATTCATTACATTTGTCTCAAGTCGTTAAGTAATGTACGGCAAAAAATATGCCACCGGCCACCGGAAGACAGAAGAACTTTAACCCTTCGCTCATTGTGATGAATATAATACGTGTGAATTGTCATGGGGTATATTTAGCTACGTCCCAGTACAAAATAAAGCAATATGCAGAAAAGCGAATGAATTATGACGGTGATAGTCTTAAGTTTTTTTTACTAAATGGCAATGGCAATAACTTTTGATGTAACAAAAATCACCTATAACCTGCCTTCGATAAAGCACGATCCTTTACAACCTAAAATAGTAACTCTGGGTTCTAAGTATTTCCTTATTTTTCGCAGAAATAAAAATTTACAACCGTAATTATTTGTAAGCGTACCTCCGAAACCGGGTAATGTATATGACGTTTAGAATTTATAAAACACTCATGTCGGGATTATTGTCATAAAGAGGTCCGTAACGACCCCTGAGGAACGCCGCAGTAAGCTCCCGTTTATTGTGCTCCGTCGCGGGAACTAACTCTCGTACCGCAGATATTATAACAAATTAGAAGAATTACAAACGTATACATTATAAAAAACTTTCTTCTTAAGGCTATGTAACAGTTAATAACTGCTAACATTATTTATGTATTTATTTATCAATACAAACAATGAAAAAGAAATTATTAAGCACTAACAAAAAATTCACGTAGGTTTAATGACGTAGTACTAGTTATTTATAGTTTATATTATTATTTATATATCGCTGTAGCTCCTTACTTGACTTGAAAGTTCTAGGAACGACACAGACACACGTGGTGGCGGTGGCAGTACAAACAACTGATCGCTGCCGCCACCGCCACCGCTGCCCGCGTCTGTCTGGGAGACGTTTGGAGCCACAGCGATATTAATAATATGTAAGGATCCATTATGTTTTGTAACTTTGAAATTAAAGATATTATGTTGGTGTAGAAATTATCTAAATTAAAAAGTAATAAAGTCACTAAAAGTATTATAATTAAAAGTATTTAATATTAATTTTAATCTCTACACACGTGCGCTTATGATGATTCAACAAAAATAAACAAAGCGTATTCAGTTGCAATAAAATATCAACCGTGTCGAATCGACGAAATCCCACCGATTTATAAGTAAGAGAACATCAAAGTAATAATAACAAAGTAACCCTAAAACATAATGAGACGGCACACGCAAGTGCTGCCGTTCGCAGGGTCCCGTAGCAATTTTGGGGATCTCATAAATATGTATAAGGCGGTACTCTTCTTTTCCTTTACTTATCAATTACCGGGTCGTTTAGGCCCGTGGTGCCTCCGGGCGGAAGATATGCCGACGCGCCGCAAGGGTTAATACGACATGATGGTTTAAGCCTTGTTTATATGTATGTTACATAGAGGACAATGTATGTTTTGACTAGGAAGGACATTTGATTGATTGCCGAGTTGAAAAAAATGTAATTAGTTAACTTGGTGTTCTATATTATAAAAAGTAGTCCATTCATTATTCTAATTTCGTGAATTGAATCAGGCGTTACGGCGGAAGTCCTCATAATTCGTTAATATTTTTTTTTGTTCTGAATGAGGAATATATTTTTATAACTTTAGTCACTGCTGTTTGCCCTTTTATTAGCAGTCTAGTTAGTATTGCTAGTACCTATCACAAGTCTAGTAAATGTGCTCAACATTAAGAGTACCTATTGCCATCAAAATTATTATAATCTATACATAATTTTAATAAAACTGTAGAAATAAAAATTCTGTACATTAAAGATATTCAAAAAATAATAAGCAGGGGATGTTACTATATCGCTATAGAAGGCAAAACTGTGGTTAGTTTTTTGTCTGTCTGTCTGTCTGTATGTTTGTTCCAGCGTCACACGAAAACTACTAATCCGATTTGAATGCGGTTTTCGCAGATATATTTGTCTTCTTCCAACTTAACATCTGGTGTATAAAAAATTTCCCCCCATCCCTCTAAGGGGACAAAAGAGGGGTCAGAATTTGTATCAAACTTTTGTATAATATAATAACACGAAAACTACTTTTCCGATTTGCATACGGTTTTCGCAGATATATTTGTCTGCTTCCAACTTAACATCTGGTGTATAAAATCCCCCCCCCCACCCCTCTTAGGGGTAAGATTTTGTATCAACTGATGAAGTAGAAATACTTTATATGGCAAAACAACGTTTGCCGGGACAGCTAGTTTGTAATAATATTAATTTATACTAGATGACGCCCGCAACTCTGTTGCGCCAAACCTCGTTTATTTCGCGGGAACCATAAATTTTCCGAAGTAAAAAGTATCGTATGTCCTTTCCTGGAATTCAAAGTATCTTTATGCCAAATTTCAACAAAATCATTTAAGTGGTTCGGGCGTGAAAAGGTAACAGATAGACAGACAAACAGAAAGACACTACACACTTTCGCATTTATAAATTTAGCAATAACTAATAAGTAATATAGATTTCGTAATCTAAATAAAACATATTTTTCGGAATACTTAAGCATCAAACTCTAAGTTTTATTTACACAAAACGATCACTCGAAAACTATCAATGCGGTGCCCCCGGCGCTGAGGCCCCATTTTAAACCAAGGGGTGAATTTTATTGCAAAAAATACTCGACAATTTTATCCTGCTGCCCCGGTGTCCCCATGTCCCCGAGGTAGTTTCGATTCCTATTCGATTATTGCAGGGTTAAACATCATTGATATAACCCGGGTTATTGAAGGGTTATTGAATTTTTCACTAATTTGTACGGACCATGTGGCCAGGGACGGGTTAAGATTGTATCGTTTATGATTGTCGGTTGCGATGGTAAAAAATGTTCTGTTGTTTTTAGGGTTCCGTACCCAAAGGGTAAAAACGGGACCCTATTACTGAGACTTCGATGTCTGTCCGTCTGTCTGTCTGTCTCCAGGCTGTATCTCAAGAATCGCTATAGCTAGACTTCTGAAATTTTCACAGATTGTGTATTTCTGATGCCGTTATAGCAACAAATACTAAAAACAAAATAAGGTTAATATTATATATTTCATTTAATATTTGGTAATAAAATTTAAATAAAATAAATAATTAAGGGGGCTCCAATACAAAAAAAACACAATTTTTCTCTACGTTCGCTTGCTATGTCGACTGCTTTCTCATTCCTCAAAAAATTTTAATGATATTCTCAATCGCACAAACAACTTTGTTAATTAGGTAAATTGAGGAAACTTGTGCGTATTACACAGGAAATGGCCAAGTTTCACGTTGTAGAATTATCGTAAATTAATAAAAAAACCGAAAACAATAACCGTAAAAAATCCTCGCCCGCATTAGGCGCAATCTTCGACGGAATCTTTAAATAACGGAATCGGTTTTTAGCAATTTACGTCGGCTGTTTGGGGTCCATCCGACCAATTGTGTGGACAGCCGATGGGAGATAACCGGGTTGCCCGCATGTGCGCACACGCAACGACATAGATCACTTTATAGAATAGAGGAAAACAAGCTGTTAACCACTATACCAGAAATATACTTAAAATACGGTAGGCACAAAAAATTGTGTGAGCGCCATTCTCGCTCAGCCGAAGGATCCTTTTTGCTGGGGGCTAGTGAATTTGTATTTAAATTTTATTATGTGTAGAGCTAATTAGTATCTGTTTGCAAATTGTTAGTAATGAAGTTTATAATTTTGATATAATTTATGAGGCTGGCATTGTCGGTTTCGACACAAGCCTAATAAATAAGAAAGAAATAAAAATTCTTTAGTGCGTAGAAACTTTTACCTATTTCAATAGATGGAGTTTTAAAATTAGAATTACTAAATATTAAATTATTAAATATTAGAATTAGAACAAGGTGCCTAGTGAACTTCTGTTTTAAATATAATTATAGTAGGCACATCATACATTTTATCGAACTGCAGCTCTGTACCTACCTCATCGCGCCATCTTGTAGCGAGTCATAATGAAACGTTTAATTTGGCGTCACCATGCGATCGTATTGAGATTAGCTTGTTAACTTCAGACTGGGTTTGACCTCCTCCCTGAGATTGGGATACATATATAATATCGTCGGATAATTATCAATCTCTCTCTCTTTCTCTTTTTTTTCTAAATCTCACAAGTTTATTTTAGCTGTCGTCATAATTATATTATGTCGTTGCATAATCTCATCCTAGTCTGCTTTCATCCACCATCTTACAATATTGTTTTTGTGCGTGAAAACTTATGCGGCCATCTTCCAAGGTGTTACTTGAGAGACAATAGTTTTACATCCACATCCCAATGCAACCAAGTGCTACAAGATGCTTGGAAATCTGTAACTGTTCTTGGACAGACTAGAAGCTAGACAGAACGCAATAATTCAGGCAAGAATGTCTTGGAAATAAGGGATGAAGATGCGTATGTATGTCAATCTCATTGCCCATTTTTAATTCTCGAACAGTAAACTTTTGGTTTGCAACTTAGTTGAAAGCCTAGCTGCTTCTCTCTCAATCAATCGTCCATTTAAACACAAAACAAATGGCAATTAATTCACAATCAAAAATCCGTTTTCAGGACACTTGGAATCACTTTTAAACTGTCTTCTTGGTCTCAATTAGCGTAATGAAGATCTGTCATTTGAGGGAATCGCTCTATCCCCAATCTGGAATAATTAACAATAATAAGTTAAGTGATAGTAATGACATGCGGGCCGCTGTTTTAACTCTGTTTGCTTTTTTGTTGAACGTGCATTCACCCGTGTACCCGTGACGTAAAAAGTGTATCTTTGTAACTAAAATACATACAGACGAACATGTAACCCACTCTTTTAGTAGCCGGCCAAAAAGTAAAGTAGATTTTGTAAAATTATTACTTAAAAACCTATTTGCTCATACATAAATAACGAAGAATCCTGAAAGCCATTGTCGTGGTCGTTATCCAGTTTTACATACCTACTTACTATTTTACTTAGATGCTATTTTTTAATAGTAAAATATTAACATCACATTTTTACTCAAATCTAAAGAATTTAAGACTCAAAGGCACAACCAATAGGTATCTATCATTATTTTCATCTTTATTGTAGATAAGAAAACTATCATTTACAATTTGCTCTTTTCATTGAGTCATTCATCATTCTAATAGTTATATATTATATAGTATATACATATAGCAGTATAGTTGTTAAATAGCCAATAACGGCTAATTCGTATCGACGTCGGTCCCGCAAAGGCGGCCGCCGGGTAAGCTGAGGACATGTTGTTCCACTGATTAAAGCACAGCTTGGTTCTAATGAGTGACTCATGGCCACGATGCCACTTAGATGACACGACACGATGCGATGTCGAGAACGATTAATGTACAGAAAACTCGATTCAAACCATATTATTGTATAATAAAGTCGTCTCCGTACGTGTTGTCCGCAATTTTATTCCGCAAGGAATTGTCCATTGCGCAGATTCTCTGGACTCGGAGTATCTCTATATCAAACGTTTGTTAAAGAGTTAAGTTTGTTAAGAGGTAGTGTACCTAAGAGTGGAGACCACGCTTAGGTACATTACTGTTAATAATCTATGTCTACGTCTGTTACCTTATTATATCTAACAGACGTAGACAAACACACACTTTCGCATCCATAATAAATAAATAAATAATAAATAAATAAATAAAACTTTATTTCAGACTAATTTTGTCCATAGATTAATATTTAATATTTAAAAAAATAATACTTAATAGTACTTATCTAAGATTCTTTGGATCAAGTCGACGAATTTCTCAGATTCAAATTAGCTTTAATCTATACATATTATAATAAAACTGTAGAAATGAAAATTCTGTACATTAAAGATATTCAAAAAATAATAAGCAGGGGGTGTTACTACATCGCTATAGAAGCCAAAAAGGTGGTTAGTTTATTGTCTGTCTGTCTGTCTGTCTGTCTGTCTGTCTGTCTGTCTGTATGTTTGTTCCAGCATCACACGAAAACTACTGATCCGATTTGAATGCGGTTTTCGCAGATATATTGGTCTTCTTCCAACTTAACATCTGGTGTATAAAAATTTTTCCCCCCACCCCTCTAAGGGGACAAAGGAGGGGGTCAGATTTTTTCAAACTTTTTTCTTTAATACTAAAACTACTGATCCGATTTGCAAACGGCTTTCGCAGATATATTTGTCTTCTATAAACTCAACATCTGGTATATAAAATTTTACCCCCCACCCCTCTAGGGGGACCAAAGAGGGGGTAAGATTTTGTATCAAACTTTTTTCTTTAATGGACTTACTTCATATTATTTACTGTGTTTTCCAACTCAACATTTGGTGTATAACCCCCCCCCCCCCCTTCTTAGGGGACAAAAGAGGGAGAAAGATTTTGGATCAACTGATGAAGTAGAAATACTTTATATGGCAAAACAACGTTTGCCGGGACAGCTAGTTAATAATAATGCGAAAGCCCTCTTAAACAACGATATCCGCTCGAGAGTTTATAAAGATTGATTCCTTTTTTAAAACCCAATAAAGTCAAAAAAGGGCGACAGAATTTTACACAATCAAAACGACCATTAAAAACTAATTAAAACCATTTAAAAAGTAGTTAAGTGTGAATCGCCCACATGATCTATGTTCTCACAGAAGCACATCGTTCTCAATCAGCGACGCGCGGGAGTCGGGGCCGATTTTTATTGTTTTTGTCGTGAGGACTTTTTTAATTTACGGCAACGATTAATTAATTTTACGGTCACTCGATTAAGGTTTATTACAAAAATCGAGGATCTTTTGTGTATAAAGCTGCTACACACTATCACCCATAATGGGTGGACGGTTTTTCAAAAAGAAGAAGTCTTAGGAAAGTTTTTAATGAAAAGTATTAAAACTTTTAAATGTTATTTAAATTTTAAATATGCTTATATCTTGAAGAACTTTTCGTTATAATTTGTTGGAATTTATAACAAATTGTTACAGTATATAGTGTCATAATATTTATTTTCATTGGGAGACTTTGCAGAATGAATCCTGTATATTTCTATGGAACTTTTCTAGCTACTGAAACAACAGTTTCATAAAAAAGCGATTTATTAATGCCTTTACAGTTTTTTATAAGTAACTTAATTATGATTGCATTTGTAAGTTTGCAATTTATGTTAGTTATTTTTAAATTTAAGTTTAATGCAATATTAAAGTGCATATTATTATTATTGTGATTATGCAGTACAAACACTACAAACATTTTTATATAATAATATAATATCTATGGACGCTTCACACCACGTCAATCTGGCCCCGTGGTGAGTACCTGAAGGACTTGTGTTACGGGTGCCAGACAACGGAAATATATTTAATACTTTTATACTATACATATATTTAAGATTTTTATTATATGATAAATATATTTAATACACATCCATGACCCAGGAACTTTGAAAACTTTTCGTCGGCGGGACTCGAACCCGCGACCCCCGGCTTAAGCTGCCAACGTGCTATCCACTGAGCCACAGAGGTCGTCATTGTAATGCTATATCAGTATGTCCTAGCCCTTTATGTAATATTTGTCACGCGTTAGCTGATTGCGTTTAGTATCCGTTAGTTTAGACCTCGTAAAACTGAACCACTGAATACAGTTAAAACGATACTAATTTTATACCATATTAAACTTAATAAAATAAAATATCTCCCTCGTCCTGCTGTTTTATTGAGTATATAAAAATTAAAAGTTAATTTCAGTGTTATATTAATATCGGTCTTTTTACTTCACAAAGTATCACTTAATATTTTGTGGCTTTTGTATGAGTCATATCTACTTGAATCTTGGATCTAAAATTGGGAACAGAGCGGCGCGTCCAACAGTGTATATTTGCAGTAGACAAGAGAAATCTCTTTCTTTACCTCGTAATTTCGTAACCCATTGCTGACAGAAGACTGATATGGAGGTCAAGCGCAGGATTGATTTTTATATGCCTATGCGAAGCCCGAACCTACTGAGTCCAGAGCTAAACTTTAGAACCACGAAGCCACAAAATACTAAAATATGCCACAGAATATGCCACAATGACCCACATCCAGTCCCCCGAGCCTGTCCATTTGCCCCTAATAATGGACTGTTTTTCTTTATATTCGTCGCGTTTTTCAATTCCCAGCGCTCGTCTAATTAATGCGCAACTGACAGCTGACACTTGAATTATTGTCCTTCACGTAGGGTTAAAAAACAAATAAATTGCTTTACTACAACCAAGCACAAACATAGATAACGAAGTTCGTTATGAAACAGGCGCGGTCGCAGGCTGAAATTTTGGGAGAATCACGAATAGTACACGCACTACTTATGTAAGAACAACCTACAAAATAAGACCTAGGTTTTTGGGGGAGGGGTCATTTCCCCTGTGGGCTACAACCACATGATTATTATGTTTATGAAATAAAAATACTTTCATTAGACAATTGAAGCTGATACATAATTTATGGGGAGCATCACGGCGCTACGCAGCGCAATGTAGCTCGGAGATTTACCTAGCTTAGAAATTCTTTCTGTGCAGTAATAATAGTAGAGTTGCATTACTAAAAAATACAGCGTTTCGGTGTCTCAAGATAATGAAGTAAATAAAGTAAAATTACAAATCGTATAATATCGTAATAAGTATTATGTTATTACTTTTGGTCTTGATTGACCACGCAAATTGACGGTACATGGTATTCGGCGCAATATAACATTGTTTTGTATTGATAAATAAAGTATTAAAAAAATATTGATTCTACATTGTAAGCCTGTCGTTTAAACATAATTTAATGTCGTATCCGGAGAGCAAACATCGTAAGCCGTTATACCTGTGATATATAGCCCGTAATAACAGCGCGTGTGACGGGTTGACGGGCCTGACGGCTCACTTTCAAATCGAGGTGTTTGCACAGGGGTAGTTACTAGGCTTAGGTTACATAATGAAAAGTAGTTTAGGTTCCACGATACGATTGTAAGACTACGGTTACATTGGTCAGTACCATATCCGCTTGCTTTGGTAAGCTACGGTGACACTCGTCGGATGCCAAAGGTGATATTAGTACATGATCAAAAATTAAAGATTGTTTTACCCCCTTACTAATTTTAATTTGGATTAAATTTGTACGGGAGACGGGAGCCCTAGAACAAATTTTTTTGTGATTACTAACAAGTTAATTTTTTGTGAGTAGCTACATTTTGATAACTTAAGGCGAACAACATTTTTATTTTCGAAAAATCTCGAAAGTGGTAGCTAACAGAGATAGAAAGCATTTCATATTTTGACTTGATGGTCTTAAAATATTGATTGTTTTATTTGGAGGACAAGGTTACTCTTAAATTATATAACTATTAACCTACCAATATACAAAAAATCAGCTGGTTAGGGTTCCGTTTTAGAGTACAGTAGTCAACCAAGTTTTGTTGATTACAGAATCCATATTTTGGGACCATCAAGTCAAAGTATGAAATCCTTTCTATCTCTGTTAGCTACCACTTTCGGGATTTTTCGAAAATAAAAATGTTGTTCGTCTTATCAAAATGTAGCTACTCACAAAAAATTAGCTTGTTAGTAATCACAAAAAAATTTGTTCTGGGGCTCCCTGTCCATAACCTGTGTCACCCAGAATATTAACATCTTACTATTTGTTAAACTCGGGTAAAAATACACAGTTTAGGGGCTGAATAGACAAAAGATAACTAAACTCTGACATGTGGGCCCTAAATCTAAATAAAATAATAGCCTGCAGGAAACTACTAATACAACCTTATTAATGATAAAAAAAGCTTTTTTAAAACTGGATTCTCACGTGAACAGTCACTGCATTATTAATGTCCGCCGGTGGCGGTATTCATAATAATTAATATGACACGTGCGGGTTACACGCCGTGACGACACGGGGCCAATGAAGCTACTTTAAATGGCTAAATTATGGTTAAATAGTTTCCGGATATAGTGATGTTTTGTTGAATAGTGATGTTATAAATAAAACAATTTTTTATTGACTAAAAATTTTTAACTCCAATCAAGACACTTGACTTGATCGAAAGTTCATAAGACAGAGGAAGGGACGCCGGCGCGGCGTATCTCTTTATACCACTTATATAATAATAATTATTATATTATCTCTTTATACCACGCGGCGAAAATATTATACACCTGATTGTTTCGATTTTACTTCACCAGCACTCCCGGAGTGCAAATTATTGTTTTTAATATTTTAAGCTTTTTTCCATGAGGGCGATACTTTAAGGCTCTACGCAATTCGTAGCGGCGTAGCGTAGTGCTACGCGCTTCGTCTACGAAGTGCTACGGTCTACAAGACAGCAACATAATCTTCAAGCAACTATACCGGATTCTAGGTATTCTGAGGTGAATTTCTCAATTTTGTAGCGCTTTTAAAAAGTTAACCAGTTAATGACTTTTTAAACTACAAACTCCAGTTAAAAATAAAAACTGGACAATAATGGTTTTAATTAAATATGAAATATCTTGAAGCTATACATCTTTAGGTGTTGAGAGTAAAATTATTCTAAATAAGTTTACGTGTTCAGTTTGAGAGTGAAATCCCAAAAACGCGTAACAACAATACGGCCATAAGATTTCCATAACTGAAGTTTCTCTTAAGCTATGCTTTTTATTAAGCACCATACCTACTTTAATAACTTTATCTATTTACAATGTATCGTAACGGCAGCGTGACGGACTAATCACCCCGACGTCTCTATTACCCCAAATTTTGTTTACTTAATAGAATAACGAGCTATAGTAATAAATTGGTAGATTTCCATACTAGATAGCGCTGCGTTTATCATTTAATACCGGAGAGTGCTCAAGGGTGCTCAAAACCAAAACACCATCACATCAAAGGAATTTTAACCGTAACCCCAAGCAATAGAGTCCTTTTTAATTGCGTTAAAAGCAAAACACGTCGCGTACGGAAGTCAAAATTTTTACACCCCCGAAATAATTGATAGGCAATTTTTTACCTTATGCGATGGTGTTACGGGTGTATTGTATTTTTGACAGTTCGCCCATGTTGTCGTCGGTTGTTAAAAGAGTCATCATTGACACATGACATGTTATTAAGTTATGATTAGTGTAATCATCGGTTGTTTTGGGACTAGTTTTGTTAGCAGATTAGGTGAGCCCTTTTATGGCTTGATTTTGGAATATTATAATAATATTATGGTAATTAGAGTAATTCAACCATTTTGTTGCGACATAAATATTATATATTATACAGATTCATTGTTCTATCCAGTTTATTTCCTTTTTAACTATAATTTATTATGTATTTAAGTATATTAATTACAATATTATAATATCACAAAGCACGATGTCAAAAATCCTGTGCAAACACTTTTTATTGAATCTCAATCTATATTCTATATATATAATTATATAAAACTCAAAGGTGACTGACTGACATGGTGATCTATCAACGCACATCCCAAACTACTGGATGGATCGGGCTGAAATTTGGCATGCAGGTAGATGTTATGACGTAGGCATCCGCTAAGAAAGGATTTTGATAAATTCCAACCCCAAGGGGTAAAATACGGGACGAAAATTTGTATAAAATAATACTTCTTAACGCGGGCGAAGCCGCGGGCAAAAGCTCGTTTTAAATAAATTCCTTCTTAAAAGTTAAAACTTTGGAATTTTTGAGAATTTTCATTTTCTAACCTAATTCCTCCACAACAGTTTGAAGCAATTGTTCCGTCTTCTAGTTAACAATTTTTTCCGAAATTTGCTTTACTTTGAGCTCAGTTTGTTTATTAAGAGAAATTACATGGGTCAGAATTTCGACTACAAAACTACTCACTAAGATTCGACGTGCCTTTAACGTGCACAGCAGACTTACTGGACTTCAAAAAAATAGCTCCTAAAAATATATGGGGGTATAAGACCTATTACGAGTGAACGACCTAGAAAATGTACGCGCTATCTGAACAGGGTCGAAAAATTTCGATCTGTGTGTTTCCAAGAACAGTAATTCAATTTAAGAAGAACGTTACCGTGTGTTGAGTTTGTCTGAATACGGCATGGAATGACCTAGTAGTATTTACAAGGTGTGGCGTAGCTCTTGACTCAGAGGTTGTGGGTTCGGTTCCCGCGTTGCCATGTTTGGTTAAAAACATACAGTTCGATCAACTGATTGTCTGATAAGAAAGATGAACCTCGAGTCAGGTGGGCATGTAAAGTTTTTGATTTCTAGCCAGCTGTATCGGTCATCCGTGCCACTGGCTGTGAGGTTTGAAGAAGAATGAGGGCTATTGTTTATTGCGCACACAGTAAGACTCCACAAAATCACTCCTGCGTAGTCTGTTTTTGATGATATCAGAAACTGTCACCTGAACCGGTGTGGGAAGCATTATAATGTGACAATAGCTTACTTATTACTGCCTTCTAGATTCTACTTAATATTCTAATGACCTATCAGACCTTCATAATTTAGTCGGTTCATTAACCGACTAAATTCAAACCCAGACTCTACTGTAACATGGATTGAATACAACTCGACCAAATAACGTAGGTCTGCCATCCGCCTATTATAATAATATTATAATATTATGTAGGTATATGTACTATATTATGACTCTCTAAGGCCCAATTGCGCAGATCTGAGTTAAAGTTAACCCCGGATTAAACGTTATCTCTTTCGTAAAATATATAAAAGATAAAGCATTATTTAACCCGGTATGAACTTTAACCTGGATCTGCGCAAGTGGACCTAATAAGTATAATATTATATAGTATAAGTATGATGTCCTTATGATTCGACCAACCGTGTCGCTACCATAAACAAACTATTTTATACCTATACATAGCAACAAAAATCCTTTTTCTTTTTTCTTCATCAGGCGATACATTCTGTTGAATATCGGCGCGGGCGAGTCGCAGGTGCGTGGTTGGCTCCTGATTTCGCTAATCAATGGCTCCACCTAAGTGATGAGGCCGTTGATAACAAAATACATAGAGACACTGGTTATCCATACTAATATTATAAATGGCAAAAAGTGTCTATCAGCTGTCTGTCTGTCCGTTTCTTCTTTGCGCCCAGACCGGGCGCGAGGCCACTTGGCCACTTGGGCGGTGGCCCACACTGCCCACGCCTTAAGCCGCCTCTGCCAGAGAGTCGGAACTGTTGCAGTGAAGTCCTAGTGAGTCCAAACTGTGATGCTGCTGCACGGGATCCAGTGAGTCGGAGTCCTTCGGTGCGAGGCCGATGCTACGTGCTGACCAGAAGAGATGTGCTCTGCTTGCAGTTGCGGTAGGTGTAGTGAGAAAGCCCGATGATGCCGATGCGGAGTCGCCCACGCCGCGGTACATTGCGGCTAGTGGACGAGGTGCCCGATGAGGCGATGCTGGCTAGCGCGGTGCCGAGGGGAGTGATGATGATGAAGGAGGGGATTCCATATAGGGTCACCTATATGTAATATTCGTGGTAGGTACCGCCACAATATATAATATATTTATATTTAATGTTTATTGCTTAGACGTTTCCAAGCATTACATGGATTTAACCATAATCAATCCTACACCTAGTAACAACCACATCGCTTCCTCATAACACCTACTAATAATACAATCATTTAAATTGATTGTTGTATACCTATGAATTCTGTTATCATACTAATTAGTATAATTTGTGTAGCCTCGCATGATTACTAACGAATATAAAGCTCTGGAGGGATTCTATTTACTAAAGTATAATATTATAACGACATGTCATTATCGAACCAAGGTCATATAGTCGTATAATAATTTTGGTTTAACACTATTGTTTCATAGTACTTAACTAGAACTGTTACGATATAGTTACTGTTAATTTAATAAGGAACAAATCTATGTGTCACGCGAACTACCACACAATAGATAATAAGCTAAGTATTAACACGTACGAACTTTTTTGGCAAGTAGATTCCTTATAGAACTTTATTTTATAATACTCCACCCCTAAGTGTCTAAGCACACTAGGCCGAAGTTACGCGGCGTAAATTCCGCATTATTACGCCCGTAATGTCAAACGCATACAATATACGTGACGGAACGCGACGGAATAGTGTGTCATCGGTAATTTAAAATACATTGCGGGCGTAATCATGCGGAATTTCCGCCGCGTAACTTCGTCCTAGTGTCTTTAGAGTTTAGACACTAGGGGGGTGAAAGTTTAAAAACTGTTTTTAAGCAAAGTTCTAGTTAAATATTTCAAATAGGACCTGTAGGTATAAGTTAAACGTTATTATTAAAAAATATATTATTTACTTCCTGATTAAATTTCTACTCCGAGGTCAAGTCTATACATAAATTAAAAATGATTTTTTATTTTTGTTAGTCTCGCAGCTCGCTAAAACCCCAGAACGACTGAACCGATTTGGCTTATTCTAGGTTTGAAATGTTCGTGGAAGTCCAGGGATGGTTTATATTACAAGGAAAGTAGTATGAAGTTCACCCGCGGATAAGTTAGTATTTTATAATTATATAACGTCTTTCACTGTAAACAGTTTTGTGTACATAAATTATTAAATAAATAAAAACGTTTGGATTTGTCTAGCCACATAATAAGGACAAAAGTTGTTATAGATATACGTCGGTAATAATTAAGTGTGAATCTTTTTATAAGAGGACAAAATGTGCATCTATAACTGAACATCGTTGGTAAAAGAAAGCAATTCCTTAGCGTATGTGTAGCGTCCTCAGCTGCACCCGATCCCAAACAACATTCCCGACAACCGATACTGTAAATCAATTACTTGGTGCACTATACTTGTGATAATTGGAATTTCCTTAAATTCTCTTGTTTTGGGACTCGAGAATCCTTGAATTAGAACTAAGTGATAATAATACTTTAAGGTGTGCAGTTGGTACATCGAGTTCGCTGTAAAGTATCGTATCGTATATAGTGTAAAATATAGTATGTAAAGGAAGAGAAAATGACGTAGGAACAGCAGTTTTCCCTCGATAAGTACCATCGAGGAAATTGATTCCTAGGCAGTTGACGGACCTACGTCATTTGGTCAGCTAATGTCAATTCAATGTCAGCTGTAGTGAGCGAACTCACGGAGCGATTTTCTCCAGCGCACGCGCGCGCTCACGTAATCGGTCGGATGGATTTAACGCGACCAAAGTACTTAGGTCCGCCGTCTGCCTATGTATCAACTTCTCTGATAGTACATACTTATCTATATAGGGACATCCCTATTAATATTATATTTTCTCCTTGGTAACGACTAACGTATTATGAAATTATTGTACAACTTTTTTAGCCAGTTATATTCATAAGAAATACTAGTTTGTTTCCTAAAATTTGAACTATTTCACTGTGAAGACTCGCTGTAGTCGGAGTGTAATTGTCAATCGCCGCTTCCCGGGCGTTTGTTATGATCGCACTAATTGTCACATCCCGGCCTGGGCACTTAGTTCAATCGCATTCGATAGTTTCGACCTTAAAGTTAACTATAAGATATAAGTTAACTATAAGAGCTAGGAATCTGAAGGATCAGGAAAAAGGATACGTCGTTTACGTAAAGCATCGCGTAATGGCGTCAACATCTTTTTATTGTTTTGCGTAATAATTCAGAAACATGTAGTCCAATAATAGTCCTTTAAAATACTTTTCTCAAAGATTATTAAGTAAAACCTAACAAGTTGCAGTGAATAGTTTCTTATTCTTACAGATACTACCTTAAAAATCTTAGCATTTCAAGACCCAGGGGCTCACCCAATCTTGTATGTAAACCGGCTAACATTACGAAAATTCGCATTTCACACATTTTATAAGTTACACGGCAACCTAAAACTGAATTTGACAAAACACATAGGCATTAGGCGCTTGCGTTATATTAAAGGGCAAAGCTCACCATCTAACTTCACTGTCGAACCATCGATTGCAACTTGTCTAAGCCCCCAGTCCCAGTCCGAGGTTCCTCATTACCGCCGGTGACGTCACATGATTGATACGCTAATTGCGGAATGAGCGAGATTATCTCTAAGCAGGATGTTGGCACACATTGTCATTTTTCGGTGCGCCGGATAATATTTTTAGTTACGACGCGGACGATACCAAAATAAAGAGTGATTTTGACATAAAAATACGCGTGGCAATCGAGGATTGCCGTGGTAAAGCTATTCTATAGGACTTTTTATCAACTTATGCGATTATAATTCGCATACGTCTAGTCTAAGTAATAGACGATGCACGACAACGGAGTGGGGGGGTGCTAGGTTTTTTTGCGGGATTTCTTGATACGGTCGCCGCGCTCAAAGCTCGCGATAAAAGCTATGCAAAAGCTTTAAAAAACATTGATGTCGTGCAGAATTAATTTCTTTGATGGTTAGAGTAATTAAATTAATCTTAACGTCAATGTTAGTCATGTTCTATTGACTGGGTTTGTCATAACATTACCAATTTCTGTACCACGACTCACGAGGCTTGTTACAGTTATTTTAAGCTATTATATAGCTTATATCGCGTGCTTTGAGCGCAGCAACCGCATAAGAAATTTCCTAACGAAAAAACCTAACACAGTCTGTCTGTCCGTCTGTCTGTCGGTCTGTCTTTCCGTCTGTCTATCTCCAGGCTGTATCTCAAGAACCGCTATAGCTAGAGTTCTGAAATTTTCACAGATTGTGTATGCCTGTAAGGGGTATGTACAACAAACAACAAACGTGATTTTTTTGGCCTCTTTTTCTCAATTTCAATAATGATAACAGGTAGGCACTTGATGTTTTCTCTAAGGCTTATAATATGTCTACTTCAATATTTAAGAATAATATTAAAATAAAATAAAAAATTAAGGGGGCTCTACAAATTTGGTCTATGTTTGCTCTATAACAGTATGGAACCCTTCGTGCGCGAGTCCGACTCGCACTTGGCCGATTTTATATCGTACTAACTAACCTATCAACTCCCAAGTGACCACATGCGACCGCGATAAAAATAGATAAGCTATTGTGTCTGGTTTTAGCCACAATTTTAGGTTCAAGGTAAGCCTTGTAAGTTGTAGCTTAGAGTTTAGACCATATCAATTCACAATAAGTACCACAAGTTGCAGAAATTATTCAAGAACTGCAGTTCTGGCAGATCTTGGCAGATTGACTATTTCATAGACGTTACAAAGGATGTCCAAACCTACTCGCTACGTGTTGTTGGTGCAAGTCATGTCATTGCAGCCTTTTGAAAGTTATTTCGACAAATGCCTCTCTTTGTGTTTTTTTAAATAGCATTACTACAATGTGTCTGAAAACCAGAAATGTATGCGATTTTACAAAAATCATACAAAACGCGATAGCCACTTAGCATAATAACATTGTGATTTGTGTTATGTCAATTCCCAAAGTTTTCGGAAAGAGACTATTTATTATGAGGATAGAAAATTAAAATGCAATTAAAATATTCTGTTCATAAAACAACTTGCTTAAAATTTACTACGTTTTGCGTCGACTTATAGTAGCTTACTTTAACTCCTTGTTTGTACTATCAGAGAAAGTTATATTATTATAGCTAGCTTTCCCGGCAAACGTTGTTTTGTCATTTAAAGTATATTTTCTACTTCATCAGTTGATACAAAATCTTACCCCCTCTTTTGTCCCCTAAGAGGGGTGGGGGGGAGGGATTTATCAACAGATGTAAAATTGGAAAACACAGTTAATAACATGAAGTAAGTCCAGTAAAGAAAAAAGTTTGATACAAAATCTGACACCCTCTTTGGTCCCCTTAGTGGAGTGGGGGAAAAAAATTTATACACCAGATGTTAAGTTGGAAGAAGACAAATAATATATCTGCGAAAACCGCATTCAAATCGGATCAGTAGTTTTCGTGTGATAGTGGAACAAACATACAGACAGACAGACAAAAATCTAACCACATTTTTGGCTTTTATAGCGATGTAGTGACACCCCCGCTTATTATTTTTTAAATATCTTTATTGTACAGAATTTTCATTTCTACAGTTTTATTATATGTATAGATATAATATCAGAGAACTTAATATTATTATTGTTAAACTTAAACCACAAGCCTAGCCAAAGGCGCTCCGAAACTTAAATTCGAAATCTTTGAGATTCAAATGGCCACAACGATATTAATGCATCGGATGGATTTCAAAGGCGAGCCTTCTCGTACAACAATCTTTAATTCACTGCAATAGAATATGCACTGTATTCCTTAAATTTAAGACTCAATTTTGTTCAGAATTTGGAAGGAATAGGTATATTTAGTTGAACTATAACTGCTTTGATATTTGGCATGAGGAACAGTTTAAAATTTTGTTAATAGTTTTAAAATTTGTGATTGATTGATATTACTCGATCCCATTAAAACTTTCATAGAGCCTTGTAAATTTTCATGTATGCATTGTACTTTGAACGGCCAGTGGCGGGCACTTATTTGATGTATAAACTGGTTTCTTAGAAAAAACTTTAATAAGAACCTGAAAAATTACGATAGAGCAAAACTATCGATCGTAAATAAGTTGCCCAACATTGACTTGACATAACACGGTCAAATAACGTAGGTTCGCCATTTGCCTAGGAATTCATTTCTCTGATAGTACATAACATGCCAAAGAGCTACAGTTGGTACAGTACAGTAATGCCAATCCATGTGCGAGACCATCCACATGAGGCTAAACTTAAAGTCACCCAAACTCAAAGTTTTCACCGCATGCGTTGATATTGTATTCATAAGAATAAACACTTAGGTAATGGAATATCGCACATCCCGGATAAAAACCGGAGGCAAACGGCGCCCCAGGGACACCAGCCGCTCCCGGATTGGACACGCCGAGTGAAACTGAGAATTGCTTTTAAATATATACGAGTCTCGTTGTTTCTGTAAAAGGGTTCCGTAGGTAACATAAGAGTTGGTTAAAGAGTTTTGTGGTAGTACGGATACTATTTGGACGCAGGACACAATTTCGATGCTCTTAGAGTTTAATGCCTGGTTTACACGGTGCGAGTTGACATGCGAGCTGGCTTAGTCAGTTACTGAGGTGCAGCTTGCACCGTGTGACCGCATCATACGAGTTAACTTCATATGCGAGTGGGTCAGTTGCTCGCGTGCGAGTTACTACTTTTTGTTTTCACTCGCCACTTGCCTCCTCCCACCACATATGCAACTCGACTAGGCTATGTCACTGAGACATTACCTATCTACTGCGATGTCAGCAGCTTGCAGGGCGGCGAGTCGAGCGGCTCTCGTGCGAGTATACGTAGGACAGTAGCAGCCTGGGGGGCTATTACGAGCTCTTATATCCAGCTAGTTTACAAGCCAGTTTACAGGCCGTTGCATAGACACGGTTTGTAAACTGGCTGGAAACTGGCTGGATATAAGAGGTCGTAATAGCCCCCCAGCTGTCACTTCAGCTGCTGCTCGTACTGTGTAACCAATCCTTAAGGCTATAGAAATATAAATATTTTACATAAGCTTTAAAACAGTAATAGCATTACAAGTATAGTAAAATATTCACTCACCTACGTGAATGTGGAAAGTATGTGGAAAGTATTTAATTTCAAGGAAACGGCTTTGTTAGTCTGTCTTTGCTGTGCTTAAGGCATTAAAATTCACGAGAGTATAATATCTTGTGTAGAGTTTCTTACCGTGGAAGACAGTTGCGGATTGCCAAGGCTCTGACTTTGACTATGTGCTTTTCACATTTAGGCATTGTTGGTTGACCTCTAGATGAAGCTTACGAAGAATAGGCCACAACCTTAGAGCATTAAACCAGACTGGTTTAATGTTCTAAGGCCACAACTAACCATACCACACAATGTTCACATTGATAGTTCATATTCTATTCTCCATTAATTCTTAAGGTGCCTTTCACATTTACTTTAAAATGAAAATTCTACTGAACTAAGTTAAAATTAAACCAGTCTGAAACACACCGTAACGTATCCCCAGCGCGAAATTTCGGTGCATATGTCCTGCATAAGATTACCATAAACACTGAACACAATTCTGGGTACGATTTGCGAAGATTAAACCCGCCATATTACCATATGTTATATTATTTATCGCGGCACCCTGTGGGATACCTCTGCTTTTGTACTAATGTTGGTTTTGGCTGCTTTTCTGACGATTGCGTGTCCATAGTTTTGGTTAACACAAAAATTATAAAAACTTCATTTCTTTCCTAAAGAGATTACTAGAGGCTACTCATTAACTTTAAATCAGTTCATATCATTTCATCAGATGGATCGAAACATTTTGCTGTAAATACAGGCACCAGCCGCTGAAATAATTGATTTTGCTGCACCTTGTACATGGTCCCAATGGCATTATGATATTGGTGGCAATATATTCAAAACAAAGGCAATAGAGCCATCGAAAAAAACGTCCTTGCACAAGCAATTTTCCTTATGGTTTTAATTAAGCGGCGTCCACTAACCTGCGCCATTTTTGCAGTCCCGCGTCGCTCGTGCAGATTGATTAAAAGTCTATGGTCCATGCTTTATAGCCCGTCCCCATTGTTGACCGGCACGGCATTGGTACATAACGTCGAAGTCAATCAACTGTGTGATCGACATAGGTCGCCGAAGTAACCTAAACTCCTCCAGGATGTCCTTAGCAAATTTTGTGCTGAAAGTGAATATGGCTTTAGAAGGCCAATAAATCGCGAACATGCACACTCACATTTAAATATTACAATATTATAATATTATATATTATCTTCCGATCATATGGGTATGTTGCGTGTCAATGAAGTAGAACGCATTTTCAAAGACCGAATCAAAACTAAACTTTATCAACAACACAAGAAGATACAAAGAATTTAGACTAACTTGCCGTTTTGCCTAGTGTTGGCCTACCATTTCCAAACTTGAATTACTCAAGCTAACGATAATTTTAAAATTATTTTAATTATAATATTATATAATGATGCGCATTATTATAAAGGAATTTGTGACATTAAAGAGATGGAAACTTGTGTAGAATTACGACGCGACGGCTGATGCCACGTCACAACCATTTTCGCTCAGTTTATTCGTGTTTAAAGGTGTCCTAGTAATCATAGTATGAACCATCGGCTTTATTAATTGGTTGATATTGTGCCTAAATCCAATATAGACGTCTATTTCCTGTACAATGGAGCCGCGCTCAACCCTTGTACCACTCAAGTAGCAACTAATTTATGGTTGGCGCGGGCACCGGCTAATTCTGACGGACCAACTTGTTTGTTAGTTTCACCCGAAACTGACGCTGCCTTCGTTTTTTACGTCGGTCTAGACCGAATATGTCAGTTAGGCTTTTGGGCGTTTTTCGGTGGAAAAGTTTCGTTTGGAAAATTAAGGTATCGTGGATTAGACTCAGTAGGCCTACTACGAAACCGTTTTGAGACTCAAACAATCGGACGAGAATGCCGCGTCCCGCTCTAACAACGTCATTTCACGTTTGTTAGAATAGGACGCAACATTCTCGTACGATTGAGTCTCAAAACCGTTTCGTGGTACGGGCCCTGATTAGATTGTTTATATTCCAACCTATTTACTTAGAACCACATAATTAGAATTTAGAATAAAGTATGTCTGGGATTACTTACCAAAACAAGTACGGGGATAAAAATTGTCTCCTTTACAAGGATTTGCGATTGCGGAGATGCGTTTTCAATTCAAAAATGTTGTGAGTAGAAGTAGACGTAGACGACAGACAATTTTGTAGTCCGTATGCTTAGATATTAATAATACAGATCATAGTACAGAAAAATAAAGATTCTGCAGAGCGTTCTGTTGTCTGCAACATATCAGAGACTTTTTTGATGAAATCCTCCATCTAAGCCCGTTTGATATAATTGTTCTGGAACAATGGAGAGTGGAGACACATGACAGGTGTAAGTGTGCTGCTCTCTCTCGGATTGTGACGTGACAGCTTCTGTTGTGGCCATCGATGTGGCGGTTGTGCGTTTTTGTTGAGTGCTCTCTGTAAAGTGTAGGTTGCTACTTGCTAGCGACTCCGTTGACGAAAAAGTAATCACTAATCACACAAATGTTTCACTTTCTTCCAGTAATACACGTAAAAATTTCACCCAGAATCGGTTTTTAATCTTAGTAGTAAGTTTAGGCAAACTAACTCAACTTTTCTATGAAGAAATAAAGTGTGTACTTATTGTTTTTATTGACTTCTTACTACCTGATGTAGACTTAGCATAGCCACAATAGAAATGCGAAACAATAAAAATGCTAAAAGTTTTTGCGGACAAACTGACAGATTTCCTTTGTTAACTTTGTCTTCTTTGCCGTAAGAATAAACCTTAAATGGTGGCCATGCTAAGCTTGCAGCTGTGGCGAAAGAAGATCTACAAGCACACCATGAAGCGTTGATGTCGAGTTCTCTACCAAATAAGCCAAGCATGTGCAATAAACATTATTACAACATTGACTAAAAATATAAGTATTTTCAGTAAGATATTTCACACCCGAGCACTTTTGTGGTACACTTTACGGAAAAACTATCACGCCTATTGATTTGTGCTTTAACATAGGAATTTTTTTTTATAATATGCAGATGCGTTATCATCGGTCAGTCACGGTTTGGTTACTATTAAAATATAAACATTATTACTACGCAGAAAAACGACGCGAGCCCTCACAAAGCTCCGGTTTTAGCTAGTTAATAATAATAATTATATAATGAACAATTCGAGTATATGCACAATTGAGCATTTTAATTTTTAAAGTTCGTCATAACCAATAATTTCACTCTTGAAACTTACAACCAAATCTCAAAGCAATTCATTCCACACCGCAGCCAAAGCGGGAAGCGGCGAAACACTGGTACATTCGCCGCTTCCCGCTCATTCCATGGCCACACACACAAGACGTACGGACAACTATTAAGGTGACCATTTGTCACGTCGTTTGGGTGATGGTCTACAGATGGCGGACCAATCGGCCGAGTGGTCATCACTCATACGCGTCATCTTATCATACGACATACGCGCATTACGCAGTTTCTACCACACTAATGGTAAACACCATTGATTGACATACGTATAATGTTACTAGATGATACCTGCAACTCCTTTGAACTCCTTTGACGACCTCTGTGGCTCAGTTGGTGGGCTGTTGGTAGCTCAAGCCGGGGGACGACTGAATAAAAAGTTTTCAAAGTTCCTGGGTCATGGATTAATTATTAATATGTGTGTCATAATACAATAAAAATCTTAAATATATTTATATATTTCCGTTCTCTGGTACCCGTATGCCGTAACACAAGTCCTTGAGGTACTTACCACGGGACCAGACTGACGTGGTGTGAAGCGTCCACAGACACACTAGGATCCTAGTGTCCTTTCCCGTCTCGCAAAGTATATTCATTAAAATCGTTTCAGCGGCTTAAGCGTGAATAGAATCAGACTAATTCGTATATCTATACAATAATAAACCTATTCCTCTGCAATATTTTTTATTCGTAAGAGGCAGTAAACAGTAAGTTGTACATTATTATTAATTAGGTATTACAAGGTAGATAATTACCGATTGTTATTACTTTTTAGCGATATCTACAAAGTTATCAATCAAAGGAACCGTTAACAGTTTTCTTGGCAGATTTGCTTATAATCACTATTAACCGACGCCGATGTTTTGGCGCGTTGCTGATGTTACAATGAGGACATAGACGGTGGATTCGAAGTAGCTGTCACTCAAGACGAAGCCAGTTTTATTTTTTTCACATGCATAATGAATAATGATACATATATAAAAACCTTAACAAATGATATTGACAGAAAAGCGTGTCTAGTCTCGTGACTATTTACGCTACGGTGGCCACGCGCCAATACAACCATGTAAGTCAGTTAAAATGGAGAATTCTAATGCTGGAATGACTCAGCGTTACAGATAACGTTTTCATCACTGCTAAAGTGCCCAGGTTTTCTGAAAAATGACTCTGAAAAGTGAAACTGATCTTATTTGCTGTAAGACAATATCTATTAATTCTTCATGTTACAACTATATACAGTATATTTATACAAATATAATACTTAAATATTAAAAAGAAATTAAAGGTGAAAAACTTAAGGGGGACACCCGGATAGAACGAAGTTATTTCTTATGTACCTACAAAAAACCTATATACCTACACTCAACAAAAAAATCGTCGCTACACCATACTGTTTAATGCGACAGAGAGATAGGTAGATAACACGTGACACACACTTTCGTGTGTGACGCGAGTCGCGACACACGACACTTGTGTGACACAAGTTGACACAACTTTTCGTCTAGCCCCCTTTCGCAACGCGCGATAAGGAACTTCGTTCCAATTTAAATCTCATAAGTAAAAAATTAATGTATTAATAATTTAACTATTCTTCTGTACATATTCGCCGAAAAAACCAGGTTGATAACGACGCGCTGCTCCACAAACAAAACACAAATATCTGAAAAAGCAATAGGCGTTCTTTAACATTCAAATTTTTATTGACAAACCTTTATTCTAAGCTGAACCCTTTTAGTATGTAAATAGGCTGCGGCTCGATTCTTCCTATATTATCTGTGAAAGCGCCATCTGTTGTTTTTAGAGGAATACTTTCGTTGATTGTGTTTGGATACCATCTAGCAAGGATGACAGACTTGAAGCCTTTATACAGAATGTTAAATATACAGTCTTCCTTTTCAATGTACGTTTCGTTCTTTATTAAACTGTATTTAAATACATGTTATCGTTTTATTTAAATATATTTATTTAATCATTTTGAGCAGTCGTAAATTGATTGAGTTAAATTTACTTTGAATCGTGATTTTAAACATGTCTCACCACCACACATCAAAGCCTAAACAATTAACTCAAAATTCATTCTGTAAGTAGTTTTTGCGTAATGAAGACGTAACAATCATTCCAATTCACAAACTTTACTTTTATGATACCTATTATAACTAAATTAGTGTGATGACTTTTCACTTTTGTACTGCATCAGACGCAAATCGCAACGCGCAGGTCACTGGTGCTAACTGCCTGAACTGCCAGGTCGCTATATCGAAAAGCCGGACAAAGCAGTTAGCTTAGCCGGGATTTTGTTTAAAAAGCCTTTTTTGTATAAAAACTTTGAGCTAGATGTAGCTAATAAAATAACATTGTATACGGTCGAATTGAGAAACCTCCTCTTTTTACGAAGTCGGTTAGAACAAAATTTATTATTATGTGTCACTCGCGGACTACCGCGGTAAAGCTATTATATTGAAACTAACTTGAGAAGGTCCTTATCACCTCTTATAATAATAGGCCAAGTGCGAGTCGGACTCGCGCACGAAGGGTTGTACCATTATAGAGCAAAATTAGGCCAAAATTTGTGTTTTTTGTATGGGATTCCCTCTTAATTTTTTTATTTTATGCTACTAATATTATTATTAAAATATATAAAAGTTTATAATACATATACAGCTTAGTATTTTGGGTACATTTCAAGTGTCTACCTATTATGGTCATCATTGATACCGAGCAAAAAATGTTTGAAAAATCATGTTTGTTGTATGGGAGCCCCCCTTAAATATAATATAGTTCATTTTGTTTTTAGTATTTGTTCATAAAGCGGCAACAGAAATACATAATCTGTGAAAATTTCAACTCTCTATGTATTACCGTTCTTGAGTTACAGCCTGGAGACAGACGGACAGACGGACAGACATCGAAATCTCAGTACCTAATAGGGTCCCGTTTTTACCCTTTGGGTACGGAACCCTAAAAATTAAATCATGTTAAAATTGTTACCACTACCATAATGTAGCTGACAAACAGCGCTATCTAAGTAATATTATGAATTATTATTGGAACTACTTCTTACTAGCCGAAACCGAAACGACCTTAGACGAATGTTAGGTATTTTTCGTTACGGAATTTCTTAATTAGGTCGCCGCGCTTAAAACCTGCGATAAAAGGTTATGCCATAGCTTTAAAACCTTAATTTAAAAGCACAGAAAACAAAGTTGATAAAGCTTAATTATTGTTACATTACATCCAATGTGTGACTTAGCAATTTCCTTTAACATTTGCAATTAAAGAAGATTGATTATAAATAATTATGACGTCCTCAAATCCGTTGTGCAGAAATTCGTTTATTGCGGATTATCGTAGATCATGCTGGATGGTTAAAGTTCAGACTTACCTACTCCTGGCCGGTATAAATAGTCAGTACTTAAGATGCGACCCGCTCTCAAGACGCGGTTCGGCTTTGTGATTGGTCCAAATTTTGACAGCCAACCAATCACAGAGCCTGAACCGTGTCTTGAGACCGAGATGCATCTTGAGTACTGACTATTTATACCGGCCAAGTCTGTGGTTCAGTCGACTCATTAGAGTAATTAAAGTTCCTTTTTCCAACACAATTTAATTTTTGTATAATATTATAATGATGGTCCAGGAAACAACATAGCATAGGTAATAGAACAAAGGTGGCCTAATTTATAGATTTTGTGCAGTCAGTTTAACGGAACGAGGCTAACGATACTAACGGACCTAAGTTAGAATAATTGAAATTGAGTAAAGTAGCGCCATCTGTTGTTAGAAATGAATTCGATATTATAGAAGACGTGAATTATTGGCAGGCTTGTGATATCAATTAATTAATAGCTTTCTTCTATAGCATCAAAAATACCATTGCAAATTGTATGAATAATATTAAAATATTACCACAAAATCATACAGTATTTTTTTGTAATGCATCTCACTTGTGTCCTATCCTGAATCCTCAACATCTAACAAAAAACCCTGAAAAAATCATTATGACACTGACATATTATAATGTCAATGTCAAACGTTTGACATTTGTTGCTAGTTGCACGAGCGGAGCGCGAATTGCGAACGGTAAAATATAACCTAAATTTTGTTTATTTACATATTTATCTGAAACAGTGCCATAGTTTTTATCTTATTTTATCCCTAATAAACTATTTAGTGTCAGCGCTATATCAAGTAATTTAGTTCAAGTATAACTTCCTGTCAGAAATAATCATAGTCCATGCTATAATATAATAATAATTATTATAAACAAATAGTTTTGGTACATGTGCAAATTACAAAGTCTAATTTTAAATTGCTTTTAAATAAGTGTTATTTATGTAGTATATTATAAGGAAAATAAAACAAACAGGACTTTTACTATTTACTATATTTATTTATAGAATTCATGAATCATTTCTTAAAGAAATGTATGTATACTTTTAAATCTAACATCAAAGCTAGGTTGTGTTTACTGAGCAAGAATCGCATCTTTAACATGGAGAGTGCTAAAACTAAGAGTGATTCTATACTAGAGCATAGCCCGGTGAAAAAGATGAAAGTAGAAATGAGTGGTGAAGTGAAAACTAGAACTGTGGCCACCATGTGCGGTGCTTGGAGACCAGAGGAAGAGTATGGTGGTATGGTGCTTGTGTTTAAGAAGAGGGAAGCCTGTTTGAGTCCGGATCCGGAACGAGAATGTGACTTTCCGGAGAACATCGAGGACTTCTGGGAGGCGACGTTTCCTGATGCTGAAATACAGGTAATTTATTTTTTTACTTGAATATTATGCTACTTATTATTAAGTTGTTAATAAGAACATAACAGATAATTTCAATATTTTATGACTGGGAAGTTTATTTTATGAAATGTTCTTTTAGCGACATCTATTACGCTTTAGCAAAACTACATCGTGCGTCAAATAAGAAAGTGTTTTCTAGTGACGGGTACAGATGGCGCTTTCTGTATTTCCTTACAAAGTGTGTTTTAAAATTATAGATGGCACTTTCCGATTGTTGTCATAGTTAATCGATAGATGGCAGTCTAGTGTGGAATCCAGAATGAAAAAAAATGTAAAATCTTAGATTTTCCTAATATTTTATTAAAATAATTAAAGTTCTTTAATAATATTTATAATATTATGTGTGAATAAACGTACTTAAAATATTTATTTATGCAAACATATTTTAACACATTTGAAAATCCAATATAGTTAGGTATATTAGATTTTCAAATGTGTTGGTCGTCGCGCTAAAACTCGAAAACGATTTGGCTAATTTTTAGAGATGCGCAAAACAGTGCGTTTTAAAGTGATGTTATATGACATTACATTTCGTACCGAGTAATGTAATAATGTTGCATTACACCATGACTCCAAACATGACGCGAAATGACGCGCCACACGCAATGGCTATTGTAATGAAATGCTCGCGTTGTAGAAGGTATACATCATTTCATGAGATACTACATTATGATTCCGTGTCCTATAGTAGTACAGTGCGAGTCATGTCATGATTTTAAACATCACGTAGGCAGTTCGCGATGTCAATTAAAAGTAAACCATACGGTTGCGTCAACAATCTATGTATTATAATAGTTCACTTATTTCGCAGCCAGCCGACCGGCGCATGCTTCTTCTCACTTGCGAAAAACAGCGAAAATTACCGAAGTTTTCGAACACCGAACAGCGCGCCGCGTGTCATGTTTGAATGTCATGTGCCATGCTTAATTTGGTCGAGTCATGTGTAATGCTACATTACGCGGTTGGGATATATTATGACGCGCAATGCAACAATCGCATTACTTACACATCTCTACTAATTTTAGTCTTAAAATGATCGTAGAAGTCCAAGGAAGGTTTATTACTAGGATGAAGGTTTATTATTTTTTATGTGACACGAAGTTCACCGGGACATCTGGTAGACGTGTAGGTACATTTATAAAATTATTTTTAAATAGTTTTATTTATTTTTAAATAATTTTAAAAGGATTTAAAAGGAAAAGTATTGAAATTAAATTTAAATGGTATCACCAGGCACTTCGGCTCTTAGCTTATCCACTTGCGTTTTTCGCGCTTTAATGGCTACGTCTTAGAGCTGTGGTACTCAACCTTTTTTTAACACGGGCCACAAACACGTTTTTGCGGTCTTTTTAAAAATTGCTAGTCAAAACTCAAAAGTGGCAAAATTTTCACGTCTTTCTCGACTACTTCGCGATATTTTGCCGGTGGAGGTGAAATTCAGAATGGTTTAACCACACGCTTGACGCGGGCCACTGAAAGGTCCCAGCGGGCCGCACGCGGCCCGCGGACCGCAGGTGGGGGATAGCTGGCTTAGATAATACACGTAACACGGTACGTGCGTTGTTGATTAGTTAACTTTTAAGTTGGGTGAAGCCAAACGTGGCTTAACCAAATGAAAAGTGTAAATGAATAAAGTCCTATCAAAAAACCTTAGAAACCACTTAGAAACCCTCATGCGAATTGCCAAATAAACAGGTGCACAAAGTCTTTAATGTTTAAAAAACATTTTACTCTTTAAATTAAAATGTTCTCGACCCAAAGGGCCTTTTGCGAAGGTCGCCTTGGCCGAATTAATCAAACAAGGGTTCGATCGCAATTTAACGGTCGAAACGAGAATCGAGTGACCCTCGATCATGTCTCGTCGGATTTTAAGTATCGCTTTAATTTACTCGTTAATGGATTTTAAATACGAACACAAAAAATCGAATCTTGCTCCTAATTGGTGGAAATGTAATATTGTTTTCGACGTAAAATAGACGGTCACTAGTTACTACGATAGGTACTTGCAAAAAGTATAAACGTCTTGAGTCTTGAGTCTTGCCTTGCTTGCCCCATAGGCACTGTTGGGCTCCAAATTCCAATATACCTTGAACTGTTTTGTGCATTGCCATTGCATCTTGCATCTCGACAATTTTACTATTGTCCGTAATCCTCCGAAAATTTCAGGCTGCGACTGCGCTTGGCAAGTATTAGTAAAAGAGTTTTTTTTATATATGATATTCACTGTAATATTTATAAATAATTAATGCTTCATATTCTTCTGTTTCTCTTACACCTCATACCTTTCATCTGTTAATCATGCATTGTAGATCCCAAGACCGAAAGCTTTGGTTGACCACTGTTCATTTTGGTGATACAGAAGTTGCAGTGGTATCCTAATTATTAATGATTTTTATTATTATCCGTTAAAAATACTTGTCTTCTTAAGGTGACGCCTTGATAATTTGGCTGTAGCGATGTCCATTTTTCTCAGCAATGACTAAGGCTAAGAAATTAAAGTTCACTGTCAGTATTCATCATGTCTTTGTCTTTGAATTGCCCATAGCATAACACGATTGGTCAACTTTTATAACACAGAATAATCAATCAAAAAGACCTCTGTAAAAAAAGGGATTCCTATTTTGCCAACAGAGGAGAGTGATATAAGCTTCCAAAATTTGTACATAAATTCGTTCTAGTATACACTTTAATTTGTCCATAGATTATATGAAATTTATTTATGGTTTTTAAATTACGCGACAAAAACCATTTTGTCGCTACGCTCTTTAAATTTTTTGCTGTTCCATTGCTTGTTTTCTATGAGAGGCCGGGCCAGCCTCGCATAGAAAACAAGCAATCTAAAACACATCCAACACGGTTTTTTACTTTAACATGGCGTCACCTTAATGACCAGGGTTAACGACCTTATTACTTACTAGTACCTACAATATAAATAAGAGAGCAAAATAAACTAGCCGCAGCAGTCCATTAGCTGAACGCGGGCGGTCCACAGCGGGCTGTACTCACCGGACCGTGTAGAACTCCTGCATTTCTCGGAGAGACTCCATCATCAGCATGGGCAGTAGGATTGAAGTGGTCAAATATTTTAGGGGGAAATCTGGTCAACATATTTGTGGGAAAAATCTGGTCGAAATATTTTTGAATTAACGAAACCAGCCGGGTTTCGTTACATGTACGTGCCGTAAGGGTCGTTTGTGTGTGATGTTTTTCACGATTTTGGACCCCCTCCCCCTTGGTAAGATAATGCAAGTTTCGCCACGACTTTCGTCACCTCCACGCCGACATAATATCACGTGAGATCTAGAAAAAAAAATCTACTCAAATTAACATAGGTACGAATCGCAAATCTGTTAATGCCTTCTTAAGTTTGTGATAGTCAAGCAAGTCCGTAAAGTGGAGCAAAGGCATCTCAACTATCAAGGAATTTGTCAAATTTTAAGCTCCGAAATAACATTCTAATTTTTATCCTGAAATGCCTTCCCGTGCGATGGTTTATTACTAGCGGAGCTGCGGGGAAAGATAATACAGGGGTTGAAAATGAAAAAAGCAAGGTCTAATTAAAGTTGGCACAGTGCGCTGGCTTCAAAAGTGTAATTTGGCTGTAAGTGAGTGCCACTTTAAGTTACTTTGTGCCAGTTATGCCCTCGCTCGTGTTGTGCGTACATTGTTTTTGTTGCTGAAACTTCGTTTGCGAGCTCAAAATTTTTCCTAAAAGTTTGCTATGATTTGAATACCAACTTTTAACTTCTTGGGGGGGGGGGGGGGGGGGGTGATTAATGTAAAGTATGCTGTGAAAGAATATTCCACACCACGATTTGGCTGTACGTATGGAAAGTATTCTAGAAATCGGTAATAGGCTTTTAAAAAGCCTGTACTACGGCTTAATTTTGTTAATTTTTGTTTATTATACTCATGATAATATTAGCTTCCAAATTAATATCAATTTATTAAAATTAAAGCATTCTTTCAGCATCTCTTCTGCAGTGGCAGAAAGTTACGCGAAAACGCACGGGACTGCCACTCATCAAACTTTCCGGTCGACCAGACTATAACAGGGACCAGATAATAATAGTGTATCACAGTAATAATGCACACTTTTCCATGCACTTTTTCCACATTTATTAATTTAATTTGCTACAATTATATATCACACGACCGGTTTCGTTAACATCATCCTTGAATTTCCACCTAGAAGTTACAGTACATTCAATATCATAAATAATAGTGTAAACTGCATCGTTGTTATTACATGCATATATAAGTATCCACCCTTAGGCGTTTCTCATGTATACCTAATACATACAGTAACTCTATCAAAGAATGACTGTTCAATGCCATAAAAGATTTAGTCTACACTATTAAATTACAAAATCTATTCCACACTCCGAATTAACGATAGTTACTGGTGAAAATCAGACGGCAAGCGGAGTGTGAATGGCAATTTCGCAGAAAATGTCAGGTCTGCCGTCTTCTGGCGATAACGTCGGTAGTAAAATTTGAATGTTCGACAAATTGACTATAGACGCTCGTTATGAACTATGAAGAATTTCTATAGTATACGCAGGCGAGAGATCAGGCGCAGGACCGACTTTTTACATGCCCATCCGACGCATGGATCATCTTACTTGTCAGACAATCAGGTGATCAGCCTGCATTGTCTTAACCAAACTTAGAAATAACATGTTTCCAACGCGGGAATCGAACCCATGACCTCCGAGTCAAGAGCGACGATCTAGACCACTAGACCACGGAAGCAATCAAGCACATACATACTTTTGCAAGTATACCAAACAATATAACTAACGTTGGAATCTCGTGGCGACACATTTACAGTAACTGGCACGACGTGAGGGCTGAGCTGAGTGTCATCACCGTCACGGATTTTTAGGGTTCCGTACCCAAAGGGTAAAAACGGGACCCTATTACTAAGACTTCGATGTCTGTCCGTCTGTCCGTCTGTCTGTATGTCTCCAGGCTGTATCTCAAGAACCGCTATAGCTAGACTTCTGAAATTTTTACAGATTGTGTATATCTGTTGCCGCTATAACAACAAATACTAAAAATAAAATAAAGTTTATTTTTAAGGGGGGCTCCCATACAAGAAAGGTGATTGTTTTGGCCTTTTTTGCTCGTAATCAATAATGGTAACAGCTACGCACTTGAAATTTTCACAAAATCCTTAATTGTATTTGTACTTTAATAATAAAATTAAAATAAAGTAAATATTTTTTGTCTACTTTCGCTCTATACCGGTACGGAACCCTTCGTGCGCGAGTCCGACTCGCACTTGGCCGATTATTTTTAATTTGCCCGCCATTTTTGTACTAGTATAGAGAACATAATGAACTGCAGATGAATAATATAGTTGCGACTTTATAGTGATCCCCACCGCGAGCATTCAGGTGTAATGTTACATTACAGATTCAACTTTACGAAGCAAGTTGACTTCACAGTTCACTGTCACGTAGCATTGATGTTACAAGGTGTATCAAGATATTACACATTGTATTGTTACTAGGTGCGCTCGGTTCTTCTCATTACAAGCGAATGCAGCAGGTAAGGGAGCACCTTTAAGCTGTCTACACACCATAGCCGCCGGGCCCGGCGCGGCGGCATAACCCGGCGGACAAAGCCGGCGGCCTCATTTTGAAACAAGCTTGCCGGCGGCAACCCAAAGCCGCCGGGCCGGCGGCATAACCCGCTGGACAAACCCGGGGCAACAATCCAGCGGCGGCGGCCTGCGCCCGTTGCGAATTGCACATTCAGAAGCCGCCGGGTTCGTGCCGCCGGGCCGGCGCGGCGTCCGAATTGCATCATTCAGAAGCAGCCGGGTTTGCCCGCCGGCATTAACCTGCTAGGTTCGTGTTCTATTATATTTTTTGTTAATTTTATATAAAAAGACTATCCTACTTTGTAAGTCACTAAGGTTTTTGTTACATACAAATGTATTTATAATAAAATATATTAATATTTTTTAATCTTTATGTCATTTGAAAGTATCTAAATAAAATATAGACTGCAATTGTCACCAGAATTAAACTTTATCGACACATCAGGAGGCGTTCAAAATGGCATACGTATCCTATACGTACGTCAGTGGTAATGTAACTTAATTGCACGTCAGTGGTTAAGGGCTAAGGTAGTAATGATTTTTAACAATATTTCTTTATTAAAATAAACGCATAATCCTTAATTAGTGTAATTCGTTAGATATGCCTTATGAAACAAAGCTACACAGACTACACTGACTAACACATTTGAAAATCCATTTTTATAATATATAAGAAGATATTACAGGCTTACCAATGGGCTCACTCTTTACCAAAACTACGATATTATGATAAACTATGCAATGTGTTTTTAATAGTTTTTATAATGTCCTTGATATTCTTTGAAATATGTTCGAGATTGTGTGCTACGAATTTCGTAGCGGTGCTACGCGGTGGAAAGTAACTATAGGTCTACCAGAATCTGATGGCAATTTTTGACAGCAGATTTTCAAAAAAATATCCTTGATCGTTGGATAAATTTTTATATTTGCATGTTTAACACACATAATCAGCCGCTATTAGAAGAATAAAGGATAAAATGTTTTATTCCAATTACCCCGGTATTGCTAGAGTCAATTCATTTTCTTACTTTTTGCCATCAGATTCTGGTAAACCTATAGTAACTCCCTACCCTGGTAGTGCTACATTTTTTGATGAATTTCATACCGACCAAATGCAATAATTTTCTACCGTATGACAACTTGATGATGGTATTGCAGAAGGGGGTTGAACGTCAGTCGCGTTACTGAACTATGTTAATTTTTTTTAATATAAAGTCATTTTGTACGTTTAAAATGTTTGAATGGTGAATGTATATATTGTGTAAATTATAAAGAGAACTATCAGTTGTAATTATGATGGTGGAAAACCGTCAGCTAGCGAAGATCTGGGAGCGTCGCAGACCGCAGTCACTTCAGCAGATATTATAAACTGACGATTGACGGTCTTCCCACTCACAAACATTCAGCTGACGGTGATTTTCGTTTGAGTTAACAATAATATAATAGTGTTTTATATAGAAATTTTATTCGGTATTATATGATTTTAATACTCAATTATGACATTTTAGGCGGCTAGAAGAAATATAATAATGAATTTATGATACGTTATATGGATATTATTTTTAAAGTAGGTAAGTTTTCCATAAGGAAAAGGCCTTTCCTAATCCATCTTCACATATGCCATAAATAAGATCTTAATAAATCCCCAAGAAGTGTCACCGGATGAATATTTAAACAATTGATCCGGGTTAATAAGGTCCGGTCGACCGCCCCATCAAATATGCAGCCCCACCCCGCAACCCCCAGGCCTTGGGGGTTCGCGGGCGTTAATGGAGTGGGATTTTTCCGAAAATAATTTTAACCGAACTGGGGGCTAGGGCTAACCCGGTTAATATTAATGCGGAATCCCCGGAGCGATGGGAAAACTCGGGTTTTCCATACGGATAGTGTTTGTGGATTTATGACTGCGAGTCATTGGGTTTTGACTTTGCAAGGATATGTCTGCCGTTTTTGTAATGTTCAATGTAGGTAGGTACTACCTTTATAGTCTTTAAAGATAACATTTTAATTACATAGTATTTTGAGATCATAGACATGTGATTCTTATGTTCTGGATTCTGAGTAAATAAAATTGTTAGCTATAAGTTCACCCTCACAATATGGTTGTATTTAAATTATCTTAACCTTGTCGTCACCGTACATTTATTACCGGGAAACAACATTTCCTTGAAATTTCATAGTTGCTCTATATTCAGTTATATATTGAATGTTCATCACAATACAGATGCTACGTAATATCTCGGAGCCTCATATGCGATTCCCCGCTCGGCCCGGAGACCGCTAATTCACTTTCCATATGCAAATCAACATGTCAGAACATCAAATTCAAAGCAAACTCCGAGACTAGCAATTCGCTCATCCCGATAACTTCGCAACTTTTGAGCTCCATCAACGTCGGGCGACAAAAGTATCGGTTTTGATGTTGCCAATTTAAGTTCCGAAGTATGGCGATCCCGCGGCCCCCCATTGTCGGTATTTAATAACGATAGCAATTTTCAAAAACCTCCCAAACTTTCCCTGTAAATTACCGTTTCTTGGGAAGTTTTAAATAATTAATGCGTCCGATATTATCTATTATCTCGAAGGAATTTGTCTCGCGAAGCGAAGAATTCATTAGTTGTTAATTAGGTCGTTTGGAAGGAATTCGGAAGTTTTAAGAAACGATGACTTTGCGATGCTTTTTCGTAAATATAAGTGGCTTAGCCGCACATGAGATCAGAGCGAAACGCTGTGCTTTTACCAACAAGCGGCTCGTAAGTTTTAACGATAGCATTGCATGCCGGGACCCACCTACATACGTGTATCAAAAATGTTTTCGTTTCGACTCCTTGTTAGCAAGACGTCCTCATTTGTGTACAGTGTACACCATTATATTGTGTGGTACTGTTTTAGCGTTGAACTTCAGTGCATCGACAAAAATGACGGTTGAAATGACGATGTTGATTTAGGGCTATGTTGAGGTATATGGTTTCTGTTAGAAAGCATTCTCAATCTGTAACATACTTTCAAGTGGATCGAAATAACGTTCAAATTGGATTAAAATAACAGCGCTACACGAAAACAAGAGTGATGGTAATTTAATTTACGTATTTTGCTCTGTTAGTTTTAATAAATAAAATAAAAAGAACTGTTTTACGTCCCGCACTTTCTTAGAATTACTGTCAACTGTACGTTTACACTAGTATTTTATTTTATTTATTTGGACAACAAACCGAATCACAATCAAGTGAAAAGTACTTATTGTAATATGTCATGTATATTAAAATAAATTAACTTCACGTATCCATACTTACTAATATTATAAACGCGAAAATGTGTCTGTCTGTCTGTTAACTCCTCACTCCCATGCCGCTGAACCGATTTTGCTGAGGTATGGAGATACTTTGACTCCCGAGAAAGGACATAGGATACTTTTTATGCCGGAAAAATGTACGGCTCTCACGTTATAAACAAATTTTACCGTAACGGAGTTGCGGGTACCAACTAGTTGAAAATATATCATAAATGATATGATCCTGCATGATACGAGTACAGTATATTCTCCGTACCCACATCATTTCCTTTTCCTTGAAATAATTTCGCTGACGCACGGGACTGTAATTGGTGTCAGGTGTTATGCGGGCTTCTTTCAGTTTCATGTTCTAGTCAATATTATACAGGGTGTAAAAAAACATAGTGATAATACTATAGGGTGTGTATGTGACCGTTATGCAGAGTTCACTGTGAAAGTAGCACGCTCAAAGAGCATTTTTTTTTCTTATTTGTAAGGGCAAGCGCCCCAGCGTCAAGAATTTTCCCATGCAAAAGTAAAAAAAAAGATACTTTTTCAGCGCTGCTACTTTCGAGCTTGGCTCTAGGCTTTGTAGGCCTTGGGTTCTATTCCGGCGTTGACACACAAAATGTTTACGAGATGCACGTTTTGGATAGTCATGTGCGCGTCCCCGGGTAGGTGTCCCATATATTTTAGTTAATTTTAATATGAAATAAAATGTGGTTAATTATTTTTATTTGTCTTAAGAAGAACTCAGACACCGACTCAATAAGGCACTATAACTATGTTAATTACATTAGATAATTTCGTTTCATCGTATAATATGTGAAAATTTGATAAGGATTTCCAAAATAAACCAGACTAGTTTCAGCTGTGAAGCTGTTGAGCCAAATCCCGACGAATCTAGTGAGACTGGGGGCTGATGTAATCAATCAATTGTAATCGTTGTCGCCGCAACGTCACCCTATTGTGAGAGACGAGAGTACTCTCTCGACAGAGAAATTGTTTTATACACTAGTTACTGCTAAGTCTCTAAAATTCTAATCTAGGAATATCTAAGTCCTCTAGCTATTTAGGTGTAAAAAGATAACAGACTATCAGACATATACGCAACTACTAGTAGGTATATTATAAGCGATTGGCAAATAGGTAGCCTTTATTTGAAAGAAAAAAAAACAAAGCCTTTACCGCTAAACCGAGGATAGTTTATATGCCGTCAAAATACGCGGTTTCGTTGCTAACATCCAGCTTGATAAGACATGAATAGTAACGAATAAGAATAAAGAGAATAGAGAGAATAGAGAGAATAGAGAATAAAGAGAACGAAAAAGAATAAAGAGAATGAGCAGTAAAAATCAAACGTTGCACGCACACAAACACCGTGCCGAAGTCTGGCAACGTCGCACGCGGAGTAGGCGGTGCTTGGTTTTTTTCGTTATGCGGCGTAAATCGTGCGGCTATAGTCACCCGTGTAAACCCCGCATTACGGATTTTCTTGATTCGGTCGCCGCGTTCAAAGCCCGCGATAATAACTTTGAAATAGCTTAAAATACTCTCAATGTACCCTATTCTACGTTGTAATAATAAAGTAAAAATGAGATATGAAATTGTAAACATGATAATCTCGTGGTAATTGATGTATGAGGCCCGGGGTCGCTAATGAGAGAAAGGCCCTTCCTCGCCGGACGCCGGAACAAAGATTCAAATTAGAGGCCAAAAAACCTCCCGACCTGTGAATATGAGAGATAGGATTTGTTTTGGTAATGTTTTACGTACTTGGTTAATTGCTAGTTTCTGTTTTGGGTGTTTGTTTATGAGGTTAAATATAAAACTTTAAATAAAGGACAACGCCAGGGCGATAACAGTGTAAAAAAACTAGCTAATTTCAACAAGTTGGAGTAGTGTAATTTAGCTGTGGCCTTGAACTCGCTCACACAGTTTAAAATTGCGTCGCGAGCAAAAAAAAGCAGAGGCAATCTTTCCAGTCAGCAACTGAAAAGATTGCCTTTTTCTGCTCTCTGAAATCATGCTTACATGTGCGTGTGCCGATTTGGGCTGTCCAGTATGAACTATGAAGATGTTCTACTACATGCTAACTAAGATTATAATGTATATAATGTAAGTGTGTCTGTCGTCTTGTACCTATTTTAGATTTGTATTGCGCTATTTACGCTAAATATTGATTTACAAACTCACCGATTATTGAACTGCGAGGATGTCGGTCACACTTCGGTCGCTTCCTGCAATCTCGGACTTGTGACACAGTTTCGTACGCAGACGATTATGACAAATTGTGAGCACTCTGCGCGGGCGGCGATTGCTCACTCGACGAGTATTTATCGTGCACTAAGTAGGTACATGTCTATTTAGTATTTACACATCTACTCCTTTACTAATAAACGCTGTATAAGCTTTGAATAGTTAAACAGTGTTTTGTCTTCTTCAATCCAATTAAAAATGTCACATGTGTGACAGGAACAAAACACTGTATAACTATTCAAAGCTTATACAACGTTTATTAGTAAGGGTGCTAGTGTGCGGGCAAATCTTCAGTATTGTTTTAAATGTGAAAGTCAATCTGTTTCCTCTTCATACTTATACCGCTGAACGATTAATATGATGATATAAATGTACTTTGAGTCAAAAGAAAATAGTATACTAATTAATTAATTATTATCATCCCCAATGCCTCTTCCCGGGCGGTAAAGCAATCCCGACGCAACGCAACGCAGTTGCGAACAACATCTACATAGTTGTCTTAAAATTGTGGCAATCGCTTGCCAAGCATATGCATTATGCAATATGTGAGTTTGCCCTTTTTTGTACGACTACTTAAGGTGCTATATTGAAAACAACTGCCCCCCTAAACAAGTGGCAAAACGCTAACGCTAACTCTAACGTTACAAAATGTATGCGATTTGACATACTCGTAAGTCATCGCTTCGCTAGCGAATACTAATGTCAAATCCCATACATTTTGTAACGTTAGCGTTAGCGTTAGCGTTTTGCCACTTGTCTACAGGCACAGTGTCCTTTTTGACGTGATACTAAAGGACCCTCAGAAATGTTACAAATCTGGTAATGAGATATACATAATATCTTCATAGCCATATCTGAACTAGAAACACGATTAATGTATTTTGCCTCGATACAATTAATTTTCGAAATGACCTCTTATAAATACGGAAGATTATTTTTAAACGAAAATAGATGTATTGTAGGAAATTAGTCTAATCAATAGACACCTTTGTAACTCAAAACTTAAATGCTCCTAGTTATTTTTTAAATAATTATTTACGTTTTTAACCGACTTCCAAAAACGAGGAGGTTATACGTTCGTCTGTGGATATTTTTTTTTTTTTTTTATGTATGTTCAACAAGTACTCCGCCGTTTATGAACCGATTTTCAAAATTTTTCTTTTGTTATATTAGGTTCCACTCCAATTTGGTCCCATTTTGTGAAAAGTGGTGATCTGATGATGGGATCCATGAGTAATCGAGGGAACTCCTCAAAATTCAAATGGAAACATATGTTTTTTTTGGTTTCATATGAAGTATTCCAGGCATATGTTACCAAAAAGTAAGATTTTGCACCAGGATTTACCATGGTTCGAAGGTGGTGAACAGAACTCCTTACTCCTTATAGATACATGTTTGGGGGTTTCGGCGTTGTCTTAAGAACTGAAAGCATATACTACTATGCAAATTTAATTAATCATCATCATCATCACCACCATTCCACCATACATCCGTGAGTAATCGAGGGAACTCCTCCAAATTTATATGGAAACTTATAATGATTTCGATTTTATAAGAAGTAACCTAAGCATATGCTACCAAAAAGCAATGTTCAGAAAAGTGGTGACCTGATGATGGGATCCATGAGTAATCGAGGGAACTCCTCAAAATTCAAATGGAAACATATGTTTTTTTTTGGTTTCATATGAAGTATTTCAAGCATATGTTACCAAAAAGTAAGATTTTGCACCAGGATATACCATGGTTCGAAGGTGGTGAACAGAACTCCTTACTCCTAATAGATACATGTTTGGGGGTTTCGGCGTTGTCTTAAGAACTGAAAGCATATACTACTATGCAAATTAAATTTATCATCATCATCATCACCACCATTCCACGATACATCCGTGAGTAATCGAGGGAACTCCTCCAAATTTATATGGAAACATAATATAATGATTTCGATTTTATGAGAAGTATCCTAAGTATGTGCTACCAAAAAGCAAGATTTTAAAATTAGTTATACCATGGTTCCGAAAGTGCTAAGAGAACTCCGGATTCCTTATATATACAAGTTTGGGGGTTTCGGAGTTGGTTTAAGAACTGAAAGCATATGCCATTATGCAAGTTATATTCATCATCATCATCACTACTACCAGTCACCACACCATGAGTTATCTAATTATAACCCTATTATTGTTACTTTTAATCGTCTTTAAGAACAAAGCCCGAATTTGTCGAACGATTTAAAAAATTATAATGTTATTTCAATGTAAATGACTCGACCTTGGTGTTTAGGTTACCGAGTTAGCAACTTGATCATAAGATCTATGAGGAAAGTTATTCTTAAAATTTATAAGGACGATTTTAATTATATATGAGCATCCATACAAATATTATAAATGCCAAAGTGTGTCTGTCTGTCTGTCTATCAGTCTGTCCGTTTGTTACCTCTTCACGCTCGAACAGCTGAACCGATTTTGCTGAAATTTGGCATGGAGATACTTTGAGTCCCTAGAAAGGACATAGGATAGGATATTTTTATCCCGGAAAATTTTTAAGTTTCCGCGCGATAAACGAATTTTGGCGCAACGAAGTTGCGGGCGTCATCTAGTAATGTTGAGTTGTTTTCATGAGTGTAATGATAGAAAGTCACTGAACAGAACTTTAGAGCCTTTAAAGACAGGCGTATAAACATTAATTTTATTATTGCTTGATTAACGCCAAGCATATACATTAGGTATACAGTAGTATATGCTTGGAGTTGCTTAAGCAATTCTGAAGTAGTGATATCAGACAATGAGTTCTCATAATATCATGAAAGTGTATCCTGGATCCAAAGTAACTAAGCATAACACATATTAGTCTGTGCAGAAAACCAGCTTATAAATCACTTAAAAGAGTGAAATTATTATTTTTAACAAAAAATTAAAACCGACTTCCAGGGTAAAAACAATAATAATTTATAATGAACAAAAAAGTGTTAAATAATTCTTACTCTTTAAAGTGCCTTATGCATAATTCTCCTAAACCTCAACTATTTCTGTACACAATCTACATTATTTTGAAGTCGGTACCAGTCTTAAATATTAAAAATATTTTGTCATACAACTCAGCATTCTTATAGCTGGTACCGTCTTCAAAATAATGTAGATTGTGTACAGAAATAGTTGAGGTTTAGGAGAATTATGCATAAGGCACTTTAAAGAGTAAGAATTATTTAACACTTTTTTGTTCATTATAAATTATTATTGTTTTTACCCTGGAAGTCGGTTTTAATTTTTTGTTAAAAATAATAATTTCGCATGTTTTCCGAGCGAGCCGATAGCTTCTGGCCGCAGCGTATTCACGACTTTATAGTCATACAAATTAAGTATAAAATTTGCGTAGCGTAATAAGCGCTTATAATTTATTTTCGATATATCGCCTTAAAGCTACGTTCATACTCGATCTAGTATAAAATGTGTGGAGCGCTTAATTCGAAGCGATCTTTGAGGGTCGTTGTATATTGGATTGTGTGAATTGAATTTGTTCTGCGCTTCAATTGTTTTATCTAGTGATACGTCGTGTAAATTCATCGTTTCACGACGCTCGAGTATCTTGCTTTTGTTTAACCTTCTCAGTGCTCAATCGTTCTCTTGTTTTTCTTTGGCTCCTTTGTTTTGTTGAACGTCCTTGGATTAAGGTTTTGTTTTGCAGGGGTTGCGGTAACCTGGTCTAGCTAGATCACAGTAGAAGCAATAGAAACAGTGACGGGTTTGAGTTGGAAATGTCGCGCGCGTTCAAATTATGTTTGTGTTACACGAAAACTAGAATTAATAATAATATGCTATTTGCATTGACCTATTGTTTGTCTATTAAAAATTATGCAACGACGCATCTGGCTAAAATCACAGAATAGATAATAGTGCAAGTACTAAATTTAAAAAAAATATTATATAAAAGACGAAAAGAAGTTTTCTTTTAATGTGGATTTTTCGTAGAAATTCGTTTACTTTAATAAAAGTTCAAATTCGTTTGTATGTCTACAATTGTACAATTGTCTGTAGCACCTGTGTATTGGCAATCGTTTCGCAGAATTTATCTTAGTTCGTGTTGGTGCGAAAGTTTTTACATTTTGTATATTTTGTTATGATCTAAAATTGCTTAAATTGCGATTTTAGCACAGAACAAAATAATGATGTCTGGTGACTACTAACGATAATGAATTTACAGCTTAAGGCCCACCTTCGCGTTGGTACAATAATCATGATGGATAGCTAAGTGTGGGCAATCTATGGTCATGGGCAATAATAAATGAATATATATATATTTTCGTAATTGTCTGTATTGGTCCAACTAAGGCTAACGTGAAGGGGCTGTTTTAGCACACTCTCAATCAGGTCGGGTTTTGGAGAAACACAAAACAATTTTTATTTTCTTGCTATTTACATTTATATTCAAAGGTTGTCCTTCTAAGTTCTCCTTATAACTTGATGTTTTCATATCCCTATAGAGCAAACTTTGACCCTATATCATTTATGTACATTTTCCTTGACAGAAACAATACGGGCGCTCAGTGACCGGTCACGCCTGTACCGATGGGATCGTGCTGATCCCTGTTTGGTTTGTATTAAACTAGTTTTCAATTATGGACCCGATTGTACTTTATTTTAGATATCCGCAAACCGTTTATAATAAGCTCGGAGATAAAAATTGGGCGTAGATTCGGCTGAGTGTTATACAGGACTTATTTCGACAAAAAATCTCGTAGGATGGTCACCGACAGAAGAGGAAAGCTGCAGTGTAGGCATTATTTATTGCCGTAGAAAGAGATTTACTTCGGTCTATTGTTCTTTCGTCTTACGACTTTTCGATCAGGCCGCGTGTCCTGACGTAAGTTGAATGCTTTTACCCGTCCCTAAATAGTGCGCAACGTCGTTATAGAAATGTTCACTTCAAAGAATCAAGCAAAAGTTCAATTTATTTAATTACTATCGTACTAAAAGAAGGGAAAAGGAAATAGAATCTAAAAATACTATTTCCATATATTTTTCCTCGGCATTTCGATTATAACGCAATATTTTAGGCCGCAGAAATATCGCAATTTTGGCACCAACAAATCTCGTCAAACACAGGGGCGACGAAAATAAAAGAAGAAATTTGGGCGCACAATGTGAAATTAAGATTCCTGTTTGACTACCCTCAGCGACAGGGAAGCGCTTGAAAAGAAATTTCACTCGTAAACTTTGACAATGTTTTTTAATTGCGGTACGAACAATTTTTTTTAATCGGCAGAGACTACGCAAAGGTTGTAACTGGAGACGATTTAATAGATACGACTATTGTTTATTCAATTTATTATAATATCTTGTTAATTATAATAATTTATTTGGATTCTGTAATTATAATATTATTATAATTATAATATTATTATAATTGCTTGAAGCAACACTTTCTATTGATCAAAAAACCCAATTTTGTCCAAAACACGTTACGACTTTATTTGTAGTCACTGTTTCAATTTTATCATAATCAGGACGTCGCAACTTTGATTCCATAAATTATTAATTTTCTTAAGGTGACTCTTGAGGCCCACTTGCGCAGATCTGAGTTAAAGTTAACTCTGAGTTAAACATTATGTCATCTGTATGTCCATCCAAGTGAGTGATACAGATGACATGATGTTTAACTCAGAGTTAACTTTTACCCAGATCTAAGCAAGTGCCCCTAAGGGTTTTGCGGAATAACGTTACATTTGAATGATTTAAACTTTCACTGACGTTTCATCTTTGCACGACCGAGGCCTGATTTATTAGAGAGCCTTTTAAGTAGCTCTGTCAACCTTTGTCTAAATTTTATTTATAGCTCGAATGCAAAGAGCCTGATAAAACTTTATGAAGAACAAGGGCACTTTGTTAAAAATTTAACTCTGAGTTTATCTCACTTGCCGTCAGTTTAAACTGCAAAGTCCCCTTGCTATGATGCATAGAGTTATTCCAATTTCCACAAACAGGCTCACACAAACTGATTGTCAGCGCGACCGATATGTTGTCGATTCATGTCATCTTGTGCAGTAGATTCTTGAGTTCTGATATTGGTGGATAATTTCATCATCGTCGCGTCACGGTGCTATTTGAATTGATACTATGAATATTGTTTGATTGTGTAGTAAATAAATTCTAGTTTTGAATGGGTATTCAAATTGCTTCACATTTTCGCGTCACGTTTTAAGTTTTACTCTTATAGTCTTTAACAAAAATATTGTTTGAATCAATCTAGAACTCTACTAAATCGGATACGCTAGAGGAAAACAGATCGATGTGTACCTGAATCAAATATATGGAGGCTGCGTCTGCTTGACTAAGCAAGACAAAGGTACAAACGTTATTAATTTGTTTGAAATGCACACGCTCGGCGGAGCTGCGAGCGCTGTTTTGTACCGCGCTGGTGACGTTCTATGAATTTTACGATTTGTGTGGGGTGTTCGCGTAATATTGAGTTTTTCTAAATGCCCACATCAAAAATGTTAAGGACTGTCAAAGTTACAATAGCCACAGGGCATACAAAATCGGATTATTATTATTCAATGTCAAAGTATTAAATATTGTTACTAGCATCGTTGCTTGAACTATATCATTTCAAAGTTGCGTAAGATATGAGGTATTGCATGACCCACCACGCAAGAAACCATGTTGATTAGCGTTGAAAAGCTGGTTTATATCTCCGGATAAATTGTCGTGAAGCAATGATTCGAAAACCTTTGTCATTGTCAATAGGATTGATGTAGGTCTGTAATTGGTCATGAGTTTGGGATTGTCTGCTTTTGGTATGGGAACTATACGGGATTTTTTCCAAGCAATAGGAAAAATGCCAGAGATAAACGATGCGTTAAATATAAAGTGAAGAGGCCAGGATAACTTTCTATTCAAAGCAGAAAAATGTTTTTTGTCTCCTGTAAAGCTTACTCAATGAGATGCACACTATTGATTCTTAACCGTCGATATGTATATATTGATTATTGGTTAACCTGTAAAAAAGCTTTAAAAATGTATTTCTGTGACTTTCAGGGAAAACTGTATTCTTACAAAATATGATTTGACTTTCTTCAAAATATCAGTATAAACATTAACGGTCGTATGAATAAAAACTTAGCGAAGGTTTACAACAGCTTTATAAGCCTGTTGTAAAATTTAATATGAATAAACGTTCTCTAACAGTGCTCTAACACCTTTTTAAGGTGACAGCTGTCAAAAATTAGCGCATGTATAATAAGCCTGATATAAACCTATTTTAAGCATAATCGTTATGAATAAACGTTTGCTAACAGTTGTTTAGGCTCGAAACGTCAAATAGGAGTTCGCTAACTTTAGTGAAGCCTCGGACCTACTTTAAGACCATTTTAAGAGATTGAAATGGACGAAATATCGAGTATTATCGCGATTTCTGACATTATTGCAATTTTTGAAGGAATTTCTAGCCGCCCTTGTCGACAAAAAGTATACATATAATAAGATAATAATAAATCCATTTGACGACTTAAAATATTTTTATTAGTACCTGCATGTTAGGGGCAGAGGGCGCTGCGCGTTGATAGTATTCCTGTTCGTCAATAGATGGTGTTTTTTAAATATTTTTTTTGAGTAGATTTTTTTAACTCATGAAATAACTCTATTCCTTTCGGGTGTCCTTTGACACCTCTCAAGTTTTTTTTTCTACAAAATACTCATTGAATTTCATTGAATTTGACACAATATTGATGATGGAACACAATAAATTGGCACACTACCAACATTACCAAAAAAAGAATACTATAAAACGTCATCTAACAGTATTCAAGCTAGCGAAGGCTTAGTAAGCGTTTATTCATATGGAGTGTTATAAGACGGTTTTTAACTTTAGCGAACATTTTAGTTAAAAAACTGTTAAAACCTTCACTAAGATTTTTTTATTCATACCACCGTAAGATATCAAATAAATTACCTACATCAAAGTATCGAATTGATCAAAGAATCGTAACAATATCTATTCATATTATGCTAATGCATAATGCGTTGCCACACAATATATTCCGAATTAGCACATCAATATTATTCTAAAATACACCTAAATCGGTGAATATGAAAATTAATTCAGTAATTTAGGTCAATGTGTGTGGAATAGAATATTTTATTGTGCGCGTATTGCCGCCGCGAACAATTCGCTAAACGAGGTACGGTGGTAATTTATGATGTTTGTCACACGACGTCATTAGGGCGTGTGACGTCACAAGCTGTTGAATTATTGGAGCTATTGTGTATCTGTTATCAAGGAGCAGAAGATTCTCAAGAACAGATGTTAAGAAGAAAGATACGTCGATTTATTTTAGATGTGTTCAAAAATTTACTTGAAATCTTATTAGGAACTAATCAAAAAGCGGTCACGCCGTCAAGCGTTCAAGCGGTCAGTTTTTCGTTCTGTGTGTTGTATTACGTTACATAGAAATACTTACACAGGGGAAGTTCTGACCGCGTCAGGAGCTATTACTAAACCGTTTGAGACTCAAACAGTCGAACGAAAATGCCGCGTCCTGCTCCAACAACGTCATTTTACGCTTGTTAGAGTAGAACGCGGCATTCTCGTTCAATTGTTTGAGTCTCAAAACGGTTTCGTGGTACGAGCCCAGAATTTCTTCTGTGCAGTGACGAACTGCTCGAAAGTTGAATGCGAACGCAGACCGCTTTAACGTTTGACCGCTCTCTGTCTGATAGGTCCCTTAGAATCGCGTTAGGTACGCCGTACGTCTCTTTTCCTTTATGTCATTAAAATAGAAAAACATGCTATCAAACCTCTGATGATTCTAGACTCTAGAGTATTAGTTACGGTTTTATAATAAAGTCCATAATTTTTTGACAGTCTTTATTAGATAACTATTATATTAATGATGAAATAATAAATGTCTATGTAATATGTTAATGATGAAATAATAAATGTCTGAAATAGTAACACATATTTCACCCTTTCACATATTTCCCACAATTTTTTTTATGAAAAAACTCATTCTTTACCAAAATAGGTGTATTGTCCAATGGGGTCACCGCATGATGATGATTATTAAAGCTCCGTATAGACTGAAACTAATTTCAGCGAACCTAGTGATAGTCGTGGGCGTTGACGTCACAGCAGGATTTCATGTCTCCCATGAGGTTAGATTGAACAGCTTTTATTACGAATAGAGGGGCGTACGTACTGCGTGACGTGGTAGACCTAAATGATGATAAATGGTTTCGTAAAGGGTGAGGTTCGAAATTTAAAGTGTAGAGGATAGGATAAAGAAAGAAATTGGGCTATGATGATAACTTTTTTTTTCGCCATTACCATTACATTGAGCCATTGCAGTGAGTACAGTCAACGTCGATCGTTGCCCGTGGGCAATCATAGACGAATCTGTTCCTTTACCCGCAAAAATGCTAAACGGATTTGGATTTTTTGTCATAGTGGTTCTAGTTTAGCCTCAGGCCCAGTGAGCTTAAATATTTTACAGCAAATAGTCATTTAAGATCTGCTTGTCCTTTTGACGCATTTATTTATTGTTGTAAGGACACCAAACAGTACATATACATTAAAAACTTATAGAAATGATCATAGATAGTCAACAAGAGCTGCATATACTATTACTACTACTACTAATATTACTATGTGCTTAGTAGGTGACACAGCATTTACACGCATTGAAGTCACATGAAGAAAGTAAACGTTTAAAAGTAAGGGGATGAATTTTACACAATACTGTGATATCTTTATTTTACAGTAAATCTAGTGAAATATTTTTTTTTCTCCCCAACAGACTATACATTGTATAACTAATGTCCAAGTGTGTACACACCTCCGGATATTTCACGTTAAGTATATTATATGTACATAAACGTTTATGGCGTGAATAAATAAGGTTTTAACCAGTAAATGTCACGGTTTTATTACACGATCCAGTTGTATTCGGATTAGGTTCCTCAGCTACAGTTTTATAGACTAGGGGATGAGCGTGAAAAACGATTGTGTTATCCATATTGCAGATGTAAATAGAAATCCATATAGCAGATGTAAATGTAAAAAAAAAAAAACGGAAATTTCAGTTTCAGCTTCATAGGGAGTTCATTTACACGAGCGTAATTTTGTGCATCATGATTTGTATGATGTAACTGAAATTTTTTCCGAAGGACCTTTGAACTTATTTCTTTGTTTTGTTCTTCCCGCACGTCAATTGTAGACTCGAAGTTCAAAGATAGACAGTATCGAATAAAAAATAATTCTGAATGTTAATCAGCTGAAACTTAAAGCTTACTAGTTTTATGTAATTAATATTTTATTTATCAGTGGATTTGCCCCGGCTTTAATGTAATTAAATCCGGTAATGAGACGTTGCCGACGAATTAATCAATATGATCCACTCGATTACCGCAAGACGGGAATGCTACATTACTCTGATTACCGCCCACCGAATTTTCCGATACATTGCCAATCATTTGCCAGGTGAAATATATAAATACTAAAACGCGAATGGTGGGTAGCAATTTTCAAAGTCATTATTTTTATCCAGCAAAAGAAATACTTTGTATATATAATTAAAACGTCTACAAAGTCTAAATGTGTAACGTTTATTATATTTTATTCTATTTATTTATTCGAAATTCTTAACATAATTTGAAATCGTCACTGGATTATAATACATTTTACAGACCGAAAAAGCTGTGTGAACTGTGAAGCCACAATTAAAAACTAACGCCGCGTCTCTGTATTAAATTATAAACAGTTTCAGTGTTTCTCAAAAAGCAGCTGTTTCAAATCCATGACAATATGAAACAAAAATTTCTAGTAGATGATGATGATGTTGATTTGATTATTATCAGGGCGCAATTAATATAAAATTGTTTTTATTTCGGTTACGAGAATATAAACAAATGTATTGCTGCAGAATCTGAATAAAACCATGCCTTTTGTTTGTTTACGTTCTGGTAATTAAAAATTCTTTCAGACTTGTAGCTTTCATGAAAAGTTTGAAAAATTTCCCCTCCAGCTACTAATAAGTTGGAAATTCCGTACATGATCGAACAATCCTTTTCAAAACAAGCCCGTAGATAAGTATTCGGAATACGATTAGTCGAATGCACCCGTTACGAACTTTTTCATTTCTTCTATTTCCATTATTCATTTTTGCATAGTTTCCGCCTGGATGGGGAAGAAATATCGTGTTCCCACTTAAAACTTCCCGTTTTATTTCCATAAATAAGAACAGTTAGCGAACTCGTAATTGCGAAGTTAAATGTAATCTATTTATTGGATCTTCGTCTACTTTTGTACTCGCATTAGGAAATTAAGAGATGTTCTATTTCCTTTCATTTCTGATATAAATCTTTTTATATTTAGTTTCCTTTGTGTCGTGAGTTTTTATTATATTCAGGTCCCCTAATATTATTATTATTATTTTAAAATGTATCGGTTTTTTGCCGCTTCAATGAAAGGTGCACAATATCCTATTCATGTAATGTGAAAATCATTATCGTTATTATTTTACGATGTGTAAATTGGAAGCTGATTGTGGTTAGTCATACTGGATCAAGAAAACAAGGATAAAACTTTCTTGAACCAGTATAATCAAAATACTTGAAAGTAGCAATTAACTTCTTGAAAGTTTTCAACGAACACAAACATGTTGATTTAATTTTGTTTTCAAGATGTTTTCGCTCCAAAGTAGATTCCCTAATTGTTGGATTTTCGTGTAAGCGCATGGAATCACACATATTATTATCTGTAAAGTCTAGTTGGTAATCACGTTGGGCAGATAATAATCTACTTTGTCTTTGGGTACAGCAGTGTAGAATTTGTTAAACATACCCACAATAATTGTGGGTATGTTTAGCAATGTCTAATGTGAATTATTCACATTAGACATTGCAGAATTGCTATAATTGTTACAATATTTTAATTTTTTTTACCAGAATATCGCCAACCAATAATCGTAGTGTATTTATTATAATTAGTAAATGTAGAGCTTGAACCCTACAGTAAAGGAGGCCTGAGGGTGGAGGGCGCTGGAGGGCACTATAATGCGGAGACGAGAGCCGATGGATGGTTATTAGGTGCTCCATTTTAAGGGGCCACTCAAATTGTAACTTAATTTCACTTGAAGTGTTTTAACTTGGCTTAAATTAATATTGGAATCTATTTTGGCGTGAGTGCCAATAAATCGTTTAGGCGTTGTTGTTCTGAAGTGGAGTTTAAGATGAGAGAATTATTTACACATATATAATAATTTTATTCAATAACTGCATGATGCCCCCAACTCCTTTGCGCCAAAATTCGTTTATGGCGCGGGAAGAGTCCTATATCCTTTCCCGGGACTTAAACTATCGCCACACCAAATTTCAGCAAAATGAGTTCAGCGGTTCTGCGTGAAACAAACGGACTTTTGCATTTATTATTATAAATGCAAATTAGTAGGATTTATTAATAATTTACTACAATTAATATTTTTAAGGATTCGGGATAAGATTCTTTAGATGAACAGCAGAATAATCCTGTCATATTTGATATTTCTAATACTCCATAGTAACTATGGAATGAAGGAGTCTTTAAATTTAATACACACTGTGGCCTTGATGACTCGTATGACCATGATACATGACCTTCAATACTCCTTTTGAGTTTCACGCTTAAGAATATACACTTTAAAAAAAAAACATTGATTAAAAACTATGTTTATTCGGTGGTCAAATCAAAATATTTTTTTCAGCGGTTTTTCTACGATCAATTGTCATGCCTCAGAGGCCACTGGAAAAAAGTTTTCAATAAAAATGTAACAATAACACGGCGTGTTAGCTCAACTGGTGAATCTGCACGTCTGATTTGGTTTGTCCGTCGGTCCGTGACACCAGACTCGGTTCACCAAACCTCTAAACTATTTGTGTAATTACGTTTATTGTAAAACGGCATATTGCGGTTTTCAACGAGCTCTTTTTAGTTGAAAGTTTTTGAAAAATATTACTAATGTTGTGTGTATAAAAATTTAAAATATTTCGTGTAAGTACTGAATGGTGAAGACTTTTGTGTGATAAAAACGTAAACACAGTGAAAAGACTTAAGCTACAGTATAGACTGTAGCTTAAGTCTTTTCACTATGCCTAAATAAGACAGTATTACCCTGGGATAGTGTCTAAAGACCTAGTTATGATTAATATCGCAAAATCTCATCAGTTCCGGGCCAGGAATCAGGACTTTAGGTAACTTAGCTTCACAGTAGCTGTCACGAAAATGTTTCGTCGCTACTCGCCTGGAATTAATAACTAGACACGGGCTGATGATGACAGCCGGTTAAGCCGCTTAATGAGTTCGGTGGCACAATCCGCTTTTCCATTAACATAAAATTTGGTGATTAGTTATCTACTCCGAGCGATACGTTTTGTAATTACGTCGATGCTAACCGGGTTACGTCGTTACAGTTATTGGATATTGCTGTACGAATATCAGTTTATAATGTTTACTATTAGCGCAATGTTTCAGATAATTTTACTGTTCTATTGAATTACGTTGACAAATTATATTTGTGAGTGTCGTTGTATTATGCACATAAAATTATTGTGTTAATATTTTCTGAGAGCGAACGCAGTTTATATAAATACTCGTAGAACACTGTAGCACGGCTACGCGTTATTTTTAGCCAAAACTCGTAGCACGGCTACGACAACATTTTAACAAAGTCTCGTATCAGTGCTACGGAGAATTTTTCCCAAATTCTCGAAACAGTGCTACGAGTGACGTCAATTTCTACCCAAATTTCGTAGCAGCGCTACGCGTTTCGTCAATTTGCACCCAAATTCTCGTAGCTGTGCTACGTTATGATAAATTGAGACAAATTACGTGACATTCTTACGTGCGTTTCTTTGATACGATCTAAGGTACCCAGATTTTACGTCACGATACAAGCCAAATGAAAGTTTATGAGTGTTGTCGCGCAACTTTTGACAAGAGGCGGCGACAAGCCACGAATAATTATGTCGCGTTTGCGTTTATCGCCTACTTTTCATGTATATTTGTTTAAATATATACTTATCAAATTAACATATTTTAATCTCGATGTTGATGAATTAACATCACAATATTTTAAAGTAATTTTCTACCATAGTTTATTTACTACTAATATTAATAATACAAGAAATTTAACCAAATACATTGTCTCGTTCGTGTGTGTGATACACGTTACAGTGGCACAAGATACAAAAGCTGTTTACACCGATAACAATGCATGCAGGACACTCAACATTATAGTTACATTTATAGAATGTAACGATTTTGCAAGTATTTTTACCGTTTTGCTTACTGCTTTTCTAGTATTATGAAAATTTTTGCTTAAATGTTTGGTACTGTGAATAATATCTTGGACGTCTAGTAAAGACGTCTAGTAAAGAAAATTAAATACACAGATTTAATTTTCTTTACTACGTTGCTCGCTATTTATCGTTTTGATTGCGTTAAAATTTGTTTAAGACCCTACAATTAAAATTAATATGCCCTTTCCAAAAATTAAGAGTATATCTATGCTGACTCTGCATTAATTCAATTTAGCAGTTTAAGCATGAAAAAGCAAATAGAGTTCGAGTAGAGTTAGATAGACGGACACACACACGCGCATTATTATTATTATTATTATTATTAGCCATTTGTGTCCCACTGCTGGGCAAAGGCCTCCCCTCTTTCCTTCCACACGTCTCTATCATTTGTTTATCTATTAACGCGCATTATACAGTGTGAAATTTTAATAGTTGTTTTCCCGCAGTAAAATGATTCTATCTTAGTAGTACAATAGATTTGTAAAGTTTTTTTTGTTCAAATAAAAAAAAAATTCCATAGTAACTCGCGCCTATCGGCATGAAGTTTCCATAGTACGTCATAAAAAATATTTCGTATTTTCAAAAAATAACATGCATGGTTCGATAGAATTACTATAGGTAAATCGTTCTGCTGCGGGAAAACAACCACTAAAATTTCACGTTGTATACGAGTATGTTAAGATAAGATAAGATAAGAACATTTATTTGCAAAAACATGGTAGTTACAATAAGATGGTACATTATAAGAAATAGTAGTTACTGGAAATAGTAGATAAACTTTCGAGGTAGTTGATCAACTTTCAAAATTTAACCGGTAATTAAATAGAAACAGCATGTATATGCAACAACATAATAATAATATTATCTAATTGTAGAAATAAATTAAACGTGTATCATTATTCCAATAGTGTCATACTGATAAACTCAGTTGTAATCTCGCGATAATGAACGTTTTATATTATTCACCGCGGCGTTCGGGGTCTAAGTCCTAAATCCACCAATTTCATTTACACAATACACAGATTAAACGCTGCTCCACCGATCTTGTTACGGAGATTAGCGCCATTTAAACACACAGATGGAAAACATTGTGACTGTAAGGATATTCTAGATTTGATAAATTACGAAGTGAATAATTGAATTGTTGTATTGAGGTAAAATTACTGATCTATTTGTTAAAACCACTGAATAAAATGCGCGACATTAGTGTAAATTAAATACTTAATGGCCACAGGCAGATTTTTCAATCGGGCGAGGTCAGGCTGAAGTTGACAGTCGTCATTTCGGACGTTGTAAATGTCTTGGCCTTCTCAGAAATTTCGATAGTGCGATTACAGGTGACCGTGCGCTGTTTGGTCCTCAACAGTAGGTATAATTTTTCGAAAAATTGGGAAAGGGTATGAAAATAATGCAAACCTTTTAGCCTTCATTCATATGAAGGGTAAAAGGTTTGCATTAATATGTAGCAGTGTAGCACTCTTAGTTTTCGATTGCATATTACTGTTTTCACCAATAACATTTCTAGCGACGGTGGCCGGTTCTACTGAAACCATATCAACTACTTAATAATTTTTAAGGTTTAATAATATCTGCCATATTATCTTTCCTAATCCAGTGTATAGTCGATTGGCCAGAAAATTTGTGTAGTCATCTTCCTTGTTAGATACACACCAAGGGACAGAAATAGATATTACGGAACTTTACTAACACTGGATATATTGGTGTTCTATAGGGCACTGGTCAAATTTCGGAACCTACCCTGAGTTGACATTCCACAGGGAATGACACTTCCGCCATTACATAGTGGAAATACATTATTTAGGGTCAATTAATATAATATGAGATTAATTCCCCAATGAGTAACCGACTGCGATGCGACGTGAATAAGTCTGAATGGTATACATATTTTTATTTATTAACTAGCTAGAATTTAGATTTACCTCAACACTATAGATAAAGCTGTACAGTATAGTATGTTTAGTATTCGTTATTAAAATAAGTATATAACTAATTTAATAATATCTATATAGTTGTGTTCGATAAGACAAAATAGTAAACGAAAATAAAACGTCTAAGGCAAAGTAAGGAAAGAAAATTTAAAGCACATTTAAAGTTCTTACAGAAAATCCTATAATAATAATTATTTGGCATTTCTAGTATTTTCAAACAAAATTCAAAGATGCCTTAATAGGAGGACCCAATGATTTGGTTTAACGTATTGTACGATAGATCATAGAACTAAGGCTACTAAACATTTGGCAGTCATCATTGCAAAACTTGTCTTTTAAATGCCTACATCGAGGTGACAATTCGCTGAATATTCGAGTACACTACAGTTATTTCCCCAGCGAGTTTGGGTAAAATATGCGCCATATTAATTCGATACGAGGCGCGTAATGTGACTAAATGCTGCAAATTGAATCGTGTGACGGGCCCTAACGGCCGAATTTACGGCGGTTTTACACATAACATTGTCTTATCTAAATTATGTGTTAGGGTCCTTATGTTGATACAAGTTAACAAAGATTTTATCTTAAAATCTAGTCTTGTCTAGTCTAGCTTAAAGAGCTATTCTGAACGATTTTGTTTGTTACAGGTACTGTATTCTCCCAGAATATTATGTCTTCGTTATATTATTATATACTTCTGACATGTAAGTGATACCTTGTGTAAGTCATACCTTTAAGGGTAAGGAAAAGAATTTAATTGTCTAATGCACCGGGTATTACGAGTTTTTTTCGTCAAAAACGTCTTAACGCAGTCTGGTCGCATAAAATATACATAACGCTTAAGAAATGTGGTATCAATTTGTAATTTAGTATTCTATTAGACTGTCGGCCATAAGGAATGGAGCAAAATAAATTGAAGGGTTAATATAGAATAGCTCTGGACCCTTTTTTGAAATGTCGCCTTGAGTGTCTTGGGAGGCAATCAACTGATTTTCCATTAATTTGAAAGCTCTTAAATGTAATTAAATATGATTCTTGATAATATAATATTTATAACTTTCAGAATTTTCTTCTCGACCTTTTTCTTTTCAGTCAGTCACCTTTGAGTTTTATATATTTAGATTCCACGTTATACATACACATAAATACGAAAACATTTAATGCAAATTCCAAGTAGGTGTTTACTTAAATTAAGCTTTTAGTTCCGCGCGTGGATCGCGAGTCAGTAATTAAGGAATTTCACTATTTCCTCTACATGACGTAGTGACAGCACCTTTGAAGTGAAAGGTTCGAAGTGTAATTAGCGTGAAATTTGTGGAAACGTCTGTGACAAGGTTTTGCTTAGTTTTCATATACTGCAGTTTTCATTGGTGGGACTGCAGAATGGTGAAGAAAAGTGTGAGAAATAAGCACTATTTTTTTCACGTATTTGTTTAAATTCTTAATTGAGATTAAGAATTTAAATAGACAGTTATATAATATGTTCTCTCTCGTCTATCGAAACCTAGTCCTAGAAGGACGATTTTCTATGAGTTTTTCTTTTCATCCGGTAACTCGTCCAATGTTATTTTTATGGTTTCGAAGTTAAACCGTATCGAAGCAATATTAACGTCGTCTTAAAATAGTAGAATTTAGCTGGTATCGTCGCTCCTGACGATGACTATATTTGCGAAAATTGTTATAAATTAAAATATAGTGGAAACAGTGCCAGAAGTTTCTGGCACTGTTTCCACTATATTTTAATTGTTTATGAAACACATTTACGACATTAACACGGTAACTAACAACATGTAACATAATATTATGCACAGTTTTTTAAACGGAGTTCCTTTTCGCGCGTTGCGATAGAGGGCTAGGCCGAAAAAGACGACACTTGACCTCGACACTTTTTTATTAGTATCTGCATGTCAGGGGCAGAGGGCGCTGCGCGTTGATAGTATTCCTGTGCGTCAATAGATGTCGTTTTTTAAATATTTTTTTGAATATATTATGTACAGATTTTTTTAACTTATGAAATAACTCCGTTCCATTCGGGTGTCCTCTGACACCTCTCAAGCTTTTTTTTTAATTTCAAATCATATTTCGGGCCCCATAGCCTCCATTTATGCAAGAAAACGGCAATTTTTTTGCTGTTACTTATCGTGTTCTTCCACTCACGTCTTCAAAATATTATGTTAGCTGGTTATGGTATCGAACACCAATCCAATTTCGTTGTAACGCCGTGTCACAGTTTCTAGCGGCTGTAATTTAACACTACACTGCTAAAAGCTAATTGACGCGGCCGAAAATATATTATTATCTGACACGTGCGACGTGACGCCACATGACGCCTTTGTCACTGACACCACTGGCACTGTGGCACTGACACAAATGACGCCTCCGTCCCGCTCAAAAATTGATCTTGGTTCTTAGAATCGACATCTGGAAATTATAGTATGGATTTTTAAATAAAATTACTATCTTAACTAATAACTAATATACTATAAAATTCTCGTGTCACGGTGTGCGTGGTTGAACTCCTCTGAAACGGCTTGACCGATTTTCGTGAATCTTAGCGAGCATATCGGCTAGGGTGGAGAATCGGACAACTTATGCTTATTAAAAGCTTTTATTTAAGTTGTTTATATTATGTATTGATAAGTGCATTTGTTGAATAAGTAGGTAATTGTCAATATTTTTTTTACAAAATACAGGTAGTAGTCCTAATGTCGTTGAAACTAAGGTCGAATTTCGACCATTGGGCGATCTCTAGTTTTTATTAAATGTATCTGAATGCGGCCGTTATTTACCTGTTTGGAAACCGAAGAGGCTCTACATTAAAAATATAAAATAAGAGTTGAACGAACCACTACATCAGTATCATTATGCAATTGTTGCATATAATTCGGTATAATGAAGGGCCGTCTGGCTCTGCGAGGGCCCTCAGACGGAGACAGGTATCGCTTTGTTTTGGTCTATCAGGATCTCTTGTCTATGGCTGTAGGATTTTATTTATGTTTTTTATTTGTATACAATTTGAAAGTATTTTTTATTATTTCCGACTCTTTTTTACTGTTTTTAGAATTTATTCTTTCATCATAATGGTAGCGTGACGAACTCGATGCTTTTGAATTCGTTTGAAATTCGAGATTCGAATAAAGCGCGGAATCGCGTTGCTTCAAGAAAAGGAGAGAAGAGGACGTCTTTGCCCAGCAGTGGGACCACCATAAGCGCAACAATAACAATAATTATAACTTAACTTTAAAGTTTATGCAAGCTCCCTCTAGGTTATCAAAATATTCGTCAAAATGCTTGTCACTCACAAATCTGTCATCTTTCCTAGTGTGTGTGTTGTAGTGTGTGTAATATTTTATTTGTTAAAAAAATTATGATAAAAGCGTAATTTCAAAATAATATTAGCTCGATGCACTCCTTCAGTTAAACTATAACTGTGTAAAATTTCATTCACCTACGTTCCCCCATTTTTTGTCAAAAAGGACGGAGGAAAGTTTTTCGCTCGCGTATTAATATATTATAGATAACACAGGCGTCAGGCAGTATTAATTAATATCTTTATTATGTTAATTCCAAAGAGCAATAACTAAATAATTCACTATTTTGTAATATTCCTATTTTATGTATTTTTTAAAAATAATATTATGTTATTCTATTCTATTCTGTTATGACGCCAGAACCGATCAATTAAAAATAATGACGCAAAATGACACACCATTAAAATAAACCGTCAACATTCGCAGGGTACAATCACACAGCATTTGCCAATCAAATTAATTATATTTCGATTAAATTACATACAAAACTACTGGAGCGGTTGTTTAAACTGTCCATTACTCATAAAATTAAGCAAAAATACTGCAACACGGCCATTTCATTTGTACTAATTAACTTAATTTATATTTTCAATTAGTTGTTGCGTTGTTGCCAATATGTATTTATTTGAAACAATTGATGTACATACACACAAGACTGGTCCGTCCAAAGGCCGACTGGTAAATAATAACTTGACTCCTAACTCCTAAGATACAGGCATTTCCTAGTTTGGGAGTCAATAGGATCTTGTAAAAATGTTTAAGTTACTTGAGAAAGATTTATTATTATTATTATACCATTTGGCATATGGATAGGAAATGGACTAGAATCTAAATCAAGCAATGGGTGACTGCATCTGCATAATAATACATATAAGATTAACTTAAATACATTATTCTCTGTTCTGTATCGTAATATTATCTTGCATCTTATAGAGGTATAATCAAGGTACCTACTAATTGCACATAGTAAACTTAAACATTTAGCTCTGGGCCACTTCTTATAATATAAGAAAATATAATGTATCATGGTCGAAGTAACAAATTACGTGTGTCCGTCGGTCACGCGAGCACATATTTTAAATGGCGTAGCTGTACGGTCGCTCTATTGCATTACATTTCCTTTTGTGAGTGAACGAGCTATCGATCTGTCACGCTATTTAATTATAGAGTTCCTTGCGTGCCTGATTACGAATTACTTTTTATAAAAAATGGCCATAAACATTTTACATTTAATTTTATACAGAAGCAGTCAGTTTTGTATTCTAGTACTGAATCATCGCTCGCTAATCGCTATTAACAACATGTAAAGTCCTCCTCTTGTGCATTTATTGAGTTAGATCGGCCTGCGATCACTCCGACCGGATTCGATCGGTCTCTCTGTATGTGAGAGCTTAACAAAATGCGCATCCAGTAGCTATAAATAATCATGTCAATACAGCCTAGCAAGCTAGATCACTCTGTTGTATGCTTAATATCTAAGATTCGAAACTATTTGAAATAAAATCTGTTTTAATGTAATGAGAAGCTATCTTTCCAACATCCAGTAGCTGTAAGTACAAACGTCTCAATTCAGTTCAGCATCATGCCATTGCCAGGTACAGTATAAATGTAAGTACCTACAATATTAGTAGATCCCGAGATTCAAAACAAACATATCGTAGAATCCTTTTTATCTCGGCAAACTCCGTTCTCGGAAGAACTTGGAATCAAGATGTAGCGAGTTTGTACAGGCGTAGTACGTAATAATGTCGGTTAAATAGCGCTCGGCGAACTACAAAGACCGGGATAAGAATCGTGTTAGAACCCATATTGATCAGAGCATTGTTACTTTAATAGGATAACTTTACTAAACCTAGAGATCGGTAGTCGTCTACTGCCTCCTAAAAAAATACGCCATAGGAAACAAAGTATATACCAGGATTAGGTAAATATTGTATTTTTCGTACAACGCCGCTGGAACAAATTGAGTTTAGTTTTATTGTGGTCCTATATTAATTAAAGTTCTAAGAAATAACATTTTCTAATTGTCTACTGTAACGTACCTACCTACGAGTGCCGAGTATACTTAATTCATTTTTCACAAAAAAAAATTTAACAGCGTAGGGCTTTAGATCACTAGATAGAGAACTAATTTCATTATTGATATCATTGAGGCTATAGTCAGGATAATGATGGGACGAGTGACGATGATAGTCGTCGCAATGATGATTAGCTATGTCCACATTATGCAATTTCATCTTCAATTTTCGTCATCTTATTTTTATTCAACTTCCGTTTGGCATATTCAATAACTGAATGCGTCAAAATCCACCCGCGTTGAAAGAAAAGTGTCAGCGAGCGCTATGATTTCAACGCGCGTCACGGGCATGACTCACGTTCGCTGTTGACTGCGCTATAACGCATGCCCTTGACGAACAGAAAAAGGCATAATGTGGACAAAGCCATTAGCTATAGTACATTATGCAATTTCATCTTCAATTTTTGTCATCTTCTTTTTATTCAACTTTCGTTTGGCATATTCAATAATTGAATGCGTCAAAATCCACCCTCGTTGAAAGAAAAGTGTCATAGCGAGCGTTACGATTTTAACGCGCGTCACGGGCATGCCTCACGTTTGCTGTTGACTGCGCTATAACGCATGCCCTTGACGAACAGAAAAAGGCACAATGTGGACAAAGCCATTGAATAAGTCGTGTGCCACGTGTCAGCAGTAAATGTATAATTCCCATTGCCTCGCTGTATTACGGTCATAACTTTTTATTGGTTTACCCCCGAGGGTCATACACGCCATTTTTTGTCTCGTATGATTTAAAATGATTAAACAATATATTTCTGTAGTTAAGATAATAAAAACTAGGACTAGTAGTGTAGTAGTGTGTACTATGTAGTATAATATTGTATTATTTTATTTTTCTTTAAATGAGACTTTAAGTTGAACTACTTAAATAGCTGTATTTTCCCTTACATTTACGATATCCTAGTTTGTGAATCTAGTTCGCGCCTTCGTGAGCGTAAAAATCTTGTGGGTAGTCTACACTCTGATAAAACCTTTTTTCAATGCTTTGGTAAGATTTTATAAAAATAGATATCTATTATTTTTTAACCCTGTTCTATCCAAATAAACATGTCCTTCTAATTGACTTGAAAAGGAGGAGGTTCTTTGGCTGTTGAACTTTTTTAGTAAAGTGATGTAATATGGATGTGTAAACAACATTTCGTCATTTGCATAAAATAACTAGAAGCTAAATACGTAAAGTATGGTACAACTTGTGTAATAATCCCCTGAGTTATAACGCACTTAGGCTATATTTTGTGATCGCATGACCGCCATAGTTGCGCTAATTGTCGCGTGGATCGAAATATTTTCTGCGATTGCAATTAATGTTGCCGACTAATGCAGATACCTGCAGAGTTTAATTAGCAGTTGGCAAAAGAATTATCTACTTCTATTATAAACTTGAAATTATATTCCTTGTTGTCACGACATAATCTATGTTTAAAGCTAAATTTTGCGCAAAATAATTAAAAGTTCAATTTTGAACCATACTAAACTATTACGTAAATACTAAACTATTAAGTAATTGTCTTGACTGGACTGCTAAAATATGTAACATCTTCCTTTTGGATTCACCGTATAAATGGATATTCTCCTGTCGTTTATCCTGCCTAATTCTTGTAAACATAATTTGTCAATCGACGATATAGCGGCGTTTTCCACTACTATTATCCAGGCATACCAGCCAGGCTGACCTGCGGTGGCATAGGATCAAAGTAAATGGGAGAGGCCTAGGCAAAGATCTCCCGCGGGACCTAGGGGAAGTCTATGCTGCATAGGCTAGCAACAAATACAGGGTGTAACAAAACTGAGTGATAATACTTTAGGGTGCGTATGAGTTCCTTATACATATAGAGTTTACTGTGAAGATGGCAGCGCTGGAAGAGCAAAATGTTGTTTGTGATTTGAATGGCCAAGCGCCTGAGTGTCATGATTTTTTACTCTTTCAGCGCTGCACTTTCACAACGAACTAGTTGCTATACTGTGATCCAGATTATGTGTGCCCTACACGGGCATAGTGCTTTGTTTTGAGTTTAGGTCATCCTTTTCATAAGCATGACAGGTAGTGGTTAAAAAGTTGTTTAAACCCATTCACATCCTGAAGCATCATCATTCATCACTATGTTTTGTTACGACTTGTATAAAAATAGTAACATTCTACCTCAACAAATCATACGTAATCTCCCGCGAACACTCGTATCATTAAAAGTTCCAGCCATTAGCGTTTTAAGCCGCCACTTTCGACGCGACCTTCTGCGGCTCTCACGAGTCGCGCCAAGAGTTCCCCAACTTGTGTTACAACTTACATGTGTTATTAGCTGTATGTACATTGTACAATGTACAGGTTATAAAAGTGGTATAGTATTTAAAACAAAGGTCTTTCTAGTGCTAAAGATGTTTCTGATCGTTAAATCCCGTTTTGATTGGAAAGCATTTTTGATAAGATGCGTTTTGAAATCAGTTCGGCTTGATCAGCTAATATTGTGAAATAAATTATTGTTTTAGCGAGAAGATTTGCTTTATAACGCCTTTTTATTATTTTTTTGTACTTCAAAGTCTTTACATAATATTTTAATTGTAATCGATAATGCAAAATACAAAATTCTTTTCAATTTACATTTTGATTTATAAAAGAATTGTAACGTATGTTTTTAAAATGTGCTGACGTAATATGTACTCCGACATTCAGTGCGCTTTGAAAGCAAATTGGTGAATTATTTTACGGCAGTTTAGTGTACTTTAAAGTTACGGTACTGAAATATATGAATAACAAGCATGCAATATGAGGGTAGGCGGTAATAAAATTCAGTTAGGCGGTGTACAGACTTGGTGATTTAGAATAAAGTGATGTGAAATTAACAGACAATAACTAAATGCCTATATTGTATTTGGAGGCCGACCTGACTGGACTGCACAAAATGAGTTCCGTCGGGTTGGACTGCGATCAGTCCAGCCGGATCGACTGCTGTATATGAGGCCATGAGTCCTTTAATATTTAAAAAAAATTGAAGGAATTAAGTTTGTAGGCATAATTTTGCAGATTAGTATTAACCGAATAACCCCTAGTAAATATTTGTGTCTCACTGTTCTATTCGTCCCGTACTGTGAACGCAGCTTTATTTCGTATGCTCGGGGCTGTCGGGGCGAATGATAACGTTATGTTACAGCCTAATTAAATTCTCCAATGTACATACATTAAATAATTACGAATTACATTGAAGATTTCATTTGTTAAGTAGATTTAACATCATGTTTTCTGTAAATTACACACTTATCTGTACTAACAATAATATGATATAAGATGAAGTTTATTTGTTCTGATGAGCTTATATCGATAATGTTATTTAGCACAGATAATATATCGATACTTTATAACGAGTAAGTAAAGAATTTCACGGGAACCGCACATTTCCGCAAAAAGAACCCAATGTCCTTCCTCTCCCTATAGTTGACTGGATAGAGGAAGGAGATAGGATTCTTTTGAACTCTATAGAGTTGACTAAGAGTAAGGACACAAGATTCTTTTTAGCGGAAATATGCGGTTCCCGTGAAATTCCTTACTCGAGAGCAAATACGTGGAACCTCTAGTTTTACATTAAATGACATAGTTACTCCGAGAACTTCATGTAAAATTGAATAAATATTCCATTTATCGTTGTTATTAGATAGCGGCGCGTATTATTGCGATGTCTGTAAACGATCTAATTTGTTGAGTGCTTCAACTACACCTCTGACACGTTTTACGACCGCTAGAATATCGTTTTATCTACCACAGAACATAAATGAAAATTCTTTTTCTATGGAAGTAGCGAAGGACTCGATGTAACTGCATACCCACAGTATACGTTAAAAATGAGTAGAAACTATATTTTGAAGCTATCAAATGTCAAAGTTGCAATATATAATAGGTTTCCTTTTTTTTTACATGGGGAAATTAAGAGCTTTACGTATCCCCGGCGGATTGGGAACATCGGCCGGGGTATGTGGGACTCTCCGAGGAGCTACCCACTAAAACCATGGTGCTCCACTCCCCGCTAGGCAAAGTTACGGGCACGATCAACCCACCGCAACAGTACAGGTTTCCTAGAACATTTTTTTGGGCCTGATTACTCGAGTATTTTTTTCTTTAATAGCTTCTTTTAGTTCTCCTCGTATTTATTAGAATTGTAATTGTATATAATCTGTTGCAGCTATAGTTTTACTTTCGTTAGTAAAAACTGCTGCTATTACAACTGTTGGTTTTGTTCAATTTGAATACGGAACCCTAAGAATATAACGGCAGTAACAGTGAGTTAACTGTCCACTTAGCGGAATGACCCATTACGGCGTTTACGTAGTTTCAGCAGATTCCCAGATAAAACAACAATTATATGGCTTTTATTGCTGTAGTAAGTGGCATTTTGAGTAACTGCGTATTATAGCTATAGGAAAATAAGTGTCTAGCAAAAATAATAATATTAAAGGTTTTTGTTTCCGACGGAAAGTCTTTCTTTTTTTAGATAAATAGTATATTATGTGTAAATCTCTGGATTTACCTAATGATACTAAGTACCCTAATACTACTACTGACTGTGACAAGTTTGATCAAAATCTGTACAGTAATTTTTTTAATCAAGTGTAAATTTTTAATCAAGCATAAACTTTAATTGGCGCTAAGACTTAAGCTAATTTAAATTAATTAATATTAAATCATTATTCTATTGTATAACATTAACAATGCAATTTTTTTAACCGACTTCATAAAAAGGAGGTTATCAGTTTGACGCGTATGTTATACTTCCAGAACTGTCCAATTTTCGTATATATATGTTAGTCTATATCAGCGTCTGAACAAATGTGCCAAATTTCAAAAGTGTATGTATGTATGTAGGTAAGTATGTATTCAACTTAGGAAATAGTGTAAGTTTCATCAAAATCGGTTCAGTAGTATTGGAGATAGGTAGTTTTCATTCTCAATTGCGTAAAATTTTGAAATCGGTTTTATCTTTTCAAAATAATAGTTATTCAACATTCGACATCACAAAAAAGTTGCCAACTTGATAATTTTTCGCCTTTCTCATACACTCTTTATTAAATTTGAATGTATGATTGCGACCGCGGACAGCGGCCCTTTCCGGCGACGACCGGATGTCAACCGGACACTACAAGTGGTCCATATTTTGTCACCGGTTTTGTACTCTTTGAATTTGGACATCAGGCAGTTTCCATACAAAGTTCGTCTAAAAAGAAGCTGCGCGGCCAGACCTAGGATTATTTAAAAAAGCTAGGCCATATTATGAACCTAAAAAAATTTATGAACTTTGTTCAATAATATATCATCGGATGGTTGACAACGCCATCTAGCGACAGAGCGGCGTAACGAAAAGCAGCGACGTGAACACCGCGCAGTTTGCAGCAGCGTGACGACACCCGCCCGCATCGCTGCATCCGAGCCAACTTCACTCCCTTTCACCTCTGAACGCGTAATGGTCGTTACAGTATTTCACGTTAATAAATTTTTAATTTTGTAATTTTTCGTACAATAAACGTAACCAGCAAGTTAATAAAGAACTTCATTGAAGAGTCCCTCCTGCACCCGAACAAAATCTGGTCCTTCGAGCCGGATACAAGATACAAAGAGCCAGGCGGCAACGTGGAGCGTTACTTGGGAGAAGAGGATTATCCAGTCCAGGATTGTCGTCAAGTCGCATCCGGTCAGGTTACAAAACCCTTTTCCCCCATCCTTATCCAATATTTGCGTTAATATTGTTATTTTTTTCGTCTTAGTTGCGGTATTGCGCGGCGCCGGTGCCGCGTCAGGGTGTGGCCGAGCGGGAAACTGTAAGTACTTTTGCTTCCTATAACTTTCCAAAATGAGTGACGATGAATTTAATGCGTTAGAACCTCCCCAGGGGCCTATGAAAACAAATGAAAGGCCTAAATCTCCTCGCTTAGGCACAACCTCAAATAAACGTCTCGCTGATTTAAAAAAGCAGCGAGGTACGCTAAAAGGCAGGCTTACGTTATTTGAGAAGTATATTTCAAAATTAGACAAATTAACATTAAATTTTAATATTAAAACTGAATTAGATTTACGTATTCAGGCAGCTCATAGTTTGTTCCAAAGTTTTAATAATATTCAATGTGAAATGGAACAATTAGTCGATGAAACCGATTTACCCACTCAATTAGAATATCGGGAAACATTCGAACAACAATATTTCTCCATGATTGCTGAAGCGAAGTGCTTGTTAAATTCTAACGATAGTGAACAAGCCCAAGTTCCATATCAAGTTTTACATAATCCTGTGTCCGTTAAGTTGCCAGAAATTAAATTACCAGCGTTTGACGGTGCATATGATCAGTGGTTGGAGTATAGAAATTCATATCTCACCATGATACATAATCGTGAAGATCTCAACGATATACAAAAATTCCATTATTTAAAATCATCTCTAAGTGGCACTGCCTCTCAAGTAATTGCGGCCTTGGAATTTACTCCTGAAAATTACATAAATGCATGGGAGCTAATAGAAAATAGGTTTCACAACAATCGGTTACTGGTGCAAAACCATGTTAAAGCGTTATTTACTATCCAGTCCCTTCAAAGTGAATCTTACATACATATTAGGAAATTAATAGACTCAACATTACGTAATTTGCGTGCACTTAAGTCTCTGAACGAGCAGACAGATGCGTGGGATACGTTAATTGTCTATCTTGTTGTATCTAAACTTGATCAGTCAACTGAACGCGAATGGGAAACTTATAAAGGTACTATTGTGTCTAAGAATGATTCAAAATATAACATAAAATTAAGTGATCTGTTAGAATTTTTAAGAAACCGTGCGGATATGTTAGAAATGATTAAGTCTAGTAATAATAAAGTTGTTTCTACAATTAAGCATAATAATTACAGTGATACAACTAAGTCAAATTCTAATTATAATAAAAAATATGTAAGTAAATCAAATCACATACAATATAACTCGCAACCCGTTACGCATTCATACGTTTCTAATTCAAGTTCTAATAAACATAACTCGGAAAATAATAAACCTAGGCGTAATTGTGTTAACTGCGGTGGAGATCATTATTTATATTCATGCCCAAAATTTTTAAATTTGTCTGTGCAAGATAGGTATATAATTGTGAGAAATAAAGGTCTTTGTCAAAATTGTATTCGTTCTAATAGTCACTCAATAAGCGAGTGTTCGTACGGCCCATGTAAAATATGTAAAAATAATCATAATACATTACTTCATAATAATAACAGCGATAGCGTAGGTAAAGCTGCATCTACGTCGACTATTTTGCATCCGTCGGCGAGCGTTAACAAATCAGCTGATACGCAAAGCCTACGGTCCGAGCGCAATGTACTTACGTGCAGTGCCGCTCGCGCTGTACAACCGGTTTTGTTATCAACGGCACTTATAGATGTTCCCGATACAAATAATTGTTATCATACAGTTAAAGCACTCCTCGATAATGGGAGTCAGAATTGTTTTATTACAGAATCGTTATGTAATCGTTTACAATTACCTATCATACAGTCCACAATTCATATTTCAGGTGTAGGACAAAGCGTTTCAAAAAGTTCTTACACTTGTAAAATAAATATTCGTTCTAAAGTTAATGATTTTAATACTAATATTCAATGTTGGGTTCTTCCTCGTATAACATCGAAATTACCTTCGTTAGATATTCACTGTAAAAGTATACAGATTCCTAAACATGTTTCACTCGCGGACCCTACGTTTAGCGTTTCGTCGGACATTGATATTTTGTTAGGAGCGGACATATTTTGGGATCTTTTAAATAATAATAAGATTAAACTCAGTAGTGGTCCATATTTGTACGATTCCAAAATAGGATGGATCATATCTGGCCCTCTTCACATTAATGAGTCGTTTAAACCTGAAAAAATTCAATGTAATTTAGTTCAAATAAATAATCAATTGCAAAAATTTTGGGAGTTAGAAGAATTGACTGACTTACCAAATATCATGTCGAATGATGATCGTTATTGTGAAAAGTTATTTACAGAGACTACTAAACGTGACGAATACGGTAGGTTTTCCGTTCGTATTCCTTTAAAGGAGTCACCCGAATCGTTAGGGGACTCGTACACTATGGCAAAAAATCGTTTTTTATGTCTGGAAAGAAAGTTAGATCGTTTACCTAACTATAAAAAGCTTTATTTTGAATTTATGCGGGAATATGAGGCACTCGGTCATATGACTCCAGTTGAATCAAAGGATATCCCGGATATACTAAGTAAACCACATTATATCTTACCTCATCATGGTGTTTATCGAGAGGATAGTGTCACTACTAAATTGCGCGTTGTGTTCGACGCGAGTGCGAATACGTCTAATAATAAATCATTAAATAATATACAACATGTAGGTCCACCGTTACAAAATGATATTTTGTCTATATTACTTAGATTTAGGCAGTATAAATATGTGGTGTGTAGCGACATCCAGAAGATGTACAGACAAATATTTGTTGAGCAGGATCAACGTGTCCTGCAATTAATATTATGGAGGGAAGGTCGAGATTTACCTTTGCAATTGTATAAATTGAACACAGTTACGTATGGTACTGCGTCAGCTCCTTTTCTAAGTATGCGTTGCTTACAACAATTAGCTTTAGAATGTGATGATGATTTAGTAGCCAGGACTATAAAGGATAATTTCTACGTAGATGACCTTTTTACAGGATCCGATGACCTTGACTCGTTATTACAGTTGTGTAATAAAATATCTGCAACATTAAAAAAGGGTTGTTTCCCGTTACATAAATGGACTTTTAGTCATAACGTTTCTCTTGATAAGTGTAAAGACCTAAATGTCGGTGAACATCACTTGTCAAAAACATTAGGGTTAGGATGGTGTACAAAAAATGATGAATTTTATTTTACAACTAAAATTACACATAGTGATGCAGTAGTTACAAAGCGTGTAATATTATCGACAATTTCACAAGTGTATGATCCTTTAGGTTTACTCGCGCCTGCAGTAATAACAGCTAAATTATTGTTACAAAATCTATGGTTACATAAATTGGATTGGGATGACGAAGTTCCTAAAAACATTACGAATGCATGGCAAAGCTTTCTTTCAGATTTAAAATACTTGCGCGATATTAAAATACCTCGTTACGTGGTTCGCGGTAATTACATAGAACTTCATATTTTTTCCGACGCGTCGCAAAGTGCCTACGGAGCGTGCGCGTACGTTAGATCGTGTCACAATGATTGTGAAAATACTATACCTATTTCAGTGCATTTATTGTGTGCTAAGAGTAAGTTGGCGCCGATAAAGACTGCTAGCATTCCCAGGTTAGAGCTATGCGGAGCTTTAATAGGTGCGAAATTGTACTGTAAAATAAAAAAGTCTTTATGTTTAAATTTTAATAAGGTTTATTTTTGGACTGACTCAACAATCGTGCTGGGGTGGCTTCGTATGTCGCCTCATCTACTAAAAACGTTTGTACAAAATAGAGTCGTCGAAATTAATGAATTGACCGGTGATACCATCTGGCGGCATGTTAAGGGCACGGAAAATTCTGCTGATATCATAACGAGAGGTTCTACATTAGACACATTAAAGTACGATAATAATAATAAATGGTGGTGTGGCCCTACGTTTTTACGAGAACCTGTGGCTAAGTGGCCAATTGTTAATAATAATATTGAATCGTCATCTATCGATTTGCCCGAAACTAAACCAGATACAATTAATTTACATTCCATTCAAATTACTTCATTGATTGATTTTGAACGGTTTTCGTCATTTATTCGTTTGCAAAGAAGTTGTGCATATTTATTGCGTTTTATAAATAACGCGCGAGTAAATTCGCGCGGCGGTATAGGTTCGCGTTTAACCGGTCCGTTATCAGTAGACGAGCTGCAGCGGTCGCTCGATGCATTGACGCGGCTCGTTCAACAAGAATGTTTTAGTGAGCAATATCGGGAGCTAAAAAATAAAATACCGTTGAATAGTAATAAAAATAATAATAAAACTAATAAATTATTATTTAAACAAATATCAGGCTTAAATATATTTTTAGATAAGTTTAATATAATTCGTATAGGTGGAAGGTTATCTAATGCGGTTGGATTTAATTATGAAAAGAAGCACCCGGTATTGTTAAGTAATAAACATCGTTTTTCGAGGTTATTGTGTGAATATGAACACAAACGACTCCTTCATGCTGGGCCTCAACTTTTAGTGTATTCTATGCGTGAAAAGTGGTGGATTTTAGGAGCTCGTAATTTAGCTAGACAGGTAGTACATAACTGTGTCATATGTAGACGCATGAAAGGGAGAACACTGACTCCTCTCATGGGTAACTTACCTACTGAGCGACTGGAGCCCAGCTTCCCTTTCATGCAGTGTGGCACTGACTTTACAGGACCACTGTTCATACTGGATCGCAAAGGCAGAGGTGCTAAATTAATTAAAGCATATATTTGTTTATTCGTATGTTTTACGACTAGAGCAATACATTTAGAATTAGTAGGTAGCTTGAGCACGCAGGATTATATTTTAGCATTAAATCGTTTTATAGCACGACGCGGAAAGCCGTATCAAATATTTTCAGACAACGGAAAAAATTTTGTGGGTGCTGAAAGAGAATTGACAGAAATTTTTAATAAAACTAAAGATATTTCTGATTTTCTTACTAATAATCAAATTCGTTTAACATTCATACCGCCATATAGTCCTCATTTTGGTGGGTTGTGGGAGGCAGGAGTCAAGTCCTGCAAGTACCATTTGAGACGCGTACTTGGTAATGCTAAATTAACACGCGAGGAGTTTGAAACAGTATTAACGCAAATAGAAGCTGTTCTGAACTCCCGCCCTTTATCCCCTCTGTCCTCAGATTCTGACGATTTCCTCCCACTCACTCCAGCACACTTTCTGATCGGTCGACCGCTGACTGCACCTGTCTGCGAGAACCTCACGACGATCGAGCCTACGAGACTGGGACGCTACGACCGTGTGGAGCAAATTAGACAACACTTTTGGCAACGATGGTCTAAAGAATATGTTTCAGAGCTCCAGCAACGAACAAAATGGAAGGACAACAATGAGGACATCACACCTAATATCTTGGTCCTTATCAAAGAGGATAAAACTCCACCACTCCACTGGAAATTGGGCCGAGTAACAGAAGTATTCCCTGGGACTGATGGAGTATCTCGTGTAGCTGAAATTCGTACAGCGCACGGTATCACACGACGCTCTTTCTCGAAGATCTGCCCGCTGCCTGTACAATTGTGAAGACGAATATGTTGGAAGATCCTGGTTCTTCCAAGGCGGCCGGTATGTTCAATAATATATCATCGGATGGTTGACAACGCCATCTAGCGACAGAGCGGCGTAACGAAAAGCAGCGACGTGAACACCGCGCAGTTTGCAGCAGCGTGACGACACCCGCCCGCATCGCTGCATCCGAGCCAACTTCACTCCCTTTCACCTCTGAACGCGTAATGGTCGTTACAGTATTTCACGTTAATAAATTTTTAATTTTGTAATTTTTCGTACAATAAACGTAACCAGCAAGTTAATAAAGAACTTCATTGAAGAGTCCCTCCTGCACCCGAACAAACTTAACCCTGCAACTGCAGTTGCTGCTCTTGGGTTACTGGCATAAACCTTTATGAATGTAAGTAAATAGACAAGTAAAATGTGAATATTATTATGTGATTAAGTTTCCCTCAATATTAATTTATTATTTTTAAGATATATGTAAAATTCTAATGCAACTTAGATACCTCTCCAGAGACACTAAACGTACTTTGATGTGAGAAAAAAGTAACATAAAAATAATAGTTATAAGCCTCGCATTTAATTTTCATCACAAAGTTAGAAAACACCATAATCAAAATACACAAAACCGGTTATTAGTGATTTAATCGCGGCTCGTATAAATTCATTATGAATTAAATTAATAACGCGTTAGAGCTAACAGGAAGTTTAATTTTCATTAATGTCTGGTTGCACGGCTTTGGGCCGTAAACTGAAGTGACGTCACAAATCACTATTAACGTCCAAACACATGATGTGGGGCTGTGATTATTTCATTTTAACCCAATTTAATGTATTTATAATTAAAGACGTGAGTGGAAGAACCAAATATGAAATAACTAACATTTTATAACAAAAGGACAAACCTTATAATTAATTTGAACAAACCTTGTGAGTTGTAACTTACCTACTTCATCATCTGGCAATACTTATATATTAGGATACACATAAAATCCAGATTTTTTTTTTATTTTAAATATTTTTTCGGCCCTAAAGCCTCCAATTATGCAAAAAACGGATTTTTTCAACTGTTACTTAGGTACCTGCTTTTTCCACTCACGTCTTCAATTCAATGTGCTATGTACGCTATATATATGTTAAAGTAATAAATCATGATATAATTTGCAATATAAGGACACTATGATAAATTATTTAAGTGCCCCGCAAACGATCAAATTGTTTGTCAAATTTTACGTGTTTGTTAAACAATTTGGTAGTGTACAGGTTTGTTTGAAGCGTTTGTCAAACAATTTACTATGAAAACGTAAATTACATCAAACATGTTTGTCAAACAAATTAGATCGTTTGCGGGGCACTTTAGAGTTACGCTTGCGTAGCAATGCTGCTACGATCTGCTACGCCGTAGCTATAACACTACGCTTTGCTACGTCGTAGCAGTGACACGTTGTACTACGCAAAAAAAATATATAATTATTATTATACAGCTTTAAGCCTATCCCGGAATGTGAAGCAATAAAGGAGAAGCAACTCTATGCATGACGCATACATAGTATGGAGCAATGGTTTGATGGCGTCTGGGTTAAAGAGCATCGAGAAACACAATCATATTATAATTAATGTTTCTCGTATTAAAAAAAAAGAATGACATTTTTATAAACTACTAGATGACGCCTGCCAAAATTTGTTTATCGCGGCGGAACCGTACATTTTTCCGGGATTAAAAGTATTCAATGTCCTTTTTCGGGTTAAAGTATCCCCATACCAAATTTCATCGAAATCGTGTCAGCGGTTTGGGCTTGAAGAGGTATTACAGTTAGACAGACAGACACTTTCGCATTTATATTAGTATGGAAGTATAGATTAGCAAGAGGCTGGTGCAAGATTTAACCTACAAAGATAAACTGCCAAACATGTAAATTAAGATTTATTTGTCGGTGACAGGAAATAAGTAAATCTACGTGGTATCGGTCACGAATGCCGTAACGGTTATTACGTAGTAAAACAACGTAACACGCCTCACTTCACCAAATAGTTATAAATAACTTTACTGGCCCATTAATATTATTGTACTTGTTATGTGTTGGTTCTTTATAATAGTTTTCGTCGTAATCATTTTATGTTTGATTTTATAGTCTGAAATACTCTGGTATGTTTATTAGACTAATCCACTTTAACACAAAGGTGTAACGGAAACCGTACGTTCTACAGAAATAGGCCCACTTGCGCCAATCAGGGTTAAAGTTAACTCTGAGTTAAACATCATGTCATCTCTATCACTGACTTGGTGAGTGACAGATATGACATGATGTTTAACTCAGAGTTAACTTTAACCCAGATTGGCGCAAGTGGGCCATAGTGTGTCGAATTACATAATTTAAATATTTTTTTAGTCTCTATCCATAGTAATATTTGACGATGATGTCTATATAGGATGTTGATATAGGATGATGTGTTAACATCTTAAAGTTTAAACCGCTGAACCAATTTTGATAGTATTTAGTATGGACTTTCAGTCCTGAGAAATGACAAAGGATATTTTTTACTATCGATATAATATAGTGATGGAATTCTAAAACATCTAAGTATTGGTACTATCAGAGAAGTTGATTGCTAGGCAGTTGGGCGGGAGAATTTCCTCGGGTATACATAGTTAACTTAAGAGAACCATTTAAAAAATGCAAAAGAACATTAAAATTTAAATTTTCATAAAACAGTGTATAACTCGTACCCGGTTAGTAGATTTTAATAAAAGCACTCGTAAGTCAGTCCCCGAGTTATGCCAAATAGAAAAAGTTCCGTATAAGTTTCCCATTGTGCCCGAATACCGGAATTTCAACTATTTAAATTGAAACAAAACATTTTAAGTGTTCCCGACCAGATGTTTGTTGGAAGTTTTGCTTCCACGTTTAGGTACGTGAGGTTTTCATTGCTTATATTATGATATTCAATTTTTCGCTGACCTTTTTACATGAAAAGAGCCAGACAGAGAGGGAAAGAAGGTGTTTTTCTACTTTCCAGTGGTGATATCTAACAAGTATTGACTATCGAGATAAAAGCGTAATATTAACCTAGTTTATTTCATTAAACATTTTATTTCTATCGGTTTTAAAGGCACGCTTTTGGAATTGTCCTCCATGATTCCTAACCACAGGTTCAGGAACTAACCCGACGAAAATAATTATTGTCGTAAAAGATTCGCATGCGGCAATTTTTTTATGAAAATTATATTTAATGAGTTAAGATAAAACACATACATAGCATTAGTAGGTAAAAGTCCACTATACCTAGTAACTACTACTAAAACTATAGGATCGATATTTTTATTTTCGTAACAAAATCAAATAATCCTATAGAAGTGGCGCGTTGATCTCACCGAAGCTGCTAACCTCGACTGCAAGTAATAACTCGACAAACTTTTGTCGCAACGGGATTTTACTTTGAAATCTATTTCGGAAAGTTCTACTAGATTGCGAAATAAAATCCTGTAAAAGAATTTATAAAATACTGGATAAAAAAACTGTTTTGTATAGCTCGTGCTTACACTTTGACGTGATGGTAAAAAAATCTGGATCTACATCTCCAGTCCACATTTGTGTGGAAGACATATTATGAGGAAATAAGTAGTAAAGTAATAAAAATAAAAAACAATTTAAAACTTTTGTAGTCAGAACATACACTCCAGATAGAAAAATAAAAGTTTGATAACAGGTATTCTATATTATTTTAAATGCAAATGTGGTTGTCTTTATGTCTGTTGTTTGATCGGATCGGATTCTTCGGAATTTGGTAGTGTTTTTTGGGGAAAAATGTAAGATCACCGCGTGAAAAACGAATTTCGGTGCTGCGGATTTTCGCCCATCATCCAGTATTGTAAATAAGCAAATAACTGTATTTTGAATTCCAATACAACGTAAACTAAGTTTAAAATAACATTTTGTTTCTACCATAACTCGTCACAAAGAACCGTTGAATTTGGTTACGAGTCCTTTCGGTTAGCAGTAAAATGGTCGTAAACGGCGTCCTAAATAAGGTCTCCTCTAACACAATTTAAATAGATATAGTAGAGTAACTCAGCCATGTCATTGAAATAAACCAGCACAACTCAGAAACAAAGTCATGTCGTGCTTCCGCTGGTTTTACTCTCTTGGACTGGGTCCACATTTGAACCATGTTTATTCCGGAAAAATGAACGGTTCTCGCGCGATAAACGCAGTTGCGGTGGCATTTAGTGTCATTTAAAGGTGTTCTACTGTCTATATATTTCAATTGTACCACAAGCATTTCCGACTACTGTCGAATGGAATCAAGCCTTGTAATAGAGTTCTCGAAGGCCTTAGTTGTTTATAGTAAGGAAATAGGAGCCTTGTTTCTAGATCAACATTTTAGAAGTCGAAAAGTTTTATGAGCCTTGTCAGTGTCGCACTTGGCCAAAAAAGTATGTAGATTGTGGAAGATGCGGATGTATTATACATTGTTACTTTTGAATGATATCATTTGTGTTAGAAGTTAGAACTACTAGTTGATTGTAAGATTTTGAAAACCCCAAGAGACTGCGGACTTTTAGTCGGCCGATAGTTTGATCGAAAGCTTAATCAGTACGAAGATGTATGAAGGTGCGCACACTTTACGATATTTTATATCGGCCGATAATACTTAATGTACTGAAACCCCAATTTCGTCAAACTATGGGCCGACTAAAAGTCTGTAGTCTGCGGGGGCTCGGATTACTCAAAACAACAGATTGACAAGAATTTTAACCGACTTCAAAAAAAGGAGGTAATATTTCCAGAACTGCCCAGTTTTTGTATATGTTAATCTATAACAGCTTCTGAACAAATGTGCCAAATTTCAAAAGTGTATGTATGTATGTATGTATGTTTTTTATGTTTGTTCACGCATATATCCGAAACTACAAGTCCGATTTAAGTGATTCTTTTTTTATTATACTAGGTATTGTTCAACTTAGGGAATAGTGCAAGTTTCATCAAAATCGGTTCAGTAGTTTTGGAGATAGGAAGTTTAACTCTCAATTGCGTACAACTTTGAAGTCGGTTTTATCTTTTTAAAATACAGTTATACCATATATAATAAGTCACCAACAGTAAAATAAAACTAGAGAGAGATACAAACAGTTGTATTTTTATTTTCTTTAGTTACCGAACTGTATAGTTTTATCCTTCCATATGTAGCAGGACTATGTAAATGCTCCAAGCATTTTTCAACGTAGAAACATACCTGGAAATACATTGTAGGCTAAATAAATCATGCGGCGTTACGGATTCAACACACGGTATACATGCACCAAAGCCTGTTTAGATTTATTTAACTTCACCACATAGGGTCCACTTTCGTAGGAACTAAGGTGAAATAACTGCGAATAGAGTGTGCCAGATGGATAACGTTTCTTAGGAGAGTTGAAGAATTGAGAGTTCTAATTGAAAAAAACTGAGGATCTGTAACTTGAAGTGACGCAGAATGCTGGTTGCTCAGGAAAGGCGTAAATATTTCGTTTTGCGTTTTTGATGGTTGATAATTTTTAAATGTTAACTTTGTTCTTAAAGAATACAGTGATTAAGAAACAGAATATTACACACGATTGAAGTTAAAATTAAGAATATAAGTTTTAAACTGAAAGTCTAGTTGTTTGGTTTGTTAGGAAAAATAGCCTTGCGAGACACGTTTTAGATATACATTGAACATTCTGTATTTGTTGCAGCTATAACTAAAACAAGTATTTTTAAACTATTTAGCAAAGCAAACGTCTTTTAGTCGCCAATTCGTTCTAATTTATTGAAAGTCGTCGACGGTCTGCCGCTTACATTCCTTATTCTTTCTGTGAATAGTTCTGAAACGTTTCCACGAATGAACAATTATAACTTGTGAATTATTAATTATAATCCGGACTTCGTCTTAAAACTTTGCTTTCATTAATTAATGAGTGAAATACTTAAGACGGGACAAGGGCAGGACGTTTCCGATGGAATTATCGGCGTCCCCCGGGATTTGTTACCGAAAATTTGAATAATGTATCCCGAAGATTCAGGCGGAGTCCCGAAAAAGTATTGCGGGTATCGGGAATTATGGAGATTCGGGGGCATTATCATTACGTAAAATAACAGGGGTGGCTTCGTTTAAATTGATCTCTAGATCAAAGTAAACTAGTAAGTCTGTAAAATGAGTTTGTTAGAAAAATATAATCCGGTGATTAGAGTAGTAATATGTTATCATCTCATGATTTAGAGAATGTAGATTTTAAAGCCTATCATTATTAGTACGGGAGCCCTAGAACAATTTTTTTTATTACTATAAAGCAAATTTTTTGTGAGTAAGCTACTCACAAAAAATTTGCTTTCGAGATTTTTCGCAAATAAAAAACGAACAACATTTTTTATTTGCGAAAAATCTCGAAAGTGGTAGCTTACAAAGCTAGAAAGGATTTCATACTTTGATTTGATGGTCCTAAAATCAGCTTTTTAGGGTTTCGTTTTAGGGTTCAGTCGTCAATTAAGCTTTGTTGATTACAGAGCCCTATAACGGAATCCTAACGAGCTGATTTTTGTATATTGATAAGTTATTAAATATTAGTTATATAATTTATGAGTAACATTGTCCTACAAATAAAACTGTCCATATTTTAGGACCATCAACTCAAAGTATGAAATCCTTTCTATCTCTGTTAACTACTACTTTCGAGATTTTTCGCAAATAAAAATGTTGTTCGTCTTATCAAAATGAAGCTACTCACAAAAATTTTGCTTGATAGTACTTAATCAAAAAGAATCTTGTTCTAGGGCTCCCCTAAAGTCTACTATTTTGAGATAATAGAAGATCATCGGTCACTTTTTACTGCACCACCACGACTCGCTTAGTGTCCAGACGGTTTTAATTATTCTAACGAGCATAATAAAACAGTATAGTACTTTACATACAACTGCTGCTAACAGCTTTCCTCAAGACTGCAAGCCATACTTTAAAAAGCCTTACAAAGTATTTTATCGAGTATTAAAAGCGAAAATCTGATTCGTGATCCGCAGCGAAAGAGAAACGAGAATTAAACGCTATCTACACTTCACACAAATTGACCCGGCGCTGCCAGACTGTATTAAGTAAATCCAATTTGCTTAAATTGTCCATCAGGAAGAGAATGGAATTCTATCGGCGAACATTAAGATCTGATCCGGATATACTGTTTTATATTGAAAATTGAATCGATGTGGTGAAGTTAAATTCTTCGTTTCTTTTCTTTTCACATCCTCCTATCAATATTTTGTCTGTTGTTATTTATGTATATTTAGCTATCTATACTAATATTATAAATGTCTCTCTCTTCACACCCAAACCGCTGAACCGATTTTGTTGAAATATGGTATGGAGATACTTCGAGCCCCGGGAAAGGACATAGGATACATCATACACATTACACCGGAAAAATGTACGGTACACGAGATAAAATAATTTTGGCGCAACAGAGTTGCGGTCGTCACCTAGTAATTTTTGTGTTTTTGTATGGGAGCCCCCCTTAATTTTTTATTTTATTTTAATATTATTATTAAATATTAAAGTACACATATAACTAAGGAATTTGAGAAAAATTTAAGTACCTACCTTTTTTCATTATTGATATAGAGCAAAAAAGGTCAAAAAAATGACGTTTGTTGTATGGGAGCCCCCCCTTAAATATGAATTTTATTTTGTTTTCAGTATTTGTTGTAATAGCGGCAACAGATATACATAATCTGTGAAAATATCAAATCTCTAGCTATTAAGTATTACCGTTCTTGAATTACAGCCTGGAGACAGACAGACGGACAGACAACGAAGTCTTAGTAATAGGGTCCCGTTTTTACCCTTTGGGTACGGAACCCTAAAAAGTACTCGAAAAAAGTTCAATAACCAGAAAACTGTTCCGGAACACATGAGCACTGATTAATATTTTTTAAATTGCAAATTAGATTGCTCTATCATGCCCTATAAATCTCACCTCCGCTCACCCTTACGACCTGCGAAATGTTCTTGTAACTTGATAGCGAAACTATCCATTTACTATTGCTTCTCCAAGTTACATTGGCCTTTGTGGCTGAGAATCATGGTCTAAATTCCTTTGGAGGGGTTGAAAATATACTCCCTTTTGATGCGGAGTGGTTGTGGCGTGCGTCACGCAAAGCAAAGTGCATACAAATGTTGCCTTGGACGAGCGGTGATTTTACTGGTTTTGCCAAATCCAGCGTTTGTAATTTTCCCGAGCATAAAGTATTTTTGATGGACTATTTGATAAGTTCGGTAGTCGGAACCTGTTATTTATTTTCCGATTACTCTTTTCCATTTTAAAATAGTTGTATTTTTACGGGGTTATTTTTTTCACATTATTTTCGTTTTAAAAACATTTTTATATTTTAGGTTTAAAGCAAAATTACATTTTTCCTCTCCGGAAAATATCTGTCCAAAATAATAATAATAATACTCCCAACACCGGTGTCGGTGACGGTGGCCGCGGTTTCATTGAAACCAGGCCAGGTAGGCAGGAGTAATTTTATAGTGCCCAGGTGTGTGCGCAGTACACAAGAGCACTCTCTATTCCTTTACTCTCCTAACCCAGTGGGATCTGTCCAAAATAGTCGTATGTTAATCTCGAAAATATTTTTCTGATTCATAAAAACCGCTATGAAAATTAGAATTATGTTTATGAATACTCAATAAGGGATTTGGAGACGTCAGAGCGAGCAGCCAGCAGTGACTATTCCTCTGAATAAATTTCACCTCATTTCCTATGATCTTGACGATTTATAAATTACATTTGCATACAGATTGAAAATTTCGCGACCGGCGCTTCTGAGCAATACCAACTGTTTGTTTTATTGTTCGTTAATTTTACAACATGTTTACGCTTCAATTTCAACAATGTTTGAATCCTATTCTTGATGTTCAGATAGAAATGTTTTCGTTGCTTTTAAATATCTACGAGTACGATTAAGTCTCTAGTTATGATATCGCTATTCGCTATTTCTAACCGGCCTAATTATAACATTATATTTAAATGTTTAACTTTTATATTATATAAAATTCTTGTGAAATACTCTTGAAAATGTGCCAGGAACAATATACATAGTATTTAACATGCTTAAATATTATAACTGCACTATAATTAAACTCAAGAGTCTATGAAAATACTCGAATGAAATTCACGAGTGGACGTCGGGAAATTTGCGATAAATTGAAGGGAAAACTTTATTACAGAGATTCTTACATTGTTTTCGTATCGGGCGTTACTTCGTATCCTCCATTTTTGGCGCGATAGTAAATATTTTCAACAACATTGTCCGAATTTTGAAGTCTCATTTAAAATTCGGCTTTAAATTTTTATCCCGTGTTCATTAATATTGGAAATTCTCTTCATGACGTTGGATCAAATCGATGTCGGTTATTCGTAGAGGCTGCCTTAAACCCCTTATTCGGCAGGTACAAATATACTTTCAGCTTTTGCTAGGAACTTCGCTAGTTTTTCGGATATCTACAAAAATTCCTTCTCCTGACTTCTTGACTGGTTGTTTCTACTCATTTCATAAATTCAGTTCATAATCATCTACAAAAAGTTTTCAAGCCTCAAATATTGTTTGATTAAAAATATTTTTCAGGGCCAACTCGAATTTTGCTCTGGATTCGAGATCTTAGATCGTAAAAAGCAGGGAGGTCGCCATTTTCTATTCATTACTAAAACAATGCGGCTCTCAGTGCAAGGCCAATACATTCCCTGCCACTTATACAATTAGCAGGAGCCCTGGAGTGCCTATTACGTTTTAAAGTACCTGAACTGCAATACTGTGTCTAAATTGTGCTGGAGCCGTAGACTAGAAAGCGCAGTAAAGTAGCAGACGAGATTAATTAGTATTAGATTTTGAGTCAATTTCTAAATTTTGATTTTGTATGGGTTTTAAGAATGGATTTGATCATGCATCACTTGGTTTATGGTTTTTATTTTTTATTTTTACAGAAATAACCGAAACTATGCGCGATATTCACGTTAACATTAAAATAAATATAAAATTAAATTAAAATAAGGCTTACACAGTGAAACGAGCAGTTTCTCTACGTTAACTCCAAACGATTCCGATCGTGTAGACTGTTGACTGTTGAGTTGTGTTTGATATTTCGGCCAATCACTTAATTTCTTTTATTTATTGTAGGCATTCGGGTTTATTTTGCGTGTCAATGTTCTTACGTGTTTGTTGCCATTAAAATTCTGTATTTATAATTAACATATATATTATGTGCAAACACTTTATCATTGACTAAAATCTTTACTTATTTTACAAATGAGAAAGTATGCATGTCTGTATGTCCGTCTGTCTATCTGTCTTGTCTGTTCACACCCATAAACCACTGTACCAATTTCTGGACATTGGATACTTTTTATCTCGGAAAATGTACGGTTCCCGCGCGATAAACGAATTTTGGCGCAACGATTGCGGGCGTCATCCAATATAAAGTAAATAAAAATATTTTACAGTATCAAATACAGTAATAAGCGTGACCAAATACTGCATTAATGTGATTAAAGGCATTGCGGGCATTTCGCCGGTCGCGTGTTTATAACCGAACTTATTCATTTGCACGGTTTATACTTTCGGCTTAGTATATTTTATGTTCCAGAACGCTTATGCCCATATTTTAGTCTTAAGTTTAGCAAATTTTTATGGAAACTGAGTCACTAGGGATTATGTAAGCACTAACTGGTGCCGTATAATTTGTGATTCAGATTAAGCAAAGTAAGTTTCAAAAAATCGGCCAAGTGCGAGTCGGAATCGCGCACGAAGGGTTCCGTACCATTATAGAGCAAAATTAGGCCATAAATTGTTTTTTTTGTATGGGAGCCCCCCTTATTTTTTTATTTTATTTTAATATTATTATTAAATATTAAAGTACACATATAACTAAGGATTTTTTGAAAAAATCAAGTACCTACCTGTTGCCATTTTTGATATAGAGCAAAAAAGGCCAAAAAAATCACGTTTGTTGTATGGGAGCCCCTCTTAAATATTCATTTTATTTTATTTTTAGTATTTGTTGTTATAGCGGCAACAAATATAAATAATCTGTGAAAATATCAAATCTCTAGCTATTACCGTTCTTGAGTTACAGCCTGGAGACAGACAGACAGACGGACAGACAACGAAGTCTTAGTAATAGGGTCCCGTTTTTACCCTTTGGTTACGGAACTCTAAAAATGTTGGTAGATCTATAGATTGTACTTTCTGTAGGCCTATAACTACAAAACGATTTTCAGATTAGAACATTACAATCGTACGAGAATGCAGCGTCCTGCTCTAACAACGACATTTCACGTTTGTTAGAGTAGGACGCGCCATTCTCGTACGATTGTTATTTGAGTCTGAAAATGGTTTCGTGGTGCGGCCCCTGTGTTCCAGTCGATACCTTTTGGTTTATGAAAATAATTACTACAAACATACCCCCTTTCCACAACTATCTACTCTGCTCTTTCTATGTACATAAATCCTGTAATCATGAGGATTCTAACCTGATCCTGAACTAATCAAACATGAAAGCATGATGATGAATACGTGACATCACATCTTGTTATTTGTGCGTGCGAGTTAATTCGTATTAGTCTATAGATGAAGCACGCTCGTATTAACACCATCGTCTGATTAAAACCAAACAACATTGTTTGATCACTCCAAATCGGCTCCACGTATTTGTTCAAATCACTCGTCTCTTCAGCTATTGACTTAGTTGTGAACTGAACGTGTGTCTGATTGAAGTTATCATTGGTTGTGTTGCGTTGTGTAAATCATGGGCCAATATCAGCAATTAAATGTAGAGATAATACCTCATTCGTCTAAGATTGCGAAAAATATACCATCCTCGTCACCTTGATGAGTGGCAGTCTTTCACCGTGCGTTTTTGACGTAGCTTTCTGCCGCACACTGTAAAACTCTGGAATGAACTGTCACAAGTAATATTTTCGTCCCAATACGACCTGCAAACATTCAAGAAGGAAGCGTTTTCCCTTTTAAAAGGCCGGCAACGCGTCTGCAGCTCTTCTGATATTGCGAGTGTCCATGAGCGACGGTAGTTGCTTTCCATCAGGTGACCCATTTGCTCGTGTGCTCGTAATTTTCTAAAAAAAAGATTGCTTTGATCAATGTAGTTGCGTAAACAATATACGTATACATTGTAGACAGCTACGAACTTTGAGATACATTGTGAAAACACGATGATGATTAAACTGTTTAAGGGCCTGTTTTACCACTTTCTGATAAGTACCGAATAGACTATCCACCACTTAACTTGACAGATGAAGTATGGAGAACTTGTCAAAAAAGTTGTGTATAACCTTATCAGAAAGTGGTGAAACAGGCCCTTATTAAAGTAGTCAGTATGTATCATTAAATAGCAAATGATTTAAAAAAAAACGTTTTAAAAATAAATATGTTTACACCAGCAGAATTAGTATAGTCACCACAGAAACGGTTTCTTTCTACGGAAAAATAGACAAAGTGACACATTAACAAAGGTAATCCTCCATTTTGTAACTAAAATCTGTCAGTATGTCCATTCCCTCCCGTTTCTTATGTTGTTATGCTAAGCTTGCAGTAATTCATTTGAAACACCCGCAAGAAAAGAGAAATGATCGACAGCAAATTATAACTTTATCATTGATAGTCTGTCTCTAGCACGCGTTCCCATTTATATTATTAGGTTTTCAGATACAATTATGCGTGTGTAATTAAAATAAACTTCAAAGACGCTTACGTGTAAGACGGTTGTTTCTGCGAATTATTTGTGTTCCCCCGGGGCGAGGTAGTAATGACAGCCGAGTAATAAGACCTCTGTAGGTTTGTGTTGTGGATTAACACAAATATTTTTCGACTTAGAGATGGATATAATATAATGCTAGTACTATCGAGGCATAAAAAGCGTGGTAAAAAATGGGGCAACCATGGCGTTATTTGTATTATTACCAATTTGCCTGCCTTAGCTAAGTATTTACGAACGTAACTGGAGCGATTTTTGAGCGGTTCAATGTACTATGTCAGTTACTGTTTTATACTCTATCTACTTCCATGGCTTTCAGATTCTTTTCAATGCAGGCACATGGTTGGCACTCATTACCTGAAGTATCCCTATATCTAGGTCCAAATACATAGTATGTTTATGTTGTGTATTAACAAAAATATGGTTGTATGTTTCAGGTAAGTGCTTAGTATTAAGTCACGATAAAGTACCCCCAAAGAGTAAATATAGCTGTACCTTTATTTTAACTTCAAGGTAAGTATTAATGTAGCCTTTTGTACTATAATATTGTTTCTTCACTATAATTTTTATAGCAAAACATGTGCTCTGTTGGCGTAAGCAACCTTATCAGAGTTTTTGTGCTATATGTAAAACTTGATTAATTGTATAGTTAGATAATATTTATATTATTAAATTAACCTGCCAGGTTCAAATTAGAAGTATTATGGATCAGGCTGTTGATGAAGATGATTACGATCGATGAAGTGCATCTAAACTTGGCATTGGATTTGGATTTCAACTCTTCTTTTAGGCCAAAATTCACCGATAGGAACTTGGCCCCATATTAACAGGTATGTTTTTGGTGGGACTACATATTATTATTTATTACATATTATATAGGTAATGATTTGGATGACATCAAAATGTACAGTAATGTGGAGCCGGTACTAAAGTTATTACAGCGCCACTGCACTGCAGACTCTATGATGTTAGTGAACGTATCGCCGTGTAATAGGAATTTATGAATAATATATATATGAATAATATAAATAAAATATATCTGCTAGTGTGGTACATCCATAACGCTTAGCGCGCCATCTCTCAAAACTGCGCTGACACTAGTTTGTACGTCATAGTGATGTACGCTGTGTACTGGTTCTGGTTTACAAAAGGGGTGAAAGATATTGATACTGGGTGAGTGTATGAGTTATATTTTAAGAGTGTGCGTAGCTACTAGTATAGGATGGTTATTGAATACATTAGCAATACGGTATTTACAGTCTGGTAAAGTTATGTAAACTTAGCAATGGCATCGCTGTTTTAAGAGTTAATACATTGCATTAAACGTAACTGCAATTTACATTAAGAGAAAACTATCCCTATCGTTGGTGGGACATCATATAATTGGCGCTTTAGGTTTTTATTCCTTGAAGGTGCTAGGAATTATGACAATACTATAGAATGTTCTGTAGTATGATCTCTCAAAGTGCCAGTGATTGGGTGCTTTACGTGCTAGTATTTTTCTCTTCAACTCTTATGTTCCGTCGACTACAATACATCGGAATGGTCAGTGCATAATGAAAAACATAACATTAAGCGCACACGAAAATTTAAAAACATTAACCCTACAACGCTATCTTGGTACGCCAGAGGTAAAATGTACCTCTTGAAATAATACGGTGGGTATTTCGTAGTCGGCGTGCAAACGTAGATAGCCGGCATGCATCGCTGAGCAGATGCGTTGAATGTGGGGAAAAACTGAAAAGTTGGCTTTAATAGCACTTTTAAAAAACTTTTAAAGACACGTATTTCTCAAGACTGGGCTATGTAGGGCAGCATCATGATCGTGTCTTGTGGACTAACGAACAGTCTATTAACACGCTTTTTTTAGCTTAAGCTGTATAGTGTCTGTAGAGGGATGTAACGGAATCTTTGAGCATTTTTACCTATCTCCAATAGTCTAATTAATTCGAAACTTTGCATAAGTATTAAGAGCTAATGACAATGGAATAATATGTTTAAATTTTTGAAAAAAAAAAAAGTAATAAAAGCGTGTTTTTTTTAGTTAAAAAAAAAAATTAAAGCATCAATGCGCCCTCGTACCTTGTCTATTCCTGTACCTATTAAAGTACAAAATGGTATTTTCATATTGCCGATCCTATGAGATTGATATAACATGAGTCGAACTTCAACTTCATATTATCGAAGGCTTAATATGTCCATTAATTTTGATGGGCGATTCTTTACGGCCTTATCACACTGGAGATATGCGAGCGACTTGAAAGCAACGCGATTGCGCAACGCAGACGCCGCGATGACGTCGCGATTGCGCAACGTGCACGCAGATTGCCTTCCGCGTTTTGTACACGTCTCAGTAGTAAAATGGATTCTGACGGGGAAATACTACTGCTGGCTTTGTTACTGTAATGTCATATCCCTAGACGAGTGTACAAAATGGCGTCCACGCCACGCCGCGACGACGCGACGACGCTGCGCTGTCGTAACGTGCGCGCTGCGCAATCGCGTCGCTTTCAAATCGCTCGCTAATCGTCAGTGTGATAAGGCCCTTAAAGAAGCAATTAATAAAACGTCTTGGCTAAAATGCAGATTTATGTCTTGTTCGATACAAATACTTGAAACAATAGTATTCTGTAGAAGAGTTAAATCAACTTTGATATAATTCTTTCTATATAAAAACTTGAATCTAATGATGAATGCAGCTGCGTTAAAGGCGAATTGAATGAGGACCGAAACCTTATTAATGGTACACTTTAATAGTAAAATCGAATGTGTTCTGAATTTACTACCGACAATTACTTAAATACATCGAACGAGTATTCATGCTTTAGTGTAATTACATGCATAATCGTAAACTATTCGTATTCCGGTAAATAAGGAATTCTGTATTTAGAGCTCCGTGTACGGGGAACTATAATAATCTGCTGCAATACGCTCATTTACAACCGTTATTTCGGAAGCAGAGAATTATATTTTTCAGAATTCATAAGTATTTTAGTGTCATAAAGTTAATGATGGAATTAAATACTGACGATAAATCCATAGTACAGTTCAAAATATTATATTTTCAATAGGAGAAATTTAATAAACCATTTGTTTTAGGTTTAAAATTACTAAGGATTTTAAATTTTTTTACAGTCCGTTCAGACTTGTACCTTCCAAGATCCCGCCGTAGTAAGTAGTTGCTAGCTGCGTTCGTATCATTTTTTATAAGTAGAGAATCATCTTCTGACTTCTCGAGGGTAAAACCCCCATCCCCGCAAAATAATATTATTCACTAGCTAAAAGCCGAGCTTTGTGAGGGCTCGCGCGCCGTTTTTCTGCGTGGTAATAATCGTTAAGGCAGTTTTTTATTTTATTTTAATAGTACCTAACCAAACCTTGACTTACCGATGATAACACTACATATTATAAATAAAAATTTACTATGTTAAAGCACAAATCAATAGACGTGATAGTTTTTCCGTAAAGTGTATCTACCACAAAATAGGTATTGATAATATTTCAATACCATCTACGAGTATGCGTAAATAAATCGTATTGAAGACGGTGGATACAATCGCGTGACAGCGTGACAAGTGCATGATGACCCGCCGATCACGCGATGGTTCAATAAGGTTTCGCGAACATTGCCAATTGATACTATAGAGTCATTAGATTATTGCATAGGCAACTGTATAGAAGTATATGACAAACATAGATTAGGTACTGTTTCAGGCAAAGAACTTCTCTGGACGAGTCCCTTGTCCAAAATAAAACCCAATGTGCGATTAACAAAGTTCATTAACTATCAAAATGATACCAACGTGACTTATTTAAGACAGCATGAAAGAGATGGATTTTTGCCATTCTCTTAATACACGAAATTCATGGATAATAATCTACTTCAAATATATGAATAAAATATGCGCTAAATCGAATAATATGCAATCGAAATGTATCATAACAAAAAGGATTGCAAAGATGCAGCAACTCGCAGAGAACAATTGATAAATTACACACTAAGTGGCAATAGTTGGTAGTTTTCCAGTTGCGGTATAAAAGTTTGAGTTTCCGCATGTTTCGCTCGCATTCGATCATACACTTTGTCCGGGACGTGAGGCGGGTTCCAACGGGCTCGGAGTTTTCTAGAAAAAATATAAAGCCTACGATAATAAGTATGTTATGGAACGGTTGGATTTTTTTTTACATGGATTTATACATGGTCTTTGGGTTTGTTGTACGGAGATGCGGTCTGGGCTAATAAAGATACCCTAGAACCTAAGTTAGATACTATTTTTAGTATTGAATTCCAAGTATGTTGTAATAAGTAATATATGTTTTTATATTACGTAAAATTTGCTTAGGACAACGATTTTCCATTAAGCAGTGAATATCCCATAATCCATATCCCCATTGTTTTATTTAACTCCATATTTCTACTTGAAGTTTAACCCTACATGTCTACTGTAAAACTCACATAAACGAATGAAAAAGATCTTAAAAATTTAATCTACCTCTCAACTTAAGTTATTATTCAAAGTATGAAAACATAAAAAAAATCAAATCTGCTTGCGAAAAGAATTAAAGTTTAAAGCGTCTGGCAGTGTTTTAGTTTAAAGTTGAAAATGTGCAAATTCCTTATGTAAATCCAGTGCACTGCTCTGTGTTCATTCTTCATAGTGTAGGTCCATAGAGCTTAGAATAGAAAATTGTGGAATTTAAGAGGTGATAAAATCGTAGACTTTTTAAAGATCTTCGTGATTGAGTTTTCATGTATTTCAGTTACATAAATGCTGACTTTTTGAATGGTTTCTAATTACTAAAGTAATTAATCCATCGATCGGAGATTCTCGGAAATGCTACTGTATTCTATTGTTGCCGCGAGCACCGGTGCTCGTACGGGGCTTGATAGGTGGCTTCGCTCGCGAATAAATAAAAAGCGTGTTTGGTTGCTCTCTACTTTTAGGCATTTTGTTGGTAGCGGTGGCTGGTTGCGCCGCCAAGGTAAAATGTATAGCCTTAAAAGCTTCCAGCCTGCCCTATTTCAAACCCCAATTTTTGACCAGGTTCAACCACCAAAGAAAAATCATCAACATTTATTAACGTTGTGTGTATAAAGAATTTTAGTGTGTGAATATTCACAAATTTTACTGTAGTACCTATCTAGTTATTTCTATGTCTACGTTTTCGGGACATATATTATTAAAACTCTTTGTTTCCTTACCAAGATGCACGTAATATCGATAGAGCTGCTGTTGCGTTTTAATACGAGGCGGCTCTACTAGGCTTTGTTATGAAACTGATCTTCCAAAAGCCCAATATTAGGAATATCAGGCATTTGACATATCGTCGCTACGCGTCAGTCAGACGAAGGCAAATAGTGCTTTTAAAATTATTAAAATGGAACATCAGAAATATAATCTTTTATTAACATAGAGTAAAAGATATTTTGTTTCTAAAGTCCCGTTTTTCCCCAAACCTGAAACGTGGGTTTACACTCTTCGCCCATTAAAATGTATGAAATTAATAAGTTCATGAAACCTTAAAAAAGATACATAAAATTGTACGGAAAACAAGTAAGTATAAAACGAGAACAATACCCCATGCCCACACAATATTGAGGAGAATTCCGAATAGCCTGGCAACCCAAAAGTTTTCTACGCGTGTAATTTGTTTTTGATTGCTTGTACAAATAAACTTCAACTTTTTATCAATACTTATCGGCATTTAAATGCTTATTTATAACTGTTTGTTTATATTACTGAGCGATATTGTCGAATCTGTTATGTTACACAATATTATAATGTTTATATCAAGTGACTATCGCCTGTTAGGGTTGGTTTACTTTTTTTTCAAGCATAACAATAACGAGGTTTACATATTGTTATTCAATGAAGAAACTTTACTTCAGACGGCTAAACAGGCACTACATCATTTTCTATGGAGTTTCATAAAATAACTCATGGGCTCGACCCTTGAGTTGGAGAAATTATGTAAGACATTGTTCCTTCTGTAAGTTAAATAATAAGGCCTCTTTAGTAAAATTAGCTGCACATGGATATTTTAATCACTAGTAATTGTGAAACGCTATGAACTTAATGCTAGGCAATATGGAAGTGTAACACAAAGGAATATACCATAAATATGCATTATGATGCCCGCGGAATTCCACGAATAAATAAGAAGGGATCTGGGAATAAAATTTAAAGTGAGCTATTAATCGTAGCCTACCCATTGTGCTCCTTCCAGAACAATGAGTTTTATCTTCAAGTGAATGAATAAAACCGTCATGAGTTGAATGAATTTAGAAATCCTTTGCTGATGAATTTCTGTTGCCTCTAATAGGGTGTGATTCGAATCGGGGTACGTTTCATGGGTTCATTGCGTCTGATATGATCAAACGGTTTTGACTTTTGAATGTATAGTTTCATGTCCCCTGCACAAGACTACTAGAGTACCTTGTTTTTTTCTGGCACATTGGAAAAGTCACATGAGAATCACAGTCGGCCTCACCTAGTATTCATACAAATATTATAAATGCGAAAGTGTGTCGGCCTATCTGTCTGTCTGTCTGTTACCTCTTCACCATTGAATCGATTTTGCTGAAAGGTATGGAGATACTTTGAGTCTCGGGAAAGGACAAATGATGAATTTTACACCGGAAAAATGTACGATTCCCAAACGAATTTTTGCGCAACGAAGTTGCGGGAGTCATCTAGTACTACATTAGTAAGAGGGTTCCTACTATAGCTATATCTAGCCTTCATTTAATACTAGGGATATTCCTCCTGGAATATCTTACCAAAGTGCAACTGACAGGACGCGTCTGCATTATGTCGGGTCGAGGATGTCAAGTTAGGTTCACTGCGAGAAAATCATGCTCCGGGTTGGTTAGTCCGGATTTCAGCTGCCGGAGAATCTATAATAATGTAACGACGAGGCGAAATTATAATAATAATCATTTCCATTCTGGTTATGGTGACGGTGGCCGGCTTTTTTTGAAACCAAACGATGTGAGCATGAGTGGTTTTGTAGTGATCGAATGTGTGTGTTGTCGGCAGTATACCTTTATACTGCCGACAACACTTAGGGGGGTAATGGAAGAAGTTTAGTATTCTTATACTAAACTTCTTCCATTACCCCCCTAAGTGGGACGGATGTAACCTACTGCCTACACAACTACTGACAGTCAGGGCATATAAAATCGATATTTTACATGCCCATCCGACGCATAAATAATCTTATTTGCTGATCAGCCTGCAAATTGTCCTTAACTAACTTAAGAACGATATTTATTAACATGAGGATCAAACACACTTTGGATCAAGACTTAAAGAGCCTAGATTTTTGAGTCGAAATTGAAGAAAAGTGGGCAATATATTTCCCAGAAGGACAATGTTTTATTTCCCAAAGTCGTCTGGACGTCTAATACATTAATGTCAAATCAAGTTCTTACCCGTAAGCCCGAGTTGAACCGAAACGACCCATAAATGTGTGCGGTCAGTTTCCTCGTGTGTTCCTTAAATATTTTATCATATGATAAAGAATTCCCGTCTGCAGCAAGGGTTCAGACCGCCTTGAAAATATTTAATACAGACTGGAGTATTTTAAAACGATTTCCTTTGATGCTTATTAAATTAAAGAAGCTACAAAGAAGTTCCTGAGCAAAAATTTTATTAAAATCGTAAAACTGATAGAACAATGTCTAGTTACTACCATAAAACAAAGTTGGTTCCCGCTTCATAAATGCTTGATTCAAAACGCAACGGATTTTTATACATTATTTTAAATTAATAGTGATAAAAAATAGTTTTACATGTATACCTAATACAAGCGTAATGTAATGGTAAAACAACGTATGCCGGGGCAGGTAGTTTAAGAATATTCTTGAGGCGGGGTACAGTGATTAGCTCATTTAAGACAATTATGACGTCAGCTCTGCAGCGCCGCAACCGCACGCCAAACCAATTACAGACGAGCAATAATTAGCCTTTGTGGTCTATTTCAGGAATTAATTTGTAAATGAAATCTATAAACCAATAGATAAGATAATCAATAGACCCTTTCGCTATCTGTTAGATTTGATTTGGGAGTCTCTATCATTTTGATGTATTTAAACTGAAAGCTGAGATGTTGGTCTGAATGCATTTTAATGTCTTCAAAGCTGGACGCTCAAAATAATGTTCTTTTATGGTTGAACGAAAGTAGCTCAGTTATACTCTACTCAAAAACTCTTATAGAAAACACTCTTATTTCTTTTAATATTCTTTATTTACTTTTACTCATATTATCTCTGTAACTCTCTAACTCTTATAACACAACAATCTCTAACACAATACACTTTATTTTACTCTAAACTCTTTCTCAATACACCATTTTTCATACACACTTTTCCCTACACACGTCACATCTCAGAATTTGTCATATTTAAAATATCAAGAAAAATAAACTTCCAAAAAGGTTAAAAACGTTTTGAACAATGGTTTTTTCACAAACGCCTTATTGATAATAAGGTCAACTGTGTATGTACAGGCATTACACTTACTAGTCTGATACGTAAAAATAACGCTTGACAGACCCTTGTCTTATAAAACATTGTATGATGTTATTAATATAAGGTGACGCCGCGTTAAAGTAAAAAACCGTGTTAGATATTATGTTTTAGATTGCTTTAGAGGCCGTTTGGTGTTTTAGAGGCCGGCCCGGCCTCTCATAGAAAACAAGAAATGGAACAGCAAGAAATGGAAAGGGCGTAAGCGACAAAATGGTTTTTGTCGCGTAATTTAAAAACCATAAATATAATATTTCGCATTATAAGCTATGACGTACAAATTAAAGTGTAGGTATGCTTGAACCAATCTATGTACAAATTTTGGAAGCTTAAATCACTCTCTTCTGTTGGCAAAATTAGAATCCCTTTTTTCAGAGGTCTTTTTGATTAATTATTCTGTGTTATAAAAGTTGACCAAGCGTGATATGCTACGGGTAATTCAACATGATGAATACTGACAATGAACTATAATTTCTTAGCTTTAGTCATTGCTGAGAAAAATCGATATCGCTCCAGCCAAATTATCAAGGCGTCGCCTTAAGGGGGCAATATAAAATACTCCGAAATTACACAGGGTTAAAGCACAGAGGTTATTCATTGAACATTTTTGTGGAATTATATCGAACATTGGGATGGTTTATGTCGAAATAAATAATGCGTATCGCATGTCCATTACACCTACTCTACTTATCAGTGACGTTGTGTTTGCTCAAACAAAATGTTGCATTATTTATTGTTAAGGTAATATTATGGTATGTTTACCAAGTTATTACAAAATTATTGTTACAAAACGTAACTTTCTTTGTGTTGTAAATGTTGTCTGTTACCTTTTCACTCTAAAACTTTGTGTAAAAATTTTGTGTAAAAACTTTTGAGTCCTGGAAAGGATAAATTATTTAATTCTTAAAAATCATGATAAGGATCCCGATTGGTAAACAAATATCTACGCATCGATGTTGGGAGCAGCTATAATAGATAAACATAAGCCTACTGGATATTCAGAAGAAAAAACTTTAAAAAAGAATAGACAAAGAACGAGGCAGTGAAAAAAGACGAGGTCACTGGTTTTCTTTTTCAGGCAGCGTCCGTCGCATTTATCAATCTTTTGCGGTGAATAGTTTCTGTGCAGCCATCTGTCTCTATTCCGTTGGGACCTCGTCTCCATTAGGAAGTTTTCATAGCTCCAAAAAGTGGATTGCAGCTCATATTGAGTATGCAATTCCGTCTAGTTCGCTGTCCGTTATATCTCAAGCTGTGATAGCTTTGCGCGATGTTTTCCAGATGTGGAGATTATATTCGGAATGTATACGAGTACATTTTTGTGTGATTATGACGTAGTGTAACTAGTTCTGGGTTGTAATGAGCTACAGTTTTGACATGTGGTATTTACCAAGAAAGTCAAGGATTTAGGATTTCCTAAATAACTAACTCAAATCCATGATCTTAAGTTATTTAAATCAATGTCTGTATTTTTCAATTGTCAAGATGAGCTGCTACTTTTCAAATAATAAAAATAAATTATTCTCATAATGTTATGAAAGTGGAATAAAACAATAATTAATACACATACTTTTAATTGGCAAAGGTTAAAAAGGCAAGAGAGAGGAGAGAGGACAAAAAGAGAAGAGCCGTCCACAACTGGTTTAATCACAGAAACAATTAAATTACATAGTTTTACTCTGCTCGTAATAAAACAATTTTGTATTTTGCAATATATTAGATTGAACGAATCCCCGTGAACACGATCCATTATATAAAAGGTGGTGTCAGTTCAGTCGATGTTTATGCCGTCCCCGAGAGCCGGGCATAAATCAAAAACTTCACAGATGACATACGGGAACAGGTGCCAAAACTTACCCAAAGTGAGCTTCAACTGGCAAACAATATTGATTTTGTAGTTTGGGGAGTATTTTTCGGGTGAACTAGCCAAGTTTGGTTATTTAGGAAGTAATTATGGTGACTGGAAGTATGCTGCGTTAGAACTTATTTTTTATTTTTCTTTCATTTGAAAAAAATGATCCTATTACCACTCGAGTTGATCCGGAAATTATTCTGGAAGGTTGATGTTAATTTTTTACCTCGAATTAATTATCGAAGATAATCAGCTATTACTTTAGGTAGGTACTAACTTAATTTTTACAACCTTACAAGCTGTCTCCTATCAGTTTTCGTATCATGCCATAGCATAACACCGGAGCTCGTAGGACATCAAAGTTGCGATAAATTAATAACCGTTATCCCTTCTATCAGGTTTCAGAATTCCATCAGTAAACGCTCTTGTCAACTAGCGAGTATACCCATGTATATTGTAAAATGGCTTCCATTCGACAGTTTTAGCAAAGTTGTTTCGCTTTTAAATTCGCATCCAATAGTCATCTGTCACAACCTTAAAACAGGTGTCACACAATTTTTTCGCGACGAAACGAAAACGTAACGAATTTCAGGGCTACAAAAATGTGCGATAAGCTTCAAACTTTATTAAAAGCGAAACCTGAAATATTTTATTAAAAAATAATGTCACTGACATAAAAGTGTCGTGTACAAAGGGAAACAAATTTTTATTTGAAGTCAGCTCGTACAATATGCCTACATTGAATTGAAACTTTTCAAGAGTACATTCAAAGCTGTATGTTATGAATGCAATAACTTCGCATGTTTATAGGTGAGCGCAGGCTCCGAACACACTGCGCGGCTTAATAAAGTTAGCTGCTTATTTATTTAGCCGTTTTACAGATTTCAATTGTAGGCGACTTTTAAAAAAACAAATTAGGCATAAACGAACATACTAATCAATTAAATGATAAGGTTTTGTTATCTCGACAGTATTCGTGCAAGTGGAAGAAATACATTTATCGGTTCCTCTGTGTCCTTGTGATTTTGTGCTTAGGTTTCTATCTACTCCGAGTCCCTTTGTTACATTGTCCCTCGTGCCTAAAGGTAGTCTATAAGTCGGCCCTTTGTTGCCAATGCTACAATTGATTTGTATATGTTACGTCAATGAAAGGCCGAGATCCCGAGCAGACCGTTTATTGAAACTTTACAATTACCCACAATATTATAAGTACCCACATTATACATAACACCTCCCTTCTTATTATGGACACTACACTTATACATAAAACTAATTGTAAGATAAAAGTTATACACTGTTAGAAAATATTTTAAATGTTAACAACAACATTATCATTTTTTGTTATTTTACCAACAGAAACAAATACGTGATAGCACAGGCTTTTATCTTAAAGTTATGTAGTAAAAGACAACAAATACACGAATACAATATCTATAATCTATGTAGGTTTTAAACTATCAAAAAGCAATAATTAACAGCATCTAGGTACTAAAATGGATAGATTACACACTATATTATGAAACGTCTTATGCTTTTACATCTTAATCACCTTGACAACTTCCACAATAAATAATTAAGTAACTGTTATAGTTATAATCTAAATATTCTTTTGTATTGAGTCATTGCAGAGATATTAGGGTATTGTTGTTTTATTTTTATTTATTTTTTGCAAGCATTGCAAAGCCGCCTGCCGTCGGGTGCGACCCTCAGATTCTCCCGGAGGTGACGGTACCTCATCTAGGTCGTCCCTCGCCAAGTTGGACACCGGCGGGGACCGGACACCGGACGCGGACGCGGACGCCTCCTCATATTCATCTCCACTATCCTCCCCCTCGACGTTCACTTCCGGCCCATCGGGTGTTTTAATTTTCGCCAAAGAAAAACGCGACGGACGACTTTTGTTAGCCACTAATTGGTCGATGTGCCTCTTATGCACCTGACCGTCGTTCGCTTTGACCGCATACGACACGGGGCTCTTGCGGTCGAGCACGATGCCCTCGGACCATTTCCGGTTGCGACGGGAGTAATCCCTAAACAGGACGGCATCCCCGAGCGCGACACTCCGCGGGCGGGCGTCGCGGCGCCGCTCGCTGACAAGCTGCCGGTCCCGGACCAGCTCCTCCGTATCAGGACGCAGCAGGTCGAGGCGCCCGCGCAGCCGCCGCCCCAGCAGTGCCACGGCCGGCTCGCGACCGGTCGTGCTATGCACCGTGTTCCTATACGTAAATAAAAACCTACTGAGAGCGGTATCATCATCTACGTTATCGACGATGGCCTTTTTTAACGCTCTTTTTACCGACCGCACGGCATTCTCGGCTGCGCCGTTGCTGGCGGGGTGGTACGGAGCGGTGAGCGTGTGTCTGATTCCGTTTCTTTTAAAATAAACCGCCAACTCCGCCGAAGTAAAAGGAGGCCCGTTGTCGCTAACGACTCTTTTCGGAAGGCCAAAACGAGCAAATATTTTTCTAAAACTAGAAATGAGCATCGCCGCGGACGTGCTACTGACCCTCTCAGCCTCAATCCACTTGGAATGCGCATCGATAATAATAAGATAGTACTTGTTATTGAACGGTCCTAAGTAATCGACGTTGAGACGCGACCATGGCTCGGCCGGCCAGGGCCACGAGTGCAGCGGCGCGGGCGGCGGCGCGGGCCGGACCGCGCGGCACGCGGCGCACTCCCGCGCCGTGCGCTCGATGTCCTCGTCCAACGTACTCCACCACACGTAATTACGAGCTATCTGTTTCATCTTTACTATACCGGGATGCCCTTCGTGAACTTCCTGAAGAACGGAACCTTGCAAAACTGTAGGTATTATCACCCTGTAGCCCCAAACTAGGCAACCCTGATCCATACTAAGATTTTCTTTTCGCAAAAAGAAAGATTGAAATTTTTTATCGACCGTCGGGGGCCAGCCGTACATCACATAGCCACAGACCTTGCTCAGTACTTCGTCTTTCGCCGTCTCAATTTTAATATCCTCAAAACTGAGCGGGAAATCTTCTTCGACGAAATTTAAGTAGCTAGCCGCCTCGTCCTCCCGCTCGTTTCGACCGCTCGACGAACTCAAGGGGAGACGTGACAGCGCATCGGCCTGACAGTTATCAGCCGATCGCACGAATTCTATAGTGAAGTTGTAGGCGGCTAGTATCACCGCGTAACGTTGAAGCCTACTAGCTGCGGTCGTCGGAATGCCCTTCTTCTGACCGAAAATATAACTGAGCGGTTTATGATCGCTCCGTAATATAAAATGTCTCCCGTATAAATATTGATGGTGCTTCGTCACCCCGAACACGATAGCGAGAGCTTCCTTATCGAGTTGGGAGTAATTGCGCTCGGCCGCGTTGAGCGTCCGCGAGGCGCAGCTGACGGGTCGCTCGCGACCGTCGGCGCCGCGCTGCGCCAGCACCGCGCCTAGTCCGTACGCGCTGCTATCCACCGAGAGGACCAGCGGCAGCGCCGGATCGTAATGAGCTAGCACCGGGGCACTACTCAACACCCGTTTTACCCTATTAAAAGCCGTCTCGCACTCGTCGGTCCACGACCACTCAGCATCTTTCTTAAGCAGGTCATACAAAGGTTTTAATATATCACTCATATTTGGACTAAACTTCGCATAAAAATTTACGAGACCCATGAAGCTCTTCAATTGCGTGACGCTGACGGGCCGGGGAGCCTCGACGATCGCTTTGATCTTTTTGAAGTCAGTGTGTAGACCGTGCCTATCTATATTGTACCCTAGGTACGTAACGCTATCTTTAAAGAATTGACATTTGTCAAAATTAATGCGGAGTCCGTTTTCTCGGAGTCTGTGTAGAACCGCCCTTAAATTTTTAAGATGACTTTCGCGGTCTTTCCCTGTGACGCATATGTCATCCGCGAAAACGGCAGTAGACGACAATCCGCTCAGCGTCTCCTCCATGATTTTTTGAAAATTCTCGGGAATACATTTGATGCCGAAAGGTACCCGACGATATACGAACGTTCCTACGTGCGTCGTGATGGCCGTCATCGCCTGAGACTCATCATCGAGGAGACACTGCTGGAAAGCGTTAGACAAATCGAGCTTCGTGTACTGCTCCCCGCCGCCTAAAGTAGAAAATATTTCCTCGATTCGCGGGAGCGGATAGTGGAAATCTTTAAGAATCGGGTTAATAGTAATTTTGTAATCGCCGCAAATACGAATACCTCCATTCGATTTAACGACAGGTACGATAGGAGTCCCGTAGTCTGAACGTTCCACCTTATAGATAACGCCCTCGCGTTGCAGCCGATCGAGCTCGCTCTCGACGCGCGCGCGCAGCGCCAACGGCAGGGGCCGGGCTTTTATAAAAACCGGTTTGCTATCTTTTAAATGCAAACGAATACGCGATTTGAAAGTACCTAATCCCTCCGCAAAGACTTCAGGAAATTCTTGTTTTAATTTCAAAGCTATCGAGTCGCTATCGGTCGTATTAATGTTGTGACATTCTACGATACTTAATTTTAATTTTTTAATCCACGTCCGACCCATCAGAGGCGGGCCGCCGTTCGCCACAACATACAGCTGAAGTTCCGCGGAATTACGTCCGCAACGCACATTAACATTAATATAACCGAGAGTCTCGATAGTATCTCCAGTATAAGATTTTAACATTAAAACATTTTTATGCAATTCTATGTTTCGAAAATATTTATCGTAAAACTTTTGCGATATAGCAGATATTTTACTTCCCGTATCGATTTCAAATTTGCACTTAAAATTATCATTAATTATCAATTTAATATGGTAGGGCCCGTCGCCATCGCCCCCCGACACCAAATTTATTAATAAAGTACTGACCTTTCGAAGTCGACATACCGGAGGATCGGTCGTTATCACTCCTGTTCAGGCACATCACCTTTAAGTGACCTTTGACACCGCACAAATCACACGTAAAGTTTTTATATCGACACTTGTTCGGCGCGTGAGTAGCCTTCCCGCAGCGTGCACACGGCGCCCGCGCACCGTTTAGCATCGCACCGCCGGCGCCCGGGCCCGAGCGGCTGCCGCCCGGCGCTGCACCACCAACGCCCGTACCGCCGCGCCCGGCCGGTCGCGCCCGCACCTGGCCGCCGCCGCTGACGCGGTGCAGCGCGTCGTTTCCCGCGCCTCCTCCGCCTGCCGAAGAGCTCGCCGTGATCGCGTGCCTCTCCGCCGCCTCGAGCGCGCTCGCCAGTTCCACGGCCCTTTTGTAGTCGATGTTTTTCTCCGCGAACAATCTCGAACGCATTTCCTCGCTGTACAATCCGGAAACGAACTGATCTCGAAGGTTCTCCTCGAGCTTCGCCCCGAAGTTGCAGGTTTTAGCCAAATGTTTTAACCCTTGAAGGTACAAACGAATGCTTTCTCCCTGCTGCTGCGTTCTTTGTCGAAAAATATGTCTCTCGGCTATCTCCGACTTTTCCGGCTCAAGATGAACTTTGAGCAGAGTAACGAGTTCATCGAACGTTTTATTTTCAGGATGAGCGGGGGAACACAAATCGCACAATAGATTGTAGCACTCACTGCCTACTAAAGTTAACAACGTGGCCACCTTGAGACTGTCATCGATTTTGTTTAGCGAGATAAACTGATTTACGCGACGCACATAACTGTCCCAATTTTGTGATTCCACGGAAAACGGTTCAATTTTACCGATAGGCATTATTACCGCGAATTGCACTTATAATAATTTATAGCAAATACCGACTGCGCCAATGTTACGTCAATGAAAGGCCGAGATCCCGAGCAGACCGTTTATTGAAACTTTACAATTACCCACAATATTATAAGTACCCACATTATACATAACAGTATATAAAAGAAAGTTCTACATTTATATCTATATCGCTACATTTTTAGACGTAATAACTTATGAGTTATGATATTTATAGGTTGAAAGATTATATTCAAATAAAAAATTATACTAAAATATTCATTGAGAGGCTGCGTAAAGAATTTTTTTTGTACAATTTATATTCTCTTATAACAATAACTTGAGTCTCCATTAGCTTCAGCTTAAAAAGGTAATTCGCTTTGTACGAATAATTGTTAGTGTAACTTTTTAGTTTATTTTTATCTATAATTAAACCAGTAATTGTTCTTTCCACCTTTTAAATTACGTTAAATTCTGAGTCGTAAAATACTTCTTACAGCTTTATATTTACAAAAGATAGACCTTAAGCACTTTAATTTTACCCCGAGAAATATTCTCAATTGCATGTAAATTAGTGATAAATATGATTAAAAATCGCCTCGTCCGCTTCCAGCCTAATATTGTAATACGAGTACGTCTGTCTTAATTAAGCGAATGCGTCTCTTACCCGCCTGCATGCGGCGCGGCATCCGGTGGCCTCATTTGAATCTCAGCACGAAATGTAATATAAGGGTGTCTGGACTCGCACGCCCGTGTGAATGGAGCTTTATTTTAATTTTAGCGAAATTATACCCCGTATCCTTCTCTCGCGTTGTTACAAATATGTATAGCCTTTTTGAGTCATACTTCTTCATTTAGATTGGTTTTGCGCTTATTAGCTGTTATTTAGATGTTAATAAGTAATAACAGTTTAGTGTCTGTAATTAGGTGGTCAGAGATGAAAATGTTAGCACATAAAACAATGATTTATTGCGTTTAACAATGAGTAATAACTAATACCTAGGTGTTTTAAGGCTCTATTATTCTAATTGCATAGCCTAAGCAACAAAGGGCAGTGAGAAGTATCGTTAGATACATCAGTCTGTCAGGTTAACGAAAACTCTTTACGGAGAGCGTTAATTCTTTCCGGACGAATATTTTTGTTATTTCATATTTGTTAAGATCACCCCTTAAATAACCACCCCGTCGCAATAAAAACTATACAAGAAATTCATTTTTTTATCGTTCCACCAATACTTATAACAAAGAATTTTTAGAACTAGATTTATTTAATGTATCGCTTAACGCACTAAAGAACAAGCTTAAAGTTATGTTATCTTCCTATGTTTAAGTAAGCCTCACCTTTATTCCATGTCATGTGTTTTCTTTAAGTACCAATAACTTCTTCTCTAATGTGTTTGTATAATTATTGGGCACTGTAGGTCTTTAATCTTAATTATTGTTAACTTAATGTAAATGTTATGTATACATGGCTGTTTGTTGCCATAATAAAAAAAAATAATAAGCATAATTACTGTAACTGCTGTATATACACTGTGGATATTCTCACTATCTGTAGAAGTCAATTTAGTTCCGCGCGAGGTACAAAAATAGTTGAAGTTGGCTCCAAGTTGCAACATTAATTAGAATCCAAACAATTCTCGTTAAGGTTGTTACGGAGTATCGCCCGGAATGTTTCCAATCCTACTTACTTAACCGCCTTCGTTGCGTTTTTGTTACGAGCTATTGAAAAGTTTTGAACAAAAATGCAGGTAATGTTTGTTTCAAAGGTGGAGGCGGAGGTCAGTTTAAGTTCATTTAGGCCTTAGGGTCAATAGCGGTCAATAGCGTGTTGTATTGGACTCTTAATATGAAAGAACTATACATATAATGTATTATACGTGTACTGTGTAGAATAGTGTTTCAATTCTCCTAATAGGCAATAGGCATTGAGAATTTAGACTTTTATTTCAGAAAAAATAATGAAAAGATTTGGCAAATTTCTAATACAACGGAGCGCTCGTTAGCTTTCCGCAATCACGTTGCTATGTCTATATAATTGCTTACTTATAATTTTAATATTTCATGCAATATTTATAAAATTCTCACCGTTAAGATCAATAATATTTGGAACTGATAAGATTATTTTAGGACATAATTCGCCAGCCGTTCTTGCGTCTTAGAGAAACATTAAAATCAATTTTTATATATGAAATAAGGACAATACTATAAGTTATTTTTATTTAAAACGTAAATCATTGTCATTATGGTGGGTACACCGCAAACAATTTCATGCACCAGAAAATTTTGGACCTGAAATGATAATATGTTGCGGCTGATAGAGGGAAATTGAAAAAAATATGTTTGTTATTTCTATAGCGTTTGTATTCAGATTCGTCAAAAAGTTATTAAAATAGGTTCTGGCAAAGAAAATGCCAGATGTATGATGTTGGACAAAGTAATAAAAAACGTAATGTTAAATAATGTCACGTCAGTTGTTTGACACTCACGCCATGCTGTCAACGTCATCCAATAATTACTTTATATTACGTTATAATATTATTAAGATAGTTACGTATAATAATTTTGCATACAAACTAACGCTGATGTTTTTAGGGTTCCGTACCCAAAGGGTAAAAACGGGACTCTATTAATAAGACTTCGATGTCTGTCCGTCTGTCTGTCTCCAGGCTGTAACTCAAGAACGGTAATAGCTAGAGAGTTGAAATTTTCACAGTTTGTGTATATCTGTTGCCGCTACAACAAATCCTAAAAACAAAATAAAATAATATATGTAATTGATTGTACTGTCGGTTCTTGGTGGAAATTCATTTTAGACATAGTGGAAAAAGTGCAAGTATTACTGTGTTTTATTTGTGTCTAAAATAAAATAAATTTTTAAGTGGGGCTCCCATACAACAAACCTGATTTTTTAGCCTTTTTTGATCTATATCAATAATGGCAACAGGTGGGTACTTACTTGAATTTTCCACAAAATCTTTAGTTATACTTGTACTTTAATATTTTACAATAATATTAAAATAAAATAAAAAATGAAGGGGGGCTCCCATACAAAAAACACAACTTTTGGTCTAATTTTGCTCTATATTGATACGGTACCCTTCGTGCGCGAGTCCAACTCGCACTTGGCTAATTATTTTAATGACAGCAGTAGCATTTATTAAAAATAACACTAGCGTCATCAGAACTTAAAGCTAACGCACGTCGTTTATGCTCCCATGACAATGTCAGAGTAGACTGAATTATAGAGTACTATGCCGTATTTTCGTATTGTCGTCCAAGTGCCACAGCCCACAAGATAATATCTCTGTCTGTAGTCTGCGTGAAAAACAAAGAAATGATTACTATGTAAATATTTGAATACATAAAAACATTTTATACGAAATGAGATACTCTCGAACGGAGACTGAGTATTCTTACATGTCTAAGGGCTCAGGGTGACGTGACCGTACATAATATATTCAAATCACGCGGAAACATGACATTTTTCTAATTATACTAGATGGAGCACTCGACTGTTTCCTGCGGAATCCAGATTTAAATATATCCATGGTGAATTCTGAAAAAAAATATATTTGTGATTAAGATGCTGAGAGTCGTCTGGCTCTGAAATTTGGAGGTTATGGGTTTGACTCTCGTGTTGGAAATGATATTATACATCTTAAAATCTTTTTGTATGGCTTTTCAAGACTGTGCTTTGCTCTTGCTCCTGTGCGTTGTGATGGAGTTACACGGGCTAGAGCGGAAAGAGTTCAATTGCGAGCATATTTGTGCACTTAAAATACCTCCCTAGATTTCCTGATTTTAATGAGACCGTCTTACATGTGCGAGACTTCATCCACAAATGTGCAATTAAACCTTAAAACGCCATAGAGTAAGAGCCGGTGACAGCCAAATGTTTTATGATAGCTGAAAGTTCTCAGCAGTGGAAGACGAGGTACCTACTCAGTTATCCCGAAGAAAATGCGATAAAAAATGAGCATTAACTATTTTTTACCGAAGGTTAGGAGTCTACCTTCAGAAGTGTAAGTATACTTCATAAAGTGTCCGTCACCGAAACTCAAGTTCTGGTCGTTCTTACCTCTATACGAATCATAAACAGGAAAACTTTCAGGTTTTATAAAATGACGAAAAGTCTGTCTCTGGCTCTTGGGCCATTAATAAAATTATAATATAGGTTCGTTAGTTATCATTTAACTGAACATTACATTCTATTTAATCCATATGTCATGGTTCATTGGGTTTAGTACGATTATTGCAGAATCTAATTAATTAATGATATTAAAACTATTGATTCTGATCATAATATTTCAATTTTGTATTCCAAAACCTGCCAAATTACAAGTTATTTTAGGCATCAATTACATACACATATAGTCATATAGTTTCCATAAATTAATATAGGTGCAGTCTCATGGAGGGTATATTGGATTTTTGTAATTCAATATCCGAGCTACAGCGTGTACCTATAATTTTAATTTTAAACTCATTTTTGGTGTTTGTTCTCGGAGTGCAAACAGGGCGTTAATGAACAATGCCATTTTGTTGTTTGAATTTGTTATAATTTTTGATTACGATATTAAATCGAGACACGACAGATCGTAATGGCGCGTCACCGGATGACGTGATTAATTAATTGCGGTAAACGTTGATTAAAACGCTGATTTATCTGATGTTGATTTATCTAATATACCAAATGTATGCCAAGGTGTTTAACTGATGGATAAGCTATGAGAATTTGAATATTTTTTTTATTCTCTTTGTTTTTGTGAAACATAATTAGCTAAATTTAGCGTCACATTCCAATAATAATCCTCTTAAATTAATTGTGTCGCACTACGCATTAAACATTAGCTGATACATGAAAATCATCAGCATGTTAAATGGAATTAATTAGTGCCTTAGTAAATCACCGCTAAGCTAATAAGTTAATTCTGAATCGAATAAACCTAGACCAAAAAGCGTTTGCATTAAGTCCGCTAAAAACTAAAAAGGGCTCATTTACAACATACATCCTTAAAAATGAACATACATATTATATTCAGGTATTTACACACCGTGTGTCACAAACCCCTACATCGAGCAAACAGCTCTCGCAAACAAACCGCATCGCCCTGTATACTCGCAACTGTTTTTTCGCAGACTGTTTGCCGTGAGTTCTGTTGGTCTTATTGTCGAGGTTGACGATGTAGCAAATAATGAATTTTTATTGCTCTGTCCAGCAATTAAAATGTTCCTCAAAAGTTATAATATAATATCAATAGCAAAGCTAGGAAAAAATGTACAAATTATTGAGTATGGACTGAAGCATTGTTCTCGTCCACGTTATAGCTTTTCATTTTCGATCTAAAGGTGCGTTTTGCATACTCTGCGATCCCGGGGAAGGGTTGTGTAGAATTTGCCAATGCTAAGCGCCGAATTTACTAAAAAAAAACCCGATGTCTTTCTTTACGCTTGTGTCAGGGCCACGGAACTGTAAGTTGTCTAGTCACAACTCACAATTCTGCCAATTTGTTAACAGAGTTTCGTTACTACGAAACTAGATTACCATCTAGACATCAACTGATGATGATGCCATCGCAATGTCTACGATCTAAATCCTACCAACCTACCAGCTGAACTATTGTGTACACAAATCGGCGATGTCTATCGCTTCCGAGAAGGGCAGCTGCGTTTTAACATGGAAACGATATTATAATATGACGACACAGACAAATATCTGACCCGGCGCATACGCACTAATTGCGGTCAAATTAAACGCGGCAACACGAGCTCCGTAGTTCGATAATAAATCGACAAAGTCTGCGGTGTTGCCAAGTCTAATAATATTACCCTTTGTCGCGGAGATCTCGCGTTAGGTCGGGTGCACACCTTGAGGCGCGTTCGTAGATAAAGCCGGGGAAATATTTGTTCTACTGATTTCTCTTTTGAAGGCAACCAGATGAAGTGTCTCAGACGTGATTGCGAAAGAGACAAAGTTGTTGACTAAATATGTTTATACTATTGGTTAAATTGGTTAAACGTCGGCCTAGATCAGTGGTTCTTAACCTTTTAGTCATGAGGGACCATTTTACCAAAACCGGGGACCACCCAGTTGGCTTACCTAAACTAAGATGACGTATAGATTAGACATTATATGATAAATAATTTTTCAGAAAAAAATCCCACATCTGTATTGGGATGGGACACATATATGTCCTCTTTCCAAGAAGAAAATAATAATCAAAATCGGTTCATATACGTCGAAGTTATCCACGAACAATCTTAAAAAACCTCCTCCTTTGATAGTTGAGACTTGAGCCCCGATGACAATATTTCCATTACGTGCACTGAAGTAACATCAGCTGTTGCCGGAGCTTAACGCCACGTCTTTGCTACGTTGAGGGTATGTAAGACTTGTCCGAGAGAAGCGGCTACCTAACATCTAAAACCACGGATCAACCGTTATAAAAGGAAATGTCCTGGATCTGTCTAAGACTGAACACACCCAACGACTTAGCTTTACTATCATGTCTGTGCTCTGACCCTACCAAGAAATGACATATCCGTGTGTCCGCGCCCTAACAAATTCGATTGATTCGAGCGACCGTAACGAGACTGATGCGATATGTCGAAGGAGACTAATGTATGGAGTTTTCGTCTTCAAATGTGTTATTTCTGCTTCGACCGGCGCTGGTCATTCATCATTTGTCAAATTGTTTTATTATTTAAATGCTGTGTCTATCTCGTTTAGGTGATCTATTGTTCTGTTTATTTCAGTCTAATCATCTCAGCGATCATCGGTGCTTTGGTTTTTTATTTTCTTGGCGTCAGCACGAACATCGAGTCGACAATATCTAGAGGGCCGACGAAAAACTGGTAGTGGTCTAATTTACAGGTATTGAAAGTCACGCTTCTGCGATGTAAGCAGAAAAGTTTTTTCTTTAAGCAGGTCGTCAACTTCATATTCGGGTCTTACGAAACGTAAGTCATTTCTTATTGCATTAAGTCGTCAATAACAATAATCATTTGGCATAATATTATTATTGATAGCGCGTAAGGAGCGTGCGGTCGGATTGATAACGCGTTGGACGTGCATCATCATACAATTTAGCACCAATTTTAGGTCCTCCAGGTACTATGGTTTAACGTTGTATGCAACACTCCATTTAGTTACTAGTACCTACCTAGTTGTATGTAATACGAAGTACACCTGAGCTAATTGTGCATTCCGGCGCCGATTGGCGACTGATTGACAATTCCGCGGCCGACCTGTTGACAGAGCTATGTAAACTCGACTGGCAACGGCAAATGTCAGCCAGCTTGGTACATGGAAGGATTAGGGATTTTGGATTGAGGGTATTCCAAAATTGTAACAATGTTCGGCTGGCATAACTGTTTGTTTTACAAAGAAATGTTTTTAATAGTGACCTTGGCTACAAAGTCCAAAGTGTCTTTATAACTAGCGGCAAGAAATTGCGTTCCAAATATTGTCGTAGAGGTGACAATACCTCGTCTCTAGGTGTGCTTATTTTACAGGAGAAGGAAAAATCGATTAACTTTTTAGGTTTTGATTACAGGGGTTTCATAATATAACTTACTTATTATATTTTGATAAATAGATTTTAAACGTAAGATCTTGAATTCTTCTCGATTTCTGAATGGTGGTGATAATAATGGTCTGTTACAGCGCGTGAATTCTTTAATGGTTGATAAGTAGTAATGGTAGTTATGCGGCGCAAGTGTCGAGCGTAGGCGAAGTCGGCCAGCAATAGAACTAGGAAGTTGTACGCACGTCTATTTCGGTAGGCGATCGTTTCGACTGTCTAGTTAGATAGACAATTGTTTACTGAGTAATTAATCTCCATTCTCATCGGATTCCATACAGACATTGCTATCTAAGTTACGATGTAAAATGATGAGTTTAGACACAATCTTATTCATAAAAATCCCCTAAAATAAAGACTTTAGGCCCGTTACTTTATAGCGTTACTAATATTTTTATACACACTTGTATTACAAAGTTTTGAAAGACAACAGGTGATGAGTAAAGAGACTTAAAACACTTTTTACAAAAAAACCCACAAGGTCCGAAGCAACAATTAAAATATTACTTTCAAGAGTCGAGATCTAAACTCTACATTACTTTACCACGGAGCCGTCAAATGCATTTATTGGCTAAACGTACTCCTAGCTGATATTATAAGACATTTACTTGAGTCACATAGGTAGGTATTGATTTTTCGAATTGGCCGAAGCATAGTTTGTCATTGAACAATGTTTATTTGGTTAAAAGCGATTCGATGATCCGGCAAATTAAAACGTTTGATGGAGAGCGAAGAGTGACTGACAGCGTAATGACTGCCTGAAGCGGCGAATACACGCGTCCTGCGAGCAGGGACCATGTAAATGCTACCAGCATAATATAGATATAGATATAAGTAAGTATTTCTGATTTAAACAGCAAAGGCAAATGCCCTTATTTTAATTTAGATATTAATTTCGCTATGAATGCGACAGTATGTCACTATGTTGATGCAAATGCCAGGAAAATAAGATAGTCCCGAATTACTAAAGCATAGCTTAGATTCTAAAGTTTTCGTGAAGAAGACCTTAGCTGCGCATATTTTACGCAATGCATTATGAGGCTTAACGTATGCGCGTCTTTGTGAATTGAAGTCTAAACTGTGACTTTGTTCAACCACTATAAGCGCATCAAGCTAAACAATGAACAGATTATGTCTGTATAAGCCGGTTAAAGCTATGAAATGTTCTGAGCGAACACACAACGTCGAAAAGTAGAATATTAAACGCCAATGCGCTACGTAGAAAGTCGTATTAACTTATACTATTGTGCTAGAAACATGTTGTGAAGAACCTAGACTGATATTACTATAACTCAAGGTTGAAAATATTAGATATATGAATTGTATTCAGAGTTATTAAATTGTGTTCTTAGAGTTATATTTTTAAGCACCTCGGGTAAGTGAGAACTTACCCGAGGTGCTTAAAAATATAACTCTAAGACCTCTAAACGTCTCATCTCATCTTCTTGATGAGAATCAAGAAGATGAGATGAGACGTTTAGAGGTGATAGACTTTGCCACGCTTCCTACCTGTTTTAGCCTATACTATACCGCTGTTGAGCAATGCCCTTCTGCAGTGTCTTCCATGATACTCGCTCCTGGACCACCGTTGGCCAGATTGACTGTATGCCTCCAATGTCGTACCATCATTTCCTAGGCCGGCCGCGGTGGTGTCGTCCGCCTTGAAGATACCTATGTATACCTATAATGCATTTAAAAATACCTTCAGCATGTTTCATAGGTAGGCACGTCATGTTACGCCTCTTTGCGCTAGGACATTCAATATTCATTACGTATCTAGTCACTATAAATATCTCTGAAAGCTGAAAAACATCTCTTGAACCATTTTAAAGATCCGGTTTAAAGGAGCTTCCTCAGTTGCAGCGAAATCGAGATTGTTAATCGGACACAGATAATTAAGTGGTTCCAGTGCATCTGTTCCGTCCGACTGGGATCTGTTCCGTCCGAGTACGATCTCTGGTCGGTCTAATTGAGCTATTTAATGCTCACTTTCTTTTTGCTCCTAATGGTGGAAGCTAAATGGGCTGAAGTATGCCGTGCAATTGTAATGTGTTTAAATACGTTTGTAGACCTGTTTTATGATATAAAAACTTTGTAGGTCGGGTTGTGTACATCACAAACGAAATAGGTACCTATACCTTAAATGTTTTAAATACTTTCATATTAATATTTTAGAAGAAAAGGGATACCTATACGTCTTGTATTACCAACAAGTAGAGTTTGTGTCTCTATTGCAATTACTATCTTACCTTATTTATATAAAGACTAAGGCATATTGCATTATGTACTTATCATTAACATTTTTTACAAATGAAAAAAAAAATGCTTCAGTGAGTCCAGTGAAATCCGGTTAAAGCCGGCAGAATCTGGTTTGAGCCGGCTGCGGTAACCGGCTCTTTATCAGCTCCGAGTCTAAAGAATTTTTCGCCCCTCAGATATTTACTCGGACTAGATTAAATACGTTCCTACAGAGTAATAGCGCTGTCTGCGGCCGTACCGAACATTTAATTTGCCGTTACACTCTACTGCATTATTTAAAACTTCACTGTTGACTGAAAGTTACGAGCTTTTCGATGTACTTTTTATAGACAGCAGTAATTGTTACTCTTTAGGGTCAATTCTGACCACAACGTGACGAGTCGAGGCGTGGCGCGGCGCGGCATTAATTTGTATGGATTTGACAGATTTCAATTGCGCGAGGCGACATGCCAATCTGTCAATTCAGTACAAATTTATAAATGCGTCTACACGTCGTGTTTCGGTCTGAATCAACCCTTATTGTTATTGGATGTATCATGTAACTGTACACAACTGGCCAACTTTACCTGACTCGTACGCTCATGGAAACGGAAAACGAGTCCACGCAGGTAGGCATAATCAGTCTGACAGACCGATCAACCTTCTCGCATATTATATAAATACTTTATCCTAGTTTAGGTAATCTATTACTTTATTCAACGTGATTTGTCAAACAGCCTGGTATAGTAATAATATAATCCTTCATTTTCTTAAGCAATCATATAATATTGACAATTTACCATTGCAAACCTATACAACTATTACTAATTTCATTACGGTAATATGAATGGTCTATTAATTAATTAGCGAGATACACGTCTAATAATAATAATTGATGTACAACTTGAGGTCGAGTTAGTCTTGCCGCTGTGAGTGGTTTACATAGTTTCATTTACATAATATTATTACGCTTATTAAGTACATACTCATAGTAAATGCTATCCTAATACTATATTAGATGACGCTACCCTATTCCCTAACCCTCCCCTACCCTATTGGCTCCTATTCCCTCTTAAAAGGCCGGCAACGCACCTGCAGCTCTTCTGATGTTGTGAGTGTCCATGGACGATGGAAGTTGCTTTCCATCAGATGACCCGTTTGCTCGTTTGCATCCCTTATTTTATAAAAAAAAATAGATGACGCCCACAACTCCGTCGTACCGAAATTCGTTTATTGCACAGAAACCTTACCATCTTTCCACAGCTGCTGTCCTATGTATTTTTCCGCCCCTTAAAGTAACACCATGTCAAATTTCATCTAAATCGGTATAGCCGTTTAAGCGTGAAGGGGTAACAGCTAGATGGACAAACATTCACAACGAACGTGATGTGAACGTTAAACTTTCACGCGAAAAATATTTTCAACATTTTGTATCCACCCATAAAAAGAGTTTTTACTTCAAAAGCTCTGATCATGCTTCTGGGCCTATCTAAACTATCCTGTACCTAGCCGTTTTGTCTGTAGTGAATGTTCAGTTTTAGTTTAACCGTTATCGAATCAATTTGAATAGTGTCTACGACAGAGTCGCTACAAATTTGTTGTGACAACAAACGAATCTAGCTACCAACTAAAACATTTGCAGCAATAGTAGAGAACTACAGACTATTGAATCTTCTACGACTCACTACAAATGCGAATAATTTACAGTAGACCATCGTATTAGATTATCTAAGGTGCCTACTTACGACTAACACAAAATGAATTTCAGATCATCATGATTAATTTTTTTTTAACCTTTATTTAAATATAGGGCTTTTGCCATATATGACATGCCAGCCCCAATGATTAAATTTGGTGAGCAGAACATTGTAATTTGTACAATAACACTACGCACAAGTAAGACCTGCCTTTGCAGTCAAGTAAAAACGCTGCAGTAGATTTTCTAGCTATATTTCGGTTTTTTACAGTGCAAATAATTTTAATATCCATTTCGCGGGATCCAAATTTCCGAGGCGACTGTCGAAATTAGCGGCGTTAAGTTGGACGTTCATAACGGTCCCTCCGGCGTACAGCCCAGTTACAATATTAAAAATATTCTAATGTAAGTCGCCGAGAGATGTACAATACAGATATTAAGTGAAATGTAGAATTTAGTGTTATAGTTGGGATTTTAATAAGAGAACCTTTGCGTTAAAAGTTGCTTTTTTATGTAATAATTAGGTATAACACTGTCAAAGATTCAAAACAAATTGAATTTGTGGTAACACAGTTATTAGAATCAGGCGTTATTTAGTTACAATCAGCATACATATTTTTACTATTTGTTATACCAAAATTCCGTCAACGATGTCGTGTAGAATAAGAAAATAAAGTTTAACATTTAGTCACGCCCACAGAGGACAAAATATAACCTTCAGGTTCATATATTATTTTGTCACATGGATTTGTACGCAGAAAACGCTGCTACAGCCTACTCACCGTGTGTGGGTGCGCGCAAGATATTGAATCCAATTGTAACACTAAGGGTCAATTAATATTGCAACTTGACGTGGCGATGCGAATGTGAAATGCCTGTTTCAAAATTTAATGACTCATTTTAAAAATGCATCGAGTCGCATTGCGCCTCGTCTGATTGCAATGTAAACCAACCCTAAGCCGTCTGTTTCCCCTCAAGTCTCACATAACGTGACGTCATAGACCAAATCTGTTGGAAAGTTTGAGAAGTGTCATCTGCGGACAGCCGATAAGTTGGCGCATTAAAGTTTGAGGCTCTTTGGCCTGATTCCGCGCGATATAATAGGAATTGGCGTAATACTCCAGCTCCAGTACAACACATGTTTGTGAAAGTATCAAGAAAATGTTAGTTTTTTTTTTAATTAAATAAGGGGGCAAACGAGCAAACGGGTCACCTGATGGTAAGCAACTACCGTCGCCCATGGACACTCGCAACATCAGAAGAGCTGCAGGTGCGTTGCCGGCCTTTTAAGAGGGAATACGCTCTTTTCTTGAAGATTTGCAGGTCGTATAGGTCCGGAAATACTGCTGGTGACAGTTCGTTCCAGAGTTTTACAGTGCGCGGCAGAAAGTTACGCGAAAAACGCACTCTGGAAGACTGCCACGTGGAGACTCATCAAGGTGATGAGTTTCGATGTAAATCATTGTATTATTGACTTAGTTCGTTCGGTTATCGGTATTGCACCAACTATATTCTGTATTCCCATACAAACTCTGCATAATATTAATTAAGGTGTTAAAAATCAACAATATACATTTTAATATGTGATCCATTGTTACACACGTTTTCCGATTACCTCATGCAGAATTTCGATTTGGAATTCCGTGAGACAAGCGCAAACATTCGTTTTTCTTCACTCGCGAACGCGCTGGCTTTTTCTCGGAACGTACGTGCGGAATTCATCCCGTTCGGAAAAACGCGCTAAAAATGTATGCGTCATTTAATGTATTTGCTACTGATATCATTGCATTTTGGAATATGGAAATGATTTTTGAACAAAAAATTGAACACGACTTCTGAGGTAAAAACAATATTCTTAAAATGATCTAAAAAGTATGAAATAATCCTTATTCTTCATCCCATCTCATCGTCAGATCACCATTTTTGTGAACATGGTACTAAATTCGGATTAAACCCTATAGGTACAACAACACAAAATTTTGAAAATAGGTCCACAAACGGCGAAATTATGGTTGAACATACAAAAATTTAAAAAAAGAGGACCAACATATAATCCTTTTTTAAAGTCGGTTAAAAAAATTCGGAAATCGAATATTATGAAAAACATGTGTGTGCGGCCAGCCGTTAGTATAGACATTTGGGCAGAAGAAAAATACTATCATAGCCGCTAGAAAAAAACATTGACGAAGTTGTTATATTTTTTTTGTATAAACATCTAAAGCTAAAGTTACTAATTTAAAATTAAAATTATGTCCTTGACATAACTGTCAACCTTATATTTTATTGTTCAACAGAATATAGTCGATAATGATGATGAATATTAACTGGCTCACTAGCGGGCGATATTTGTACATTATGGCAATTTCTTCCTCCATTTTGTTTGGGAGAAAGCAATTTACTGCGAGTACACAATGGCTATCGTTATTCATTATTTATGGTTGACTTGCGTGATTCCGTAATAAAGATTGCTTTTAGATACGATTACCTATATATTTATTACAAACAAATCTACTATATTATAATTTTATCTACGTAATAGGTAACAGGGGTTCTACAAAGGGAGTTTTTTTGCCACGCGTGTTCGCTTCAAAAATTACCTCAGCATTTAATACAGACTGTTACAAAACTATGTGATACTTTAGAGAGTTTATTATGTCCCTAATTTATTTGCATAGTAATTACTAGAAGGCCCGAGATACATAATATTATTAATTACATAAATCCAATACAGCATCAGATGCGCGTGCTAATGAAACAATAATAATTACAGTAATGATCGCACGGCGCTCCGCCCCTGTCAGTCGCAAATAAATCACGAGATATTGAAATGCATATTGTTTTCGCATTTCCCTGCGAGCTTGATTTGGGACGAGCTAGGTTAGGCCGTGTTGTTTCAGAAGCTTGATTCTTCATGAGATCCTGATATTTTTTTCACAGAGTAAACCTTATGTGGTCGTTTCGGCAACATTTTACAAGAAATATTTTTGGTAAGAATTAGCTTGTTCTATCAAACTGTTGTGGACTTACAGAAAACCATTGTATGAATTATTAAAAAATCACAATTTAAAAAGATATTTTCTTGAGATGATTAAATATTTTTGGAGTTTGAACTAAAATCAAAATATTATGCTATTGTGCTCCAAAGCTCTATATGAATGTGGACAGGGCGCTGCTGGTAAAAAGGAGAACTGTCAAAAATGACGTTTTTGTATGATAGAAGCGTTAGTTCCTTTTCTCGCCACCTTCATTTAAAGCTTTTTCGAGCTGTATTTTTTATTGGTATTATACAATACTCTTTTTGAATGTCGAATCTCGAAAGTACTAGGTTTCCAGCACCGCCACGATGACTACCCCAGCCTGGTAAGCAAAGGGCAAGTAAAAAGTTCGCACAAAAACTTTTGTGCCCGGTGTGTATCTGTGTAAACAGAACGTGGTGGGTATTTTCGTCATCTTGAAGAACTTGGATCACTGATACAAGGAGAGGAATTATAAATACATCAGACAATCCGTCTGCTCCTTCATAATTTTCCACAAAATGAAAATGAGTAATCGAAACGCTCGCATATTGTTTCGCTGTTACAAAGAAGCCCGTGAATCGGAATTTTATTGAAGCAGATATTGCTTTTAATTACGTTAACAATTACATTTTCTGTCTGTTGCACTGAAAAATTTTAATACATTTGAAAAATAAATGAAAAACCTGATCTTTCCACATTTACTGCAAGGCTTGAATCATAATCACTCAGTTTTAAGAAAACAAAGATCAGTATGCCCGGCTATTATATTCGTATTAGATGACGCCCGCAACTCCGCCAACATTAGTTTATCGCGCGGGAACCGTACATTTTTGGGATAAAAAGTATCCTTTTTTTCTTTCCCAGGACTCAAAGTATCCCCATACCAAATTACTGCAAAATCGGTTCAGCGGCTTAGGCGTGAAGAGATAACAGACAGACAGACATATACACCTTCGCATTTATAATATTAGTATGGATTATCTGCATTATATGCGACTATATTATGCACTATATCTTCGGCTGGAATTTGAGCTTCTCAAATTGCTGCCTGCCGACGTGTGTCTTCAAATTCTTGTTATACCAAGGTGCATAATGTAATAGAGAACGCCAAAATTCTTGACCCCACGAAGAGACTGCTCCTAAGCTGCAAATTGATGCTGTTAATATTTTTAAATGAAAACACAAGTTCATAAACGCTTAAGTTACGTGGCCATAAAACCGCTTTATTATGAAATGGTCCAGAAAACGAGATGAGGTGATTTAAGGCGACGCCTTGATAATTTGGCTGTAGCGTTATCGATTTTTCTCAGCAATGACTAAAGCTAAGAAATTAAAGTTCATCGTCAGTATTCACCATGTCTTTGTCTTTGAATTACCCATAGCATAACTCAAAATGTTAAACAATTATTTCTTATTGACACTTCAATTTCTAACTTGTCTGTCGAGATTATCAAATACAAGCTTGATCTAAGTACTCAGATTTTGCGTATCAATTTCCCAAGTTGATCCTGCATAAACATATTGCGTAATAGAACTTAAATATTATAGGGCGTGGGCTGAAATAGTTGAGGGTGTCTCGGTACTAATAAATTACGGCTGGGGGTCGATCCCTGACCTACGCCGGAATACTTTCACGACCAAAACCACTTCATAAAGTTAAATGTCATGATTTAATAACATCATGTGTGTAAGGCGCCTCCCAGACAGACGCGGGCAGCGGTGGCGGTCGCGGCGGCGGTCTGCAGTTTTTTGTACTGCGACCGCCACCGCGTGTGTCTGTGTCGTTCTTAGAACTCTCAAGTCATCCAACTGACCGCCACCGCGACCGCCACCGCTGCCCGCGTCTGTCTGGAAGACGCCTAAAACTTTTAAAGAAACTTTAAAATTTGAACCTTTACTAAAGTGGAATTTAAGTAACGTTAAAAAATTATGTTATATCATATTATGAAAGGTAGCTTGGAATTCAGTAAGAGTCTGTCCAGTTTACATACTTATCGCTGCCCACGGTTAAGCCATTTTACTGGTTGGTCGGTCCTGAAACAGGATATAGGAACATTTTAATTACAGAAAAGTGTACCTTCGGTTCTAGTGCGATCAACCGTAGGTATTTTTTACGGGCAAAATGCCCACCACACATTCCCACCACTGCAACTCCTGTCGCCAGGATCAACAGTGGTAACCAACCACGAAAACCCTTTGATATGATGTCAGGGGTGCCCGAGGGACAAGCTAAATCTGTCGTGGGACCCGCAACGAAATTAATCAGAAGAAAGGTAGAAGGAGCATAGGGCAACCGTAGGTATGCATTAAGAGGATACTCCAAAGTCAAGAGAAATGAAAAAAAGTACTCGTTATATCTATTGCTGTTTCTATCTTCATGCCAAATTTCATTAAAATCGGTTCAGTGGTTTGGGCGTGAAGAGGTATCAGTCAGACAGATAGACTGACACACTTTCGCATTTATAATATCAGTATGGATGGAAGTATGGATATGGATATTCCCAAGTGACTTATCCGAAAAAACACATTCATATTGACGATACAACTTAACTTAATCCACCTTAACCTTATCAAATATCAACATTTAATTTGAAAAATGTTGACAATACCTTTGTTGAGACAATACGATGCGAGAGTGATAAGGCACGATGCTATTTCAATCATATTTCGATTACGAAAATATGTTTGCAAATAAATGACAGTGTAATTATCATACAGTAGAATAACTCAGCGTATGCTTGAAATTATAATAGAAACAAGTTTATTGCGAGTACACTATTGCTCCATCCTACAACTGTTAGTTATCTGAAAAAACGATAGCATCCTTAGCGTTTCTTTCAGAGTGCCTTAGAGCAGATAAGATAAAGCAGAGATACTTAAGTAAAGGTTCCATCTGACGAAAAAGTCTTGTCCTCGAAGATACTCGGGACTCGGAACGCATACATTTTATATGCAAAGAACAGGAAATACTGTGATTTATTCTACCTTCTCTATCTGCGCTGACCCAAAGCTCGCGTGTGCTGAGGTCTAGCCTGAGTGTACTATCTATCATATATATTGTGTAAATGATGTCCTGTAAACAGTCCGCCCTACCGCCCGCCCCAGTCTGTGCTACGCCGCCGCGTTCGCCGCACGCCGCCCGTGACGAGTGTCGTGAAACGTGTTCTTAAGTTATAGGACCTTGGTCCATCGATACTACAACAACCTTATACCGTCAGGTAGGTAATAGACGTAATAGTATACAATACAACAAGTCGCAAGCAACATTTCATTCAGAATATGCAGTTTTAACAACCTAACCTCTATGTTTATTGACAACAGTGAACTAGAACAATAAAATGCAGAATAATAAGGCCAGGATGTTCAGCGATGTGAAATGCTGGTTCAGCTGCCAAAACGTCTCGCTGAGAATTATTTGTTTTGTAGAAAATATGAAACTATTTAGTTCTGTAGTTCTGAGAATGTATTTCGCTCAGACAACAATGTACCTAACAATGTACCCTATGTACGTAAATATAAACAAAGATTGGTAACAACGCTACATACCCAAACAAGTAAATAGTTTAGAAATCATTTACAAAAGATATACTTACTATTTGTTTTTCGCAGCCCTAAAGTATCCTTTGCTTACTTAAAGTTTTGAATAATGTCCAGCCAAGTAGAAGGAGCGTGCACTTAAGGAAATGCCTACGTCATTTGTATAAAGTTTTGAGCAGCAATGGAAATTTTCTTGGGTATTGTTGTCCGAAAACGAAATAAGCTTCAAGTAGACATGATAACATTATTATAAAACTTACAATGTGGCCGTCTGTCTATCAGTTTTTCTGTTTGTATATCTGACTGGCTTTCCGTCTGTCAATCAGTCAGTCTGTCTGCCTGTCTGTTGACCTTTTCAGCCTTCACGCTCTAATTGCTTAATCTAGATGACATATTTTGGAATATACATAGATACTTTGAATCCAGTACGTAGGATAGTTTTTGATGCGGTCAAATGTACGCGGCAACCTCGCAACAAAGTTGCCGGCAAAATCATTAGACTTGGTGTAGCTGCCGCCGAAAGGATTAACAAGGAAAACCTGTCATACGACTTCAAAAAACCGGCCAAGTGCGTGTCGGGCCACGCGCAATATAGGGTTCCGTAGTACCGCTAGTTTTTGAAAATTTTTGCATGGTCAATGAATGTACATTTATAACATGTTTTACACTACTAACAACATCATCTCAGTTACTTTTAAAGGAATTTGAACGAAAAGTTCCTTTATACTTCGCCGAATACATTTTTTTTAGTTGATCGACTATTACTCAATAACTTATGAAGTCTTCTTAGCCGTGATAGTTTTCCTTTTAAATTCAGCATATTTCCTACTCCCGTGAATTTTTTCACATTTCCAGAAGCAACCGTTTAGCTGGTAGAAGGGGGGGACACTGGACTCTAACGATTTTTTCCACTTTAAAACTTAATATTTCACGAATGGATCCCTAAATCGGAAAATGATCTATGAATACTCATAATATTTAAAAAAAAAACCTATCCAACGACACCCCACACGATGGGGTGGACGCGAAAAAAAAATTCAACCCCGCTTGATGTGTAGGGGAGGTACCATAAAAAAAATATTTTTTAAATGTTTTATGTACCATTTTGTTGGCGTTATTAATATGTGTATTCATGCCAAATTACAGCTTTGTAGGTCCTATAGTCTCTGAGCAAAACCGCGGACAGACAGACAGACGGACAGACGGACGGACAGACCGAAACTATAAGGGTTCCTTGTTGACTACGGAACCCTTAAAAGGAGGAGGTTTCTTAATTCGACCGTATAAATATAATATTATGTTCTTTGTTTGTCCCCTAAATCTCTCAATATTTCCATTCCTTCTTTAGATACACTATATTTTAAAGTATGGTATACGCCTCCCAAATTTTGTCGAATATTCCCTCAATTTATTGTCCATGATTCGTCAAAGCATTCGGCCATTTCATTGTTGGGGTTACCTCGGCATTTCTAAGATATTTATGTCGAAAGTATCCCGACATTTTCGGTTTGGGCTCTCTCGGGCAGCGTTTACAAATACTATAACTTTTGTGGCCGATAAAATAAGTATAATAAAGTTTTATTCTGTTATTTTATATATTTTTTATAGTTAGGGCCAAAGTCACGTAATGGAAAGTGATTGAAATACTCGTAAACTTATGTAACTACCGTAACTTTTTAACTTAGTAATACGAGATAGAGCAACTAATGTTAAAGATTCTGGCTATGACTCGTCAATGATGATCAAATAAGTTGTTGAACTACTTAGGTGGACTTGCGTAGATCTGGGTTAAAGTTAACTCAGAGTTAAACATCATGTCATCTGTATCACTCACTTGGTGAGTTGTTTAACTCAGAGTTGACTTTAACTCAGATCTGCGCAAGTGCGCCTCAATTTTTCAAACAAAATATCATTAAAACCCATTGTTCATGTTGTAAATGTATTTTCGCCCTATTAAAAATACGCATAACAATATTATGTTTCATATTATGTCCACACCTAAGAGTAGACTTAAATCTTGCTAGCTGTTTATTGTGTTCTTTTCAGTAGTAATTTTGATATAATATTATGATTTATCTACAATTTGCAACAACTTTGGCCATACGAACATTATTGAATTTTCTAAAGATTTTCGCTAAAAACTATGACGGTCGCTGCATACAAATATATATTTCGTCGTGGAACTGAATGTTAATTTGGCCATTTTAGAATAAACAAGATGACACTGCGCGGGAACCGTACATTTTAAATGGATAAAAAGTGTCCTATGCCCTTTTGGGACTCATAGTATCTCCATACCAAACAGCAAAATCGGTTCAGCGGTTTAACTGTAAAAAGGTAACAGATAGACAGACAGACACACTTTCGCAAATATTAAGTATATTAGTAAGTATGGATGGATGGATGGATATGAATTTTATTTACTACACAAGACTCTACTTGATATACTACGTGACTGGTGAGACATGTTCAATACTCGAGGACGTGATATTTGGCTATTATATTAGTTGGAAAAAAAAATAATATCAATTGATCACTGAGTAAATGTAGCTTAAAGTTAAATAATTATTTACCCAACGCATGGACACCGCGAGCGGGAGGGGTAGTTGTGTGGTGTTTCTTTGGTAGCGCACGCCTCTGCACCGGCCGCACTTAGTATCCACGATTCATTTATTTTAAGGAAATTCGGAAAAAAATATGAACCTAATTTTATTACATAATTATAATGAGAATCGAGTACAGACTACTCTCCATAAGTATCGGTAATGTCTCACCAGTCATGTTGTATAATAGACATTGACGTGTTATTGTGTATGCACACCACCGCGTCTTGGTGTCGTTTGACCCCTGAATAACATATTTTGTGAATTGTGCGTGAAATACGCGAGCAGGCTTTCACATTCAATATTAATATGTCTGCGTCACGTTTTTGTGTCAGACACGTTATATATTATATTTCAATCATTTCAATCTGTCTATTGATTTGCACTTTATTTGATCATGCAGAACCTAATATTCTGACACACAATCATACAAGTTATTTAATAGACATTAAAGCTTCTATTATATATACATTTTCGTTTGAGTTATTTCGAAAATTATTTATCTATACTCACATAGTAGTTTATAGTTTTACCATCGAGAAAATTGATTTATATTCAGATTGGGGACCTACGATATTTGGTCGGGCTATGATCAATTCAGACCGCAACGCGACGCATAGATCCATTTCTAACCATTGACATGAACCAATATTTCTATATGAGACCCGCGAATGGATAATATAAGATAGTTTATCGACTATATTAATTATGGCTATACGTACTATAACTTTCTGCAATAATATTTTAAACCAGTGCCTGTAGACAAGTGGCGAAACGCTAACGCTAACTCTAACGTTACAAAATGTATGGGATTTGACATTAGTATTCGCTAGCGAAGCGATGACTTATGTCAAATCGCATACATTTTGTAACGTTAGAGTTAGCGTTAGCGTTAGCGTTTCGCCACTTGTCTACAGGCACTGAACTGTAAACTGTCTTCGATTCTTCAAGGCCGAGTACACGAAGGTGAGGAAAGTTTCCACTCGGGTACTTTTCATATAATACAAATTTATTTTCAACACGTTTTAAAACTCTTATTCTCTTCTGAGACGTTATTTGAACGTGACAAATTATTTTAAACTTTCCTTACAATAAAATATAAATCTTTGTTCTCTCCAAGTTTCGATAAATGATTAATAACTCAACGGAGATGTGAATTTATTACTCGATTGAATAAGAATCTATATTCTATTGCATGCGAAAGGTGAAAGCAGATCGCCCTGCTATACCGCAACTGTCTGTAATAACAATAAAGTTTTCATTTACTATTTTTGCGTACTGCTGTACATAGTATCGTAGGCAACGATGTCAATACTAGGTTATAATTCTTTGGTCATAATATGTATCTATGTGTATTGTGTACACCGCCGCTCATTTGGGGTTGCATAGAGATATTTTGAATTATAATTATAGGCTGTAACAAAACAAACTGATAATACTTTAGAGTGTGTATGTGTCACTTCATCCTAGCGTCCCAACGTTTTGAGTTTGCCCATACAAAGGCTGAAAATTTTTTGCTCTTTCAGCGCTGCTACTTTCACAGTGAACTCTACTATACAAGGTACATACACACGTTAAAGTATAATCACTTAGTTTTGTTATACCCTGTATTAAATAACATCTCGTTCATCTTGCATATTTAAAACGAAAGAGAAGAAAAAAACACGATTTTGCGCATCAAAATAAACGATCTCGAAAAGATACCGTATTTCCCTTTTAAAGAAAACAATGACTATCAAAGTAAGTAGTCAAATAAAGCCTCTAGAAACTAGCAATACAATTGAATTAACTACTGGTGTTACACTTACAGAAGTAATATAAGTTCCATCGTACAACGTGTTCGGTTAACATGAATATGCATTAGATAATAACGTGTACCTGTTTCAATTTGTACCGGCGATATTGGCTAAATGATCATTGAAATAAACGAAATGGTGCCTAATATTGCTCCTGCTAGCAATTATTGTTTAGGCTTTTATTGTGCTTGAGGGACTTAAAATAATAATCGTTTCGAAGTCGTTAATTGTAAGTTGTATTTGGAAGTATTTAGTTGAAACGAAAATCTACAATACAATTTCTTTTGGATAAAATCCAAACATGGAACATAAATTATTGTAAAAACAATAATTCTATTGGCGGTAAAACATGATGTAACAAGACGTGCCTCCTGAAGTTCAAAAGTAACGTTAAGACAAAAGAAACAATGATATAATTTTAACGTTAAAAAACGTTTCGCATTACATGAAAACAGGCTGGGGAAAACTGTTTCTCTACTAGTTTCATTTTGTCTATCAAAACGTTTCAAATTACATGAATATAGCGGTGATCCATCATTTGGGGGCAGCGGTGGGAGACGGGAGTCGAGCCGTGTCAACGTAACTCGAGCGGAATACGCCATTTTGTTTTTATTCTATTCTTTCTAACGTTTGCTATAATATTTATTATTCAGTTCTATTTGTTTTAGGGACACTAATGTTGATTGTCAAACAGTGCGCTATGGTAATTGCAGATTTTCTATTGAAAATATATTATTATCGCCGATTGTACCTATGTCTGCTATATACCGCTATATTATGTTTTGTTGGTGTTAGCTCAGTAAAATCGTGTGAGTTATTGTTTTTATCGTAAAGTCCTTTGCACAGCCAATATTGGTTTAAGGTCATCACTGGAAGTTTGTCGGTTAGAGATTTCAGATTGGAGATTCAACGAGATTGGTCCTTAACTCTTCGACATAAGGGCCCTGTCAAAGGCAAACTGATTCCAAACGCGGAATAGCATCGTTGAAAATAGAATCAATTGGACATACTGCCTGTCCCAGACCCGTTGATGACTCCGGTCACAAGGGCCCCCAGTTATGTTCCCGATAACTTCGCCCGATAACTTGTAGCTCGCATGGAATATTCACATCGATAACGCCGCCCGGCTATGTAAGTCAATTACATGTTGCACCAAATGTATTAAATATATAAAGGGCAAAGCTGATTAGATAGACCAACGCACAGGCCAAACAGAATTTTTGCATGTCCCTAATATTGCATTTGCCAAATCACCAAAGGCACGGACTGCACGCAGATTCGAATCAATCGGTCTTAGCAAATATTTGGCTTTGAAACAATTTTAAATTTCACCCCCCCCCCCCCCCGCCAATATTTTAGTAGGGATTAAAGTTTGACTGTTAGGCAACTTTACGTAGGCAAAAATGTAGTAAAAATCTCCTTAAAATTGGATTGCTATTTTAACGTCTCTCTTAAACTTGAGAACGGCTGAAGTCTGAACCGATTTAGTCTGCCGTTTTCTCAATTTAAATTCCTGCTCAGTTATTATTGTACTCATTATGTTTTAAAATTTTACAAACTAAATTTGTGCTCGTTGTTTTCAGGTTGTGACTGCTAGGCAACTTTACGTAGGCAAAAATGTAGTAAAAATCTGCTTAAAATTGGATTGCTATTTTAACGTCTCTCTTAAACTTGAGAACGGCTGAAGTCTGAACCGATTTAGTCTGCCGTTTTCTCAATTTAAATTCCTGCTCAGTTATTATTGTACTCATTATGTTTTAAAATTTTACAAACTAAATTTGTGCTCGTTGTTTTCAGGTACTATCAGTCATTTAGAACATTTAGAACGAATATCCAGTAGCTGAGCAAAATAATGAACGTTTTTTACCCGCCAGGAGGGTTATGTGAGGTAACAGTTGCTTCGATCAACATGATACTCATTATCTACAATAATGGTTTCAGTCGAGCTTAATTTTTTTTTTATATCCATTGAAACTTAAATTTCATTTTAAAAGCTTTGGTGGATATAATATTATAACTCGCTGCTTAAAAGAAAATTGTAATAATATCTTTGGTTCCTTTAACAACCGTCGAAAAGTAGTAAAATTATGTTTATTACAATATTATTGTGAGGTAGTGTGATAGATTTTGGTTGGTTTGGATTTTGATCTATAGTATCTTATAAAAATCAATGAATGTCGTTTTACTCCTGGATAAATCCATTGTATTGAAATATCATTTAATATATAATATTGTGTTTCGGACCGGCCGGGGCAAAAAGCCTTCTAAGGCATAATTACACGTTTTACGATTTAATATTAAATATTCAGTGAATAGTATAACGGCCTTGCTTACTAATCACGAACAATTACAAAATTTCTAATGGCTTCATTAGAAATTTTGTTGTTGCTTCGGTTACGACAGCAATATTGTTGAAATTTAACAATCAATAATTTGAAAAGTCCGACGAGAGTTTGAGACGAATTGGACTAGAATTTTACTCGCAACGGCCAAATTATGTTATTATTAAGCCGACTTCGGGGAATTATTGTTTCGACGTTTATTTCTGAGGGTCCCTATAAAATGTTCGCGTTAAAATTGGTTTTTGCGTGTAGTCGGAGCGATTCTCGGATCAAAGAAAGTCGGGGGTTGTGATGTGGTCGGATTTCTGTAATTTATAGAAACCGTTTTCTACATATTCGGGTTACGCTGGGTTGCGATGTAATTGTACACCTTCATCGCATGAGGCTTGTTCCTCACTAACATTTGTGAACAAACATGAGTATTTTGTCTTACCTAACCATCGGGCATAATATAAGTGGTGGGATGTAATTTTACATATTAAAGGAGTAATTAACATAATGCGACCTTATAACGTAGGTCCGTCATCTGCCCACAAATGAATTTATTTGATGGTACCTAAGCTTATTACTCAGGTATAGAACATAATTAGAGTTGGCTACAGTTTAAAGTGTTTTAAAATTCTAGTAGTGCGTCCGGGAGAATAAAATCTCGGAAACATTAGGAATTGCAGTTAAGAACTCCGGCAATTGGAGAAACAAAGGCGAAAGAAAACCTCCGGGAGAAGTTATTTCTTTCCAACAACAATTAAAACTTGTTGACACGGTCTTCGCGGGGGAGGAGATGCTAGGGGGGAAGGGGGGGGGGGGGGGGGGTGATTGAGTATTTTTTTAAAGAGGTCCTCCTCGTAGCGTTTGAATAATTTAAATAGATTCCTTGACATATTGTAACTTGTATCGAAAAGCAGCAGTGACCTTTAAGCTATTATCTGCACTGCATCTTCAAAAAGACTTTTTGTAAATACTGAAAAAGACTTTTTGAAATACGCGTTCGAAGAACACGCAGCTTTAGGTGAACACAGTATGTTTTCATAGATTCCCTAGAGAGGGTCCTAGAAATTGTGGGTGTATTGTGACAGGCCTCGACATTTTCTGTGTCCCTGCAGTCAAAGTAACTGATGCCCCAAGGGAGCGCGTTAGTACTGTTATATGTTTGCAGAAAATACTGTAGTTCAGAGGGGATGTGATACCATGAACACTTTTGGTCTTTTTGGGACAGCCAAGTTGATTTTTACACGAAAATTTTGAAGGAATTTTATCTCCTTTTTTGCTTACATTCTCATCTCATCCTGGCATTGCACCTATTCTTACATAATTGTCTAAACTCTAACTTATTTTCACAGTCCAAACATTCTGTACACCACAGGCATTCGAGGTCTGATTCGCCTGTAGTATGTACCGACAAACCTTGCCAATGCTGGAGATATTTGCTCACCGTCAAGGATGGTATTGCTTTGATCGATGCGAAGTAACATGCGGGCGGATTAGCCCTGAATATCTCACTCCCGATTGATCTTTAGCTAATATTGACTCGCTACTTCGCCTATGCTCGTTTGAGATTTGGGTGATGCTGGCAAGATTTTTTGGAGGTGAACAGGAGTTTTATATACCGTGCGCAATACTTTTTTTAATTTCTTAGCTAGCTTTAAAGATCCCTAAAGATTATACTATCGTAAAAGAATAATGCCGAAGCATTATGTTTTGTCTGCCAGTAGCTATTACTAATAATAATATGTTTTCTGTGCCAGTAATTAAACAAAGGCAAAGAGTTTTTGACCATAAGTCGTGTACCTATAAGCTTTTTGGTAATTATTATTAACTTTTTATAAGACAAGATATTTCGAAAAACTTATTTAAAGTTCCTACTTCTAATCAAATTCAATTATATTTTAATCTGATTTTAACCCTACTGCTAGCTGAACACTGAACAGATCTAACATTTATCTCTGTCTTAATAATAAAAGTTTATAAAAGGTTACTTTAAACACAAAAAGAAATGTAAGCCCTCAAGTCAGTGTTAAGTTACAAATATTTCAAGAATTATTGCGAATGTAACGGAGGGGAAAATGGGCCGCAAACAAAACGTTATTGTTATAGGCTGGCCCATTGTTGGGGCCGCGCTACAAGTAATAATTAATATCGCAGAATAAGACTTATCTTCGCATAGGGTTATATATATAATATTTGAGTAAAAAGTTTTTGTAAGTCATGTCGGTATATTTTTAGGCGCATTAAATTTATAGGGGATTTTTAATGTCCGCTTTCCGAGGTTTTCTGACAGGATTTTTATCTGTTCAGTAACGTTTTTTATTGGCTAATGGACTTTATATCCGACCGACGTTAGCTCCTGCTCCTTATTTTTTTCTGTTTTATGCGAGTACTTTATTTACGGAATATCCTGTACTTAGCATTGCCATTAATTTTGCCAGTAAGGTGCTTACCACACTTGAATGCTTCACCACAGTTTTGCTTGCGCATGCCGGCTTGTACACTGAACATTGTGCGTGTAGTTGGTAAAACGGTATAGCCTTCGTGTACAAACTTGTCTGTGCGTGTGGTTGGACGTTCAGTGTTCAAGCCAAGTTGTTTATATACGCCGACGGTCACTGCAAGAATGTGGCTTGCACATGCATAACTGTGCCGTGTGGTAGATAAGTTTTAAGGTAGATAAGTCTTCCGTCTTTCCATGCGAGAAGCATGCGCCAGCATAACTGTGGTGAAGCATGCACGTGTGGTAGGCACCTAAGCGAGCGTATGAACTCAGTAGTTTTGGAGGTAACCTCCAAACTAAACTCCAGCTCCCTGCAGGAGACATGTGCCATAAACTAGCGAGAGGACCCGGACAAACTTATGTTCGGTCAAATTTGTCCGAAAAACTTGGTCCATTAGAACCAAGTTTTTCGCCGTATAATCCGAGCAGGCGGAACTTTATTAACAAACTGTACAGTGTACAGTGTACACCGTTTAGTTTCGGTAACATATTACATGTTGTCTCGACCCTATATCGTGTCGGGCACAGGCCGCACTATTTCAAATCTGATATATTTTGTGTTGGGCTAGCGATTGGATACGTACACCATGTTATAAGTGGTCGCTGTTAAGCATTTGTATAGTAACCCATTTTTTGTTGAATTATGAATGCAGTCTTGTTCTAAATTATCTAAAGTACATAACTGCATAACTCAACACCTAATTTTTGTGGGATGATACACAAGTGCTTAGCAGCGTTCAAGTATAAATTTTAAGGTAGTAGTGACGTTGCGTAGTTTTGAAAAGTGGCGAAGAAGCGATAGAGCTATTTTTAGGGTTCCGTACCCAAAGGGTAAAAACGGGACTTACTAAGACTTCGATGTCTGTCCGTCTGTCTGTATGTCTTCAGGCTGTAACTCAAGAACCGCTATAGCTAGACTTTGGAAATTTTCACTCAGATGTGCGTTTATGAGTGATACATATTATGACATGATGTTTAACTCAGAGTTAACTTTAACTCAGATCTGCGCAAGTGGGCCTTAGATAATTAAAAGCGTCATATTTACTATCATGATACCTGTCATCTCCGTGTAAAAATTAAACAGAGTATTTTTAATTATGTTCTGTAATAAACGGCCTAAATTTTAATTTAAACCTTATTTCCTGCAAAATATAGCTTATATTTTGCAGAAAATAAGGATTAATAATCAATGCTACGAAATTTCATTACGAACGGAAATAATTGACTTTTACGAGGCCGGTGTTAAAAGATATGGTTATTAAATACCGAAATGTTTAATACCAGTCTTCGGAATAACTGGGATCATCGTCAGCCCGATGGCGTTTATATTGTGTAGTCCGCTTATTTTATGGTATAGCAACTAACTTATTTACTAATTTAATATTAAGAATATGGCCGTTTATGCATTGTATGACCCTGGGCCCGCGAATATCTTTGATTCGTGTTTAGGAAAAATTTTAAATGACATATTATACAAAAACATAGTAGAAAAAGTATGAAATCCATAATATTATTTACTATCGAGTTTCAGAAGATAGCTAATCAGATATTTTGAAAGTAAACTGTTTCTTCTTGTGAACGGCAACCATTTAATGAGACACGACCAGTTTTCCAACAAGATCAGGTATTACATGCGTGAATTTCAGTTAAATAAACTAAATAGTTCAAAGTGAGCTTAAGCGGTTTAGCGGCAAATAAATCTAGCAGTAATAGACGCTAGCACTAGGTCTAGGAATAAATCTAATGCCTAGGCGCAGGTGGCGACGCGTGACGTATGATTTATCAACATCATGTCCTTTTTGATAGTGTTCCGACGGCCGATATATTATAGTTGTGGGTACGTGTGGTCGCTCGTCCGACTTACATTTAATAAGTTTGGACGTTTTCATATGTAATTAATCTGAATTAAGTCTCTTGATATTGTAAGTTTGTCTATTCTACCTAAGGAGTTAGTCCATAAACGTATATAATAGACATGACATGTACAAAAGCGTAGGGAAATTAGGGCGATTGTTTAGGGGCAATTTTACATAGCTTGATTACATTGCATTATCGTTAAATAATCGTTGTGCCATATAAATTCGTATGTTTGTTCCTACGCATTCAACAGACTCTAAAACCTGTCCTGCAGTTTGCAATCAGATGAAAACGTCGAGAATTTTATTGTTAAACTCGGTGATCAAGTTTTGCACAAAACAAAGTTTTCATCAGTGGAAATCGGCTGTACACACAAAACGCAGGATTTTGTGTGCGGACTTGTCCAATTGTCTAATTGAGTTGTGAAAGGTGAAATCTGAACGCTGCTGTCGATTGGCACGTAAACAATAACCCTCAGTTATTTCGACTAAACAAAGTTTTGTCGGATATTTGGAGTTTTTTCAATGACGTGATAGAGCGCCACTTTTAAAAGAGCTTGCAGTTTTTACTCGCCTACCTAAATGAATTCTAGTTTCTTCATTTCAGTGTTTAAGTTGTTATTTAATTTGTAATTTTTGTGGTCTCCGTGGTCCAGTGGTCTAGAGCGTCGCTCTTGACTCGGAGGTCGTGGGTTCGATTCCCGCGTTGGAAACATGTTATTTCCAAGTTTGGTTAGGACAATGCAGGCTGATCACCTGATTGTCTGACAAGTAAGATGATCCATGCGTCGGATGGGCATGTAAAAAGTCGGTCCTGCGCCTGATCTCTCGCCGGTCGTGTCGGTCTGCCGTCCCACTGGGTTATGAGAGTAAAGGAATAGAGAGTGCTCTTGTGTACTGCGCACACACTTGGGCACTATAAAATTACTCCTGCGTACCTGGCCTGGTTTCAATGAAACCGGCCACCGTCACCGAAACCGGTGTGGGGAGTATTATTAGTATTATTATTATTATTATTATTATTATTAATTTTTTAATATCACGTATATAATAATTACTATCTAATTTATATCGTTGAATATTTAAATATTTAAATTGCATTAATAGGTAAGATTGAATTAAGTATAATAATTAACAGTGCGGCTATTGTATTTTTAATGTGTTTATTTGTTTACCAAAACTTAAAAACTAATATAACCTCGCTAAACCGAGCTTTATTTTATTCGAGTAGCGCGTATATACCTCAAACATTTTTCTCGTAAGAAAACATGATTAGTAGATGAAATATTTTTGTTATAATTATTATTGTCATTACGTATAATATGCCTGACTTCTTACACGTTTCTCTCAATACTACAGTAGTAGCAGGAAAGTAATCGTAAAAGTTGTTGATTTTAGGTTATATTTTATTGCTAGCTCTAGCCTGTATTTTATTAAACAATACTGATTCGAATTAGGTATAGTTTGTAATAATATTTCTATACTGACTGCGTACGTACTGTACGTAAGTACGATATGCAGACAGTATAGAAACATTATATATTATGTACGTAGAATATAGTTATGACAGTAAAAAAAGTATACAAATAAGTTACCCTGACAATATAGGATCATTTCACAATCCACACAGTAATCAAAAATTGAAATTATGTACGTGTGCAATCAATGTAGTATTGGACTTGATTTTAAGCTAATCACACATTTGTCCGCATCGTTCGCGCCGTACGCGTTGAACGCACCGCATAATACTTTAAATATGTATACGAAATGCAGGACGTAAGTCTGTGCGGACAAAATCACATCAATTTATACAACGGATTCTAAAATACAACGCGTGCGTGCTGGCAAATGTGCGATCACCTTAACCGCCTCAAAAAAACATATTCTCTGGACTAGTTTTATGTAGAAAATGTTGAGAGCTGCCCAATGTGTCGCTAGAGCCCAGTTTTGTATGGAGCTCTAGGATTCCGTAAGTTCATCCCTAGAACAGCTAACAATAATGAGATCAATAATTACGTCTATTGTCGATGTGATCCCTTAATCATAATTTATTCGTATACGTTAGGTACTTTGCAGATATCTGCCAAGAAACGTAATATAAAAAAATTAAATAAATACAAAATAAATAATTACAAAATAAAAGAAAGACACATACCTACATATTAATATGTGTCTTTGTTTTATTTTCGTATCATCATTGCTTATCAAAATATGATTACTTTAATGACAGATTTTAACAATTTTTTTCGAAGCGATAGATCATTTTCTTTTGATATTATTATTCGCTCAATCATGCTTGATGAAGGCTAAAAATTTTGTAATTTAATTCTTATAATATATTATGTACGGAACCGTTTATCCAGGCTCGCGCTTGGCCTGTTTTTTATTCCCAATAAAAGTGGTGTTTTAGCAAACGAGGGTTAGTAGGGCGCGTGTGGAAACGCTCAGGCGAATTATAGAGGATGTATTCATTTTAAGGGGCCTTCGCTACAGATGTTTTTGAGACGAGGAAAAAATGGCATCATCACAACACGTTTTACTCAAATGCTGCTTATATTATTATGACATCCAATTAAAAGTAATCAAATTGGAGGAACCTAAAGTGTTATTCAAATTAAGCTGCTAATGTAACTTACTTACTCACTCACTGTAACTTATCTAAACATATCACTGTAACTCATGTAAACTAAGTGATAATACTTTAGGGTACGTATGTGCCTTATAAAGAGTTCACTGAAAAAGTAGGGGCGCTAAAAGAGCAATTTTTTGTGATGTGTATGGGAAGCGCCCTAGCGTCATGAATTTGCCCATACAAAAGATAAAAATGTTACTCTTTCAGCATTTCTACTTTCACGGTGAACTCTACACAGAGGACTCATACACATCCTAAAGTGTTCGTTTGTTACATCCTGTTTAAGTAATATAAAATATAACATTTTAAACTATCGCATTGTATTATAGTTAAAACTTATTAATCCGGACTTAACGCGACTTAGGCCCAATTTCACCAACGTCTGTTAGTGTTAACAGCTTGTTAAAATGTCATGTCTTCTCTTTTATTCATATAAAAGTCGAAAGAGGTAACGTTTTACTAATTCGAGCATTAACTTTAACAGTCGTTGGTGAAATTGGACCTTATTCTAGTAGTAAAGCTACTACGAGTACAACATCGAGAAAAAGTGTGTACTCGTAGCACAGAATACATATTAGTTTAACAACTCGTAGAAGCATTACTACTAGAATAAGTCGCGTTAAGTCCCGATTAATAAGTGTTAATTATAATATAAAATATGTTTTCAAAATCCTTTAAATACAGCCCCAAATGCTTTTGCTTCTTTAAACAGTAAACAAATGTAGCTACGTTCTTGGACCTATATTTTCTGGTTATGCGGAACTCTAGTTCTATAGATCAATGATGGCCAAATCGTAACTCTATCATGTTTTACAGGTCTCTATCAAACCAATGGACCTGTTTAAAGTTTTAACAAAATTTTAAAATAGGCATGCGAGAGAACAATCGTAAATCCGACGCGAAATCAGAGGCGAATGAATTTGTGTGAACTGTGAAGTATGAACTGGATTTTCAAATAGTTTTAGCACGTTCCATGTTTTAGGTTCTGCATCCAGCTTTACATATTTTTACATAATATTTGTTGTGGTGAGTGTGGTCACTCAAAAATATTCCAGTTTGGATAGTTACAAAATTGTAATAAACAATATCGGAACAAGTTTAAATGCTACCATAACATATCTTTAATACCAAGTTTTTAGTGTGCAATTGTGCATACTGCATAATATTATGCAGTATGCACAATTGCACACTTTTGGACGTCACAATAACCCGATCCGAGTAAAATAGTAACACTAAACGCGACACTATTGACCCCGGCGCGGCTACTGAACAGATAAGTTGGTGGCACCTTAGGTATGGGTCGTATGTCAAAATTGACATTTAATTACAATTAAGCAATTAATTTTCGTCTCTGAGTGCGGCAGTGGATGGAAGTGATACGAAGTTCGCCGGGTCACCTAGTCTCAAATGAATTAATGTTTGTAAGATACTACTTTCATAGGCTTCATAAAGAAGCCATCTCAATACACTTAATTAAGAAATCGATAAACGTTTAGTTATGAATCAATTGGTTACACGTGCAGTGTGGGGAGGAATTCAAATTATTACTATAGCTTTTGATTTGAGTCAGTCAGTCGGGCCAGAAACATTAAGAACATAACAGTAAGAACCTAAATTAATGTTCTTTAAGCTTATATGTTTGCAACGGAAAAGATACGTACAATAATTTATCGATACTAATATTATAAATGTGAAGTGTGTCTGTCTATCTTGTCTGTTACCTCTTCACGCTCAAACCGCTGAACCGATTTTGCTGAAATTAGGCATAGGCATAGGTACATTTTGAGTCCTGGGAAAGGAAATGGGATACTTTTTATCCCGGAAATATACGGTTCCCGCGCGATAAACGAATTTTGGCGTAACGGAGTTGCAGGCGTCTAGTTTAATATGAACAGTTTTTCCGCAAAGGATATTCCTACACTACAATAAAAATAGAAGTTCGGATTTTCTATTACTCTTACAATATTAGTGCAGGCTAACTACCCATTGTTGTACCACTACTAAAGCATCTTCAACTCCATACTAGAGTAGATATTATGGACCATAATAAATTGTACAGAATAGAGTATGTGCGCTCCGTAGATGGCCAGCAGTTAAAATGTGACGCAACCAACTATTTATGATCACTTCAGCCCTTTTTACGAACAATCAAACATATTTAGTGCTGGAAGATCCTTATTCTCGTAGCAAAATGTTAACATAAAATGTTACGGATAGGGTTTAAAATATAAGAATGAATAAATATAAAAAGTTACAAAATATTATAATATTAGTCCAAATGAGTCCAGCTAGCAAAGAAAATGGCCAATCAATGAGGTACAATAAACATTTCTTTTGGATATCGATTTTGGAAGATAAAAAAGTCAGTTCAAGCAATCAATCGAACAAATTGCACAGTAAATTATTTACATGGAAGCATCGACATACTATCCTATAGAACGATAACTTTCTTACTGTTATAAACTTGGTAACGAAAATTGTGCGCACGAACCGAGTAACCAGCTAAAAGTAGGTACGCCTTATTGTGCCACGCACTAGACGTTCCGCGCGGCTTCGCCCGCGTAAAATAGGAGTTCCACAGACAAATTGGCCCCATAAAAATAGTCTATGACCCTTCACGTGGTTTACTTTTTATCTGTGCCAAATAACATACAACTTTCTCCAGTAGTTCGTGAGAAATAATTTTTCCCGCTTTTTCCACATCTTCCTCTCTTTCTTCGCTAGTCTTAGCGTGATAAAATATAGCCTATGTCCTATAGGGCTCATTTTTCGAGGAAGTCTATAGCCTTCCTCGATAAATGAGCTATCTAACACTGAAAGAATTTTTCAAATCCTACCAGTTGCAGTAGTTCCTGAGATTATATAGCGCGTTCAAACTTTTCAGCTTTATAGTATTAGTATAGATTATCGAGAAACCATTTTTTCACTCAGTCACTCTTCCATAGTATTTCGATGCATGGATGTAATATGCTCTTCGAGTCACGTTGAGTCACGACTCGTCACACGTCACGGACAAACGTCACAAGTGTGACGCCGTGACGCCGTGGATGGCGACACGTACGTCGATTGTGACGCGTCGATCCCGTTGATGTTGCGAGATTGGATTTTGTGAAATATGCGTTCTTCAGTACAATACATATTACAGACAGTGTACCTGCAAATATTTTTTTACCTGTATGTGTGTGTGTGTGTGTGTGTGTGTGTGTGATTTATGTAGTCGACTAGCTGACCTAGTAAACGTTTTGCCATAAACGTTTTGGAACATATTAAGTCTTGATAGTCTCTAAGAAAAATCTTCGGACCGAGCAAGGAGTTCCAAGCAAGCTCTACCAATGAGAGAGAGTAAGCAATTATCGCCGCCCATAGGTACCCCCAACACTGGAAGAATAATTACAAGTGCTTTGCCTGCTGCAGGGAGACGACTATACTTGAGCATTCTGCGTAAAACATAGTTATTACTTATTAGTTATACACAATCAGAGCCCATCGGAAATACCTCATTTATCCTTTGATGCTGTCTATAATGGTGTTATGACTGAAGGATCCCTATTATTTCATTTGTGAGAACGTCTGACAGTAGATTTATGTGGTACGTGTGAAAAATTCTGAACGTCTCGAAATGGACGAACTATTTTCCGCTGAGGTCACTTTTCATATCTGGATACAACAGTGACGTATTGTTGTACTCTAGAGACTCTTTGCTTATTTATTCTTGTCCTAAGTATATTAAAAGGAATATCTAATATGTATAATGGATTTTCAAATGTGTTAGTAAACGGATTGGGCTGACTTTAGTCTCAAAATATTCGTAAAAGTCCAGGGAAGGTTTTAAAGTGACACGAAGTTCACCGAGACAGCTATAATATGTTATAATTTTCAGCAATTTGCTTAATTGGCAGCTGGTATTATTATTGAAATCGTCGTATGTTTTGTAAATGTTTTTTACGTTGAGCTACGTCTGCTATATACCCTTTCTTGCTTCTGTATTATTTGCCTCTTTTGTCTTGTCAATTGTCGGAAGAGAATACCAAGTATATTCTTGTCCCATGGGTTGGAGGTTCAGTTCCAAGACGCGAGGATTCGCCATGTTTCCTGATATCCACACGTCATCAGTCATAGTGCGATAATGTCGCCGCAACAGGTGAGTGGTTGGCTCCTCGCCAGCGAGAGACGAGACATCAGAATACACTTACTCCCTCACCGACTTCAAGACCATAGGCATTATCGATTCAAGCAGGACTTACTGCTTTTCTTATTCTATGTCAGTTAATTTGTTAGCGTCTCGTTGGTTTTGTTTGTCATTGTTATTTATGATCAAAGATCTTGTCATTTAGTGTGATTTGCGGGGTATGCAAGAGATTGTTAACAGAAGCGTTCGTCCCTGTAATGCACTCGTCCCTTTGTCTGGTTGGTGAACGTGGGTTTCATTAGATCACTAATAACACTGAATTTATGTACTAGTAATATAATTATTTCAAATTCGTGTGATTAGTAAGGCTTTTCTCTAGATTGGTATACGAGTTTTCAACATCTATGATACAAAAACTGGATTATTTTCTAGAAAGTGGGTAATGCCAAATGAGGCAGTTACAGATAAAAATATCTGGGCCAGTAAGATTTTATCAATGACGCAAATTGTTTGTTGCCTGCTTTTGTTTGCCTAAGTCGTTTCATGTTCTTAATGAAAATTGAAAATGCGTTTCGTGTTTCTTGCGATCCCGCTAACAAACCTTTTGATGTGGCAACAAACGGTTGGCCCCCTGCCATCGACACAGTCTGGTGGGTGTGCGGACATTTTTAAAGGGGGCGTATCATTGTTTTATGAACCAATCAAAACACCGCTAGGAGGCGCTCGCGATTGCGTTGACACGCTCTGTCAGTGCGTGGCTGATGATAATTTACGCTGAATCAGTCGTTGGAACCGCGCCGTGATTGACACGGAATTAGCCAAATTGCCTGTGATCGTTTTGGCACTGGTTACAATAGGTACAAATGCGATAGGAAGAGAGCACATGCCGGGTCGCCGAGCATGCGACACACACACGGCGGGTGCCATTCATCTATTTTATATTTTTATACGCTTTTTATTAGCTTCACCTGTATATTTATTGTAAGCGTGTTTTTAGTTTTTTTAACTATTACTTATTATTATTAATTCAGTAATTCTTTGAATTTTGTATTAAATTTTATTTATGTATAAAATCATGACGTCAATAATGATTATACTTTCGTAATTGTTTCAGTTTTAATTCTTTCAAAAGGTACCAACACGAAATTGTTCTTGTGTTCCTTGTAAGAATATAAGAATATATAAGATCCTTTTACGAATTTGTAGTTGTTGTATACCTACTATAGGTATACAAATACTCTAAATTCTTAAGAGTAGTAAAACTTGCTGTGCAGTATATAGCAATTTTTATTTAGATGAGGTCAGCGCTAACAAAAACGGTAACATTTTATGCGAGGGCATGCTATCCCATTTGCCTGAATCCTAAACTAAAAATGTAAGAAAAATTCCCATTTACTTGAAAAAGCGACGCTGGAGTGTGAAAAATTGTAAAGAAACTGTCGTTAGATTTATCGTCCGATGAAAGTGCATTTATTACTGCAAGTACCAATCTATTAGGACGTTTTAACCTTTACGTCATACACTTTTTTTCCCGGAAGTAGTGATGAGCAAAACTGGTCAGTCTGAGTCATGGTCTTGCAAGAAAAGCAAGACCAAGACCAAGACAATCCTAAAACTGAAAAACTAAGACCAAGACCGAGACTGTACTAGAAAGGCCAAGACCAAGACTGTGATGAGCAAAACAAGACCAAACACTAAAGTGTTTGGTCTTGTTTTGCTCATCACTACCCGGAGGTAGAGACTCAATATATTTAAGAGGCGCTTGTTGCTTCCATTTATTTTATCCGATTTACATAAAAGTTCTGTTTAAAGCCTTCCTTTGGCAAAAATATACGTCAAATGTTCCTCCATTTACTTCTTAACGTTGAAAATTGCCCACATTGTAATCGAACATTGGTTACTTCTATTAAGTTTCCATACAGTTTCACTGCCATACAGTTTCACAGACGAAAATTAGTTACTTAATTGTAATTAAATGAAGATTTTGATAAGCCCCATGTAACAGTACATGTAACTGTCAAACACTTTATAAATTTAAGTTTAGTCATCATTAAATGTTTCTGGGTGCGACAGTCAGCGTATCTATAATAATCAAACGTAAAACCTATCAATGTCAAAATATGTGTTCTGTGGGGCTAAAATGGTCGCTTTGGAGAATCATAATATGATTCATTTTTTAAAAATCGCTATAATAAGGTCACTACTCAATCTGCTTGCAATTCATGTCTAGTAATTCGTGCTAATAATTCATTTTCTGAATTAATTTGAGGGGAATTGCAAAGTGCGACTATTTTAGCCTCGCTGATCGCCCAAAACTTCAAAAGTAAGTTGTTTGATGTTTATGAGAATACTATTTTGCTGTTTGATATTATTTGGACTGGATCAAAGCTATATTAATGTTGGATTAAAATACGAGGACTCGGGATACTGAACAAATCAATATTATTAAGATACGGAACAGGATATATTATGTATAGGTTCCACCTGTGCTGAAATTGGACTGCTGCACCGCATGTTACGTTTTATGATGCCTCTATTTTACGGTAGAGTTTAGTCTTCTTCTACATTCTTTTACGTTGTAGTCTTTTACACGGTCAAAATTAAACTATTTTGATTACACTTTAACAAAAAATTTACAGATTTGTTGACTTGTAGAACTTGTTTAATAAAATTTGTTGTTTCTGACACAAGTTCCTTCCAAATTAATTGTTAGTATAATTAATATTTCTTTATTCATTTTCAGGTAAAACTCAAATTGTGGTTCGCAGCGTATTTGGATGGTACTTTAACGGTTAGTTACTATATTATATACAATTTTGTAACTCTTAACGGAGTCACTAATTTTTGACAAGGTATTGACGTAAGGCTGTTAACCAATTAAAAGGTGAATAAAAACTTAATATGTTAAAAACCTCTGAAACCAGACTTAAGACCTCGTTTTTGACCGAGTTGTCAATTCAGTCAAAAACAGGGGTTAAAATGATGGGATTTCCCTTTGTTTGCCTATCCTGACCGATATCAGCAGTATGACCGACTGTTCCCTGTAGAATTGTAGATACGTAACATAACGCAAGAGTCCACTAATAGATAATATTGATGGACCATTCGGTTTAATGCTGAAATCATTTATATGGGTTTCGTAGTACCTACGAGGATGATGCTTAATGCTTTACGCAATTGAAATATTCTTTAAAATAATGGATAAAAATAATCTAGTATATCTATAGAACTTCCTATAAGCTTGAAACTCTCTTGGTTAAGAGAATACAAAATATATAACTCTACCGGCATTATCCAAGGGGCAAGGAGGATACAGGGGACGTTGTCCCCTGTTTCCTCCTGGGATAATGCTAGTAGAGTTGTATATTTAAAGAAAACTTAAAAAATTTGTATGGAAAAACAGGCCTGTATGCCATGCATGCAAAAAAGAGCTGGTCTTCAGCCTGCTGTTTTGCTGTTCTTCTTAAATCTCACAATATAATATGAATGGAAATAATTTGTATTCAAAATGAACAACGCGCCGGTTATTGCGAACTTCGCTATCTCCCGCTAAGCCAAAAGGATTTGTAAGAAACAAAAATAAAGTTGAACTTGGCTATTATTGTTTCAATTATCAAGTTTATTATAATTTCAAGTTAACGGGACCTTGGAAGTTTCGGCGTTACCGAACTTCGAGTACTCGACGTAAAATCTCCGAATTATAACGTAGATACGGATATAAAAGGTTTATGGTTTTCATTTAACTTTGTACCTAAAATTTATAGATAGTACTCTGAGATACTAATTTGCAATGACCCTGTTTCCAGACTCTAAGTCTAACATAATAGTTACATTACAAACATAAACTTGTACAAATGTTATCAAAATGAAATTAATGTTTAATGATTGTTATAGAGTAATGATATCCTTTGATTAAAAGATAAAAAATAAAATTTGTAACTATGATTGTGCAGATTTTTTTCCGTAACTCTCGTATTTTAGTAGAATTAACCTTAAACCCTAAGGCCTAAACAGCTATACTAAAAATTGCTATAACGGCATCTCAGCACTGCTGGAGTGCGGATGCAATTTGTACGAATCGAGAAACAAAACAGTAATATGAACGGAACGGAACGTAATGGAACTGAACGGAACGGAAAAATCTATTGTAGTTTAAAAAGCAGCATTTTATAATTAAAACACGTCTACAGTGTTCTATCTGCGCTCCGGCAATCTCTTAAAACTTTTTGATGTTTTAACGTGACCACTTTATAATGTGTCGCCCGAGTTATGAGCTGAAGCGACTGCAGAATATTAAGCTGCCGAGATCGATGCAGTTTTGTCATTATTTGTAAAATTTTCCTTTTCCATATGCAAATTACAGTTGTTTTAGCCAATATTTTTAGTTTTTGTCTACTTTTATCACCTCTAAAAAGTACTCAGTAAAGTTTCTAATCTGATGGTTCAGTTTATAAAATACAAAAAAAAAATACGTTCTTTGCAATGAATTCAATATTCAGTCTACAACTATAGAAGCATATTATACGATCCTACTTGATATAACGACTCTAATGACATTAATTCTTGTACACAAGGATTAATGTCATTTGAGTCGTTAAATGTATATACATATAATTATATAGGACATAGGGACTCTTAATTATATTATGTAGGTATATAAATATTTTAATATTTTAATTTTGTAAATCTCGCTTAAAATATAGAAGGGCTAAACCGATTTAGGTAATTTTAGTATTGAAATGTTCGTAGAAGTCCAGGAAGGTTTAGATCAGGAAAAAAGTGAAACGAAGTTCACCGGTCATCTATTTAGCAAAAAATATTGATATTTTATTCGTTAAGAGTTAGTTGCACCAACCTACTTTAACTACAACTTTAACCATAACAAAAAGTCAAATGAACTGTCAAATCCCTAGTAAAAGTCCATTATAGATGCCATATGTGACGATAACTTTTTAACTTTAACTAGGGCTCTGGTGCAATCCACCCTAAGCTGCTTATCAATTCACGTAAGATTAAAGTATTTCCGTTTCTTATAGTTTGTACCACACCCAACGTATTGTAAAGTAGTATAAATTATTATCAAGGGCTTATTGCTTTTAAAAGGCAAGGAATTTTCTAACTCATGTTTAATAAACTGTATGTAAATTATAGGTTTTGGTGCCGGTTCGACTCGAGTATAAATTGCAATATATCAAGTAAGGTTACTACCGAATTTCGTTACCAGCTGCGTTCTCAAAACTCCTAATTGGTGTTTCTTTAATGTAACTTATTGTTTCTACGGAATTAACTTTTTGCTTATCTTTTGAAGTTAATCTTGATGACTGATGGACCATCGCTATGTAAAGCAATTTTTTGGCATAAAATTATGTCTTGACAACACGTAATACAATAAATTACTATGGTTTGTTTATTGTGCTCCAAATTTAAAGTACAATTAATAACTTTATTAACTAAAATATAATATGTTGATGGCGGGTCTATATTATTTTGACGAATTATTTTTATTAGGTACCTACTATCTGAGAAATTGATTCCTAGACAGATGGCAGACCTAAGTAATTTGGTCCATATGCCTATTCTCTATAAAATAAAACGTACCGACCACACAAGTTATCTAGGAAGTTTCAACTTTTAGCACGACGTGTAAACTGCATCACTGAATCATTAGTCTCATTATATTATGAAGCTGTCCCGGCAAACATTGTTTTGCCATTTAAAGTATTTCTACGTCATCAGTTGATACTAAATCTTACCCCCTCTTTTGTCTCCTAAGAGGGGTGAGGGGGGTGGGTGGGTTGGAAAACACAGTTAATAATATGAAGTAAGTCCAAGAAGAAAGTTTGATACAAAATCTGACCCTCTCTTTGGTCCCCTTAGAGTTGGAAGGAGACAAATATATCTGCGAAAACCGTATGTAAATCGGATCAGTAGTTTTTGTGTTAAAGAAAAAAGTTTGATACAAAATCTGACCCCCTCTTTCGTTCCCTTAGAGGGGTGGGGGGGAAAATTTGTATACACCAGATGTTAAGTTGGAAGAAGACATTAAATATACCTGCGAAAATCGCATTCAAATCGGATCGGTAGTTTTCGTGTGATAGTGGAACAAACATACAGACAGACAGACAGACAAAAAACTAACCACATTTTTGGCTTCTATAGCTATCTAGTGACACCCCCAGTTTATTATTTTTTGAATATCTTTAATGTACAGAATTCACATTTCTACAGTTTTAATATATGTATAGATAAGGTAACTTTCATTATTATTACTATGAGCAGGACGTAATAAATCATGTCTATTCCAACTAAAGAAATCTCTATGTATAAATCGTAATAATAATTAGCAAGTGATAAATGATCCAACATCTAATAATAGCATATTTTATGCAGTGATACAATTAAAACTACACGATCCAGCCAATCACGTACGGTTGACGGATACTGTGTATACTTTTAGATTTTATCACTCGCCAATAAGATTCAAAAATCGGCCAAGTGCGAGTTGGATTAGCGCACGAAGGATTCCGTACCGTTATAGAGCGAAAGTAGAGATAAAATTGTGTTTTATTGTATAGGAGCCGCCTTTAATTATTTATTTATGTCAATTTTACTAAATATTAAAGCAAACATAATATAATTGAGGATTTTGTGAAAATTTTAAGTGTAGAAATGTTGCCATTATTGATTACGAGCCAGAACGGCCAAAAAAATCACGTTTGTTGTATGGGAGCCCCCCTTAAATATTAACTTTATTTTGTTTTTAGTATTTGTAGTTATAGCGGCACCAGAAATACACAATCTGTGAAAATTTCAAAAGTCTAGCTATAGTGGTTCTTGAGATACAGCATGGAGACAGATAGACAGACGGACAGACAGACAGCTGACAGACATCGAAGTCTCAGTAATAGGGTCCCGTTTTTACCCTTTGGATACGGAACCCTAAAAATGCTAATTTATGACTGTACACAACATAAAATAATGGAGCGCAGCTGCACTACACCAAATTACTGTTATATGTCCATTATGTTCCAAAAGAAAACTGAACGCTGAAGCGTGGCCAAAAGCCAATAGTGGTTAAAGTCTTTTTACACGATTTATTAGATGCATTCTCTTATAATGGCCGCATTGTTTAATCTGGGGTTATTTTGCTATTTTTGTAACTTTATATCTTGTTAAGTGTATAATTAAAGCCACAATGAGTCGTGTCCATCAGAAATCGTATACATGTAAGGAAACAATCTCAGTTCTTTTGCATGATAGGGCCAATAATTGGTCAGGTCGATGCAAACGCAAGCTCTACATTTATCACTACAATAAAGCGACTGCAAATAGCAACAGTCCAAACCTTGAATATTCACGAATCCTACAATCTCAGCTTGAATCCTCAAATCTATCCCCAGATTCTGATGCGTGGCACGAAGTGTGCGTCCTTAAGGCATTATGCCTCAACGTCAGCAAAATAAATTTTTAACCAATTCCATAAAATACTGTCAAACGTCACTTAATCTTGTGCAAATATAATTTGGTGATGAGCAATATCGTATTTAGCCGGTATATTATGTTATTTCGTTTTTGTTTTCCCCTGGCCCGCGGCCAATAGCTGGGCCATAAATTGTCTAAACAGTTACCATCTAATTGCCGACGAGCGATTAAATGAATTACTTGCACTTAACCATCCAAAAGTAGATGTTATTTTTCCTCGTAGGGTTTCTTGTTTGCCTTTGAATGTTTGCTTATGTAATCAGTTGTCGCGAATGGCATAGTGAAGGACAAAGTAGCGCCATTTTCATCAATGTCACATCATTCAACATCAAAATCATTTAACATCAACCTAAAAGAAAACCTTTAAGGTACAATTCCGTGCATCGCGACAGTCGTAAGCCGCGCGCGGCCTACGACTGTCGTCGGCCGCTCGCGACAATAGTCATTGTATGAAAATGTATGGCACCGGTTCCGAGGCCCGCGACAGTAGTCGGCCACGCGCGGCCGTGTCTTGAAGTTCATACGTGTCTTGACGGCTGCGCGCTGCCTACGACTGTCGTCAGCCGCGCGCGGCCGACGACTGTCGCGGGCCTCGGAAGCGGTGCCATACATTTTCATACAATGACTATTGTCGCGAGTGGCCGACGACAGTCGTCGGCCGCGCGCGGCTTACGACTGTCGCGATGCACGGAATTGTACCTTTAGACCACGCTCTTTGCCTTTATGTCCTGTTTTAAGGCGTGTATGCCTTGTATATTAGGAGGATTCTAATCCGTGGTCCACATTGTCGCTTATCGATCGGACTCTTTTTGTGCATTCCCGCCAATGATGTTCAAAAAACCCATTCCCGCGTATATTCGGTACTAGTCTGTACTCTGTCGTTAGAGTTACAAGTACCAGCTATAGTGGCTCGTCTGAACCGCCATTTCCGTAGCAACAGCCATCACACTCAAAATTTATTATAACATAAACAATGACCGATAACTACGGTCATAAATAAAGATCCATCAAAATCAGGTATTTTACACTTATCACGACAGTGTCATAGATTTTTCTTTTGCCAACACGGTCTGGCAGGGTGCCAATTTATACCGATCAGTTGGCATCGGGCCGAAATAAAAAATATGATTAAGAAATGGAAATAAATATCTGGTTCAGCATAATTTGTGCATACAAGTGGATTGATAACGTTAATTTTGTAGACGCTGTCAGCATTCAATTTTCTAGGAAATTATGATGTTTTTAGCACGCATTACTACTGAATCGTGGTGGGTACAGAAAATTCAGAATGTAGGTTAGTGAACAGGCTACTTTTTATATGCCATTTAATTAGAACTCAGGTTACCAAATATTTGTGCCGTATTTGAACCTGCATTCTTGGATCTGTAATTCACTCCTCTAACTTCGACCTATCAGCTACAGTCTGTTTACCGCTATATTACCTCCAACATGGACTTAAGACCAGCGTTATAAGGATTCTAATAGAAAATCCCAAATAAAATTACCGTTAACGTGCTACGGTAAAGTGATAATAAAACGCGACATATTCCTAACTGGAACCTAGTTAGAGCTTTTAACCGCATAACAAACTGCGCAGTGTGATCGTAAAACTTCGGTTTAACTGTTTAGAATTATTCGTGTGTTCGGTAATCCTGTCGGTTCATTATTATAATTTTACAGTTAAATTTTATATTCATATCCATTTTCCAACCATACTAATATTGAATGCGAAAGTGGGTCTGTCTATCTGTCTCTCTGTTACCTCTTCACGCTCAAACTGTTGAACCGATTTTGCTGAAATTTGACATTTTGACTTTGAGTCCCGGAAAAGGACATAGAATACTTTTTATCCCTGAAAAATGTATGATTCTCGCGCGATTAACGAATTTTGGTGCAATGGAGTTGCGGGCGTCTAGTTCTTCATCTCATTGTGTTTAATGCAATGCTCCCAAGCCGAAGATTGTCCAAGAAATAAAAAATCTGACAAAATCGTTACAGTAGCTAGAAGGGCTAAGGAAATCCAAGAAGGAACTGCTACAATCTGGAGGAGGCCCAGAACGGGCTTTCATTAACTGCATTATTTATTAATATTGGGTTTCTTATTCATACTTTCATTTAGCAAGCATTCTGTTAAACCTTTAAAAATATGTTAATGGTATAGACTATAGACCATAGAGCATACAGTTAATGTAACAATTCCGACAAAATGTACGACTACAAACCATCTTTATGATTCGCTCTAGATCAATCTGAAATGTCATAACCGCATACGTTACTATCATCTGCCGTATAACAGGAGATAAATAAATAAAGAATTCGCAGTGTATCATCTGAAGACTGGAACGGAGCGAGATGGCTCGTCGGCTGCGTATGACAATGATTCAAGCGCCGCTCGGGCAGTAAATTTAGAAACGTTTGGGATACATCACAGCTTCCGCCAGAGACGGGAGACATTCTTTATTTCTGTTACCGTTATGGAGTTGTTACATCGTTTTATGTCACTTTTATCATAACATACACTGTAGTATATAAAAGTATGTTTGGCAGCATTACTTGTATTCAATTTTACGGGTATTCGCCTAACCACCTATTCCCACTACAGTTTCTCCTGTTTTGCCAGGACCGATATCGGTAATCAACCACGTAAAGCCTTTGATATTGTTACGTGTAAAGGTTCGAGGATTCGGAGAGGAAAACCTGGTGACTCTCTTGAATACTTTTATTTACACTACACTTAGGTCACACAACTCACTAGGTCCAAACACTACGCACTAAGTCCAAACACTAAGCACTATCACTGGTTCACTCACTAAGTCACTATTGATTCTCACTTCACACACTTGTTTCTCACTTCGAAGTCGTCTTGATTATCGCTCAACCGAAACTGACTCCCGGCCCTACCTGCGTATTTATATGGGCCGAGGCGAATAAAAGAAAGTTCGCCAACTTCCGAGGACAATTCCGGTTCGCGCAAACACGTAAACAAGTTTTAAACGTAAACAACCCTTTCGAGAATGTGCGCGTAGGTACCTGCCTGCGCGCAGGTAAAAACATTCAACTAGCGGCATCTGGTATTGAATAGGGGATTTACGCTGTCTGTGTTTCTACGATAGTTTCGCCGGGTTGCCGCTAGATGACACTACGTGTCCGCATTCGTAACAATATGATTTCGGGAAGCCCGAGGGACAGCTGGCTTGGAACCGCAAAGAATTTTCTAACTTAAATGTTAGGTACTTAGTTTATAAGCTCACGCAGAGATGGGTAGATCCTTACCTAAAAACAAATAGCTTGTAAAGCAGGACATACACGCAAAGGTGTACCTGACAAATTTGCCTAAACAGTTCAACTGTTCAGGTAAACCGGAGCGTGTATGTTACAGAACTGTGCAAGTTTTGCCTCTACATTGCCTAACAGGCGTAACGGCACAGGCAAACCTGTCAGGTATCTACATCCTTGCGTTTGTTGCCTGCTTAAACAAAAATGTTATTATATCTTATCTAATTTAACAATATCCACTTGCCTGAAATCTGGTCAAAGTCTTCTGCTTTGCATACAAAACTTTATATGGTCGAGCACTTCTGAAATTATGCAACTGCGCTCCGTACATTAAAATATTATTCCAGACACCGCTACAGAATAAATTCTAATATTTCAGAAGTAATGCCGACGTAATGTACGAAATATACTTTAGTACATATCGCAAAGAATCTCCTGTTCTGCATAGCGTGAGATGTCAGATTTTAAATTTCGAATTTCACGTCCAAGTGAACTATGCAGATTTGAAAAGTCCGAGGCAACTGCACAAAACACCACAATAGAATATCTTGAAAGGAAATTAGGATTGGAAAATTCACTTCAGTTTTCTAGGTGAGGCTGCATGGAATGAAAATTCCTGGTAGGATGATATTGTAACTTTGGTTCTAAAGAGAGCATTGTCGTGCACCTTGAATTTTACACGTATAAATCAGCTCCTCAGTATTAGGTTATGCGGTATGCCCATAATAATAGCTCCCACACCGGTTTCGATGACGGTGGCCAGTTTCATTGAAACCAGGCCAGCTACGCAGGAGTAATTTTTATAGTGCCCAAGTGTGTGCGCAGTTCACAAGAGCACTCTCTATTCCTTTACTCTCATAACCCAGTGGGACGGACGATCTACATCGACTGGCGAGAGAGCAGGCGCAGGACCGACTTTTTACATGCCCATCCGATGCATGGATCATCTTACTTGTCAGACAATCAGGTGATCGGCCTGCATTGTCCTAACCAAACTTGGAAATAGCATGTTTCCAACGCGGGAATGGAACCCACGACCTCCGAGTCAAGAGCCGCGCTCTATACCACTAGTGACTAGACAACGGAGGCGTCTGCACAACGGTTATGCCCAACACAGTAATTAGCTGTAGATGGGCATTGATTGTGGACATATTCGTGTACTATGTCCACAATCAATGCCCATGTAGACAACTCCAAAATTATAGTAACCACCCATACATCAACCATGGTTTAACATGAAGTTTTGGAAAATTATTAATAATTGTAAATAATAATTTTGAGCTATTTCATAGCTTTTATCGCGGGCTTTGAGCGCCGCGAGCGAATCAAAAGTAACACACTCCACTCCGACCGGCACAGCGGTGCGGTGCTGCCAGACTTCAGCGCGGTGTAAGTGCGCGTGCGACTAGACGTATAAGAATTATAATAATTGCAGTTGATAAAAAATGCTATGCAATAGTTTCACCGCGACAGTTCCCGAGTATTTCGATCAATAAAATATTTTAATGTTTAGCATAATATTATTAATGACATCGAAGTGTTAAGAAGCCGAGCCTTGACCTCAGTTCCTATCGATTAGGGATCGAATTACACCAGCAAAAGAAAACAGATCACCGACTTGGCACCGCGCCACGCTGTATCGAGCGACGCGCTCATTAATATTCGTTTATTAGTGTACTATCGCATTATGCAGATCTGCTTATTGTCCGGTCACGTGCACGCCGATTGCACCTGTAGTACCTACGCATAGGAATTATTATCGTGTATACGAGTAATCAGAATTTGCTCAGCGAAGATATACGTTGCTGTTGACAAAGTAATGTGCGAAAATGTTGAAATGTAGAGTGCGTTTACGCATCGCCAATTTAGTATGACTATGTAAGCGCATTATACAAAGTTTGTTTTAACGAATATTATAATATTGTTAAGCTAATAAATATACATACAATAATTTGGCTAAATAACAAAGAAGATAATATTATGAATATAATATGTGTTTAAAATGAGACGTAAGGCGTCTTATATTATTTATCGTTTGCACGATCCGCGGGGCTAAAATGGTCACATTTAGCAGTTCCTCTCAATCAATTCAGCAAATGAATTGTCATAACTGTCAAACTGACAATTAATATCAAATCAGTACAAAAATACAGAAATGAATTGCAAGCAGAAATGCATTTTGCGATTTAAAAAAAATGAATCATATTATGATTCATATCATGATTCTACAAAGCGACCATTTTAGCCCCGCCGATCACCGTATTTGCCTTTAATTATTCTTATTTTTTTCTTATTAATCTAAATTAGTAATTCTAGACATCTGAGTAATTATTGAGTCCTTAAGTACATTTTAACCAATATTGTTATGTATAAGCTTTGATAGACAATTATGTGACTAATTGCTTATTAAAAATCGTTTAGTGATCATTGTAACCTATCATAAATCACCAGCACTAAGGTCGACCCTAGGGAGTGGGTCACTGGGTCACGGAAGGTTGTTTTATGTAAGGTTCTTACGCCAAACTTTCTCACCGCTATAGCATACGAATGAATGCAACCGTAAAACCCCGCTAGACATATTTTCTGATGAGATGCATTTTGTTTTTTTACGAGACATTTATTGCTCACGTGTTGCCCGCATTAAATATACGTCTTGTAATTTCGTATACGTGAGATCAAGGCGATGCAATGATGTGACATTTTTCTAATATATTTAAGAGACGAGGACGGTATATTTTGCGATGGCTCCTAATTTTTTCAATTACTAAACAGACATTTACAAGTTTTATATTTTAATATTTCATATTTACGTCTTCGACTTGCAGTGAGTTCATTAATAATTCTTGAGCTACTTGTTTTGACAGCACATAGTCTATCTTTTTAGTTTATGAAAAAATATCAGTGCCAAAATGACATTAAAATAATCCAATCAAACATTTTATATTTACATTTAAACGGCTTAATATAATTATTTTGTTTACTTCAAAGTTTCCTGAAATGTATTTAAATAGTCTTGATACTCGTACAACGCTCAACTAGCTGAATATAATTTACCTCCTCCCCCGCCCGTTTGCCTGCATTTAAAACTCTATCTCGGTGCGATTCGGAACAACCTTTTGTTCTGCTATCTTCAGAAAGCAGAAATGGGGTTGGAATTTGTCCTCCATGTTTAATTGTTACTACTTATTACGTACAATACTGCGTTTTAACGTTTGTTGGGCGCCATTACAGGCAATCTCGGCTGAAGTCGATCGCTGTTTGCAGATAGAGCTCGGTACACATTGAAGGCTTTGAACCGCTGAAAAAGGCCCGCGAAACGCTGACGCGCAAAAACGCTTCTGTGCAGACTTGGTTAGCAAAGCTAGCGCACACTCGGTGGCGTAGTAGTAACGATGTTCTGAAAATATTTGAAAATATTTATGCAGAAATAAAACATAAAGCGACTTAAAATAATCGGCCAAGTGCGAGTCGGAATCGCGCACGAAGGGTTCCGTACCATTATAGAGCAAAATTAGGCCATAAATTGTGTTTTTTGTATCGGAGCCCCCCTTATTTTTTTATTTTATTTTAATATTATTATTAAATATTAAAGTACACATATGACTAAGGTTTTTGTGAAAAATTCATGTACCTACCTGTTGCAATTTTTGATATAGAGCAAAAAAGGCCAAAAAAATCACGTTTGTTTAATGGGAGCCCCCCATAAATGTTCATTTTATTTTATTTTTAGTATTTGTTGTTATAGCGACAACAGATATACATAATCTGTGAAAATATCAAATCTCTAGCTATTACCGTTATTGAGTTACAGCCTGGAGACAGCAAAAAAGGCCAAAAAAATCCGTATACACAGTCATGCTGATGCGCAAGTCCTTCTGAGTTCTGCGTCGTTTTTAGGGTTCCGTACCCAAAGGGTAAAAACGGGACCCTATTACTAAGACTTCGATGTCTGTCCGTCTGTCCGTCTGTCTGTATGTCTCCAGGCTGTATCTCAAGAACCGCTATAGCTAGACTTCTGAAATTTTCACAGATTGTGTATATCTTTTGCCGCTATAACAACAAATACTAAAAATAAAATAAAGTTTATTTTTAAGGGGGGCTCCCATACAAGAAACGTGATTTTTTTGGCCTTTTTTGCTCGTAATCAATAATGGTAACAGCTACGTACTTGAAATTTTCACAAAATCCTTAATTTTATTTGTACTTTAATAATTAATAATAAAATAAAGTAAATATTTAAGGGGGGCTCCCATACAAAAAACACAATTTTTTGTCTACTTTCGCTCTGTACCGGTACAGAACCCTTCGTGCGCGAGTCCGACTCGCACTTGGCCGATTATTTCATACCTCTCCGTGGTGTAAAAACTTACGTTTAAAAACGCTAATATTATGTGTACCGGCGCTAAGGCTTCTGAACGTACGAGTGTATCCAAATATCGCTCGCTGCTATTTCGTATTTATTGGTTTTCATATTATCTTTCTGGTTGTATTGATCTAAAATATTACTTTCGCCGCGGTTTATTTTAATTTTTTCGGATGGTCCATGAATACTAAAAGCTCAAAAATACTACACAATAAAAATTCACGCCCAAACTGCTGAACCGATTTTGTTAAAATTTGGCATGGATATACTTTGGGTCCCGGGAAAGGACATAGGATACATTTTAACCCGGAAAAATGTACGGTTTTGGCGCAACGGAGTTGCGAGCGTCATCTTGTTCGTATGAGTTGAAAATAAAATATGATTCCAAGCCAAATCATATTCAGCAAAATATAACGATGTAATCATTGTGGAAGAACTTTCAACCTTTTACCTCAACTTCATAATCCCTTTACTCGATTCGCAAAAATGAAAAGCAAAATAAAACGTGAGCACTGCACTTTAGTCCACCGCGGCGTCCCACAATAACTACTTCTCATCTCTTTTCATCCATTTTCACACCCGACTCGGAAACGTTTATTTCTCTATTGGCGATTATGGCTTATTATATTCGAGGGCGCTATTCGCCGCAAACAAAAGATATTTCGCCCATATAAAAACTCTTTGTTCCCCGTTACTTTTGCTCGGTTTCTCGACAAATAGATTTTTGGCTCTATTTTTAACGCGATTTCGTGTTGTTTATAAAGTAGTCTGAGTTTTATAAGTACTCTGTTCGTCGCAAAGATATGAAATTAAGACGTCAAACTTATAAGACCCCTTTTGTCTGGTTAAAGATCAAAACAAAATTATTTCTCCGTACGATGAACAGGATAATTTCTACAATAGTTTTGTGTTTCACATAGTTTTCTTACAAAATGTTTTACATTTTTATTTTATTTATTTTCGCTTTCATACATTTCTTTTATAGTCTCATCATCATGAGCTTTAATCGTGGTGTAAAAGTTTAGAAGTGAGTTTCAATATTAACAGGCGGGACCAAAGTTAGATTGCAGCGACCGCGCCAGACTTGTACAACATTCATGAACAGTGTTATTAGCTTTTATTTTATGCAATTTGTGATTCGCTTGCAGTGCTTCTATCCTGTCAATAGGTGATAAGGTATTATGTAGTCAATAGTCTGGAGGTGGTTTACTGACTTGGTCTTCAATATACACATTACACAATACTATGTAGAATATAGATGCTTCATAAATAAATTATTGACTGAGGGGCCATTTTTTTTTAATCATTTTATAGGCTTGACGCTCATTTAAAACGTATAAGACGGTTCGGCCTATTTTAGAGATTTTATGTTTTTGAGCCCAAAATAATAATTACTACCTAGATAAATGATAATTTTGATGCTACTAGTATTTACTGTACGTCGACGTTCGGTCTAATTCAGTTTACGTGACTCTGCAATAGTTTTTATACAGAGTCAATCAGCGTACAACGTTCACAAGGAGACTGTAGGGGAGGCTGTTTAAGGGGATGCCTGAAACCGCACACCAACGTGACACTCATTAGAGACATGTGCAGAGTGTCTTGTTTCACCAAGACAAGTAAACCACATACTACATGTCTATAATATGTCTTGTTTTACCTAAATAACTACTATGTAGAGGTACTATTAGAGAAATGATCATTATCGGATGGCGGAGCCTCGGAACTTAGTCGGGTTATATGAAACGTATAAAATTATCTATGATGGTACCTTTAGATTTAAGATCAAAGTATTTTTTAAATGTTTGTCGTGTACAAAGAAAATCTCATTAACGGAAATTTTAAAAGAATCTTAAAAATTCATATTGTATGAACAATCAAGTTTTCAAAATGACTGCCTTCTTAAGAACAACCAATAGGCTATAATAGGTAGTGCGAATTTTAAATTTTAAACACAGATGTTTCATTACGTTGCTTTTCGAGGTTAAAAGCCTTGAATACTTGTAAAGGTACCTATAAGATAAATCCATTTGTTCCGTAAGATGATCTCGGCTTAGCGGGCAAATTCTGTTTTCCATTCAGTTCACATTACGTCTCGAGAGGCCGTTTTCAGGCGACTGTGTTACAGGCACAGGTTACACGATCAGTATTTCATCAATCTGAGCCATCAAACCTGATTGATGGATTGATCATTTTTTTTAATATGAACTTTTTTAAAACCATCAGTATTCCGTCAATCAGATTGATGGAATACTGATCGTGTAACCTCTGCCTGTAAGCGTTGTAATATTTGAACGTTGATAGGTGTTTTAGTTTACTTTTCAATGTTATTCAGATAACCCAGAAGTTTAACTAAAAAGTTGATGAAAAAAATTGTTCCGGTTAGAGCTAATGTCGACTCGTATGTGATAAAATTTTGCACACAATATACAGCAGCGCTTTCAGCGCAGTATTTCATATACTCTATGGTCTATAATATAAGATACACACATACACAACCTAAAGTATTATTACCATAAAGTTAATATACCTAGCGAAATAGAGAAACAAAGGCCTGAGCAAGCGAGATGTCACTATCAGTAACACTGCGTGGTAAAAAGAGACGTGTGATACATGACAGCAGCACTCTTTTTATGACGTCCATCAGCCCGGATCAGCCCCGTTGACAATTTAATCTCATAGAATTCATGTTCAATCATGCTTGTGTAAGTGTATACGTACACATATTTTTCACACAGATGAAAACCAATTTTGGTTACGTTTGTTGCTCTATTCCGCTGGGTATATTAACTTTATGATTATTACTTAGTTGTTATGCTCTGTGGACAAAGAGCGAAGAAAAACGATAGAGTACAGTTTACCAGGGAAAATGTACCGTTGGCGAAAATTTTGTGCGCACGACGTCAACATAATTGCTAAAATTCGACACTAACAAAGTCATTACGCAAAATGAAATCATCATGTTACACGTTTCATTAGAAATCTAAAGTGTTTCGAGTTGGATAAAACTTGAGCGTTGTTCGTGCGTTTGATTAGTTCAAACTTCGCCGCACGAGAAATTTCATTTAATAAACATGAATTTCGCTTGAACTGTGGCTGGGAGGTTGGCGGAGCGACAAAGTTTTGTTTTTAGGTGCTCTAAGTGGCACTGTTCTACGTAGATTGCCACGCTGGTTGACTTTTTTATAACCTTTCCAAAAACTTACTTGTTAGTAAAGTTATTAAAATGTTCTAATTATAATTACCAAGCTTTGTAAGCCTATATCTGCAAAATTTCAATGTAAAACTATTGCATTTCATAGCAGGTTTCTTAGTTTTTAGAACGGCAATCAAACGCTTTCAAACTGTTGTGCTTTGACACGTATTTTGCCGCATATTATGAGATTTTAAATGCATATTGCATACTGATAGGCGATAGCCAGATTAACGGTGTAACCATGATATTATTTTACTCTTATCGATTGTTATTCGACCGACGACCGTTATTCTACTAGACTCTAGAGCAGCTATCCCCAACCCGCGGCCCGCAGGCCGCATGCGGTCCGGCCGCGACGGGACTTTTTCAGTGGCCCGCATGTAGTTAAACCATTTTGAATTCTAGCCCCCTCGGCAAAATAGTGCAAAGTGGTTGTGAAAGACTTTTGAATCGCTATTTTCAAAGAACGTTAAATTATTTAACCCTAAAAAAGCTTGGCTGCGGCCCGCGACGCCAAGACCAAAACGTGTTTGTAGCCCGCGTAAAAAATGGTTGAGGACCACTGCTCTAGAGCGACTGATCACCTTGACGTATCACCGCACTTACAATCCGCGCTGGCAAAGATGTGTATTCGTTGCCGTTGTCGCGAGTTTCGTGGCCTCAGAACTTGTACTACGGACGTCAGAAGATGTGTCGCTTCGTGTGTAAACGCCGCGACAATGCCGAAGTTGCGACAACTGCGGAGTTTAGTCATTAGCAGTGCTGTACATATGTTTCAGCTTTGTAACGAATTCGTTTCAATTATTTCTTCATGTTTGCAGTATTTGATGTGTTAATGTTTTCCGAGAAAGTTTTTGTATCTTTGAATATCATGTTATTCGGCGGACATTTTAAATAGTTTTTAGGGTTCCGTAGTCAACAAGGAACCCTTATATTTTCGGTCTGTCCGTCCGTCTGTCCGTCTGTCTGTCTGTCCGCGGTTTTGCTCAGAGACTATAGGACCTACGAAGCTGTAATTTGGCATGAATACACATAAGCTAAACGGTTGCTTCTGGAAATGTGAAAAAATTCACGGGAGTAGGAAACATTCTGAATTTAAAAGGAAAACTATCACGGCTAAGAAGACTTTATAAGTTATTGAGTAATAGTCGATCAACTAAAAAAAATGTATTCGGCGAAGTATAAAGGAACTTTTCGTTCAAATTCCTTTAAAAGTAACTGAGATGATGTTGCTAGTAGTGTAAAACATGTTATAAATGTACATTCATTGACCATGCAAAAATTTTCAAAAACTAGCGGTACTACGGAACCCTATATTGCGCGTGGCCCGACACGCACTTGGCCGGTTTTTATATGTTTAGTAAACATATAAAAACTATTTTACACAACGCTACACACCTTTGATTTGCTATTTTCTGAACAGGAAGAAATTTTGATAATGACCTAAACTATCTCCTTCGCATATTATGTCCGCGTGAGGACCAAGATATACTTGGCGAGTGAAAGTGGCAATAGTGTAATTGGGCTTTTGACGACTCGCGTAAAAAAAAGTTTTTACTACACTGAGTACACCCACCCTTCTCAGTTCTCAGACCGTGGTAGGCGTAGCTAAATATATTATACACCTCAAAGGTGACTGACTGACATAGTTATCTATCAACGCACGTCCCAAACCACTGGACGGATCGGGCTGGTATTTGGCATGCAGGTAGATGTTATAACGCAGACATACGTTAAGAAAGAATTTTGATCAATTCTACCCGCAAAGGGTTAAAATAGGGGGTGAAACTTTGTATGAAACTGACAATTTTTAACCGATCGGGCAAAGCATAAAGTTATAGTATGACGTAGGCATCCCTTTTATCAAAATCGATAAATTCTACCACTAAGGGCATAAGATAGGGGATGAAAGACTGTTTATACTAATACTTCTTATAACAGCGAAGCCGCGAGCAAAAGCTAGTCCTAGTATATAATCTACTTAAAAGTTGCCAAAAATATAAAAACCGGCATAATATAATCTTCCATTCCCTCCACATGGCGATTCTCGGCCGAATATTCTTTTATTATCGATAGATCTGTTGGAGTGGTCGGACCGCACTCGAGAGGGATCCTTATTGTTATGCGAGGATAGTCGTATGGACCACTTGTATGGGTCCTCCCGTTTGATACAAGGAGCGTGTTTTATGATTTTTGCCCCTAAAGGATGCACTTGAGTCTCAGGTGTGCTTTAGAAGTGTTATCTACTTTGGCCACGTGGAGGACATATATTTTTGGAGATTTTTGTTCCTTCTGACATATTTCTTCGATTTTGGAAGGCTTTATCTACAAAGGTCAAAGTTTGTGAATGTGCGTGCTTGTCTTCATCACTCGTAAACAACTAAATCGATATTTATGAAATGAACTAGTTCTATAACGTTTATGTTTAACGTGCTGCTTGTCTGATAAGTATCTATTACGTTGTGTTGTAACGTGATGCAGTACTACGTATTAATTACGTTGATGTCGGCCGTAAACGTAGATAAGATGTATTCCCCTGAGTCAGCCCTGAATGTTTCAGTGGGCCGCGTAGTGCCGGTAAAAGTGTTAGGTTTCGCTAGGGTTGTCAATTTTGGAACGATTTTGGAAGGCTTTATCTACAAAGGTCAAAGTTTGTGAGTGTGCGTGCTTGTCTTCATCACTCGTAAACAACTAAATCGATATTTATAAAATGAACTAGTTCTATAACGTTTATGTTTAACGTGCTGCTTGTCTGATAAGTATCTATTACGTTGTGTTGTAACGTGATGCAGTACTACGTATTAATTACGTTGATGTCGGCCGTAAACGTAGATAAGATGTATTCCCCTGAGTCAGCCCTGAATGTTTCAGTGGGTCGCGTAGTGCCGGTAAAAGTGTTAGGTTTCGCTAGGGTTGTCACAAAGTAACAGCGATTTTGATATAATACCTAAATAGAACATGTTCCTATTTTTTGACGTTCATTTTCCAAGTTCAAAAATGTTATGCAAGAATATTTTACCGACATAATATTTAAAAGTTAAATTATTTCTTCTTTTTAGTTTCATAGCACTTTGAAAATGTCTCGCTCTCTTCTGCACACGGCTGTACCCAATTATTTTGTCATAACAGTTAGTCGTCGTTGTAAGCTGAAATAGAAGTTTCTGTTTTTACTCTCAAACTAGGAAGTAATAAGTACTGTATTTTTTTCGTGTCTTACTTATTCCAACCACCGTGAAGTTTTCTTTATTTATTTAAAGACTATAATCTAGATTCTAAATGATGCCCGCAACTGCGTTGCGCCAAAATTCGTTTTTCGCGCTGGAACCGTACATTTTTCCGTGGTGGCGTGAAGTGGTAACAGACAGACAGGCATTTATAATATTAGTGTGGGTGCTCAAATCATAATCCTAAGAATTGCCAACCCTATAGTAGGCAGTAAAACGTAAATAAAATCGATATTTACCATCAGACCGTCTTACTCCGTGAACCACTCGCCGTACTCCGCCACTGAATTATATATTTCTATTTTTTCCTGCATGATGTTTCCATTTTGTTTCCTACTCGTGCATATTTCCAATCTGAATGCGAATGTAATGCAAATTCTGTTTTACGCTGTGATTTGTTGGGTTCAATGGGTTGGGTTTAAATCCGTACTAATATTTGTAAATGTGCAAGTGTGTCCGTCTTTCAGTCTGTTACCTCTTCACGCCCAAACCGCTTGACCGATTTTGCTGAAATTTGGTATGGAGATACTTTGAGTCCCGGGAGAAGACATAATATTTTAATTACTTATCCCGGCAAAATGTATGGTTCCCGAGCGATTAACGAATTTTTGCTTAGGTAACAGGGTTGCGGGCATCATCTAGTTACTTATTTTAAAATATACCTACGCATACTATAATTGATCATCAGGATAACAATCAGGCGCTTTGCAGACGACGGGGCGGGGCGGGCCGGTCAATTTCGCCGGGCACCTGCGGGCTGCGGCGCACGTCCGCGGCTGCCCGCCGTGGATTACAAAAACCAGTTTACATGCATAATAGCAGTAACGCAGACGACGTGTGCTTTGTGTATGCGGCGCGGGCAGCCGCAGACATCGACGGGCGGACGCGGTCTTTTTGCTACGGCGGACAAAAAGCCCGCCCCGCCCCGTCGTCTGTAAAACGCCTAAAGTACAACAATGACGGACAAGCAAAATTAATGTTGTGTTAGATTTCAAGGCTGTTTTGGGGGCTGATTGATTCCTCTGTAGAAACAGTAGAGTAACTCAGTACTACTTAACTATAGTTTTTTTTAACGCAAACGGCAAACGAGCAAACGGGTCACCTGATGGAAAGCAACTTCCGTCGCCCATGGACACTCGCAGCATCAGAAGAGCTGCAAGTGCGTTGCCGGACTTTTAAGTGGGAATAGGGTAATAGGGGAGGGTAGGGAAGGGAAGGGAATAGGGTAGGGGATTAGGCCTCCGGTAAACTCACTCACTCGGCGAAACACAGCGCAAGCGCTGTTTCACGCCGGTTTTCTGTGAGTTAGGGAATCAAAATACTCCGAGGATGTAAAGTAAGTACAATAGTAATGTTTTGTTTGGTGAAAAAAGCAGCGGCAATCGCTGTCCTCGTTACGGGTACAAGTGCGCGCTCGAGTCGAGCCCTCGCTCGCCCTCCGACCTAGTGTGCTGTGCGACTCGTGTAGGCTTTGTGGAATTAATACGACTAACTGTTGCCCCGGGGTAAGGTGAGGTTTTTTACCCGACAGCGACAGGAGGATTATGCTTTCGACAAAATTAAGGCGACGAGTTGATAATTTGGCTGTAGCGATATCGATTTTTCTCAGCAATGACTAAAGCTAAGAAATTAAAGTTCATTGTCAGTATTCATCATGTCTTTGTCTTTGAATTACCCGTAGCATAACACGATTGGTCAACTTTCATAACACAGAATAATCAATCAAAAAGACCTCTATAAAAAAAGGGATTCTAATTTTGCCAAAAGAGGAAAGTGATTTAAGCTTCCAAAATTTGTACATAGATTGGTTCAATATGCTTTAATTTGCCCATAGCTTATAAATAATTATATTTATGGTTTTAGGGTTCCGTAGTCCGTACCCAAAGGGTAAAAACGGGACCCTATTACTAAGACTTCGATGTCTGTCCGTCTGTCCTTCTGTCTGTCTGTATGTCTTGATGCTGTAACTCAAGAACCGCTGTAGCTAAACTTTTGAAATTTTCACAGATTGTGTATATCTGTTGCCGCTATAACACCAAATGCTAAAAACAAAATAAATTAAATATTTAAGGGTACTTTTTTTTTCATTTCACTTGACCTTGGAGTATCCTCTTAATGGATCGACATGATACTACGTCATGTAAGCAAATACATATGTATAATGACATGTATCTTGTTTGTAGTCTTTCCGGCTATAGATGTTGGAACTTACTTGATTCGGAGATCCATTGCTGATCTTATGGAACTGGAACAGTAAGTATATTTACGGTATACATTACTATCTTCCGTCCTATACATGAGACTCAAATTACAGCTTTCATCAAATTCTGTTCAGAGGCTTAGGCGTGGAGAGATAGTAGACATTCTTATATTTATATTATAATATTATACTCTTATATCAGTGTCTTTAAATAATTTTAACAACAAAGAAGTGTAATACAATAACGAAGTGAAAACTCAATTCATAACAATATAATGCTGATTAAAACCGTAACGAAGGCGGGAAAAAGTTTGACTATCATTACAAAGTTTTAAAGAATCGTGTTCGTAATATCTCCGGCAATTCCGACTTTAAGCTGATAGAACCGGATAAATGAGGTTTTGGTGGTGCAATACATTACGGCTGTTCGGGGGAGAGACGTGCGTAACGAAGGAATGTGTTATGGTCTAGGGGATTTTTTAAGATAAAAATTGGACCCCCATGGTCTGTTGGTTACGGGATGAAGGGGTAGATTCCTCACGTCTTAGTTTTTTTTCCTGAAATATATTTCGATTAAGGCGCTGGGCACATTTTATTTCACCAGTTTCTATTCACTTTGTAACATTTATTAAATATCAATAAATCACTGTACAGGCAGCCTTCGATGGATTTGGTCTTTTCATGATTTCATCATCCCTTCATCCCTATCTTTAGAAACATAGTATTTAATGGGATCTAAGTGTAAACAAAATTTTTTACTTGACTCAATAGCGTGGCTTAAAGTTGTGTTTTATATTCAAAGTCGGGGAAATTACAAATACAAATACAAATCTTTATTTCCATAAATGAAATGTTTATGGAATAAATGAAAATTAAATAAATGAAAATTGACAATGTTTTTAAACAAGTGGCAGTCCCCCAAACTAGGCGCAGCCTGTGCTATGGGGGAATTCTTACCGAATTAATAATACTACTAAAATTTGGTTTTAGTAGTATTCAGGGAAAGAAGGTTAAAACTTAACCATTTTAATATTATGGACATTCCATCCTCAGCTCTTTTGCAGGTTCGTTCCCAGCTTGAGTCATGAAATATGATGTAATTTATAATAATTATAATGTAAATTCTAAGTCGTAAGTAGACCATTGTTTTCAAGCAAGTTTATGCTATTGAAATATTTAGGCCAACACGCAACATAAAATAAATAAAAATAAAATAAAAATTGTTTTATTTCTGAATAGATTTTAAAAAAATGCTTTCAGAACGTTGATACTACTGGTGCCTACCACCGGTTCGGGAACTAGCCCGGCGTATTGCTATGAGGTTCGCTTCATGTCATTTAAAATATTTAAACAGCGGATAACTTTCTTATGGACGCTATCAAGTGTCATTTCCATATACTTAAAATCTTCTACATTTCTTATGAAAATATAACTTTAGAAATTATTTTTCAGACTTCTAAGAGATCTGAGCTTATTTTATACATAAAAATTGGCCTAAAGTTTTCGCGCTTGTTTATTCACTGAATCCTAACAAAGTATTCTAAACGATGTCAAATAATCAAGGACTTGTTAAATAAATACGTTATTGGATAATAGGTTCTTCGTAAAAAGTAAGTTTCAAAGTAAAAATCCTTATACACAGTGACAGTAATTATATTTATTATTCAGCTGTTAGTTTTTAGGGTTCCGTAAACAAAGGGTAAAAACGGCACTTCAATGTATGTCCGCCTGTCTGTCTGCAGGCTGTATTTATTCAAGAACGGTAATAGCTATAGAGAGTTGAAAGTTTCACAGAATATGTATTTTTGTTGCCGCTATAACAACAAGTAAGTAATAAAAACAAAATAAATTAAATATTTTAGGGGGCTCCTATTTACCCTCTGTCATAATATGAATAATAGATATTTCATATTTGTTTTATTTTATGTCTTTGTGACTTTTCAAAAGTTCCACACCAAGACATGCAGAGAGAGACAAAAATTATATAGTTATTAACTATGCAAATTTTTTTACTTGTAAAGTGCTAGGGAATCGTGTGAACTTAAATTACTTAGTATAGTTAGTAGCGTCTTAGGTGTGTAAATAGCCTTACTACCGCGCTCGAATTTCGAGAATTTCTAACCCTCGTATGTAATTCGGCGCGAGAACACAGCTTAAACCCTAATTTAATTCCAATTAATGCATCTCAGATCAACAACTGGGAGGTTATTGAGAGTTGGGCTACAATGTAAATAGGTACAGTAGACTATCCTCAGACTAGACCTCCCGATGCGCAAGCAAGCTCTGGCGTGATTTTAGATAGCTAGCGCCCTCACAATATAATATATTAATATGTTATTATTACTTAAATTATATTTAATGCATAAGTAAGCTCCCTATATTTTCAGTAAAACTCTTCTTAAACTGAAATCACGTAATAATTGTCTCTGAGTGCGGTCGTAAATATCAAATAATGCTGTATACAGCATTATTTGGCAAGCATAGAAACGCAGCATACGCGCGCTAAAAATCTTATCCTGCGTTTCTATGCTTGCCAAGGCTTGACCAGCTTCCACAAGCACAATTGCGTGTAAAGAGAGTATCTGGCTTGGCTTGCATAAGCTTGTGGACGCTTGTATCCGATCCGGTGTAGTGTCGTTTATTGGACACAGATTGAAGTACTCTTGTTTGGATGTACGTAATACACTGACGCATTCACAAGCGTGTAAACGACTTTCAAATGCCAAGCGAGATTTGTGGACGATTGTGCCTTGTGGATGGAAGCACAGCTTATATTTGCGATGAGCTGGTTTGAGTCCAAGGACACAGCAATTTTAGTCTACTGTACGATATTTACATTGTGGTTGTACAAGTTACCCGTGTGTTACCGCTGAACTACTGTTCGCAGCTGTGTAACTTATCGAGTGTGTATTGATCATACAACATCCTTGTTCGATAGTTCGTGGTTTGTCTTGTAAATTGTTATTGAAATTTGGAAATTGCTATAATACGCAAGATCTTTACGAAGGCAGGCCTGTATTTATTTATACATATATCTAGATGCTTATTTTGGCTGTTTTATATATTATGTCAATAGACAACATCCCAGAAAAGCTGTTAATTAATGCTGGTTATATTATATGATTTTATGTTAGAAACCAAAAGCTCTAGTGAATCTGAATCTACTGTTGGTAACCCTCATAAACTGGGCAACAACCAAGCCCTTGCACGAGTTACAACGTTAGTGTCATATTGTTATATTTTGTTCGTGTTATGCTAAGTACTCACATACGGTTTTGCTCGATCGAGAAAATATAACGTCGAGCAAAACCCGCGGCTCGGACTTTCGTCCACACATTCAGCATTGCTCGATAGTTTTACTCTAAATCGATATGTTTAATTCAATCGAGACGTCTCCATCCGAGCCTTAGAGTTGTCAGTTTTGCGGTCCACACAGTAATTATTACTCGATTTGGAGTAAAACTATCGAGCAAAACCGTACTTAGCATAACAGTGGTTTCTTCTAAAGACACAATCTGTGAAAATGTCTGCTACTTGCGTTTGTTCATGTTCTTATCTACTCATCTCTTCAAGACTTGAAAAATAACCATAATATTTACCTTCGGTTGATATCTTATAATATAATGTTCCATAGACCCTTCTTGTGACATTATTTATGTGAGATTCATTAGTTTATGAAGGCCCGATTTTCAGACGCCATTACGACTACGAAAAATTAGCTCCATTACCGTATTCGACAAAATACTTTAGTTACCATTTTAACGAGACCTCGAGCACCCTCTTTGGGGGTTTAAATGTCGTCGGACCGGCTCGGGCGGCCGGGTCAAAAGAAAATGGACGGTAAGCGGTTTCTTCGCTCAAGGTGCTTTGTTCCGCATAAGCTATTAGGCTGATGTTCAGAATATTTGTCAAATGTTACACGTGTCGTTAGGAAATACTTGTGATTTGTGATAAATGTGATTGGCATGTTTTATTAATCAGCAGTGTTATTTGGGCCAAATAATTTTTATGAATAAGCCGTAGGAAGAAGCTTTTGTATTTTCGAATTCTTTCATGTTATATGACTTGATTACATTTTTGTTCCTATTCCAGCTTTCTGACATCAACATCGCTAACCCCCCCCCCCCCCTCTCACTCCCCCACAAAAATATTTCAATAATTAAAATACAGGAATTAAAATGTTTATTTATCCCCAGGTTCGGAACCACTGGCGTAGAGCATAGAGGAAACATAGTCAAACGTTGACCCGCGTCTGCTTCTCAGCCCCCGACTCCTCGGAGCTCGCTAAATATATTTTATTCTCTAATAGACTACACTATCTCCACGTTATCTCTCCACGCATCAACGGCTCCAGTAACAGACCCTAACATAATTAGACCTTCCCCACCGTCAATCACGCTAAGTAAGATGTGGGTAACTATTGACGGTGATGTGATTTAATTTATGACGACCTTTTCACCCCCTTTCACCCCCTATTTCGCCCCCACACCCCATGTGTTCGGTAGCAAAGTTCGAGAACATTCAAAAGTTATTATTAGACAGAATGTCAGCGTGTCGGGCATTTGTAAATATTAACTGGCTTTCAAACTCCCGTGTGTTGTCAGTTTTATCGTGTTTCTTGTGGTTATTTGCCGGAATATGTTTTGTTACGGCGGTTACGTACCAACTTGGGGAGACAAAAATACGGTTTGCTTTCTGCTGTCTGGAATTACTGTAGGTTTTGTTTATTTTATGAATTAGCAACAAAATATTATGGTTGTTATACGCCGCAGTGAGAACGATTTTACATTTTCTTAACTTTCAATTTAATGAAGGTATATTATAAAATCATCATGTCAATAAACTATTCATCAAATTAAAGTTAAGTAAATATTATTTACTCTTTCAGCTAATATAATATAATTAGGCTATGTAAAAAAATCTCATTTTTTTCTTTTTTAACCCCCGACCAAAAAGAGGGGTGTTATAAGTTTGACGTGTCTGTCTGTCTGTCTGTCTGTCTGTCTGTCTGTCTGTCTGTCTGTGGCATCGTAGCATCCAAACGGGTGGACCGATTTTGATCTAGTTTTTTTTGTTTGAAAGCTGACATGACGGTGAGTGTTCTTAGCTATAGTTCATCATCATCAGCCTGCTCATTGCTGAAATATCACGGTATATCTGGTTCGTGATAGGACGATTAGCAACTTGCAGTCGTTTGATGGGTTTTATATTTTGCATCCTAGTTCGAGACACTTATGAATATATACACATTATTGGAAAGTTGACCTGGTGGTGCAGCATCACCTGGTAATCAATAGGATACCCAACTCCTCACCAACTTAGAGCAGAGGTTTCGTGTTTGGGCTCATTTTAATTGCGACAACCAGTAAGACGTAGATAAACAGTAAATATTTGCATGCTGCTGCTGCAGCATCACCTGGATTCTATAGGAGCCAAGCTCCGTATGAACCTAAAGTGGAGGTTTCATGTTTGGGCTCATATTGATGGCCTCATCCAAGAGGACATATTTTATAGACGGTATTCATTGGGATATGATCCAGTTGATAGGAATTATTCTGCACAAGTTTAAAAAGCATAAAATAAAATTAAATTAAGAAATTTAAAAAAAACCCCCGCCAAAAAACTTTAAAAAGTAATGAAATAACATTTCCTGACTTTAAGTTTAAATCATTCCTAAGAGTAAAGTAATATTTTAGTCCATAATTGTTGTCAAGGTGAGTCGGGGGACCGCTAATGTAGATGTTTGATTTCACATAACAATATAAATTAAGGGTCTGTTCACAGCGACCCGAATCGAGAGAATCAGCGACTATTATGGCGATACAAAATGCAAAAGTCGCTGTTGTGGTAGTTTACTTAGCGGTCCCCCGACACATCTTGACAACATTTATGGACTAAAATATTACTTTACTCTTAGGAATGATTTAAACTTAAAGTCAGGAAATGTTATTTCATTACTTTTTAAAGTTTTTTGGCGGGGGTTTTTTTAAATTTCTTAATTTAATTTTATGTAATTTTAAAGACATTTATCTTGAAGCAAATCTACCGTGTCATACCTAAATAATCTTAATTTATTCTTGTCATGATATGACGCCAAGAAAATGGGACGTTAACGATAACTCGAAACTAACTCATACAAGAGCTGCTATATTTCGACGCAGCATCTTGCCTAACGAAGTGTACTAATTTGTGATGTTTTACTATGTAGCATGAATATTAAGTAGAGTACAGTCACTAATATATTTCTAGTGTGAATGTTATAAATGCGAAATAGCTTTATTTTCTTTTTTTCTATTTGATACCTTTCCATACTGAATCGCTGAACTACACAAACCCATTAGCAGATTAATGTAAATCACATGAAACCTTGTATGGGGAATCATTAAGTACTCGATAATATATAATAATACTCCCCACACCGGTTTCGGTGACGGTGGCCGGTTTCATTGAAACCAGGCCAGGTACGCAGGAGTAATTTTATAGTGTCCAAGTGTATGCGCAGTACACAAGAGCACTCTCTATTCCTTTACTCTCATAACCCAGTGGGACGGACGACCGACACGACTGGCGAGAGATCGGCAAGAACGACTTTTTACATGTCCATCCGACGCATGGATCATCTTACTTGTCAGACAATCAGGTGATCAGCCTGCATTGTCCTAACCAGACTTGGAAATAACATGTTTCCAACGCGGGAATCGAACCTCCGAATCAAGAGCCACGCTCGAAACCACTGGACCACGGAGGCGTCGATAATACAACTTGAAATTTTAGTAGTTGTTTTCCCGCAGCAGGACGATTTACCTATAGTAGTACTATCGAATCATGCAATTTATTTTTTGAAAATACAAAATATTTTGTATGACGTACTATGGCAACTTTATGCCGATAGACGCGAGCAGCTATGGACCCGGACGAATTTTTTAAATGATTTGAACAAAAAAAAACTTCTCAAATCTATTGTACTACTAAGATAGAATCATTTTACTGCGGGAAAACAACCATTAAAATTTCACGCAGTATATAGTACAGACATAAGACAGTTATTGCAGAGGAAAATTTAAGGTTCCTATGGGATCTTCCATGTGCACACGAAACTACGAGCAACATATTTTAGTTACAGATTAGTTTAATAAGAGAACATGTTCACGAAATTCTCTATCTAGGTATACGTTTTGAAGTTAATATTTGCGTGTAATCCAGTTTAGTACAAATTCAAATATTTTAACCTTAGTAGAGTCAATAGCGTTGGATGTGTGTTGAGAAGTTGCCAAGTGTGAGATATACGGTGCTGAGTGTACTTGTTGGTTTATTCAGAACGATACGGCCAAGTTTACACAGTACGCTAAACAATTCTGAGCTACCTTCTGTCTAACTTCCGTGCTATGTCTTGGAAATTTGTATTTATTTAATTTGTTAGATACAAGATTGTTATGTAAATATATATTTTACGCTAAAATCCGAAGAGCGGCTACGTATAGTTTTAACCGGCCAGACAAACCTAGTATTAGCCACTATATAGTTTGGCTAGAATATATATTATAATAATATATATGCTATATAATGTAATAAACCGGCATGATACCGGTTAGAACCACTTTGTACCAGAAAACAATCGGCTTATCTATATTATATATTATAAAACAGTCGTTTTTATGTCCCTTTGTTCTCTTTAATCTTTAAAACTACGCAACGGATTTTGATGATTCTTTCAGTGTTAGATAGCCCATTTATCGAGGAAGGCTATAGGCTATATTTTATCACGTTAAGTAAAATGTGGAAAAACGGGGAAAATTATTTGAATGATCTAAGTTGAACGCGCTAATCTCAGGAACTGCTGGTCCGATTTGAAAAATTATTTCAGTGTTAGATAGCTTATTTATTGATGAAGGTTATACTTAGGCTATATTTTATCACGCTAAGACTAATAGGAGAATGTGGAAAAAATGGGTAAAATTATTTGAAAGGGCTTATCTCGCGAACTACTGGAGCAATTTTTATGTTATTTGGCATAGATAAGAAGTAGACCACGTGAAGGATCATAGGCTATCGATTTAAATCATTTTTTCAGTGGCTACATATTTTATACCCGTGCGATGCCGGGGCGGGTCGCTAGTACTTACTATATTAATCCATGTGTAAATCGTTACGCTTTGTTCTAACCGGTTAAAGCTAGAAGTAACCACACTTTCGGTTTTTAGGCGTAATGGATATATTTCGTGTTTAACCGTATCATGTCCATACACTTGACATGGAAGAACACAAAGCAACGTCATTATCTAACTTCAAAAACCAGCAATACTACAACCTTGGATTTGGAACGGAAACTATTAAGGCTTTCACGCCGCCCCCGGATGATCGTTAATGTTGATAAATATCGTAAAAAATGGATAAGGACAAGACCAAACAGACCCCTTTTAATACCTTCCTTTATATTATGTAAAAGATGGGTTTCGTCCTAAAAAAATATTGGCAAAGGAGTGCCTTAGAGATGGTCTGTGAGGAATAAGATTGTCGCAATTCTATGGTTCATATTTGAGCAGTTTTGCAGCTATTTAGGGACTTACAGGATTAAATAAAATTCTGAAATATGCAAAGTTACATTTTGTTATTGTTGTTATGTAGAGAACATAAAATTCGTGTTGTCTTAATGAAAAATGCGAACCCACCAAACTCTAATTACGTGTTGCCAGTAACGTCCTCTATAGCATCCTCAGATCATTCTGAGTGTCTAAACAGCCGCTTTTGACAAATTCCTCCTTCCTTCCATGATTCGAACTTACTGCAATACCCAGGTATTCCACATTGTGTCAACTGAACTGGTGAGTCATGAACATTTCGGTTGCGAGAAACCAGTGATTTATAACCACCATCTGGAGGAACATGAAAGAGATGGTACTCTAAATAAACATCCGAATTGCCTTGATGATGCCGTGGATTTTTCTACGCACCAAGATTTGCAGTGATTAACTGGTACATATTATAGATTCAGTTCACGACTTTTGCGCCTTATTACCTGGACGTAAGATCGAAAAATTGTAAACAGATGTATTCAGATGTAAACAGAGGTATTCCCTTAGGCCCACTTGCGCAGATCTGAGTTAAAGTTAACTCTGAGTTAAACATCATATCATATCTATCATTCAATTTAAAGAGTGATAGAAATGACAATATGATGTTTAACTCAGAGTTAACTTTAACCCAGATCTACGCAAGGCCGCCTTAGCCAACCTATAAGAAGCGTCGCCCGTAGGCCACTCGAGTCAAAGTGCTCAAGTGATTTTTTTGATATCAGACACACCTTGTGAAGGAATAAGAGTCATGTTTCCGATTCTCAAACATCTTACGTTTAAAATGTCTATTTTACTAAAGCTTTGCTGCTGCTGCATCAGACAGCCAACGATCATGGTGTCATTGGAGGAATAAGATCGGGTATCGAGATTTCCAATTTTTTTTAATGGTACTGAACGCATTTTAATGTTTTTCATAGTAGTAATTTGTTAGGTTCTGGTTTAACACATAAAACATCTTAAACATAGTACTTTTTATCTCAGAAAATAACAGTATTACTTGTTCTTGACTTCAGTGGGTTACTGAGAGTAACTTACTGTCATAACTTTTTGGTGAAATTTGAATAAAACAAAGGTCGATCTTATACTGTCACGTCACAGAACACAGTGATCGGCTGTCAGACCTGTTGACCCTCGTCTATAATACGAGTCACGAGAGGAGAGTAACGAAGATAAGGTCTGTTATTGAAATTGTCACTTCAGTAGCTCAGGGATCGTTTCAAGGACTAACGTCCTTTTTGCCCGAAACTTCGCTCGTGCTAAAATTTATGCAGTAACCGCATAATTACCTATTTCTTTATTGTTTTATTTATTATAATTATGTGATATGTATAGATAAACTTTTTAACACCTATTTTTTCACTATTCTAATTAAAACTATCTGTAGTCATTTCCATTTGGTATATCAATGCTTCAAAATCGGTTCATATTAATATATTGACGATGAATGAAACTGACCACCGTAACGAAATCGTTTAGTGTGTCATTATGTAAGGTTTAACTAAGTGTCAATAAAAATTGTTTTAGGGTCTGTTTTACCACTTCCTGATAAAGTGCCGAATAGGCTATTCACAACTTTTTTGACAGATTCTCCATACTCGATTTGTCAAATTAATTGGTGGATAGCCTATCAAGAAGTGGTGAAACAGGCCCGACACATAAATAAAGCTTGCGTATAAAATATGTAGCAGCAAATGTAAAACATAATATCGAAACCTCCACGGTACGAGATGAAAAAGAAGAGTAAATATCATACGAAGCTGTCAGTTTACATTTTTTCGATAAACTCCGTGACGGCAGCGTAAATATTTGTAAAACATCGCTAATTTTTACAACGCCCTCGATGTCAAATAGGTACTAGATGCGCAACGTAAACAACCAAAATATTATAAACAGTTAAACTTGAACGTATGTAACGTACAAAATGTAATTTATTTGTGTATTTTAACGTAACTTTTTATGATACCAAACCATAACGTAAAAATATGGCCCTATCCTCATGGTGTTTATTTTGTGAAATGTGTGTAACTAGCCTTGTTGTTTCGTCCATTACATGGAATATGCCACAATTTTACCATGTGCTCTATAAACTAATTAAATTTATAACTACAACTTATACTATTCTCCATTCGTACTCCTATTGACAAAAACATATTATTATATTTAACTATGTAACTATAAAACTACTTGCAAGTATGACTTTTATGCGCGGGCCGCGGTGCAAACTTTTTTCTTGCTCATTAATAATTTCAGCTTCATGTAATCTCGTACTCGTGGTTCTATTATTTCCATATCGTTGTGTCGAAGCGCGTCCCGACGACGCGACGTGTGAACTGCGAAGCGAGGTGTATATTTTGTACCTAATGAGTTTTCGGCAATATGGCGGATATTGCCGAAAACTGAGCTGCCGCCGAAATATAACATTTGGCATGAAAATTTTTGTCGAAAATTACGAATATACTAAGTAGACTTTTAAAAATGTTTCGATTCGTGCTTCTTTAGATAGAAAGACGTAGATCTGCCTGTTTCTTTGCATCGAATAGGCTCTAAAATTACCTACTGCACCGATTTTGATGAATATCGCACTCATAGAGGTGACCACGGGAAAGAACATAGGGAACTAAAACTTATTATTCGGAACTTAATCTAGTAGTAATGCTCTACTACATACTTTTTTCTATGACGCGTTCAGTCCCGAATAATAAGTTTCAATTATAAAGGCCGTCACAGACTTAGCTATGATATATATTAATATGTTTATAGCTAGGCATATTAATATATATTTTCTATACAATTTTCGCGTGACCACACACTCAGCTATAATATATATTTCTGGTCTCAGTGTGTTTAATACGGTATATTAATATATATTACTAGCTGTCCCGGCAAACGTTGTTTTGCCATTTAAAGTATATTTTCTACATCATCAGTTGATACATGTTTTACCCCCTCTTTTGTCCCCTAAGAGGGTGTGGGGGGGAAGGTCATACGCCAGCTGTTAAGTTGAAAAACACAGTTAATACCTAATATGAAGTAAGTCCACTAAAGAAAAAAGTTGTATACAAAATCTGACCCCTCTTTGGTCCCCAGAGAGGGTTGAGAGGGGAGGGGGGGAGGATTTTTATACACCAGATGTTGAGTTGGAAGAAGACAAATATAATACATCTGTGAAAACTGTGAAAAATCTGTGAAAACCGTATGCAAATCGGATCAGTAGTTTTCGTGTTAAAGAAAAAAGTTTGATACAAAATCTGACCCCTCTTTTGTCCCCTTAGAGGGGTGGGGGGAAAAATTTTATACACCAGATGTTAAGTTGGAAGAAGATAAATATATCTGCGAAAACCACATTCAAATTGGATCAGTATTTTTCGTGTGATGCTGGAACAAACATACAGACAGACAGAAAGAGTGACAGACAGACAGACAGACAGACAAAAAACTAACCACATTTTTGGCTTCTATAGCGATGTAGAGACAAAGGTGTAATTTCGGGTGTCATTTCATATCTTTTATGTACAGAATTTTCATTTCTACAACAGAATATTGTCTTCCCCCGCACGCGCTTTGGTGACCCCCACTATCGTAATATTTTAATTTCGCCATAATTTCAAAACCAAACGTCCAATTTTAATCATTCAAAGACCAAATATTATCTACATAAACTGTACTTAGTGATAAAATAATTTATTTTGATAAGGATTAATAGCGTGATTAAAATATATCCGTTTAAATGTAGTCCAAAAAAAATTCAGGATTTTTAAATAAATAAATGGTTATTGTGCCTCACTCGACATAGATAGGTATAGTGTGTCGCGGACTTTTTTGTAGATATTTATAAGATCTACAATTACTTAGAACATTTTATGGTTCTATCTTTTATAGTTTAGGCAGCGTACGCAAAATAAGTAACTTTTCTAGCTGATTTTTTACACCTTGCGTCCGAAAAACTCAAATATCTTACGGAACCCTACTTTTTTCCAAAATAAAATGTAGCCTATGTTCAGCAGAAATAATGTAAGATTCCAATAGCAAAAGAATTTTTCAAATCGGTCCAGTAGTTTCGGAGCCTATTCGACTCAAACAAACAAACAAACAAACAAACAAATCTTTCCTCTTTATAATAGTAGTGTAGATAGCTAAGTCTGTGACGGCCTTAATGCAACGTGAAAGTTTAAAAGTTCATAAGAATATAGGGAACGTCCTGTGTCGTAGTTTCTACCGCTGAAATATTAGATATTATTGATCTCGCACGTTATAGGCTACATTTTAAATCAGAAAATCTATACAATAACATGATTACACCAAATATCCTAGAATCTATCAAATCATTGCCAAATGGTCTAGTTTGTCACCCTTTATACCTTTCCACGTAACATAACTTATACAAAAGAGCTTTCACCTTAACAAAGGGTGTAACTTTGTGCCCTTTATTTCGTCAGGGCCTTCACCTGTCGAGAAAGGCGTTGACTCTCGCTCCCGATATGTTGCAAACGAATATTGACAAGGAGAAAGATTTTTAAGGGGTAAATTGGGTAAATCGAATTGAGATGGTACGGTCTACATCATGTAGAAGACAATAAGTGAAGCGATGAAAGCTGTGTCTCAGTTGATCACGGTCGATGTGAAAAATTTTGTGTCTTTCGAGTGACAGTTGTACTGTCACTCGAAAGACAATGGAGGCGTTAGTTCTGAATTCGTCAAGGCGCCGAAACATTCTTATAGAATATAGGCTTATATAAAATGACAAACGTAGAATGCCACAACAAAAAATACATTATGACTTAGATATTATGTAGTACCTGTGTTCTCTTTGCAACGGAATAAAAAATCTTCGTTTTGTTTTACACGGCACGTACGTATCTCTACATTTTGTAAGGTTAAACATCAATTAATCGTGTTTACATCGCTCGGAACGTACAAAATAAGCTAACCGAATCGAAAAGTCAGCTCGGCTTGTAGAAAACACCGGTACATAATGAAAAACAAGCTCCTCAATAGCTCAAACAATCTCAAACAATTCGCAGCACGAACAACTACCCACAAATCACAGTGCTTTATTTTCTTTCGCAGAACTGTAATATTTCTGAAAGGATTATAAGAAAAGACTGCAATCTTCTCTCTATTAAAAATGGCGAATGGAAAATAGGACTTATACGGGGCAATTTTGTATCATGGCGGTTGTTTTGTATTTTTCATTTTGATGCCAGCCCAACTTTTTATACTTAATATTGTAATATGATTGTACACTGTTATGGTTATCAGTAGCTCATAGTTGTTATGCAGACCGAGTTGCGAGTTTCTTACGCCGGTTCTTCTCGCCGGGTTAGTTACACCAGTAATTATGGGCAAGTTTAGGCGTTCAGTTTTTTTTTTTTTGGAATTATCTCTTAATAAAACTTTTTTTTTGTTTGTGATTTAATTAGATTAGACCGACATTAATTATTGCTAGGTTAGACATTTATTAGAATACCATGTTGCTGGTTTGACATGAAGTCGGTTCTGGACCATAATTATTATAATATTATCATTGTAAGATATTTGTAGGACAACAATTCTGCTTACAAGAAGTAGAATTGTCCTAGAAAGATGTAAGCTGCTATTCAAAAAAGATGTATATATATATATATATATATATTAAATACCTACTTATATATAAGCATTATTTTGTTAATTCATTTCAATGCTTAGCAATTTCATTACCAATACCAAACAATAGGCATCCGAAACTTTCTAATTACCAAACAAACTTCGATAAAACCAAAATAGTATTACTTTTAGACATCTATAAATCTAGCGGTCGTTGTCGACGATGAATATATTTTCAGCGGCAATTGTTTTAATTGGTCTGTTAACCTATTTTTGATAAGTGCAGTCGCTGATCGTAAATTTAACGATGACGTCACTTACATTATCGATTGTTTTAAATAGTTTCAATTTATTGTAGCTAATTGTAGCTGCCAAGGCATCCGAATGTTTGTTCAGAAAATGTTTCTTCAGATTCATAATTATTATAAACTCTGAAAAGTCGATTAGACTAAATTGGACTCTTCAGATTTTGATAACGTCAGTAGTGGAATTTTACCGGAATGAGCAAGAAAGAGAGAAAATTGTTTTTCTTTTAACCCACAAAGCAAATCACCAATTTCTCTCCTTCGTCACTATATTGCTTCTGTTATCGCGTATTAATTTCCATTAATACAAACGTTTGGCTTCATTATTCGATTTATTCCTGGAGATTAATACGAATGCATTAGCTTGAAATCGCTAAGATAAACAGAAAGGAATCTTATTGAATATTGACTCACAAAGAGAACAGGTATTCAATATGATTTAAAAGCAAATCAAACTAATGCAGTGAAACGTCGGCAGAATAAAGGTTTCTTAAAATCGTACCCTGGATAAAATTATTAAATACTAGTCTTATCGAAGCCCAAAAATATTAAACGGAAAGAATGGGGATTTATGGGATATTCTAGTATTGCTAACAAATAAAATCCTAGATAAAATTTGTCTGATAGTTGAGTACAGAGAAAAGCATTCGTAGACAGGTCAACGGCGATAGAAGAACGCCTATTATTAAAACCAAGCTCGAGTTTGAAGCGCCGCGCCGCGCCGGAGATATTGAAATAACTGATAGCCGATAAGCCGGTATCAAGAGTACTTCTATTTACGAACGGCTTAAGCGGTTCTACGTACACGCAGACGGTAGCTAGAATGATGTATTTGGAAACCAAATAGTGATTCCGCATTGTAATAGAACGATACGTAATTTAGTTCTTGATGGAGATATATCTGAAAAAAATGATATTATTGAGATGAAACAAAAATAATAATGATAAATATAAATTGCAAAGCTAAATTATTATCAGTCCAGTCAATCATTCCAAACGAACTGCAACGCCCTTAGAGAATTTAGAATTTTTCCACAAACGTTTTCTTAAGATGTAAATCCATTAAAAACAAATCTTCAAAATTTTGGCCTTGGGGGGTGAAATAGGGAATCTAACTTTGTATGCCAGACTATTTCTTGAGGAGTTTTACATCTTCATGCGAAGACAAGCTAGTATAGCTATACTTATTATTAGTTATTAGATATTTAGTTTTAGAACTCTGTGAACGACGAAAGCAAATAATAGTGCATAAATATAAATTAATTGCCACAATATGTCGCCAGATCGAATAACATAAAGTATATTCTTAGACGGCCATATTAGTAATTGGCCCCTTATTTATTGTGGCTTCCCAGCCTTATTTACACAGTGATAACGAATAGACGAGACGACAAGAAAAATTGACGCCATTCTGTGGATTTCCAAGATATGAAAATGTTATCCGTAATATGGCTATATTGATGTTTATAAATGATGGTGTTTGTAAATTTGGTTTATCCGAATATATCAAAACATTGGCACGATTTTGTCTTGTAAACTATTGGAATAAATATTTATGTCTTGGTGCATGTATAAATAGAGTTTGAGATCAAACTTCTTTGATAAGGGCATAATTTTGACTGAATTTGTCATAAGAACACCCTAGCCTGCATTTTGGTCAATTTGCTTGCAAAAGATATTCCTTGGGATATACAAAGGGATAGCTCCTTTTTTCGCTTATTAACAACTGTATATATAACATTTTGATTTGTTACATTCATTGGTACTTATACTATTATTATAAATGCGTAAGAAAACTACAATAGTAAAAAGCGCATCAAAATCCGTTGCGTAGTTAAATGATCTAAACATTACCTATCTTTGTATTAGCTCCGTGCTATTACCTCTATACTCGATAGCAGAGGTTCCCAAACTCCTTTGTTTCGTGGTTTTAAGTAACAGTCGCTGTGCTTTTCAACAAATTATCCGCCTATGCCGGGACGGCGAACCAATGGCACGCGACATGAAATTTTTTAAATACGCATCAGGATTACAAAGAAAAGTATTTTATTATTTTATTTCATGGCACGTCTCCACCGGAGTTCAGACACGACTTTTACTAGGCGGGCGGGCAGCGCGGCATCGGCGAGTCTTGACTCTTGACACTCTTTCTGATTATGGAATATGCAAGTCCTTACTAAAACAATTTCTGAGCTTCTCATGACAACAAATACATTTCTATAGACCCCCGTTAACAACTTGTGTCCCTTTTTTTTTCACGCAAGCGTAGACCCCTGTTGGGCTTTCGTGGACCCCAGGGGGTCCACCTGGACCACTTTGGGAATCAAGGCTCTATAGGGATGATGGAGAAAGGGAAGCTGCTACTTTGTTTTTTACTCTACTAGATGACGCCCGCAACTACCTTTTGCCAAAATACGATTATCGTGCGGAAACCGTACATTTTTTTCGGGACAAAAAGTATCCTACTGCTAGAGTCTACTACTACTACTCGAGATACTTTAAGTCCCAGGAACGGTCCCGTACCCAAAGTATCTCTACACCGAGTTTCAGGAAAATCTGTTCAGCTATTTAGGCCTGTAGAGATTACAGTCCGACTGACAAACATTTTTGCATATTATATCAGGTCAAGCGAAGCGAGCCCTAGTATATCCCACAACAGGACTTTCGTGATACACCTTTCACCTTACGGAAAAATAATCACGCCTTTTAATTTGTGCTTTAACATAGCAATTTTTATTTATATAATATAGATGTGTTATCATTGGTCAGTCAAGGTTTGGTTTTAAAAAATCAAAAAAAATCGGCCAAGTGCGAGTCGGACTCGCGCACGATGGGTTCCGTTATCCGTACCGTTATAGAGCAAAAATAGGCCAAAAATTGTGTTTTTTGTATGGGAGCCTTTAAATTTTTATTTTATTATGATTAAGTATTAAAGTAGTACACATAATATAATTAATAACTTTGTAAACAATTCAAGAGCCTGCCTGTTGCCATTATTAATTATTACGAACAAATAATCGGCCAAGTGCGAGTCGGAATCGCGCACGAAGGGTTCCGTACCATTATAGAACAAAATTTAGGCCATAAATTGTGTTTTTTGTATGGGAGCCCTCCTTATTTTTTATTTTATTTTAATATTATTATTAAATATTAAAGTACGCATATAACTAAGAATTTTGTGAAAAATTCAAGTAGGTACCTACCTGTTGCCATTTTTGATATAGAGCCAAAAAGGCCAAAAAAATCACGTTTGTTGTATGTGAGCACCCCTTAAATATTTATTTTATTTTATTTTTAGTATTTGTTGTTATAGCGGCAACAGATATACATAATCTGTGAAAATATCAAATCTCTAGCTATTACCGTTCTTGAGTTACAGCCTGGAGACAGACAGACAGACAGACAGACAACGAAGTCTTAGTAGGTCCCGTTTTTACCCTTTGGGTACAGAACCCTAAAAAGGACAAAAAAATTACGTTGTATGGGAGCCCCTTTTAAATATTAATTTTATTTTGTTGTTAGTATTTGTTGTTATAGCGGCAACAGAAATACACAATCTGTGAAAATTTCAGAAGTCTAGCTATAGCGGTGTTTGAGATACAGCCTGGAGACAGACGGACAGACGAAACGGTCAGACGGACAGACATCGAAGTCTCAGTAATAGTGTCCCGTTTTTACCCTTTGGGTACGGAACCCTAAAAACTGCCTTAAAGATTATTACCACGCAGAAAAACGACACGAGCCCTCACAAAGCTCGGCTTTAGTAATATTAGTATGGATAGTGATAGTTATATTATGTTTGTATGTACAATATGGTCCGCATGTTGCAATTATAATATTTGGCGATGCTAGTTAACTAAGCACGCGCTTGATTTACTGCGAAGCCCGGACACATGTGGTCAGAGCATACCTATATTGCTAACAATCGGCTTTGATTGTTTTGACATAATTAATACATGTGTCGCAGAGGATTGAGGACTTCTCAACTATGTAGATTGTAGATACTCCTCAACTACATATTTTGAGGAGCACCATACATTTTGACGTCAAAACGAGCCTTTGGCTTTGTCCGTGACCGTTTGTGTTATCTAAATAGTAAATATATAAAACTCAAAGGTGACTGATTGACTGACATAGTAATCTATCAACGCACAGCCCAAACCACTGGACGGATCGGGCTGAAATTTGCCATGTGGTTAGATGTTATGGCGTAGGTATTCGCTAAGAAATGATTTTGAAAAATTCCACCCCTAAGAGGGTAAAATAGGGCCTAAAAGATTGTATAATATAATAATACTTTTTAACGCGAGCGAAGCCGCGGGCAAAAGCTAGTTAATGATAAAGATACCAAAATATTGTAAACTAGATTATTTGCTTAAAAGGTATTCTACTGAAACGCTATATTTTACTGCAATAATATTTTCAGTGGTCCACTCTAGATCTATGTTACATTTTATTTAGTTGGTCCAGTATTTTCTGAACCTTTTCTATGCAAATAACGCAACATAACATCTTTAGTCTTTTGAATTGAGCGGACCTTCTCTTAAGACATATCTCATAAATAAATACACCACAAATAAATTAAAATATGCATTTTTTTAAGACGGTGTTTTCTTCTCTTTGTTTGACAGAGAATACTGCATCAAAAAGGAATTTGAAGTATATTATCCCACCAAAAACATAAATGTAAATGGAGGGCCAAGTTCCATACAAACATTATTCTAGTCTATGGTCTTCTCCGTAAAAAGGATGGAGATCTAAATAAGTGCCAAGTTTAATGGAAAATCGAAATATAATATGTATGTATAGGAACCAAAATATAACATTATGAACAAATAATAGATTCTTTGCTTTATTGAATATCTATAACAATTGATGTTATTTAAATAATATGAGATCTTAAACTAGATTAGATTTGACTTGGCTAGTTTTCATCAGAATTAAAATATTTAATAACTTTATGAAATGACTGATGTAATGAAAAACAAAGAGACAAAGCAATATACATAAATTATTATTTGTTTTAGTTACATTTATGAAGATAAATAATTTAGGATTCTTCTATTTAATAGCACTTGCTTTTATTCAAGGAATTCTAAATTTTTTAAATGAGTGAGTAAGTAATTAAATAAAAAATCCAACATCTTTCTGAAAACTAAGTGGTAATTCGTATTATAACCTACTGTTGTTATCTTAAACTAATAACAATAACTTAGACGCCTCCGTGGTCTAGTGGTATATTAACATATTAACTCGGAGGTCGTGGGTTCGATTCCCGCGTTGGAAACATGTTATTTCCAAATTTGGTTAGGACAATGCAGGCTGATTACCTGATTGTCTGACAAGTAAGATGATCCATGCGTCGGATGGGCATGTAAAAAGTCGGTCCTGCGCCTGATCCCTCGACGGTCGTGTCGGTCTGCCGTCCCACTGGGCTATGAGAGTAAAGGAATAGAGAGTGCTCTTGTGTACTGCGCACACACTTGGGCACTATAAAAATACTCCTGCGTAGCTGGCCTGGTTTCATTGAAACCGGCCACCGTCACCGAAACCGGTGTGGGAGCTATTATTAATAACTTAAAAGTTTTTAATATAAAAATGGAATGTGTGGGAATAGATTATTTCCCTGTTATAAAATTGGCATTTCTTAATCTTAATTATTTACCTCTGCCCTAGACAGAAAGTCATATTATTGGTATTTCAACGATTTGGTAAGTTTCCCTTAACTCTATATTTTCAAAACATTGCGGTCTGACCTAAGGAGATTATGCTTAGCCATTTTAATCTTTGGAACTTACCTACCGCATACTTCCGTGAACTAGGATGTGGATTTTGTGAAGTGGTCCTTCCAGCCGGATATCTGCGAGTTGCGGTCGATGCGGCCAATCGGACTTCGCTAAGTTCGGATTGGTTACGCCAAAGACGCTCGTGTAGTTTAGTAATTAAAGCTAGTTATGCAGATTGTAATTGGATTTGGTATTATTATCGTTAGCTGAGGATTTAGTATCATCATCATTAGATTATTTATTTATTATTATTTATTATTATTAGAAACTTTAAAGTTAAGGCATCTGTATGTAACATTACAATAATTTATTAAAAGATAAGCAAGTCAATACTAAAATGCATAAAGACAAGTGTTTTATTCTTAATTTAACATCTTAAAGATGTCGGCCAAGACAAGTTTTACACTGATTGATTTTAGCTCTTTTGGCTCCTGTCTTGTTAAATGAAAAAGAAGTTGAGTAACGACCTTCTATCACTAATTTTACCAGATTTTTCGTAGTGTTAAGCTTTCATAGATCAGTCTTTTGTCCATACAATTAGATATAGTTCTTTTTTCTTATTTGGTGCCAATCCATTTTAGCTTTTTGGGGTATTGGGACTAATCAGCTTTGCACTAAATTCAGCAACAAATAAGATTTTTTTAAGTTCTTTAAGTTTCTACTTTCTAACCAAGTTTAAAAGTAAGTATTTACTTACGTCTCTCTTTTTTGTTACAGGTATTTTTCTACTGTTACCTTTCGACGAGACGTATTACAAAGTAAGTCAGCTGTCTGTCTAGCATACGGTATACAGAAGCCGTCTTTTTAGAACTTCACTCTCGGTTAAGCAAATAAAATGTTGTCATGCTAAATGACGAATAAACTTTTAACAATTTTAGGAATCCTCATCTCAAATACTTCCTATTTTTGCCAAGAAAATTGTTCCAAGTGTGGGCTTTAAAATATCATTAAAGCGGTCATATTAAGTTGAGTAAGAATTAAATTAGCACATAAACATTAACGACGTCTCAGAAGCGGCGGAGAGAGGTTTTATTTTTAAACTTTACACTACATGGTACTACAGTTTTATACTTCAGGGAGTTTGCACGTTCAATATAGCTTAAACA